>HG993146.1:2717500-5217500 GCA_905231865.2 Boloria selene | reverse complement strand
AAAAAAATATTATTTATTTACTTACACACATGTCCATAGAAACGCAGAACTAAATATGGCGGCGTTAAGATAGTTGACAATGACATTTAAGTAATTCGACATATTTTTGACTTAATGATCTTACGTCTTTGTCTCACATATACAAAATCCTATGGTTATCCTTCTCTCTCACATTAAGTTTTTATTAATTTTCTCTAAAAATATGAATTACCTTGTGTTGTGAGTGTTATTATTGTGATCAGTGAATAAACGCCTACCATATATATAAGTTTCACCCAATAACTCCTGCCAAGCGATTGTAAACCCAACCCGAATATTGTAAAATGATTGGGATAATTATTTATAGTAGTAATACCATTTATTATTTATTAAAATTACTTTTCATGAATGACATTTGTGTCACAGTCATCCCTCTTCATGTAGCAATATACTCTATGCTCATAGATGAATATCAAATAATAAAGTCACAGTGCAAAAGCCAAAAAGTAGGTTGGTAATTGGTATTCTGCTCTGCATATGTAGCAACTAGCAATATACTCTATAGTCTATGGCTGTCTGTCACTCAGATTTTTTAAAATGGCGTCGTTGCTTAAAAGTTAAATGCATTTAGGGCGCCTTACTTTTTAGTTTTTCCTTTAAATTCGTGAATTACTAATTAAAAACGTCAAGATGTGGCACGAGGCAAGAAGACAAGAAAAACTAATACGAGGGATGATAGTTGACTATCGCAGAAGAGCTGAACGTCGTAAAGACTTCTACGAAAAGATTGTTAGTATTGTTGCCCTATTTAATGTGATTATTAATAATAAATGCATCGTGAGCAAACTGCAATCTATTATTTTATATTGAATCAATGTAAAACCCGCAAATATTTGTTTCAGAAAGCAGAACCAACCCAGTTCTTACAATTGCATGGAAGAGTATGCAAAATACATTTAGACCCGGCTGTAGCAGCTGCTGGAGAAGGTCCAGCTATAATGTAATTAACAATTTTTATTTTGTTGAAATCATCTTAAAATTAATAAAACTCAGAAATACTACCTATATAATAACTACCTATATAATAACTAAAACATTTTCTGGTTATATACATACATATAAAATGAAAATATATTCTTTCAGGATGCCATGGCAGGGTGACACCAACAACATGATAGACAGGTTTGATGTTCGTGCTCACCTGGATATTATCCCAGATATAAAAGCACCCGATATTCCACCAGAAGAATTATCTCAAGAAGAGAGACAGTGCAATTATGAAAGATACAGAATTTTGGCCCAAAATACTTTTCTAGGAATAAGTAATATAAAATATTTTATGATATTCATTTAATACCAATCAATCCCAAAAAGATAAATTATATTTACAATCATCTCAATTACTATGAATAAATCCACAACAAATCCAATTTTAGTTAAAAATGTATTTGTTTTATATGTAATAAAATATTTTAAGATAATAATATAATATTCTATTATATATTATATATTTTTTTCCAATTTTTATTTATTGTTCTTTAGGTGAAGATAAATTTCTTCAACAATTAGCTATTGAAGAGCAATTTGGAGTTACAATTGAAGAAAAAGAGCTACATAAAGAGAAATTAAGTGAAAAGAAAGGAACTGGTGCTGCTATAGGATACAATTATAATGAGCCTAATCAACCTTCAAGTTCAAATGGTATCTTTATTACATTTTTTATTGATATCCATTGAATATTTCTTTTATATAGAATGAAAAATTTTCATCATTTTGTAGTAGTTCCAGAAGTTAAGAAAACTGAATCTAAGGACTCAGATGATGACTCAGACATGGAAATCATTGATGTTGATTTAAGCATTGATGTCAATAAAATGGAAGCTTCTCAGGTAAATTTTATTTATAACAAAATTTTGATAAAACATCAAATCCTAAATAATATCAAGTATATATCTTGGCTACATATTATAAACATGTAATTTATGTATATTCTTAGTAGTCTACTATACAAGCAGATATTGAAATGAAAACCTTTAATTGTAATTAAGCGCTTTGGAAGTATTGTTGACCTCTTTATTGGAACTGATTTTGAAAAAAATGAATTTCTCACACAGGCTCATGAGTTGAATGCAGTGGGTCCTCAATTTGGGATGGCTGGTTGTGACTTGTTCTCATTTTTGACTGGAGATGCTGATGATGCTGAACATCAAAAGCAGTTGTTAAGGGAGGAAAAGGAAAAAGCGATGTTCTCTGGAAGAAAGAGCAGAAGGGAGAGGCGGGCTCATCGGTTAATTTTTTATATACTCTTAGACCATTTATATTTTAGAAAAAGATTTAGTCTTATGCTTAAAAAGACTTAGTTAGGGTTGCACATTGGGAAGGTCACTGGTATTCAAAGAAATGTTTCAATTTGTGTGTTTAATATCAACCTGTGAGACAAACATTAAAATTAACCTGAAACATTATTATGTAAACATTTCAGTGATAAGAAACTAGCAACACGTGTAGTAAGTCCGCCGAGTTACGCAGCGCCATCTTCCTTTATCCCCACAAGCCGGACTCCTAGTCAGTCCCCCTCCCGAAGCCCATCACCTGAAAACTCTACTATCGAGTTTATCACTTCCTTTGGACCAGATGAAGAAGAAAAGCCATGTAAGTAAATAAGTAGAGCATAGGGTTTAAATTAATGTGTAATGCAAATGATTTGAATGATGATGACTGAATGAACAATGAATTTTTACTTATAATGTAGGCATTTATGAGCTAAATGTAATAACTATTTTTATTTAATACAATGAAAATTTTTAATAATTTTTACTCAAACCGATGACTCTTATACAAGCTTATATTGAACAATTAATATTGTGAAACTAGACTAGAAAATGCTTTTCTTGTGTCTGTTAGATATAAAATAGAGTTAAAATTCACAATGGAACCCAAGACTACAGTGCAATATCGAGTTGCAGGATATTTTGCACACGCTACAACACCCCAGAGCCTACTTCAGTTCTGGTTGCAAAATCTATTAAAATACAAGATATAATGTCTTTACAAGTAAATTTTTAGTTAAATAACTGAATGGTCTGATAGATTTCATATTGTATGGAGGTCTGGGCCCAGTAGTGGAATGTTAAATACACATATATATACACAACAGATAACAACAGCTTTAATGGTATTTTTGTTTAGCTATGCCAAAACCTCTGTATGCAGACAAATTGAAGCAAAATCTAAAGAAACCAGAAATGCTATACTCTGAAGTGGTTCGGAAATCTAATAGGTAATATATTCTATTATGTTCACACTTAAAATAGACATTGTTTCTCTTCCCATGCATATGATATCTTTTAAATTTTCAATTCACACTATTATAACGACACAAGTTACTCAATTTGTGATAACTAAATAAATTACTAAATTAATGGCAAATATATTATAAAGCTGAAGAGTTTGTTAGTTTGTTTGTTTGGTTAAACGCGCTAATCTCAGAAACTATTGGTCCAAATTGAAAAATTCTTTTTGTGTTGGATTGTGCGTTTATCGAGGAAGGCTATATAACATCACGCTACGGACAATAGGAGCGGAGCATCAAAGAAAAATGTTGCAAAAACAGAAGGTATTTTTTGCCCAGCCTTTATAGAACTCGAGCGAAGCCGCGGGAATTGCTAGTAAATAAGTAAGTGCAAATGTTTTCAGGTCAAACTCTAAAGATAGGATGCGGCCTTTAATAGGTCCTCGCGAACGTAAATCGAGGTCGAGGTCCCGTTCTTATTCACGCTCGAGGTCGAGGTCGAGGTCCAAATCTTATATCTCATACGGAAGGACGAAGTCGAGATCGAGGTCAAATTCGAGGTCCCGATCTCGGAATTTGACACGGAGGTCACGGAGCCCAGCCAAGTTTGTACTTTTTTATTTAGATTTTAAAGTAATGTTATCACATTATTTTCTTATTAAAGCAGAAACAACTGCTATTTTAAAATTTTGTATTTTAACATCCTTAGTAATTTACTAATTATATTACTGTTTCATGAAATTGAATATGAATTATTGTATAAGTGTTCAAAAATAAATATTGATTAATTTTAATGCCTTCACATGTACAGACAAAAAAACCAGATACTATTCAACTACTATATAAATTTAATTTTACTACATTTTTCTCTTACGATTATTTTAAATTAATGTATGTATTAACTGTTTACAGTCAAACTAGTGGATATGCAAAACGTAATAGATCCAGGTCAGGATCATATGAAAGGTAAGCTTGTATTATTATAATTCAAATATAAGGTGGTAACAATGTGCTTAATTATATTGTTCACGGTAAGAAAATGGTTTCATACATATGAAAATAATTATTAATTCATGGATAGCACCAACTTTTCAAATCTTTAAAGGATAAAAACTATCCTAAATAACAGTCACAACAAACAACAATCTAAGGACACACAAGATTTGTACTCAATTGTTTTTTCCTATCCTTTTTAAATTTCAACTGATCATAATCATTTGAAACTATGTAATAATTGTTAATTTTTATACTTTTCCAGTTCTGAGAAAACACAAAATAAGCCTACGACGCGTTACTATGGACGGCGTAAAGAGAACGAATCTTCGAGTGAACTTTCCCTCGACTCAGATTCTAGTGAATCGCCCGATGAGGACACCAATAAGTAAATACTATTTGTCTTTATATTATTTTTAATTGTTTAAAATTACATTTTACACACAGCACTATCTATTTCCACGATAAGGTATGAGCCTTGTGTTTTGTTAATTGATCTTGTAAATAAACCAGAACAATAGATAGGTAAGTAATATGTGCCTTATATAGCTCGACGAAGATATTATTTATGGTTTCGACACATAAATATATTTAAATAGCGGGTCGCGAGTTCTATCTATCGTTTGGTATCCATAACAGAAGGCTTATATTGTACCTTACAATGGATGGAGCTAGATGGCTAGCATGATGAGATTATATTTAATTCTTAAAACTTGGCAAAAAATTAGAGAAGCAGACTTTTTTGGTAATGAATGAAAGAGATTTTAAATAATTTTTTTTTTAATTATAACTAATATACTCAATTTTGAAACTTGATATGATAGTATTGTCTGAAATTTATTGAAATAAACTAAATCTTGTTAATAATCATGACATCTGTACATACCTACATAATCTACAGTATAAAATATTAAAATTTAACCATATCTTTTCAGGTCGGCAGTTGGCACTAAATCAGACGCAAACGTGAATCAGTTACGATTAACTGGATCCAGCTCCAAAGTCAGTAAGAATCATTTGCTGTTACACTACGCTTAGCATTACCCGTAGAATGAAGGTTATAATGCCTCACGGGATTCACTCACTGATATCTCACTGTGACCTACTGTTGCCCACTGATATATCACTGTGACCTTCTGTGACCCACTGATATATCACTGTGACCTACTGGTACCCACTGAGTTACCACTGTTACCCTGGTATAATAACATTCAAGTATATTAACTAAAAGATGGTTGGTTTGTTTAAAATATATCTAAACTGGTTGTTTAGCTATGGATAAAATAACGAAGAAGATTAAAGAAGTAACTATTCCACACATAATGTTATTTAATATTTTATCAAAAAAATTAAAATATTACACCATTAATTACAAAAATATCATTTACGCCTAATAACCTACATAATATGCAACTTGCAAAAACAAACCTTTTTCTAAGTTGGCCAAAAATATAAGAATCTTTTGGATGATTTTTGATTGTCCTTTGGATGATCCCATATGATAGTACTAAATGCTTATTGTATGGTAAAAAAAGTGCGTGTAGACATGTCAGAAGTAAAACTTGAATTTAAATTAAGGCTAACTCTTCCCCGTCTCTGAGCGCCTGGTACTATGGACTTATTTTTTTCGTTTCATCGAGTTTGAAATCACAATGATTCTAAAGAAGTTCCACTTTTAAAAAAAAAATTAAAGTTGAAATAGCAAGCAAAACCGAAATATGTACCCTATATATGTACGTATTTGTTTATTCTAGAGAGTGGTTCATTAAAAGAGCTAAGCTGTATATCTTTTTATATAAAATAATCAAGTGGCATTGGTTCCGTTATATTCAACGATTCTTTGAGACGAAACTAACGCCATCTTTTAAAACGTGTGCCTTCTGTTAAAACTACCATCCAATTGCATTTAATAATTTGAATGTTACTATCCCATGCAGAGGTGTTATTTTTTGTTAACTATAATATTTTTTGATTGTTTCAATAATTATTGGTATAGAAATAAGTATCTTATCTTTAAAGTATATGTAACATTTTATTAGCAATTTTTAATCTATGTAATACTACGAGTATTTCATAGATTAAAAATTGCTAATAAAAGCGAGATAAGAGCAATTCTAATACCTAAAGTTAAGATCCATCAATCAAGAAAAAATGATGAAAACAGTCACTTTTATTTAAAAAATGTTCATACACAAGTCACATAATACAAGAATGTTTATACACAATATACAGTTATAAAATATTTTATATAATGTCCATATATTGTCTATAAATTATTTATATTATATAATGTGATATTTAATATTTTATAAATAATATATACATTGACTTATTTCTATAAATTAATTTGGTATTAATTTTGACTTCAGGAAATGTTTTTGAGTTAGCAATTAATAACACCAATATTTAATATGTCCTTCTTATGAATCTTTAAACAATACCTATTTATGAATGTTCATTTTAAATATGTGACTTATTTCATACACTACATGTACTATTATACACCACTATACCATAATACCTAAATGGCGTTTTTATTATAGTGTTTCGCATTTTGTATATCATGTAATGAAACATTTACTCAAACTCCTTGTATGTATTATGTATATATAATTAAAATATACAGGTTATTAATTATATTTTGTTGCTCAACTCTACAGAGAGTGGGCTTTTACTTTTTATTTTCAAACATTCACATGTCTGAACTTTACAGGGTCTTTCGCGTGAGATGCTCACTATGAAGGAGAAATTGAAGAGGAAAATGCAGGCTCAGTTGTCAAGGCAATGTGAGTTACTCGTATTTATTTTATTACATATTATAAACTAACTAGGTATGTTTAACGGTTGGTATAGATTTCTCAGAAATTAGATATTTTCTTGCAGTAAAAAGTATCCTATTGACCCGGATAATTAACTAACATTATATCAAATTCCAACAAAAGATGTGCCATATGGTCACAGACAAACTAAAGATTAGGCCTATTTATCATTAGGTTAGTTAGTTAAATGGCTATTTGATTTTGATTTTTCAAAAAATATTAATTGTACAGATTTATTTTACTTTAGCAAGTACATTATAGTCCTTTGCTACATTAAACTCTTCTTTAAAATAATCGGCCTAATAGACCTAATAGTTTATTGGTACAATTTTATTCTAGTGTATAGTCTATTTTTTCTTACTTGTCCTAAATGGTAAACAAACACTGCCTTGAACGAAAATCACTTATTTTCGGAAAATCCCGCATTTAGACTTGGTTTCATCGTTTATAACTATTTTAGAAACACACACTATGAATTACACTTATAAAAGCTGTTTATTTATGATTTGAACACATTATTTTTGCTAAAATTGAAATTTTTACAGAACTAAATTCTATAGATAAAATATGAACAAAACATTTTGACGTTTCGATACGCTACTTTGTCTTTGAATCATAGAGATGTAACATGTAAAATTATTTGGCGAGAATGGAAACTGAACTTTTAAAAAAATAACAATATTTGTAAATTACAAAGTACGACATTTTTCTTCAAATTTTATTAGGTTTTAAAATAGGAGTGTCATCTGTAGAATATAGAAGATTTTTAATTGCTTTTAACCAACTTATACTGATTATTTATTTGTTATTGTAATTATTATTATTTCTTATCTTATTGCACTGTGTAATAAAATGGAGTGAGGGACTTCGCTCTCGGAGATCTTTCGATCGCTTATTTGATTTTTTAGTTTAAAGTTTTAAAAATGACTTTATATTAAGACAAAAAGGAAAATAAAATTATTAAAATTATTATTAGTAAGGAGGTCATATCCGAGTAATAAAATTATCAAATTAACTTGTCGTATTATTTCTACCCAATACTTTACGTTCACTGCATAAAAACCATTAAGTTCAGTCGTTGTCATTCATTCGTCATTGCAATCTCTATGAAATTATCTCTGGTTACCTGTCCGCCATATTTGTTTACTATTTAAGACAAGTAAGAAAAAATAGACTATACACTTAAATAAATTCGTACCATTTATTATTAAGGCAATATTTCTTGTAACCAATAAAAATTATAATGTATATGGTGTGTTCAGTGCGGGCCGACAAGCGCGCCGAGGCGGAGCGCGTGGAGCGCGAGAGCCGGCGGCAGGCGCGCCGCGACGAGGAGATGCGCGAGCTCGCCATCAAGCTGCGCCGCAAGTCAGTCACACACTCACACACACACACGCACGCACGCACACACACACACACACACACACACACACACACACACACACACACACACACACATATACATACATACATACACACACAGGCGCTTACACTCATACCCACTTCCATATTTAGTAGATGTGCTATTAAAATTACATGAAACTAGGAATAAAGGCTATAAAGCGTTCACACTTTTTAGTAGAATATCTCCACTGTAATGCATATGCATGGTTACATCCTATATTATATGTATCTACATACTATATAGGATATATCTATAGCAGATAAAATTTACTAAAGGATACAAAAGTTAAATATTTTGACATTTTAATTTTATTTATATTCTTCACGCTTATTCTCATGTAACACCATTTTTTTCTCAAAATGTCAATTATGAACGATGTTTTATTTTACTTATAGGCAACGAGAGATGAGGCATCAACAGTCCCGGCGGTCGAGTGACGAGGATTCTGAGAAGAGCCATAGTGGATCATCTTCAAGGTACATATTTAATTAAATATAAAACTAATTTAACTATACTTTATAAAAAAACAACATATATTCATAACATTTATGAAGCCTATCTACAAATTCATAAAAGAAAAGTAAATAAAAATGTCAATGTGGTTGCATTATTTGTATTTATTACTGGCAAGTCTTTAAAAGGAATTGCATAAAATTCATTCATATATCTATTTCTTTATTAATTAGAATATGCAGTCAAGTTATAGTTGATTTTACTTACAGAAACTCACCGGTACCTGAAAGAAAAAAAGAGAATAGAAGTCGCTCAAAAAGTAAACAACCGGAAGAAAAACGTATACCCATACCCGTATGGGAGACCCAGGACATATCACCACCTGGCACATCAAGATACTCCGAAGTGGCCAAAAATTCCAATTATACTAGAAGACGTTATGAAAATAATGATTACGAAAAAAGAAATGAGGATAACAGAGAACAAAGTTTTCACCAACCCAGAGAAAAGTATCCCAGTAGAGGTCGATATGAAAATTACGAACAAAGTCGTCACGAAAATTATCAAAATAGACCGGAAAATGATAGATTTGGGCCAAACTGGAGACGACCGTATCATAGGGGAGGATATAGAAACCAAAATGTAAGGAATTCCGAACATTATGGTGATGGTCCTTCGAGACGGTTTCGTGATGAGGAAGCTTCTAGAAGCAAAGTTAAACTCGTAGATTACTAGCAAATATGAAATAAATTTGCCTATATAGGGCGTTTTGTATATTAAGTTAAGGTTTAATAAATCATTTATGCTTTAATTTATTTTTTATTTCCATTTCCTACACTGTACAAATATACATTTTTACAAAACTAAGTATTTACATAATATTAGTTGGAATAACTTGAAACCTAGATTAGATGGCGCTGCCAGGAAATTAATAAAATATTTAACTTCAATTAACAATGAAATAAGTACTGTCAAAAATCAATGATTCTCTAAAGTATTCTATCTAATCTCTAACTACATATGCATACGCGCTTAAAACGCATGATAAACAGTTTGTAAATAAAGCTTTTGAGCACCTCTAAATAAATCTTGAAAAGCATTAATATTAGATAGGTATTGATGCAGAATAGTGACTTTCGCTTAAAACATGTCGATTCCCATGTTAACTAAAAACTATACAACTTGATTTTATGCTACAAAACCTTACAATGAACTTAGAAATATAAAAAATATTATACATACTAAATAGGTTATTATTTTTTATAAATTATAAAAGTCGTATCAACAACACAAATGGTTTTGTACCGTAAATTTTACATACTAGTATTATGTCTAATTTTAAAATAATAGCTCATGGTTCTCTAAAAAGAATAAGTTCGAAAAAATAAGCAATCATAGACATAGGTTATAAATACTGTAAATACTTAACATTTTAAACACGAAGGTTCTTTGTATATTTTTTAACGTAAATGATTATTAAGATAATTAAATATTATATAATACTTTTAAAAAATATTATTATTACATACTTTTATTTATATTTCTTTACATATTTTGTATTGCTTCGTTGAGTAGGAATACCTACAGCCATAAATTCCGAAGAATATCTGTTAAGGAAACTGATACATCGTCCCTATAACTGTCTACTTTTTGATATGATACTAAGTATTTCACGTAAATTTTCTATGACAGTAGTATTCTACTCTATATTAAGTATATTATGTTTACTATAGAGTAAGTTCACAAACTAAGCCCCTGCTCTTGCTTACACATATCAGAATTTATAGATTGGGTCCACAATAATTATTTATTTCTAATCACTAAGCGTATCTACGTCTATATCTTCGTTGTCATCGTTGGCTGTAGAGTCTGGGTCTCTAGCCGCGACCGTACCAATGCCTGTGCGTCCTTCTTTCGTATGACGCCATTTCATTCGACGATTTTGAAACCATACTTTGACCTGAAAAAGAATACTATTATAATACTTTAATTTTAAATTATGATTCTATGGAGAAATTATTTATTTATATATTTGATTAATTATTATTTATATCTTTATATTTATTAATTAATGAAAAGATGGTTCATTATTCGTGTATCTACAATTGTAAGTTTGAGTAAGAAAAGCTCTTCTTTTTAATGTTGTGAAATGCATTTAGGCATGCCGTATGTACGTATATAGGTACAGTACATGTGATTATGTAGGACTCACCGGCAAAATCAGTACTAAATTTTTGTAGATTACTCATTACAGGTGGTTATGACTTGGGTCTTACTGGCAAGAAAAGCCAGTACTAACTACTAGCCATTTCTCTCGTCTTAATCAGGGATTCAAGAATCGCTTAAGCATACTACCACGACGCTACGACTGCAGGTTTACCGAAGCACCCACAAAAACCACAGGATTGCTCCAACAGTCCTCTCTGTTATCAAAGAACTACCTGTGGAGCAGCCCGAAAAGGACACCGATGACCGATGACGAGTATAACATAGATAACTGCATTTAATGTCACAATATTGTAAATTCTTTTATATTAACAACTAGCATTTTCCGCGGCTTCGCACGCGTTCTAAAGACCGGAAACCAATTTCTTTCCGAGGCGCGCGGTATAACACCTCGCAGACGGCAGAACTAACGCCCGCCATTCCCGTTTTTGCAACATTTTTCATTACTGCTCCGCTCCTATAGCCTTTAGCATATAGCCTATAGCCTTTCTCAATAAACGGAATATCCAACAAAAAAAGAATTTTCCAATTTGGACTAGTAGTTCTCTCTAATCAAATAAACGAACAAACTCTTCAGCTTTATAATATTAAGTATAGATATAATTTTTGGCAATAAGTTATTAAGTATTTTACCTGAGCATCAGTAAGCCCCAATGTAGCGGCCAACTGCCGCCTATCGGGCTTGGTAATGTATTTTTGTATTTGGAACCTTCTTTCTAAGCCTTTCCTTTGTAGATTACTGAATACGGCTCTAGACCAGGAGCGTTTTCGTTTCCCGCTCGAGGACACGTCACACCGTGGCACGGACTGCGTCGGGGATGAAGTTGGGATAGGTAGGCGGTATACTGCTGAAGAAAATACATGAAATATGTACATTAGATGTCTTCCGATAAATTTGTATGATACTCACATTTAAACTTAAACTGTGATAGATATTTCTGGAAGTAAAACTAATATAAATTAAGAAAGAATTAGTAGATTTATCCCGCCTTATCAGCTAAAACGTTATTTGAAGGCTTCTGAACTAGTCAAACACGATTGCTAGCTGAGCTTGCATAGCTGACTGCTGAGGTACACAGATATATTATGTTATTATTTCAAACCTATCCATACCTGCGTATAAACTTAGAATAAGTTTAAATGTTAGTGCTTTCTTATTCAAAATAAGTTTTAAATGAAGAAAAAGAGTAAAAGTACCTAAATGAAAATATACAGAAAACAAACCCCTCATACTAGACTTTGCTCTTGAAAATTTAGTATTTCCATATAATATCATGTATATCAGTTCCTATATTATAATATTAGTAGGTAGATCCGGTCACGCACTGCTGTGGCACACTTATAAAAAGTGTATTTTTAAACTTGGGAGTTGGGGGTAGAATAAGTAGCTAATGAAAGCCGTTTATTAAGTTCTCTCTCCCGAAACCCTCTCTGGATATAAAAATCGTAAAATTTGCAATAAAAAATTTATTGCAAAAAAAAGTTGTTAATTTGTAACATTACCACATTTTTAAAAAAATATGATTTTAAAAAAGATTACTTATTAATAAATGAAACTATTTTATCGGATTTTTCCGCGACAAAATCCGAAAAGATAGTTTCATTTAAAAAACTTAGTACCTAGGTATTGGGTAAGTTTTTCGGAGTTCATCGTGGACTTACATCTTGACGCGAGGAATTTTATATAGGTACTTAAGATTATTTGAAAGTATTTGAACAATAATGGGAATTGATTAATATTCGTTAAAATAGTTTAAGAGATCGATACCAGCAAAACCATCGAATATAAAACTTAATAAAAATAAAACATAGGTACCTAATAGTTATTTCATTGGAACTTTTTTAATGCTAACTGCTGAGCGTATTAAAAATGTATACGTCCATACATATACCTACCTACATTTTTACAATGAAGTCGAGTTTTCTTTTTCGTATCAACTTTTCATATAGTAACTAACCTTTTTCATTTTAATGTGGGCTTATTAGAAATTAATAACTACGGAGACTATTAGAAAGGAGTAAATTATGTACCCTGTACCCATCAGTATTCAAAACAAATTTAGACTTACCTTTGAGAAGCTATGACATGGCTATGAATCAAGTGCGAAATTGCTTAACCAGTCCCGGTCTGCCCTACATAGGTTCTTGATAGTAAAACATACTTATAATAGATATTTTAAACAATATTTCATTCCAATTTATCTTATATTAACTATTATTCAAAGAATTCTGTTGAATTGATTTACAAAATTCTTCATAATTAATAATTTACTATATCTACACTATTTTAAGTTACACAGGCTGTTATTATCGGTGAGCCGTGCATAGGAATGAAGCCGCGGGCGAAAACAGCGTAAGTATTATAAATCTTTTGTATCTAAAATTTTATTTTAATTTGATAGATTACTTGTGTCACCGTTTAAATAATCCTTTTGTTTTAATAATGATTGGGTTAAAGACACTTGCTAGATAGGATAAAAAATAGGTAAATAATAATAGTTTTTTTTATCCTTTTCTTGATAAATCATTGATTCCCTATTTAAAATTTCACCTGTCTTTTTTAACACGTTAAGTGCGGCGCGAGGCCTAAATCACCCCTGATGCAACTTCCCTGTGGTGCGGCAAGCAAAAAAGTGAATTTCTCTGTCGTGCGAATGGCATAGCTTTGGTTTGGTCCAGTGTAGGAAAGAGATAAATATATATTTGAGATCACTAATGGTTCCGGACTCGGTGGTGTACCTACCTTGGTACCGGATGTCTTAGGCCTCGTGCCGCACTGAATTAATATAATTTTAATGCAGTGCGGAACGAGGCTAAAACGAGGCTAAAACGTCCCATATCCCCCCTGACCTCGTACCGCACTCAACGCGAGCTTCCCGCGACCAGTGTTGTGCATCACGTCGATTGGAGAGCACGTCCTTTTACAGCGCCGAACATGTCTAAACGATGTCGGAAGAAGTTAATTTTAAAAAACCCTTTTTTTCTATTCTGTGAACCGCATTAAGATTTTCATATACAAATAGAAAGATAAACCTTATGCATAAACCGTAATCCATTATTTTCCAATAATAAGTCTGTAATAGGTGCCTCTTAATGGTATAGAATGGAACGCTTCGTGCGCGAGTCCGACTCGCACTTGGCCGGTTTTTTTTTCTTTATGGCGCCTTCAAGCACAATTTAGATTATTTAAAAAAAATGTATCCTTTGATAGCTTTGTGTTGTTTTGCCAGGTTTTGCCCTTAAAACGATCTAATGAGATATAATTGATCAAAATCGGTCAAGTCGTTGCGTAGTTAAGACAGTTTAAAAACGTCGATATTATTTTTCCCATCACTAATCGCAGCGAAAATTTGCCCTATTTCAGTGCGTTACGAGGTGTATAAGATCCCATATTTTGTTTTGCTAATAATTCCTAAACTAGCCATCAGATCCCGGGGCGACGGTGGATTAGGGTTCATCAATTCACTGTCTATATCAATAAGGACCAAAATTCTCATTTATCTTTGATTTCGCGCCAGAAAATGGATTTTAGTCTGTAAAAGGAGGTGGGGTCTAATAGACCGCGTGTCGCCCTAACGTCTGGTCACGGTACGGGCCGATTATACCTCGTGCCGCAGGAACGGAAAGTATGCAAAAATTGGCGCCGCAGCTAACGTGTTAAGGACGACTTTATACATCCAATGGAATTTTCGTGGAAATAAAAAAATTCCCTGTAGGTACTAACTTACTAAGTAATATAATATTATTATCCTAAATGACTAAAATCAAGCCAAGTATTAAGTTGTAATAAAAAAAATAAAAAGGGTTTTAACCAGGAGCGTAGCTTGCTCTTGAGGGGCCCTGTATAAAAATTTAGTGGGGGGCCCTTCTTCCTAACTGGAATAGAACAAGTGCTTTTTCGTCAACTTTTTGTTGCAGTCAAAAAATGTGAACGAGGTAATATCTGGCATGTAGATGATTTTTGAAGAAAAAAAGTTGCAAAAGCTATAAACAATTATATAAAACAAAAAATAGGGGATTAGATTTTTACAAATATCTCAAAAACTAATTGAGATTTTTGAAATCTAAAAAAAGATTCAAAAAGAGGAGGAAATTTCCTAAAGAAAATCTTTACTCCAGGAACGTGTTGAAAAAAAACAAGTTCTGCTTGCAAAACTTGCAAAGTTATAAACATTTAACTAAAAGTAGGGGTTTAGTTTTTTGCAAATATCTCAAAAACTAATTGAGATTTTTGAAATCTAAAACAAGATTCAAAAAGAGGAGGAAGTTTCCTAAAAAAATGTTCTTACTCTCGAAATTTTTTTGAAAAAAGAAACAAAAAGTTCTGCTCGCAAAACTTGCAAAAGTTATAAACAAATAACTAAAAAAATAGAGGTTTAGTTTTTTGCAAATATCTCAAAAACTAATTCAGGTTTTTGAAATCTAAAAAAAGATTCAAAAAGCGGAGGAAATTTTCAAAAAAAAACCTTACTTCCGGAACTGTGAGATCAATATTTATAATTTTCCTACGACCGAAAACGAGTGCTCTAGCTTTCGCTAGCCACATCAACTTTTATCATTAAAAATTATTTAAACATACCTATCTTTACATATTATAATATAACAGTAAGTTAAAAAATCTGTACATGAAATATTTTTTAAAAATAATGACTGTAATACTTTTATTGTGCATGTAGAATAGTTATTAAAATTTTTGTCTGTATGTCCGTTTGTGAACTGTAAACTGATTTTAACTTTACTTTGTACAATGGTAGAATATTACTATGGTCATATTTAGGAAACTCTTACAGAAAAAATGATATATTCTCACAGAATTACATAATAACTGGTTCTATCGAGTAGTTTTCATAAAAGTGGGGTGAAACTAAACTAAATGGGGAATCAATCATATGTACCTACAAGTACATTGCATAAAGCCAAAAATATATTGTATACTTTAAGTGCGAGCAAAGCCACGGGTTCCGTAAGTTAAACATAAAATTGAATATAATAAATATTAAGGAAACAATTTTTTTATCATTATTTGTTTTTTGTTTTAATTTTTCATTGAGTATGTAATAAACAATTTTATAAACAAATAATTTGTTTATAACTTTGAACATTTTTTGCGTATGGCCTTAGAGTTCAAGTGAGATTTTGGATAGCACTTTATGAATTTTTGGTTACACTGGTTGGGGGCCCCTTTACCCCCGGGGCCCCGTATAATTGATACGGCTGATACAGCGGTAGCTACGCCCCTGGTTTTAACCTAACCTACCTTTTTTTTAAAATTATGTACAGTCTACTACCTAAAATTTATTGGTATACCTACTCGTATTTGTAGGTAAATAAATTAAATGTTTTGTTTTCAATTTTCTAATAAAATAAATGTAGCCTAAGTAAGCCTTGTAACATTAGCTATCTGCGAGTGAATGTCCCGTCAAAATCGGTCCAGCCAGTCATAAGATAATAGATAATCAGCTAGCATCATATCAAATTTCAACGCGGACACAGATAGACAGACAAAAATTTTCAAGAAATATTTTATGTATTATAGATTTGATCTCATCAACCTCTTACCAAATTTTATCAAATTCTTTTCAGTGTTACAGTCACAGTTACGGCTCCGAATTCGATCTCTATATCGACACTAAGACAGTTTCAATAAGATTGTCAAAAAAATTTTTGATCAAAAATGTTGTTTCAAAAAAAAATAATAGTAGGTACGAGTAGGTATAATATAGAGATTTATTAAAAGTACTAATTAGGTGCTTAGAATAGTACTTATAATAATAAATATTATATATTCTTTAAACTGTTAAAATTATTTGCACATAAAAATGTATAGGTACCTACAGTACCTAATGCAAATACAATTAAATTAGTTTGCATTTTATACAATACTAGCTGACCCGTGCCCACTTCGTTGGGCATAATATTAATAATCCTTTTTTAGTACAGAGTGTTTAAATAATTTAAATAATTTAAATTATTTAAACACACTTTAAATGAAAAATTAAATTATCTATACTAATATTAAAAAAAAAAACTACTTTTTGTCACTTAAATATAAAAGTTAGACATATGCTGTCGTTGACTTTTTTGTAGGCATTTTTAAGCTCCACATCTTTTCTCTAGAACTCAAAACTATATCTTTCATAGTTAAGGCAGCGTTTGTAAGAAACGCTTTCATTCGACCGTTTTTTCTCAGATTTACTTTGCAAAACGGACTACCACGTAAAAGCCTTTTTATTTTTCGGTTTTTTTATATAACCTATGACACTCAGCAATAACGTGGCTTTCTATTGGTGAAAGAATTTTTAAAATCGGTTCAGTAGATCCCGAGATTACCCCTTACAATTTAACAAATAAACAAACTTTACTTCTTTATAATATTAGTATAGATAGTATAGATATAATATTAGTATAGATAAGTATTGCAAGTATTCTATACATATAAATAATTCTAGACGTAGCTATAATAAATTTAGTAATTTAGTTAAAGCCGTTTAATAAACTACAAAATATTTGTTATATTTTGCGATCTAATTAAAAATCCTACTTACGGTTGTGGGTTAATATAATGACTTACCAGAAGTAGGTCTTAAAGCAGGGTGTAAATGTGCATATGACAATGGTAGTTGCAATTGTAGAAGAGGGGGTTCATCTCTGCAACATCTGTACAGAGCAGCAACGCACCCCGCACAAGGCGGCTCCTGGCTGCGAGATTCTGGCGTCTGATTATTCGACAGTGAATCATTCTTCCCAAGTATACTATCCACACTGAACTTTAACTTAGATGTGTTTACATCTCCACTGACGGAAGTCATAACCAAAAAAATAAAACAAACTCATATACCGGACCTGTCGCAGCGAGCGCAACTGAAAAACTGAGCTTCGCGTGTCGTTATCACCCCGCAAAGCTGCGCAAGCGCAGGAGATGGGCGTGTCGAGAGTAATAAAGAGTTCTCATTGGCTTATAAGCGCTGGGCGTTGCGTTTGCGCCGCAATGGAGTGCTTTCGAAATTCGAACGACCCGATGTTACAAACACTGCAGTTGTTTACAATAAACTGACTCTTTAATGTGTTTTATATGGCTTTGCAAGTTCAATTTAATTTTATTACTGCCAAGCTTGCGTCATGTAATAGTGGGGGTTAAGCGTTACATATCTAGATAATATGTAAATTTAAACTTGTTTTCCATTTAGCCGTATAATTGTAATCGATTCTAAACAAACCTATCCATTGTGCAAAATTTATGTTGGTACCTTTTTAAATACATTCAAGAATGTTTATATTGCTAAAGAAGCGGTAAATTAAGTTGAATTAGAATCATACAATAGATCTTCTGCTGGTAAATTTTAAATATTTAGAATAGTAGTCGATTAAAACATATTGAAATAATAAATCTGAAATTGTTATTCTGCAGTTTCTTAAAGGAATCGGTAGTTATATCTAAATGTATATAATATATATAATATACTAAATACTTACGTGGGGTAGGTACATTTCTTAACAGTTACAAAATGCTCACAAATAATCTTTTTCTTTGAACATACTTTGTATTTAACTTTACACAATATTTTTATTTTAGACACATATATTTTCTATTTTTTAGTAGTCATACAAGAATCATATTATTTTAAGATAGTTTTATTTATAAAAGCACACAATCTATTCGGCATGATTTTTTCTAAAATCTTCAATTATCGTCATATTTTTATCACTTTTTGATTTTAATGTGTTTTAGATAGATAGTAGTGAAGGGACTATGTTTTATAATAGGTACGAGTATATAGAGATATATCATCTTTTTTATCTCAAAATTATGTAGATAGCTCTTAAAATCATGAAATATATTTTACACACATTAGTGTACTATAATGTGATTAATACCGTGCATTTTTCAAAAATTCGCAATATAGGTACCTACCTAACCTAAAATAAGCTTTATGAAGCTTTCATAAATTTTATTCACCATTTGCAATATATTTACCAGTAGGTACCAAAACTAACCTAGGACATAGATTTTTACTGTAATATTTTTTCATTTTTCTAATATTTAAAATGGTCTTTTTTGTTTTATATATTTTTAATGTACTATTTAAAAGTACTTGTTTTCAATATGATCTATATAAAAAAAGCTAGATAGTACTCTTAACTCTACCAGGTCGATATACCTAATTGATATTTAGGCTAATAATTTAATTAGAGTCAACGGCTTGTTACTTATACAGTTAGAAAACACCAAAATACTGACGACGAGTACTTCCGCCACCCATGTTCATTTATTTACAGAGCCTAAACTAGTGTGAAATACTCACTAACAATTTTATTCGTTTAAACTTAATGTAGAGCCGATCAAATGTTCCAATCTTAAAATACCTGATACATCGATCCATTCACGAACAACTGTTGGCTCTAACTCTAAAATCGATTACGATTCAGTTTATTTTGCTTGTCAGAACCACCTGCGGTACGTCTGTGCCACCGATATAGATGCAATCATTACATGAGGAGCCGCGTGCTATTGTTTACTTAATACAATTACCGGAGGTGAGGCAAAGAAGTTTATATTTGTAAGTAATAAAAATTTACCGTATCTATAAACAAAAAAAGCTTCTCGGTTTTGAAAAAGCTTTTATGATTCTGAAATATTAAGATGTAAAAAAATGCTAATACATAACGCTAAATCGTTAAATAATTTGAGTATATGCAAGTATTAACCCTTTTTAACGCCCCAATACTAAGCACAGGCCTTCCTTCACTACGAAGAAGAAGAGGGCCAAATGCACTACACATGAGTCTTTCGAAAACTTGCTAGGTGCTAGGTCTCTCAGACATGCAGGTTTCCTGACTATGTTTTTCTACACCATAAGACAAGTGGTAATCATGTTAGAAATGATTTGTACATGAAAATATCAGAGGTTCTTAACCGTGCGCGTTACCTCTGGGGTATCAACGCCTTTTTTAATTTTAGTATCTACTAGCGACTCGCCCTCGCTTCGCTCGAGCTCTTCCCTAGATTTAGCACAGGCAAAGCCGCGGGTTCCGCTAGTTATGCATATAAACCTTCCTCTTGAATCACTCTATCAATAAAAAAACCGCATCAAAATCCGTATCCGGATATAGGGACAGAGATAGCGACTTTGTTTTATACTATGTTATAGTGATGATATCACGCGGTTCACACTTATTGGGTTTGCTTAATTTAATTGATTGGGTCACTATTATCATTATTAGCTTTTGTTTCTTGCTTAATCATAATATTTAATCGTAATCATAACCAACGTTAGCGTATTTAGCTAAGTCATTTTATTTGTCTGAAATGCTGAAAAGTATATAATACTAAAGTAAAGTAGGTACTTCTATTACTTTGTTTTATTAATTAAAAACTGTTTTTTTCATTTATCTACTGTAGGTACAATATAATCATTATCATTATTTAAATATGTAATATGGCAATAAACTTAAATATAACCTCCGTACCTCTACATAAGTATGTATTATACTCTAATATGTATACACCATCACGATAAATATTAAGAATATAAAATGATATGCTTAAAATCATACAAAATAAGTAACATTTGCAAGCTTCAAGGATGTAAATCATACTTCAGAGCCTCACAAGTGCACACCGAGCAGGCCGGACAGGCCACAGCGCGTACTGCGTAAACCAACGTCAATGGGATCAAAAGATTTGCCACAAAATGTATTGCACCACACGTGTGAACTCTCAGCGCAATCGTGAATTATAACTATAATCATTTACTTTCCAATACTTCAATATATCTCGTAATACACAAATTCCTTTATAAATAAATATTTTCTTTTAAAGTAAACAGGGCGGACAAACAGAACTCGAATTACATGTATATCCGTATGAAGTACTAATATTTTCATATTATTTTGATTAATGGTCTTTAAAACTTGCTTAAAATCGACAGAAATAAATATACATTGCAAAATCGATTGTTCGCATATATGTTTTTTGAAATTTGATATACGATATTCTGTCTTTTTTTTAATAAATTATTATCAAACATTCTACAAACCTGGAAGTTATCGAATTCGACATGGTCTTTACTAAATGCTTTATAAGCACTTCCTACCACTGAACAGATTTTTAATAGTTACCTATTGGTATGAAATACAAAAATATTCGATAGAGGCTTAGTGGTAATCCTAACAAAACCTCTATCAAAATAAACTATTAATTATGTTAATGTGAAACAATTAATATGTTTATTGTTTTTAATTTTTTACAATCTATCACTTAAATTTACAGATATTACATAAAAAAGCTTGAATTTCATTAATTACTTTTAAGCTCAAAGATAAATTCGAATAAGTAGCGCTAATAAAAAAGTGGATATAACTGCCAAATGAAATAAATTTATCGCGGTTTCAATATTTGATTCAACAAACGGGTGCATCTACAACTGCTTCGCTATTCCGAATTAAATGACTTTCCGGAAATCGCTGTTTGACAAGATTTATTATAACTAAGGGCGATCACATACTAGAAAAAAGTGTAAAAATTTAGAATTGATTACAATTAATACGTACCCAAGTATTTTAAATAAACAATATTAATATATATCTTTTTATTGTTTGTAGGTATGTCTAAACTTTGTTAACTAATTAAATATTAATATTATATGAATATCTGATTCTAATTTTATTTCATTATAATGTATCTAACTTCTGTTTATGTTTTATATAATTACCTAATATATTTTTAGACAACCTTTACTTATTTACAAACATTTAATACATAAACATTATTTTAAAACTGAAAGAAAAATACTAAGTAGTTAGTTATAAGTTAATAAAAAAAGTTTAAAATATATTGAGTGCGAGGGTCCTTATCTGTAAGAGTTTCATCGACTATAAAGTCAATGTTAACGTCCGATCACCGAGATACGCACTACAATTAGGCCATCCAAACGTAAAGTAGCTGCATCAACAAACAGAATAACATCCTTCTTGACCGGCACCCGGAGCGACGCCCGTTCATCATTTAGACTCGTATGGTTTTATTTATAATTGAGCTTTTATGGAACTTCCTAAATAGATTTATTGACATCGCTACATAAAACTTGAATGCTAATTTTAATTGTATTAGATAATAATGTTTGACAATTTATAAGAACTTGATAATTATTTGAGGCATAGTCAATTTATGCATAACTCGAATAGTCATAGCTTTATATCTTGCATCATGTAAGTTAGGTTAATATACGTAAGTTACCTTAACCATTGGGCTTTCAACGCTAAAAAGATTTTTCAAATGCGACTGCGACGAAAGTTCCAGAGATTAAAGCGGTAAAATAAAAATAAATACAAAAACTTTTTCAGACATTTTATATAAGTATAAAATTCATTTATAATTTGTATTTGTAATTATTCTATAAAAATCTAACTTGAAGATATATTATTTAGACAAGACACTGTACAGTAAGTGTAGGTACACGTTTGACGTTACACTCAGTGTATGCAACAAGTGTCTGTGAAATTACTTTAGGAATTTTAGGTAAACCGACCTTTTGGTTACTTTTAAGGACAAAATAATATGCCACGGGAACCATCTCGGGATGTATGGTAAAGTAAAGTTTTTAAAAGCATTCTCCTTTCTCTATGCATTGAAAATTTATGTTGCACGATACTTTAGATCAAATAAATTTACATATTTTGGCAATTATAGAATTATAGTCCGAGTACATTTACGTAAGAAAAGCAAATTATTATTCACTAGTATAGGTACAATATTATTTTATGCTGTCGTAGGAACTATAAAAAATGAGAATTAGACAGCTGTGCCACAAATTGTAACTCCTCGACTACAAATCCAGATCTTTGAGTTCTTTATGTCTTTAATTTGTATTTGCAATTCTATTCGTATTTGAGTTCGAAGATAAACATCGTAAAGAATATGAATAGTAGGTACCTAATAGGCACACTTTTAATAATATCTATTCCAAATATTATTATTTCTAATTATAATAACTCTAATAAATTCTAAACAAGTTTAGAGGAACCATCGTTTTATTTTAGTAACAAAATATATATTTTTAAGTCGACGTAACAGTTCAGGTAGTTAATTTTTAGAACTATTAATTGCTTGAGAACTAGGTAGGTATTTGTTAATCGTCAACTTTACGAAATATCTATAAAGCCTATAAAACACCTATTTGTATGCAAGAAATAATATTTTATTGACAAAAGGACAATAAATGCATAACATAGATTTATCGTTGTCTTATATTTTTCTTAAGAACTGAACTAAGTAGAGCTTTTCGTGATCACTATTAAAAAAAATTGTTGATAATGGTAAAAAAGTTGAATTCATGTCACTTGTACCTACTATCTCAACAAAGAACACCTGAATGTTTTGTTTGTAAGTGGTATCTAATTGTAAGAAGACAAGCTTCGACTGCTAAATACTAAATTCAAGATACTACATAAAAAATAATCAAAGCTCATAAAATAAATAGAAATAAATTAACAAAAGAAAAATCCTTTTATTACTAAATCGAATAAAAGGCATAATCAATTAGTAGGTATCGGAGCGCTATGTATATAAATCTTTGGTTAATATTGGATGTCTGTGTCGCCATAAATATTAAATATCGACGCTGTTAAAAATATCCTCTTACAGTTTACGAGAGCGCTCTCGGACATGTTTACGTACGGGAGGAGGCAATCAATTGACTTTTTTCGTTCATTCTACATATTTATGTATTTTTTTTCTCGTGCACGCACGCTTTCTCAATATTATGCATATTATTCGAAATGTTGCGGTGTCATGCTTTATTGGTGTTTAAATTGTGGTAAATCGATATCATTATCATTACTTATCTTGTGTCTGCTTGAAGAATTTACTGTCTGTTCTGGGATGTGAAAGCACGAAAGTGTCTATTAGATTTAAAGTTAGCGATAAAATATTTGTGAAAATTTATTAAGTACATTTGTTCACACTATTATTGCTTGCGATGTGAGCGGAGAATCTTTGATTAGTAGTGTTTTAAAATTCTATAGAATTAGTAGCGATTTGTATACTTATAAAAACTAATAAAAAACTATGAAACTCATGATAAGCACTTGTTAGGAGCTTTAAGCTATAATTACAAAATATAATGTGTATTGAAGTATACACACATACAAATTATATTTATGTACATCAAATGAATATAAATATCTTGATAAGTAGGAAATAAAATTATCCAATTATCGATACTAAGTAACAGGTTGAGTGGCGAATTTAATTTAATTATGCAGTCGCTACTCATGACGCGGAACTCAATGTACGTAACGAGGTACCGTTGCCGTCTGACATTAATCACATTTCTCACCTTTAACTTACATATTGTTACTAAACAGCACCCAAAGCCGTAAAGCAGCTCGATAAATCTCTTAGGCCGCCTACGACCTTTCGAACACATATTAATATTTAATTGTAGACGCGATATCATCAAACGGCGCATAACTAACTGTTAATAAAGTGTATTGTTGACGTGAATTATCCTCATAAGTCTGCCGAACGAGACTGACTCCAACCCGGTTAGGGGGCTATTTTTTAACAGACGATAAGTGCATGTCGAACACTTACTAGGCACCTCTTTCATATTTATACAGTGTTGGTTATTTTTAATTTTTCATTTTATTCCAGCGTGTGTTCCGCTTTTATCATTTTTTCAATAGTTCATGTAATCCAAAATATTCATTTATTTAAATACTCAAATATTCGCATCAATCGAAGAAAGTATTAAATAAAGTTAAAGTTAAACCTTAAGTTAAAAAACCAAATTTATGTAGGTATGTATTTTAAGTTATAACCTAAAATTATACATTTATGGAAAATGAATAGATTAACGTTATTAACTAATTTATATTTCTTTAGAATATATTGTTAAGCAAATATTAATGATAATATCAAAGAAAGTTGTGTAAAATATTTTACGAAATAGGATTATCGAATGATGCCTTAATAAGATGTACTGCGCGATGATCAGTAAGAGTATGTCGCCTGGGGAAAAGCTTGAATCCAATAAACGCTATAAATAACAACATCGTGGTAAACTCCACGGATCCTATAACAGCTTATATTATCTGTTCATACATAACAATCATAAAAAATAAATAATTACGCCGATAACCGTACATCAAGTTTATTAGTTCCGATAAATTACACGAACTATGGAACTTGATCGACTGTAATGCGCCGTTGTATATTTATTGTAATTAGGCGCGTCCCGTGTGGCGCGCCCATCAAATGCTTAAACTGTTTATTAAGAACTAATAATATTTGCATAATCATATTTTATAACGTTCCTCTATGAAATTTAATATCAATCGACGAATCATAATAAGAATTAGCCCACTATGTTGATTTTTATATAAATACTTAATGTGTAAATGGCATTTATTTCGATCAATAATGTTATGATTTATATTTATTATCTTCCAATATGCCATTATGACTTAACAGGTTTATGAGCTTTTTATTGCTGAGAATTTTAAAGCATCGCCATACTTTAATTACCAATACATTGGCATATCTAATGATGATGGACCATAAAATGTATTTTTAAATAGATTTTTCTATTTGTTATATTACTATGACAACAATTTTTGAAACAGTCCTTACTCTTAGTTTACTAGTACCTCTTTGTATGTCTGATGATAGGAACAATAAATTGATGAAAAAAGTAAAAAATACAAATTAAAGCAGATTTACTTTCGTCATTTTGAGACTTTAATGGAAATATCTTTCGTCACATATGTACCTAGTTCATAATTGCATTTATTGAACATTTAATATTTACAGTATTTTTTGCATTTTTCGGGATATTGTAAAATCAATATATTATAAACGTGGCCATTACAGTCACTTAGCCAATAGAACCAATACTTAGGTTCACTAATCTAAATAAAAACAAAAGCCAACGAAAGAAATAGGATGAGTTATGTCCATTGATATTTCAAGTTAAAAAATCTCACGAAATTAGATAGTCTGATTCAAATTATCATATTAATGAGTTATTAAATCAATGAAATGTCGTTTAAAAATACATTAGAATGCTATATTGGAAAACAGTCGATCAGATAAGGTAGTATATATTGAACCGTTATGTCAAACCAGCGCCGTAATCGCCAACTAGTCGTTATTGCAAAAAGTACAAAAAAGTACAAAGGTTATACGCGTGTAAATCACAATAAAAGTCCGGAGAGACGCCTGAGAGGCCGCGGAGGCTGGAGACGAATTATGATTGCCGCAGGATGGCCGTAAACTACGCTACGGTGTGCGCTCTACCTCAAGAAATCTGGACTTTATATTTCAGCTAAAAAGTGTGCTGGTACCATATCATGCTAGATGCTTAAAACGAAAACAATTTTAAATAATAGAAGTAAAGTTACTTATTGTGTCACTCCCTAGAAATTGTTTGTAAAAGTACTACTATCTGTATATATGTAGCGATAATTATTGAAAAGTTTTGAAAAAATTTCATAATTTACGACCTATCTCGATTTTCATAGTAAACAAGACTTACCGGACCAATTCAAGAAAGACGAGGTAGGGAGAGGTGCAAATATTTTTACACGAATGTTTTATTTTAATTATATATAACACACCTAATATTTTCGTAAACTTTTTAAATAAGTTTTAAATAAACAGTTTAAAATAGTAATTATCTAAGAATGATTCTGTATACATTTTTAAAGTAATTTTCAAGGTGAATGTCCTATGTATGATTGAACTAGGTAACCAAATCATAACCATTTCACTTTTACCAGGTCACGTATTTAGTAAGTATAGAAAGCTATATTATATTCGTAATACCTAGTATTTATACTAACTAAACTCATATAAAACCTAATTTCATATATGTAGGTACTATTTAAATTAACTCAAAGTAGCCTAGATTAATTCACATATGGATTTCTGGGATTATTCCGATTCAACATCCTAAAAATGCCCCAACTCTACATTAAGAAAATAATTTTTACTCAAATTCACTCTATTACTGTCTCAGTTTTTGTAATAGTAGGTTTCCTCATGTAATAATAATAAAATATATTTTTGATTGATTTAAAATATTTAATGGAAATTCAATAAGTAATTTAAGAAAAGCAATAAAATAGAAAATGAGTATTTTAAAGCGTGGAGAACGTAGTTAGGGCGTGGGGGGTGCGAGGTGTCCGGCGCGCGCAGCGTGCGATAAAGCAGGGCGCCGCGGGGCCCCTGGACCCCCAGCATGGTGGAACAACGACATCGTCATGGGGATGTACCAATATTTTTTATCTCTATGTAATATTATAAATGAAACTACCTTTTCGGATTTTGTCGCGGATTTATTTGGATTTTTGGTTCCCGACGCTTCGAATGCTTTACAGCAATCATCGTCACGGGTGACCATAATCCGAAAAGATAGTCTATTTTTAATGTCAAATATTCGCGTAAACCTAAGAAAGTATTCTATGTAATTTTTGCCGCAGTATTACCTATCTTGAAAACAGAGCCTGAGGTAGCCTAGTGGTAATGGACTTCCTTGGAAAATCAAGTGATATCATGAGTTCTAATCCCGAGTCTTACCTGTGATGTTCTCATGCGTTAATCATTTTCTATGTATAACTTCGCTTTCTATAAGATAGGTACACGTGCCAGTTTATGTCTGAGATAGCTCAACTTTTTTTCGGATACTAATCTATCGTAGTGGACTTATGACCCTATGGGTAGTTAAAAGATCAAAAGTAAATTATTTATAATATCGGAGTAATTAAATCGTATTCTTAAGCTTAAGTATTTACGAGTAGATACTCATTTGTGAAGAAAATTAAAAATAACAAATGAACATGCGATGAACCTATGCAACCATGCCTAGGTTTTTTTTTATTGTGACATTATTTTTAAGAGTCTTGTCCACAACGTCCTATCGTCCTGTCTCTGGCCGGCCGTGTCGTGTAAATAATAATTAATTTTATTGTAAATGCTTATATTTTATTGCGGGATTTGTCAACAGAGTGCGCGATGTATTTTGTTGCTTGAGATATTTATTGTAAGTTTCTTAATGTAAACTCTAAGTGTATACACTATACACATATACGGACAGTAACTAGTCATTAGTCGAGTACATAATGCATAGCCAATAACGGTTTTCTATGACAAGTGTTATTCTATTTATAATAAATAATTATTAAGTAATATTTATTATAGTTAAAGAATACTTGTATTCCCTTGTAAACTGCTCGAAAAGCTTACAAATAATACCTATATTTCAAGCGCCCATTTGCGTATACGCCCTTAGAGGTCAAAACTGACTTCAAATTCTTCCCAACAATATTCTTGTATCTTGTATTGTATCTTCCATTTCTGTAATACATATTTTCAACAATGTTTTAAATGAGTCATCGTTTATGCATTAAAATTATGAACTTAACTTGGACTGTGGCTTTATAAAATCAATTTGTAATCTTATAAGCCAGTATTTTTAATAAACATAAGTACGTATTTAGGTACCCACTTTGACACAGGCGCGGTCGCAGCCTGAAATTTTGGAGGGGGTCACTCAATACACATTATTGCACAAGACACAATTTTTTTTAACCGACTTCAATAAAGGAGGAGGTTATATGTTCCATTGTAGGTATATATTTTTTTATGTATGTTCACCGATTTCTCCGCCGTCTGTGGGCCGATTTCAAAAATTTTTCTTTTCTTCGGTAGAGTATAGCTCCAAGAGGGTCCCATTGTCACCAATTGTCAGATTCTGATGATGGGATCCCAGGAAAATCGAGGGCAACTCTCAAATTTTATAGGCACCTATTAAGTTTTTGATATATTTTCTAAAGATGTTCAAGCATGGTTGGAAGGTTGGAATGGATGGAAGGTACAATTCCTCGACGGTTCTTTTTATGTTTGTTCATTAATTTCTGCGTCAAATGCTGGCCGATTACAATTTTGTTTTGTTCGGTAGGGTATACTTCCAAGATATTCGATTTATCACCAAGTCAGGACCTGATGATGGGATCCTAAGGAAATCCAGGGCAACTCTCAAATTTTATAGGCATTTATTACGTTTTTCATATATTTTCTAAAGCTGTTCAAGAATTTGTGATGATGTAAGGTATATCTCCTCAACGGTTAGGAGTTGAAAGAAAATTCTTTTAACCCCTAGAGCGTCGGCCTCCCTTTTACGAAAAGGCTCGAAGCGTCGGCGTAATTTCAAGGACGTTTGATAGATAGGGTAGACCTTCGGAAAAACGATGAATTCGTTGATATGTATATATTAAAATGGTATAAATTATACCTTCCCGGCTTCGTTATGAGTTTATCTAACTATTTATATAATTTAATAAGCAAATAAAACTGACCTTATCTCGCAGTGATGTAATATATATTTTTTATTTTTAAATTATTTTTAAATTAGGATGCATATGCGGAGCCGTCGACGCCTCGAGCCTTTTCTCTTATGATCTTACGGTGTATCGTGAAACGCTCGAGGGGTTAATATTATACGTACTTATGAACCGATAGTCGCATTCCTTCAAGATATTAGGTTGATCTGATAATAGAAGATACATCTTATTAACGTCTAGGAGTTACGTGGAAAAATAGACGACAAATCTCGATTGACTATTGTCGTACACTCCAAAACTTTGCTGACTTATTGCTAACTAGCCTTAACTTTCCAAATATAATCAAAATATCTGTTCGAAAGTTCATTGCAAAGGCAGGATAAAACTGTCCTTCTTGGCTGGCACCGACTCCAACAATAACTAAGTAATTAAAATTATTTTTTCTGTTTTTAGTTTCGATTTGTAACGTTTTGTAGTCGGTTTTATACATTACTTATAAAACAGATGGAAGTCGTCTTTTTGTATTTGCGAATCAGGTATTCAAGGTAGTCATATTTGAGACGTCTATTCTAGTACTATTTCCGAGTGAATGTTTAGAATATGTACGGGCTGAGACGAAAACCCCTACAGTCTTTGGTTGATAATGATATTGATAGAAATTATTGATAGATAATTGATAGGTAAATGATAGTCCAGGATAAAACTGATTGCATAATAAGTGAACTTAATGATAGAATGATAGTTTGATAGAACGACCCGTAAGCGCGTACGACGACGACTACTGCGACGAGTGCTACTACGAGTGCTCACGACTACTACTGAATCGAAATATATATGGTGTAAAGTGCTTACGCGACAAATAGTATGTATTGGCCCGTACAGAAGAGCTAAACCTGTTAATCGCTCTTCTAAGATGTTTCATCATGTTCATAAAAACACTACTAGATGTAAGCAAACTATAAATTTATCGCTGTTAGGCGATAGCTAGAAATTTCCTTTTATTATTTGGCAAATTTTTGAGATTTTTCAATTTGACCTTAGATTTTGGGGGGGGTCATGTCCCCTGTGACCCCCCCCTTCGGACCGCGCCTGCTTTGACAAGTTATTGTACAAGCTTTTCTGCTATAACACTGTGGATCCAACGACAGCAATCACGACTCGAGTTCCTTTACGAGGCGATTTCAGTCAAATTCAATTTAGTTTAAAGTCCCACCGTCGTAAACCTTTGACCTAAATGCCATTTTGTTTCCATTTATATCGCATTAACGCGAATAGAGGCAATAGTAGTAATAAAGTGCATTATTGGACGATAGCTATCTGTTTTAGTTAGGATCTGGCAAGAAAATCTCAAATATAATGCTGCCTTTTTTTAAACAATTTCTATCGTCGTATTAAAACGACAAAATGGTAAATTAGCTTTAACGTTAATTAGCTTCTTAGAATATTGTTGCAATAGACCGACGCAGTATTATTTTGAAGGGCTATTCTAATTGTTATTCATTGAATAACCTCATTTATGTGCTTGCTACATAACTTTTCAAGCTAGCTCTCTTTAATACCTACTTAAAACAATGTACATAATTTTTAAGCTTTTAATTATGTACTGATTATAAGATTGTTCATATGAATAAATTTGCAATATATAGTGTCGCTTTAGTGTTTATTGTATTTAACTTGATTATTTTGTGTAAATAAGACTATGTAATATGCTTTGCATACTTCTCTAAAATCAATAAGGTGCCATCCATAAATTACGTCACACGTTCTTCTAAAAGTTCTAAAATTCGTGTGACGTAATTTATGGATGGCCCCTAATAATAAATTTATTAATCACTACTGTTTAAAGTATAGGTATCTTATAAGGCAACAAATACATTAGTGATTAATACAGTAGTGACTTATTTCCACGGGGAGTGCATCTACCTCTTCACATTAAGCTACTACCTAATCCGAAAAAGAATAACTTTATAGTCTTTATTCATATCTTATTTAATACTTAATTGCATATAATTTTATTACTTTAGCTTTTTCTATATATGTAGTTTCCATCATAGTAGGGGGATGCAAGTGCACCCCTCGCTTTAATCTCTTCTTTATAATAACCAAAGTTAAGTAAAAGCTAACATAAACTAATGAGATTTATAAAAAGCACTGCGAACTCTAAAAAAATTTTTACGCATACTACTCCGTTAAAGATTTAAATGCCTAATTTATGTTATGAATAACTTAACTTTGTTGAAGTAAACACTTGAAAGACTACTGTTCCCAGCAACGTGTATTTTGTAACAAGTCATCACCAAATCGCATGTGGAGAGCGCAAGCCCTTATGTTCCAAGACCCCTTCAAATCTTTTATTTAAACCATAGTTAACTAAACAAACAGTTTAAACTTTAAAATACTACTTTTTCCCTATGTTGGAATAAATTACGTAGGTATACAATAGAGATATTGTAAATGTTTTTTGTTAGAAATAGGTTTATACCTACAATTTACATAGATGTACTTTATTTGGTTACTTAGTTGTTTAGTTCAAATATTCCACTCAATAAGATATAAAAATAATAGGGCACTAAAATAATAACAAATGATACGTATTAGGTTAAAATCTATTTATATTAAATATTTTTGTAATATAAACAAAATTACAACGGTATGCTTAGCTTATTTTCATACTTACTAACATAAAAGTATTATAAACACATCGTCTATATAGCGCTGAAACGATTTCATTGCTAACAGATGTTAAATTTCACATAATATTCTTTGTAAATCGGTACACATTACAAAAATTATTTTAAAAAATGAGAGGCGTTGTGCGTTAATATGTTTTAACGAAGTACGTTGGTGCCGGTCTGTAAACTGTAGATCTCGCCCGATGACAGATCCGCCGCAGAACCCCTCATTACCAGCTTCTACATCGCCAACCAAAATATCATAAAAACTAACAGTATTTAAACTAAAACACACCCTATTAATATCGCATTAAATCCATTTTCCTCGTAATTGAGAATCGAGCGAATCTCCAGTGGATGATACAATAGCATCTTTAAAACGAAGATACAGCTATTATTAGGTGTTAGCAAGATTATTTGACAGTTTGAAAACGTTTACAGATTGTAGGTATATTGCGGGGCAATCTGGCTTCCTGCTTTTAATGTAAACACTGTTTTGCCGCGTTTTCACTGAAAATTAATTGGTAATTTAGTGTAACCGAATTTTATAATCAGACGTTATTTAGTACACAATAAATAAAGTTGCCTTCAAAGTTTTATGTTAACCACTCTATTAATAACAAATTTTACGTAGGTTTGTATACTACTTATACACAAAATAATGTTTCAATTAACGTCAATTTTAATCTAAATGGTTTCTTAATCTTATGTATAAGTATATACATCAGATATATATTTCTATGTATATTTAACCCCTTTGTTAAGTAAATATATTTGATATGTACCTACTATAGTTGCTAATTGCTATTGTACATTTTCACTACCTTTGCTCCATTTCGCGTACCCCTCACATAACTGTAATAGTGCTGTAAATAACTCTTCAGGTGGCACATCGATATCATTCAATTCCCTTTTTTGAATTTTTCGTCGTCCGTAAGAGCTAAAAGTATTCTGAGGCTTTTTGATACCAGCATTGACGAAGAAGGTCGGAGTTGTAGTTGTCACCATAGAATTTTGTTTAGATTTCACTGCTTGTACTATGAGACATAATAAGTAACCACCAAATGCTAAAAAGGCTAGTGCAGTTACAGATATTGAAAAAATGTGGCTTATTTTACCGTATCCACTCTTTTTGTGTAAAGCTTCTTCGTAATCCGCCCTCTTAATCGGCGGTGCTTGAAAAGCCATCGCTTGTGCTCCAAAATGTTCAACATAAGCAGGAGTTGTTTCTGTCTCATTGCTATATTCAGTAGAAAAATCTTTCAATGAGCTCTTGAGTTGTAACAGTTTATTAATGGACAATTCGTTAAGATATTGAACCTCTTCTGTGGTCATGTCACCAGTTATCACTTGCATCAATGAACATAATATAACAGGAGTTAACATTGTAGCGTGGCGATGTCGTCGAGGAACTGTAGTAGGAATATGGTGAGGAAATTATCACAATCTTATGAGAGATTATTACGGTCTACTAAGCACAACAGTCAACTAGCGGTTCCTTTAAATAAGATGGTAATATTACTGTTTAAGTTAATAGACCTGCCTGCAAAAACAGCTAGTACCTACCTACCTACTATTTAGATGATCATTTTTTATTCCAATGTATAATATTGGTACCTCCTTGTTAATTAGATAAAACTGTTTGTGATATTAATAAGTTATTATTGTAGTGATTGTGAGCTCAGTTTTAGCCTTAGATATTCATAAAAATGCAAGTATACATTTCTAGTATTGATTTATTTTAAACATTACACAAGCTTGTTACTTTTCCCTATCTTTTACATCTTGCCTCTCCATTGTTTTTGTTCATATGTATTAATATATAGAAAACGACATACAGGATGATTTAGAAAATGTAACCTTCATACTTCTTACCCATGGACTAATAATTAGTTTATTCGTTCATGTTCTTACCTTATATTCTTATTCAGACATACTGACATACATACCGTCCCACAGTTGGGCCAAAGCCTTCCCCAAAATACGAAATAAGACTCCTTTATACTATTACTCTGAATTCTCATGCAATAGACTTACGGCTTACCCTTATTTGACGATGGCTCTAAATGAATGTGAGTGGAATCTATTGTTAAAACAGAAGAGACAGACCTTTTTCGTTGAAAAATGCCAATATAAAATCCGTGATCACGGTATTACGGGATTCCGGGATACCGGTATTGAAAGCCCTAAACAATGGAATTTTTATTAAAGCTGAATAATTATGAATACTTCTAAGACGTTAGACCAAGGACTCGAATACGTATCACTTGGTTTTCCAAGCGAGTATTTATTAAGTTGGAGTGGTCTCATTAGCTTCCCGCTAAACAGGTGAGTGCGTAGCTAAGAAACGCACAAGGAGGTTGACCACTTCGGTGAGCGGTGTGCCATGCAGATTGCTCAAGTTACTTCTCTGATAGCAGTGTGGACTCTGGAGCAGCCCCTGGGCTGTGGGGTTTGTTTCGGCAGACCTGCCGTCGGAGAGTCGTGGTTAAATGCGTGTGCGATCCTGCGACACCTACGGGAATTTTTGTTGGGTTTAAGAAGGTAGTAGTGGGCAATGGCTTCTTTAAAGCCGGTGAGACCCACAGAACCACCTGATGCAATTTCGAACATTTGCAAGAAACGTTTTAGTAATAAGTACTTTTAGGAAGTTCCTCTCATACATTAATCCATAAATTAATAAAAATATATAAAATTAAAGATTATTAAAAAAACTAAACAAAAATGACTTAAAAGTTTCTCTTTAGAAGAGCAAACTTGGGAGCTCAGTATAAGAGTGATAGTTTAGATAAATAATTGCTGTTGATACCAGTACTGACATCTATGAACATATTGTTGAAACAAACATTACTTTAAATGCTTTGAAAGCAAGCAGTCATAATCGATTTTAAGTTTTATTTTAGAAAATATCAATACATAAATAAAATAAACTTAGATAAACCTCCTGTACTATGTGAAAATAATGTCACAAAATACTCTACTGATATGCGCTTGCGCAGCCATTACGCCAGGTATCGAACCATATCTTCGAGCACAGCGTACTCTTCGCTATTGTAGTATTGTGCGTTGTCCTAAGATGGCGTCACTGGTCTTTTACTTCCTTTTAATTAAGCTTGTTGCAGGAAATGAAAACTATAGGAGTGATAGCATTTTACACCATTTAAACAGTGGAATTAAATTTGCTAAGGAGTTCTTGGGTATGATTATATTTTTGTATTTAATATAACTAATTAAAAATATATAAGTTTATAATATGTGTGTATTTAATAAGGACACAAATTAAGTATCTACAATATTTGTTTACTTTATTAATATCTATACCTACCTATAGATTTTATATTTATGAAAACGAAAATTGTATATTGTAATCATTCATTCTTCTTCTTCTTTTATTCTTCTCAGCCTATACACGTCCACTGGACATAGGCCTCCCTCAAAGATTCATTATTATCTAATAATTTAGAAACCAATAATAATATAAACCAATATTATAAAACAAAAATAATTTAAATAACCTATTATTATTTCTCTAGTATAAGCACCTACTGTTATTTTTGATTAAATTTAGGATTTGTTTTCTCACATTCAAATTGAAATATTACATATAAAACTTTTTTTATTTAAAAATAATATAATAAGCTATAAATAAATATTTTTTTATTCTTTTATCTGCAAAATCAAGTTATATCAATATAAAACACATACTTACCTAATTTTTGAAAAATAGCTTTTAAACATAATATATTTTACAGGTTCCGAATCAGTTGCATTAAAAGTGGCAGATTTTGTTGTGCGTGCTTTCCAGCCAAAGTCACCCGAAAAGAGGCATCCACAAACTGGTACCTTTCAAGATGAACAAAGTTATGAAAATTATGCAGATGAAGTTAAACCAAACTATAATTTAAACGAAGTTCCATATTTCTCTCCTTTACGTCATTTAGTACGTCTTTTGGGCCTTCAGCCGAATCAAATAAGCGCAGTTGCCGTAAACGCGCTTATATTCGTCGCTCAAATGGTAAAAAATTAACTTTTACTATTTTCTTTACCTTTACCACCTAACACTGTAATCTTCCCTTACCTTAATAACACCTTTTAGTTTATTTCGATATAATGTATGTCAAAAACGTCAGATGTCGGAATCGAACCCATGATTTTCGTATTATATTTTCATATATACATATATTATTTGGCCCCTTGCTTAAATTTACTGCAATGATCTTTATTTTACATTGTGCTATAACGTAACATGAGGAATTTCATTGTATACCTACTATATAATATATTAAATACATAGAAATAGAAAAATAGATATGTATTTTAAGTAAAAAATATATCACTTGAAAAATAATTGATTTTTTAAATTGATTATACATTTAAAATAATAAACATTCTTAACAATCTTTTTTTAGATTACTACATTCTTAGCCGGACCAAGACGCTCGAACAAACCATACAGATCAGAGGACCTTTCAAACTGGATTCTTAGTAAGAACTCAAGAAAGCTGCAAGATCTTCTAGAAGCTGCTAGAAATGACTCATTACCTAAACAAATAGAAGATTTAATTAAAGAAAAGTCAGATGAAGAGACTAGTTGCATTCAGCTTTTAGTTTGTAAAATAACTCCTTTCATAAACAAAATGCAAGAGACTGTTTTCAGTGAAGAAAATAACAAACTAAATAAAGAAATGCGGGGCGCTGCTTTCTTGTATCGACATTTACCGACAACCGAAGAGATTAATGCAAGGAGCGATGTCTGTGAACAAAAACATTATGATTGTAAATTATATGAGTAGATTTTGTTAATATATGTAATGTATTTATAATATTTTCAATATATTTTTATTTTGCTTAGCTGTTTTATTATTATTGTTTATTTTTACTACCACTACAATGTACTTATAATAGGTATTAGGTAGTGATGGGCCGAACATGGGTTTCACCGAATACGAACATTCGGCCGAATATTCGGTAAAACTTTTACCGAACCGAATATTCGGCCGAATATTCGGTACATTTGATTCTGTTCCATCGCACAAATGCAGGTCTAAACTTGTTTACGCTAAGCGCGCGGATTGCCGCCAGACCCAAGAGATCGAAGAACCAAAAAGCCCAATAGCTATCGAATTAGACAGATACATTGCAGATAGCTTGCTGTCACGGGATATGTGCCCTTACAAGTGGTGGTAAAATAAATTCCGATTTACTCTTATGAGCAACATGGCTAAAATTTTTCTTTCAGCTCCAGGAAACTCCGTTTACAGTGAACGTTTGTTTTCCGAAGCAGGCAACGTTTATGAGCAAAAACGAAACAAACTATTGCCAAATAAAGCTGAGCATCTTGTTTTTTTACACCACAACTTGCCACTTGTGAATTTTAAATACTAAATTACACCAGGCTTATTTTCTAATTATGTAACAAAACATTTGTATTTACGTATCTTTTTATTGTAATTTCCATTACCGTTTAAGAACTATATTTTTTCTGTCTATAGATAAACAAAACACTTTCGTGTAAGTCAATGAAGATGTGAATTGTGATTTTTAAGGAATAATCTTCCTTTATTATTATTTTACATACTTAAGTAATTAATGACATTTTGAATTATCTTAAATAATTATATGAGATGTCATTTATGTGTCTTATATCTCAGTAGACTATAATTAAGTTCCTAACTCTTAATGTGTAGATTAAGTGATTGATCTCTTAAATTACAACCTGAAAAGTACAAACAAATTACTTATTTTCTTTATAAAGAACTATATTGGTTGAATAGGATATGTTTGAAAGTTTAATATCAATAAATATATTTTGCGACGCTATGCTGAGTAGAGACTAGAAAAAAATATTATTCATAATCTACTAAGGTGTTGTGATTTGATTAAGCTATTCTCTAACACAATAAAGACTGATCGAAATAAATATCTTGTTTATTTTCCTTCAATTAAGACCTGATTATTCTAAAGAGTTTACACAGCAGCCTAATCCCAAAACAGCTAGATAGTAGATACCTATATTTTGCATTAAGTTATTATCTTTTTACCAACCTACTTTAATTGAAAAATAAGCTTCAGTGACGGCAAAAACAGAAAGCTATACTCTAAAATACTTACCTCATTACACTGTACACTCAAATCATGATAATACACGGGTCAATAACAGTAAAAACTTTGAATATCACTTTGCCGAATATTAGGTGATTCAGCCGAATATTCGGCCGAATATGAATATTCGGTAAAGCTGCCGAATATGCCGAATACCGAATATAAAACGAATATTCGGCCCATCTCTAGTATTAGGTACTTTATCAATAAAGTTAACATTTAACAAAAGAATATACAAAAAAGTTAGTTAAATAATATGAAAGTATATTAATTATATTGCACTTAATGCTTTCAAGCGCATAATAAATAATAATGTACAGACGGATATGAGTACCGAAATGTATTATATAATAATATGAATTAAAGATTAATGACCTCTCGGACCATACATATAAGGTAATTACTTTTAAAATTAATCATTATATAAGGTGTCTGAGGCGTGAGACTGCTTGGCATGGTGAGCCGGGGACCTGTTTGTTTGGAAAGTTAAAAATGACACTTCATAGTTTATGTTTAGTATCTATTTAATGACGTTTAAATATAAACACCACAGTATGCAATATATTATATGCATAGGATAACATGGGCTATGCTTGCTGAATTTCAAGAGGTGCAGTCAAAGTGGATTCAATAGTATATCTACTAATATAGTAGTGTATATTATGTGATCTGTGATCATGGACGTATTACCTATACGTCTATGTCTGTGATCAATCCATTAACAAAATGATAAACTTTTTAATTTTTGTTCCTAACAAGTTTGGTATATAATTACTAAACTCACTAGTTTTAACTGTATATTTTTGTTACTGTTATTCTAAGAGAACCTAGTTCCTAGCAAGTTTTCAAAAGACGTGTGAAGTCCGCCAACCCGCACTTGGCCGGCGTGGTGGCCTGATACTTCTCGTATTAAAGGAAGTCCTCCCTTAGGGAGTCTGTTCCCAGCCACGGTACGTTACAAAAAGGGCGGAATACAGAAAAGTTACTTCAATAAGTAGTACTTAAAAAAATATTAATACTCTCGTATATTTGTCTTTTATATTACAAAAGCAATTAAGGTTCAAAAATTATTAAGAAATCTGACCAATTTTAACACAAAAAACTAAAGTTAAAATAATGGGCAAGTAATTCTTTATAAATATTTTATTATGTCTCTTCTTAATGCTCCGTAGGTACACTGCACTATTATAGATATATTATAAGAACTTTCAAAAATTTATTTTAAAAGAGAAAAGTATACGTGAAATTTGAATTAATATAAAATTAAAATGCTCGCTATATATCTATTACTACTTCCTGTTAACCTACCTGTTACTTAATTAAGAGATAAACTATTAAACTTTGTTATTAATAATTATCTATACATACTTAGATATTATAATAAAAATTAAATTGAATCGACAATTTTTTTTAAAATTTTTACTTATTGAAATAGTCATTATTATCGATATTGAGGCCGACTCTATAGTTTTTAGGAATTTTATGTCTTTCACTGCATCGCGTGAAATCCGCTGTTAAATAAAATTTGGTATGATGGTAGGTGTTTATCCGGGTCAACATATATGTTGCCGTCGGAGGATATTCCTATAGGATAGGTACTTTTTACTACGGGTAAATATCTCATTCTCATTGATCAGTTAAAATGTAACTAGGGACGTATCACGTACCCGACCGGAGCGTGGGTGAGTCGCTAGTATATAAATATAAAACATAGGTGTATTGCTTTACTCACATAGAATTCTTCATTCATACGTCAATTAAAGAAAATATGTTAGAATAATAAACATACGCTAATGGTCATTTATACTGATGGTCGCACATTTGAAAAGTGTGAATAAACGAATGTCAAATGGAGGAGTTATATAATAATAGGTGATGTAATAATTAGATAATGTCAGATCGATGACCGGCGGGTTACGTTACATAACACATAGCGTAAGTAGGTGCAGGAAGAAAGTTCAATGAAAAATATCATTAATTTGTATAGAGAGGTAATAGACATTTTTTTGTAAAATTATTGTTTAATATTTTTTATAAGTTCATTCTAAGATGTACTTACTTACCTACTTCATTATTGAAGTACTTAGGTATTATACCTACATAATATTTATTATTCATATTTTCATACATTTTAAATTAAAGTAATAAAAAAAATTCTACAAGTCCTAACTAACTAAGTTAGTTAACTTAAAGTTGCTAACAAATATTTAAAAAAGTTTGTGGGAAAAAGTTGGTATAGTAGTAGTTACTACAGGGGCGGATCTACTTAAAGGCTGTTTGGGCTGCAGCCCAGGGCCCCGTGGATACAGAGGGCCCCCAGCCGAACTGAAAACAATAGACCATATTGTCAATAATAAAAATTATCTAGAATTAAATAAAAATCCGATCATAAGGTTGGCAACACTGCGATCAATCAACCCGTGTGCACATCTATATAACGGAACGGGGAATTCCCCGTCGCTTGTTCGGTCGGTGTATTCCGTGTATTGTCTATTACTGGGGACTTCCCTCCGCTTATCGCCCGACGCAATTTTGTTATTTTTCCGCACTTATGCGTCGACTATATTAACGAATTGACTCTGTTATTGGTAGAAATGTGTTTAGTTTACTAAGTGATAGATAACTTAAAAGTTATAAGGACCGGAGCTTTCTTTTAATTTACTAAAATTGAAAGTATTCTGTATAAGTAGACTTACTGCTTTTAGTAGGCAGTAGGTAAGTAAAAGGAAATATAAAACATGACTTTATAAATGAAATTACCTTTTCGGATTTTGTCGCGGATTTATTTGGATTTTTGGATCCCGACGTTTCGAATGCTTTACAGCCATCATGGTCACGCGAGAGACTAATATATTTTACCGTAAATTTTTTACGTCTCAGCAGGTTAAAATACTTGTTACAGACAGTGCCTACACACAATTTACAAAAATTCAAAATGGCATCAAAGTACCTTAGAAAATTATACATTTTAATTCTAAACATTTAAAAATTTAAAATTTTTAATTACATTATAAATATGGCAATATTATTAACTTATTTTTAGCTACTATAATTACAATTATTATATTATTTTATAATATTTGTTAAAATAATATGAAGTAGTTACAAACAAAATTAAAATTTACGGTAAAAAGTTTAAGCCAGACCAGATGGTCTTGTCACTATGATGCTGTCAGAGCTTTAAAAAGTAATTATGATGGCATTATGAAAATTTTAATAACTTTTTATCAAATGAAGATATTGCAATCATTTTTTTTTTGATAAGAGCCAAGTATCTAAGAAATAAAACTTAGAAAGTTTCATTGAAATCTATCCAGTAAATTTTCCGTGATGCGCGCACAACTGCAGACCTCTATCATTTTATTTATATAGATTGTCCAAATGACGTAGACGAACATTTAGTGAATGAGTGTATTCAGTTAAAATCTTCCTTACTGCAGTCTAAGACAGAGTCTTACACTCTTGCAGTGAAATTTTTTGGCTAATTTATGAAAAGAAACTTGTTGAGGTTTTCCCAAACTGCTATACCATCTTAAAAAAAAATTTAACGATGCCAATCACTAGCTGTGAAGCGGATCGCTCTTTCTCCAGGATGTCGTATATAGAAAACAAATACAGTACAACTATATCATTTATCAGTTCTTTCCATAAATTGCGATTTAACAAAGGACTTACATTGCGATGACCAAATATAAGAATTTGCAGCACAAAAATGCAGAAAGGTTGCTTTATAATTAATATAACATAACCATTTATAACCTGTCAATTTATTTTGCAATAGGTTAATAATGTTTTGATAAATAAATAAAATATTTTGTCTTGTACATAACATATTATATATACCTACATCACTACAGAAAACAGTTTTTTGACAAAATGGGAATTGGTTGAGTAATTAGGTAGGGCCCCTAAGCAGTATTAGCCCAGGGCCCCACAAATTCAAGATCCGCCCCTGAGTTACTACCTACCTATATCAGCTCGTTCGATAAAATTTCCCTTTAATTCTTACATTAAATTTCGCGAGAACAACGATTTAAATTATTAAATAAATATAGACATTATGTTTAAATGAGAGGAGAAAGTGTTTTGGCCACACTACGCGACGCAGCCAAATTATTTTGCTTAAAACAAAACCACAAGAGCAATCTGCGGACGTTCACCTTAATAAGAAAAGTTTTATAACGATGCTATTTAGACTTTGTATCAACTAATGTTATGTTTTTTTAATTTGTAAGTAGTTTCCATTTATTTTTCAGACTACTTTACGTATGCACCATTTATAAGGGAGTAGGGACCCGTGAGTAAGTGCTGATATTTTAGACTAAGCTAGTTTAAATTATTTAAAAGAATGACCTCAATTTTCACATTGATGTTGCTGAAACTACTCGTACAAACTACAAACATTAGAAAAATATTAGTATCAATTTAAAACATAATAATATATGGATCTACCAAACTCTACTATTCGTCCCAAAATGTTAGGTACCTAATATTAGTTATGACACATATTGTAAGGATAGATACAATTTTAACACTCCTTTATAAGTCATATTTTTGTCAATTAGTCATAAAATATTTAGAACATGAAAGTGTACTTATCGATTAGATTGTAGAGCCACAAAACCTAAGTATACACTTAAGCGTATCCTTGACTACTCTCTTACCATGATCTGAAAAGTTATCTACAATACCTATCCTTTTGTGTATCCATAAGACTAAGTAAGCAACATACCCATATCCAAATAACATATTTATCCTATCAATTACTTTTAATATTTTACAGCAAATACTACAAATATTTAATACAATTAAAAAAAGTAGGTACCATACACCCAAACCCCAAAAAATTATCAATCTTGAAAAAAGGCATTTTTAGTTCCTGGCTTTAAAATAGATCTCTATCACGAAACACAGTTCCTATGAGATTTGCTAAATTTCTAAATAATTTCGAACGCCTTTATGTAAGTGAAAATTGTATTCAATAAAAATACACAAATTTGAAATTATGACTTCAAATACTAACATTAGTCTACGAAGCAAAAAAACTAACTAAAGATGCATCCCTAGATAACCCGAAGCTTATGAGTATGTAGAGCTTTCAATTCAGAAAAACTTCTATAGTATCGACCACTTTTTTTGATTTTATTGATTTTAGACACTTGATTGATTTTGGCTGATGCTAGTCGTCTGCTAGTTGGACGAGTAAAATAATTTAGTCGTCCAACAATTATTGGATGACTAAGTTATTTTAAAGGCTGTTGCTAGTCATCCGATAATTGTATTAATAAAAAAATATATTATTCGTCAGACTATTGTCGGTTTGTACGAATATCTATCACATCTTTGATTTCTAATATAAAATAAGCGATTTTTATGTGCAGGATATACCTATGCCAAAAATAAAAAAAAATAACCTTAACCTACCGAGCTGATAATTTATTATTTAGATCCCACCCACTTTTAATAAGTCCAAGAGTTTTATATGTAAAAGAGCTGGCTCTATAGAGTCGTCCTATGAAATTTACGTTACTAACACTCCCTGAGAGTATGTACCAACATCAAAACAATGTACAAGAAAATGGTATTTTGTAAAAAGTACTACAGAAACGTCCGCAATTGCATTCACGAGTATGTTAAAACTTAAAAAACTAATTGATTTCTCTTTGAGCCATTTAAGAAGCAAAAAATTCTCAGTCGCGATATATCAAACACCAATTGTCGGACGAATAATATTTAATTTATTCGTCCGCTTATCGGATGAATAGACACTTCGATTGATTTTAGATTGTTTTCAGGGCGTAACCATCTTACAAACAAATCTTTATTTCACTCGCGCTAGCTATCGGAACTTTTCGCTAATTATTATGATAGACTACGAGTAGGTAGGTATATCAATAAGCCAGATTTAATTGATATTTAATAAAACATTTTTCTGTGCACAAATGTATGTCATATGTGAAAATATAAGAAAACAATAACGTATATTTCCTAGGCTTTTCTCTTCACATGAAATCGTAATTCAAAATCATAAGCTATTGTTATTTTGTACCTACAAATGATGCGTTCTAGTTCGCATTTGGAACAAACTTCACTTTCTTTGTAATTTTTTTTAAATATTAGCCTAAGATCGTTCGTTGAGGCAGTCCCATAATATTTGGGTATAAGTAATAAGTGGTCGTTACTTATAATAGCCTTGTACGAGGTATAACACAAGAGTCAGGAATGCATTTTTTTTATTTTGTTCAGTTTCCATTCCTTCATCTCATTTTTCAAAATTAAATTAAACTATCTTATCGGATTTTGTCGATGATTTATTTTGATTTTTGGTTGATAGTTTCATTTATAATGTCAAATATTCGCGTAAATTTAAGAAAGTAGGGAAGAAGGGGGAATAACGCTCACTGGGTAATGGCGCTCACCTCTGTAACTCTGTAAACATGATACGTAGCAACACACCACATCGCGTGAATTGTGAGGGGAGGGGGTCTCTTACAGACAGCGATACAAACATACAGTCAGCTCGCGTCATGTGACCGTGAAGTGCTTTTCTTTGTTTCCGCCCGAACTGATCTAACTTTTGGTTAGGAGTTTCTTGACGGTAAGTCCTAAATTTTAATGCTTATTTAACTATTATTTTTTCTTCTGACAATAAAACTATTCTATTTTGTAATAATGCAATCAATTTTCAACAATTGTGTATGATTTTTTTTAATTTCAATTCAATTACAAAACGAGCGTTTGGGGTAATACCGCTCATCTGAGCGCAATTACCCCTTAGTGACTTTTTTTTTTGTTGTAGATATGCCAAGAAATCGTCAAAGGACCACCGCTAAAGCGGCTTGGACCGAAGAAATTCCTTCCTTCTAACCTTCAATCTGCTAAAACTCCTCAAAACCAAGACCCAAATGTCCAGAATTTCGAATATGCGCAGTCTGATGGTACGGCAATAATTTCAGGACATACATCTCCTTTGGCAAGTCCATCAAATGAGGATCAATCCTCTGCATCTGTTTTGGCACGTGCACAAGCACGCAACCAAATCTGGGAAAAAGTTATAGAAAGAAGAATGAGAGAGGAAAGTGAGGTTACACAAAACCAGTTTGGATTTATGCCAGGACGAGGAACGACAGATGCGATATTTTCACTTCGGCAACTGTGCGAGAAATACAGGAGCGCACATAGAAATCTGCACATGGTGTTTGTCGATCTCGAGAAGGCATACGACAGAGTTCCCCGTGAGGTTTTGTGGTGGGCTTTGAAAGTGAAAAGAATACCTGAGAAGTATGTGAGGCTTGTGAAAGCGATGTATGCAGAGGCGAATACAAGGGTTCGGTCAGAAGCTGGCATAACTGACAGGTTCAATGTGGAGGTGGGCCTCCACCAGGGATCGGCTTTAAGCCCGTACCTGTTTCTCCTGGTAATGGATGCTCTAACATCAGACATACAGGGTCAGGCACCCTGGTGCATGATGTTCGCTGATGACATTGTGCTTGTTGGCGAAGATTCGTCCGAGGTCCAGAGCAGATTGGAAAAATGGCAAGAAAAATTGGAGAGTGGTGGCCTGAGGATCAGCCGAACGAAAACAGAACATCTGTTCTGTGATTTTGGTGGACCCTCAGGTTTCTCTGGAATTGCCTTAGATGGTGTATCCCTACCAGTCTGCTCCGATTTCCGGTACCTCGGTTCGATCTTTCAAAACGACGGCAATATTAACCGAGACGTGAATAGTAGAATGAATGCGGGATGGATGAAATGGCGACAGGTCTCAGGTATTACATGCGACCCACGAATGCCTCTTAAACTTAAGGGAAAAATTTATAAAACAGTCGTTAGACCTGTTGCATTGTATGGTTCAGAATGTTGGGCGGTAAAAGGGATGGATGAAAGAAAAGTGCATGCAACTGAAATGCGAATGTTGAGATGGATGTGTGGTATTACTAGAAGTGATAAGATAAGGAATGAGTATATAAGAGGATGTTTGAAAGTGGCGCCTGTTATAGAAAAGATGAGGGGTAATAGGCTGGCATGGTATGGACATGTGATGCGTAGGGAAGAAAGTGATATTACGAGGCGAATGTTAAGTATGCATGTTGAAGGAAGAAAGAGTAGGGGAAGACCGAAAAAGAGATGGATGGATTGTATAAAAGAGGATATGCGTATAAAAGGGGTGGATGTTAAATTGACGAATGACAGAGGAGATTGGAAGAAAAAGACATGTTGTGCCGACCCCACATAGCGTGGGATAAGGACAGGAAGAAGAAGAAGAAGAAGAAGAATAATGAAGAACTCCGGTATCCTTTGCTTCTATAGCGACGGCACCAACAATTGAACCATTTTATAAACCACGTCAAAGAAAGCTAATATTAACTGCGACTCCTATGAAAATCATTTTAGAGGATAATAAAAAGAAAAAGTCGCGAAACTCAATAAGACCGGAAAAGATGATAAATTAAGACCAAAAAAAGTTCAACAAGAACAAACATATGAAACAAATATTTTACAAAAGAAAGTTCTTCAGAGAGTGAAGATGAAGAGCATCTTTGCGACGATGACAGTGATGACGATATAAGGTAAAGGCACCTAATTCCGCGGTATTTTCACCTAAACTAGAAAGAACTTTATATATTAAGCATTTACTATATCTTTCTGCAGAATTCGCTATTTTTATCAGAAGTATTATTTATCTAACTCTTGAAATACACTAACAGTTTAGCGATAGAAAATTTTATATTATCTTTAATTAATTAAAAATGTGAAGAAGTCGAGAGCACCTAATTGCGATGTAAAAATCCTAATTCCGATGTATTTGGTTCCTAATTCCGAGTGTTCAAAATACAAAGAAATGGAGGTGGGGAGAATAATACATGGTGTTCAAAAATCAAGTCTATTTATTTACTGTGGTCTTTAAAACAGTCTTCAGTCTTTTATGGTAAAATGACACCACAACATGTAATTTATTTAGATTAATAATATTATTCTAGGTAAAGATGTAAAAAACATAGGAGTAACTAGTAACTATATATAATTAATTCGTTAACAGTATTTTTTGTTTTCTTCATAAAATTACAAATAGATACACTACTACCCTCATTGATTGCTGTAATAGCATTTCGGAGATCTTCTTCCGTGTGTTCTTTTGGCTTCATTATCCTACAACAAAAAAAAATATCAATATTTAAAATACTATGAGCCCATACCTTATAAATTTCTATAATAGCTGCGTAAGATAATGTAACAGGCAGTTTTTCAATGTGTCATGATAATTGATTTTTAATTTGTTAAATAGGCAGCGATTCGAGTACTAAGAACTATAATACAAACATTTGAGAGAGCAATAAATGAGATTGTTAACTGTTGAATATTATTTTCTGGAAACTCTTCTGAACATTTTAATAATTAACACACTGTATTTTACTTGTGTCAATACCACGAAATTAGGTGCTCATAGAACCTTATTCCGACTTACATACATCGGAATAGCGTTTTATAATACCATATCACATTTTTTAACTCCGATTATTAAAAACCAAGAGATTTTTCAATATTTTATAAATAAATGAAACTTTAATTGCAATATCTTCGAAAATATACATAGAACACAAACAGAAATATATCAAATACATTAATAATTCAGTTTAATGTTATTAGTCTTTCCATATAATAAATTAATAAAGTACCTAAATAGATAATCTTTGATCATGTATAATTAGTGAGTTTGACGCCAAAACATACATCGGAAATAGATTTTTATATTTATTGGCCATTTAATTAAACAAAACCAAAACAGTAAATTTTGTAATTATAAAATTACCATCAAAATTTAAAGAAAAGAAAACGTCTATAAAATCGCAATTCCGTGGTATACATCGGCATTAGGAACCAACTAAAATATTTGGCACCTAATGCCGTGGTATTTTTAAACTTTATTTACTCTTAAATTGTTAAGAAAAATACACAAATGTTACGTGTTTTAAATAAAAAATATAACTCTTCTACTATTTTAATCTAAACATGTACTCATATAGCATTAAAATATCATCTAAAACACTATTTAGTAAAACATAGTACTTACGTGCGTAAGGTCCAAAATGTATGGAGCGTGCGTTCAAGTCAGCTGCTAGCGCAAATTTTACGCATTATTTTAAAATGTACACACATTAACACACTCTTTTACTCATATAAACACGAACAGATAAATTATGAATTCAATATGGTATCTTACACACAAAAAGAACTTGTAAATTACTTGAAATCACTGTTTGTTTAAATACCTCGGAATATGGTGCCATTTTTAGAACCCCTCGGAGTTAGGTGCCTTTACCTTAAATGTGGATGACGAAAGTTATAACAAATATACTATTTGCAAAGAATTTGGAAAACATAACGAGTTATGGTATCGGTACACCATCTGCGGAGTATGGGCTCATGCTATATGTTCTGGATGGGATTTGCCAGATGAATACATCTGTCATTAATGTGACCACAAATAAAATATTACTATTTCTAAGTTGTCTTACCTCCTTATAATAATAATAATTTTATATTATATTATAATAATTGAAGTTGATTTGACATCGAAGACTTCACTATATTTGTTAAATTGAAAAACACTTATTTTACGTACAAATGGCGATAATTGATGCTAATTTGTTATTGTAGACTTTACTTTCATTGTAGTAGGTTCATCTCATTAATATTTAATTAAAATGTATTTTACTTGTTATATTCCAAAAAACATGTTTGAGCGTCATTACCCCATACACTGAGCGGCATTACCCATAGTCAGGGGCAATGCCGCTCAAACATGTTTATTTAATATTTTTTTATTACTACTAAGTACTAGTAGGTCAAAGATAAATGCTTTTGTTGTTAAAATATTAATTACTCGATAGTTAAAGACTTTGTTATTTACCTTAATTTTGATATATAGGTAATAAATAATTTAGAAAATACAGCATGTTTTCCTTAAGTGAACGCCATTCCCCCTTCTTCCCTACCTATTAAACGGTACCAGTGTTTAGTTAAAATATTAAATTAGTGGATATATGAACATACATTACATATGAACGAATGTATGGGTAATGGGACTTTATATGTTATGTAGTCTATCTATCTATCCTGCTACAGCTACTGAAATTCATAATAAGTAACTAAGAAAATAAATAGTAGGTATTATATAAAAAATATTATCTAGGTACCTAACTTTTAGTTCTACACTACAAGGTTACAAAAATTAGGACTACATTTTCTAATAATTTTCTTTTGTACACCTAAATCCATAACATGATAGCTTGAGGTGTCTACGGTAATCGGAATGCGGCGTATCCTTCTAGGTCACAGCGATAATAGTTTGTCATTGACCAGTAAGAATGAAAGCTAACATTTCGCTGCCCTACTACCCTACTCGGACGCAACGTCAATAATACTTTATTACCATCAATTTTCCCCAAAACTTTTCCGATACTTTAATAATTTTGTAGGTTCAGTAAATTTCTCTTTCCACGGTTTTTATGATAAGCTATACATGAATCATGATACTACAGTTATAACATAAGTACCTATTATTCGTTGTGAAATACCATCTCTAAGCATTTCTCCGTACTATCGTTTCTTAGTACTTCGTACCTACTACCTGCACTTATTGTAGTTGTTTCTGACTTCGGCTATTCTTCTAGGTTATTTGCTCAAGCCCTTCAAGTAATAAATTTTAGTTTGTAACACTTAGTGAATTACACACCATTTAACTACTTATTTCAGAGAAAATCTATGTATACTGCTAGACATAGACTTAGATTTATTTTATATAGAACGAAAACAAAACGTAGTAGGTATTTACCAATTGAATTCCCGTAGACATTAGATCCCTTCGCCTCGGAGGTTCACCTTATCGTGATAGGAGCTTTGACTTAGCATTCGCAATTCAACCGGGCGTGAAGCCAAGAAACGCAGACGACCTATGTCGTTGAGCACTTTTCTGACAGTGGATCGTGAGAGCTACCCCTTAGACCAAATGTCAAGGCGCTGCTTAGTGTATTAGCGATCCTATCCCATTAAGGTTCAGAAGGTTCCGCTGGGTTTTAGTCGGGAGTACTAGTATTCCTAGCCGGGTAGTCCCCACTTAACTACTTTTATATATACCTACAGCTGATACACATTAATGCATATTATCACAACATTTAAAAATATCTATGCATCGTTAAAAGTAACTAACGCTGGTTTTCATTTAAAATATATCGAAATTCGAAAATAAATATTTATTTTCAAAGAACCGTCTATGGATTAATCACTCGACGCAAAGGTAAATGAACTTAAGTTGCAGTACGCATAATACAACGCCCTTTGCGGCTAGAAATTGCTCACTATAATGAGAGCTTGACACGATTCCTACTGCTAGTTCCGTTTATTTTAAATATTATATCTCTAATTTAATGGTATCTCCCTTATTATATCTCAGTATAATCTGTATTTGCAATTGAGGTTAACAAACCACTACACAAGTCAGAGTTAATTAGCATTTAACTGTACTGTTTACAATAACTAATGATATTAAGCATATATTTTTTTATTTCTCTTAACGAATACTACTTTCTCTCTTTATATACTAGAATCCTACGAATCTTTGATTTTAATTGTATAGCCAGAAACCGATGATTTTAAATATTGACCTACCTAATGTTATTAGTACCATTCAGAGATGACCCACTCACATAGTGAATTAAAGTTTAGGTCAAAAATCACTTGTAAATAAATGCTTAAATAAACATGTAAGCATTTATACATTATATTGAGCCCATATTATTAAAATAGAATTAACAGTATATGAAGCTATTCAACACCATCAATACTAAATAGGAGGCAGGCACGTGTTATCTGTACATAAAACAAAATCGCTTCCCGCCTGTACGCTTATGATCTTTTAAGCCACGCAACGGATTTTAAGCGTGGTTTTCAGACAGTAATTTAAGAGGAAGGTATGTATAAAATATCTCATTTCTGAGATATCTACGTTAAAACGTACCTAGGGACGAACAAAAATGCATCGAGGGTGAGAAAACGAGGTTTTATTTTAAAAAAACATAATTTCGATCAGTCCTGAACAGCCTAGTTTCAAAATCAATGTTTTATCATCTATTTCCAAGATATTTTTATTCATAGTATATAACCACTTCTTCATTCGATTGACCAAAGAAAAGTAAGCCAAGCACGCATTCCAAGTTTACAGTTACCCTCCAAGCACATGCAAATTGACAAATACACTCTCATGGCTGTAGAGACCGACTATATGAACGTTACACATTAGTGTGAATTAGGGATAATTTAGAAATTTGCCTTTTAGTTGCTATTAACTATACATATAAATATACATATATACGGTATATGTACTTCAATTGAGGAGTATCGCACTCTCTAAATATTTTTATCATTCATTACATTATGTCTTAATAAGGCAGTTATAGATGAACTAGTTCTTTATAAAATCTATAAAGTTATCTAACATTCTCTTGTTTGTATTGAAGTCATATTTGCCTTAGTTCTCATATATGATTTTTTTTATCTAGCATCTTTGTAATAATATTTAACAAAAAGATTTGTTCCATAACAATTACTGACAATACCCTTATTATGTAACAAACAAGATATTTACTCGACTACTGTGTATTTATTGACTCTATCACAGATTATATTTTAACTTAGATTAGAAAGAATAGAGTAGGGGTAGGTAATACATAAAATAAATAACGCATAATGATGCACTTTCAGAATCTTCTCCTTTAACATATTACTCCACATCCACTTAAAGTGTAATGGATAAACGATTTAAGCCAAACAAATATAGTTATATTAGCATTACCTATAATATCTTATACATTGAGCACAAGTGTTTAAAATAATAAAATAAAATTCCACGGATTTTATAAAAAAATAAAATATGTATGAATACAAAGTGAAAGCGAATTTCATGACAACAGAATTTTAGCCCCATTTGCGAACCAATGATGACAAACCTATAAAGGAGTAGTCACAGGGACACAGCGGACAGCACCAAAACCATAGATATATTTTAACTCAATGACCAAAACATCGAGATTACATAAGCAGTAGGTAACTACTACGTTTTACACGTTTTAATTACCACTTTTTTAATTATTTGTATTATGCACAGAAAGTCTTTCCTTGCAAGTTTAAGTAACGATAGCGTGTTTGTATTTCCCCGAATAAGAAAGTTGCGTTGACTCATGTTGTTGCGTATAATAAATAGAAGCCTGTGTAAAACACAAATAAAATATTAACATAGTTAATTCTTTTTGGAAATACCACATTATTAAAAAAATACTTTAAAGTATATTCATCTGTTTTTAGAACAATCTGGAACGGACTAACGAGTAAACTTCGCTGATAATAGAGATTACAATATCTACATAATATTTTTATGAATGTGAACTGTAATTATTTTATTATATATATATTAATAAATAATGATAATATTCTCCCGACTAGTTTCAGCTAGTCACCTTACAGTCAGTAGCCAACTGCATGAGCACAGAACAATAATACCCTATGCATGAGAGCTTTAACGTGCTCTATGAAGCACGTTATTGAGGTATAGTATTAAGTACCTACCTACTAATTTCCTAAATCTTAGCAATAGATCGATTGATCATTCAAGTAAACTGAATTATTTATATAATAATATAAAAGCCCTTCGAAGTTAACCAAATATAATATACGAAAATTATTAATAAACATACCTACTTGTTTTTGTATTCACATTCTTTAAAAGAAACTTTGTAATTTGTATTACATAAGAAGTTGGTATTTTGAGAATACGCAACTCGATTTAGGGCACGTTAAAACTGTGGCGATCTTAGTACCTACCCATACTTATGCGTCATTACATCCTCTTTGAATGATATTATGGTATTAGCTATACATAAATGTTTTGATCATGTAACGTGTCTTGATGACTGGTGAGTAACTTCAAGGACGTAAGTGAAAGGGGCAAATATTTTCCTTGACGTTGAACCTCTACATTGGAAAGTGCTTCACTGATCACAATCAGTGCATCTCGAAAGATATTAGAATATTAGAATTTATAATAGCGTCTAATGGATAATATTATATTGAATAATCTTAATAAATATTAAACGAACTTACAAATGCAATGAAACCTTCTTCTTCCATATTGTGTTGTTTATATTTACGACATTAAAGTTTTAAAGTAATTCCAAGATTATTAGAATGAATTTGTGCCTGCGTGTTACCACATCACAAGAAAAACACTAGACAGATTTAGAAAAAAATTGGTATGATATGATGACAACTGGTTATACGGGTCAACATGATTATACTTTTTACTGCGGAAAAATAACTGATCACTGAGTTTATACTATAGTATGTAGTAAAAGGAAGTGCTCTAGTAAGAATATAATTATTGACTATTTACGAGTGTATTGTTATTAGCTACCATCCAGAGTCCAGACCATAGAGTCCATACCTACTTCTGCTATCCTAACGTTTATTTTTTGACGGTGTAAGTATAACTGTGAAAAAATAAATCAATAAAATCCACCAAATGCTTGACAGATATAATAAAAAATAAGTAAGCTACAAAAATAAAAATATTTCTCTTAAGCCCTAAGGTACACTCGTAATAACTTTTGTCAAGATACATATTAAAAACCTAAGAATAATAACGTTATTGTTCTAAGTAAAAAACAGAACTTATCGATGATGCGTTCACACTGAACCCATTTTATCTTTGTGTAGTGATACATAATTATTACTAGACTCAATTTTCAGGATACTAAGTATATATATTTACTACAGGAAAACCTTTTATTCTCACAGGAATACACAATAACTGGTTCTATAGAGCTGTTCCCAGAAATGAGGGGTGGGAATTTACACGGGGAAACCTAGCGCGTTCCGCTAGTTTTAAATAAAACAATAAGATTAAAAATAATATTATTTATTTAAAAAGCAATTATCTAAGCAATATAACATTAACAGAACGCAACATAATGCAAGCAAAATGTTCTAATTGAATATATCAAACGTTACTTATGGCAGTTAGTCATTAAATCCGAAATAGCTGTAAAACACTTACTGTAAACATCCGTCGATTTTTCCAAAACGTAAAATATTTTAAATTTTGTCAGTACCTGCAGGAAAAAAAACAATTATTAATTACTTTTTGCATTTGAGACATTTAATATAATATAAAATTTATCTCAAAAAATTATGTTATACGAGTAAAATAAAAGGATAAGCTTCCGAAAAGCGCTTACCACCGAACAATCTGAAATTTAGTGGACACTGAAAGATTTTCTCCTTCGATTTTCATATTCAAAATGGCGTTTGGCCAAAATTTTCGTTATGATATTTTTGTGATTAAGAGATCAAAATACGTTATTATACCAAATTTCAGATCGATCGGTGGTATGCGCATTTCGGTAGCTTATCCAAATAAAATAAGATTTAGATTTTTTCTTTATAACTGCCAGTTTCTATAACCTATCTACCGATAGACCGGTAGTTACTTTCATACTATTTTGACACATTAAAAGTTACAACCTGTCAAAATCGTATGAAAGTATCTACCGGTCTATCGGTAGATAGGTTATTGAAACTGGCAGTTAGTCTTAAAGTAATACAAAATACAAATATTACTTTAGCAAGTCAGACGTCAATAATACTTGACAGATGCGTTGACTTCGTTGCGTTCCTGATTTTATTATTCAAGATATCTATGGTGTCCACAGATAATTTGTCCATAGGTACAACACTTTTATATATAAAACTAAAACTTAATAAGCGTTAGGAATGATATTACGTGAGTTTTGATACTACAAATACCATTTGGTGGTTGCTGTGGCCGCTTATCTGTAAAAAAAAATTAAATGAAGCCTTGTTGATGAGCCTTGTTGAGATGTTTTAGGTTTTTTATTGGTTTAGTCCTTTCCTCCTCAAAACGCTTTTTAAAGTCTCATGATATAGTAAATGTTTAAAAGATTTTGGTCTTCAACAAGTTCTACAAGCATAAAATATTTTTATGTTTAGATATAATACTTCTTTTCTTCATTAAGAACAAAATTTTGTTTCAGAATTAAAGTAGTGTAAATGTACATTGTAAAACACACTAAAATATTACATACTAGGGCAATTTATGTTAAAATGTAAATTTTTCTTTACATTTACACCAATTTCGGCTAAACTTTCACATAAAGTTTAACAAGTGTTTGAAGCACGTTTTATGTAGGTACCTAATGCTTATTTCACTTGTGTTTTAAGACATAAAATAAACATTATTTTAATTTAAAAGTACGGTAAATCAAGTTTTGAGTACTCCACTCAAAACTTGAATCTCATTATTTTTTAAAATTGCCATCAAAAATTCTAAAATAAATATGCAAATTTGCCAGGTTAAACTTACCAGATCTTAATTATGATTAATTACAAATGGCATTCATAGGCGTGCGAACAAACTGTTATCACCTGAGGACATTGCTCGCTGTAATATTTCTATGAAAGAAGTAGGTCCCAACTAAATTTTTTAAGCTTTTTGGCTTAAAATAAATAAAATTCTGATAATTTTATATGATGAGGAATAACATATCTTAAAAGCCTTTTAATCCATTTGTAAAATTTTCATATATTTTTTTATCCCGTATACTGTCAATGTACTGTACTGTAAATCTACTTGTTAAGTAGATAATGGGGTCAGATTCCAGGTTCAAATCCTGAATTGGCCTAAAAAATACCAATAAACACCTCATACAATTGAAGTTGAAATGTTACTGGTCTTTAGGCAACTTCTACGTCTGATTACCGATAGTCAGGCGCAGGACTTACACTATGTCTTGTTGCCTCGTTGTTGGAATGATATTGGCAAAAATGCTATGACAAAAATCAGTTTGCACGAAGATTTCAGTACCTGGAACAATAGAGATACATATTATTTAAGTAATCTATCAACGGACGCAGATCGGCATACGTCCTTGGCAAGGACTAAAGGACAGGGGGATCCAACTACACGCAACAGGATGAACAGGTTGTACACACGGACAGACGGACCGACTAGCACAGTTAGCTATCGCCTTCTTAACTGGGTCATCCTATATATATGTGAAGTTCAAGGCGCACCACTCATTGCAAGTAAAACTCTCGCACAAGCAACACGCACTTTCACCGGTGACGATTAGCTACCTCGTGGAAGATATCAATCAGTGTTCAGTGACTTAGTGATTACCCTTTGAAACGATTTAAGGTAAGATTTTTTTGAATGTTTTCAGCAGTGAGTGAAAATGTGTTTGAAAATTATGTGACAGATACTGACGGACTGGACGCTTTAGGTTCGTGATCCTGTGATACTTTTATTTAAGGTGGTTCTGGTGACAAATTGTGTGTCAAAATTTTTAGATTAATTGTAATTACTAACATGTCTAATTTTAATTTCCCGCCATTTTGTTGGACGCCTTCCACAATGTGAAAGTATAACTATCACGACATTAAGTATATTAAGACTTTGGAACGGAGAAAGTAAAATAAGAATTTAAATAATAAATAAATCGCATGCAAATTTTTTTTGAATTAGATGAGAATTTATATAACTCATAATGTCATCAAAGAGTTTAATACATATTATTCTATTAACGGTGCAAATATTATTTAAAATTACTGAAAAATATGTAACTCTTAACTTTTTTTTAATATAATCTGTCGTCTTTTTATTTGGATTCAAAACATGTAATAAAATAATTTTAGAACATATAAATAAAATAAAAATATAAATGATATCACAGCAGTAGGTAGGTTTTTTAGTACCTATATTTAAATTATTTTTATGCGCTTCTGCTATTTTCTAACAAGATATATGTATAAACAATTGTCTCTTTTCTTATCAAATACACTGACAGTTATATAATGTAACCCATACGCCACGGCTCAATTCACACGGCTTCTTTCAAAAGAAGAATAGATGGAAAACTATAGAAAATACATGCCAATAGAGATATAATAGCTCGATGAGGTCACGAGAATTTCACAGTATTTTGACGGAGGATACGCGCGTGCGATCGCCCTCCGACGAACTTTGCACATGTAAATGAGAACCTTCACTTTCTAAAATGTGAAAATACGGTCTCATTCAACCCTGAATTAGATGTGGTGGACAAAAGCCTTATAACACGCTTGTCAAAACAATGTCAAGTGATTGATTGTTTAAGTTTTAGCAATATCGCAATAGGTTAATTTTAATAATAAAATATGTACACTGTGTGTATGATCGCGTTTAGCAACGGTAGCTGAATTAAAATCTTAACGGTTTACTTCTTTAATTGCTCCAATCAATTAATAGAGCGAATCAAAAGTGGTATTCACGTTCAAGCTCATCAGAATTCAAACGCATCCGCTCATCTCGAAAAAGTAAAACGAAAGTCGTTAATTTATATGTAACTTTACATATTTAAAGCTTATAAACACTATTGTTTTAATAGAGCAAGTTTCAAAATTGAACCAATAAATAAATGATATAATTTTTAGCTTATTTAATTTCAATTTTAAATATTGTATATAAAATATATAAAAACTATATTATAACATAATGTTAAACACATATGTACGTTTTACATCAAGTCTGTAAATAGCTAATTAAAAGTCTTAAAACGTTCGCGGATAGTGTTGAAAGTGGCGATGAAAGCTGCTGCGATCCGAATGGTCAATACACAGCTCGCGTGCTGTCACCGACGCTACCTGCCCGTAGTTTCTCGTATGCTCTAACACAAATTACGTATTAAAATTACAACAAAGTTATGCAACATTTACTTTTTGAGTACCAAAATATCTGCATTTAAATTTATATAATTATAGATGTCTTTAGACGATTGTAAATTTTAACGTTTTTAATAAAAAAGTAAACAACTTTCAAATTTTTTAGAAAGCAAACAATACGAATGTACCAAACAAGTTCTACAACTCGCAGGTCATAAACCATTCTGATTCATTCCTTTCATATCCAAAAAACTTTAAAGTGAAAGTTGTGACGACGAGAGAGGAATCTAGTCATTCACCGGCCGTGGAGTAATAAAATCGCTTTAAGATAGTAATAATTATGGGTTATCATCATACAAATGATGTTAGTAGTAGATATTCATTTTAATCTCAGCAAGTTTTTATGATTTACACTTATTGACTATTACTTTCTAAGATTAATATACGTTATATCAGTTTAATTTTTATTATAAAAACGTATGTTTTATTTTTATTGATTTTCATAAAGGAATTGTAATTCTTAGGAAGAATTTAATTGTGAATATAAAAGTAGCACAGCTTAAATAAGCGTATGCGAAGCTTACTCAGTCGATAAGCGATCTTTCTAATGTCTATACACCATAAATAAGAATGCATGTGATATGCATTGGCTAGTTAGTGTACCGTTCGGTCTACTTCTTCCGTAACACCGTAATGGCTCAGAAACTGACATGTTTGACCATTTCAACACTTTGAATCTTAATTAACTAATGATTATGTGAATAGAAAAGATTATAAACAGAACATGTTATAATAATTATATAAACTTTTTGAATTACAAAACATTGACTAACAGAACTTCCGAAGAATACAATTAACCATATGCGGGTATCAATGAAATGCTAATGCAGACCGCTTTACTACATACATTTCTATTTGTTTGCCAATGTATACTTAAAAACGAATACAAAATGTCCACGGCTGAATAATCAATTCGTGCTCATATCCGCGTGTGAAACACGCAGTGGCAGACTTGTGCACGGTTTTAGAAAGCGGATTGTACGCCGGACCGGTCAGCGAGCGAAAAATGAATCCAAAACGACGAACGGAAAAACATTTTATATAACAATTTTCCTTTTCTCGACGCCTCCCCACTAAGAATAACTTTTCCCAAGAAAACCTTCGTATAAGTGAAATTGAAGACTTTTGTTTTTCCATCGCGAATATCCGATGAAAGTAGGGAGGGCCAGTTCGCCGCGCCATAATATCAGGTCTGGCCCTCACTCCGAAATTAGAAAAACGTTAACCTTGCAGCAGTCTCACACGCGACCGGCTCGCGCTGCTTTCACCTATCGCCATGTTCCTCGCATCGCCATGCACCTTGCACTACCATCGTCCATCACATATAAAAGACGTTGACGAATTGACTACAATATATATATTCAATACTGTCAATCTCAACATCATTTTTAAATTATTGGTTAGAATATATTATTTAAATCTAAAACCTATTGCTACTCCAAGCTCATCAATCCAGCAAAAGATAATAATAAACATGGAAATTTAAAAAAAATATATATTTTGATTAGAGATTCAGGTACATTATGTTTGGAGAAAAATAAGCTTAAGCGATTAGGCTAACTTAGGAAAAACAAATCGAAAGTGACGCTTTCCAGTGCATGGAAGTTCAGTAGCCTCCGGCTCCTCTTCTCAGGGTCACTGGGTCATGAGGTCGGAGCTGCTAACTTTTTGTGGCATCTGCCGTCTTTTTATAGGTATTTTATTAAATAAATAAATAAATATGTAGTTTAAGGTTGAAAAACTTACAACGCATATAATGCATAATAATTACAATGGATTTAAAATATCGGTAAAAAGAAAAAAATAAGATTTTGTTAAATGTAGTATAATTAATGACACCTATAAGCTATTGGTTCCTCCTTTTTAAATAAAAGAATAATTATAACTTTACAAAACACGCAGTGCTAAAATATAATACTTAATACCTAGTTTCTTTCCGGACTACTTCCTCCTTTCTCTAAATTTAAATTAAACATTTTTATCTATCTATACTAATGTCATGCAATTTGTTGGTTTTACTTATAATATCTAGACATATAAATAACATTAAGTGTCTGTTTTTAATTTCAAATTACCAGCTTTTCACTAAATGCATATGAAAGTATATAGTATATTTTTTTTATACAAAATATCAATTTTTGCCAAAAAAAATTTTTTTTATTTTTGTCTGTCCGTTTGTTTCGGCTAATCTATGAAACGCCTGAAACCATTTTGACGAGACTTTCACTCATAGACAGCTAATGTTATAAGGAGTAACCAAGACAATTTTTTAAGAAAATAATAAAAACCGTTTAATTTATCTTAACTTACGCCCAGCGAAGCAGGCCGGGTTTGCTAGTTGAAAATATAATTTCTCTTACAATTTACTCCGGCGTTTAAATAGCAATAAAATCTATACATAGAACATTAGCGACACGCTAGTCTTATGCAGCTACAAATTTCTCCAAGATACTCATATACTCGTATGCTCTACGCCTACTAACGACCAGTTGAACAAGAATTATTATGACTTGTTCTATTTTTGTACGTTAAAAAGGTGTCAATAAATTGGCTAACGATATTTAGGTAAGGCTTTAAACAATAAATTTCTTCAAATGATATAGGTATTTGTTATTATTCATGTATTATGCTAAAATAAAATACAACATTTTATAACTACAACGAAAAACTAAACATCCCATATTCCAAGTTGCCTCGGTCATAACCATCCGTGACTATTTTTATTAACTTCAATTTATAGAAGTTGTACCTAAGCAGGTGCGAGAGGTGACATCCGAACAACAGTTAGCAAAGACCGGGTCACCTGTATAGAGATTGTCGGTCAAACCGCTAACACACTTCCATACCGGATAGGTGATCAAGCAGCGTATCATACCGCATATAACATCTCAGTGATAGAATATCATAATATCAAGACGACTTTTCTAGTAGAAAGTTGTTCACAACTCAAATAATATTAGAACACACTTTAAATAAATGCTACTATTAAGTCAGTTTTGAAAATTGCTTGATGATAACGAATAAGTAGGTAGATAATTATTTTAATGGGCATCCTGTAATTATATTGAATGCACCAAAAAAACTTTTACGTAGAGTCCAAAAAAAGTCAGTTCATAAGATCACATTCACGTAACAAAACTTTCTAATGTTAAACCCGGCGCTAAAAATTTTATTCCGAATATTTTATTCTTAAAAGTTTTATGCTCCCAAAATATTAACCCAAACTTTTTTGTCAACAGCATGCATCCAAAGGTCACAGGGTGGGCATTTTTAGCCCTTATATGCTCGTCGACAATACTTCACACACTTGCGTACCCGCAGCAGCATGCACCTCTTATCTCTCAGGTATAAATTAACTTGAAATAATTGTTCAAGTTCAAATCCATGATTGATCCATGATCCATGATGATGATATTATTATTATTATTTTATAATGATGAAAATTACCTTACACTTTCTTTCAGGCCACAAGCAATGTACGAACTCAAAATCCTCAGTATTACAGTAACTCGTTACCCGTACCTCACAGAGAGCAAATCGCTGAAGAACGCAAATTCGCTGAAAAGTCCAATGCGTTAAAGAAAGTAGCACTCGACGACTTAGACGATATTCAAAACAATTCTATATCAGACGGCGGGTCATCATGGTCAAACATGTTAGGTAGGAATCGACACATTCAATAAAGGATATTTAATATGTGTACTTAAAATCCAAATATATTTATTATCTCTAAATTTATCTCTAGGTATGATAATGCAAATGATTTTCAACCCTGCCGGCGCAGTAGGACCAAACAAGAGTGACAATTTGGACACCGATTCACCCTCCCCATCTCCATGGACATTTTTATTCTCAATGGGTCTCAAAATCCTTACAGCTATTTTAGGAGGAGCAACCAACAACAGTGGCATTGATAAAGTAGACAACGAATCTTCCCCAATGCAGGTAGATTCCTTATCTTAATAATAATAATTCATCTAGCGCATGTAAAAGTTTTCAATTAAAAAGTTAGCAATTTTGTGTATAAACAATTATTTAGCTACAATTCATACTGATCCACTAACATCGACCTCATGTAGATATGCATATTTATATTATATTTATCATATTTGAAACACTAATGTAAAGCTATACACTATATAAAACTTATTCCTCACATTTAGTAAGCAATCCAATTTAGAATTTAGATATTTACAAATAACTGCAGCCTTCACGTCCTATGACTATCTCACAGAAAATAAGATATCTTAAATATCAACATTCTTCTTTGAGGTAGTCTAATACTTATAATGTAAATAGAAAAGTATGGTTATGGAGACGGTTTCGCTTCTCGCTTGCTTCAGAGTATATTGGCTGCGGTTCTGTCGACGGTGCTCGGTGCAAAAGATCCCGATCAAGTGGCCTCCATGGCAAAGCAGGCTGGAGAGGTACGCGAGCTATCCTTCCTATCCTTGTGGAATCAACCATATTATTGTATTTATTGAAGTAATGTTCGACTATAATATCACTTAATTCCTCATCTTCACGTAATCACGTATTATAGTGCTGCTTTATAAATGTTAATAAGTTACCATGTTTAGTGATTGGAATAAATAACAAATCTCATTTTCTTAATTATTTAAAATGTATAATGTATATTTTATTAACAATTCCCAAATTTGATTTCAGTTTATCAACATCGTTGTAAATCTTCTGGATGCTCTTAAAACATCGTTCTCGCACCGGTCACTGGCTGCCCGTTCGATGGGTAGGAAGGACTCAATCAGTGACGCTGCTCTCGCCGGAATCGCCATGTTGAAGACATACGTACGATCCTTCAAAACTAATGACGAAAAGTGCCTCCAAAAATATGTGTGTGATGCCAATAGCGAATGCTCCTCAGATATTGGGCCTAAAAGTGTATTCTGCCAGCTCGGAACGTAAGTTTATAATACGTTAATAATTATCTATTTACTCGACGTATCTATTATATTTGTAAAATATTTTGGATATTTTGTTTTAATATTGCCCGTCAACCGCACTGCGCCAACGTGAAGAATTATTCTGATCCCCGTTATATGGTGTTAGACTGAATACAATACTATAGTATTTATTAATTAATTATCATAATAAAAATATTTTATCTTTATGTATTTGCATGTTACTTTAATGAACTTAATGGTGTAGGTACGCTGCCGGCTTTGTCCTGGAGAGACAATCTGCTGGAACATTCGACCAATTTTATGAAGCAGGGCGTCGCGGACGTTCAGGCGTAGACTGCCGCCATCTTTACTTAGAGTGTAACGAGGTTTAATATAAGTAACTTTTCAAATTCAATTTTACATGCCAACAAATATATTTTTAGTTAATGAAAGCAATAGAAACACTTGTGTAAAGAGCCATTAAACTTAAAAAAGTTGTTATTTCTAAGGTTTGGAATTATTTTTAGATTCAAATTGCTCAATTAGGTCTTGTCAATTGTATTTTTTTTCTCATCAAAAGCTAACAGTTTATCCCATCGCACAGTATAAAATGGATAAAGTAAGATTATTATTTATTTAAATTATTTATTTAACTTATTCTAGATGTAAATGCTTAGGCCCCGCTAAAATACCGCAAAACGTCGTAGCATCCTATTTTCAAATGATTTTGTCTAACAGGTCCTTTGATTTTATAGAAATTGGCATTGAATTTGTTTTTTAATTCTGCCAATTATTTGTAATTAATGACTGATGTTTTGAGTGATATCAATAAATTAATATCACATGTAGTTAGTAATATTGTGTATATTTTTGTGATCGAGTGATTGAGGACGTCCTTGTATGATTGTGATTGTAAAATAAAGTTTAAAAATATATAAATTTGTTTTATTTTTACTTTGGATAAAAGTTTTCTTGAACCAACTGTTTATTTGATAATTTATGAAAAAATTATCAACCGTATACCGTTGTAGCATGTTGCATATTAGATACAGCAGAGGAACTGGAGCGTAATGAACACTTCTTTGCCATAAAGCCTGACATTCGCAGTTGTGTGTGGAAACTGATCTGACGATGGATACCATGAACTCCCAAATGGGACTGCCAATGAAACAACTGGCAGAAAGGTTAGTTATTAATATTAATATAATACACGCTACGATTACATAAATTGAATAAAAACCGTAGTAATATTAATGTTACACGTTTTTATAGATCGAGTGAAGAAAATATTAATAAATCCTTACATAATAATATAAACGCGATTTTTTTTTAAGTTCGTCTGTACTTACATATAAGGTCTTGCGCCTGATTTTATCCTGGTACATCAAATTGTTCCAGAGATAATATCAAAAGCTGTATAAGTTCATAAAAATAGGTTTAAACAAGTTTCGCCTTAGAATTACAACCAAGTTTTATTTAATTTAATAGATACGCCGATTATTCAGGAACCGCACACGATCAACCTTTATATTACCCATATGATTCATCTCCGCCAGCTCAAGGACATATAATGGCTACAAAGCAGTAAGTACCGTAGATTTAAAGATTTAAATCTAACATGTAAAATAAGAAATTTTTCTAGTATAATTTTATTTAATGACAGTCAATCAGGAAAAGGCACAGCTCTCTCCTTTTCCACACTCTTATTGTCCAATTAGTTCTTCTATGCGAGACAAATTTTGAATATAATATTATAAATCCGATCCAAAGTTCACTTCAAAACCCTTGGTACGAATAAGAGCTATTGAATAAATTCATAAAATTAACGATATCACATCCCTTTATTAGTAATATGAAAAATTAAAACATAAGTAATCTTAAAGTTTAATAAAAATTTGGGACAATATTTATTTCAAATTTATATGATGTTATAAACAACATTCTTTAGTAGGTAGATAATATACAGGAAAATTGAGAATTCTAAATAAAAACATTATTATCTTTGGTTATTAAAATACCATTTGGTTTTCTCGCAAGTTCCTAGTAGACATTTCAACTGTTTATCTATGCGTATTTTGAATTTTTCGACTTTACGCCCGGTAATCCAACATCAAACGATCGATAACTCAAAAAGTATTGACATTAAGAAAAAGTTTTAAACAAAAGTTAGAGAATAATGTGATCTTAAAAAATGGGCAAATGCATTTTATTGATTAATCCAATATTTTAAAAGTTATCGGCCGAAATAGAGCAACCGGTTCAATAAATCGGCCATAAATCGTAAACGGTAATTTTTACAAAAAAGTTTACAAGAAATAAAAGATGCGAAATTTTATTTTCTACAATAATGGTTAATTTTATTTATTTACAATTATGCTTTTGCCCTAAAGTGCATAGTTTCCGAGATATCGGCCAAAAACTTTTCTTCCCAATTGCGATCGAAGCTCCACCTGGATCTGTCAGCATTTTGTGTTTTTATGGTCAGTAAGTGACCCTTAACCTAAAAAAATTATTAAAATTGGATCGAAAATTTAGTGCGAGGTTGACCAAAAAAACGGCTTTATTTACTGTACTATTTGGCGATCATATCATTTGTTTTAAAGCTCCAACTGGATTTGTAAAACAAAGGATGTGATCTCCATTTAGGATTTTAAATATTCCACTGCATGCTACTGCCATTTCTATACATCTCGGAAGTGTATTCTTAATTGTCTATGCTAAAAAAAAGGTTTCTTTATAAAAGACATTTTTATTTTTAATAGCATGTTCGAATATAATATGTGCGATTCCTTAGTTACTAATTAGTCAAAACTTAAATTTTTTTTTAAACCTTTCAATAGGCTATTTAGTGGAATAAGTTTTAAAATGATATATAACTTTCAGCCATTTTGGAGGAGGGGGCAGTCACAAAAACAACGCTGCCATGTCAGCTTTAACATTGTTGGCCTTTCTGTTCTTTTTGCATATTCTCCAACAGTGTTTGAAAGACCATATGACCGCTATGAGTACGCCGCAAGTAATGGTAATGACCGGTGGGAGAGAAGGCGAGGAAAGTATCGCCAAACAAACACATAACAAATTCGATAAAACCGGCGAATTTGAAACGGATAATGATAACAAAAAGAATACATTACACAAAAAAATTACAGAAAATGTAAACGACGAAAATTATTTAAAAATTACCACTTCTGAAGATGCGCGGTGGAGAAAATCTCAAAAGCATCGAAATATTTTTAAGAAAAATACGGATATTTCTGGTTTAATCAACCCATCAGAAGACTACTAAGTAAATCATATCACTATAAAATATTAATTTTTAGTAAACAACACACTTAAAACTTAGTATTAAATATGATGGAAAAATAAAAATCTTTCATTTGTTTATGAATTTATTAATTATTGACTAATATACAAGTTTGAAACACTCAATGTGCAGTGGCACGTTTTACATATAATTTATAAGTAATGCGATTTTATTATTATTTTTTGCTTACACTTTACAACTTACTTTACCAACACCACTAACACCAAAATCTATACATACTTATATTAAAATTCTAACTTCGTCGAAACTGTAATCCTTTTTTTAATTTCTTGAAGTATTAATTTATTATAAGTATTATTATATAGCTTTTTAGAATTTTTGTCTGTCTGTCTATGACCGCATAACAATAAAGCAATTAATGACCAGCTAATGACGAGCTATCCGAGTCAATATATAGGATAACTTTTACTGCAAGAAAATACACACCCTTGAGAAATCTATTCTAACCGGGAAAAACTTTCCCAGGAATTGAACCCCAACGGTGTGAGGGTGTCGGCACTACTATACAAATATTTTTGCAATTTTACTTATGTTATTTGATCAAATATTATGCAAAATGATGAGCAGAAAATTATGAAATTGTAGATTATTATAACTACATAAAAAAATTAACCAAATGAAGATAAATCATTGTTTTATAAACTGATCTTAAGGTGTCGCAGTTCTTTCACATATAAAACATAACATGAGAAAAATAATAAAGGTATGGATATAAATAGAAACGCATCAAAATATTTTCAAAAACAAAGCCAAAGTTCCTTTTCAACGAATAGAACATAGATTTAAAATAGAAATTAAAACAAGGAATTAGAAAAAAGACACAAAATTATTGCTATCTTTTCACTATCGACAAAGTGTCGCACTTAGATGAATTCTGTAACTATACGATACCGTAATAATGTATCACTTATAGTGTATTAAATTCCTTGGGTACGTAAATAAAGTAACACTATTTAGAACCCCAAAAGCAAAATATTTTATTATTTAAAATCGCCTAACTCTCTCTATATATTTAGTCTGTGTGAGTGCACTAGATCCCATAGTGGGGTCCGTCATTCGAGTCCAATCCGTCTGTCCTACGACAAAACCGATAGCGCGCATCTTCTCCTGTTCTCTTCTCTCTTCAATGTCCGCCCACCGTACCTGTTTCAATTATAATATGATAAAACCGCTAGTACAAAATTCAAACTTACCGTCAATATTAAATTTTCCAATCTCTAATAATAAAATTACATAGTTGAGTAGGTGATGTTATGCGAATTCGGAAGTTATAAAAGAAACAATGTTTTACATACATATTGCGTCCATATACACTAAATAAACAGTGGAACTTCGGAGCCGAAAAGATATTGTGCTTTACAAACACGTAATGAGTTAATTTTTATTTTACTGCGTTCAGCCTACTCCATTTTTTTAAGAATGTACTTTTTATTTGAGTGATAATATGGAATCCCATTGTTTTTGAATATTTTTTATTGTAAAAATATATAAATGAAGTTTCCAAATACTGGACATTAGAAAAGTTAAAACATTAGACTCACATTTTGTATATTTTCAGTTTTAAAATAATTTATTTTTTCTTGAAGTTGTAAGATTCCTACAATATTCATCTAATTAATATGAGATCAACATGATGTTGGGACTTTCCAAACTGATCTTTGTTTTTAAAAAGCACACGACACGACTAAAAACCAAATAGGCGCACGAAGATACGGTAAAAATTCGACGCAAAACAATTTAAAAAATAAAACAAAAATCGCTTAACATCTATTTCAACTAAAGGGTAAAATTGTTATTTAACAACTTCAATAATAATATTAAGGTTGATAAAAAATGTTCACTTTCGTAAAGCTTACCACATCACATTGTTGTTATTTTGCGTAGAAATACAAAAAAAATCATCGAAATCATCGAATGAATAACATTAGCACAAAAATGTAAAATGTTAATGTTGCAATATGTTAAAATAATCGCGCATGAAGATGTAGTATATTTTGGATATTCACGATAGTATGTATATGAACACAGAACACGTAAACCACAGAGATATACGTAATTCCTTTATTTCGTATAAACTGTTCAGAGATATCACTTCAAAGTTAAGGAATTGTTCGTAAATATAATAATTCCAGCTCATAATACTTTTATTAAAATTTTCGTTTACGTTCGCGAAATTTTCGAAAAAACAATTCGTTCTCATTTTTTTCAGAGTAATTCGGAAAAGTTATATATAATTGTTTTAGCGTAAAAAATATATAATATGACGGCTTTAACCGCGAATATTAGTTCAAAATTAGTCATACTTACAGTTTTCTTGCCAGGTTTAGCCGTATTGGGTTTCCATTCATCTAGCTGTAAGTAGTCTTCCATTGAGAGTTGCGAGGGCCGGAGCGGTTTGTTGGTGCCGTCGAGTCGAGCTGAAACAATATATCGAGGCTATTAATATCTAATAATAATATTAACTTTTTTAACAACACTAAGGGAGGACGAGTATTTGAGATGACCGTACAAAATTATATTATATCTACTTAAATTAATGACACTTGTAAAAGTGTCTGAGTTTGAAAAGTATACAAAATATTAATTTATATTAAATAAATACAACTAATTATAAATTCTGAAAATTTATATTCATGGAATGCCAATAATACTTATCATCTTTTAGATATTTGTATTGTATGATCATCCATATTGATACGATGAATAATTAAAAAAGATATCAACAATATAATAAGCATGGCTAATAACCTACCTAGTTGCGCGGCGTCGTCCATTTTCTCCCATTTCGACGTAAAACTACTTTCAACCTGCGGTAGAACAGCTGAGGCGTTAAGTACACGCTGAAATAAAATTTATTAGCCCTAACCTAACTATTGGAAGAATCCATAGTGGTGAAACGTTTCGATACAATAACAATGAAAAATGCATGTTATTAGAACATTAAAAATCCTGTGACGTAATTCTTATATATACAAAAGTATGTTTTGCCCAGTTTACTACTGGATAACGAACCTTGTAATGTTTTCTGCATATTTAAATTGCACAATAATACAATTAAGTGATATTTCTTTCCCATAGAACGATTGTTACATTAATCTCACCTCAGTACTTTCAGCGCCCTCCATTGTGGCGTCATCATCCGCGTCTTCCATATGGACCTCTGCAATGGATGCACTTTGCAATAATGTCGTCGCATCCAGTTGTATGTGGTGTGTGGGAGTTGGGAAAAATCTAGAAATAATGACTTCTATGTCTTGTAAAGTCCTGTTATGAATGTTCCTCTTGAAGCACGTGTGCGGATCCATTTCCATCGTACACATGTAGACCTGAAGTTTATGGTAAATGTTGCTAGTTTGAAAAAAAATTGTGATACACGATCTCTAACCCCTTTGAATCTATAAGTAGCAAATATAACTGGTTGGAGCACGCTTTTCTTACGGAAACCGTTCATAATTCCAAGATAATATAGCTGCGCTGTTTTTCATTTCCGACCAATTGAGTAACAAATATCTATCAACATCACTAACAAATTACGCGATATGTGCACATGTGCAAATATTCCTTTCTTATTGTTAGGGTTCCGTACCTCAAAAAGGAAGATACAGAACCCTTAAAGGATCACTTTGCTGTCCGTCTGTCTATCTGCCAAGACCCTTTAACTTGGACACGTGTGGAGTAATCAAATTGAAATTAAAACCATATAATATACACAGGTTTGATTTTCCCAGCTTCAAGGTACTGTAACTTGTAGCTGTGAAAATCGAACTTTAATTTTACATAACAAAATATACGACTGTCTTTGCCATAAAAAACGTATATTTTTGGTAAGTACTTTCCATTGACATAGAACTGTGAACTTTGGCAAGTAATATTGTCTTACACTACAAGTACAGGGAAAAATCTGTAAACTATACAATTTAGAATTAAATCATAACAATATAGTCTTTATTTAAAGTTCGTAATCGACCATCAACGTTAAGCAACTGTATGCACGTTCATAATTGTATGAGTGACCAAATCTTTTTTAGATTTTTTTAACTTTTACTAATTTGTACAGAAGAGAAACGTATAATTTATATTTAATTACCGTGTATTTTATCGTAACCGCTTTATAAACCTTGTATCCATATTATAATAGGTATAACGCCAATGTAGATCATACAGTGTTATATAATATTTATAAACAAGTTATCATTAACTAATACATTTAATAAAATAATTGTAAAATTATAAAAAAACTTACCTGGAAACCATTTTGCCGAGCAAAGTTCCATATGTCAGCGTAACTCTTTAATTGTTCGTTTACAGAGTCATAGATCAAAAATGTGAAATAACCATCAGTTAAGCTTCGTTTGAAGGCTCTCTTCAGTGAGGTTATGTATGTCTCTTCTAAGCTTTCATCGTATTCATATTTTAGAGATGGTTTTTTTACCTAAAAAGATTTAATAGTATTCTTAAATATATTAATATGCACTTGCGACTCTGTTCGCATAGTATACACTTCGATTAAAAAAAATGCTACATTCTTTCTCACTGGAAAATCCATCTTTATTATAAGATCAAATTTAAACTTTCCAATTGCATGAATAAACGTAAGACATTTAAAAATATAAATAAGAAAAAAAAAGTTTCTTTTTATATTTCCATACCTCTCTATTGATACCAAATTGGCTAACTTCGCCTCAGTAAATTTTTTAGGTTACCAAAAATATCATTTGATTTGAAAATTACAAGATTGAGAATTACAAGAACTTTTAAAAGATCTCAATAAAGGTGAAACATACATTAGCGTTATTTATAATAAAATTTAATGCTTACAATTTTTCCAGTGCTAGGGTCTTTTTCTTCTATTTCGCCCTCTTGCATGAAATAATCATCTATAGACATGATCCTGACAGTACCGCCATGCTCTGCTTCTTTATCTCGTATTAATTTTGCTAAATACGACTTACCACTGCCGGGCGCACCTGAAAATTAGCATATGATTTTTAATAAAATGGCTATAATCAGTTTAAAACCTATGTAATAATGATTTGTTACCAATTTGGTTAAAAATCATAAATCATATTACTTCCAAAGTAATGTTAAATCAATTGCCTTAAGCCCATTTCATTCTGATAATGTAATTAAAGTAATTTAAAGTTTTGTCTGTCAAACTGTCTTGTAAGCAAGTTCTGAGAAATTATAATCTTATATTGGTAATTTGCACTCATCTAAAATATTAAGTAGTTTACACAATCCAAATTTGTATATTTCATTTAAATTTATTTAAAAAAAATATAAATAAAATAACTTAACATTTTTCCCCATTTAAATTTATATTCTAAGTATAAAAATGACACACATTCTTACCTCTTAGTATAATAACGATTTTTTCTGGTCTCATACTTCGTCCAGGAGGTTCTAACAAATCGTCAATCATGACGACATGTTGTGGTTTACCAGGTTGGGGTTTTATAGCCTCCTCCTTTGTTTCTCGACTTTTTTTCGAATTATAACTATCTATTGAATCATTGTCTTTGCTATGTTCACGTTTACGACTATCCCTGTCCCTACTTCGACTTCGATTTCTTAGTTCATCTCTTCTATCTCTAAACCTATCTCTAACAGGATACCTATCTCTATCACGTGTTATCTCTCTCTCTCTACCTAACTCTCTATCTCTACCCAAATCCCTGTCTCTACCCAGATCTCTGTCCCTACCTGAATCCCTATCTCTACCAAAATCTCGATCTCTAATTAGGTCCCGTTCTCTAAAAGATTCTCGGTCTCTTCCGTAATCTCTAACATCTCTGAATCGGTCATAGTCACTTCCTCTATCTTTTCGCTCATAGTCATCTCGTCCAAATCGATCACGATCGTCCCGTTTTCTTTCTTCATAACGCTCACTTCCCCGACGATTATATATGTCATTTTCTTCTCTAACATATGCTTTTGGCCGTTCTCTTGTTTCATCTTTTACTGGTCTTCTATCATAATGTCTATCAAAATTATTCCAGTCCTCTTCTGACTTACGAGTTTTTCTAACAAACAAATCATCTAGTTCTTTCCCAAAATCTTTTTTTTTACTGCTTTCATTATCTTTAGACATATGATTGTAATCAAACATATGAACAGGTTCTATAAAATCACGGGCTAAAAACAAAGTTAATGAATTAATGTAATTAGACATTAATATAGGTATTCTAAAATTCTTTCATTGAGCATTAATGAAGTATTCTAGAACAAATATTCTAAACATATAGTTTTTTCGACCAGGCCATGTCTTACACTGACCTCAAAAATCTAGCATTTAGCAAGGAATTCTTTATTCTAATTAATTCTAAGCTTGTAAATGTAACAATAAAGAAAAATTGATCGTGAAATCCATAATTGACCAGTAGCGGCAAGTTTCGGTGTGAGCGGTAAGTCAATTTTAATTCACTTGAAACAAAAAAAAAGTAAGACCTCTAATTCGCACAGCATTACAAAGGGGCGAAAATGCAAAGATAACAATCATACATACTTAATTGATTAAATATGTACATAAATAATAAAAAATGTTTTTTTAGTTGTGCAATAATAATCCTCACTAATTTTATAAATACGAAAGTAACTATCTCTGTGTGTTACTCAATCACGCCCAAACTACTGAACAGATTTAAATAAAATTTGGTACAGAGATAATCTGAAGCCTGAGAAAAGAAGTTTTTCAATACGAAAAAATAGCTATAAGGGGATGAAATAGAGGTTAAAAGTTTATATGGAAATTACGTAATTTTCAAAGCTTTAAGCTTGAAACTTATTTTTTAAGCTTTTGATTAGATATAAGATATTCAAAGCTTATAAAAATTTAAATTTTGCAGGGAGCACCTAGGGACAAACTCGAGCGAAGCGAGGGTGACTCACTAGTAACTAATAAAAAAAAGAAAATGCTAAGTTTCAAGTAACATGAAATTCCTACAAATAATAATATTTTCTATAATATAAACATATCATAGCAAATAGGATGCCAGAACTAATGAACCTTTAGGTCCAATGGTTTGGTCTAACAGCATGAAATAAACCAATTTCAAAAAACCTTCATCCTTATTTTTTCTTTAATATTACCATATTACCTAAGAAAAAACTATCATTTTAAACACGAATCAATATTAATAAAGATATTGAGTACAAATATATTTGTTTAAACCTAAATTATTCTTATGTTTTATTATACATAATATACATATATGAGACATTGGAAGCCTAAAGTGATGCAGGTTCAAATATCAATTTCGATATTTTAATGTGTGAATCATTTCTAGTATGATTACCACTTGTCTTACAATGAAAAAAAAATAATTAGGAAACCTGCATGTCTAAGAGAACCCAGCAAGTTTTCAAAACATGTGAAGTCCATCAACCCACACTGGGCCAGTGTGGCAGACTATGGGCTGATTATTATTTATAATTTTTTTAAGGTAATTAAATATGTTGCCAGCAATATTAAAATCATTGTTAATATATGGAGTTAGTTACCTTTCAATCTTAATGGTTTGTGTTCATAGTCAACTATAATAGATGGTGTGAATAGAGGTTCATCGATCCACTTCGGTTTAGGTGGTTGTATAATTGGATTAGCAATCTCCTGGATATTTCCTTCAAATGGATCAGAAGAAGGGGAATATGTGTCAAAGTGCTGAGGTATATTCTGCATTAAAGGCCTCGGTTGAGGAACACTTTGTCTAGGTGTCATTTGATTTCTATACTGATTTTGGCCTTCAAAGTAATTCTGTTGTGAAACATCATTCTGTCTATATCCTCTTGCATAATTATTGTTATAACTAGACTCAGAATAGCTAGTTGTTGGAACTTGATGTCTAACATTTGAATAGTCAGTGGTGTTTTGTTGATTGTACTGCACATTTATATTTTGTTGATCATTATAATTATTTTTGTTATTCTTGTAATTTCCACTCCATTGTTGACCATCTTGTCTATTTCCCCCAATGTTAGCTTCATTACTTCCAGTCTTTTGGTGTGCCATCATAGACAGTATAGTCATAATTTTTTCATCACCAAGGATATTGTTGATTCCTTTGGATATTTTTGAATAATCAGGTGCTAGAGACTTTTGTTCATATGGCATGTTAGGATTATCGTCATCTGTTATATCTACTACATCTTGCTTTAAAGTAACAGACCTTTCACCCTCTGGCACTAGATCTAAACCTGGTATACCTTTTGATTGATTTACAGGTAAAAAATTAGAGTTTGTAGAAGGCTGAATAGATACATACTCTTCACTGGCTTTTTGAAATGATTCATATCTTTCCTGATTATCTAGTATATTACTATTTTTATTAATATGTGATGTTTGTTGAGCAATATTGTATTTCTGCGATGAATTTTGCATACCAGTAGGATTTGTTAAAGTATGAGCAGGATTGTTATTTTGTAATAAATTAGATTGTACATTTTGAGGATAATTAGTATTTTGTACTGGAGGAGGTACAGCTACTGGAATATTACCTGTGTTAAGAGGGTTAGCCACTTGAGAAACACCCATAAGACGGGCTCGTTTTTGTTTCATTTGATTACGGCGTTCAAGCAATTGAGCTCTGCAGGCTTCAAACTTTTGCTCATATTCATTGTAAGCTTGCTTGTCTGGATGGTTAACATTTTCTCTTTTCCATTTTTGTATTTCCTCCTCCCACTTTTGAAATTGTATATCAAATAATCTCTCCTCTTCTGCTAGTTTTTTTAATGCATCATTATTGATTGATGCACTCTTTGCCTTGGACTCAGATTGTGAATCAGGTACATAAGACCAATTTTGATTATTCCCAGTCTTGGCAAAGTCATTGTATTCTCTTTCCATTTGCGTATGTGTATCGTTATGTTGAGATTGTTCAAGAGTGGTGACAGGAGTGACATTTGTTTTAGGTTTTCCATATAAAGGCTGATCATTTTCATGAGGAGGCGGTGGTGGTGGCTTATCTGGCGGGGGCGGGACTGGTGGAGGTGCGACACCAGGAGGTGCTGGTGGAAAACCAGCCATTGCTTGCATAGCCTGCATTTGCTGCGTATACTAAAAAATAAAGCTTCAATAGTATACAATTGAAAATATTAAAAACTCACAAAAAATATATCGTATATTAATCTTACCTTATCACCATATTGAGATTGCCATTGTGCATACTGCTGTTGCCACTGCGCCCATTGCTGCCAATTTTGTTGCTGCATAAGTGCCCACTGTTCCGGTGTATAAGAACCCATATTATTCATGTCTGGCGTAACAGTATACCCGGGATTCCACTGGCCCGAAGTAGGCATGGACCACGCCATTGTTAAGTAAAAAAATAATCAAATTATAGATATATAACTCAAGTTTTTATGATTCCTACAAATATTTCATTATTGGTGTTCCAAATTCCAATAAATTTAATATTAATTTATTTAATACTTTCATAACACACGTCGGCCATTTTGATTTATCTTAACATAACGCTGCGCTGCGCCATAGATTCGACAATGAGGTCTGTGTCGTAGTGCGGTACAATGCAAACTATCGATATTAGATAATTAGTTGTATAAAAAGAAATAAAGACAACCTTAAAATAAAAAAGAGTATTTCTATAAATTGTGCGTAAATTTTTACATAAATATATTCAAAAAATAGTATTTTCAAATCAAAACATTTTATTTCGAACTTATGATACCTATACCTATTATACATTTATATTTTAATAATAACTATCATTTACCGCGCTTGCTTTACAGGCATTTTAAAGATCAGAAACATAATTCTAAAACTAAACTTCGAATACTTAATGTTTTAACTTGTTTCTTATTAAACACAGGAAAATTAAAGGTATGTTAAATATAATTATTATTTATACATACATATAATAAAATAGTGACTCAGTCGAATCTGTACATTAAATATTTTTTGAAAATCTAACTGAAATAGTTATTATTAACGATAAAGAAGCCGAATCTATAGTTTTAAAAATGTTCATCGGCCTGTCTGTCTTTCTGTCAGTCTGTGACCGCATCATGCGATAGCAACTGAACATCTTTGGATGAAACTTTATATTATGATAGTGAGCTGGTTATCCGGGTTACATAAACCTAGGTCACTTTTTACTGCAGAAAAATATCTCATTTCTAAACATTCTATACTAACAATTAAAACGTATTTTCCAGGAATATATTATAAGATCTAATTATTCAGTTTTGAGTCTTTAGAAAACAAATACCTCGTAACTTACTTTTTACGTACAAAATACATATTTCAGGTTGTAACATTGTTACACGTTTTGAATGTAGTTTTTGAGTCGAATTTATACACTAAAGATTTTTTGAAAAATGTCATAATGTGAAATAGTCATTACCTAAACCTATAATAGCTGTTACAAATTTTGACTTCCTGTCTGTTAGTGTTCACAGTCCGCATCATAGATGGTCCGCATCACGAGAAAACCACCAGATAGCTGGTTATCTGGGTCAACAACAAACCTATAGAATTCTTTTTTAATGAGGGAATAGGTCTCATTTATGAAAAATTTGAGTAAAAATGTAACTCTAGCATACATACATGTAACATGAGCATGAAATTCTAGTTTTTTTATAAAAATAGAATTGAGATTCGAATTTTGTATCTTTGTAGCTCTGTCTGATCATGAAGAAAATAGACAAGGAGTCAAAACTTTGTGTAAAAGTTAGTGTGTGTGTGTGTGTGTGTGTGTGTGTGTGTGTGTGTGTGTGTGTGTGTGTGTGTGTGTGTGTGTGTGTGTGTGTGTGTGTGTGTGTGTGTGTGTGTGTGTGTGTGTGTGTGTGTGTGTGTGTGTGTGTGTGTGTGTGTAGTTAAGTTTTATTTTCTAAACGTATAAATCTTTAATAAGCCAAATATATCCCTTACTTGAGATGAGCGATTGATTCCCCATTCAAGCACAATTCCACAAAACAATTGTTAAACATATTAATAAAAATAATATAATATACTAAATATTGGTAGTTAATGGTTATTAAATAATGTTTTATGTTAGAGTTACGAGCATTGTGGTATCAATATTTATATTTTATTGTTGTCTTCATTATAAAGAATAATATTTAACTGTTTTTAAAAATCCTTATGGCTATTTCGTCGGATATTGTATTACGGAAGTTATTGTAAATATTTGCATTTCATTTTTTATTTTGTGTTGCCTTATATGTACTTTGTAGTAAATTGTGGATTTGAAATTTTTTTCTAACTTCAGCTAACTCAGCATAATAGTTCACTCAATCTACGGGACGTCTCACGTTCCCCGCAAGGGGAGTGGGGTAATGGCTTCAGGCTCATTAGCATGTCCATTGTCCAGTTCTAGCTTGGTGACAAAAACGTAAAGGAATATAAATATACAATATGATGATTGATGAGTTAAGAGCTTGTAAACGTCTATTTGAATATAGAATATTTGATTTGATGAAAATGCTAACTAGAAAATGAGCTTTTGGAATATTATATACAAATAACTTCTAGAGGCTAAGCCTCGTATAACCTTAAGTAAGAATTAGGTATGTTTGTAAAAGTAAATTTGATACAAATATAGTTTGAGATCCTAGTAAGAACATTGGATAGTTTTTATCTCAATAATCATCCTTTAAGGAAGTGAAAAAAGGGATGGCAAAAGTAGTTTTTATTGCAAATCAATCATTTCACAAGTAACAAAATAAATATAATAAGAGTAGTATGTACTATCTATATGCATATAGTCTATAGTTTTTATTTCACATTACTGTTTATTGGTGTATAATATAAAAAGTAGTAGTCCTTATAAGATCAGCTATCTAAATCCTTTTAAAAGCTTCAGAGATTATCCATAACAAACAGACCTATAGATAAACTTCAGAAGTCACGTAACTACAAGCGAAACTATGAATAATAACTGATCTGTATACATAACGGCAGTATCAAGTGATACTTATTTACGTAAATATTGTGTGCCAAATAGTATCACAGGACAACAACATATTATGATATTGAGGGTCATGGGTATATATATACCGAAAAGGCTCAGGCTACACTACCATCTCTCACTGCCACGAAGGCTTTCAACGTACATCATTCAAGTTGGGCCGGTCACAACTCACAATCAAATAACGCCAATATGCGGAAACTGAAAGTGTCACACCTTGAATTTTTTAAATAGACCACTGGACACTGGACATAACAATGACTGTTATAATACGCTGGCCAAGGTAATAAATAGGGTATTTTACTCCATATGAAAAACAATCTATAAACCTATTATTGGGATAGCTTAGGCATAAATTTATTTCATAAAATAACAAAATTAATTTCAAAATGTTCAGTTCAAATTTTTTATCTGTTTTTGAACACCACGAAATAGTAGCCGCCGCGTGATGACGTCATACTGTCCTGTACACAAAAAAGTGTCTGTGTTAACTGATCAGTGTATTTGGTTTAGTAGGTAGTTTTATGATTTTCATAAACAACGTCATTTTTATTAATTTAATACCATAGAAGACGGTTTCGTAAAGGGAGACAACACGCCAAGAATAAGCTCTTTGATGGTCAACAAATTACATAATACTTCGGGATCCCTTTTCGCAAGTTTGAACCAAGTCATATTTATATCAGTTGACACATGAATCCATAATTTATTCGGTGTTTTTACACTAGTATTCTTGCATTCAGGAACAGCATACCAATGATAAGTAGAATAATTTCAAATTATCAGCGCATTTGTTTACATTTAGACATCACGATGTCATGACCACAGAGTAATAATGGCGTTTACTGTTTTCGGCGTTTTCGTCCAATTAAGCGCGATATTTGAAAATGTAAAAATTTTAATGCATTTCTATGATACTTATCGAACGAATAAAAATCTGGTAATTTTTTTAGTGGTTTATTAGCCCTACAGAATGTAATTGAGATACTTTTAAAAAATTTGTGTAATACCCCATTGATGATCTTGGTCATTAATTGTTATAATCGTTCATAAAAATACTGCTCGAAGTAACAGCCCAGAGTTGGGCAGTTGGCGGTGTGTCAACCCCGTGCCTCAGAGAGCATGTAAAACCATCGGTCTGCTCTTTGGTTCTCACTCGTCGTGTCGATTAGTCGTCCCATGGGAGTGTGGTGATGAGTGATAGGAATAGACAGTGCCCTTGTGTGCACTCGTGCATTATAATATCTCCTGCGCAGTTGGCTAGTTTCAGAAATCTCTAAGGCTACGTCCGTACAGACAAGCGGCTTGCTTAGCGCCTAAAACCTAGTAGATTGCGCTCTGGCAACATGGTAGGATACACAGTGACCGCACTGCACGAGGTTTGCGTGGTTGCTTGTCGGCACGTTGCATTGACGAGATGTCACTTTCAAAAATACCTGTAAAACTGCTACTTACAGAAAATTCACATTTAAAATATACCATTTCAAGGTCCTATCCATCATGTTGGGTTCATGACATAAATAAACAACTTTTTAGTACTTACGATCTTTTTTTACTTCGACTGATATCTCTTCCCATAGTTTTTTTAAAATAATTGCATTTTTATTTAGTTCATTTGCTGGATTCCACAAAGTTCTCTCTTAAAAATTTATGCAATTTATATTTCATTCATTATTTCTTGAATAAAATGCCTCGCGCCTAGTGTCAAAAAACCAACATGTTTATTTACTTAGATACACGCTTAGCAACTAGCTAGGCGCTAAGCGCGCAGTGCGGCCGGTCGCGAACATTTTAGAACGTTCGTTTTAGTAAGTTACTAGCTAGGTGACTCGTTAAGCTCTAGGCGCTAAACAAGCCGCCTGTCTGTGCGGACGTAGCCTAAGACTACCTAACTGCTGTGGCCAATCGACCACCATGGCCAAAATTGGTCGAAGAATATTATTACTGTTTAGCATAACATCTATAATATGCATTTAGTATAATGCAGGTAGTTTCTATTACTAACAAACACTTTAGTATTATTTATTTGTCTAAGTATTTAATAATTATTCTATTATGTCGTTAAAAGTTATATCTTAGGCTATAAATGAAGCATACATTTCTAATTGAAACTTTCTGGGTAACAAAAGATATCTCTTTTGTAAACTATTCACTAATCAACTTTTACTTTTTCAACAAACAGCTCTATAAATAACTTTGACACAAATTTTTATTCTATATGTCTGCAGAACTATTAAAAAGGAATGATTGAACGCATTTAAAAATATATTTTTTTATACTTTCAACTATATAATTAATTCTTATTAAATATTGACGGTCATATTATATAACATAATTTTGTCTACGTTATCTGTATTGAACTATCACAATAACGAAGAATTAAAAAATATAATATAATTAAATGTAATTTTAAAATATTAAGATATCTGGAACTCGTATGAACTTTAATTTTTCAAAGAAAATAAACCAAATTGTTGTTAATATTAATATATAAATATTATCTTAAGTTCTTAAAAATAAGTAAAAATCAGTTATCGAATCAAATTGTTGTCAAAATTTTTATCGATAACTTGTTCGATATTGTAAGAGTGGATATTTATCACGTCACTAATGAGACGCCATATTTGCGTGATATAGTAGTGACTGTTGTGTGTCGTCTGGTCTATTTACTTTAAATTTATATTGATAAATTCAGTTTTCAGCCCTTATATATCATTCTTTCCAATGTTTTATGTTGTTTAATTGCCAAATAACTAAAAATTTGAACGAATTGTTAATACTGCAGATAATATCGCCTGCGCGGGAAATGTGGATTGATACGTTTTGTATTCTCAAATTCTAAGAGTGCTCCGAATATATTATATCGTCGTATTTAAAACAAGAAAATACTAAAATGATTGCTTATAAGGGACGCGAAGGCAAAAGAGGAAGAAACTTAAAAATATCTAGACATTTAGAACGCTTATATAAAGAAGGAAAATGTCGTGATTGTTCGGTTGTCGTAACACGAATGGATTTTGCTAAAATCTTGGGTAAATTTACCAAAGTTAAAATTCAATATGAAAGCAGTTCTTCCCCAAAAACCCAAAAAAAAGCCGAGACCCCTGCACCCAATACAAATTCTAGATTAAAAAGCAATGAAAATGGCATGGTACTCATTCATCGAAATGCTAATAGCCAGCACCCTGTAAAAGATTTAGTGAATACCAAGAAACCCAATATAAGTGAGGAATCAACACCACGACAAGTAAGTAATGTTTTGAAGGAAAACAATGGTCCAAAAAACACATTGTTAGTTAAAGAGAGAAAAAATAACTACAATGAACTGCAAAAATTTAGCCAAAATAATAATAAACATTATGCAATTATATTTAATGACCCTAAATCTAATAGCAAAACTGATATTAAATGTGACTTAACATTAACTGACTTGTTACCAAATATACACAAAAGAATCTTACCTACAGAAGACTGGTGTATAGATTACTTCCCTAAAAAGAATGAGCCTACTGATGATAAGGTATATGACCGTATTGCTGCTGAACTGGAAGATTTAATGTATAATGAGAAGCCTGAAGTGAAATGCAGTAAATCAGATGTTACTGATAGTAAAGTAGATGATTTTCCATCAATAATGGATATTTTAAATGATAATAGTGCAGCTGCTCCTATTGCTGAACCAAAAGACCAAAGCAGTAATATAGAATTTAAAGGTAATTTGGAGTCCAGTGATGTTGAAGCGATGCTCCTTGGTAAGGCAAATGACAGTAATATTATTGAACCATCATCAACTATGGAGGTAGATAATACAGATGTTAATAAATTAATTGAGGATGTTGTTCAATTTAGTTCCTCTGTAGAAATAGAGAAAAAAGAGGTTAATGAATTAAGTGAAGTAGATAATCCACATAGTCCTTCTATATTAGATGAAGCTTTGCAAAAAGGTATTGAGGAACATTTGCCAAGTCATCATTCACCATCAAGAGACACTGCTGCAAATAATTCTATTAACCAAGTACCTGAATTAGATCACAAAACTGAAAAAGGTCTCGACAATGTTAATAGTACTATTGAATCAAATAATAATGAAAATACTATAAAATCTGAGCCACTTACTGTTCAAAGTATTTGTCCAGCATTGAATTTTGAAGAAGTAACTCATTTAATATTTAAAAAAGTAGTCAATGGTGTATGTCAGAAATCTGTAACATGTCCTAAAAACCTCAAATATAGCATAGAAATAGAAGAAAAAACTGTTGAATTTTTAGGTGCTCCTAAATATATTTCAAGCTTAGAAGATTTACAGGTATTATTACAAATAGTACATGAGACGGACTTGCAAAGTTTATATATATTGTATTAATTTGCCATGTAAAAAAACATTTTCTTGTATGTATATACAAATAATGTAAGTTTATCATACCTAAGTATCAAAGATAAAATGAAAAAATATTTTATTTAATAGATAGGAGCGTTCTATCAAAATAATAATGAAATATATTTCATTTAAATACATATTTGTTAAATGAAACAATACATAATTGCTTTTAAATTAAACATCTTAAAATCTGCTTTATTATAAGTACCATAGGCTGAAAGTCCCCAAATCAATAAGCTATATTAATTATAATAACATAACTTGGTAAACTTGGTAAAATAATATTGCAAGACATGAAAATAAAAAAATATTTAAACACAAATAAAATATTATCATAATGTGAACATGTACACAAATTTAACAATAGATATTATGCTAAAGATGTTACAGTGGTATGTTAAAGGTGTTTTAGAGAACTGGTATATATTTTTTGTTTGTCTTGCATATAGAGGCCAATAAAATTATTTAGTTATAATTCTGTATTCTTTTCAGTAACTTAGGCATTTACCATTCTGGATACTGATAATGATATATCATTGAGGTAGTAAATTATGAGGTATAACATGAAAATCAAAAGTGAAACATCTTATTTTCCAATTAATACTTTTATTATGTTTATTTAATGAAAAATAATACAAAATAAATAAACTTAAAAATATTAACTTATAAAGTTTAAATAAGAATAAAGATTATGAAAAGTGAGCATTAATCAAGTAAGATAAGCCTTTTTTTTGTATGAAGATGCAGCATCTTTATTTTTATTATTTAAAATTCTAGTGTTAACACTACCTCAAAACAAAAATGTAAGAAATTTGCTTTATTATTTTTTATTCATTGAAAATCATTATTTATTTAAAAATATTCATTTAATAGGTCTTGAAATTATTAAAAGACTAACATACTATAATTCTCAGCGATAGATAAACTTTTTATGGAGTTGGTTAAGTAAAGGCCTACCACACACACATATATATATATATAGGAATCCATTAAGAAAAACGCTCCACTTAGATCTTAAATTACTCAAACGAAATACTTCTTATCCCACAACAATGAAAAAATATAATTTTATACAACAATATGCATTTTTCATCAAGGTTTTTAATATGTAGTATAAATCTTCCTGCAAATATGTATGTATATTATAATTAATATTTGAGTATAACAGAAGATATATTCGTCATATAAATATTATTGTCTTGTTATATTTAGTTTTTTCCAAGTTTATAATTATCATGAGATTTTTTTTATATGGCAATATCAGAAGAGTCAATAAATGAATTGACATGTGTTGTCAGATTAATAGGTACAGTTCGCGTCACGTAAAAAGAACGCTGGAAGAAGGTAGGGGGGGGGGTCTGTGTTTGCGCATGGTGTGTTCGCATACAAAATTACTATTCTTTTTTTATATTGGTTATGGGCAGGTACATTTAAAAATATATTAGAAAGGATGTTATTAAATAGAATTCTATTAATTAATAAAATATGTTTGATTCAGCGTAGAAGGTTTAATCTACTTACAAAAAAAATAATTAACTCGTTTAATATTTTTTTTTTAATTATTAACTGCTTTATTATCAGACTCTCTTTATAAAACAATATACGTCATTAATATTTTTTCTCAATTTTTTAAATAAAAACCATTTCGTAATTAATAACTTTAGTGTGCGCGATGGTATTTTGAACTAATTTTAACAATAGCGAGCCGGAAAGCATGCGGCGCGTGCCTCGCCGTCCCGCGCCCAGCGTCTTACCACCAAATTAGCCGATAAATCGCCTCTGCGCAACTTGACAGCCAGCGTTCTTTTTACATGACGCGAATTATACATAACCTAATTTTCGAATGTTCAATGACTATTGTCATTACTTAAACGTGTCCTTTGTTTAAAATTTTTAGTTTATAAATTGAGTACATGTCACTTAATTAACTTTTTTATCTATATTTCTGCAATATTAAGGTCATGTTTGTAATATTTCTATAACATTTATGGAGCGTAGACGTAAGGAGTATTATCTTATATGGAAGCAAAGTTGAATTGGTATCCACCTGTGTAAGCAGTAAGTAACAGTTCTAAACCCACCAGAAACATTTTGACGGACACTTGTCATACACAGAGATAGTTTACCTCTACCCTCCATAATAACATTATTACATTTAAAAATGTATACACGGAAATCCGGTGTACCTAGTCTATCTTACGATAAAACTAAAGTAATTTTCCTGTAAAATGGCATTTTAGATTATTTAAATATTTTTATTTAAACTGGATTTTTAAGTTATTTGCATATAAATATTCAGGGTAAGTTTATAATGATTTTATAAAATAGGCACGTAACTTTTAAAATAAAATGAGCCAAAAGAGTATCGATCAAACTAATCTCACATCAATCCAATTAATTATTTTAGGTTTCAACTGTTTTGTTCAACGTTTTCTTTAAAAATCACACTCATATTTAGTGTTAAATGCTTGAATAAATAGATTTTAGTATTTAGTTTCTTAATTTTTAATCGAAATATTTGTGATTGTAATTTTTCATACAAGCTATTTTTCCAATTCAATTCAGTCTTCTGACCTGATTCGTTATCTCATACTTATAAACTTCCTGTTTTTAAACTATCAATCTTATGGCCTATGCACACGACTACCTAACGCTGGCTTCTCACGGCGCGTGATATCGAGTCGCGCCGAGTCGATTCGTAACAGACGGAGGAATATTTTAATATTATTTATCGGAATGATACCGGCTTTTAATTTACTTTGTATTCTAATACAGGCATTCTTGCTGGTCATGTCTATTTTTGTGCTCCACACTTTTCGGTTAGTTTTTTTAATAAATCAAAAATTCGGCTTTGAAGTTACCGACATTTTGCGGATCGAACGCGCCAACTGGAGCCGCTGCCTTCACACGGAGCGAGGTGCAAGTGGCTGCGGTGCGACTCATGATATCACGCGCCGTGATAAGCCGCTACAACGTGCAGAAAAGTGATGCTCATTTTCATCAACAAGAACGCAATTAGCTGTTTTGTTATTTAATAATAACTAACAAAATAAATAACAATAGAACACGGATCAATAGGCTGAGAAAGGCGTGCGTTCGTAATTCACGCGTGGTCGGCACTCGGTGTGTTTATGAAACATTACGCGTAGAGCGCATATATTATTTTACCTTTTTGGTTTATCTGTGCAAATATGAGAGGTGAGTCAACAGCTCTTCAACTCGTGTGCATAGACCCTTACAGTTAGCTCGTCTTGAAAATAGTTTTAATTCCAATTTTTTACTTATGAATATGATATTGGGAATCGTTTGTTGGTTATCTTTCGATATAAATATCAGAAAATTTACTGGACGAACACAATTGCTACATTATTGAAAAATACGATTAATACATATTATGGTATAGCTTATATATTATTATCGAAAAGATATTATAATAGTTCATAATTTATTTTATTATTATCCAAAAAACTTAATAATAGAAATCCGACATTAACTATAAGAGTATTTACAGACGACCACTTTATGTATTAACGTCTCTGTGGAGCGTGTTTTGGATTAAGTATAATTTAATATTATACGTTAAATACATTTTTATGGTCGCCTAAATTTTGAATACGCTAAAGCACGTGTAAAATCATAGCGACGTAAAAATATCTATTTTGACGTCGTACGGTTTCTAAGTTATAGCACTGTAGCACCTGTCCTTGTCTAGATGTCTTGCTATAATGGATAGCTGGCTATATTGGATATAATGGACTGCAATCACGGCACACACGATGTAGAACTTTTTATTTCATTAGGTTTAATATAATATGTTGTAATAATTGACGTTCGCTTTCTATATCTAATAAGATACACGAATTTTCTTCGTATTTACTAATTAAAATTTTAGTTTTAAATTTATATAAGTTATAGTTTTATTTTAGTTATAACGGTAAATATAAGATTAAATTTAAGTGAGTTATAGATTTAATTTTCTTAAAATAAAGGTAAAAAAAAATAAAGGTGTTCTTTTTGTTAAGAAGCTGACGTGTTTTCCTAATACCTGTATAGTTTTTCTTTTTAATGTTAAATAGTACTACATTACCAATATCCATTGTATTAAGGAATAATAGATTATTATACTTTATAATTAAATAAATTCATTAAGATTATTTTATTCTTTCATTTATATTTCTAAAGAACCAAGTGCGGATAAGTTTTGGTAAATGCACAGTGTTCTTGAGGGTAGCTTGTTTGAGTGCCTTCCTTTGTCACAGATACACTAGCTACTTCACAAGCGGCACCTACTATTTGGTGAAATGGCTGATCCTTATTAAAAACAAGGTATTTTGCTAATGCCCCAACGAAAGCATCACCAGCACCCTGAAATATTTTATTGTTAATTTTTGAAATATATATAAAATAATCCACCAATAGTTTTTAACTTACAGTCGTATCTATGGGTGTAACTTTATTACATGACACTTGAATACAGTCCTTAGAGTTTTTCGACGCGTAAGCAGCTCCTTTCTCTCCCAAAGTAATTATTACTCTCTCACATCCACTTTCTAATAGTTTATTTAATGCGGTTTTTATATTTCTATAATAAAAAAAATATTAGATTTTAGTTTTTTTTCTTGAATATTTATTAGTATATAGTATACGATTTCGATACTTACGATAAATCTACATTAAAATTGACCAGCAAAGAAGCTTCATGTTCATTAACACATAAAATAGTACAATAAGGTAAAATAGATTGGATATCAGTCCTAGCGGGAGCAGCGTTTAGCAATTTGATCTAAAACCCATAAATGTTAAATCAGATAAAGTTTATTTAAATCTTAATATACGAGTATAACAGCGAAAGATCACTAACTTATCGCGAAATATCGAAAATTGCCGGACGTATGAAGATGAATTTTGACAGGAAACTAGAAGTCTACTAAGAACGGATTATGCAACAGGACCTATTTATGGAGGTCTAAAGACTCTCGCAAGCTTTTATGAAAGTCCTTGATTTTTATCACCTGCGCCTCTGCGCAGATCGACAGCGTCCTTTTTACATAACGTGACCTATACTTCGGTAATAATATTTATAACGGACAAAATCGTTACGTACTGCCGAGAAAACTACCAGGTCTATCTATAATAAAAAACGACACGCATGTTTCAGTTAGTGCATAGTAGCGAAATTTTTTGAGCGAGCTTACACTCATAATTTTATCTGTGAATAAAGCTTACACCGTTATTTAGTTTGAAAGCTTCAAAGGTGGTCTCAAAAGGCGTTTCCAACTGCCCAATAAGTATATCCGCAGTTTCAATCAATTGTCTAGCTTCATTTACGTCAGATTTAGATAAACGACCGTTAGCTCCAGGAACAATGACAATTTGATTTTCACCATTTTCGGCTACAGAAATTTGGGCTATTCCTGTTGTGACGTCTTGTGTCACCTTTGTATAAGTTACGTCTACACCAATATCTTTTAAATAATCCTTGTATTGTTTTCCCCATACATCGTCACCAACCTTAGAAAAATATAAAATATTTAATTTTATCACAATAATATATTCATTGTTTTGAATCTCGTATGAAACCTTTAACCTACTCTACTAATCATATATGTGTTCCCGCCTAACTTTGTTGCAGCGACGCATTGATTAGCTCCTTTGCCTCCATAGCTAGTCGAAAATTTTGTGCCGTGAATGGTTTCACCTGGACAAGGAAGTCTCGTTGAATATCTACAAAAAAATAATGCAATCTTAAAATACCTAAATAATTTTTATAGGTTATGTTTTCAATATTTTAGAAGTACTACAATTAACTACTCTATACCATACAATATTCTATTTAGGTACATACACGGTAAAGTCAACGCTGCATGATCCTACAATCACTATTTTAGGTTGATCTTTTAATTCTGAATGCATTTTTGTAGAAATAACCTTAATCGGAACTGCCGTTTAAAAATTTAGTACGAATATGTACAATTGTAAATATATTTAATTAGCGTACGATATACAATTGGCGTACGATAAAGATACAGTATTATCATAAGTTTGTTTACGCTGATAACACTTATTACCCATACATTAAAAGCATAGATGATTAAAATAAAAGTAACAACTACAGCTACTAACAAATAACAATTAACATAGACATACACAATACACATCCACATTCCACAGTATACATCATAGAGTATATTCAATATTGCTACATGTATACATCGCATAGGACATGTCAAAATACGAGTTATAGATTAAATAAACGTGTGACATAATATTGTTTAAATATAAATGTACACAATTTATGATCTTAAACACGCCTTATTAAATTAAACAAGATAAATAAAGATATGAATTATTTTATTTAGGAAAAAGAAATTCAGATTCATTTTTTTTAATACAGTAACAAAATTAAAATAGAGCAGCCAATTACAATATTTTGTTCTGAAGTACACAATATTTCTATTAATTATTATTTATTAATCAACAAAAAACATACTGTACATTTCAAACATAAGTATTAGTTAAATAATCCTCAATCGAGAAATTATAATGAACATTTAGCAGGGATTACTCTTTCTCATGTTCCTTGAGCTAAAGAATGTAAAGGTGATGTTATGTTTGTAAGCCCTCTTATTTTGCAATAAAATAAACTCATTGCTTTTATAATATATTTTAATTTTTTAATTGTACACTACATATTACTTAACTTATTGCGCTTTAACTAATTTTATAGTAAAACTGGAGTTCTAGTTCTCTTTACTTTCATTGTTATTTTGTTGCACCTCCTCTTTCTTAGTCATATTATCAGCCATTTCTGCATATTTAGTTTGTCTGTAATCATATTTCGCTGCATCTAATAAAATGTTTTGGAGAAGTAATCTGTTGTTGGACTGTCTATTAGTCAATGAGGGATAAGGATGCCCTCTTAATTCTAAAACAACCTTATCAATATTCCTGCCATAGTATGCTTTAGGTGCCTTGTACATTTTAGTAAAAGCTGTGTTACAATTTTCAAATCTAGGTACTAAGACCTTAAATAATTTGTGAACAAGTTCTTTCTCTAATAGCCAATAATCTGCTATTTCCATTGTTGGTTTGTGACAGTCACCATGGTTAATAGCTTCAGAGATGAGCTGTAAAATATAAGTAAAATCATTAGAAAATTCAAATTTAAAACTTTTAGTGTAGAGCAGTTCGTATAAGAATGCCGAATTTTACTTTACCCTTTCAGCATACTGACGCGCTTCATCGCCTCTATGATAATTTAGTTCAATTCTTTCATACTTTATAAGGCCTGTAACAGTTTTACGCAATCTATTAATTCTGCCTTCAGGTCCTAAGACATTTCTAAGACGACGATGTTCAGGTGGTACTTTAATTCGAAGCTTTGATACTAGCTTAGTCACATCAGCTTGATTCATTTTATAATTTTTGTTAATTTATATTTGGTATTTGATAATTCACTTAATAATTTGTGTTCTAGTTTGTGATTAAATATTATTATAGATTTTAGGAATTAGGTTATAAATTCCATATAAAAATATTTCTCTATGGTTCTACAATATTACTTTTCTCTATGGGCTGTACTTCTCTATGAAAAAAAATGGTTTCAATTAGAGATTTACGATATACATCGATTTATTTAAAACACTCGATGTATAGTAACGATGCATCGTATTAAACCGATGTATTGTTAATACTTCAACATCGAATATATATCGATGTTTTTAATTCGATGCATCGACCTGTTTTAGTAATCTAACATAATTTTGTATTTCTATATTAATTTTGTAATGACTCCATTCTATCAGAAATAGATTCAAAATATTAAAGTATTAATAAATATTTCTATTCAGTCTTTAAGTGTCTTTTTAGTATCAAAATTTTCATATTAGCCACATCTATCGTTCAAGACGACCAAGCAAATTATGAATGAGTATAGTGTTGTATAGCCGCCAAATAGCTATAGTTTATTGAACGGGGTTCTTTTAATTCGCGCGTTGGAACGCTGTAGGGTGTTAGACTCGTATTATTCGTTTGTTCGCGGGAAAATTTCAATAAAACTTGATTTTTATTATGTGAAAATACTAGATTATGAATTCGCTTTAAATAAATACTCGCTGAATTTATGGTTAAAAGTTGATTACTTGCGCATAATCAACGTTTTATTTAAATGACAAAGTTACAAGTATTCCCGACAACAATTTTAAACATTGAACCCCCGACCCCGACTGATGGGGAAGAGATTAAGTAAACTTTTGTTTTTACATAGCATTGACAAATAATTGGAATATGTAAAGAAAAATGTGTTGGTTGTGTGATTTTGAATTAATTAAGGCCTAACATAACCTAAAGCACGTCATGGCGAAAACAATCGATGTTTAAGAAACATCGATGTATTTCTCAATACATCGTATTACCATCGATGTGACCTATCGATGCATTACATCTAAAAAAAACATCGATGTATATTTTAAATGTCCATCTTTAGTTTCAATTCTGTTTTACGATTTGGATTCATGTAATTTGACAAGTACTACATATTTAGATTTGAAAGTATGAAGTTAAAATAAACGAGTATATCTTGTGATATTTTAGTAATCCGGTTAATGAAAAAATTAACCCTTTATTTTATAAAATCATACCAATGATAATCGCGTGCTTCTTAGCTATCTTATACAAAATGATATATAATTATTATGGATGAATACTAAAAAATTATAAATATTATATCCATCGATAATTTTTTCATGTATTTTTTACAAATATATATGTAACTATACTCGGAATTTTAATTCGATTCCAGATTTGACAGTTTCAGTGTTGCAACGTTATGACAAGTACTAAATAGTGACGTTGCGACATTATTCGATACGGAAATGGAATATTTCCGGATCGATTCCTCTCGTTTATAGTAGTATATCTAAACAACTACTACTTCAATAGAAACTAAGTATATCAGGAAATTAAATATTTCTGAACGGATAATTTAGCTATGACGATTAATTTTATTAAGAATCTGAGAGTTTTCTTCAATAATTGTGTGTGGAATAAATAAAAAAATGTGATCATGAAGGAACATGAGATATAAAACAAATAGCTGATGTATTATGGTAATATTTTATTTTATTTTATAAATCTTCGCAGTCATCGCTATCGCTATCGCTGACACTTTCTGTAACATTTATTATAAATGTGTCTGTGATATTGTCAATTAACATATCTAGCCTACTCATTTTTTCCTCTTCTTTGACAACATGGGATACGCATTTAGACCATTCGGTAGCCGTATTTTTTTTAATTCCTTCCTCAAATAAATTTCTCAGGTCTGTCAATTTAAAGGTTTTATTATTTTGAGCTACATGCCCCTTTACCTGCGTCCATATCAATTCGACAGGGTTCAACTCGCAATGGTAAGGGGGCAGTCTTAAAACCGTGATCCCAAGTTGTGCTGCCATTTTGTTTACAGCGTACTTATTAAAAGACTCGTTATGTGGAATCAGTTCTAAAAGCGTAGCTTTAACCATATCTGGTTCGTAATGAATATTTTTATTTAAAAGCCAGTCTTGAATGGCAGCTTTTTTCCAGCTCATTTTAGGTGCCGTTTCTAATTTTCGGAAGTGGTAAGGTGCGTTATCCATCACCACAATTGAGTTTAGTCTTAATTTTGGTAAGACTCCAGCATACCACTCCTCAAAACAAACTGAATTCATCTCATCATGGTAATCTTCACAATTTTTCTTTGCTTCAAAAATCATGAGCTTCTCTTCCAGGAAGCCTTCTTAACTACCTATATGGCTAATTATGAGACGTAACAGTGAAAGCTATTCGTGGACGTTTTTTTCTTGGGGACAAGAAAACATCCACGTCTTTTTGTGATGTACTTGGCTGAGGATCCATTTTGATGGAAAACCAAGACAAATAGATTATAAAAAACTATAAAGGTAACAACAACCACAACATAACAAAATTTTAACAAAAACCCAACAAAATAACAAAATATCGATGCGCAATGAAACAATATTCGTGCACGAGTGCGCACTGGTTGCCAATACAGAAAACTATCTATCTAGTCTCTTTTATTATAAGTTTTGTTTTTAATATAAAAAACAAAAATATTATTTTTTTATAAAATAAAGCAGTGGTTACTAATTAATAAATAATTATTACGAATAATTATGTATTTATTTAAATAAAAATCAATAATTTAGTCTTTAATTGGCACACTAATATTATGATTACATAAACATAAATCGCGATTGTTTATCGATTTTTGTGTTCATCACTACACTGTTATATGTGGTATCATTATTTCACAAAATGACATTAGCTAATGTCAAATGTGGAATCGAATTATAATTCCGGGTATAGTGATATTATATTCTGTAATCTGTATATTTTGCTGAATCTGTATAGGAAATTGACGTCTGTACTCTGTACTCTACTCTGTAGTCTGTGGTTGGTTTACCTTTACAAATATTTTTAATTTGTAATTGTGTATTGTTTCATGTTTGATGTTTTCTATTTATCCTAATTTTGACTGATTCCTCATCCTTAATTATGAATTAATGGAACATTCACATTAGGCCGTATATGCTTAAAACTAATTGCTGGTAACATGTATCTACACAATAATCTACAAGTGATTTAATAGTAATATTATGTACCATAAATTTCGTATGTAATAAAAATATTTAAAACATGGATTTGTCTAAGGAAAATAACTTAGAATCGTCAGGAGTTTATGAACTTATTACAAAATTGTGTGAAAGAACTGCTTCAAAATATTGCTCTCAGAGCCGATTGTCTCAAAAGCTTCTAACTGCAAAGTTAAGATCAAACTCTTATGAAATAATTTTGAAAAAATCTTGTTCGGAAGATTCAAGTCGGAGATCAGACCCAATTGTTGATTTATTAACATACAATTTTATTTCCGAACAAAATGTAAAAAATGTGGCTGAATTTAAGAGATGTGTAGAATTAAAAAAATGTATAAGTACTTTGCGCAGCACAGATTTTGGGATTGAAAATGAAAGTTTAAAAAAGGTTTTGAAATTCTTAATTGGATTAAAGAACTCTTCACTACAAGATCTCTCAGCTGAGATTTTTCAAGTAAGAATAGTAAAAACAATTGTTTTACATTATGTTTACAGTTAATATGAACTACAATCATACATTTAATAAAAGGTATTTTAATTTAAATTTATAAAATATATAATAATAAATTTGTAATGCTTTGTAGAACCCTTTTACATTTGGACTTGTGAATGAAATGCTCCCAAAACCAGCACAGGAGATTTTTGGATCTCCTCAGCCATATACATATTATCCTGATTTTATATTTGAGCTGCCATATTCACTAAAAAATCAAGATATTACATTGAATGGAGATAACTCTATCTGCTATACACAATATACAGTTAAAAGTTTTGATTCAAGGGCTAGTAAGTAATATAATACCTAAGTTCACTTATCTTATTATAATTTATAAGTATGACACATAGTGTAAATAAAAATGTATTGTAATAGTGTAAATTCAAATAAATGTTTTTACCATACAAACTGTTTGTCTTGTTAATAAATAAAATTCATAATAAGTTGCATAGTGTTACATGTTGCTTATGTATTTTAATCAATATTTTCTTGTAGGTTTACCAGATAATAAAGCTTCAAGTCCAATGGATGTGAAAACTATTCAAAGCCCAATTTCATTGCCCTCAATGACATCAGTTGGTTCTCCATATGAAAGTACATTTAATTTTCCTAGACTAACGGTACCAAGAGATCTGGAATTACCTTACACATCTCAATCTACAAATGTGAATGTAAAGGTAATTTATTACAATTGTTATTTATTTTTATCGGTCCAGGTGTTCCAGAGATTAGCCGAACAAACAGACAGACAGACTTAAACTTAAAACAAAAGTTTTTTGGTGGTAGTGCCACATATACTTTCATATGCATTAGTGAAAAGCTGTTAATTTGATATTAAAAACAGACAATTTTATTTTATTTGTATGTATAAGAATATAACTTTTTAGACTTCAGAGTTAGACCATGATTACATATCCAATTGTGTATCATGTATGTTATGTTCAGTTCAGGGCACTGTTGGGCATGAAAATCCTTAGCAAATTTACTCCAAAATAATAAACAATTAGTTGCATATTGATAAGTATTAGTTAATTAATTATGAAAAAGAAATATTATACTGTTGCATAGAATCTAAACAAAACATTAGAAATATATATTTCTGTTATTAATGTTTCTAGGTCTCTCTTGTAAATACCAGTAAATCTGATATTCATGAAGTTTTTAGAGCAAAGTCTAATGAATCAATGGACATATGGGAGCTGGCCTCACAGGTAGATAAGCAAATACCAGATGATATTTGGGATGTTGTTTGTGAGTATTTTAGCTATAATAAAATTTAGCATCTATGATCATTTATTATTCAGTTCATTACCATTATAGTGTTTGTCAAAGAATTGGCCAAAGGTTTTCATGAAAAAAAAAAACTGAAAAAAAAACAACAGTTGAATCAATCTGGATGAAATTTGACTAAGATAGAGATATATAGATAGATATGAAACAGCACATAGGTTACTCTTTATCCTGAAAAATGTATAGTTCTCATGGAAACAATCGTTTTTTTGTTTGTCATAGAGTTTTTCTATTCCATGCTAACTGTTGAAACATACTTAACTATGAATACGAGCAAAGCAAGGGTTATTAGCTAGTAATTTATTTTTATATTCACAGCCAAGATGCCATTAGTTAATGAGAGGCAGTTAATAGCAGGTTCTAAGAGAGAAATGAAACTTTGGAGAGAGCTATATGGAAATGAATTGTCTGATCTTAGTGTTATATCTGAGAAACAATTTATAAGACATACTATGTATCTCATAAGTAAGTTCAATTGATAATTAAGTAATTTTTAATTCTATTTATTTTAAGAAGTGGTTGGCAAGAGTTGTTAGTGTTTACTGAATCTTCTTACTGTGTGTAGGTCACATATTCAAGTCCATCTGGGGGCATTCATTTTTGTACTCCAGTCATGGGTGTTTGTAACTATAATTTGTATGGGTTTAAAATTATATTAGTGAACTGTAACATCTACTTGGTATCCATAACATAAGTCTCATAGCTCATATATCCCAACATTCTTATAATTTATTAATAACGTTACCAGAAACCTGGTAGCTTAAGTAATAACATTATTGAATAGTATAAATTTATATTAATTTCATATATGAGAAAATAAATATCAATGATTAAACATAATTCAGTAGTAAAGTAAAATATTGCAAACTTTTTTGCTTTAGTTTTTGTTAATTGACCTAAGTAACTAAACTAACTATTACTTTTGGCAAAGACTTTTTCTGAATTGGTTGGTTTTTTCATTTTTCAGTTGGTGTAGAAACAAAATCTTTCCCTTTTTGTGTGGAATCCAATTGCTTTTTCATGAAAGATGATATAATTTTGGAGGCCATATCAAAGGAAAGCCTAAAGGGATACATATCACCATTGCTTCTTGTTGGCACTTATTACAGGCGGCTTTACAATTTTGCCTACAATCTCAATGTTGATGATCATTTTCATAGCAAAGGACTTATTTTTGAGGTAACGTAAATATTAATCTCTATATTAATAAATGACGATACGTCGTTACGTTTGTTCGCTCTACCTCTAACTGTAAAAACTACAAAACGGACAGACATGGCACTTATTTTATAAGATGCAACGTGTTTCGGTGAAGGTTTTAGTATAATATGTAAAATATAAGAACTTGGTTTCCGGTCCTTAGCGGGCGAAGCCACGTGAAATGCTAGTATTTATTTATACATAAAACCACATCCTAAAAAAGGAATGAATCCAAAAACACTGCATTATCTAATGATAATTTTTTAATGGTGAACACAGTCTAGCTTCATTCTGGACTCTGGTTAATTTTTTTAGTGATTCAAATCAAATGAAATCAAATTATCACTACATAGTATAAAACAAAGTCGCTTTCGCTGTCCCTATATCCCTATGTATGCTTAAATCTTTAAAACTACGCAACGGATTTTGATGCGGTTTTTTTTTATAGATAGAGTGATTCAAGAGGAAGGTTTATATGTATAAATAGCGGATCCCGCGGCTTTGCCTGTGCTAAATCTAGGGAAGAGCTCGAGCGAAGCGAGGGCGAGTCGCTAGTAATATATAATTTAAATACATAAGTGGTAGCCTAGTGGTAAAGCAAGTAAAGTGGGTTCAAATCCTGGGTCTTGCACCTCTGATATTTTTGTGTGAATCATTTCTACATTATTACCCTATTAATTGCATGTCGTCCAACCCGCAGTTGGCCAGCTATGGCTGAATTCCCCTCGTATTGAAGAGAAACCAGTGTCCAATAATAGAAAGTTAAAAAGGCTAATTACTACTTATATTCTATCTTTATAGAGTTGTGTATAATATAATTAGGGCGAGCCAATCGAGACCTAACACTATGAGCCTGAGCATTTTGTGGTACACTTTATTGACGCCTATAGACTTGTGCTTTAACATAGTAATTTAACTTCTTATCTAGATGTGTTATTAGTCAAAAATTTTTTTGATTATATTTTTAATCATTAAAAAAATGAAATAATCATTAAAAAAAACATTAACAAATTTGTGTTCATTGGATAGATTATTGTGCTACTAACGCCATCTGTTGAAAAACCAAAGAGTTAACATCGTTATGTAACATTATTACCCGTTAGAAAACTACGCGAGCTCTCACATAGCTCAGCTTTTTGCTAGATAAAGAAAAAAAAACTCACAAAGCTCATCTTTTTGAAGAAAAAAAAAATTCGGCCAAGTGCGAGTCAGACTCGCGCACCGAGGGTTCCGTACAAACCTGTACGGAACGGTGTATGAGTAAAGGGGTAATAAGCTTAAAATTATTAAAAATATTTTTATTATATGATGTAACTAAAAATTTATGCTTTTCGCAATTTTTCCTTTATCTGTGTTATAAGACGTTGCTTCGTACCAAATTTCAAGATTCTGAGTTCACGGGAAGTACCCTGTAGGTTTTGATTCCCTTGCGAGTGTCGAAAATTTGCGGCATAAACGGGAGTATCTTTTGATCGCGTTGACTTAGAAGTTTGATTTTTTCACAGCTCCAAGAGACCATAGACTTGAGTATTTGATATGAATTTCAGCTTGATACCTCCACGCGTTCCTGAGAAAAAAGGTCTTGACAGACAGACAGACAGACGGACAACAAAGTGATCCTATAAGGGTTCCGTTTTTACCTTTTGAGGTACGGAACCCTAAAAAAGTATTTTTGAAATATAAAATCTCATTTTCAGGCAGCAAGAGAAATCATACGGAGGTATTTATTAGAGTTTCGACTTAAAGCCACAAAAATTTATGAAGAATGTTTTAAAATTACCTCTCAAGACTTAAATGTTATGCCTACGTTATTACAAATATTATACCACATGGAACCACTGAAGTACGAGATTGAAACTATTGCTTCTATATACAAAATGGTTGATACTGGTAAATTTGTTGTTTCTTGTATTAGATAAATAAATAAATAAATATGTTGGGACATTTTCACACAGCACTATCTAGTTCCACGGTAAGGTACGAGCCTTGTGTTATGGATACTAGATGGTTGATATACTACACATATATAAGTTTAAATACATACATATTATAAATATAAACATCCATGACTGGAGTACAAACATTCGTGCTCAACAAATGCATGCCCCAGCGGGACTCGAACCCGCGACTGCTGGCGCAGCAAGTAGGGTCACTACAAACTGCGCCACGCGTATCGTCTAATAGATAATTGTAATACTATTGTAAATATAAAAGTTTATGAGTTTGTTTGTACAACTTTATATTATGTCGTTTTACTGCCTTGGTATATTGTTTAGTATGTACTTTCCGGAAGTCCTGAGTTCAAAATCCGGCTGGGGCCAAGCTTGATTAATGAGTTTTCTATAAAGATAATCTAAGTAGTATCCTTCAGTCACCCTTACTGTTAGAGGTGATTTTCCCCTGTCCCTGTTAGCACGAAAAATCCGTCGTCCTATTAAACTTTGAGAATCACAGAAATAGACGTCTTGTGTATGCACTATTATATATGGCTGAAATCAATTAGAAGGACACAGTAATTTGATAGATAATTTGTTCATTTTTTTATTATATTACTCTGTTCAAATAAATAAAAAAATAATAAGTTTAAATAATGTTTCAAAATATTTGACTGTATACAAATAAGTAAATAAAAGTCACAAAATCATAAATTACACATATATTTTTTAGATTCAGTGATAATACCTCAGGGAGCAGAGTTAATGTCGTACCTCTTCAACGAGATATCATTGGTAACGCACAAACAGACCGCTCTCACGTTGTTCGACTCACTGTTTTGTATATGCAGAGTATATTTCAAGTAAGATATTTATATTATAATAAGTTGTTATAGGGCTACTAGTAAAACTTTGACAGTGTTGCTTAAGCCTTTTATTTATTTAAACAATAATAAATAATTAATAAATTATTTCAGATTTATCGAACGTTTCATATTCGAAGGAGAATTAGATGATATTTTCAACGAGTTTTTTATACGAAAAGACAATCAGTATGTGAATTCTCGAACGAAACGGTACTGGGATAAGGGTTTCCACATAACGCTGACGTGTGCTGTCCCTGCATTCTTACGGCCCTTGGCTTCCTTTATATTGTTATGTGGGAAATCATTAAGATTACTAAAGCTCTGTAATCCCAGTGTTAGTATTTTGCTTATATTTTTATTAAATATTAATTAATTTCAATTAATATTCAAAATGTACGAAACCCCTTTTGCACGTTTATGTCACTCTTAACCAAAACCGATTAATATGATTTAATGAACTAGTATTAATCTCCTTATATAGTTACAGTCAAACTCAATTTCTCTCTAGTCGGGATTCGAACCTGCGACTCGTACAAATACCTGACTTTGTAGTAGTTAACGTAAATATAATGTCCACTTGTAATAAATATGTGTAATACTAATAGATACATGGTTTTAATTAACATTGTCTTTTTAAGAATCTTTATATATATATTGTAAATGTGTTTCATAATATTTCTTTTTTATAATACAGGACCCATTAGTACTACTAATATCATCCGACCATCCGTCTGTCCGTTGCTGTGCCACCTTCGAAGAACTGGAACGTCAACAGCAACTATTAGATGTATATAGAACAAGATGTTTGTTTGTCAGCGGAGAACCGGTCACATTTGAACAGATTCTTCTGAAGAGAGAAGCAGAGAAGAAGGCGTTCGCTGAAATGGCCTCTTTGAAACAGGCTGAAACTATGGAGAAGATTGTGGGTATGTTATTGTATTTTTAGGGTTTGTTTTACTTCTTTGTCAGTTTATACTTTTGTCTGTGAATACCCTTTTTAGAGGTAATTAGTTGAAATTAATCAAATACTTACTCATGTTCTATTACTACTACTCAACTACAACTACTTTTTGGAACTGTTAAAAAATCGTAGTTAAACCAACTCAAATTTAGCGTACGGATGTAAAGGCCGCGTATTTTGACAGTTGCAATGGAATGAACACCCATATTTGTGTATAAGATTTGCAGTTTTGTTACCAGTGCTTGTTTTTAGCTTTGGTACTCTTGTGTGTTGGTACTTAAATATATATTTAGTTAAGTATTATTTTAATTTTAAATAAATATGTTGGGATTTTATTACACACACCGCCATCTAATTCTGTTATAAGTTAAGAAGGAAGCTTGCGTTACAGATACCAGATAGTTGATATCCTACATATATAAGTTTAAATACATACATATTATAAATATAAACACCCATGACTGGAGTATAAACTTCCGAGTTTAACAAATTAATGGCCCAAGCGGGACTCGAACCCGCGACTGCTGGCGCAAGAAAGTAGGGTATCTACTAACTGCGCCAAACGTGTCGTCTATCTTGAATTTATATATTTTCTTATAAATATTGTTATAAATACTATAATATTTAATATATATTTACAGCGGAACGAAAAAGGTTAGCCCAATTGATAATAGCGGAAAAGCAACATTCATTGAGAGTTCTAGAAGCAGCCATCGCTGAGGCGAAAGCGGCTAAGAATAAGTCGAAGAAACGGGAACGAAAGCTTTGTGAACTTGAAGAGAATTTGGATAAAACTACGGAAGAAGTCGATTCAAAGTTAAAAGATAAAGAAAGGTACAGAGTTATTTTCATCTACCTTAAAAACAAAGTCGTGCTTATATTCATCACTAAATATTATAAAACAAAGTCCTCCGCAGCGTCTGTCTACTCAAAAACTACTGCACCGATTTTCATGCAGTTAATTATCAATAGAATGGTTCTGAAGGAAGGTTATAGTATGTAATTTGTCAAGTTTTTGTATACATTTTCTAGCGGAACTTTCGGCTTTGCTCTGGAAAGTTTTATGTATGAGTGAGTGAGTGAACTGTAAAATGATTGAATGAGATGGCTGTTTGTGTGAAAAAGTGGCATTTTTAATAAAGCTTTCGTCTTGAAGCATTTGCTTCAATATGTTGTTAAAATTAATTAGAAACAATATTCATATAGTAAGCTATAGATATATTATTTTTTCAATGTCGAAATTTATTAAATCTATAATTTCTGTATTCCAGGAGTAAGATAATGGAGTACTATTCAAAACTAAACATGGAAGTGGAGAAGAGTAAAATACACACAGAATGGAAAATCAAACGCTTACAACTAGACCAAAGTCGTATACAACTTCTTTCTACGGAGGAAAGAAATTTAAAACGAGAAAAATTAGAATTGGAGCATCAACGAAATGAGTCAGTAATGGCCATGTCCATACAAAGCGATTTCAAATCTGAGGACAATTTTGATAACATAGATAATAATAATGGCGAAGATGACAGTAAGACAACAGATTCAACACCATCCACAGATATTGAAGAAGTTCCAGATATTTCAGAATTAGATAGGAATAAACAGAACGCTCAAGCGTCTAGTGATGTATTTAGCGCTATATGTAACGTCGCTAAAAGTATATTTGGAACGAAACCAAAAGATAAATCTCCATGTGATAATGAAGTAGAAATGGACACTCAAGGAAATATAATCAACAAAGTGAAGTGTAAGATGGAAACTGAAACGTCTAATGACATCATCGGTGCAAATCTAAACAACACGTTCGACAATATACAATTTCTAGAAAACAGACAAGATGCTTTGAAGAATAAACATAAAGTTATGGCGCACGAATTCGGTCAAACTGATAGGGAGAATAATAAAATTAAAGACTTACCAATAATAAGAACCACGTCTATTGACGCTGAGAATAACATTGAAGAAGAATGGGCATTCGCTGAAGCAAGGAAGAATAAAATAAAAGTTTTGGGTGCGGAATTTGATATTGTTAAACCAGATGTTAAAGAATTTCACGAACCGATAACAGAAGCTCAAAGAGAAGCTTTGATCAATAAACAAAAAGTGCTAGGTGTAGAATATAACCTGCCGTTAGAGAGATTTGTTAAGAAAGAACCAGCTAATATAGCACAGGAAGAGGCAATACGAAATAAAAGCAAAGTTTTAGGCTCCGAATATGATATCACCGTGAAAAGTTCAAAGTTTGATTCTTCAAGGAAGTCCAGTTTACGGTTGAATTTAAAACCCTACAATGATACATCGATTGGTACTAAAACTGTTACAACGCCTAATACTGGGGCGATAACTCCGGGGGAGTTATTTACTGGGGTAAGTTAAAAATAAGTATTCAAATTTAATTTACTTCATAATATTTAATGTGCTCATCCAATAAGTTTTTTTTTTTTTAACGTTGGGAAATCCTGTTACGGATACCACCCGACTTCCCCTGGGGTGGTTATGTGGGACTCTCCGGCTAATGAGACCGGCATACCCACTAAAACCCAACTGCCCAACCCCTGCCGCCATGTGGGACGCCACGGGATCGCTTTCGCATACAACCGTGACGCCCCGACGGTTGGCCGAAGCCACCAACATGAGGCCAACCAAGAGACGAGGCTGCTCCCAAGACCACTCTGCTGAACAGAGCAGTGCCCAGAGCAGCCCCAACCAAACACAGCCCACCGAAGTGGGCCAACAATCACCGACTGCAGAATGCGGGAAGTGCGGCTGATGAGACCGGTCCCCCCACCCCCCCGCAGCCCCAACGACTACAGAGGGCGGGGAGTGCGGCTTATCACCAACACTCCCCGCCCCCTGCAGCCCTGCCGCCTCCGCCATCAAAGACGACGTCGGCGGCACCAGCCACCCACCTAAGTGGGCAGCCACAACACACGTCCGCCGAAGCGGACCCACCACAAACGCCCGCCGAAGCGAGCCCACCACGTCCGCTATCCCACGGTGGCGGCCCAGTTGGGCCGCGGAGGGTAGGGACGAGCGGCGCACCGCAATACCCAGCCAGTAGTTCCTGAGATTAGCGCGTTCAACCAAACAAACAAACAAACTCTTCTGCTTTATAATATTAGTATAGATAAAGGTGTATTCAGTAGAATCTTGGAAATTAAATTATGTAATCCTAATATTTTCAGCTGGATTTAGAAACTCCAACGACAGCAGAAATGCCGGCAGACGGGGCAGCCACTTGCGATATATTCACACCTCATAGTGAAGGCAAAGACATAGAGTCGGCCAAAGTAAAACCCGATAAGGAATACCTCACATCTGATGGATTCAACTTTTCAATTATCGTTGACGAAGAAACAGCCGTCACAGACGCCATTAGTGACATACAAACCGATATTAGTGTAGAAAATTCACCAACAAAAAGCACAGATTATTGCGATATTCTATTAAATAGAACTTCACTTTTTAATATATTGGACGGTTCATACAATTTGGACTCGTTCGATCCATTTGGTGTGAAAAACCTCGGGACATATTCTAAAGATTATTTCAATAGTAAAATTAATGATGAAACATGTACGTTTTATACACATCCATCCATTACTATGGAGGAGGTACAGAAAAAGCCATATAACAATATATTTGTACATTCTAATGAGAAAGTGGAAGATAAAATATTGTGTGATAATATAGCAACACTGACAGCGTGCTTGCAAAGGTCCGTAATGTTGCCATTAACATATCAGTTAGAGGTTGTGAATAATTCTATTTTAATACATTTTCTAGTTAATCTAGACATGTACGAACATTTGAGGAGTTTAAAAGATTATTTTTTCCTCATGGATGGAGAATTTTCTAGAAGTATATGCCATAATTTATTTGCCAAGTTAACGAAAACGCTGAATCCGCAAGAGCTGTTGAATTTTGCTACTTTGCATAATATTCTGGATAAAGCTCTCGGTTCATCTATTTCTCGTAAGTATTTTTATTGCATAATCGTTATAATCACAACCTTACTAACACAACATACCTTACTTTATTGCTAACTGATACAGTATTATGTATTTCATAAATGTATGTCTCTACCAGTGATAGTTGGTTTGAGTCGCTATTGAAACAATTAAAAAAATGATATAGTTTAATATAGTTCCATGTTTTCTATGTATTTTAATGATAGAACGAATGGACTGTACTAACTAGCATTTGTACATATATGGACTTAGAATTGGGTGTGTTACATTATTATAAAATACAAATTATTATTATTCATTATCAATGAGCTCAAAGAATATTTAGAATTACATTAAATGTAGTGAATTTTTGAGGTTAGATTTTTTATCTTACCTATTAATTATCTATTTTTATTTAACTATTATGATGAATATTTTAAATGTGTCAATCGCCAACGTCCATACCACGTTGAACACACCGGTTCTCGTCCGATCACCGAAGTTAAGCAACGTCGGGCGCGGTCAGTACTTGGATGGGTGACCGCCTGGGAACACCGCGTGACGTTGGTTTTTTTCTTGCTACTTCCCTCATATTTTTTTTAATAAATATTTTATTATTATCAAAACCTAAATTCGGAAATATCATATATTAAGTGGCCACATTATTTAGGAAATATTAGTTTAATTGATTATAAAACAATGATTATTTTCAATTTTTGACAGTAACACACACCACCATCTAATTTTATGGTAAGACGAGGCTTGTGTTACGGATACTAGATATTATCTATACTAATATTATAAAAACATTAAAGAATCTTTAAAACACAAGCGAAGTCGCGGGAAATGCTAGTAAAATGTAAATATAAACACCCATTACATTACAAACATTCGTGCTCAAAAAATTAATGCTCCCAGCGGGACCCGAACCAGCAACCGTTGCATTGGCTCAGCTAGGTAGGATCACTACAAACTGAGGCAAACGTGTCGTCAAAGTTTATTATATAAAAATGTTTAAATTAAAAATTCAACAGAAATTAAAACAATTGCTATTTTTTATTTCAGATATACACAAATTTTCAGAAAACTTATCATTTACAATCACGGATTCGCCATTAAGTTTTCAACACAGCTCTCCGGATGTGTTACAGTGTCTCTCCCTCACTTACTCGGTGGGTTGGCCGTTGAATATTATACTATCGCAAGAAGCATTGCTGAGATATGCCAAAGTATTCCAGTTTCTTATTAAAATGAGACGGATATTTTGGGTTTTGAGTGAAGATTTTCAGGTGAAATTAATGTTTTTTATTATTAATGTTCATTTTTTAATTTTAATTTATTTTTATTTTATTCATAATAAATTTATTGTAATCACTACATAGTATAAAACAAAGTCGCCTTTTCTGTCCCTATATCCCTATGTGCGCTTAAATCTTTAAAACTACGCTACGGATTTTGATGCGGTTTTTTCCAATAGATAGAGTGATTCAAGAGGAAGGTTTATATGCATAGCTAGCGGATCCCGCGGCTTTGCCTGTGCTAAATCTAGGGAAGAGCCCGAGCGAAGCGAGGGCGAGTCGCTAGTACTACATAATATGGTGTACTGTTAATATTCATTGATAAATATCCTACATGTGGGTTCAAAAAACCAGCACTTAGACAGATAAATTTTTAAAACTATTGTATTGGCAATAAATATTATTGAACAGTTCAATATGATAATATTCAATCAGATATTCCTAAAAATATTTAATACACATATTACATTATATATTTTATGATATGTATAATGTATAATAATAATAAAAATATTTATATTCTATTCCAGGCCCTAAAATTATTAATAAAGCTATCAAAAGAGCACTCAAGAAAAATTCTCAAGTCTCCACAATATATATCGGTGCAGATATACAGGCATGTAATGGCGTCTTTAATACGTGCGTTAGACAATTATATAGTGACGACATGCATTCTCACCTCTTGGACAGAATTTGAAAAGGATTTAAAGAAAGCCAGGACCTTGGATGATTTATATGAATGCCATGTTGTGTACATAAAGAAAGTGCTCTTCAGATGCCTTCTAAATAACAGATCTACGCCTGTGATGAAACTGTTGAATGATATATTTACTGTGATATTGAAATTCAGTCGCGTTTTAAATGCTGGGTAAGTTTTTTTTATATTAGAGTATATAAATAAATAACTAATAATATGTTGGAAATCTTATTACAACACAGCGCCATCTAGTTCTGTGGTAAGCTACGAGGCTTGTGTTATTGTTATCAGTTAGTTGATACACTACACATATATAACTGTAAATACAACATACTTATTATAAATATAAATACCCATGACTAAAGTACAAACATTCATGCTCAACAAAACAAAATAACAAAATCATCGGAAAAACTTATTATGACATAAATTATAATAGAAATTTATTTACATATAGATATTTTTTTGTTTATATTTAATTTGATTTTAACATATTTCAACTAATATGTCTTTTTATTCTATATATCAACAGGGAATGGCAACAAAAGGAAGCAAACGGTTGCTTCACACACTCGAATTTCGCCCAACTCGATGAATTGTTCCATTTATTCGAGAAACTCGCAAAATACCTACACAAAGTCGTCACTAAGCTTATGGAATGTGGATATCAGAGGCATTTAGTTGAATTACTAACTATGGTTAATTTAAATGGTTATTATGATCCAGACAGGTCTAAGGAGGACACTAACATCAGCCTACAGACCACATAAGAAGTTGAAAATAAGTTTGTTTATATTGTTATAGTATTAAATATACATTAATTAGGTGCTTTATTATTTATGTCATATCATTAATTTAATTAAATAATGAAGTAGATATATTAATTTGTTGTTTTTGAAATTATGAGCATTTTTAGAAAATAATATTGTTGTCATTTACTAATGAGTGATTGTATACGCTTTTGGCGGTTGGTGCATAGCTTATTATGTTATTTATGTATATTATATGTAGAAGTTAATTTTATGAATATTAAGAAATGTTTGCGAGAAGTAATTGTCATTTTTGTTTAAATGGCATTGTGATATTTTCCCACCAATTAATCGATGTTTCTTTTTTATTGAATATTATAACGATTGAAAATATAATTTTAATACTGTATACTGACATGATCTGGTCTCTAATTCAAATAAGATTATTTTTTAACATAAAATTTAACAAAAGTACACAATAAGCTTTAATAAGTAGATAAAGCAACACAATCTTATTAATAGTGTATATAAAGAAGAATACTCATATCCAAAAATGTAATTATTTAATTTTGTATGATTAAAATATATTTCTTTATTATCATTATCACTGAATTCATTATTTTTGTACCGAATAACTCGAATAAAGCATTTTTAAAACTTAACCCACAAATTTGTGTCTTTTAACATCCCGGCTAATTTTTAGTACAAATAGAAAAACTTTTCTAAGTTTGATACAAACTTATGTTTAAAAATATAGCAATTTTATAACAAAAGTAGGTAAAATTTAAAATATGAAATTATTTAAGATACGCTAAAGGAACTTAGTCATATTAGTAATACTTATATTATTATACTGAAATAGGAACATCAATAATGATGCGAACACTCACTGTAAACTTGAAAAAGGTTTTTGCGTTTTTTAACAAAAATGTAAGTACAGTGACATCTAGCGGTAATTTACTAAACTGCTAAAACGAGTCTTATTTTGTAAAATTCTAACTACATCCTACTGATTTTGTACAAATATTAAAATGGAGAGAAAAAAATGATAAGTCTGCTCTCATATTAATTTCGATAGCATTATTTATAAATAAAGATTCTCGAAAGTTATACGTAGATAATATGAAGAGCGCCATCTATTGTACGATGGAAAATATGTTGCATGTAGTGCCATCTAGTAGTGAATAGCTTGTACTATTTATGTTCGCTTACATTTTAATATTAAAGTATAATACTATCTATCGTCCATCCATAGTTTTATCATCTTAATTTTATTTTTATAGTAATCAAGATCTAAACATTGTGAAATAATGTAGCGCTTTATGGTTACACAAGAAGAAAATTCTGTTTACAAGTGCGTCCGCTGCGACAGTGGCGCCATTATTTTCCTTATATTCAGGGTGTGTTTTCACGAATACTTCATTCCATAGCAATTCGTCCTAAGGTGAACATCCGAACTTAATAGTTTCAACGTGTGTGACATTGAAGTGAAAGCTTGTGAATTCTTCCTAAACATCTTTATATAGACATATTTGCCTATTTTGACTAAAATTTCAAGAATATTCATATAAACTGAGAATAATAAACTTTATATACAATTAAATTTGAAAACAGTGAAAAGAACTCTAGAAGTTATTTGCAGTTATCGATCGACATACGTTTTCCGCGATTTACAATTTTAAGCGCCGACTATACTTTAACGAAAACGTTAAAACCCGAGAGTCACCGTTACAGCCGCCGAGATGGCGTTCATGATGCCAGTAGTCAAGAACGATTGGGACATTTACAATTCGCAACGGTCGCGGCGGACCTCGGAGTCCGCGGACAAGCCTGGTATAGGAGGCCGCGTGCGGAAGGTGTCAGAGTCGCGGTCGGAGGGACCCGGTCTATCTTCACGAACAAGTGCAACCCTAAGCCCGCACCGCAGCGCTCCCACCATGCGCTCACTGTCCTACTGCCGAGTACCACCATCGAGAGCATCTCTTCGAGTCCACGAAATCCAGAAGACTTCGGGTAGTCCACCGTCGCGGGATTCGGACAAGTTCCACAGCAGGTTGGTGGAGAAATTGAAAAAGGCGTTCGGTCGCTCTGAATCGCGAAACAACGAGAGAAGTTCGTGAGATAACCGGGCGTGCTTATGTGCAGGGCGTACGCGCGGTCTCCCGAGCGACACTCGCGCTGCGGAGCCTGTATGCCATACCTGTGATGACCGCCCGCGTCGACACTCCGTCTGTGATATGTACGGGATACGCAGTTGAGTACTGAATGAGTTGACGGTTGATCGAGGATGGACACTAAAATAACCCAATCCAATAGTATTATTAGTTGTCATCCCTTTGGTTCGCTTCTAACGGCATGTTTGTTTTTAAATTTAAGGTTGTTGAGAGGTTGTAAGTTGTAACAGGGCTGAATGATGAATGACTAAGACTGCAATTAGTTTAAGAGGAATCCGGGACTCTATGATTTATTTTCCGAGGCCCGAGGTTCAGTAGTTGTGGCAGTTAGCGATAGGTATCTGTGATTTGTTATATATAAGTTGGTGTTATTTATTTTAAAAGAAAAGTACCTTCTTAATTTATAATTCCTAAGTAGTGAGCGTTTTATTGATAAAATGATGAAGTATTACATAAATATATAATAATAAATGAAATTCATTACAATCTGCAACTCTCTTGACAATAGCTACTTTATACTTAGAATAAACAATTATGAATTGTAACATTTAATTTATATTTAACATTGATTGACATTTTAATAAAACTGCGATGTATAAAAATGAATTTTAAATATACATGTGTATTATTACTTCTTATTTAGTTATTTTAAACATAATTTATAATGTAAGGACAGTGATAGAGTATAGCCATGAATGTGACTTGGGCGCGTCCCGTAAATTATATGACGTAGGTTTAAAAGTAGGTATTTTTTGTTACATATTGCATGATTTTACGTGATGTTAAATAATATGACTGTGTAAATGGACCAGCTTTATAAAAATTAAGAATTTCAGTAGAACTGAATTAAAAACGTAAAGTGTTTCTATTTTAAATAGTATATTGATAAGCGAAAATTTTAAAAATTCAGTATTTGAAGGTTTCTGCATGTAAGTTCCTGTGTTACAATACTGCCGTTTCACTGACTTTACCAGTTCTTTGTTTTTAAATAAATGTAATAGTTTCCATAAAGTTGTGAATTAAAGCTGCATGTAAACTGCATTGTCTGACTTGATGATTTTCTTTAAATATATTGCTTATCGTAATATCATCTTTTATTGTCCCTTCACCTCTATCATTCTAATAATTGTTTTAATAACTACAAAATATAAAACAACAACTAACAAAAAATGATTATGAATCTATAAAGTAGAGCTTTATATGACTTATGAGTTCTTTCAATTTTTAACTTTTAAGCGCAACCATAAAAATGTTATCATGTTTTTATATAAATATCTAAAGTTTTGCTAGATATAAATTGCAATATATAATTATAATTTAATTTATAACGGTAATTACAATCGAATTATCGCGCTCTACATTTCATTAACAAACATTTAAAATCGTTTCGAACATCCTTTTAAGTACTTATTTATGCACTATGCAGATTTCTCGTACTCATACTAAACACGTTAAATGAAAAAAAAAAAAGAAATATTGACACTTTAAAAAAATATGACGACAAAACACAAATAAAATGAGAGTGAGTTCTAAAAATTAAAATGCCATTACTTAAATATGTATTATGAACTTACATCAAAACAAGTCATTATTAAAGTTAAAAGTTGATTTATAACCAAAACATACATTAAAGATAGATTAAAATCATCAAGATTCAACAAAATTAAAAAAATATAATTTTTACAAAAAAAAAATAATATTTTAATGACTCTAGATTTTGTTGTAATGAGGTTATATTTATTCATCGGAAGGCTGTGTGAAGAGTCCTAGCTGCATCGATCCCCGGCGAGTACGCGCGGAATGTTCGAGAACGCTCTAGGCCTTATGTTCCGTGTTCCCGCGTATTATGAGATCCACAGACCTGCTCCTGCATATACTACGTAAATACTCACTCGAATTTCCAAAGAGTTTTGTTATTATTTTGCCGTATTATAATCAAAATATGTATTACTATTTTCAATCGTAATAACATTAACTTTTTTAATATATTATATATTCTTAATACAATATTACTGTTAAAAACAACATATTTCGTTTTCATAACAAAATGAAGAACCCTTAAACAAAACATAATAAAGAATAATATTTAGGATTTCGTGATTAACATATGATTTATTATGTAACGTAGCATAGTTTATGGAAAGATTCTTTCACTTCTTACAAGTAGGTATCTTTATAACTGATAAAAAATATATAAATAATTTGATCATTATCAAAATAATTGATTATTACATTACAAGGAAATGGTATGCAGCATCTGATTAAATTGAACTATTCAATATTTATAATTAAATATTATTTAAACAAAGACGCAATAAGTTTATTAAAGCAATCATAATTTCTGCGTTACGGTGAAAAAGGAGTTAATATTTTCATTATAGTCAAGTTAATTTAATTTCTGCGCATTTCTCAAAGCCTAGTGAACTGTGGAGTGGAAATTTTAGACAATTATAGGTACATTTTTTATATGTTTTTAAGTATCTATTAGTTTAGTCACTAACATACCTACTCGTAACTTCGAATACTTAATACATAATACATAGTACGTCAATATCTATTTCCATAATCTATGAAATCAAATTAAAATACGTAAACTTTATTCAAATATTTAAATTCAATTTTTAAATTTAATTACAATTGTTTAAATATTAATACTGTAAGTCTGCTAGGAAAATTTTTAACCAAGTATAACAACAACAGAAATCGTTATACAACTAAAAGTACAAAATATACGTAAGCTTCCATAGAGAGTAGATACATGTTGAAACGAGTCGTCATTAAACGCTGAAGTTAAGCATCAGTAGAACACAGGCAAGCGGCTTACGTTGTGAGTCATGTTTCAGTGTACTGCCTTACCTAAATGTATCGATTACAAAATTTTCCACAGTTGCTTTGAATTCAGTCTTAAGGAAAAACAATGACACGAACGCTATCATGAATTTTTAATTTACAGAATACTTATACAACCTGATTTATTAAGATGTATGTAGGTGCATATGTATGCATTTCTTTAGTAATAGTTTTTATTGTAGATTTCTAATGTAAGCCAGCTTCTTAAAAATAATAATATAATTTTAAACTAGTAATGGCCCGTATGTAATAGATACTTAAGCTGTATAATACAAAAACAGAATTATTCTTATGGGATAAGTAGTTCATAAGATTAGCGCGTTCAAACATACAAGCAAACAAATTCTGTCAATATATGATATAACTATAGATAACATATAATGAATAAACTTCTGATAAAATATGCCACAGGTATAATTTGAAAGAAATTGATTTACTGCTTTCTTAAATAAATAATAATGAAACACATAGAGCTTTCATACGTCACTCCACTGATCTATACTATGGCATTCTCACTTTAGAAAATTAGTAAAAAATTAATATCGTTACCTATTAATAAATATAAATATTAATTATAAAAAGTAACTTAATCTAATAGAATTTCTAACAATAGTAGCACTGAACAGTAGAGTACATAATTGACTAGTTTTACTCATATTTTTTTTAATGCTTGGATCTCGTCATATACCTACCTTTAAAAAAGGTTAGGAACAAGCGAGCACATTTATGTACTATAAAAGAATATTAACATATTATCAATTTCATCTTAATAAGTAAGCCACATACACGTCAGTGCCACAACCACTGGATACGTCACATTTAGAGCAATACATATAAATTAGCATGGACTCGATAAAATAATGTTTTATACGAAGCGTATTTTTTCTGTTAGTAATATTAGCGAATATAAATTACTATTTATTTTGATATATAGGTATATGTATCCAAGTAGTGATACAGTCAAGAAAACTTTCAAGTCGACGAGTTAGCCTTGTGTAAGGGGTTTTGTACAGAGATTCTTTAGCATACTACTTGTCATTACTTACGCATTAATTAATTAATATATTTAATATACGCAAAACTAATATATGTGACTCCCAACTTTCTCAAACTCGCTTAGCAATTAATTTGTTGTACTATCTGATAATCGATAACATTAACCACTCGTGGAAGTCGAATCTGCAGTCTAATAACACTGTCAGTGTGACAATAATGAACTGGTGGTAGATGTTTTGAAAATCATGCGCAAACTCTACTTAACGGTAGTCGCTCCTAATATTTATAGTAGGTAGTAAAGTTTAAGGTAAGTAGGTACTTTATTAGCAATTACCAGTTATTGAGTTCATTTATGTTATTGTTCTTTTAATCTTAGTCAAATAACAACCGAAGATAAGCAGAATGGAAGTAGTTATTCAATAGTAATACTACACTATTGTTATTCTAAATATGTTGCTGTCAAAGGAAGTTTATCTTTTTCTTTTCAAAGGTAAATCAGTTATGTTCAATGTTCATACTTCATAACAAAACAATCACGTGGAAAACCCTGAAAGGTTTCTTTTAACAATGACTTTAATTGAATTGTACCCGATCTTATTAAGAACTGGTTAGTTCTAGTTGTACCTAATATTATGAACGTTATTTGTACTTGGGAAAGAGTTATTACCCCACTGCTAGGCTGATTTAGTGGGTTCACAAAACTCACACGTCTTATAAAAGATAGTTTCTTGGTATTCAGGTTTACTTGCGATGTTTATTTTCGTATGAGCAAGTGTATAATTAGAAAGTTTTCTTTATATCCAAAATAATCGTGCAACTATATTTATATTTGTTCGGATTGAAAAAAGGGAGATGTTATGTATTTTTGTTACATCGTGTCTAAAATTGTCAACAAACTAAAATTATTTTTTAACGATTTGATTGGTGAAACGGCAAAAGATTACAAAGATAATTAACATAAAATATTTAAGCTTAAGCTATTTTTAAAATTAATATTATTAAGCATTTGCAGATTTGAGTGTTATTAATTTTTGCTTATGGGTATTAGAGAAAATAAACCGAAATGTGATAAAGAATATCCTACTAATAGGTATTTATGTACTCTTTACGTTACAGTGTAAACATCTCCAAGTTGCACAAATAGAGCTAAGCACTGAGCGCTCAAGTTCTATTTTTAGATTCTAATAATGTTATAAAGTAATACAATTACGCGATAATTGAGATAAACTATTACATAGCAAACGAAATTAGTTAGAAGTTAAATCCTCACTTAGTAAGTATCACACCATTTGTAATAATAAAATGTACATACTTCATATTAATATAGCCGTGGCATATTGCATTTTACAGGTGTTTTAATGAAAAAACTTGCTGCTGTTAACAAAATATTCAGCAAATCTCGTATAGATTCTATAGGTATAAATATATTTTCTTGGCCTCCATTCTAAATGATTTCCATATTATTTGAATCTTTATATTATTACTTCTACAAAATAAACTCTATCTAGTAGTCTGTAGAACCATATTATACTTTATATTTGTATTGTAGGTAAAATAATGTTACAGGTTTTATTGCATCATTTAATGACGCGTCACGTACGTAGTGAATACCTGTGAAAATAGAACATTGTTTAGATATGGCTGACTAATTGCTGTAGTACACACAAAGTGATGTATGATATAGTTATTTTATCAATTAATTCCTCTAACATGACTCGTCATATTTACTGTAGCTGTGACGCGCTATATTTCGCTAGCGTTTCCATTGTTAATTTAATTGAGACCACTCGACTCTATGTTTTTGTAGGTAATAAAAATAATTATTTTTATATTGATATATTTTATTTACTAATTAAGAAACACACGCAAAATAGGTGCTTAGTCGTCGAGTTGCGGAAACTAGCCCTTCTATACCATACCTATACCATACTAATTAAGAACAAAAATAAAAGAATATCTTGGGAAATTAACATGTAATGTATATGTTATATGAATGTCGGTTTTTTAACAATGATTCATGTAGAAATATAAAACAAATTTACTTATACTAGAACAATATGTACATTGTACTAATAATAATTTACCTATACGTACCTATTTTAAGCAGCGGAAGAATTTAAAGCCATTTTTTATCGAAGTATGGAAATTTGAACATTCTAATGTTCACGTATATATTGTTATCGCTTATGTATATGCAATTGAAGGTTTTAGAAAAGATATAAATTTTTTCAATTTTTATCTACATTTCCTATATGTTATTAAGTACACACTAATACTACCTACCACTATGACTACGTAGAGTAGGTAATTGGTATGACATGAAAATGACATTCTACATGCTTCATTCTTCAAAACTAATTCAATTTTTTTATGAATTTCGTAAGAATTTTTTTTTGAGAGACAGTGGTAGCCCAGCGGTAACGCGTCGCTCGGATAACCGAGTAATGCGGGTTCAAATCGGGTCTCGCACCTCTGATATTTTCATGTGCGAATCATTTCTATCATGATTACCACTTGTCTTACGGTGAAGGAAAACATCGTGAGGATACCTGCATGTCTGACAAAACCTAGCAAGTTTTCGAAAGACATGTGAAGTCCGCCAACACGCACTAGGCCAGCGCGGTGGACTGTGGCCTGATCCCCCTCGTACTGAGGGAAGCCCGTGCCCAGCAGTGGGACGTTAAAAAAAAGGGCTGATGATGTACAATGATGTATTTGTATTAGTTTATTGCAAACAGTTTTGCAAGTTAACGTGTTTCTTATATGTCTGACGTAACTCAATTCTATCACTATAAATTTTAGCCCCTTAAAAGATCAATTTATAATGTGACGTAAATATTAATTTGTCATATTATGCTCTACAGTATTTGCGTCGTCATATCGAGCGATGTGTGGACGATACCGGATGGCACTGGATCGACTCACGGTATTGATTCCGCTGGAACTGACCGACGTGTTATAAGTGCCTAGAGTAACAGTCATTATACAATGTAGTACATAATATTTAATATTGCATTTTTGCTATGTGAGTGCTTTAATGAAGATATTTTAAATTACTAATTGGTAACGACGAATAAAGCGTTTATGTGACCTTGGCCGATAGTAATGTATGTATTTAAAAAATAAAAAGGGTGCGGATATTTATTAATTTCCTTCGATTTCTATTTATAATTTGTTCTCTTTAAATTGTTGTCAGTTGAGGTTCTCACTGGTTCTTCTCAGTAAATTGTTTTCTGAGTTAGTGGTATATATTCTACATAGACAGACTTACTGAAGATTTTTAAAAAATGATGTTGCGATAGTCCTGAATAGGTATAATAATATAATATGATATATATATAATATCTGAAAGGAATTCCGGGAAATTTTAATAATGTACTAAACTAACACACACGTATACGAGTAAGTATATAAGACGATTATTTTACTATTGATAAAATAACCTAGTTTTGTCTCACATTAAGTACAATTGAAATAAGATTAAAGTTGTAGGTACATATATTTATCAGATAAAAACGTGTGGCGAAATACCTATTTAAAATTTTTGACATTGTTGTGAATTTTAAATGAACTATCATCCACTTTTGTTTACATAATATCTACCTAACTCTCCTAAAATTAGCTTAGAGGAATTAAGTCTTGACATTATCTGTCAGAAAAACTATAATACATTTTCTTAGAAAAAACTACAAACGTAAACCAAATACTTACTTTTTAGTTTGCAGTAGTTTTGGTTACGTATGATCGGTTACAAACTATTTTTTGCCACATATGGTTGTGCTTTTGACATTCATTTTTGCTTGCTTTTAAATGCCATTGTTTGACGGTTTGTTGAAAACGTATATTAATTTTGATAGCCTTATTTATGATAATTTATAGAATAGAATATCGTAGTTGACTATATTGTAGAATATCGTAGTGAGTATAGAGACAAACAACAAGCTCTCCGCTCGCATTCGGTTCCCTAGCTAGGTACGTTTTAGGGGTTGGTAAGGATTTCTCAGAGATAACATATTTTCTAGTAGTAAAAAAATCCTATATTATATATTTTACCAAACATATAACATATATTCAAAATAGGTTCAGTCATTTTCTTTCATCACATTCTAGTCAGTTAGAATTTTATCATATATATAGATAAAAAATAGCTCAAGAGTATAAGGGTCAAAATCAGAGAGGTGAGCATTATGCTTCTGACAAAGTTTTTCTTGATGAAATAAAATGATATAACTACAATATTTATTTCAAAATAAAGGTACTGTGCATGTTTACAAGGCACTTAACATATTGAATTTTATATGATAATTTATTACTTGATTATAAACAAAAGAGGCCTAAATAATCATTTCGGGAACGCGTCCTTTTACCATGTTTCATAGTTCAGGCACGTTAAAAACATTTACAACTACGAAATAAAAATCTCATATTTTAGTATAAGCTTTAGGCAACATTAAATTAAGAATATATCCTTAAAATAAATTTTAATTATTTTAATTTCTTCATATTTTGACTACTCAAATGCTGTCTGACATTTATACAATCATTCCGTGAACGCGGAGTATAAACGACGATGTAATATAAACAAGATATACTAGGTGGAGTTAAGAAGCATCAGTGTAAAGATCGCTAGCAAAAGCAAACGGCCATGTGTTGTGTTTACGAAAAACAATAATTGATTTTGGTGGTAAGTATCGTTAAATTTGAGATTTGTGAAGCGTACTTTAATACCCTGTCACAACGTGAACGCTATTTGGTGATTAGTTTTTCAAAAATTTGTATACTTTTCACAAAATTGTAATAAATATTTCAACTTACTTGTTCATAAGCTCAAAATCTAATATCAAACATGGCGGCATCAAGAGTAACGTAAAAATATTTATCCAATAATCATTTCGGAAACGGTCATTTCGGGAACGTTCTCGGATATGACCTACGTCCCCGAAATGAGATGAGCGCGTCTAAAATGAAAATCTGTAAGCAAAATGATACTGCAATGCTTTTAAAAAGCTTAACCATGTGATACTTTGGTTTTAGTTATTTACCATTTAGTACGCGTAACATGGAAAACGATAAATATAAAGAAAAAAACGATCAAAACATATCAGTATAGCTTATAAAAATAAAAAAGCATCGTGAAAAGGCTAATGTAAAAAGAGATGAAAATACTTAAAGATAGGGCAATATTACCAAAGAAAGAAATCTGAAAATAAAGTTAAGAAAAGGAAACAGAGAAAGGCATGACCTGCATACACGTCATTACGGTTGATGATTTTGTTCGTTTACTGAAAGCTTCGACTGTTATTACATGAAGTCACCGACGATGAAATTATTGCAATCAAAAACATAATACCTGAAAAGATTGTATAGCAGAATACTTCCGATGTCTCAGTACCAATCAATTTTCAAAATTGTTGCGATAAATTAAACTGTAAGCATTTTCAGACCTAGATAAAGTAAATGAAATTCAAAAGAACTCCTACGAACAAATTTTAAAAATTTTATATACACCGAAATCACAGAAAAACAGTAGTCGTAGTTTTTATTATTTTTATGAAAAGAACCTATTCGAAAAGTAATTGTTACACTTTTAAGTTCGAACTTTGATATATATGATACTCAAAATACTTTTTGGTCTAGTTACGTGATTTTGTATGATGTGATGGTATTTTAATTCCTAGTGATTGTTTAGTTTAAAAACAAAAAAGTTTAAAATTTGATTTTAAGCATTGCTATTCAAGAAATCTTAATAATAGTGTGCAATTAGCATTTGTTCCTAATTTCTAATGTTTGTTGAAACTTTAAATTTTATTGTTATTAGATTACAAGTTAAAATTTTGATACTCATGTTCCTTACATTAAATAAAGGTATAATACTATAAATGCATATTATTTTCATGCGTTACGTATGTCAAAAACTGTATATTATGTGCTTTTAGAAAACGTCGTCGTCATTTTGGGAACACTCATCATTTCCGGGAACATCACAAAAACGGCAAATAAATCACTTAATAGTAATGTTGGAGTTAAGTCCTGCATGTATAAAATGAAATGACACTTGAACTTTGGCATTTATATTATTAATATACTACTAATTACAAGAATATTTAAATTAACTTGAAGTATCGATGTAGAAATTACGCCGATTGAAAATTTTAGTACAGTAATTTAAAAATAATTGTTTTTATTTAAAAAATATTCAAAATACCAACATTTTTCGATTTAGCAACAGATTTATTAAAGTTTATTGAAAGTTATTCTTAAATAGGTTAACTAACCATTATTATAAATATTATTTAAAAGTGTTCCCGAAATGACTCACGACTCTGGCATTATTTTTATAAACAGGTAGAATTTTAAAAATATGTATTTTTATGCGTGCCTATTCACAGAAAAGCTTCATGACAAATGACACTACAGACTTGTCATGTTAGTTTTCTTCAAAAGGAAACATAATTTTTCAGATATTCGAAAACCTAAATTGCTCACCTCTCTGATTTTGACCCATAAGTACCTTATCATTTGAATTACCATTTTTATGATTTACTTCCATGTTATACAGAAATCGAAGCGAACGATAGTAGTAACCGGTTTATACCAGTAGCATACACAATTGCTTAGAAACGTACGTGCTCTTCGTAATCACATTTGTAATAAAGTCTCTACATTCATTACATTTTTATGTAAAAATACATCTTATGCCCATTTTATGACTGACTTAATGTTTAAACATACACAACATAGATATAAAAGGAAAGCAATAAAAAAATAAGTTTATTTTTTGTGTTATCTCTTTATCTTTTACGTTTCAAGGACCGTTTCCCAGCAAGTTTTAAGAAATAAATATGAATTCAGAATATAAGGTTATCTAACTCTAATCGACAATTCGTACTTAGAATTTTTACTTAATATTTATATGCATGTTTATTATGATTCACTAAAATAAATAAATTATAAATTAAATAAAGTTGAGCGTGGAATATTTAATTTAAAAGGCGTTAATACGTAGAGTTGAAAAGTTCGAAGCCGTCGAAAGGGGAAAGTTGAAAATCTTAATGTTATTTACTTTAGTATGTTTAGCATGTTTAAGTTTAGTATTGCTTAGTGAACATTTATCATTACTATTTATTTTATTTATCTTATTTATATAAAATAAATATATTTAATAATATAAATAAATATATTTATATTATCAGGGTGGTAAAATTTTAAATTATATACAAGAAGTAATGAAAGTATGACTTTATTACTATACATATACCTAATATATAGTTTTATCAAAAGATTGACATAGTCGACCTATGGCTACGGGGTACATTATCATAATGTACCAAATACAAAGTACAATAATGAACTGTTTGTGAATAACATCAATATTAGTTTAAATATGATAATACGATCACGTGTTCTTTTTTATATACTGAAAAAGAAAAATGTCGATTACTTAGCCTGCAAAATATGAAGCTTCATAGATTTACAAACATATTAAGATATCGTTCAATATATCTCTTTCAATTTCAATTAATTTAGAAAAATTGTAAGCACTGTTTCTATCAACGTTTATTACGATAAGATAATTTACTTTTTTATGTTGGGACATTATTGCAACAGCACCATCTTGTTCCGAGGTAAGCTACAAGGCTTGTGTTACGGATACCAGATAGTTGATACACGACACAATATATAAATTTTAAATATATACATATTATAAAATATATAAACACCCGTGACTGGCGTACAAACATTCGTGCTCAATATATGAAGCCCCTAGCGCGACTCGAACCCGCGACCGCTGGCGCAGGAAGTAGGTTACCACCAACTGAGCCAAACGCGTCGTCAAAAATTAGATTACAAAGTAGAATATTAAAACAAATAAAATATAACTTGTTTATATTCGATATTCTATATTGAATAGTTTATTAAATCCCTTGGGTGTACAATAGATATGCGTCGATAGGCGCCACGCTGACGCCGGTAGTAGGTACTCGCAGGTCTTCTGCAATCATCCTTGAAGGACATATCAGATAGCGGATATTTAATCAGTAATTACATGATTTAAAACGTTTTAATTTACTTAATAATTATAATACGTTATGGTGACTTTAAAAAAAATTAAATACTCAAACGAAAAAATATTACAGGTATAATCAGCCCTTTTTAAAATCCCACTGCTGGGCACGGGCCTCCCTTCTATACGAGAGGGCTCAGGCTTTAGTCCACCGCGCTGGCTTAGTGCATGTTGGCGCACTTCACATGGCTTTTGAAAACTTGCTAGGTCACTCTTCTTCTTCTTCACTGTTAGACAAGACGTGGTAATCATGTGAGTAAAGATGTACTTAAGACTTAGTAAAGAATAAAAATATATAGCCTTGAGGTTTCTATAATAAAGTTGGAAAAATCAAGCCTTATTTTTCATAAACTTTCCCAAGGAAAACATTATTAACTCGCTAATGGACTCAGACCATAAATAGAATCTATGACGACAGCACTTTACAATATTCTCTTTAAAGGCTTTCCTAGCATTCTAATAATAACAATCTTATACTTCAATATTGCTGGAAAGGTTACAGCTTTAAACATTTACTTTGTTTTTATTATATCTATTTCTATTTATTGCTTGTTTTCTACTAAGACTTCAGTTCAATCAAGTAAAAAGTTTGATAGTTTGAATTATAGAGTTAGCAGTTCTCCGAAATTACTAATTCCGATTTAATTTATTTTCACTTCAGATTTAAGAAAAAATTAAATAATGACTTAACATTCTAAAACTAAAAATAATTTATGTAGCATATTTGTAGAATATAATGAAGTATAAAATTTAATTAAAATACTCCATTCGTAGCTACAGAGTACAAAACGCTTAGGTTTCTTTTCTATATTTTAATAAAAATATACATTTCCTCATTTATTCTTATTACTACTTTATAAATTTATAAAAAAAATTAAAGATGAAAAATCATTTTTTCTCGCGAAAATAGACTTGTTTTCGCTTTTGAGACTTCTTAATTAGAGATCTTTTAACAGTTAGTACATAATTACGTTATCAACTAATTTATTATCTATATCTTATCTATATAGAAAACATAATCAGATAAATTTAATTTTAATCCTTCAAACAATAAACAAATAAATCAGGGTACATTTTTTAGCCTAAACAACGAAAATTATTTACAAACAGTGATGCTTCAATTATATAAAATGAAACACGTGTAAGATAATAATAAGATTTATTTTCACGCTTATTGTGAAAACATAGAGCTGGTAAAAAAGTATAGATAATGACATGTAGGTATGTAATAAGAATAAATTAAATAAAAATGTTGGGACATCAGTACACAGCACCTTCTATTTCAAAGATGTATATTATGGAAATCAGATAGTTCGTACTCAACACTTATATAACTTTAGCGCCCCTAGCGGGAGTCGAACCCGCGACCGCTGAGCTGACACAGCAAGTGGGTTCACTAAAAACTGAGCCAGCGTGTCCAGCCAAACATCTGTTCTTTATCTCAAACTGTTTTCTTTAGGATTTGACAGAAATTAAAGTGCTACTTCTAGAGCTTTGTTTTTCATATTGCCCTTTACCTTTGAACATTATATTAACGCAGGGAAATAAGAATCAAAATTTTCTTTGAATAATTACGTTTTCTGTTTCTTTGTATGGCTGTTGTATACGTAGTTCTTACGTGTTGATAACTTTCGGGTTCATAAAATTTTCCTTTCATTGGATTTGACTATGATTTCGTGTACATTTGACACGAAAAGGTTTTAAAAATAAAAATTCTGTTTAAAAATTTTGTAAAGTTGCGTTACTCTCAAATTTGCTCTAACGTTGATTTAATTAGATTATCGTACATATACCATATATTAACCTCTAGCATACCTTATAGAATATATTATTAATAAATAAAAACAAATAATTTAACATATAAAATTATACCAATTATAGCGATAAAGATAGGCACGTTTATTTTTATTATGACGATCTACCATTGTGAAGTGTGTTTATTACTTTGGTCAGATCCGCTCAATTTAGGTTCACCTAGTGCTTAGGGTTAGGCTTTTGTTCATATTATAATTTAAATTATACTATAATATGTACACAGTAGAATGTACCTACATTATATATTAAAGACCTTATCTCTTATATCTCTTTATTATCTTTAGTGAGTAGTTTTAATCATTAACTGGCGCCATAAAAGTTGTCGGCGTATGTGGTCGTAAGTAAAGACTAAACTGATAGCCAGGAACCGTAATAACATTGATTACTTATTATCAAAATATTTAGTAGATGTTATCAGTTACATATTAAAAAAATCGCTTATAACTAAAGAATGTCACATATTCGTTACACCATTTTAGGAAAAATATTATTATTTATTTCTTTTGACTAAGAAAATATGTACTATACTTAGTCAAATAAGCTTATATTACGATGTTTATAATATTTTAAACTTATATAATGTAGGTATATAATATTTTAAATTATATAAATTAACGAAAGGCACCTCTGAAAATATCTGATTAGGTACCTATCTTTTGTATGTAAATGAAAACTACCAAAAAATTATTTTATTTTGTGTTTTTAGTCGGGTTTTAGGTAGTTTAAAAAATAAAGTTGTTACTTCCATAAAATAAACATTGAGACCTATAATTATAGTAGGACTTATATAATAAATTAAATTTACTATCTTGGTATTTAATTTACACATATTACTATGAATAATAAGGAATGTAAAATATAATTTCTCGCTACTTTTCTCGCAACACTGAGTGCTAAAGCACGTACCTAATTGCTCCTAAATTCTACCTCTACGACGCACATCTAATGACGTAGGTACACGTTTTATCTACGCTATATGAATTTATGTTCCCAATATATTAATTTATGATGTTTATTAGATATAAGTCATACGGATATAGCATTAACATTCACTCATTTAAGGACTGCTTTTGCTTGTACGAGTATATAATGTATTTTGTTCATCAGTTACAATTATTGTATTTTTGCATCAATTTTATGATCTGACATATTGTTGTCTAATATAACAAAGTTCAATAAAACTTTTACAGTATTACGAAAAGAAATATAAATATAAGGCTATATTATTTAAAAAATAAAATTAAAGTAGCAAAAAGCTGGGCTTTGTGAGGGGCGTAGTTTTCCTAACGGTTAATAATTTTTATGACAGTTGTTAATGTTTATTATTTTAATGGTTATAGAATTATATTTTAATAGATAACACTTCTTGATATGAATTTAAATTACGATACTAAAGCACAAATCTAGAGGTGTAATATTTTTTCAGTAAAGTGTACCACAAAATGCTGAGGTTGTGGGATAGTGTTAGGGCTCACTTCGAATGTTTCTTTCAGTCAATTTTAGGGAACTATAATGAATTATTTTGTATGAAAAACTTACGGATTAAGTCGTAAATATATTTTAGTCTTACATCAATTACATAGAAAATATTTTTCTAAATACTTTTTAGTGCAATTTAAATTTACAGTCACGTTATAGGATCATTAAAAAAACCGGTTGTTAGAATATTAAAATCGGTTTCGCACGTCTCTCTCTCTCTGAGTCGGTCCCTCATATCTGAGGATCGTGGTCAGCATCGAGGTTGCATCTGGAGCGGATGATCTGCCTCCATCGGTTTCTGTCCAGCGCGTCTCTTACAACCTTCTTCGCGCGTCTTTAGAACGCGTGCGAAATGCTAGTTATCGAAACTGAGGACAAACTTGTAGTATATGATTAGCTAGCGCGCTAGCTATCGCATCTCTGAAAAATCGTTAAAAGTTGGAGAAACATTTTTCATGAATACAACCAAAAAGGCATTCTAATTTCTAGCTATTATCACACATACGTCTATTTCTATTGTGCTAAAGAATCAGGCACATGACGTAACCATATCGTTTAAAGTCAATGAACTCCCGCAACTTTAGGATCTGGCGGAAAAATTATTCCATTGCTGAGGACAACAATGATTTCAGGGTAACTTTTTAACTAATCTATACATATAATAAAATTGTAAGTCTAATCTGTACATTAAATATATTTTTAATACTCATAATTTTATCCATACAGCAGCCGAAAGCATGGTTTTAAAATATTTGTCCGACTGTCTGTCTGTCTGTGAGAGCATCACGAGATAACTACTGAACTGTATGATTATGAATAAAGCTGATTGAGGTCACTAGTAGGTATTAAACGATAGTTGATACCTAAAGAGAAGAATGAGACGATATGATTCACTAAACACGTGATGTATGGAAAAGTAAGGAAGTCAACTATAGATAATACCTACGATGATTACCTCCAAAGACTATATTTACAGTGATGACTGATGACAGCATATTTTACGATCTCTTGTCACGTTTATGTTCTAGTGGGTGGAAAATATTTACATGCATTTTATTAGTAAAACATTCTATAAATATTATGGCTCACTATAAAAATTATTATTGATAAAAACATATGCATAATCTAAACAATTGATGTCATAAATTTTGTGTTATAATTATTAAATTATATATACCTAATGAATGATTATTATTAAAGGTACATTAAGTTATACTTGTGCGTTAAGTCAAGTATTACAAAAGATGTTCACGCATTCCACATCTATTTTTACCAAGAAAACCGATAAAATACTGATTCTAAATGTGCGAAATGTTATATACTGAGAGCATTGAACGAACGACGACATGCTACAAACATGTGACCCTACATGTTGCGCCAGTGGTCGAGGGTTCGAGTCCGCTGGGGACATTCTTTTGTTGAGCACGAATGTTTGTACTCCAGTCGTGGGTATTTTTATGTAATATGTGAAATAATATCACGTTGAATGTAGTCAATCTGAATGAATCGAGTGTACACATCCCACAGGGTCCACTTGTTAAGAAATCTATGCTACTTAGTTTAATTCTTATTTTACTAAGATAATTTGAAAAGTTATATGATTTAAGCATTGATTTACTCGAAAATTCAGAATAGTTAATCGCACTAAGATAACAAAATAGATAGAGACACAGGGGGATTAGCCTAAATAATACTATAATAACCTTATATATATCTACACCTTGAAAGGCTTCTATATCTCTTTCAAAGGCTTAGTAAATTTTTTATAACTTATAGTTACGTAATAATAATAAATTTCAATATTTCTTGAAATAAATCGTCAATTAAAGTACTTTTTATTTAAATATTTAAGAGTCTTGGACTTATTTCCTATTACTTATAATCAAGGATCCACTCTCTAACAATAAACAAATAAAGTTCGGATCGATGCGTCCTCCAAAATTATGTAGGTCATTGTGTCAACAGTCAAGGATACCGGAAGAAAACAGTTTCTATAATAGGTAGGTACCTATATTATGATTTTTTAACTTTATTTACAAAAGCATTGTTGTCAGGAGTAGTAGTAATACTGTCTATAATGATCAAATTATGTGTCTAAATAACCTTGACTTAGCAATGTATAAATCAACGTAAAAATGTACATATTAAGAGTTATCCTTGCTTCGCTCCAGTGCGTCTAAGTGGCTTTTGTGTTTTTATATACCGGTAGTGCCATCTTTTGGCAATTTATAACTTATTAGCATTCCCCGCTTCGGTGGGCGTAAGTTAAAATAAATTAAACGGCTTTTATAATTTTCAAATAAAATAAAAGTAGATTAGCCTTAAAACATGAACTATCTGCGAGTGAAAGTCTCGTCAAAATCGGTCAAGCCGTTTCTAAGATTAGCCGGAACAAACACACATACAAGGAGTCAAAAATTATAACAATTATTTTTTTGATTTAAGTACCGTATATATACTTTCATATGCATTTACTATTTAAAGTAAAGCTGTTAATTTGAAGTTAAAAACAGACACTTTAATGGCATATTATGTGTTATTCCTCGCCGAACTCTATGTGAGTACTAATTTTAATTGAAAATTGAAATATCCAGCCATTTTAAGGCAAGGGACTCACTAACTTACGTTTATAATATTATACAATATTATACATGTCATACACACGCGAGCGTTCACACTCATTCGCACACACACAAATACAAACATAAACTTTCCAAATTATAGCAGTAGTGCGATTAAAAATGTTCCATAAGCAATTAGGATTGGTTGGCTGGCCGCCAGTTAGTTGGGGTGGCTCTACCCTTGACATGTCAAGGCGTTCCGTTTGTAGGTCTTCCAGTCAAGGACGAGTATCTTTCCAGTTGTTTTTATTATTTTGCGGTATGTCCTTGAAACCTGATATTGATTTCAAATATACTCCTCTAGTGTTTAACACAACTATTATAAATTGTCTTACATGTAAATTATATTTATTATAAAAATAAAGATCAATTAAATGTTTTTAAATTATAAAATATGCTGAAAGATCGGTTTTAACCTACGTATGTAACATATTACATTCTTTCTATAAATAAACAATGGAAATGTGCCAGTAATGTAATTTTTAAATTTCAATTTAAGTTAAATTAGCCATTTATTTTTAAATAAATGTTAATTAGAGTACATATTATATCGTTATATTATCTTCTGAAAACAGTTGATTCAGTGAACTTTAAACCAAGCGCTTATTTACTTACGTCATGTGGGAACGAGTGAAAACTGAAAATGGATACCACCCACGTAAAATAAATATTTGGCTATTAGATATGAATTATCTAGTGTTTAGTCCTATTCATAGTAAATATTTTTTGTCTTATATATTAATAAAAATACGATTCTACTTTATGAGAGCAATTGAAAACATAAAATTTAGTTCTATAATTTAGATATAGGTCGTGTAAAAAACGAAAGTTTTGTAAACTTATTCACTCATCTTCGTACATTTTTTAATTCATAACCCTAATTTTATTACAGAGTTTCTTGGCACATTTCTTGGCTTCCTAGATTCCTCATTAGAGGAATATCGGCTACGTATTAAAAATAGACAGTCACGTGCATTTGTACGTGAACGTTTCGTGTAAATAAAAATAAGTAACTATATTACATTTTATAGCCTATGTTTATAATCGTGAGGCACATTTAAAAATACAAAGGTAGCAAGGGTTCATTGTTGCTTTTAGATTTTCAACACTTACTGGATGCGATGCAAGGTAATTTAGCTTTTATCACCATTAACAAAATACTAAAATTGTATGGAGGGGGACTGTTTATTTTAATTTAATTTCTACGCAGTACTGCCCTGCCAGAAATATTCTATGCAATATAAACGGCACTTAAAGAATTCACAGGCGCAAAATTAGTCTTGCCAATTTTTCTTTAAGTTATTGTTTGAAGAAATAAACTGCTATTTTTATTCCTTTACTCGTGTTGTCTACGACTTAGCTCGTCAAACCTAATATTGTTAGAGGCGAGCTGATGATCCTGATGATCTGTAAGAAACTATCTCAGTTAAGTTGCTACTGTCTTATTTAAAGATCATATAAGATTATTCAGTAAATTGTCTTCTGTACAATCTTAACACTATACTTATTATTGATATTTGTACGACCTTAAGCTGGCTTGCCTGCTGGTAGCGTTATTTAGAGGAAGTAGCGTTTATAAGTATATTTTCTGTGTCATTGAATCCAAAAATATTCTGCAAACTACTTATATATGTATATTATTAGTACATACGTCGGGGCTATAGGCTATAAGGTAAAATAATTATGGGTAAATGGTGGCATTTCATGAAATTTTCGGAACTATACTATACTACACATCGCTTGTAAAAGCTCATTATTTTATTAAAAAAAGATCTTTTAGTAAAAGCATTTCATCGAATTGAAAAAAGCTCTACGTTTTTTAATTTCGTATAGGTTCTTCGTATATTTTTTTCTTATACGATTGTTTTGTTCGATACGATAATAATAATTTATGTTAAATGCAAAACAACGACGTGTTTCATCATAATATGATAAAAAACCACATTTCTGAAATTTTCCTATAAAGAAAATGATCGTATATTATTTCCTTTGACCACAAAGTATTCATGTTTTCATGTAAATATAGAATATGTAAAGAATTGCAAATAACCTTATTCTATAGTAATATGCATTATAAGAACTAAGTATTTTATATAATATTTTTCTTCTGCTAACAAAAATATCAATGAAGTACTGTACATAAAAAAAAGAATTATGACCACTTATTTAAATATAAAGGAACTGCGTATAAGAATCCAGAAATAAGTATGTATTACGCAGAGGACGCACCAGCTCACACCCGTGGAATCTGACGCCAACCGATTCAACAAATTAATAGCATATAACATTTCGGCACAAACAACTTCCAGCTTTTTATGATACCTATTCACTAACATGGATCAATATACAGCTATATGTATACGTTGTTGATGTTTTTAAACGTATTGTCACTGGATTCTTCCATTTGTATTTTGTACGTTATAAATAAAATCTTTTTTACTATAAGTACATAATATGAAGATATCATGTTTTTCAAATTACGTTTCATTTCCTTTCATCAATAAAAATAAATAATAACTAATTGTAACGTTATTAGTTTCGACGTCCCTATTTTTACACCCATAAAAATTAAGATTTTTTAATAATATTAATTATTAATATTAAAATATCTATATAGTATTCTTCATTATTCACGTACTAACGTGAATCTTTTTTTTTGTCAAATTAATGGCATAAACGGTCATCTTTATGATTTAGTAATATTTAAATAAAATGTCACTTTTTCGTTATATTAGTGAGAGTGCTAAATACTTTTACATAATGTTAAAACAGAAAGAAGTCGTAAAAAGACACAGTTACAGTTTAACTACTGTAAAGTGCTTCGTCTCTCCTTTGGCAATAACTAACAGCGATAAGCAACATGCACTGGATTCATGATATTATGACCTTGTGTATTGGCAATGCGTACAAATTTGATTACTTATGCATAGTTTGGCATATTGTCAAGATTTGTTTGTAATACGTTTCTTTAAAGGAGTTAAATGCCGTAATATAAATGTAAACTCTATTTCTTAAATCGTAATGATAACTTCTTATTAAGCTTACTTTAGTTTAAAGGTTAGTGTCTGTAACATTGTCTCCTGTATATTCACTGCAATTTTGTTTTTCATAAAGTACTAATCTTGAAGAAGTAAAGTTATATAGTTATGTATATGAGGTTAAGTGTAGATTATTCGAGGCAATCTTTAAAAGGACTTACCTACTGTTTTTATTCTGAAAATTCTTACACAAATAAGAAATGGGACATATTAGGATATAATAAGTATATGGAATAGCGTTACAGATTAATATTAGATTTTATTTAAAATGTGTTTACTATCACAAAACATAGCAAAAATTGTTTTATTGCTCTACCTAAGCGGTTTGAAATAAAACAATAAATATTATATAAGCTATATAAAACTTGTAACTCTCAAAGAACGTAAAAAAATAAAAAAAATATTCCGCATTTCCTGATGAAAATTCTTAAAATTATCGTATTTTACCTACAACCGGTTAGAGCTGAAAGTATAAAGAAGATACTTCAAAATCATATTCGCACACATAAAATAATTTCGTTTTTATGTTGTACCTAATAAAGACTAAAATTCGTTGACAAAATTTAAACAATACCATAAAGATAAAAACAACACAATTTACATAAGTGGCCGTAAACACTATCACTGCAATACTCCAAAGAAAGAAGATTAATTCTAAGCTTTATTCATAATCAGATAAAGTATAGATTAGTTTAACATAAGTTCTAAAAAAGATAAAAGAGCCTCTGTTCGATTCGGCCTTGTTCGCCACGTGCTTGCGTTATAGCACAAAGTTGTCCTACTTCGCGGACGGTAGGTTACATGCCTAAGTCATTTTCGATGGATATTCCGAATAGTTATTTAATATATTTGAATTATTTTTTATTTTTTTATAGTCAAAATCAATTTTATTATTATAGTAAAATTTAATTATAATACATGTAGACGTTACATACATAATGTACATTACTTAATTGTAAAAATAAATACATATTTATTTTTGTTTTATAACCTTATATTATGAGAAAAAGATTTTGACAAATCTAATGAAATTCTCGTGCAGATATACAGTATGTATGCGTCTGCGCATTGCACAGGTACGAAATAGAAAGCTCGTCTAGTCGGTCGATGACCTTTTAGACAGCCGTTGATCCACTAACTAGCGTTGCTATACTGACGCTTACAGTAAATAAAATTAAGTAGTAATGGAAAAACACCGATTGGTGACATCTAAACCGACTGATTAAAACAATACCTATGTATCACTATAAAAAACAATGCCAGACTATATTACCTTATAAAAATAAATACTATACATAAAGAAAATAATATTAAATTTTTATGTCAAAAACGTCTTAAAGTTAAATATAAAATTTAATAAATACTTATCCATGAAAGTATACATAACAACCTTTATTTATAGGGAATAGAAGTTATCCAAAAAGTAATTGCCTTGTTCTTTCTAAGAATTACTTAGAACTACTTATATGTATGTTACGTTATAAAAAGCCGCAAGAATCTAACGCTTAATCAGGTTTTCGCACATGTAATGGAAAAGATTAGCTATTTTTAGACGTTCAAAGTATTCCATATAAATATAGCTGCGTAAAATAGAAAGCACAAGGCCGTACTGAGTCACTCGCCTTTGAAATTGAACTTCAAGGTTCTTAGAACCTTATGGGTATATTTTTTAATTTATTAAAAAACATTGTAAGAAAGATGTGAGTAAAAAAAGTTTAAGATGGTCCTTAGATTTATTTACCTATTAGAAATTCGAATCTAGTTTAGCTGACTTGACGGAATACCAAATCGATGTCATTTTTTAAATAGAGATTTAAGTATGGTAGTATTGGCATATCACATTATATGCTATATAAGAACTAAGAAGTGACTTGAATTCATTAGTTTACAGGATATTATTTATCTACTGTTTTAACTAGTTAACCCATATGATACAGACCTAAGTATAATACAATAATACAATTTTGAGTTGAATCTGTACATAAAATATTTTTTGATTTTTTGGATCCCATTGAAATAGTCATTATTACTCTAACAATATAGAGGCAGAATCTATAGGTTTAAGAATTTAATATGTCTGTCTGTCTGTGACGGCACGTCTGTCTGTCACGACAATATTACTAAAGACATTTTGCATGATAAATTTGACTCCTTTAAGAACAAAATTAATTGCTATCTCGAGCAAACTCAATAATAATTCAATATTAATGCATTTCTATTTTTTTTATATTATGTATTAATAAGATTGCGTGCCAATTTACTGTTGTTTTTTGTCTATTTATAATTTGCTAATGTTTTAATGTTTTATGTGCTCATTTTAATTTTGATTTTATAAAACATAAATTATAAAATTATTGTAATTTCTGTTGGTACTCCAAATAAATAAATAAATTAATTAAAAAAAAACAATTTTGATTAAATTTAGTACAGTGATAGCTAGTTATGTGAGCCAACATGTAGACTACCTAATAATAATACCTAAGGACGAATACGAGCAAAGCGAGGGTGAGTCGCTAGTAGGTACTTAATATAGCTTCTACTTTAATAATAATTGATATTGAAACTTTCAGAAGAATTCCATTTGTGACAAAATAATGTCTAAAATTTAACGTAATTTTCCGATTGGCATTTGACCTTTTCTGTAAAAGGATGGAAAGCAATCTCTATATAGAGCACAGAACTTCGTTATATTTTGTAGCATATACTTCTACGTATATCTGAGAGTTTCATATAATATTACTAGCGATTCACCCTCGATTCGCTCGGATTCGTCTCTAGACTTACCGCGAACATAGCCGCGGGTTCCGTATAACTATACATATAAACCTTCCTCTTGAATCACTCTATCTATAAACAAAACCGCATAAAAATCCGTTGCGTAGTTTTAAAGATCTAAGCATACATAGGGACAGACAGACGGGCAGCGACTTTGTTCTATAATACGAGAGTGTAGTGTAGAGATTATTGATTTGATTTTACTATATGAATACTCTAAATCGAAATATCACAAATATTTTTTGTTTCATTCGATGAACAATATACTCGTAATATGTATAAATAAGGCAGTGGTAGCCCAGTAGTAACACGCTCGCTTGGATAACCAAGTTAAGCGGGTACAAATCCGGGTCTCGCACCTTTGATATGTTCATGTGCGAATTATTTCTAAGATGATTACCACGTCTTGTTTTACAGTGAAGGAAAATATCGTGAGTAAAACATGCACGTCTAAGAATACTTACCAAGATTTGGAAAGATAGTTAAATTTCGCCTACCCGCATTTAGTGGACTATGGCCTGGCCTCGTATCGAAGGAAGGCAGGTGCCTAGCAGTCGGATGTTTTTTTTTATGGTAAAAAGGGGGCAAACGGGCAGGAGGCTCACCTGATGGGAAGTGATCACCTCTTGCAGATGCGTTGCCGGCCTTTCAGGAAAGGGAGGGATGAAAGAGGGAGGAAAGTGGGAGGGAGGGTGTAACGAAGGCGGAGGATGAAGGGAAGAGGGAGGGGGGAAGGCGAGTGGGCCTCCCGGACTCACTCACCGGACGAAACGCGACAGCATAGCTGCCACTTCACGCCGGTCTTCTGTGAGAGAGTGGTACTAATGAACTATACGGGGCGTGCCGGCCCATTCGGTTGCTACCCGAAGGTAACAAGCATGGCACTACCACTTTAAAAAGAAAGACCAAATACATATTTAAATAAATTTAAAAAAATTATAAAATCTTATTTATTATAACGGTATTTTACATAGGGCACATAAGGTATAATATTATAGACAAATAAAAAATCTAGTTGTGACGGTGAGTATTTCTTGAAATTTATACTTTAAATTTTAATACATTACTTCTGAGTTGTGGCTTTAATAAATACTAGCATCTCACCTTTGCTTCGCTCGGGTTTATTCCTAGATCCCAGTAATAAATATAGCCTATATTACTCACTGATAATGTAGGTTTCTAATAACAAAAGAATTTTGAAAATCGATCCAGTAGTTTTTGAGTTTATTCGTTACATACAAAAACACAAATCATTCCTCTTTATAATATTGGTACAGATTATATTAGTATAGATTGTATTAATATAGTGTACGTACGTCACATATTATTTTTTCTACCAGTGATATATTCTCTTACTCATTACTATCTATTAAAAGGTTGCTGTGTTAAGTAATATGACGACAGCGCACAACGTCATAGCGCTATTCAACGAGATTCATATTATGTATAACACATATACATTTGTTAATATTGTCTTAGCATATACATTTATGTACTATATTCATGATAGTAATACTATTACTGACCTAGCCTTTATATGCACACATTGTGATGTATACGCCATTTAAACATTATTAAGACAAATATTCAATTGCCTACTTCTATGAGATGTAGAGACGCAATTGCTACTTTAGAATCCGTTTTAATGCATTTTATTACAGACCTTTAGTAGAGATGTTACATTTTTCTTGCCGTTTAAAAAAATTAAATATTAATTGACTGTTTATTTATTACTACTTGGTATCATAATGGAAAATATTAGATAGATATTATGTAACTAAAAATGTTAATTTATATGACAAAAAAACTAAAAAATCATACTTCATTTTAAAAATCGTAAAATTACATTATGTATACTAATAATTATATTATATAAATATGTATTTATATACATATGTATTGCCATTTTCATTTAATGTTTGAAGATGACGAATTTATTCAGTGTTTCTGAAATTTTTATTAATTTAATTTTAAGTTCCGTATAATAATATCTCTAAATTAGAAAATATAATAAGCAATTTTATTGTATGTATGCTCATGCCTTCAGTGGACTAAGTAGTTATAATAGTTTCACAATGTTATAAAATGTTACTGTAATTAGCTTTAGTAATATGTATTTTAATCCTTTATAAATATAAACCCCTCCGTTCTGACGAAGGCCCGTGCTCATCAGTGGGACGAAAAGGGTTGATGATGATATTTGTATTTATTTCTATACTTAGATTAGTTTTCTCTCCTTTTTCGAAACAGGGTAGAGGCCCTGCTTAGACTTTAGAGACGCACGTGCTAGATGTTTAACAAATTTTATTGTTTTGAGTGTAAGTGCTTACTTAATGATATGATAGTTAAGTATATACCTTGGCAGTTTAATACTCTGTGCATCTTTTGACTAAAATAGTTATTATTTAATATTAAGTATTTCAAAAAAGTAAGAAGTTAATATTATACTGCATATATATTTATAATGTGCTATTTTTTTACAGTATGATATCTTTAATTGCTATAATATGAAAATGAAATTATATCTATGTCAAAATATAGTCCTTTCTATTTATAAATCCAAAAGATGTGAGTGCAAGTTATAACCGTTAAAAATAATTATGCAAGCACGGTTGCGAGGCGACGGCGACCAGACCGCGACTATCGGGGGCTGTCTCTAGTGACGCACCGTCGAGGTCATTCGATTTTCGATATCGATATTTAATATTCTATTTATTTTCACAAATATTATAAATATTCGAAACAGTGTTTCCATGTGTTGTCCTTTAATTTTTTTGTATTCCAAAACTCCAAAATACTTTTAAGTTTTAAATATTTTTATGTTGGAAAATGTGGTTGTATTTTTGTAGTACGGCCAATGATTGTATAGAATAAAAATATATAGAAATACTATTAATACATTTTGCTATCATAAAGTACTGTAAAAAATTTATATGTATGCTAGGTATACCTACTGCGTTTTTAACACCACCATTTGCATACCACATATAGGAAACAGTTGGTTATGTGGGACTCACTGGCAAACCAGTACTACCCACTAAAACCTAAGTACCCATCACGTCTTAATGGGACGTCGCAGGATCGCTTGCCGCTTGCAGGCGCGGTCGCAGCCTGAAATTTTGGAGGGGGTCACTCAATACACATTATTGCACAAGACACAATTTTTTTAACCGACTTTTTTTTTTTTTTTTTTTATTGTTTATAGGTCTACAAAACAAATGACAATCTAAATACATGTACAAAGTAGTTATGCTTATAAAACTAATACACTAGATTGCATTTTTCTAGATGCAGACACAGCATGCAAATAATATTTTACAAAAAAGGAAATTAAACCTACGGTAACAATGAGAAGAGCGGATTTTATGTAATAACAACAACATGTAACATACAATTAATTAACAACAATACTAAACTAAACAATTTGCTTTAATTTCTTACGTAGAGAGGCTATAGAAGTTTCATTAAATATATCTAATTGAAAGCGAATATCGTTGTACACTGAGCACATGCGGAATAAAGGCGAGTGTCTCATTACGTTAGTTCTCGCGTTTGGAAGATAGAATGTCTTACGATTTTGTAAACGACTACTACGTGATATACAAAAGTTTAGTCGTTGCAACAGATCAGGTGAATCAATAGACCCATGAATTAGCTTGTATAAAAACATTATATCAAGTGTTTTCCTACGTGTAGACAGCGATGATACTTTGTAATAATTTAATCTTTGTATGTAAGAATTTAATTCATGGCACTTGTTATTTGTATAAGAAACGTGATATAAAAATCTTTTTTGGACACATTCTAATCTATTTATATAAATTTGATAACACGGGCTCCATACTGTACTACAGTATTCTAGTAAGCTACGCACTAATGTATTGAATATAAGAATAGTGACATTTGGTTCCTTAAATAATTTCAGTTGCCTGTTAATAAAACCAGATAATTTTGAAGCTTTCTTTATTATATTATCATAATGTTTCCTAAAACTCAACGAGCTATCGAATATAACACCAAGGTCTCACATACTTGTAACTTCTTGGATAGGTAAATTATCAATATAATATGTTACTAATTCTGAATTAATTTTTCGCGAGAATTTTAAAAAGAAACATTTAGAAGGATTGAGATACATTTGATTTAAATTACACCAATCAACAATAAAGTTTATGTCTGTTTGTAAAAGTTGCTTATCAGATTCATCATTGATAACTCGGTAAACTTTCAAATCATCGGCGAAAAATTTGAAATTTGATTTAATAGTATTGCATAAATCATTAATAAATATCAAAAATAGCAATGGGCCCAGATGTGACCCTTGGGGAACTCCAGATTTTACTTCGCACATTTCAGATTTAAATCCACGAATATTTACTAACTGAGAGCGATTCTTTAAGTATGACTCAATCCATCTTAATAAACTGCCGTGGATACCCATGTTTTCAATCTTCTTCAATAATAAATTATGATTCACTAGGTCAAATGCTTTTTTGAAATCCGTATATATAGAATGGACTTCTTTCTGTTTATCTAAACCTTCTGCAATATCTGATACATAAGAAACTAGATTAGATGCTGTAGACTTACCGGGTAAAAATCCATGTTGGTTACAATTTAGGTACCGACGTACATGGTTCAATATATTTTTATTAACAATCGATTCTAATATTTTTCCACAATTTGACAGTAATGAAATAGGACGATAAACAGCGACATCACTCACATCTCCACCCTTATGAATAGGTGACAGATAAGCCTTTTTCCATTCAGACGGAAATATTCCAATTTCTAATGATTTATTATAAATTTTACATAACGGCTTATACAAATTAAATGCACAGTTCTTTAAAAATGAAGAAGGCAAACTATCAGGGCCTGGAGATTTATTTATATTTAAAGATTGGACTTCAAAAAAGGAGGAGGTTATATGTTCCATTGTAGGTATATATATTTTTTATGTGTGTTCACCGATTTCTCCGCCGTCTGTGGGCCGATTTCAAAATTTTTTTTGTTCGGTAGAGTATAGCTCCAAGGGGGTCCCATTGTCACCAAGTCAGATTCTGATGATGGGATCCCAGGGAAATCGAGGGCAACTCTCAAATTTTATAGGCACCTATTAAGTTTTTGATATATTTTCTAAAGATGTTCAAGCATTTGTGTCTGAAAATCATTATTTCATGTTGATGAGCTGATGATGGAAGGTACAATTCCTCGACGGTTCTTTTTATGTTTGTTCATTAATTTCTGCGTCAAATGTTGGCCGATTACAATTTTTTTGTTCGGTAGGGTATACTTCCAAGATATTCGCATTATCACCAAGTCAGGACCTGATGATGGGATCCTAAGGAAATCCAGGGCAACTCTCAAATTTTATAGGCATTTATTACGTTTTTCATATATTTTCTAAAGCTGTTCAAGAATTTGTGATGATGTAAGGTATATCTCCTCAACGGTTAGGAGTTGAAAGAAAATTCTTTTAATATTATACGTACTTATGAACCGATAGTCGCATTCCTTCAAGATATTAGGTTGATCTGATAATAGAAGATACATCTTATTAACGTCTAGGAGTTACGTGGAAAAATAGACGACAAATCTCGATTCACTATTGTCGTACACTCCAAACTATACACTTTGCTGACTTATTGGAGCAGTAGTTTAGTTAGCCTACCAATATTATATTTAAACAAAATATCTAATTTTCACAAAAAAATTAAAAATATATTATTTTTTAACAAAACGTTACAAATCGAAACTAAAAACAGAAAAATAATTTTAATTACTTAGTTATTGTTGGAGTCGGTGCCAGCCAAATCAAAATGATCTCAATACAATTTAATGAATGTATCAATTTGTAAATATAATCAAAATATCTGTTCGAATGTTTATTGCAAAGGCAGGATAAAACTGTCTTTCTTGGCTGGCTCCGACTCCAACAATAACTAAGTAATTAAAATTATTTTTTCTGTTTTTAGTTTCGATTTGTAACGTTTTGAAGTCGGTTTTATACATTACTTATAAAACAAATGGAAGTCGTCTTTTTGTATTTGCGAATCGGGTGATAATATTTGAGACGTCTATTCTAGTACTATTTCCGGGTGAATGTTTAGAAGAGCTAAACCTGTTAATCGCTCTTCTTACATGTTTCATCGTGTTCATAAAAACACCACTAGATGTCAGCAAACTATAAATTTATCGCTATTAGGCGATAGCTAGAAATTTCCTTTTATTATTTGGCAAATTTTTGAGATTTTTCAATTTGACCTTAGATTTTGGGGGGGGTCATGTCCCCTGTGACCCCCCCCTTCGGACCGCGCCTGGCCGCTTGCGCATTATACTACGACGCCCCGACGACCCGGTCTTGGGTATACCTACTCCGTATATTAACCTCATGTAAAAGTGTATTATGATAAGAAAAATCTTATCTTTTAACAAAAGATCTTTTTCTTGACTTTCGCTTTATATGCACCTTTATCTAATGATAATGATCATAATTATATTATTGGCGGCAGATTAGACATATTTTTTTTTTAATTCGACACAAAATCTAGGTATATTGTATTGTTGTTTATCAAATAAGTAGATTGTAGATAATATGTTTTTAAAATGATATTGTAACTTGTGTGTAGTTTAAGATTTCTATTCTTATATATACGATACATCTTTTAAATAAGTAATACTACAAAAATAAATGTATCTATGAATTACATGTAGGTACGTGATAAACAACGTCTTACGAAATTAAGAAGAGTTTTTTAATATGCGGCTGTAATTTATTTCTTGTATAAATTGTTTAAAATTATAAAATTAAAGTACCTGCATATTATTGTCTGATATTTTCATGTGCGAATCATTTCTGTTATTATTACCACTTTTCTTACGGTGAAAGATAATATCGCGAGGAAATCTGCGTATCCGAGAGAACCTAGCAAGTTTTAAAAATACATGTGTATTGAGCCAACCCGAACTTGGGCAGTGTGGTGACCCCCATGCGCAACAGTGGGACGTTAAAAAGGCTTGAACATATGACATTGTATGTAGTTTTGGAAATACGAGTATAACGTGTTGCAAGAATAAATTTATAGAAAATGCTATTTTGTTAGATTACAATTTATGAATTTAAAATTTATGTTGATAGAATATCTTTGCTTAGTAATATAACAATATTTCTATACAGATTATAACTAAACAAAATACTAGTAATAAATGGCTACAATAAGTTATGCTTAGGTAGATTACTTATTTTATCGATAACATAGATAAGGTACAGCACGTTCCTAGTCTAAGTTTCATTGTCGGCAGTGGAAATTTCCACTCATATGTATGTAACCTTCCTCTGTACTTCTCTAACACGTTCTCCAGCGTATATCTCCGTCCCTCTCAATCTGAATTAACGCAGGCGCTCTGACCCAACCGGTACGCACTGCTCGCACTTACAGCACTTACATATAGCCTTCTCTTTTACCGTTCTATTTTACGAATAGCTTTGTGTTATGTATACTTCTCGGTCGTGGCTAAAAGATTTTTGCTAGCTGTCTTTCTCTCAGCTTGAATGGAGCAAAATTAAATGTTTTCTTATGAGCTACAGCTTCAAATCCAACTAAATACTACGAAGTACGAGCACGTGGTAAGGTTAACGACTGATAAAAGATAATATAAATAAACAATATGCACTGACATGTGTTTTTCGCGCTTTTTTTCAAATAATTTGTCCTTTTTTTAAATTTTAACTGAAAATTTCTAAAAATGTTATAGGTATAGCTGGTGCATTTTATTGTTATCGCAATAGCAAAATCATGGTTGTAATCAAAGTATAATCGATACCTGAGTAAATCTGAAGTGTTCAGATAGCTGCATTGTAGATTTTGTTTGATACCTATTTCTACAATTGATTCTTTTTTTAGTTTTGAAAGAGACATACACAAAGCATTATATTCTTGAGTTTGTTTCGAGAACATTCTATTTGGTAAATTTATCTCCATTAGAATGGCGATCTTGTCCGTCAATTTGGAACAATTAACTCGAATGACTATGTGAGAGTGATACGATTTCTTCAATAAAACTCATACGAAATCAATTTTAAAGAAAAAAAAAAACACTATTTTTATATTGCTTATTGTAATAATTTATTTTTGCGGGCTCCGTCTAAATATAGTCTCTAGGCGTAATTTTGTAGTCTGTTTCATATATTAAATTTTTAAACTGTTTACTTAGTAAATATGTAGAGAAAATGAATAAACCTCAATAGTTATTACTTATCAAAGTTGATTTAAATTAAATAATTATTATGTAACATATTATACTTAAATATTTTTCCATAGACTTGTTCTAAAGTAAGGTCGAAAACCTAGCTAATACTGGGTTTTTTCCTAAATGTAGGTACGTGAGGAAACGCGTGTCAACATCAATTATTGCCTTATTTTGCAAAGCATGACATATTATAAGTGTTCATATCCATTTACTATTCACTTGGTAGAATAGGAAAATAAAACGTTAGTATAAAAATATATTAATTAAGTATAAAAAAAATATTTTCGCATCATGATTATATTTTACATGAGTTTGCTTTCGCTTTGTTTGGCAATTTCGTAGTACACGTCACAGGCGACGTGTCGTCGCGTGCCTGTGCTTTAAAATAACCCAGGAATCCGCCTCCAACTACGTCATGAGAAAATATTTAGAGTAGGTAATTATTGTGGCTTATGCATTCAATGTTTTTACACGTCGTTGAAATTTACGATTTATTACAAATCATGTTTAAAGTAAAAAGTGAAATCATTCAATTTTCACTTTTCGATTCAAAAAGTGAAAAATATCTGTTGTATAAAAATGTCTCTACCACAAATCACATAATACTAGTCTCTACCCTACGTTTTCTTGCTACGAGATATTTTAACTATTTTTTATTGCTTTACATTTATCGTGAAAACATATTTAATGTTAATCTAAAACTTAAAAATATAATAACGTTTTAAAGAATTCCTACATACATATAAAAATACATACATATACATATAAAAAAACCTTAAAATTTCTCTAATCTCCATTTATTTTAGAGCCTCGTGTAAAAGTTGGCTGAGAGTAATAAACAGAAAAATTATGGTTACACGTGTTACATAATATAAGCAGTACAAATACGTACCTATATTGAAATCACCACGTTATTTATAAAGACAACGTCTTTCAATAGAATTTAAATCATACCATCTCATAAACACGCCATTGTTATTATACATGAAGTCGTTGATTTCTTCAAGATTACTAAAATATGAATAATATTTATAAAGCAAAAATAAAATAATTTGTAATCGAGAAAAGGGAATAAAGTTAATTAAATAAAACGTTTTTTTATTATAAGTCATGTATGTATGAAAAGATGCCTATCCAGAAGGTGTGATTTTTTAATACGCATACCTACCTATAATACCACCGTTTACTAAACATAAATAAAAATAATAATTATACATTATTTTAGTAGAACTAAAAACGCTGTAATGTATAAATTCGTAATGTTATTTTTCATGTCAATCAATGAAATGAACAGTCTCACATTTAAAACTACGTCAAAGTGTGCGATAATAATGAATGTTGCTCTTGGCATCAGCCGTGTTTATTTTGATTCTTGGCCGTGAATTTGGGTAGAGTTCACAGACATATTTATTTATCTAGCCTAATATTAGGGTTAAGGGCGGGGATTGCCTTAATTGTAGAGTGCCTTAGTTTTTGTAACACTTGTAGGCTTTATATTTCCAAAGTTAATTTTATTTTAGATGAAAAAACTACTGCATTTACATTGAAATTAGGCAAATTTATTTATCCTCTAGGTATAGTGGTTGTAGTATATGTATTTTTATTAAAAATAGTAAAGAAACCTTTAGTATTATGAACACTAGCTCCACCTATGGACGAGTAGCGGTAAAAAGTTCATGAACTGCTCTAACACTTTGCGGAGCATATACGTGTTGATAGATGGCGTTGTTACCCCCGTTGAGTTTATTTTAGTAAGTGGTAACCAGATGGCGATGTCCAATGCAATTAAAGTTATTTTTTTGATAGAAAAATAAAGTGTCTAAAAACTTTTATCAAAAATTGTGTATAAAAGTCAAAATATTCTTTAGAAAAAAATATAAAAGTATAATATACAATTAATATGATCAGTTTTATTAATTTTCTTTTGAATCATAACTTTATTAGATCATGATACTCTTTTATGATGATGTAATTTTCACCTTTAATTAAACAAAAACTATGATGGTAAATGGATATCAGACCGTAGAGATTCATTTACGATATAATATTTTTATCTTTTACCATATTTTATTTTAACTATTTTTTGTGCTCTATCTAACTACGACGTAGATACTTAATATTATAATCACAGAAAAGATGCTTTTCGAAATTTGACCTATTCCGTGATTATAATGACGTAGAGCGCGGTTTTTTTTCTTTGTTTAAATGGGGTAGCTATCAATCCAAACTATCCATCTAATTCTTATATTCCATTTCCACTTTATAGCATATAATTTAATGAAGAAATATCACGCTACTATTTTTAGGAGAGTCAAGCAGAAGATGTTTTTATGGGTATAATTAGTGATTACAATTATAAGAATAGATCCCAACTAATCTCTTTATAATATTTTAATTTTAAAACTCCTGAAAGCTATTACATAAAGTCTTTGAAAACTTATAAAAGCTTAACTTTTGGGAAAAGTATAACGTTTCATTGTAAGTACTTAACTCCTAAGCATTAGCGTCAAATTAATTTTTATTTTGAAACACTTAAAACATTTAGTAAAATTTTAAATGTCTATACTTTTTATTAGTAACCTCTTTTTTTTTATGGTAAAAAGGGGGCAAACGGGCAGGAGGCTCACCTGATGGGAAGTGATCACCTCCGCCCATGGACATCTGCAAGCCAGGCTTGCAGATGCGTTGCCGGCCTTTCAGGAAAGGGAGGGATGGAGGAGGGAGGGAAGTGGGAGGGAGGGGGAACGAAGGCGGAGGATGAAGGGAAGAGGAAGGGGGGAAAGAGAGTGGGCCTCCCGGACTCTCACTCACCGGACGAAACGCGACAGCATAGCTGCCACTTCACGCCGGTCTTCTGTGAGAGAGATTGGGACTCATATAATTATCCATTCAAGCCTAAAAAAAATAAAGTAATTATGATTTTAGTACCTAGCCCTAGGGTATAATAGTTTTAAATAGCACTAGTTCCCTAAAATATAACAATATTTTATTATTATTAAGCATTAAAGAAGATAAAATATATCATTGAAGTATAAAATAAAGGAAAACTACGCCGTACACGCTATGCTTTACTTTTACTGATTCCCAAAGTCGTAATCAGTGTCAAGTGCTTGTCATATACGTAACTGGACTGCATTATTATACTCGTATACGTACAAGGCGTATGAAATTAGGATTAACGGCTTGCTTTGTCATTCATACGTTCATTGTCATTATCACACTCCGACAATTCGTGTGTCTGGACTCTGGAGGAATGTTCGGTCCATCCAGGCGCGGTCCGAAGGGGGGGTCACAGGGGACATGACCCCCCCAAAATCTAAGGTCAAATTGAAAATCTCAAAAATTTGCCAAATAATAAAAGCAAATTTCTAGCTATCCTAACAGCGATAAATTTATAGTTTGCTGACATCTAGTGGTGTTTTTATGAACATGATGAAACATGTTAGAAGAGCATTTAACAGGTTTAGCTCTTCGAAATTAGATATTTTGTTTCAATATAATATTGGTAGGCTAACTAAACTACTGCTCCAATAAGTCAGCGAAGTTTTGGACTGAACGACAATAGTCAATCGAGATTTGTCCACGTCTATTTTTCCACGTAACTCCTAGACGTGAATTAGATTTACCTTCTATTATCAGATCAACCTAATATCTTGAAGGAATACGACTATCGGTTCATAAGTAGGTATAATATTAAAAGAATTTTCTTTCAACTCCTAACCGTTGAGGAGATATACCTTACATCATCACAAATTCTTGAACAGCTTTAGAAAATATATGAAAAACGTAATAAACGCCTATAAAATTTGAGAATTGCCCTGAATTTCCCTAGGATCAAATCATCAGATCCTGACTTGGTGATAATGTGAACATCTTGGAAGTATACCCTACCGAACAAAAAAATTGTAATCGGCCAACATTTGACGCAGAAATTAATGAACAAACATAAAAAGAACCGTTGAGGAATTGTACCTTCCATCATCAGCTCATCCACATGAGATGATGATTTTCAGACACAAATGCTTGAACATCTTTAGAAAATATATCAAAAACGTAATAGGTGCCTATAAAATTTGAGAGTTTTCCTCGATTTCCCTGGGATCCCATCATCAGAACCTGACTTGGTGACAATGGGACCCCCTCGAAGCTATACCTTACCAAACAAAAGAAAAATTTTTGAAATCGGCCCACAGACGGCGGAGAAATCGGTGAACAACGAACATACATAAAAAAAATATACAATGGAACATATAAACTCCTCCTTTTTTGAAGTCGGTAAAAAATAAAATTGTGTCTTGTGCAGTCATGTTTATTTTATCTTTTACAGATACCTATTTTTTATTAGTGTAGTGAGTGACCCCCTCCAAAATTTCAGGCTGCGGCCGCGCCTGGGTCCATCCGATCGGTCTAGCTGCTTAGTGAAACAAAAAGTATTGAAATAGTTATTAATATAATATTATGTATAAAAATCAAGACTAGATTTTAAGTAAAGTTTCATTATTTTTTGGAAGATTTAAAGCGTCTGATAAAAGTTACCGTAAACGGAAAGTGTCTGGTAGTATTGACTATCAATTCTAAACTATATTCTCTAAATAATACCTAAATATCAGCAATGAAGCTGTAAGAAAAGTGAATACTATTCTTTCTTACATATTTTAACACCCAGTCTCAAGCTAACGATTACTCATACACTCAAAATACATACATATAAATTACTTAATCCAATAATAAATTGGTTAAAAAAAGTGAGTATGGTCTGGCGGCCCTGGAATCATGGACCCTGTATATAAAAAGTCATTAAAGATACTAAATACTAAAACAGCTTACATAGTTTTATCTAATACTTTTGAGACCAGCTGAATAATTCCGTCCCACTCTAATTACGAATTCAATTTTCATCACACTCGATTACAATAAAATTACAATTAGCGCGTGTGGGAATGAAGACCCTCTAACAATATCAATTACATGCCTCACGCTGTCCGTCTGTAGATTTCCCCTGATATCAATTCACACCATCGATCTAAAGCAGCCACGTGACATGTCAGCACATTTTTCTGTTCGTCTCATTATATCATCATCATAAATGTTTTTAAGATCGTGACTACCTTAATAAGGCCTTAATTTTTCCTCTATTTCTAAGGTTTATTCTTAGTAAAAGTCTGGTGAAAATATTGATACAAGTTTAAATACTCGTAAATTATCTCTAGTTGTAGCATTCACCTACTTTAAAAAGGATCTTGTTTGTGTTTTTGATATTTCTCAAACTACTACTGAGTAATCAAACTTTACAGTGTAATTGGAAATGTAAGTAGGTATTCAGTAGAGCAACCTTATACTGTGCATATTTAACTGTACGCAAAGTTTAAAACTGTACAAGCGTTCCCCAGCGAGTAAGTATATGTATAAATTTGCTAGCTTCTCTCAAATATGTACTTAGGTTTACTCACGATGTTTTTCTGCACCGTAAGACAAGTAGTAATCATATCGCAGAATAAAATAAAAGAGGTGCGAAACTCGGATTTAAACTTGCTCCACTTAGTAACTCGAGCGAGCGCGACACCGCTGGGTTACTACTGCCTGTTTTTGCAACATGTTATTTCTAGTCTTTATTTATGTTTAAAATATGTTGAGTTCCATATCAAAATAAAGGTTTTCTAAATAGCCGTCAGGTATTTTGTATTTTTTTTCATTCTATAAGTTTTAGGGTCTAGTATATTTGTCTAAATGTGTATAAGTTTTGAAGTTATAAAAACGAGAATTTAAATAAAATAGGAATATAACTACTATCAACAAAATACATAGTAGTGCAACAATAATAATACTCAGTGTAATAATACAAAACCAAATACTTTGTACATTATTGACTTTATTAAAAATGTATTGCCGAGAGCAGGAAAATGTCCGTATAGCGTATGGGGAGCCTTGAGTTGTCCCTAGAGATTTTAAACGAATTGCTGCACCTGTGTACCTACTCTATATATGCAGTGGTATTTATATTTTGGTAGATGCCTCTTGTTGAGAAAGAAGGTTATCGTGTCTGATCTATGGTCATGTCTTATCCTATGCCTGACATATGCATGCCAAACATGGAAATTTACTAATAAAACTTGAAATAGAATAATCACTTGGTGTATCGAGCGTAGCATAATGTGAGAAATCTACAAAAAACTTATTTTATTGCATTATTTTACATACTAATATAAGATCTAGTATAAAACAATAGTTGCATTAAATCACGCTCTAAGACTGATATAGAAATGGGCTGGCCATGTTGCTTAATTGACCAAGATGGACTAAAACTATTATAACATGGAAGGGCCCTACCGGTAAACGCTACAGGGGAAGACCCTATACTCGCTGCGATGACGACTAAAGAAAATAGCCGGAAGTAAACGACACCTTATATTACAGCATCGATAGTTAGAGTGGAGAGAATCCTGCAATTATAGATAGTACCTAGATTAACGCTAAGAAGATATTGTGAGCAGGAAACAAAAGGCTTTTTTATTTAAATTCTATTTATGCATTGCATCTATATATTGTATAAAATCGCTGTTAGTTGTCATGATATTTTATTTGAAAGATAATTTCGTAATTCTACAGATAGCTTTAATCTTACACCTGCGTTAATTTTTGATAACATATCGATTTGACGAATCATATCGACAATTATTTTGTACACTATTTAGGCAACTAGATTTTATTCAGTCATTTAAGTTCGTTTAGTGGCTGTAAAGGTGCGCCGCCATGACAGTAAATTAAGTTTTTGTGGACTTTAAAGTTTCTATTCTTTTGGGACTTAAAGTGTGACTTAAAATGTTTACACCGTTTTTATATTTGTTGTTGAGTCTCTCCAGCGGTGTTTCAGCAAGATGTGTTATGTATGGAGAATGTGCAGTAATAAATGGCTTTACGAAAATCTGTCCTGTAAGTCACGAGGCGTTACCTGTGCTTAAAGACTTGTCGGCACAACAAAGAACCGAAGCAATAAACATTATTAAGTCTAGATGCCCTAATCTATTGTATGATGAAGAAGGAAATCAAAAAAATGACGATGACATCGTGGCGTGTTGTGATTTTTCGCAACTTCAAAATATGGCCGAAAATTTATTATTGGCTGAAGGTATCCTTGGACGATGTCCGATATGTATGCGTAATTTTGTCCGGAATGTCTGTGAAATGAGTTGCTCCCCAGAACAGTCTCGGTTCATGAATGTTAGTCAAGATATCGCACCTGACGGAACTCCTTATGTTGATGAAATAGATTACAAGGTCTTTAACGATTTCATGATTAATGCGCATGCTTCATGTGCTGGAGTTATGGTGCCTCAAACAGGAACTCCTGCTATATCCCTCATGTGTGGAAATGCACCAGTGTGTGATGCAGACGCTTGGTTTGGATTTATCGGAGATACCGCTATGAATCCTTTAGCCCCCGTCCAAATCAACTTCCTTAGATGGCCGACACCGGAAGATTCAATGAATGCCATAGCACCATTGTGTAATGAAACTTTAGAAGGCGACGTACCTTGCAGTTGTATTGATTGTTTTGTGAACTGTCCCGTAAGTGACCCATCGTCGGCAGTTGTAGATATATGTACAGTGCTATCTGTTAATTGTATTGGTTTTTCAGTAGGAATTGTATTTTTTGTTATATCTTTTATACTTTTTACAGTACTTACATTAATAGATTACAAAAAAAAGAGAAATATTAAATTTGCACAGCCCGATAGTTCTCATAAGTACAAGGTCAACTTTTTAATTAGAATGTTTCAAAAACTATTCCAAAGTATTGGTGAATTTTCAGCAAGTAATTCCATATTGGTTATAATGGTCACAACTTGGATTGCCTTTGCCATGTTATTTGGAGTGTTCGAAATTAATTTAACAGCAAATCCTCTAGAACTTTGGTCAGCCCCAGAATCTCGCAGTCGGCAAGAATTAAATTATTTTAACTCTAGATTTGGTCCGTTTTATAGAGCTGCTCAAGTATTTTTAACATTTAAAGGATTAGAACCTTTTGAACGTAATAACGTCACGTTCGGTCCAGGGTTAAGATTAGAAGCAATAAAGGAATTAATCACTCTTGAAAATGAAATCATTAATTTAGGAAGGCAAGACAATTCGGTAACGCTTGAACAGGTATGCTACGCGCCGTTACGTACAGGTGATGGTGAACCGAAACTTGAAGATTGTGTATCAATGTCAATATCAACATATTTACCCGATAGAAACAATATTAACAATATCACGTATTTAAATAACATTCAAAATTGTCTTAACAGCTATCTCTCTTTAAATTGCTTGGCACCTTGGGGTGGTGGAGCGGACCCGGAAATTACTTTAGGTGGATATGAAGGTGACAATATATTGCAAGCTAACACATTGCTTATTAATTTTCCTATTAATAATCATTTACGAGAAGAAGATTTAAAACCTGTTTTGGAATGGGAACAGAAGTTTTTAGATCTAATGTATGATTATGAGCATAATTGGAAATCAGATTTTGTAGAAGTTGCTTATGGTGCGGAGCGTTCTATTGAAGATGAAGTTCAAAGAATTTCTGAAGCGGAGGTTCTTACTATTTCTTTAAGTTATATTCTTATGTTTGTTTATGTTATTATTGCACTTGGCAATATTAGGAGTTTAAAAACGTGTTTAATTGATAGCAAAGTAACTGTAGCTATTAGTTGCATTGTTGTAGTACTGACTGCAATCTTTTGTGCTATGGGCTTATTGGGATACTTTAATATTACAATGACTCTTTTAGCTGTTAATGTCATTCCATTTTTCATATTATCTGTAGGTATCGATAACGTTTTCCTCATGCTCAGTGAAATAAATACTATCGAAAATAATTTAAAAAATTATGACGATTATAAGGAAAACTTTTCTTTTGAAATAAAGAAACGTTTTGTATTTGGTAAAATGATGAATAATGTGGGACCATCAATGTTTGTCTCTTCAATAACACAAATTACTTGCTTTGTTATTGGAAGCCTTTCTGATCAGCCGGCAGTTAAGTCATTCGCGATCTTTGCTGCGCTTGCTCTAGGATTTCTATTTCTGTTCCAAATAACAACTGTTGTAGCTATTTTGGCAATTGATTATAAAAGAAGTTCCCAAAATAGGTTTGATATTTTATGTTGTATTCAGAAAAAAATATTAAATGACGAAGAACCTCTTCAAGATAATAAATATCAAGGTATAACTGAGAGGCTCATGGTGCCGTATGCTAAGTTAATTTTAAACTGGCGGGTCAAAATAGCTGTTGTTATTATTTTTATTGCTTTTGTCTCAGTTTGTATTACTCTTATACCCCAAATTGAAGTAGGCTTGGATCAAGAAATGGCAGTGCCACCTGATTCATATGTTTATAGGTATTTACAGGCTGTAAATCAAATTTTACGCATAGGTCCTCCAGTTTATTTTGTTTTAAAAGGGGGTTTGAATTTTACAGATCATAACCATCAAAATGTTGTTTGTGGAGGTAGACTTTGCAATGATGATTCTCTTACAACACAAATATTTTTAGCGTCTCGATTTAGTAATACAACTTATATTGCCCGCAGTTCTAATTCATGGTTAGATGATTTCTTTGATTGGGCGTCGTTACCCGGCGCTTGTTGTAAGTATAATACTACAGACGGTAGCTTTTGTTCTAGCTCAGATAACTCTCCAGAATGCAACTTTTGTTCAATAGATAGAGCTCCTTATGGTAATGGCCTAAGACCTGTAGGTGATGCTTTTGAAGAATATATTCCTGCCTTTTTACGAGATTCGCCTACTGAAGTTTGTAATAAAGGTGGACTGGCAAGTTATTTTAGTAACGTTAATTATGTTCTCGATTCTCAAGGAAAATCTACAGTTTACGATTCAAATTTTATGGCGTATCATACTACCTTAGCTACTTCTAAAGATTATATTACTGCTGTGAAGTATGCTTATGAAATAAGTAATAATATAACTAGTGCTATTCGTAACCACACTGGTCTAGATGTTGAAGTATTCCCCTATTCTGTTTTTTATGTATATTTCGAACAGTATTTGTATATGTGGGGAGAGGTCTTCACGTCTATGGGCTACTGTTTATTTGGAGTTCTCGTCATCAATTTGTTAGTGACAGGATTTAACTTTTTGACTACTTTTGCTTTAATGTTTACAGTAATAATGATCGTGGTCGAAATGATGGGTATCATGTACATGTGGAATATTCCACTTAACGCTGTATCATCCATAAACTTAATAGTATCTATAGGAATAGCGGTGGAGTTCTGTAGTCATATGGCTTATGCGTATGCTACAAGTAAGTGCCCGCCAAGTGAAAAAGTTAAGGACGCTATTGAGAAAGTAGGTGCTACGATCATTACAGGAATCACGTTTACGAACATTCCTATAGTAGTATTAGCTTTTTCGTATACAGAAATCATCGAGGTGTTTTTCTTTAGAATGCTCATTAGTTTAGTTCTCTTAGGATTTTTACATGGAATGATATTTTTCCCTGTTTTATTAAGTTTTTTGAATGATATAAAATATAGATGAAAAGACTAAATAGATATAATGTTAACTGAGATTATCTGAGCTGTTTTTTTATATAATATATTTATGACTTGATAGCAATATCGCCATACTTGATTAATGTACATAATATATTGTTAATAGTAAAATAAAATTATTGAAATAAGGGATGAATTATATTAGTTTTATTTTTATATTCAACAGTTAATGAAATAGGTACAGCAAGACAACAATATTCATTACATTTATAATTTTCAATGTAATATTTCACTTATCTTTTTATACGGTACACGTACATACATATTATGTGTATTAACATGTAGGTGATGTTTATCTTAACTACGCGGTGTAGGTACTTGAAGAATTAAAACGGTTTTTCTATAACGGTTCATATAAAACAGCGATAAGTTGTTAAAAGTAATGAAATTTAAATTAAGTAGTGTAAATTATTAATTATTAAATATATAAATTATTGATTAAACCAAATAACTTCAAAAATATTTTACTTATCATAATATGTATATACCCTACCTATTTGACTAGATTCTTCATTTAAATTTAAGCATTAAAAAAGGTACACTGACTCAAAATTAGATAATGTTATGAAAAAAGGCATTGGCTACGGCCTACGATATTGCAAATATAGACAGCACAAAATAGAGAAACAGATTCGAGTAGGTAAGATTGCTTTTTGAAATCTTGTTTTTAGTATACTTGTAAACTTAACTATACGATATGTACAAAGCAAATGTATACTTGTTTTCCTATTTACCAGTATGTACCTACTACTACTAGTAATTTTTCTACATAAAAGCGTAGGGTTATTATGACTATATAATATATTGCATATTAGACCCTAGTAACAATTATTTAGCTGAATCACATCGTTCATACAAACATGGGTAGCCTATTATTAATGAAGGATCGTATATGAAAATTTCTGTTTCTTTCATATTTTTGTTTTACATTTGTTCTGTCACGTTTTCATTAAAACGGAATTGTGTCACATTTGTTTTACTGTCAAAAACAAAATTTATATTGTACCTACCTACTTAATTTTAAAAATTGTAATCCTTTAATATTAATATTAGTATTTTAAGTAGTAATAATAATAATAGTTTCATAACAATATCTACATAAATAAAAATGAACCTAACATTAGTTAATTATGCGTCCAATACATGATTGAGATAGGCGATATAACAAATGGCAAGACGAAGGATTTCTATTTTCGACAGTTTCTTATCAGGGGGTAGAGTGGGTAGAAGTCTCCTGAGGGATGCAAAAGCGGCATTGAAAGCTTCGACCCTTATCCTTTCTCGTGTAGCGTGTGCGGTCCGGTATTTGAGAGTGGCTCGACGCCGACGTCTTCGTTCTTCACGGGATAAGCCAGCACACGGTGAACCGGCGCCACTTGACAGATATGCCTCCTCTGAAAGAGCACACGGCTCTAATGTTCTATCTCTATAATATAATAATAATAATTAGCAAAATCAATATTTATTTACAATAAAGGAAATTACAAGTAAACTTAACTATAGTATATGTAGCAAAATCTATATTTTTTATGGAAAGAGAAAGTTTACAATAATAAAGTTTAATTCAAACAGACAATCGTTATTACAGTGCAACCTTAATATAACGTACCTCAATATAACGAATTTCTCGATTTAACAAATTTTTCGTAATCCCGTTGAATTGTCCATAAGAGTCAATATAAAATATACCTTTACATTGCGAATTTTTTTGCGAACAACCTCTTTATACCGATTTTTTAACTATCAAAAAAAGTGTAAATACCTCTAATTAACGAATTTTGTCAACCCAAAACCTTTATATAACGTTCCCATCCACGTTTCGACACGTTTTTTTCGTAAAACAATCAGTGTTGTTTGATGGAAACTCGTCACTATTATTAAAGATTCTAGTTGCAATGGCTCAGAAATGTAAAAATTGTTATTTATTTATTATTATCAGAAGTTGTTCGCTATAACAAGATGAGTACGTTATGTTGAGGTGAATAAAACTATTTTTTACCTCTTTATAACTTTTAGACCAACCTAATCTCAATATAACAAGCCTCAGTTTAACAAATTACTTGATATAACGAATATTTACTTAGTCCCTTCCGATTTGTTATATTGAGGTTGCACTGTATTTTCCTTATAATGCTTTATTGCAGAAAATATATATTTTATATGTTAAGATCCTATAATTAGTACAAAGATATGCAAAGGCAGACTTATCATTGAAAGCTATTTTTTATATAACTGATAATAATTGACTCAACAATGTGATAAAAAGTAGAAAGGTGCATAAAGTATTATGACTTAAACATAATCGATATCTAGATGAACATAATATTATTAACTAAAAATAATAATATTACAATGCATGCTATTGCTGGACATGGGTTGCCGTGTGCGGGCTGGCTTCACATGCCGTTTCGTGTTCGAAAACTTACTAGTTTCTCTCAGGATGTTTTTCTTCACCGTAAGGCAAGTGGTAATCATGTTAGAAATAAGGGAGTAGTATAGTTAATAACGCACTAGCTTCAAAACCGATTGAAACGGGTTCAAATGGTCTACGAGATTTAATTTTTTCAAAATAAATATAAAATGTGATGTGCGTAAGAAATGACATCTATGTGAACAATTTGTATAAAAATATAAAGTTTATATGGATAAATAATTATAGTTATAAGAAATATAAATATTGAATCTAAGAGCTAAAGTTCTTTATTTTAATTATTTCTTGTTTTCATACCTTTTCCTAGGCGCTAAATTTTCTCTACCAGTTATTGGCAGTAAGGCTTCCCTACCCTCAGCCAACATGCAAGGCAGAGACCCGTCTTCCATACTGCTGGCGGTCTCTAGCCAGCTCTTCATAGTGATTCTACAAATATTTAGTATAATATACTGACTAGTAATACAACTTAAGAATATTATTTAATAGTTAATTTTAGGACATTAAGTACTATCTAATTCCATCGTAAGTTACGAGGCTTGTGTGGATACCAGAAAGTTGATACTGTACATATATATGTTAAAATTTATTCTTATTATATTATATACATATTACAGTACATAAAATAAATAAACACACAACACCCATTGACTGGAGTAAAAACAGACAGTAGACTCGAACCCGTGACCAGAGCAAGTATGGTCACTTCAAACTGAGTCAAAAACGTGTCGTCAAACATTTTATAATTAAAACTCAATATCTGCACATGTGTGCACACATATATTTTTATTCCTGTGGAATATATCAGATATAATAAGGACCAGTTAGTGTAATTAAGATCAATATTATTAATTTTGTGTCAAAAAAGAGAAATAAAATGTTTTTTCCGCTCTCTATGTAGCGCTGGTTGAGATACTTAAGAAACCCTTTCCCGCAGTAGACACGTTTGTTTTGATTCCTATCAAATGAAATTTGCTGGCCGCAGGGTGTGGATAAATAATACATCACGCGTTCACACCTCGCACTAAGCGAGCTCTTTAGGGGATAATAAATCCGTATTTATTCTTTTTATATCGCCCCAACCCTCAGTAATCGAATCATGTTCGCTCGCCGTATCGAATCGATTGCGAATTTCCTGAACCCTTGACTTTAAGTTGTGGAATTCCTTAATTATTGAGTGTTTATAATGATATTCATCATCATTATAATCATAAAGAATTAAATGATGTATAAGATGTAATTAAAAGAACATTTACCAGACATAGATTAGATTGTTAGATTATAAGTATGAAATAGTATAATAAAAATGTATCTTTTGTTGGTTGTCCGTAATAAATAAATAAATAAATAAAGATATTGTGTAATTTTCTTCCTCAAAAAGGATCTTTCCCAGAAAACTAGTTGAGACCTCTCAAAGAGCATAAAATAGTGTTTCCAATTTTTATTTATTGAGTTTATTAAATAAGCCCCTGATAAGTGATAAGTCAAAAGTATAAAATAAATTATACTATATTAAAAGAAGATGAAGTTGTAGTAAATTGTAACTTTAGGTCAGTCCGAAAGAGAGGCCATGGTAGAGCGTTTAAATCTCACACTCAAGGCAGTCTCCACATGGGGCGATGCCAATCTTGTGAGTTTCAACGCCACCAAAACACAGGCGTGTCTGTTCACCACAAAAAGGAGTCCTTTTACCTTGACTCCTACTTTCCGAAATGTGCCTCTGGAATACACTGATCGCCTGCAGTTGTTGGGAATGGACATTAACCCCAACATGAACTACGGGCGGTTCATCGCGTCTAAGGCTAATGTAGCAGCGAGGAAAGTTGGCATCCTCGCAAAGGTCCGACAGTATTTCACGCCAGGACAGCTTCTTAATCTATACAAAGCTCAAGTCCGGTCGTGCGTGGAATACTGTAGTCACATATGGGCTGGTGCTGCGAAATGCCATCTATCAGCCTAAGACTCGATTGAGAGGCGTGCGCTGAGACTTATTTGTGACCCTTCCCTGGTAAAAGCCAAATTACAAAGCCTCGATCACCGACGTAGGGTTGCCAGCCTTTGTGTATTCTATAGGTTGCATTTCGGAGAGTGTGCGCAGGAATTACACGACTTAATTCCCCCATCCCCTTTCCATCATCGGACGACTCGACGAACGGCTGGTCTCCATTCTTATGTCGTGGACATTCCACCCGTCCGGACGAAGCGTTTCGCTTCGTCATTTATTATACGTACGGCTAAGGATTGGAACAACCTGCCTGCGTCAGTGTTTCCGTCCGATTACAATATGGGTGTCTTCAAGGCAAGAGTGAATAGGTGGCTACTGAATTAGTGCGACTTACCATCTCCGACTGCGTTTCCACTTACCATCAGGTGGAACGCAGTCAAGCACTAATTCAGAATAAAATAAAAAAAAAAAATATCTTTTTATAGTTTCAAATTATTTATTGAATGGAAACGTTATAAATCCTTAAGTATAAAATACTAATGGTATGGGTCGGCCACAGCTATTGATCTTTTAATTACATTTAGAAATTTCTTTACATTATATACGCGAAAGTTATCAAAACTTGCCACTTAAATTAAAACTATGTCAAAATATAAAATTTGGAAACTAATTATACTCCTTACGGGATTACGAAGAGTACTTAATATGTCAAAATTCAAAACTATTTTACTAATGTAATGAATAATAGAAATAAATAAAAATAGAAATTTCAATACATTTTACTTTCCGATGACAGAATACACGGTACAGTCGTAAGCAATGACATGTATACATTGACAACTTTTCAAATATATGTAAACATCAATCGTTTCAAAAGAAAGTATACAAGCTTTGTGTCAAAATAAAGTATACGTAAGATGTTTCATAATTATGTATACATTTTTATCAATTCATAGTAAATAACATAAACCAAATATTATTGTATACTTTTCGTAATATAAGTAGTTAGCCATTAGTCTGTGCACAAAAAAGTGCACAGGTTTGCGCTCGAAAAGCATAAAATAATATTTTCGTATTTAAAACAAAGTTTTCTAATGCATATATAGTGTGTCTCTTCCATTAACATTTTTTAGTTCATATTTTATGACAATATTATGCTATTACTTATAATAATTCAATTCCCATTTAAATTTCCGCCACGCTTTTATGTGGGTGGTCCATAGAACCAGTTATTGTATTATCCAGTAAGAATAAACGATTATCCTGTAGTAAACGGTATCCTAAATATTGACCTTAGTAGGTAATTAGCGTTTAGTAGTCGATTAGCGATAATGGTTGCTGATATATTTTATCTGTTTCATAATAAAACTTCCCAATAAAGTAACTGGCAGATAAATTTATATGTATTTAGCCCGTTTAACTCAAACTCAGACTTGAACCCCCATCACATGGATATAAGCAAGCGCGTTACCACAGCGCTACCACAAATTACAATGTGTCAAGATAAATTTATATTAGGCCACATGTTATTTGACGGAACGGCAACGTAAGCGACGCGACGTTGCCGTTTTGCGCATCGATACAAAGACTTCAACTTAAAATCTATTTTGAAAAGTCAAATAATTCACTATCTATCATAAACATATATAATAAAATAATTGTAACTGAGTAATCTGTACATATTTATTTTATAATCAAATTAAAATAGATAAAAATCTAATTAAAATAGATAGACATTATTATCCATACAATCAAATCTATCGTTTTTAAAATTTTTGTCTGTCTGTCTTTCTGTGACTGCATCACGAGAAAACCTCAGGACAGGTTTTGATGATGATTTTGTAAGAAATATCGACTAACCGTTACAAACCGACTATAAAACGTCACACGGTGTGTGAAATCTAAGTATTTTGTTTCCAGTCTTTAGAACGCGGGCGGGGCCGCGGGAAATGCTAGTTTCTTACATTTTTAAAAAGATACATTTTTTTAAATATTCTTCTAAACAAAATATGAATTAATCATAGTGTGATAAAAATCATAGATAAAAGTATACTCAACCAGGTGGGGATTTGCGAATTGATCTGGAGTGCAGACTTGTACTCTTCCTCTCTTACCTCTCTTACACTTACTTATATGACCTCCTGGTCCTGTTACCTGCATCTTACAGGAGCTTATGCAATTATTTTGGTGGCCGAGTTTTGGGCTTCTTTTTTTTAATCTTTATTTTTAAGGGGTTTTGGGCTTTCTTACTTTAACTGTTGCCATCGACTCGGCAGGAAGAAGAAGACTCAATGCATAGAAAGTATATACGGTACTTACATCCATACATCAATTGTCTGTCTGTCTGTTAGTTTCGGCTAATCCTCAAAACGGCTACACTGATTTTGACGGGACTTTTGACCTCAGATATCGTAGCTAATGTTTTAAGGAGTAACTTATGCTACTTTTAATTATGAAAACTGATTTATTTATTTTATCTTACGCCGAGCGCAGCGGTCCGGGCTCGCTAGTGGTAAATATTAATTATAAAAAAATTAGGTTTACGTTCAAAAATTTGCGTAAATCAATCAAATCAAAATATTTTTTATTCAAATAGACTTTAACAAGCTCTTTTGAATCGTCATTTTTACATTATCAAAATTAAAAGTCAGACTGTAAGTCTGTGAGTAAACTACCACCGGCTCGGAAAGCTGTTCTGCTGAGAAGAACCGGCGAGAAGCTCAAACTCGGCTCGTAAAATAGACACAGATGAACTTACCGTTTAATCACTAGCTATCCAAGGAAAACTCAATACAACCAATTATTAGTTTTTCCTGTAAATTAAAATGCTTTTATGTAATGAAAAGTATCCTAAGTCATGGTCCGAGAAATATGTTATAGGTAACTACACAATTTGGTTAAAATCGGCCAAGTACTTTTTGTGTTAAACGAAAACATACAAACAGACAAAAAAATTAAAACATATTTTTTGGAATTTATATTCAATGCACTATACGTTACAGTATTTTTTTATAAAAACAAAAAAAAATATTTCATGTATAGATTTTTTAACTCAGTGTTCTATTATAATTATACGTAGTATTATTGTATATTCTTATAAATTCACAAATGTGGAAAACATATACTCAATGATGATGACGAGCCACGTTCATCACGACTCACTCCTTGTCCCTAAATCGCCATCCAGTATATAATGCATAAATTAAAAGATACGCACGAAACAAAAATTAAAAAAGTTATCCACGCACGGGATTTGAACCCGCGTCGCAAGGATATTAAACGCATACTACAACTACGCCAATTGAGCTATGACAACTTAATATCATTGGGCGAATTCATGAAAAAGTAAGTTTCTCATAACAACGCAAACTAAACAAATAGAGAATTGTCAGTTGTAATTCTAATAATTTCGAATTCTTTTCAATGCTTTGTTACACATTAAAATTTTAAATAAACTGATCTTGTCCTCGAATTGTCAAAAGTTTAAAACTGTCATCCAATGTTGTGAATGTGTTACAAACGCTCTTACACATACACATATGCACAGTCTATTACGCGATAATATTTGTATTATACGTATGATTTAAAAATGTATTATAATATTTAAATTTAAATACATAATAATACATTTTTAAAAGCAAAGTATTATGCTTCTTTTTCCGATGCAAGAAGCCTAAGATCTTAAAACATATTTTACTGTTAATTATCTAATTAATAAGTTTAGGAATCATGGTGTTACAATATTTTAAATCCTGTCTGTGCTGTTGGTTGCAGAAGATATCTCATATACCCTGGGTAAAGCTGTTTAGGAGAGCTCTGCCTAAAGTGAATCCAAGGCGCATCCTAGAGAATCAGGTCGCAATTAGTCGAATTGATTCAATCATAAAAATAAATTAAACTTCTAACGACCAGTTTAAAGAATTCACGTATTTAATGAAAGAGACACAGTATTTGTATTAGAAAACTTTATAAAACACGAAAATAATATTTAATGCTTTATTCTTAGTTCTTAGATTAATGGCTACATAGTTATAACACGAAACTTGTATATAATAGTATTCGTTTTATGTTATTTACTATGAATTGATAAAAATGTATACTTAAATATGAAGCAACATACGTATACTTTATTTTGACACAAAGCTTGTATACTTTCTTTTGAAACTATTGATGTTTACATATATTTGAAAAGTTGTCAATGTATACATGTCATTGCTTACGACTGTACATGCCAAATTATTAAAATTACTCTTAACCTGTATTATTCTTATTTAAAACAATAAATATTTCATATTTAGAAATAAATCTTTTCGGATTTTTTCGCGGCTTAATTTCAATTTTTGGTAATAATTTAAAATGATTTACAGTAATCGTGGTCACGACATGTAAGGTTCCAGATAGGTACTTTTAATAGAATTTTCTAAAACGGCACCAAAGTACGTAACAATATTTGTTGATTGTGTGTACAATATTTTTAAAATTTAGAATAAAAAAACTTATTTAAATTATAAATTTTATTTGTTGATTTTTTCGCCTGTATTTCTGTTTTATTTTAACCCAAAATTATTATTTGAACTTAGCTATCTCTGATTACAATTTAGCATAGATCCTACAACCGGAAAATTTCGAAGTTTCTCGGCAAAACACGTAACTGATTTATCCGAGTTATCTATCATAACAAATAAAAAAATAGAGTTTACTTTAGTACATTTTATAAAAAAAGTCTCAGTGTCACGTATTATGTAGCTTTAATGTACTTTTTCTAATCAAGACAATTGTGTAGATTAGAAGAAGTAATTCGCTTACTTCGTAAACAACGATTTTTTATACACGGTTCGATAGAAGGTATAAACGAAAATGTATATACTATACAGGTACAAAATATTTACAAATTACATTATGTTTAGGTACCAGATGTTTATATATGTGATGTAATTTGTTAATATTTTCTACAAAGGGCTGGTAATGTGATCTGTTAAAAAGTAATGCTTTTTCAAAAACCTTACGTGGTTCATCATTTTATACTTAGAATAGAACATTATAGCTAATATAAAATAGTAAACCTTAAAAAAGCCTACAGAAAAATATAATATCGTGGACGATACTATAAGGGAGGTTATGTCGCTAGTATTAAATAAATTAAAATTTGGTAATACATCCATTTGATATACCTATGTATGTACATTTAAGTAGATAAAGAAAATTCACTAAATAAAACAAAACACAACAATTTTTGATAAAAAATTGGCTGAGTATAACTCTTAAAAGTTATAATTTTGTAACGGAATTTATAAATATTTTAGTTTCTAATTTCTATATGTTATAAGATTATAATAATAACTTACTATTTACTTCCAAAGTTAATTTGACACATGTATTTTTTTTAATACTTCTATAAATCACAAAAATATCACTAACAAAACTTCGGATGGTTACATCAGTATCTTTGATTAAAACATACTGGTCCAGAAGCCAGCATCCCTCAGTATTTATGTCCTCTGAGGGGATGGTATCCGCAGAGAGGGCGGCGCCTATAGAAGCTTTCCGTTTAGGGTACAACTTGCAAGTTAAAAAAGCTTTAACTTAAAATAAAAAATATTTTTAAGGAGAATATAAGTTTTACAACATTTATATAAATAGGTATTAAGTTTGGTTTTTTAAGTAATCAAAGAATCTTTATAATTATATCACAAATTATTTCGAGACATAAGGAAAATTGTAGAGATGCATTTTGCGTTATAATTCATAGAATTGTTTTGAATAATAATACATACTTACATACCTACTTCTAAACAAAGTTATACCTTTCATTTTGAAAATAATAAGTAGGTAATAAATTAGCAAGCTATCGCTTAATAATATATTCTGTATTAGATTGGGTTTTATGATAGCATTGATTGATTTGACAATAATTTATCGATGAACCTCATTAATTCAACGATATTTAAGAAAACAATTTACTTATAAAATTAATAAATATCTACAAGCCAACAATTTTAAATACCTATAGTATTAATAATTTTATTAAGATTAAAAGATAAAAATACAATTTTGATTTTTTTTTCATCTCGTGCGAGTGATGTCTCAACTCCGCCTCTCAACCAATCCGGCTGAGCTCCGCCCTGCGCTAGGACACAGGTGCCGCAGATAATTGAGCTGGTATAAACTTGCCTGATATTGGATCGATACCTTTTCACCATATGCTTCTTGTTTATGTTTAAAATCATAAAGGCAGGATGGAATTCTGAAGTCTTTATTACAATTTCTAGTTAGATACTCGTACGTACCTTCGCATCACTCGGTTGAGTGTCTGCAAACGTTAAAAAACTGACTTAAAAGTTACCACTAGTGATATACCTAAATGATTACTAAATTTCATTCTGATCCGTTCAGCCGTTTCATCATAAATCTATAAGCAGTATCCTGTAATACATATACAAAGTTTGGCAATTATACTATCTAGAAGTTTTCAGTAAGAATTGTTATATAAGATAACATTATTATAGTCTTATAGAGCCATTAAAATTTTATACGAAAAATTACGTTATGTATTAAGTATATTGAATATATTCTTAAAATAAAGAATTGGGAAATTTCAGATAGTTAATATAAAACTACATGGGATTTTTATTATCACGTTACAACAAGTGTAATAAAAAATCGCATAAACAATCAAATGGGAAAAGAAACAAGAAGTACCTAACGGTTTTTCTCAAAATATTTTCAAAAAAAAATATTACAGGAAATGACTTTTAAAAATATTCTTACATCGGTTTCACCCATATTTTTAGCAATAAACAGACGATTCAACAGATGGTCAGGGACTATCACTTTGCTTATAGTTGGTAGCAGCTAAAATTCAACCTTTGAAGAGCTCTCTAAAGTACCTATCTTATTTTCATTTCATCAGTTTTGTATCTTATTTTCATATTGTCTTTATAGCGAATAATCTACTGGGTTTAATAAATAAAGGTTTAATTTTATAGGCTTTTTTATTTTAAATATAAAAAGACATAAATCTTACATTCTTAATGTAAATTTAATGAGACTTTATTTTACTACCGGCTAAATGGATAACCATTAAAACCAACAAACTTCAATACGAATTACAACGACCAAGCTCATGCTATATCAAAGTTTCCTTCTAATATTTTTGTATTATAATTTATGCAAAGAATCATGTACCGGGCGGAGACATCCGCTAATGGCAGTTGGCATTTCAGTATTAATGCCATAATAATCAGCTATACAACAAATACTGCACACAACTTGAAGGTCACGGTTATGGAAATTTTCTATTTCACGATTTCTTTTGATATTTAAAGGAACTAAATATTGACTTGGTAGTGACCCTGCTTTCTGCGACAGCGGACGCGGGTTCGAGTCGCGCTAGGTGCATTCATTTATTGTGCACGAATGTTTGTACTCCACTCATGGTGTTTATATTTATAATATATGTATGTATTTAAAATTATATATATGTTACTACATATATATAAATTTTAAATTTAATGTATTTAATAATATAAATATTACTTTACATGTATTGCTAAAGTTTATGAAATAGGTTCATCAATCAAATCAATCAAAACCAAAACTCGCTTAGTTAAGTACATGAGTACATGACACAGGTACGTCCATAGGTAATAATAAGATATCGTGTCGTTGTCGTCTACTAAACCGTAGCATTAGCTATTTTTTCTTATAGTGACATTGCTACAGAACACGCGACTGAAATGTTGAAATTTCTTTGTCACTGATGAATTTATTATACTTTGAAACCGAATATATGTATATGAAATGACTTGTTTTCTATGTCTACTATAACATGTAAATGTTCAAAATAAACAGCTTTTACTATTCAAATTCGTGCTTTGTTATTTTTTATATTAAATTAAAAAAAACTGTTTAGATATTTACCTACCTAATAACAGTAGCGACTTACTCTCGTTTCGCGCGTCGTCGTGCGATCCTGAGTACGTTTTAAATATTAGGATCTATTGCGACTCGCGAGTGTAGGTACATTCGGATATATATTTTGTACATTGTTTTAATGTATTAATCTCACAAGGATCAAGTCGCTATATAAATTTCTAAGGACGACTCGACAGTTCAATCAGTTTCATGACCGTGGGAATGAAAGCTTTTCTTGTAGTAAAGCGTATGATAAATGTTAACCTGAAGAATTGGCTCATTATTTTTTATTTAAAATGACACAGATAGATAAATGCATACGCTTTTTCGTAAAAATGTAGGTACTGTTTTTATGAAAATCATTGTAAGATTTATTATTAAGATTTATTATTATTATTATTATTAGAAAAACGCTTTAGCATTGAGACAATAATTTATGGTTAACTATAGCAATATTAAGGAACAGCAAACGGGAATACCATTCCATGTAATTTCAGGGAAATCAAAGTAACCATGGTAACCAAGAAGTTACGCCGATAAGAAGAAGAGTTTCCCGGTGTAACGCCTGCCATAAGTAAACATGTGACGACATATATTTTCGACGTTTTTGACGTATTTACATAATTTTTGACATATATTGGTAAATATTTTGATGTATTTGTTAGCCCTGTGATATTTTTGAAGTATTTTTACAATATTCAAGCCGCTGCAACTGGAAACTTAAGAATGGCTTTCAATTTCGACAGCGGTCAGGTGAGTTTACAATCTTATGTGGTAAATGTTACAGCTATATTTACGTTCGTTAATCTCGCTGAAATTCAAATTCGGCTAGACTCATTTGCATAATTCTTTTTCGTTTATTTGGGGGGTTTATCATGGGTGGTTTAAGTATAAAAAATGATACCCTCCCAAAGACAAGAGCTGGAAATTTGGATAGTTCTGATCATTTTATTTTTTATGGGAATCTCTAACCGTTAAAACTTATCTAAGAACGGGAAGAACCTCAGTGAAGCTAAGGTAAATCGCTACTAATAAAAATAAAAATAATTACACCAATTGATAAAACTATTCTATAAGTACCTAAGTAATAATGGCAGTGTTTATTAACGCATGTTGTATTTAAAAGCTTAAAAAATATTTTTAGGCTTTTGATTACATATATAAATAAATAAGTGCGTAAAAAAAGTGAGCGAAGCGAGCGTGAGTCTCTAGTAAATAAATAAATAGGTACATATACTGTCTTTTAAATATAGATAAGATCCATTTATTTCGAAAAGGTACTGTACCAGTTAGTGTTAAACCTACTATTTTTCATACTTGTCAAATTTCCATAGTAAAGTTAAAATATTTAATGCTTTCATTTAAAAAGCTATTACCATGCTTAGATTCAATTGTGCACCCTAAAGAGATCTGGCCCAACTAATCCCATATATTTTAACGCTGCTGCACCTGCAACGCCCATTACTGTCCCCTTTTTATCTGCAAGAAACATTTTTTATTTGCGAACAAATTGTAATTCCTTTAATCCAACTTAGATACATCCAATTACATAGTAAACAAGTTTGTTACGACATTCATTTTAGTAAAAGCTCTTATGAGTCAGGGTATAAAATAAGAAATTCAACGGCGTATATTTTTGTTTGTAACAATTGTCCATTGAATGGGGGTGATTCTGTTTGTTAGGGAATGACTATTTTTCACGCTTTTGTGTACTGTGTTAATCCATGTTTGACGTCAGCCGGTGGTCTTTAGTTAATAGTTATCAATTATCTGTGTTGAGATTTTTATGACAATAAACTAAATAGATAATATAAATATAACTAGATAAGCTTCTATAAAACTAGTAAGTTTTCAATATTTAAATATAAGTACAGTTCGCGTCACGTAAAAAGAACGCTGGAAGAAAGTGGTGGGGGGTGTGTTTGCGCATCGGTACATTCGCACACGAAATTACTAAATCTATTCATTTATTTTTGAACTAACCTTTCGCTCGTGACGTATATTGGTTATTCGTAGATACGTTGAAAAATATATTAGATAGAATGTCATTAAACAGAATTTTATAAATTAATAAAATATGTTTGATTCATTGCAGAATTTTTAATCCACCTACAAAAAATTAAATTAATTCGTTTTTATATATATATTTTTATTGTTAACTGCATTGTTATCAGACTCTATCTTTATAAAACAATATTATTCAAAAATATTATTTTTCTATTTTTGATATAAAATCATTTCGTAACTAATAACTTTTTTGTGCGCGATGGTATTTTGAACTGACAAACCAATAGCGAGTCGGAAAGCATGCGGCGCGTGCCTCGACGTCCCGCGCCCCGCGTCTTACCACCAAATTCGCCTATAAATCGCCTCTGCGCAACTTGACAGCCAGCGTTCTTTTTACATGACGCGAATTATAGGTATAAAATATATTTATACAAATCTGACCTCTAGGATTTGTGTCTCGTTAGTCTTTTTTTAACTGCGACTCCGAGTCATAAACCATAGTCTACCATTTTACATAAATTTCTCCCGTTCGGTCGTTTATGTGTGTAGGTACTTACACTTACCAACTTTCATATAATTATAAATTGTGTACATAAATGAAGTATATTTCTCATAATATATTGAAAATCTATTTTTATCGAAGTCATTTGCAAAAAGCAAAAGTTGCGTGATTTATTTCCGGAAGTGATGTCGTGACATGACTAAATTCTGCTAAACCCGAGCGCGAATATCAAGGCAATATACGAGTACTTCATTGGAATAATTCCATAATAGTGACACATATACTTACATGTTTAGGTATATTTGCGTAATTCTGTAAGGGCATTTTTTTAACTAAAGTACTGTTACGTACTACGGGTTCGGGATCGGAAATTAAAATCGTTCTCGCACTAAAGATGTTTTATTTACACTTTATACACACGCGCAGTTTGTACACAGCACTAGTTTAATTGAGTCTCTGAGCTTTATAAATCACCACTTTTAACAATTCACTATACTCTTCTTCACTTTTTCACTATTTCGTATCTCTTCGCAATCTTCACTCAACTCCGAACTTCAACTGATCTCTCGACACACTGCCGGCCTTTTTATATGCGTAAATATAGAACATTCTAGTATCGAAAGTTCAAAATGTTTCTAGTAACTTCCAAATCTTTCTTGAAAATGCTCTCTCTCTCTCTGACACATTAAAATTTGCAATAAACTGTTCTTGTTATCTAATTGTCAAAAGTTATAAATTGACATTCGCTGTTGTAAGGCATGGTACAAGCGTGCTATTATGACGGGTTCGCACTCTATTCCGCGACACTACCCCCTCCTAAGACATGCTCGTCTCGAGCATCGTTGTTGCCGTGATACTTGGCCAATCGGTCCACATGCACGATTTTAGCCGGGCTTCTGGATGTACGTTGAATTCGAAAAGTGACGTCGTTAATTTTCGTTATTACCTTATAAGGCCCCTCCCAACTGGGTTGTAGCTTTGGCGATTTACCCTTTCGTCTCACCGGGTTATGCAGCCATACCAATGAGCCTTCCTCGAAGTTCGTTCCTGTCGCCTTCCGGTCATAACGAGTCTTCATGCGTTCACTTGCTTGTAGCCCTTCATCTCGTATCTGCTCATGAATACCAATCATCTTCACTCTTAGTTCACTGGCATATTCGGTGATGCAACTTGGAGTATCCGGCGGGCAACCACTTAACAGATCCGCTGGTAACCGTAATTCCCTTCCGAAATTGGCAAAGGCAGGTGTCATTGCAATGCTTTCGTGTACAGCAGTCCGGTAAGATAGCAGGAACAATGATAAATACTCGTCCCAATCCTTTTGATGTTTATCTACAACCTTGGCTAGATGTCGTTCTAAAGTTTGATTAAATCTCTCCACCATTCCATCGGACTGTGGGTGACCAGGCGTAGTTCTAGTTTTGTGCACCCCCATGATCTTACAAAGTTCTTGAAACACCTGTGATTCGAAGTTTCTTCCTTGATCACTGTGTATTTCTAATGGGATACCAAATCTGCAAAATACATCTTTAACCAATTTATTTGCAACAGTAACAGCTTCTTGATTTGGTATGGCGAATGCTTCAGGCCATTTTGTGAAATAGTCCATCACAACTAGAATATATCGGTTCCCAGAGTTAGTAATCGGAAATGGTCCTGCTACGTCTAAGGCGATTCTCTCCCAAGGTGCCCCAACGTTGTATAATTTCATTGCTCCCCGGCTTCTGGTTTGTGGGCCTTTGACAGAGGCACATTGTACACATTTCCGACACCAGTCCTCGACATCATCTCGACAATGCAACCAGTAAAATCGCTCCTTGATCTTGGTTAACGTTCTTTTTACCCCTAGATGTCCACCAGAAGAACCATCATGGTAGGCCCGAAGTACCTCGGATACTTTTATTTTAGGTACCACTAGTTGGAGATGGCTATCATTCCCACGCGTCTTCTCCCATTTGCGGCACAATACTCCATTGTGTAACAACAAACTGTCCCATTGTGCCCACAAGCTTTTCGTAGCGGTACTGTACTGTGCTATGTCAATCCACTTAGGTTTTGGTCTACCACTACTTAACCATTCCATGATCGGTCGTATGTCTCGGTCTTCTTCTTGTGCTTTCTTCATGGCATCATCGCTCCAACGTTCATCTATCGAATCTGTTCTTATAATTTTAATAGATTCTAGTTCCTTTACTTCTTGTCTGTGACAGTGCTTGCAGTCTTCCTCGCATGGTCTTCTAGATAGGGCATCGGCGTTATTGTGTGTTTTACCCCCACGGTGTTCAATTTCAAACTGAAACTCTTGAAGCTGTTCAATCCATCGCGCTACCTGTCCTTCGGGGTCCTTGAATTCCAATAACCATTTCAAGGCAGCGTGATCGGTTCTTACCAAAAATTTGCGTCCTAGCAAGTATTTCTTAAAATGCTGTAAGGTTTTTACTACAGCAAGTAGCTCTCTTCGAGTAACGCAATAATTCTTTTCCGGTTTAGATAGTGACTTACTGAAATATGCGATAACCACCTCCTGATCACCCTTCCGCTGGGACAATACACCTCCAATACCGATATTGCTGGCATCTGTGTCGACAATGAACTCTCCCTTTGTGTCTGGATACCCAAGAATCGGTGTTTGGCAAAGATGTTTCTTCAGTTCTTGAAAGGCTGATTCACAATTATTGTCCCATACGAAAGGTCTCTTCTCTTCGGTCAGTCTATGAAGTGGTTTGGCGATGTCAGAGAAGCCTTTTACAAATCTTCTATAGTAAGAGCATAATCCCAGAAATGCTCTCACTTGCGTTTTGTCCTTAGGGGTCGGCCAATCTTTCACAGCGGTGACTTTGCTAGGGTCCGTTCCCACGCCGTTTTCCGAGACTACATGTCCAAGGTAATTGACCTGTCTCCTAAAGAATGAGCACTTCTTTGGACTTAACTTTAAATTTGCTTCCCTTAGTTTACCAAATACTGCTTCGAGTTTCTTAAGATGGTCTTCGAAGTCACGTCCCACAATAATTATGTCATCTAGGTAAACAAGACAGGCTGCTCCTAGTAATCCAGCGAGTACACGTTCCATCAACCTCTCGAATGTTGCTGGTGCATTGCATAACCCGAACGGCATAACCTTAAACTGCCACAACCCTTTTCCAGTTGAAAACGCAGTTTTCTCCTTATCCACGGGGTCCATGTCTACTTGCCAATAGCCACTCTTCAAATCGAGAGTTGAAAACCATTTCATACCACTGAGAGTGTCTAAGGTGTCGTCGATTCGAGGCAGGGGATCGGAAATTAAAATCGTTCTCGCACTAAAGATGTTTTATTTACACTTTATACACACGCGCAGTTTGTACACAGCACTAGTTTAATTGAGTCTCTGAGCTTTATAAATCACCACTTTTAACAATTCACTATACTCTTCTTCACTTTTTCACTATTTCGTATCTCTTCGCAATCTTCACTCAACTCCGAACTTCAACTGATCTCTCGACACACTGCCGGCCTTTTTATATGCGTAAATATAGAACATTCTAGTATCGAAAGTTCAAAATGTTTCTAGTAACTTCCAAATCTTTCTTGAAAATGCTCTCTCTCTCTCTGACACATTAAAATTTGCAATAAACTGTTCTTGTTATCTAATTGTCAAAAGTTATAAATTGACATTCGCTGTTGTAAGGCATGGTACAAGCGTGCTATTATGACGGGTTCGCACTCTATTCCGCGACAGTACTTATTTCAAAAATGCTATGAAACGTGTAACAAATTGTGTTGATAATATATTAATAATAGTATAATATGTAGATTCAAGGCATGTCTTAATTAATTCGTAGAGTAAGGATAAAAAAGGAGTACCAATTCTTTACTAGGTAGTAGGTAGATACTAGGAATAAGGTACCTACTAAGTATTTTTCAATTACACATAAAAAGTTTCATTGATCTAGGCTCTAGCTAGTAAAATGTATAATTAGGTATTATGTATTTATTTTCTAATGATCGCATTTTATTTTTTATAAGTTTATAACTCTTTATATGAGAATAGCTCGTTTTTACGCATTCCCCAAAAGCCAGATAGACGTGGATGATCCAGTACTGAGTACGTACACAAAAACATGTGACAGTGAAGACCAGAGTGTAATTTTTCTATGAGCCTCAAAAATAGGGGTCATTGTCAAATGTGTTTTAGGTTCATGTATTTTGTTTGTGTACCTATAATGTATATGTTATGCGATATCATCGCCCATTGTATTCCCAATCACAAATAAGTTCCAATTCATACAATTAATTTATTTAAACATCAACAGTCGTCCAGAATGATTTAATAAGGAATCTATCGCTAAAGATCGAATTTTAAGTTAAAAAAACGTTATAAATTCCAATAGTCCTTCGTGTTTGGCCTTGCTAGAGTCTATAGGTTAACTTTGAAAAGTTTTGTTTTACTGACAAAAACACGATAGAGTATAGGTTTCTTTATAAAAAATGATAAGTTTTTTACAAAAGTTTAATAAAACGCATGTGCCGTATAGTAGAAAATGGTGTGTATTATTAGAAAAAGTAACTTAGCACTTTTAGCTAAAATGAAGTCTATTTAGGTTCAGGGACGAGACCCTGAACTTAACGTGACCGTTTACGTTACAATGTGTTTCATCAAAGGTAAAATTCCGCCTTAGTTAAAAATACCAAAGCATTCATAGCCTTCACCGCCTTTGCTCACTCCTAAATTACTGTTTACTCTTAAATCTAGATGATATTAGGTCTATAACTAGGTAACTTTTTTATCTTTCTTTCGTTAGTTGATTTGGTCATTATAATTAGTTATAAATGTAGTCTTAAAAATGAAAATATGTTATTTTCGATTTTTTTCAACCAGACAATAATCTTATCTGTAAGAATTTACATATTATCTATAACAATTAACAACACGTAGGTATCTAAAAAAGTCCATAATATGTATTATGTAGCAATGTTGCATGTAAATTTATTTTGTTATCTGTAATGAAATAATTAAAAGTTTTGAGTATGCATTGTTAATATTTTAGATCTTTCTTGAAATAGGTACATCTTACTTTATGAATAAAAGCGTAGGTAGTCTATAATCACAGATCACATAATACCTACTAGCTATAATCTATATTTTTTTTTAGTTTTACTAAACAATGAGGATCCGTACGGTTTTTAGTTGAGAATACAGATTTATAGAGCTAAGAAATCCTTAACATACAGTGCAAAAATTTTTGTTCTACGACTAAAATTGACGAAGTTATAAGGAAATTACTAGCGAATTTTGCTGCGTGCCGCCGCTGCAGCTGTGACGTCATAGTAACAGATAGCCGTTGGCAACGGTAAGGCGCGCAGTGTGTTCGTAACTTTAATATCAAATCTAAGTGTCCAATTTGTGTCGAATTGACTTTTTAACTATGTATTAATATTGTATAGTGCATAAATGTATAAACACTTGTTTTAAAACGCTAGATTGACTATTTTTTACTTACCAAAGGGCCCAAAACTTCGTAGAAAATGGTTTTCCGTTGAAAAAAGAGATGATAAATCTCCATCCTCTGTCCAAACTACAAGACATTGTTGTGAAGATTATTTCGATGAACGTACTTACAACTTTACCCAATAAATGATATGTTTAGTTATGTTGGTACTCAACTCAACTAAATAGTTGATACTAGTGATTCTCTCTCGCTTCGCTTGGGTTACTGTCTAGATTTAGCGCGAATGCGGCGTGAATTTCGCTAGTATTGATAAATTATAGCTTATGTGTTATTCTAATTTGTAAGCTATATTATTATAAAGTTTCATCAAAATCCATAGAATAGTTTTTGTGTGAAAGAGTAACAAACATACATCCATACATTCTTACAAACTTGCGCGTTTATACTATTAGTAGAATAAGTTGGTATCTACTATTACGTGTAGTGAAAGTGTACCTATGTATTCTCTTATTTTAAGCCAACCGTATTAATAAAACATAAACAATACTATTACACATACCTACTAATAAACATATGTACCTACTTTTTATTAGTTTTGTGGATAAACCTACATACCTACACAGTGGCGGATACAAGATTACGTTTTGGGTTAGGCCTTGTTTTTTTAACGTTGGGAAATGCATTAACGCATACCACCAGATGGTTATGTGGGATTCACCAGCTTAAAATAATCCAGTCCTACCCACTAAAGTCTTATGGGGCGTCGCTGTATCGCATTTAACCACGACGGCCCGGCAGGTCTGCCAAGGCAGACCACATAGCCCAGCGGTTGCTCCACAGTCCGCTCTGCTATCAGAGAAGTACCAGGAGCAGGAGCATGACTCACCGCTTGCTGAAGTGGTCCCTTGCGTGAGCCGTGAAGCCTCGGTTTTTTTCTTTTCGTTGTTAATGGAGAGACACCTCATGACAAAGAAGTGTCTCTCGTAAAGTCTCGAACGGCAGAGTGTTAAAGGAGTTAGCTGCATGCAATGAGACGGCTAAAAGCACGCTTCCCTCCTTCACTGCGGCCAGAGACCCAACCTTCAGGGCATTCAGGGCGTCCACGGTCGACCGACCCGCCTTTAACCCGAACTGAGCCTCTGAAAGACCCGGCCCCATCTCGAGATGCTGAGTGATACGGGCAGCAAGAATGTACTAAAAGAGCTTGCCCATCTTACTCATCATCACGATTGGCCTGTAAGAAGAAGGAGAGTACAGAGAACGACCCTCCTTGGGCAACAGACACAATTTCTCCTCCTTTTAAATCTGCGGGAACTTTTCAACGCGAAGACGTACATTGAACAGGTCTTCCAGAGCGATGTACAGAACTCGCCCTGGAATACCCTTCAGTCCCGGAGCCCAGAGTCCTCAATTACCACAAGTAAAGGGGAGGAGTCATCTGCACTGTTAGACGACTCCAGAAAATAACCTACTACACTAACATGGCTTTTCTCACTAGTGAGCCCTATGCGTTTTTCTACATAAAAAAAGGTCAAAACGGTACATATAGAATTTCGTTGCACTGTGTTAAATGATAAGAAATGGTAAAATTCAGCTCTATTATATTATTATTTTATATAGCATATTATTATTTTATTATATTTCTGTTTTTCATGTTGGTCCGAAATTATAGTGCGCGAAGTGCGAGCGAATCCGTGGGTTCTGCTAGTGTATTATACATATAAACCTTTCCGTTAATTGTGTATCAAACGTCATAAGGTTTTCATTCATATTAAAAAAGTTTTTATTGTCTAAAGCGCTAAGGTAAGATTTAAAATAATTTTATATGGTGGTTAATTGTTGTTGAATTTTCTAATTCTCCGCGCAATTTTCGTAATATTTTATTTCGTAAGAACCTTCTCCTGACAATAACAAACACAACAAATAAAGAATTAGCGAAATCGGTCCAGCCGTTCACGCGTGATGACGTGACCAAGGGAAATAGGGATTCATTTTTATATAGATAATAGATTAAAAACTCTTCAAAATCTTCAAAATTACCGTCTTCAGTCGTTTCTTTAATAAGTAAATATGGTTATATTTGTAAAAATCGTAAACAAATATGTTAGTAACTAATAATTAACACCTGACGGTTTGATAAATTTTATCTCTGAGGGATATGAAGGGAGGACCCCAGACTCAACAATAAGTATTTGAATTCACTTTTAGAAGGTGATTGAGCTTGCACAAAACCAGCTTCTATTTTATATGCATTCATATTAAGCTGTATATATACTTAAATATCACAAAATAGCACTCTTAAAAAACTTAAATTGCTAACACTCTTAAAATAGTTGCCAACAGCGTCGCGCGGTACTCGGGCGGCGGGCCGCCTGTGTTCGATCCATCACAATGACGTCACACGCGCCCGCGTAATTTGAATTTGCCCGCAGAACGGCGTCATGTTTATTACTTAATATCTTCGTAAGTTTTGGTCCGATTTGGATAATTCAAAAAGGTATATCATTTTTATGTCATAATTAATAACGTGGATACTAATAATATGGCATTTGCTATAACTGTACTGATCCTCATTGAATACTCTAAATCCCTTAAAAATTCGAACAATAATATAATATTGGTCTAATATTTTATACTTTTAAAGCAAGGGTGTAACAGGATCATTATAAATTATTGTGGCGATTTAAATTGAGCCCAATCGCCGAGTGATGTATATGGGGTAAATAATAATTTGCAACCCTTTTGTTAGAAAAAGGGATGATAATTATGACTCCTAGACCAACGGCGCGTGCGCTGACACCTGCTAAATACGACGCGTGCCACTAATACTTGTTTTTAATATTAGATTTTTCGAAATTATTACTTTCGAATACGTTGTGCAATCATTTAGAAATATATTAATACAGCCGTTTTGAACTAATGTTTTTCAATTGTTTTATATTATATCTGGCGTAATATAAATTATATAATAACTATTAACTATAATATCTATATTTTATAATATAATTGATGAGTAAAAGCTCTCAGCGTAATACACTGAGAGCTTTTACTAAACGAAAAGTAAAACGTTCATGAAGATACATAATTTTGAAAAAATATTCTCAATAAAGGATCAGCCAAGTGCGAATTATATTAATATTAAAATTAATTAAAAGGTACATATAAGTATTCGTTGGCATTTTTATTAGTAGCTATCTTTTAAAGATAGCTTTTAAAGATGTAAAAAAATACTAATTGAAGGTAGGTATTGTTAATGTCATTTAGTACTTATTTTTATTTTCTCAGTGATAAAATATTTTCCTGTAGTAAAAAGTAACCTATTACGTTGACTCGGATAACCAGCTATCATCATACTAGATTTTATCAAAACCTGTCCAGTTGTTTTCTCGTGAAACGATCATAGACAGACAGACAAAACAAAATTGAAAACTATATACTGGGCCTCTGTATCGTTAATAATGACTCTTTCAATTAGATCAACCAAAAAATATTTAATGTACAGATTTGAAAAAGTTAGGATTTTATTGTATGTACATAGATATATAGTAGGTACCTAATAATTTTGTGAAAAATTAATGATTTTTTTAAAAATACAGTTTAACAAAGAAACTACACCGAAGCGGTTGGGTAATTGGCAGGTCCCACGATGGGCACCAACTAGAGCTCGTCCTGTCGAAATGCGCCCTAACCCTAAGCCTATATGCGATATTAACGGTCGCTTTCTACCGGGAGCACCTCGAGGGTCATCCAAATGTTTCGGACACTTTACTGGCACTTGGGAGTTACCTAGAAAAATTACAAGGAAGGTCGGTAAGTAACATTATATCAATGTGTTATGGCAAAAAGTAATGCTTGACATCGAAAAACAGTAAACATTCAGTCGTGTAGTGAGGCGTGTATAGTGTCTTGGTACCTATATTCGCAATGTGACTCGCATTGTAACATCTAGGTATCGTCGTAAAATTTCCAAGTTTTATTTGTTGACACGGAGACTTTCGCTCTTGGATATTTTACGTGTTACGAAGTAGTTAACTTTTTGCGGATGTACTGTCAAAAAGAAATATATAAACGAGTTGTAGGTATATTTTATTTACACGCAAATCGTAAAAAATCTGAGTATATTATAAGGGATATTGATTTAAATAAAACGAAACATAATTTTGCTTAGCGGAAGAACTATCTAAGGAGCCTCCGGATGGAAGATTTCCAGATTGGCTTAATCGTCGTGTCCAAAGGCCAACCGCACGCATGCGCGCCGGGAATCGCGGTAAAGAGACGGAGGACAAACAAGCGATAGATGAACATACCTTTATAGTAAGTGGACGATACTGTGCGTGATTTTTGCGTTCTCTATGAACTACTGTCTACTTATTATTGTCACCTTGTAAGTTGTGTATAATTAAAATAATTGGGCGATAAAACGATAAAGTCTTCTACAGGTTACTTTTTTATTATACTTGTATATTTAGTTTTCTTACAGTTGAAACTTGGATTAGCGCAAAGAAAGTTAATGTTTGTAATTAGCCCTTTTAAACATCCCCCTGCCGGGCACAAGCCTCCCTTTAATACGTTATACGAACTTTTGAAATTTTTTTTTAACTTATTTTGGTACTTGTAGAGACAAATTTAAAAAATAATTACGGTTTCATTAAATTTATTTATTTTATAAAATATTAAGTGTATGTATTGTTAGTTTCATTACATAGGTACATAGATGCATTTGTAGATAAGTATATTGAACATAAGCTATAGTATATGCAGCATTAAATATCAATATTATATTAATAAAGTTCGCAGTATTCTTATTTTAAAGACTACTAATAGTGTGTGTGTGTGTGTCTCTTCCTGTCACGTTGTAAAAGCTGGATGGATTTAAGTGGTATTTAGATAAGATAGCCTATCGAAGGTCAGAATAATTTTAGAAGTTCATCCAAATATGATAGATTTTCAAAAAAAATTGATATTTTTTAAAGTAAGGAATATGACAATGTTATATAAAATGTCTTTTTTTTTTAATTTTCTTCAGATAGGCATATCGGGTTCAATGATACCTTGACAAGGGCAATTGTCAATGATAAAACATTTGTGTATATACAGGGTGGTGACGCTTGATCAACGTTCCTTCAAACCACATATAGTATAAAAAATTACGAGTTGAATACAAAAAAAACTAATTGAAAATATTCAAAATTGAAGCCACAGGAATTTTTTTTCGTTTTAAAATTTAAAACCATCATATGTACGCGCAAGCGAAGTTCGCTAAGGTCATGCACCCCTAGACGGCGAAATACTGTGCGACGTTGCCGCTCCGAATACATTTAAAGAAATAAATTAATCATGGCGCGAAACGCGAAACTCAATAATCATGTAATTTAGTGTAATGTTGATCATAGTAAGAACATTATAAATTACTATAGTTAGTTAAAATGCTTAGGTTTATCAGAAAAATACCTGTATAATTTATTTACAAAAAAAAAAAACACTTAATAAATTATTTTCAATTTTGTCTTTCGCAGAGAAATAAAAGTAACTTTTTTGTGACTAGTTAATAACTAATTATTATAAACATCACATCATTAAATTATTTTAAAAGCTAGATATAAGAATAATTACAAATTATTTAAATAACATATTTACCTCAAACTACCAACACATTTTTTATAACCACTTTTGTGTGACAATAGTACCTACAAACTTAATGTGAACCGTATTGCTAGGCACTGCAGCAAATTTATTTTCTTAAAGTACAAAATTATTGACTGTCATAATAACAATAGAATGGACTAGAAGTAGGTACATAAATTACTATCGTAACATCATCAACATCAAAATTAAAGCTTAGTACCTACTTGCTACTCATTAGGAGGTAGGTATAATGATGTATAAGACCGGCGTACCTTGGTAGTTAATGACAAATTTATTGTATTTTTTACATTTATAATAAAGCAATTTCAAAATCTACTGACCACTTTTAATAGGCCAATTAGGTACCTACATGTTATTAATTGACACAAAATAATTTCCTTAAAACTTGAGGAGACATTTACTTCAGATACCTACCATAATATGCCTAATACCACGACGATGATCATATTAGTCAGTATTTAATAACTTCTACTTACTTAATTTTTTTTTTAATATGAAAAGGAATATTATGTAAGTGAATTTAAAAATAGGTACATCTACGCTTGAGTCCTACCACAGAGCAGGTGAATTTGTCAATTCCGTGAGTCCTACCTACTCATTTAAGAACACCAGGTTATTGCGACGTAAGCAGACTAAAACAATAGATTTGTATCAGGTCCGGGTTGTGAACAGTTGCAGAACTAGTCTTCTAGACTTCTACAACCAATCAGTGACTGAAAAAACAGCATTAGGTACGCGCGATAGGTAGGTAATTCGTACTCCTAGTCATTAATAAAAGCAACTTGTCATTCTTAACTAAACCAAAATCAAAATAACTTAAAAGCAAAACAAACACAAACGGCCTTTGTCAATCCAATGCCGACATTAGGCCTAGGATGCGGCCGCGGATTTTGAAGAAGTATTGAATAATTCGTTTTAATATTAAAAGTTTAAAACTACCTAAATTTTAGATGAACATAAAACTCTTAGTTAATCGATTATTTGTTTATAGTTAATACTTAACATTAATTAAACTAAATTAACAGCAAAAATAAATTAGAAACATGTAATCCAACCGGGATTCGAACCCACGACCTCTATTGGCTCTGTGGGCCAATAAGCCTATAAGGGCGGCAATTTTTTCTGCGTCGTGCTTTACAAACACGGTTTTAAACAAGTTACTCTTTCAATTTTCAAAAAAACTATTTAGGTACCTACCTATATTCTGAAATTTATTTATTAAAATGCCTATAAACTTTTCTATTTGAATTATCATTTTACGAGAGACAAGAAAATATGCGTGCAAGAAAGAAGTTAAAGGTTCTGTTAGTGATATCAATAAATAATACTTAACAATAATTTAAATAAATTAACAGCAAAATTAAAAAAAGAAAATGTAATTGAAACGGGATTCGAACCCGTGACCTTACGAGGTCAATAAGTCCATGAGGGCGACAAATTCACCTATCCAAAATCTAGTTAGGTATAATATGAAATTTATTTATCAAAATAGGTACGAACTTTTCTGTTTAATGTAACTTTATGTAGGTAACAGGATTAATTAAACAAAATAATATTATTAGTTACTACTTTATTACAAATTATAAGACATTCATGTAGCATTAAAATGTTTTTAAACCTCCATCAATTCACACACACAATGATTAAAATAATACACATAATACCAGTATAATATTTTTTAAATTGTACGATACAACAATGAATAATGCAATATTGAATAACGTTCACTAGAAATTACAATCTACCACAATATCTCGTTACATACTTTAATCAATGTTTAATTCACTTTCGTAAAAAATCTTTAAAAGTATTCTTAATTAAAAATAACAATATTTGCAAAATTATTGGGCATAGACACTCGCTAAAATATTCGTAATACCTATCAACCGTAATAATTATTATAAAATACATTCAAACTTATGTACCTACCTAGAATCAGATTTAAACTAAGTAGGTAGGTACTAGGTACATTGGCACTCGAATTATTTAACTCTTGATTTCAATTAATTTTATCTGTATCACATAACTACATACACTAAACAATCGAAGCAAGTCTTGTTTGGGGTAAAAGTAGGCGAAGGGACTGGGCATTGGCCTTCCTCTACCAATCAGTTCCTCAAAACCAAGTAGTAAGAACGCGCAGCGGTAGATAGCCATTGATACCTCCTGCATACATTGTATTGTACGTACGCAGAGCTCCGTGGTCATCTCACATTCCCCGTAAGGGGAGTGGGGAAACGGCATCGGGGCATAGCCCCCTGACCGTGGGATCTTCCGCCGCCCACGAATATGGGCGCCTCGCTAGGAGGTTCCTATCTGGGACCCTTGAGGCTTCTATCGAGTAGGTAGCCGCCCGGGCGATCAGCCCAGCCGTGTGAGACTCTATTCAGGGAGGCCCAGCCAGGCGATCAGCGACCAATCCGCGGCTACTCTGGAGTCTCAGGTGAATCTCCCGAATTTCTTGCAGAGCTCCTGATGCTGTAGCTTCGTTTTATATCATCTCCCGTTAATGAGACGGTTGACACCGTTGAAATATATCTTCGTGCCTTCGAACCTTGGCAATGGCAACTACTGCACCACTTGGCAATGGTACCAAATACCATCGCCAAGACGGGGCTATTTTAGATACCCCCCCCCCCCCCAAAAGAGCGTTAATTAAAAACTACAATATGACACTTTCACAAACTATTAGGTACATCGATTCATTAAAATCAGTCCTTTTCTCATGTGCGTGCTCCCACTTCAACACTTTAAAGTCAACTAAAGTAATAGAAAAATATTTAAAAGCATAAGCCGCCTTTGTCAAAGAAATGCCGACATTGGGGTCTTAGTGTAAGCGTAGTTGCGGCGGTAATTTTATTGCTTTATTTAATATTATTATTGGTATTTTTAGGCCTATTATTATTATGAAAAAAAATATTCTAGTAATAATAATTCAAATAAATATTTTATACATGTTTTCCTATAGGAAATATTTTTAGAAGAATAAATTAATTCAATTACTTATTACGAATTCGCTACAATCCCCGCTATCGCCTATGACACCTCACCCTACCTTACAACTCTGTCGGTACACATTCAAAGGGCGGCGATGCTTACACGTGTCTTTAAATTTCTTTGAGTTTTGCCGATTTGAGAAAATGGTGCGACTGTCAAGGATTTTTGCGTCATAGACTATAAATACACAGAAAAACCTACTTTTAATTAGTATTTATTAATATTGAAAATGATAATTTATAGCATTTCCTGTTTTTATTACATATTAGATTATTTTATAAATAGGTACCTGGTGATAAATTGATATCAATATTTTTTATAACCATCTTAAAAGTGTAACCACAGTAGCCAGTAAAAATAAAATTTAACCTCGCACTAAATTTCCGATCGAATTTTTGTTTTTTAATAGATTTAGGGTCACTTATTGGGCATAAAAAACCCTAAATGCTGACCGATTCAGGTGGAGCTTCAAGAAAAGAAGTTTTTGGGCGATATCTCAGAAACTATACATTTTAGAGCAAAAGTTACTCAAACCATTATTGTAGAGAATAAAATTTGGCATCTTTTATTTCTTGTAAACTTTTTTGTAAAACTTACCGTTTACGATTTAAGGTTTTTAATGAACCGGTTTTTCTGTCTCGGTCGACAACTCTCACCGACACTGATCAATCAATAAAATGCATTTTCAATGAACCGTATTATGCACATTGTATGTGATTGTTTTCATGTACTTTATTTACTTACTTCACACGATATTTTACTCAATTCTAAGACATAATATGCTATGTCACTTCTGCGAATTCTTATTGATTATTCTATGCAAACGTCGCTAGGGCTAGTAGTACCTACGGCTGCTCGGGGACAGTGCGATGTTGCCGTCTTTAGCTGGGGTCAAGAAACTCTGACCTAGTAGTGTTTATTTTTATGACCATTTTTATTGTATTTATTTTGTTTGAAAAATTCACTTTTTTATTTGAAGGTATATTTTCAAGTTGTTAATTTTTATCGACTTATATCATCTCACCCTACATGCAGTTTGAAGGAACGTTGATCAAGCGTCACCACCCTGTATAATAATATATACCTACTGCTAATACGCAGCAAAAAGGTACTAGGTAGGCATATGCGAAATAACACGATTATTAAATTGAATAATGTGTACAGTGTACACATTACTGAGTATACAGTACCTATAGTCACAAAATTATTAAGTAAAATAGAAACAGCTGGCCGATTTATGTAAACTGGATGACTACTATTAGATATAAAATATCTAATATTTTGTCGTCAACTAAACGACCAAAGAAGATTGCTAAGTATCTACAGGTGTATGGATTTAGTCGACTAGATAAAATCGTATTAATCGTGTCCGATAAAATAGTCGTAAATACTTTATTGCGCATTGATTCAATGATTTTTACATTGTAGTTAGATAAGATTAATAATAAAATATATGTAATATAGTCTAATGAGAGGTCAAATTCTTTCATTTTTATAAGAAACCTAATCTAATATAATAAGTTTATCTATATTATAACTGCAACATATTTTTTTGCAAAAAGAAGTTATTACAGGTAATTTCCAGCAGAAGTGAAAAAAATTGTCTAGTTACTGACTTTTTTCACAAAATACTAAGTATGGTCAATACCATACTTAATACCATACCATACTTCTCAATAGAAGACAGCAGAATCAGATGAATGTTTAAAAATTGATTAGAATTTTGATCTTAAAATACATACTTATTGAATTATCTTATTATGCTTAAGTATTTTTATTTCATTATAATATGCTTGCAGCTTGATATAATATAAAAGTTCGTACGTGATATTCGTATACATTTCGTACTTGTGTTTAAACCAAATGTTTTAATATCTATTTGTATTTCATTTCAGCCAAATCAGTGTCCCTATCACAAACATAAAAATAAGAAGAAAAACAGTAATAACTATGAAAGAAATAATTAGAACTTTTTTTACTTAGTCTGTTAATTGGATTTTTTTTAATTTTTTTTCTAAATTATTGCATGTCTGTACAAAATTAAGGAACAGGATCAGGAAGCCACAAAAGAGCCACAACAAACAATTTTAGAGCAAGTTCAAAATAATTATACAAATGAGAAAGATCTAGAGGATGATTTATATTTAATTAAAAATAATAAAGAACCAATTGATAGCGATGGCCATGGACCTTATATACCAGGATCTTTAACTGATCCTGAAAAGAGGCATGATAACTATGACCTATTGGTAAAAGATGCTGTTGAACAACTTCACGGACCTCAAGAAAATCCTACCGATGACTTTTGGCGTAAAGTATCTGAAAACGCAAGAAATGGACAAAGTGGTGATAGTATGAAATATAGCAAAAAAGGCGAAACAACGAAACTTCCTCAAGTGAATGTGTCCCAAAACTTTCACTTTGCAAAAAAAATGCACGCTGGAAATTTAGAACACGAACCATTACCGGATACTTTAGGGTATCGTCATTTAACGAAAGTCGGAGAGCACCGAGACTCTGATATTGTGGTTAAGCCCTATGCTATAGGATGGAAGGGCTATGGTGCTTCAGGACCAACCTGCTGTACTAAAATGCGCGTCCACAGACCTAAAACCTGTGATCCTAAGAAAAATGAAACGGGAGGCGATGATCGTAAACAACGTCCGGCAACATCAGCAGTGGATCTAGGAGGACAGTATAGGAAACCTATGTCTTTAATGGACCTTGCCATTTGCTGGGACTTTAAAACTGAGGATCCGAAGCGAGAACCTCGACCACCAAAGCATATAGATGGATCAAACGGTTCGCGAGCACCAGCTGTCTTCACTATGGTTCACACACCCAAAGAAGAAATACATGAAACAGTGTTAGGGCACACATACCCTATATTTAATCAAAATCGGGACTTAGATGATATCGGACGTCATAGTGTACCCCATTTTGAAAAAGATATGACTAAAGAGAAGAAAAAGGACTCATGTGATGTGCAATATTGCCCACAGCACAATGTGACTGAAAAAAGTATCAAGTCCAGGTCGTCAAGTAGAAAAAGTTCTGCGCAATCCGGAGACAAAAGTCCTTGTGATGGTATTAATGGTTGCGGTACTCTTTCAGATATAAGTCAAAATTATAATCGCGGAGATTTGAAACATAAAAATAAGCCCGTAAAGGAAGCTTGGAGTTCAGATAACAAGTATGAAAATTCAAAATATGATGTAAACCGAAATCGCCACAGTCTGGAATCTTATGAGAAAACACCGTTGGCGCAAGGCAAGTTGCACCAGAGTTCCCCGAATGAATCACAAATATTGAAGAATTCTTCCAAAGAATCGTCCAAAAATAGCGAATCCTCAAACATCAAACACAAAAACTGTACTTCTTGCAACGGGATTAAAGTATTGCAGGATAAAAAACAAAAAGACGATTATAAGTTCGCTTTTAAGGCTGGTAACCCAAACTCCGTGCAAAGTACCGTATCAAACGATTCAAAAGAGTTAAAGATACCAAAAATGCGCCATCCTTACACCAAAAAATCCTACACCATCCCAACTTTAGCTCCCCCATTTAGCATTTGGCGCGATGCTAATGCTACCGGCTATCCCGAGCATTGGAGACTAGCGAGTGTGTATCAACATGCCTTCAAACCGCCTGAACAACGACGAAAACCGCTTATTGAAAGTGTATATCAGTAAAATGTTTTTGCTATAATTAAAAGTAATAGTACTGTCTCAAAGTTTTAAAAAAACAATTTAATTAATGTATTATTAAATTTATGTAAAAAGTGTCTTTATCATTTATTCCTAAACACCTGCGTTTGTATCTTGATTCTTATCACTTTCGCCAAATTTATGTACAATACTAGGTAGGTACTGCAATTAGTATAAACGATAAAGTACTTTATTTCGTTGGTTTGCTCCTTGGTTTTTAAAGCTAAACTGATTTCAATCAAAATTGGTATGAGGAACGTTGCAAGTATTATAACCAAACTTCAAAAAATAAATATTAAAAAAAAAATTTAAGAGTTGTTATTTTAACAAATGATTTAAAATTCATACTTTACTTGTAGGTTCGTTTAATTTCAACATTAATTATAATTGAGGTTCTATTACATGATATCTGTTATATGATAAAGATAGCTGTAGCAGCTTTTCTCTTTCCAATAAAACAAATGTCTGTGTACTTGTGTAGTAACAGGAGTGACAACTGACGAAGTTGATATTATATTTTTTTAACCGACTTCAAAAATTAGGTATCTTAAAAATAAAACAAAATAGACACTAAAAATGATTAATTTATTAACCGATTATGGTAAAAATCGTTCATATTCTATAAAGAAAGTACACATCCTTATAGTTTCCCAAGCTTTGACGCAGTACTGGAACCAGCCTTTCTCGGACAGATTTGGTACATTCGTTATTTGGTGTCTGTTAACACCTAGAATCATCCAACGTAGCCTTTTCGCTAATTGTTCGAAGTCGAGGTGACCACGATATATATCGTGATTATCTAAAAGAAATATAAAATTTTATCTGCTATTTTCATTAAAAAACTGATATTTAGGCTTATCAAATATGTATTTAGATTTTAGACTGCACAAACATCCTGGATGTCTTTATTGATTCTTTATCTAAATTAATCTATACAAATAATAAAATTGTAGTTTAAAATAATTTTACTTTCATTTATCATTACTATATAAATATCTATGTGCAATAAAAATATAATAAAATTCTAACATAGTAAAATCCGTATATTTTTTTAAAAATCTTATTGAAATACAAACCGGGAAAGACAGATACAAACTAGAAATTTTTTTTCTAGTTTGTATCTGTCTGTCTAACAGTGACTTCATCACAAGAAAACTATTGTACAGATTTTCATGAAACTCATCACTTAAAAGATTCAATACCTTCAGCACTATAAAAATTTAGCATTAAGTCCGTCTTTTTTTAATTTTAACTGAGAGGCTATCAAATGAAAAAACAACATACCTAAATTAATGACGACTTCGAAGTTAAAGTACTTTAGTGCTAGTCAAAGTTATATTCGCCAACCCTAAAGCCGTTTCCCGACTGTCATATAAAAGTTAGTATGATAGTCAGTCATCCTGTATAGAGTAGATAGAGTATACTGGTTTTTAGTTACCTACAATATGTATAACTTGTATATTTTTTGGATATATTACGCGATAGATACCTTATGAACCTTATTCATTATTTCTTTTAATGTATAAGTACTTGAGGAGTCATTCCCATATAAATTAAAAATGTAAGTAAGGAATTCTGTTTTTTTTTATGGTAAAAAGGGGGCAAACGGGCAGGAGGCTCACCTGATGGGAAGTGATCACCTCCGCCCATGGACATCTGCAAGCCTGGCTTGCAGATGCGTTGCCGGCCTTTCAGGAAAGGGAGGGATGGAGGAGGGAGGGGGGAATGAAGGCGGAGGATGAAGGGAAGAGGGAAGGGGGAAGGAGAGTGGGCTTCCCGGACTCTCACTCACCGGACGAAACGCGACAGCATAGCTGCCACTTCACGCCGGTCTTCTGTGAGAGAGTGGTACTAATGAACTATACGGGGCGTGCCGGCCCATTCGATTGCTACCCGAAGGTAACAAGCATGGCACTACCACTTGAGAAAACGTAACGTTTTGCAACGTAAAGCACAACACCATCTAGTTGCATGGTAAGCTACGAGGCTTGTGTTATGGATACCAGATAGTTGATATACTACACATATAACTTTAAATACTGACATATTATAAACGCAAATATTAATAGTATGTAAACACTCATGACAGGAGTACGAATATTTCTGCTCATGACACAAATGAATTTCCATCGGGACTTGAACCCGCTACCGACTGAATAAAACGTAACGTAATTAGGTTAAGAATTAAGTAGTATAACAATATCTTACCATAATCACTATATATCTCTGGTAACAGAAACAAATTTATAGGAGATCCGCAAGTTGCAACATTATATGCTTTACAGACATTGTTAATATTGACGTTATTTTTGTTTGTGTCACAGTACATATACATGCCGGACTGCAGTTGTAGTTTTGACTTTTGGAATGCTTTCCTGCAAAATATAAATAATGTAGTATAAAATAAATAAAATAAAAAAGCCTTTTATACCTGCTTACAATATTTTCTTATCGTTAAATATAATAATAAACTCGTCACACATTGGCTCTCACTTGGCTTAGGCTCGTGATTGCTACTTTTGCCGGTGTTATATATACCGAGAATAGTTTAATTTAAATAAATAATAATGTAGTATTCAGCACTTTTTATTTGTCCGTTAGCTGTGTGTATTTGTCGTATGATGTATTTGTCCCTTCAAGACGAGGGGAATCAGACTATAGTCCACCACTCTGGAAAAGTTTGGGAGGACTGAGCATGTCTTGCGAGAATGTGCTAGCAGGGGCGGATCTTGAATTTGTGGGGCCCTGGGCTAATACTGCTTAGGGGCCCTACCTAATTACTCAACCAATTGCCATTTTGTCAAAAAACTGTTTTCTGTAGTGATGTAGGTATATATAATATATGTTATGTACAGGACAAAATATTTTATTTATTTATTAAAACATTATTTATTGCAAAATAAATTGACAGGTTATGAATGGTTATGTTATATTAGTTATAAAGCAACCTTTCTGCATTTTTGTGCTGCAAATTCTTTTATTTGATCATCGCAATGTAATTTCTTTGTTAAATCGCAATTTATGGAAAGAACTGATAAATGATATAGTTGTCCTGTATTTGTTATCTATCCTATCCTATCCTGTATCCTGTGTATGTATCCTGGAAAAAGAGCGGTCCGCTTCACAGCTAGTGATCGGCATCGTTAAATTTTTTTTTAAGATGGTATAGCAGTTTCGGAAAACATCAACATGTTTCTTTTCATAAATTAGCCAAAAAATTTCACTGCAAGAGTGTAAGACTCTGTTTTAGACTGCAGTAAGGAAGATTTTAACTGAATGCACTCATTCACTAAATGTTCGTCTACGTCATTTGGATAATCTATATAAATAAAATGATAGAGGTCTGCAGTTGTGCAGCGCATCACGGAAAAACTACTGGATAGATTTCAATGAAACTTTCTAAGTTTTATTTCTTAGACACTTGGCTCTTATCAATAAAAAAATGATTGCGATATCTTCATTTAATAAAAAGTAATTAAAATTTTCATAATGCCATCATAATTACTTTTTAAAGCTCTGACAATATCATAGTGACAAGACCATCTGGTCTGGCTTAAACTTTTTACCGTAAATTTTAATTTTGTTTGTTACTACTTCATATTATTTTAACAAATATTATAAAATAATATAATAATTGTAATTATAGTAGCTAAAAATAAGTTAATTATATTGCCATATTTATAATATAAATAAAAATTTTAAATTTTTAAATGTTGATGCCATTTTGAATTTTTGTAAATTGTGGGTAGGCACTGTCTGTAACAAGTATTATAACCCGCTGAGACGTAAAAAATTTACGGTAAAATACCTCAGTCTCTCGCGTGACCATGATTGCTGTAAAGCATTCGAAACGTCGGGATCCAAAAATCCAAATAAATCCGCGACAAAATCCGAAAAGGTAATTTCATTTATAAAGTCATGTTTTATAATTTTTACTTACCTACTGCCTACTAAAAGCAGGAAGTCTACTTATGCTGAATACTTTCAATTTTAGTAAATTAAAACCGAAAACAAGCGACGGGGAATTCCCCGTTCCGTTTGATAGATTTTTTTAAATTCTAGATATGTAATTAATATTATTGACAATATGGTCTATTGCTTTCAGTTCGGCTGGGGGCCCTCTGTATCCACGGGGCCCTGGGCTGCAGCCCAAACAGCCTTTAAGTAGATCCGCCCCTGTGTGCTAGGATCTCTCAGACATGCAGGTTTCAAGAAACATTTTTATAAATTAAATATTTAAATCTTTATTTAATAAGTAGGTGTTTGTTACATTTTAGGATTCCAAAGCCATAATGCATAAACGGTAATAATTTCGAGAAGTCAGCCATTTCACTCTAACATTATTAGTAATAGTACTTAATAGTTTGATTTTTTGGGCAGATATTTTCAAATTACAAGAAATAAAAAGTGAGTTTTAATATAGGCATGTACAATGTACTTTTAGCAATCAGAAGTGAAATTTAAATAAAAAAAACTAAGCAGAATTAATATTACAAAATGGCTCACGTATACCGAGCAACCTGAACTGCGTCCGCACCGAGCACTGACAAAGCAACAAAATGTCCGTGCACCGCCCAGTATCGTGCCTTTTATAGATTTACTCGGTATAAAGTATCGCCAGAGTGGGGGTATAACTTATACGGCCTCTCCTGACAGTAGGTCGTCCTCGATCCTGGAGTGGGTCCTACCGATCCTAATCTAGAAGTGGCATTGATACTCCAGCCTCCAACTGTACCACCCGTGAGCGGTGGCGACTAGACTTTGTTTCTAGCGTCACATGAGGCGGCAAGGTTGGTTCTTCGTAACCAGCGTGGTCGTATTCGCTTGGTGACGATGTCGAAGTTGACGCTTGAGCGAGCTCCCAGGGATCGTCTGCTTCTGTAATAAGGGTTTTTCCATCGGGGGTATTAAAACGCCTACGATATTTTTTCTTTTCTAAATATCTGACTAGCGAGTAGAACGCTACAGACTTTAGCGAGTGTCACGTGGTCAACGGCTTGATATTAATTACCAACGATACACACAACTGATGAAATAACGCCAATACGACTTAACACAGCGCCAACGCTCCAATGACTTAACAACGTTTCGTTAACACTAGAACGTTAGACGCATGTGCTAACGCATTCGTTAGTAAACGGCGGCTTGACAGATTGTCAACGCCTGTGTTCGGCTAGCGAGACTGCTCGCTACGAACGGACTATACAGCGACTTGACAGTACTTCAACGCCTGTGTTCGGCTAGCGAGACTGATCGCTACGAACGGACTATACAGCGACTTGACAGTACTTCAACGCCTATGTTCGGCTAGCGAGACTGATCGCTACGAACGGACTATACAGCGACTTGACAGTACTTCAACGCCTATGTTCGGCTAGCGAGACTGATCGCTACGAACGGACTATACAGCGACTTGACAGTACTTCAACGCCTATGTTCGGCTAGCGAGACTGATCGCTACGAACGGACTATACAGCGACTTGACAGTACTTCAACGCCTGTGTTCGGCTAGCGAGACTGATCGCTTCGAACGGACTATACAGCGACTTGACAGTACTTCAACGCCTGTGTTCGACTAGCGAGACTGCTCGCTACGAACAAACTAAACAGCGACTTGACAGTACTTCAACGCCTGTGTTCGGCTAGCGAGACTGCTCGCTACGAACGGACTATACAGCGACTTGATAGTACTTCAACACCTGTGTTCGGCTAGCGAGACTGCTCGCTACGAACGGACTATACAGCGACTTGATAGTACTTCAACGCCTGTGTTCGGCTAGCGAGACTGCGCGCTACGAACGAATAATACTCACGGACAAAAAATGCAGCACACGCCTCTGGACTCCACTCGCCGCGCCAAGGCACCATATGCTGTGCAGCATCTTGCGTTGACTTCCCGTAGTCCCCACTGACCAGTAACCAGCAAGACTTCAACCTTTCGTGGGCTCGGCCTCACCTGACCTTCATTAATTATTCTTCCAAGATATTCTACTTCAGTGACTGTCCTTAACTGTGATACGGTGAGACCGTGATCTCTTTCTACGATGGTCGCGTGAGCGTTCTTTACGGGAACGGGAAGCGTCTCGAATACGCGAGCCATTTCGACGATGCCGAGAACGTCCACGTGACGTACTTTGCGGCATTGTTTAGCACTAAGTTATCACACCGAGTAACCGAGTATAAAAAAAGAACACAAAATGCAAAGTGCGTAAAGAGAGAAAAAAAATATATGAAGAGGGTAGTTCGTGAATCACTTGAACTGCCTGTGAGCTTAAAGTTCTTTATCCCACTTCTGATTTTAGCAATCAGAAGTGAAATTTAAATAAAAAAAACTAAGCTGAATTAATATTACAAAATGGCTCACGTATACCGAGCAACCTGAACTGCGTCCGCACCGAGCACTGACAAAGCAACAAAATGTCCGTGCACCGCCCAGTATCGTGCCTTTTATAGATTTACTCGGTATAAAGTATCGCCAGAGTGGGGGTATAACTTATAGTACATATAATTGAAGGGGTAAAATATTGAAATACAAAACTTTGTAGAATACATTAGGTGAAGAAGATAGCTGAAAATGATTACACATAATGATTAATACCTATATAAATCTTGCATAATCTTAACCGATTCTGGTGTAAAATCTTCTAATTGGCATCTATTGTGTAATAGAAGTAAATGGGGGTTATTTTCACCATTTGAGGTAGACTCAGTGCCCTCAGTGTTTGTGTTGGCCGCATTGGACGCTGAGAGTGACGGTTTTAACATTTCTGCTGCTTGCATATAACTAAAAAAATCATATTAATATTATAACTCAGACTAAAAAGTAAAAAATAGTAGTATGATTGCTGTTTATGTTACTGCTAAAAGAATAAGGGTTAATAATCTGTACTTATATTATAAAGCTAAAGAGTTTCTTTCTTTGTTTGGTTGAAAGCGCTAATCTCAGGAACTACTGGTCCAAATTGAAAATTCTTTGTGTTGGATAGTCCGTTTATCGAGGAAGGCTATAGGCTACATTACATCACGCTACGACCTATAAGAGCGGGGCAGCAATGAAAAAGGATGCATAAACGGGAGAAAAATATTTTCAGTCTTTAGGACGCGAGAATAATTCTTATTCGACATTAAAATATATATTTTTAATACAAACCGCAAAAAATTATAATCTGTAAACCAATCTTGAACTGCTATTAAGACATGACATATAGCCATCAAGTATGATGCTATTTGAAGACAGTCCACTGTAATGATGTTGGCACTTCTAGCTGTTATGGGATTTGTATTGGTCTCTTCTATGAGTGATGGTGACCATAGTGGTTGACAGTCAAGTAGGATTACACGATCTGTTGTTATATACATGTCTATACCTGGAAGAATAAAAATAATACATTTTTATATAATATCAGCATTTCCCGCGGTTTCGCACGCGTTCTAAAGACCGGAAACAAGTCTTTCTGAGTCGCGCGCGTCGACCTCGCAGAACTAACGCCCGCCCTTCTCATTTTTGCTACATTTTTCATTGATGCTCCACCCCTATTGGCCGTAGCGTGATGTAATATAGCATAGCCTTTAGCCTTCCTCAATAAAGAGACTATCCAACACAAAAAGATTTTTTAAATCGAAGCAACAGTTCCTGAGATTAATGCGTTCAACCGAACAAACAAACTCTTCAGCTTTATAATATTAGCAAAGATATTGACAGAAATCCATTTTGTATATTTTTATTTTAATATCAGTAATCATATATACCTAATGACTAAGCTAAAACTATCAAAGAAAATGAAACAATGTCAAACACTATCGCGCAAACAAATTGCGCGGGAGGAGTCAGAATAAACTCTTTGTAATCGGGGTTTAACTGTACTTGAATTCAAGAGAGATGAGTCAATCTGTTACACATATCTTATGCAGCCATCAATAAGTACCTTTTGTACAATGAACTCCTCTTTCTATATGTTCAATGTCTTGCATTTTAAACTTAAATATATTCTCTGACTCTTGTGTTTCAGGAGTTTCAACCAAATTTAAGTTTTCTATTTGATTTTCTACAGCTGTTATATCATTGCTATCATCAGTAGTGCCTGTGGGCACTTCATGAGAATTAAGTATTTGCTTACATAAGTCATTAACAGGTTCATTTTGAGCTATTAAGTTTAAGATCATTGATTTCCCTACAGCTTGAGTACCTGTAAATATAATAATAAAACAGTACTTTTAAGTATTGTTTAAATCAAAACATTGAATACATTTGTAGGAATATATCCTCATTTTTGAGTATTTACAAATAAGTACAGTTACTACAGTGAATTTGAATAAAGAAAATAAGTTCAGTTATCATCAACCAGAAAGAAGTTTCTTATATTTCACTGCATGATACTTTTTATATGTATTTTTTCTAATAAAAGTAAACTCTTCTCTCTAAAATTTATATATGAAATATCACTATTTTATTACAAAAAAATCATAAGCATTAGAACTTACTTTCTATAATTGACTTATAAATATTTATGCCAATAATAAATCTACTTTACATCACATTTGATATTGTAGTTTGAACTGTTTGACATACATACCTATTACACCCACAACCAGATAGTTGCTATTAGCACCATTGAGAAATTCCAATGCTGATGTATTAAACTCTAAATTCTCATCTAATAGTTTTACAGGTTTTGTCATCAATTTTCTAGGTTGAGTTGACTTTTGGTCTGAAAATAATTTTACTAATTATTTTAAGTACTTTTAAGTTACTTATGTTTTACCATTTGTGACATATTATACCTTTCTTTTCTTTATTTTCATTTTGTGCAATTTTTGACGGTTGTGTTCCTTCCGATTCTGTTCCTAAAGACTTCGGGCTTACTGGTCTTTCTTCTTTTGGTGTACTCTGTTCGCGAGTTTTTAATATGAAAGTAGGCTGTTTGTTCTCATTTTTTTCTTTTGCAATATCTTTTGAAGTTTCCCGTTCTGATTTTAAAATTACTGGTCTTTTTGGAATGCTCGAAGATTCCTAAAATTATTTTTTTTAATAAATACATGTTAACATAAACAATTTAAATTAGCTTTGTAATTCAATCAATATAAGAGATACTTTTATAAAAATTTTCTTCTTCTTATCAGTCATTTTTAATATATTATATTATAAATAAAAATTGAGATTATATCACATTAAGAAACAAAAATATTTTCTACGTTAAAATTAACAAAGATCTTTATTTTTAACACAGAACACAAATACTCCTAAATTATTAATATATGATTTTAGATTTATTTATATATTTTCATTTACGATTTACGACTTTCAAATATTTATAAGAGTTTTGACAAATTAATCTATATTCTATAGATAATAGTTAGGTTATAGGTATATTCTCTTTGGTTTGGTGTACACTGTAGACCAAACTCCAAAGAGTATAGTTATACTGTAGACAATAGACGTAAGGACTAAGGAGGACTATCTCTGTGTATTAATCATAGATGTGGTATTAATCAAGGAACATTTTTACTCTAGGGTATTAATAGTGTTTGTAGATATTCTCTTTGGTAGAAATGTAATAACCACTTGACGCCCGCAACATATGACATGCAACACCCGATAATCACCGAACCCACTCGGCAATTTTCGCAGATTCTACCATTACATAAAAAAACATTTACAATTTAAATTATATAGCACCGATTTAAAATGTGTTAGCTCTTTTGGATTCTTAAATAATTTGAGTATTTATGAGAATATATAAAATGTCCTTTAAACTATTGATAAATAAAATCAAGCTCGTTATATATCAGCGTTAACGGAAAATTTTCTAATTTTTGTATTACAATGAATTCTAATAATACCAGCGTGTATACTTACACCAAATTTGAAACACTACTTTATGAATAAACATGTAATCATACAAAACCATTTTTTGATTTATTTGTATTAGTTTTTAGTAACAGTCACATTCAAAACTTTATAAAACTCGCGGCTCGTTCGTTGTATTTACACAGGTTACCGCGCAATTTTCAAAGCATGCATCAGGGTTATGGCGAGTAGATTCTTAATAAAATTGACAATAAAATACATATTAATCCTTACTTTAAAAATATACACAAATAAATCTTTAAAACAAGTCACTAGAATTAGAAATTGGATGGTTTTCTTATAAAAGAGAAAAATTGAGGTTATTTTTAAAAACACTCGTATTTCAATATAATTCACATTTTTATGTTTATTATGTGGCTTAAATATGAAATCTACAAGCTAAACTTTGTCACTGATATGAAACCTTTACACTTTTCATTCAAGAAACTAAATATTTTAACATTTAAAGTTATCTAAATTATTGTACTGATAATAATAATTTTTAATATTTTGAAGCGTAGTAATGCTGTACCCCTCAAATTCAACACTAAAAATTATCGATAATTTTTGTGAACGATGAAACAAGTATAAACACAATTATATTTATGTAACAATTATAATTTGATATAAATAATAAAATAGATGTAATAGAATATTTTACTTTTATGGATAAACGAGATTTAAAATATAAATGTAAATAGAATTCCAATTCTTATAAAATATAACATATGCAATAATAAAAATTCTGGGTCTCATGTTAAATATTTCGTAATATTCATAATGTAATTTATGGTTTATATTATTGTATTTTATTTTAATATGTAAGTACAAGTAATTATTATAATTTTTATGACAAAAGTAACACTTTTGTCATAAAATTGTGCATATAATATTTTATTGCAAACGCTCAAAAACTACTTTAACCTAACTTGCCAAATAATTGCTAAATAACTTGCTTGTTATAATTCTAGCTAAAACTAAACTATTGGAGGCAAGTTTTAAATAAAAAGTTTAGTTAAAATTATAATTTATATAATATAATAAATATTTATACCGACTATAATATAATAATTTTATTTTGCAATTCAATAATGTAGCTCTTATAGTTTTTGATGACTAAAATTGATGACAAAAAAAATAGTAACTTCGTAATTTGACTAAGAAAAAATCAAAAAATTTCTGATCTCAATTTTTTAATAAAGTATTTATCCTATAGGTAGTCAAAGACTAATTTACCCTAGATGATTGTCTATTTCATATTCAGTATTCGAAGTAGTAATAAATTTACAATAAAAGAATTTATATACAATATAATATTATGAGAGAGTAATATATATAAGTTCCGAAACTACAGAACTAATTCATAAAATAATTATTTTATTTAATTTACAAAGAAATATATTAATATAATCGGATTTTGATGTGAAATTATTTACTAAAATATGTATCAGAAAAAGCATATTTGTTGGTATCATGATATTAATCCTCTTCTTTACTTTATTTTGGTTTGTTGGGGAAGTATAAGTCGTGGTTTTTTCTATAAAAAAACTAGGGAAATACTAAACGTTAATACCTGAATAATAAAAGTATAAAACTGTTTATTTTGTATGGAAATCATCAAAACGTATAGTACGGACGAGAGTTTGTGAAAATTCATCTAGGTATATACGTGTACAATACAATATAACCCTTTCAAGCAACTATATACTCCCGAGATCGTCAGGGAAAATTTATTTTATTTTAGAACGCCTTTTTATTGCTATTATAATAATATAATATGTTATGCTTATATTTATATTTAATTTATAATACATAAGAGTATTTAAAATTTATGTAACATTTTGTTCTAGAACAAACATAACACATACTTACTTTTTCTATAAACATTCGTATTAAAATGTCGATATCATCGATAGCATAATATATCGACGTGTCAATGCCTAGCCAAATTTGACAACAGTCTAATATGTCACGTTTGACAGCGTATAGGCTGATATTATAATTATTTGTAAATAAACACATTTTATATTATAAAACTATTGAAATATGCTACAAAAAACCGAAAATATGAAATTATATTTGTTTTTATACAATGATATGACTTTTTCAGACATCAAAACATTTAGTAATCGTCCAAATTCTTGTAAATTAATGGCGACTTTATTTACAAATTTCAATACAGCAAAATTTATTTAATCAAAAAGCCAACATTATAACGTTAACATACATTTATTAGTACATCAATAGTAGCAACGAATATTAACAATTATTATTCATGCGTTTACGGTACAAATTCACTTGTTTTCAATTTTTAAATTACACTAAACCAATGGCGAGTCGCGCGCTCTTTACTTCAAATTTTATCAACTTTTGACGTAATAGTTTTTAATCTTGTCGGTATTCGATTAACATTTTGTTTTGATATATGGGTTAAAAAACTTTTTAAGTTTCTGTTTATTACTCGTTTAGAAAAAAATAAAGCGATTTCGTTGTATAATAAGTGATAAAATCGTAGAGGGTGTAGCGGTACACATAGGTACCAGCGGGGATCTACGGTAACGCCGGAAGTGGTACACATTGGTACCAGCGGGGATCAAGTGGTTAAATAAGGGTGACGCCACATTACGGCCCACACCACATACGCCCATTTCAGTGCCCTATGTTATGACTAACGATATATTATGTATCAATAAATTCTTATTTTTTGTTTTATCTATTAAAATCTTTAGCTTTATTTGCTTTGGCCAAGTTAAGAAAAAAATATTTATTGGTATTACTTAAAACTCCTATAAACGGATAATATATTTGTAAAACTTCAATGTACAGGTCACATACATATTTATATGTCAGTGGTAAAATATGACCTAAAAATTATACATTTAACATTGGATTTAAATAACTTGGCCTTGGCTAGGGCCCGTCGAAATTGGGCTGTAGAATAATTTAAAATTATTTTAATTTTATATATTTTGTTTTATTTTAAGCTTAAACACAGCCCAATGTTATATGAAAATGTTTTTCTCCTTTTGAAGCAAGAATTATATTGAACATGTTATTTGTGGTGGCGCCACGGTAGCAAGGTGCTAATTCATATCATACTCTTTTGCTACACTACCCATTCGGTGGTTTTTTGAACTGTTATTTACCGCTTACAGTGGACACTGTTTTAACTTTGCTTCCATAATATAAGATAGTACTCCTTTCCTCTACACTCCATAGATCAAAGGTGACAAAACGTGTCAAAACTAATCTATGGAAATCCCTATTGGGGATGGGGATAAATTTTAACAACTAATCTATGGAAATAATATTGACATTTGACATTGACAATTAGAGATACGAAATCGAAAATCATTTTCTTTTTGTTAATTGTTATTTCGTTTCGTTGTCAATTGTCATTCGCTACGAAAATATCATAGTGCAACGAAAATGGAAAAATATTCTTATTTTGTTTGGTGTTCCATAGTCGCATTTTTAATATCCGTGTGCACAGCCGATGAGTGTGTACCTAAAGGACCTTGTTCTTGTGTATTTTCAAATGGCACCGGTATTGACTTAGCGCCTGCTGTAAAAGCAACATTTTATGAAACACAGATATATGAATTAAAGAAAAATGGGTCGCAATATGAACTCAGTACATATTATTACCATCCTTGCTTTGATGTATTACTTAAAGTTAATACCACAGCTTCAGTTAATACGTGCACCAAACCTTTATCGGTAAGATATATTCTTCAAACATGTCCTCGTTAAACTATGAAAAAAGAAATAGAAGAGTAATAGCTAATTTATTTCAGATATGTCGTCATAAAAATATTATGAATTTTAATCAAACAACAAATACATTTCAAATGGACGACGGAAATAATGAATTTTTAGGACAAACAAATGTATCCAAGTTCAGTGCTGATGGAAAATCAATTGTGTACTTCAATCCTCCATCGTAAGTTTTATATTTAGCTCAATTTATTAATTAGGAAAAAGGATATTGCTATTGCTGAAATTATGAATTTCAAAGTTTGTTTCTTGGTATATGGTGTTGACTGGCATAGCTCACTTCTTACTATAGTGCATTTTGTTTATTATTTTTGGATGTATCTATAAAGAAAAGATAACACAGTGACATTAAAATAGTACTTAAAGATATATATTGTGAGATTTAAAATGAAGGAAAACTTGTTTTATGAATTAATGTTGGCCAAAATATCATGGAATTGAATGTTATTAACATGTTAAGAAACTGGTTTGGCCATGTGACACTTATAGAGCTTATAACCTGTTTTCAAAATAAAAGTAGGATATCTAAACTGTTTTGATATTATAAGAAAAATATATTTTATAATACTCTATAATAAAATTAAAAATATTAAAAATTAAAAATAATAATTAGCACACTTTCAATAGAAATATATATTTTTTTAATAATGTAAACTTTTAGCCCTTGGCATCTAAGTATTTAGGTACATAAGTCATAATAAAATTTATATTCATTTTAAAAAACCTTTTACTTATTTCAGTGAGACAGTAGTAATGTTAGTATGCGCTCAAGTAGATGGCAATCTACAGGTGAATTCAGAAGCAGAGCCTGATGATTTGGTAAGTAATTATTTTAATTAACTTTCTGTTGCTATAGTTCTGATGCAAATCTGCTTATTTTTTATTTTTAATGACTGGCACATGCATTAGTCCAAGCATAAATAGGCCTTGTTTACCTTTATGTTTATATTTAGTTTTTCAATTTTTCTGGCTGTTTGTCTGGAAAAATACCATGAGAAAACCACTGGCCAGATATTTATGAAATTTGGTATTAATTATGATAGCTGGTTATCTGGGACAGAATATAGAACACTTTCTTCTGTGAGGAAGTATATCTGAGAAATCCATATTAACCATTAAAATGTACCTAGAGATAAATACATCCAATGTCAGGGAACCAAAAATAAAAAAAAATCATAACCAAATACACATAAAAAGATAATTTCAATTTGGTTTAAAATATACATAAGCTCTAAATATTATTATTAGAAAATTTAACTTTAGATATAATAAAACACTTTTTTTATTATTATTGTCTGACTGACACTTTTTCTGTCATAGACCACATAGAATGTAGAAAATGACCTTTTAGTAGAGGAGACCGTGGAAGATCGACCTTCACCGATCTGATAACCAGATGAGACATATTTTTTATCGAATATAATTTATAAACAAATATGCCTATAATTACTTGCCTATCTGAAAGTGCTCATGGCTGTTTTTAGCTGGGCAACAGTGCTTTAAGTATGATTTTTTGCAGGCAAGTCTATATGACTGATTTTGTAATAAAATAATCTAAAATTTGATATAACTTTCGATAAGTTAGCAGAACGATGGAGTCACCTATATTGACTTACCTGTTTACATCGGCTTTGGTAGCTATACACAAAAATGAGTAGGCAAGCCTACTGAGGCATATTCTGTGTGTTAAAAACTAACAGTGAAATAAAATTGATTTGGTTATCAAAAGAATGAAAGTGATTAAAAAAAAATCGATTAAAGTTAATTTAATTAAAAATAGCCATGAGCACTTTCAGATAGGCAAGTAATTATAGGCATATTTGTTTATAAATTATATTTAATAAAAAATATGTCTCATCTGGTTATCAGGTCGGTGAAGGTCGATCTTCCACCGGCTCTTAGACCATTTTTATTCATTGGCAGATAGCTTACTCAATATATAATTGATTGGAATTTTTATTATTAATTAGGTACTTACACTTATTTGTAATTAGGTACACAAAAATGTTATAAATACATTTAAATGAATACTGGTTCGACATGTTAATTAATGTTGTTACTTCTAATGATGTAGTCTATACCAACATGTTACACTCGCAAGTTACCCTCGTTTTGCTTGAGTGTCTATTTATGTTACTTACAATAGTTTGTATGTTACATTAGGTCAGACATGGAGAGGACAGATTATAACCAAATCTGAGTATATTAAATTTCATTAAAATCTATTTATTTGGATAATACAAAAATGGCTTTTTTTCAGAAAAAATACCTACTATCTATAGCAAAATGATACCTAAATACATTTGATCCAAATTTTTAGAGGTGTTTCCAAGAGTATTATTATTAGACGTGCATGTGTATTATGTAGTATACATACTGGTAGCATACTACATAGTAAATATCCTCAGTACACACACCTATAGTAAATTAAATGACTTTGATATTACATTTCAATAATTATATCTATATCTCTCTCGTGTGCCTATCGATTTTTTTTAAATAAATCACTTTTTTCGCTGAGTCTGAAAATGTGATACGTAAAAAGAGTAAACAAACACTAGGTATGTGTTATACATTTAAATATACTTTTGCACTATTACTTATCCTCTGCGCAGTTGGCTACTCTCATTCAAATTTGTTGGCTGCCCTGATCATATATCGATCAAGAGAACGTTTCCTACGTCATTTTTGTACGATAGTAAGTATGTAAGTGGCTTACTTACATGGAAATCATATTCTGCTTACCATTTTTATTTCATACTGAACGATAAACTTACAGTGATTTTATAGGGTTTAGATTCAATCGAGAAATTATAATACAAATTTCGATACTATCTATATCATCAATACATAATTATGTATACTTAAAAGTGTAACACAATCAAAATTGTATATCAGATCTATCCATCCATTAACGATCGCAGCCTTGTTTCGTGTTATGATTTTGGTAATATTCAATTAAAACGACAGTGTTCTATTTAACCGATCAGCTATGTATATAGTTATTATAGCTATGTAGTAGCTTAATTTAGTGTTTTTGATCTAAGCCTTACATACTAGTACGTAATATATTCAATTAAATATTATATTTTTTTAATAATAATTGTTATTTTTCATATAGTTTAATATCTGGAGGGATTGGGATTATCCTTAAATAATGTATATACCTTTTCATCAGCGTACTGAGTCATGTGCGAACAAAAAATATATTTAAATTATTTATTTCAGGTGCTATCGTTCTATTCGAAAGACGCGTGTTTGAAGCAAATCTCCGAGCCTTCTGAGGCGGGTCGTTCTGTAGGGTCAACTCTACTTGTTATATTTTTCTCCTTTGTAATATTGTACCTTGTACTGGGAATATGTACGAAGAAATTCCTAATGGGCGCTACGGGACTTGAAGTTATACCGAATCTTTCGTTCTGGTCCGATTTACCTAATCTTGTAAAGGTAAGTTTAAATATGTTTAAATTATAATTTTCACATCTTATTAATTGAAAAACTCGTTGTACGTTAAAACGTAGGTACTATAGGTTATTTTACTTGATAAGTAGGTATGTTATGGATATTTTCATTGATATCACTCGAAATTTGTCGCAACCACATGTTAAATTATAGCGCTTGTTTTATCTTAATAGGGTAGATATACGACACTGAATACACACTCAGGTCTTAGCCAATAGATAAATAGTCAATTACTCTCTAAAGATCCTCTATTTTTTATTAAATTCATTTGAAAATACCTATACGATGATAACGTTTATGGCACATGCTTGTTGAGCATAAATTAGTAAATTTCATATAATTAATGGCCATTGACAGACAAACGAAAAGACCCATTTGACAAGTGTTAAATTATTTTCCTCTTTAATAAAAATTAAATATAGATCTTTAATTGTCATTGTTTCCCAATATATTTCTTACTATGTTTTTATATTATATAAAAGGCAGTGGTTGCTTAGTGATAGATAACCAGCTCGCTTGGGAAACCGAGTGAAGCGGGTTCAAGCACCTCTTATATTTACATTTGTTAATATTTTTTAAACGTAATTACCACTACTGCTACGGTGATGGAAGACACCGTGATAAAACCTGCATGTCTGAGAAAACCTGAAAACCTATCAAAGTCTTGTAAGACTTAAAGTCCGCCAAGCCTTACTTGTACAGCTTGGGGGAATACGGCCTTTGATTCATAGGTATAAAAAGTTGGCATGTGCTCAATGGCACGGTGTTGCAGAGAAAAACAGCATTAGGACGTTAAAACGGCTGAACAAACCATTTTATGTCAACTCCGGGCTTTAAACGATATTATATTGTAACTTAAACAATACGAACGGTGACATTGGTAATCTAGAATGTTTCTACAACCACAAGTTACTTTGTAGGGAATGTATTAGTTTAGGCCCAGTTTTAACAGAACTATATACCTATAGGTATTTAGTTCTTTATTGAACGTTAAAGTGCGGGAAGACGAATGTCTTTCCAAAATATACCGGTCTCTTCACGATGTTCTCCTTCTCCATAAACAAGCGGGAATCATGTTAAAAAAGATTCGCACATGAAAATATCAGAGGTGCGAGAGTCGGATTACTGAGTACTGGGCTACCATTATATACCTACCTACAGTTCTCGAGACTTAAGCTCAGCTTTGCATTTGTGTGCGTGCAGTGTACGGATGGGAACGGCTGATGGCGTAGCGCGTTGCGAGTTTAAACTCGTTTTAACGGGTTTTTGATTCGCGGCTATTGGCTTTTAGCTATCCTTCACACAAATGCAAAGCTGAGCTTAAGTCTCGAGAACTGTACATATCTTATGGATACATATTATGTTTATTTTACCACAATTGATGTGATTTTTGTTATTTCTTTTACAGGATGGGTGGGCATTTGCTATTAATGGGTTCAAGTTGCCGTCCAGAAGCCCAGGGCCTGTCACCTCGCCTGACCCCAACAGCTACGACAGCATATAACATCAGGTCAACGAAGGTCAGCTTGTCCTCATCGAAGAATCCTATTGATATGAGTGTAACATAGTGACCAAACACGAAATTCATGGTACGTGACTAATTTATAAAAAAATATTTTCTAAATACATATACTTTTAATTTTATTTGCAAAATACACACTTTACAACTATTTTATGTTGTGGTACTCGCACTATGCAAGCCTATTTTAAATTAATACTATAGTAATTCAATTCTTTGATATTACAGTTCAATAATGATATCTGTATCCCTTTTTTGGGTGTTTAATTTTAGTCATGTACCTATATACCTATCGATATTTTATTAATCGATTTTAAGAATTGAAAAAAATAAAAATGTAAGTAAATGTGTATGTTTGGTTTTAGAGTATTTGCTACAATATATGTTTATAATGTAATTAAAGAACAAAAAAAATGATTAAAGTAGTCATGAAATATCTTTTTCGTTTTTTAAACAGACGATAATGTTGTTTTTTTATTATCACTGGTTAAAAGTAAAAAATACTGGTTAAAAGTAAAAAATACATTTTTTACATTGTAAAGTCCTAAATTTTTTACGCCCCAAATTAATTTATATGATAAGCAATGTGCCGGCTCCACAATTCCAACGTTCACTATCTAGTATTTAATGTATGAAATTTAAGACGCTGTGGTTTTATCTTTATGTACACTAGTATATTGTAATGATCTATTTTTTAAACACACAAAGTAACTGATAACGATGTTATATTTCATTTATTATGAGTGAATTAAAAAATATATGTTTAAAAACGTTTCCCGATACGAAAATAATCACATTTTCGAAGATATGAGGCTTGAATTTGGAACCGGCATTATGCAAGCAAGTAAAAAAAAATGTTTACGTATATTTTGTGTGATCTCTAACTTCGTTATGTAACATAGAAACGTTTGACATTTACATAACATACCTCATTTTGTTATTATTTATATAAAATTTACAACTTAATAATTATAAATAATACTTACCCTCTAAAAAAGTATTAATTATCATTATTTAGTCTGATGACACGCGTATTCTTAATCGATTTTTAAACTTACAAAATTTTGTACAGAAATTAGTCTGTTGTATTCCATGTTTAAAAATCGAATTCATCTAATGTGACCAGTCTTAATATATAAAATAATTTCGACAATCGATAAGAATTCGATAATAAAAGAAAAATACTACCGACAGAACTAGAAAACATCTGTTGAAATTAAAGAAAGAATGATTATTAATTATTATATAATAAGCCCTTTTATATATGGCACTAAAATGTCTATTCGGCTTTAGAGTTTAGAGGCTCTACTCCATTATTTATGACGAATTTATTTTAATTTCAAAATAAACACCTGGAGAAATATTATCTACTCGCGACTACTGTATGGAAAATAATGGTTATTTCAGTAAGATTTTTGAAAGCATATTAATTGCAAGTTGCAACATATTAAATTAATGAGCCTATATAGAGATATATGTATAAATCATTTGAATTGGATTTAATGAGTTTTAATAGGTACGTTGTCTTCGAATGTTCAAGTCAAGCACGTTGTACATAATCGTTGTTTTTGTGTGTTTTAACATTTAGTTTCTATATTTTGTAGTCATTTAATTGTTGTTATATTTTGTGTTAAGTAAATTAAAGCATATTAGACAAGCCCAATATATTTTAGTAAAATTTTGTTTTTGGCAAATATAAGATTGGCATTCGGATCTGTTTATACTTTTTCCATTTATCTTTCTGTAAAAAAAAGAGTGAATTATATTTATATATATTTTTACTAGCCTGATAAAATGTCTGATTGGATGCGTGATTTTTTGTTATATTTTATAGTTTTTTAATAATAATTATTTGTTTTCTTTTTATACCTTTTTTCTTACTATTTAGTCTTAGATGGACCTATAAAAAGACAATATGAGAAGTTTTGGTTTTCGTATAATCATAAGTTTAAATTAGATTAGTATTTCACGTTTATTCCTCACAATGTGCATGCGATATTATTTATTTAAACAATTTCAACAATTGATATGAATTATTATATTTTTTGTATAAATAAAAGGCCAACTGAAATTCCGTACGAACAAATATTGTCAGCTTATATCAATGTATACCAATGTATATATGTATGAATTTACGTAATTACCGTACATTTATTATACCTTTTCTGTAGTAGAAGTTCTAACGAAAAGTTTTAATATTATTCTCCTATTTTTGTTCTTCAATTATACTTAAAGTTGGTGAACTGTGGTAGTACTAAACATTTCATTACCTAAGAAAACTTCCTATATTTAATAGTGTTTTTTGTATCATATACATATAATACATATGATTTGATTTCAGTTTATATTTTTACTATGTTAAATTTTGCTGAATCTTTTTCCAAGTGATACTTTTCTAAAGAATTTTTCTACATTATATTTCATAGATAATATACCTTTAAAGTGGTTAAATTATTTTAATACTACAAAATGATATAAAAATAAGCTAATGAAATCAATTAGGCCATTTCTCTACCATAGAGCATGAGCTGTCCTGAAATGTGATTACTAAAACTCCTTAGTTTTTGGAATATTTAAAGTTTTTTTAATATTTTGTAATTCTTATTTAATGGATATTAGAAGAGAATGTGTGGTCTATTGAATGAACTATGCAATTAAAGGCTTAAAGTTGGATTTCCGTTGACTGATCATAATCATATTAAAAAAATATAAAAACATGCAAAACTTTTTAGTTTTTAAATTGCTAAAGATACTACTATTTTAAAGTGTATAATAATATGTACTCTGAATCATATAATAGTAAGATAAATAAAATGTAATAATACTATGTAGTCCCTACTGTTGTTTGTTATCATTGTAATTATGATTTTCATGATTTTCCATAGAGAGTTCTTTATACATACAATTTTTTGCTGTTAAATAACATATCGTGTCATATCGTGTTATTTTGTTCTTGCCTAGTTTCAATATCATCTACATTGGCTTAAGTAATTATTATTTTTTTGTTGTTTTTGTTCTTATTTTTATTATCTTATATCTTCTAAGTGCCAAGAAATATCATTATTATATTTAAAAGTAAATATTTTTGTAGTTACAAAATATATGCCACATACATTTGTATATTTTTAATAAATTATAATCTCGTGTCTATGTAACGTTAATCCCTACTTAATCTAATGTATTTTTCTAATAGTTTATTATTTATATGAATTATAAGGTGTCTCTGTATCCCAACATATCTTTATAATATTACATACAGTTTAATTGTTTTGGACCAAGTGTTTTTCTAATATCAACGTTATACTGTTATACTCGTATGTATAAACTTTCGCTTTGCACAAAATTAACAATAACCGGTGTGAAATCTCTGAATAAATAATCAAAGAAAAATTGTCTTTTACTCATCAATTCCAGAAAGAGATCCAATGTTTTTCTATATATATTAAGTACAGTATGTCTAAGCATATAGTAAGATTCATTATTTTGAAATTGAGATTATAAAATAAAATAGGTACCTAATATATATCGAACCTGTCCCATGTCTGAACCAAATTTTTGACGGATTCAGACACACTGTGGTGTCCCACTCATAAGTGACAAAACATTACGTACTTTACAGGTTTTAAAATAATCTTGGATTTTTGCTAATAATATCTTAATATTATGAAAACAGTCTCATTCATCAAATAACTAAACTTGAAGCTTAATTTCTTTTAATAAAATATAATACCAAGCTAAGTGTTTTTTGACGCTATGTAAAATCCTCATGTCCTTGCTTGACTACCTAAGAATATTTTGGCTGCTGCTTTATTTTAACGTAAGCTAGCCTTTATATTTTAATATTATTATTGCACCTTAGCACGCAGCGGGCCTGATAGCACAATAACCATTATTATTATAGTTTTTACAAGTAATATATATGAACCATAATTATGTATACTACATATATTCTAATATTAATTAAGAGCGCCGTATTATAGAAAGGCTATAGCCTATAGTAGTGTTATTATCTCGCTGCAGACTCGGCCATAAATCATTCCAGTGTTTCGCTCTCTTTCCCACTCACGGGCCCTATGGTACGGCTTCTGTGCATTACTGCAGTCGATGAGTGATATCGATAGTTGTTTTTTTTGCTGCAGTAAGGTCACGCGGGCGAGAGAAATTATAGGCGCAACCTTCTATCGGTGACTGATGGCGTCAATTATAGAAATACACTAGAGATACAGATTTTTTGCAACTTAATAAATTAATAATAGGTAACCGGCGCACACTCGTGCCATGCTAACAGAAACATATACTTAAGCAAGTTTTTTCTTTATTCCACTAATGTGACAATATTAAAAAGTTTTTTTCTAGTTTAGAAAATTCTTGCGAGTTTTGATGTCGCCTGTCGGACTATAATTTTTTGGTCTGCTTTTATTATGCTGGAGGCATGATGTTATTATAGGAGAACATGTATCATGTTAAAAAAACTTTCTAACTCGACGATTTTTTTATTAAGTATTTTCATCTGAGCATCAGTAATTAATGTGTAATAATAATCAATTATACCCAAAGAAAATTGATTTGGTATTAATCAAATAATGTGAATCCCATCTGAAACAAAAAAAAAGTATATTTTGGACTCATTAACTATATTATATAAATTCTGTAATGTCTTTATAATATGCAACTATAAGTTTAAGTGGGAAGACTTCGAAGATTTTAATACTTTTCTTACAACATGGTATGGTCACAATTAATCGGGAAGGGACTACTTTCAACCTACTATTCGAAATAAAAAAGCGTTTTGAGCTACTTTTTTGAGATCAATTAAGTATGTGCGAAAACAAATAATACAGAAAATGTCACTGCATTATTTACGAGTTCGTAGAATGTTGGTGCCTAATTTAATCTTTTTGTTTTTAACATTTTATTATAAACCAAAAAAAACGTACTGTATAAGTATTATTAAGTAGGTATTCCCTTATATTCACAAATGAATATGTTCCACATATGGAAGTGTGTTCTGTAGTGAATAAACCTAAGATTATTACTTCATTAAATCTTACCTTAGGAGCATTTTCGGTCAAGCACGTAGCCAATATATTTGACCTCTCGCAACCCATTTCACCATCCTCAACCTTTTCGTCATTTACTACAATAATAATATTTATCAACGTAAACGTATCATAAAATATAAGCTTATATTAATAACAATTTAGTAATTTTGACTAAGTAGACATTAAAACTATATAGAAATACCTGTTTTGCACAATTCATATAGTTCCTTAGCTTTGTCTATTTTGTTTTGATTGTCAGCGTATTCCCTTTTAGATAGCTCGTTTGCTTTAGCTAAGTCGAACATACCTTTGTCGTTAATCTATACGGAGAATTAAAAATAATCTAAATAGGTATATAAACGAAATCACGAAACCTCGAAAACCGCTTGACATATAGAGATGAAAATTGGAAGGGAGGTAGTTTATAAATAGTAAATGTCCGCTAAGAACGGTTTTTCGACAGGGTCGAATTAAGGTGGTGAAAAGGCTCTCATAAGTTTTAATGAAATTCCTTCATTTTTTGTGCTTCTAATTTTAAAGTCAGGGAGATAGTTAAGCAATAGGTAGTTATGTAGACAACTTTTAGAATACTTAATACAAATCGTATAAAAGAACCAATTTAAAAATGTCAATCTAAACAAAATACTAAGAAAAAATAAAGCGTAGCACAGCGGACAACGCGACGGGGCGAGGGAGGGGTGCCAACTGCGGGAGAGGGGTTTGCACATATATGAAATGGTAGCCGCGCGGCTTAGAAGTATATATTAATGTTGGGTTTTAAAATAGCTGGAGTGATATTGAAAAAAATTTAGGCAAACTTTAGATTAACCCAGCGAGTGATCGAGTTAGTAGCGATAATAAGAATGAGCGCGGGCGAAGCCGCGGGTACAGCTAGTATATTATAAATGGAATGGATGTTGTGAAGGTGAAAGTTTATAAGTATTTTAATTTTTCCTTAACTAATTAACTAATTAACTTTAGTTACTGTAACATGTTTCTAATTTCAATTCATTTGCATCATAAATAATATTTAAAATAAGTACAGCTTGCTAATTGCTAATAAAGCATTATTACTGCATGTAGGAATTAATGTATAAATACTACAACACATATCACAAAGTTAGGAAATATTCTTAGTTTAAATTTCAATATTACAAACAAAATTTCGTAGAACATTCATCTTACCCATTCGGTTTTTTTAAAAATACAAGCCACTAAGCACTTAGCGGTCAACGATTCAGGTAATTTGTGACTGTTCCTCATTGCTTCTAGCTCTTCCCCTGTAACTGCATGATCCTTGCTGCATTCTACGGCTATGTCGATAAACCATTTTTTTATTTCTGGATCAGTTCGGGCCTGTTTAAAAATGCTGACTTTCGGTTTCAAAAAGTACTATTAATTTATTTAATATGAGCGTAATTAAATTGTTAAATGATTACTTACAGCGAAAATTAATCATAAACATGTTGTGTTTGATGTTTAGTCTGTACAATTAATAAAGACATTGGAAGGGTTTTTTTAAATCACATAGCTGGTTTTTTATTTTATTTTTATACCTACTAGGTATTGAAGAGGTAAATCTCTAATAAATAGGTACTAAAATATATTTAATCAAGCTTAATATAAGCATAAGCGCAGACTTTGCATTTTGAACTTATACATAGTAAGTTCAATATTCAATCAAAAAGTACGTAAGTACAGAAATTGACTTTTGTCATGTTATTGTTGGCTTAAAGGCGTACTATTTGGGCAGTATACTTCGTCAATGTAATGTATGCACTTATATTAAGACTAAAGTAAAAATAGAGGACTGATTTTGCTGCTTAAGCTACTATTTTCGATTTGCCATAAATTTTATATAAGCATTGGTCTTCAGTTTTACTATTGTTGTGGAGAAAATATGATTTTATTCTTTACTTCTATTCCCCTTTTAGGAGAGATAGTCGATATAGAATATAGTAGTTTATGTATTTTTTTGTCTTTTTTGTAGAAAATATTATTATTTAAAGTCATTTCTATTATTTAGACTTTAGAGTATCAACATATACAGCAGCTTTGTTTAAATTATATAATATTTATACAGTACTTACAAAAGTAATTCCGATAAAACAACAAACAAATAAAATATGAAAGGATGTCATCATAGTTGTAGCTGCTACTTTACTAGCTTAATTTTACAAAAAAGTCATTTTTATATTATATAGGTACAGCTTATAGCCATTGTATCAAAAATTGGATATAATGCTCTTTTAATTTTGTGCGATTAAGGTTCTCTCCATTACACACGAAAAAATATTAGTAAATTGGTTGTTATTGACATCGTACAATAATTGATGTCTGCTAAAGTTTTTTTCAGTGCAAATTGAACTTTAAAACTACTATACAATTTACTTATTAAATCGAGGTCTGTTTTGTAAAGGTGTATTTGTTAAGTTTTGTATATGTAGGTAATATGTAAGTACCTATATTCATTAAAACTACTTAATTGATATTATTTATTGCTGTACATTGAGAAGCCTCAAGTGCCATATTATAAAAAAAAACTAAGAATTCTGCTAAGGATATTGTCTCTGTCGTTTTTGCTTAATCTAAGGCAAACACCATGTATTTCAATGTAATACTATGTTTACCCCCGAGTTTGGTCCGCATTATGAAAGTAACGGTATTACTTTTTAGGGTCTGACTGTCCTAGTTTCACAGATTTTTTACCATTAAAGATATAATAATGCACACCATGTTGCTCCAAAACTATTGGAGCTTCATTTCTGTTTGAGTGTTTAATCGCTTAACAATTCATATTAAAAAACACGGCTGAACCAGTTGTTGTATAATAATGTGTGGGAATAAGAGGTTTTCTTATAGGTATATAGTAAAACATTCTTTTATATAGTAATATAATATTGACCCGAGAAATAAAACCAATTGATTATTTAGTTATTTGACTATCGTTATATAAATTTGTTAAAATCCGTAGTAGGTACTTATTGCGTGGAATGCTAACAGAACAAACAAACAGATTGATTTTGAAATTTCTTTATTATCATAAAGTAAGTACATTACACAGCACACTTAAATAAATTATAATGTTTTTTTTAGGCTAAAACACCCTTACAAAACATACGACAGTTTTTTTTTCTATCTTTAAATTATTATAAAATAACAAAGATAACAAAAATTTTCAAACAATAGGTTAACTATAACTAGTGACACAACAAACAAACAAACACAACAAACAAACAAACAAACAGACAAAAATTTCAACACATTTGATCGTATCCACAGTAGTATAGTTATAGTACATACGTAATTCAGCACTACATCCAATAAATAAAATATACTTACGTAATAATCATTGTTTAAAAAATATTTCATGCGTAGAGTTTGCTTTGCCATTATTATTTTAGGTACATATACCTACGAATAGATTATTAATAATAGAATAGATTATTATTAATAGAATAGAGAATTTAGACATACTGAAATAAAATTTATGATATAAATGTTAAGGTATATATTTCGCTGAATAGTTAAGATTTTTTACTAAATTTGTATCATGTTTATAAAATTTATATCATCTTCAATTGCCTTATTTTCGGTGTTTTATTAATCAAGCGTATTAAAAATCTGCTTTGTATAAAACAGGAAAGGAAGTTGCCACTTATTAAATTCATTCGTAAAAAAATTACACGATATTATCATGTATGATTCATTTTATCAAAGCGGAAGTTATTTTTCTCATTATGTTTAGAAAAACGAATCGTAACTAATGAGTTTAACATTTCGTGGAAATTGAAATGGCTATGGACGTGACATAAAATGCGCAGTGTAAGAAATATTGATAAATATACTAGCAAAAAGCTGAGCTTTTTGAGGGTTCGAGTAGTTTTTATAACGGGTAATAATGTTACAGCGATCTTAACTCTTTGGTTTTCTAAAGATGGTTAGTAGTACAATAACATTCTATCCAATTAACACAAAATTGTTAATGTTCATTTTGTTTATAAAATTATGTGAGTAGTGATTATAAAATTAATTTTTTTTTGATAGATCACATATCTAGATATGGAGTTAAATTACTATGTTAAAGCACAAATCTATAGGCGTTATAGTGTTTTTAGTAAAGTGTATCACAAAATGCTCAGGTTGTGGAATAGTGATAATTATTTCTGTTATTAGGCTTTACTTTCTTTGAGGCGGATTATGGTTATGGTTGTAATAATCAACGAAATTACTGAATGATTATTTAAAAAAATGCCCACACAGATCATGATTTTGCGAATATAATAACCGGATGTCAAGATAAAAAACATTATGTGGTAGGTATTAGGTAGACAGGTCAGAGATTACATTTTCTGATGTTTATTAACATTGTCGTGAGTGAAAGAGGACTTAGTAGTTCGGCAAACCCGCTGAGGATTAAGAACACGGGGTTCTCTAATGACAGAGTGTCTAAAGGAGTGGTCTCCTGGTTGTTGTTATCTGCGTTTGTAGACCAGCCGTCGTAGTAATCATAGCATACCTATTAAGCGATCCTGCGATGGAAGGGACAGTTCCCTTGAGTTTAGATGTATCTATATTTATTCAAAGTTTCTCTGTTAGGTTCGTGTGGCCTTTAAACTGATTTCATCTAACTATAGAAAATTAAAATGATATGATTCGTATTCTTAAATCATTTGCGTCCATCAACTGTGATAAAACTTTATTTATTACGCCTTCGCCCGCGTTCATTTTTTTAATTGCTAATTGCTCATTGGGTTGATCTGTAGGATGCCTGAAAGTTTCTTTAAAAATACTCTAGCTATTTCAGAACTCATTGTTATTACAAACAATTTTTTATTTTTCGTAAAAAATATTTTTTTTATAAAAAGTATCCTACGTTACTTCTAATACCTCCAAGAATATGTGTACAAAGTTTCATGATGATCGGTTGAGTAGTTTTTGCGTGAAAGCGTAACAAACAAACTTACATTCATATTTATAATATTAATTAGTAGGGATTAGCGACTCAGGGTTAGTTTTGTTTGTGTTCGTCACTCCCTAGGGATGTTTTAACGGCTAGTTAGAACATACAAACGGACAATAATTTTGAATTATAATTATTGTTTTGGGGTCTATATTATGTGCACAATACGTTTCAGTCATTGTTTTAAAAAAATATTTCACGTAGGTACAGATTTCGCTAAGTTTCTATTTTATTTTATACGGAACGGAATTTGAACCAGCTTCACTTGTTTTCCCTTGCGCTTGCACTCTATTACAATTATATTATAAAATTTATAATTACTTTTTAAAATATTATGCATTTTAGTAGCTACGAGTTCCACATGTCTGTGTAAGAAAATATATGCTCAAATTGTTTTCAATTTGTGTGTTTATAGTTTTAAAATTATCGTTTTACATATTTTTATGATAATTATTAATAAATATATTAATATAATATGAAAAATATTATTAAAAAACTAATTGTGCTTAACTTATTAGGATTAAAGTAAATTGACTCTACAATAGGTATGGACTTCTTATTATAGTAAGGATCTACTGTAGGTACTATACTATATATGTATATCAAAAATAGTAAATGCGTATCATTAGAAGACCACTATATTCGCTTTGATAATCCTCAAATACTCGCGAAAGAAACTCGTTATAGACCAAGAATGATTCGCGAAGCAATTGAAATTAAAAAACATCCTAACTTTAATAGAGAGGACGGCTGGGTACTACCATCATCTTGGGATCCTGTCATTAATATAATAAAATCATCTAATAAAATTAGTCATAATAGACAGCCAGATGTAGTTAGCTCATACTGTGTAGATCTTAATGATAGTAGTGAGGATTAATTATATATATTAATTATTGTATTGCAATATTGTAAACTTAAGTAAACTTATATATTTTTGATATTGATAATATTGAAATTGTAAACATATTATTTTGAAAAAAGCAAGAGCTGAGTTTCTTGCCGGTTCTTCTCAGTATCAGTTGCATTCCGAACCGGTAGTAGCTTCAGACTGACAACAATTTAACTCTTTAATATAGTCTCAAATCCCTATAATAACTTCAGACGGACATACCAACTGACATACTAAATGACATTAACTCATTTTATAGTTTAAAAGTTATAATTCAAAAGAACTTAAAGAGGTCTATGTGGATTGAGCATAGTTATATTTGTTTAATATTATATTATCAAATTTAAAAATGATTTAGTTTGCAGTGGTGTTGCTTAATATTTAACTTAAAATAATTATCAAAACTCAAGTTGTTTTTAACTATTAATCTTTAATTTATAATATATGAAAGTTTAATATTGCTTTAATAATTTATATTTTAATATAACACATTATACATATTTTAATAATAGCAACACTACTTAATATTATTTTAACAAATATTAGAAAATTATAATAATTATAATTATAGTAGCTAAAAATAAGTTAATAATATTGCCATATTTATAATATAATTTAAAATTTTAAAATCTTAAAAGTATAGAATTGTAATGTATAATTTTATAGTCTATCATTTTGAATATTTGTAAAAAATTGTGGGTAGGCACTGTCTGTAACAAGTATTTAACCCCCTGAGACGTCTAATACCTTAGTCTCTCCCGTGACCATGATTGCTGTAAAGCATTCGAAACGTCGGGAACCAAAAATCATAATAAATCCGCGACAAAATCCGAAAATATAGTTTCATTTATAATGTCAAACATTCGCGTAAACCTAAGAAAGTATTATAAGAATGAAAGGCTGAGTTAGTCGATTAGAGGATTAAATAAATATAATAAAGATGTTCGTTTTTTATTTATACCAAGGAAAACCCTTAGATCTTATCATGGAAATATATGGTCCTGTGTGTTAATGTTCTGTATTTATTAGTTGTAAATAAGTAGGAACATTAACATTTAAGAAAATGTATTTAGTCAGTAAATAAAATTTATTTAATAATGTACTCAGCCCTTTTCAACGTCCCCCTGCTGGGCACGAGCCTCTCTTAAATACGAGGGGATCAGGCTACATAGTCCACAAAGCTGCCTGGCCAAGTTCAGGTTGGCAAACTTCACATGTCTTTCGAAAACTTTCTAAGTTCTTTCAGACATGCAGGACAGGTGGTAAACGTGTCAGAAATGATTCGCACATGAAAACATTAGGGGTGCGAGAACCGGATTTGAACGCGCTTCATTCGGTTATACGAGCGCGTTACCTTAATTATTATCAAGTGTTGTAGTAAAACATTAAAAAAAATAAAATTCCTGATATTAATTTTATTCATAATGAAAAAGGTATATTATTCCATCGGAGCACAAAATCCCAATGGAGCGAGAAATTCATTAGAAATTGCTTGATTACACTAAGAATCCCATCTGAAATAAAAGATTAAATATAAATGGTTATTTAAATACCTCATCACTGAACATGTGCGATATAATTAGCGCTTACGACTCATCATATTAATTTATGCTTAGTCAGTAAAAATGCTTAATTATTATTAAGAATACAAGTTTGATGTAAGCAAAACTTTTTACTCCAAGAATATATAATAATAAATAATATAATAAATCGACTTGAATCGAGTAAAGAGTGAGCAATTTTATTAAGAAGAAGAAGACGCAAGCGCAACGCACTTATATGTACCTATCTGAATAGTACATAATAAGTGCATTAAAACATATTTTAAATTGTTATAATTAGAAAGAAATCAGATACGAGTAAGCTAGTGCCGAATGTATTCTTAAAAGCCCTGAAATTTGTAGTGCTTTATTTTCAAAGTGCAGTGACTTAATTTATGCATTAATATAAGTTAAATTGAAGACGCCGTTTTAAAGTTAGTAGATATCCGCTCTAAGCATGGATTTTGCGACAGGGCCGGATTAAGGAGGTCTAACTCTAACGGCTCTCGCAATTTTGTATGACAGCCACCAAGGACAAACCCTAGCGAAACGAGGGTTAGTCGATAGTGAACTCATAAACGGCTCAATTGACAATATTTAGTGTTCTATTATGTAGTTTTTAAAGCAATATTCAATAATGCATCATTTAATGAAACGTATAATTTACCTTAGGACCATTTTCGGTCATACACATAGCCAAGAGATTTGACCTCTCACAACCAAGATTACCGTCGCTAACTTCCTGTGTATTTACTAAAATAGGTATAGATTATTATATGTGAACGTCAATTTACATTAATTTGCTATAAGTATTGTAGTTTAGAGCTTAGAATATTCAAATTTGTAAAGAAACACGCACACCTTTTCTACACATCTCATACAAGTCCTTTGCTTTGCCTCGCTTGACTTCATCGTTGGCATAATCTTTTGCAGACATCTGGTATGCTTTATCTACATCGAACATTCCTTTATCGTCAACCTTTATTAAAGAAGAAAAAAGTAGTAAAGAAAGAAAACAAATAGAAAATATAATAAGTATGTTATTTCATGCGACAAATTTGTATTTATAATATTTATTAAGGGTAATTTCAATTCAGGCGCCTAATAGATTGTCTTTTTTGAGGTTATAGATTCTGGAAGCTGGTACTCAAGGTGTTAAAATAGTATCAGAGAGAGAGAGAGAGAGAGAGATTTTATTATTTTTTCTTTTAATTCAGCTGACTCAAGGAAATTTATACACCTAGTATATCTACACAATACATAATTACTGCATGAGGTATGGTGCATACATAGATACTTACTTGTATCTTTTATATACTTTTATTTGTTAGGAAACGTTTTAAGTCTGGGTTATATATTATTAAAAAAATAAACAGTTAATTTTACCATACCCATTCTATAGTTTTAAAAATGCAAGCTGCTATGCACTTAGCCTTTGGAGACTCAGATGGTTTACGATTGGTCTTCATTTGTTGAAGCTCCTCGAATGTAACTGCATGTTCTTTGCTGCATTTTACTGCTAGTTGGATGAAAAACTTCTTTATTTCTTGATTTGTTCGGACCGCCTGAAAAAATGTATCAGAATTAAGGATTCTGTTTCTTAAATAATTTTGTCTTACGTATTCTATTTACACATTACATAAAATTTTTGCTAAACACAGTAAAAATCACGTAATTTAGTCTTTTGCACGATACAAGAAAACTCGACACAGTAAGTTAAACATTGATATTTTTTGTTTATACTTTTTGGTGAAAGTTGAAAATATGTAATTTATTCTAAAAGTAAGATAAAATAAATAACATTAAAAAACGAACGTTTTTAACCAAGAATTGAAATGTCAAGTCACGAAATACTTTTTTCTTTCTCTATGTTTGCATTGTTTGCTTTTAGAAACGGCTAAATTATGTTATTGAGGCTTTCTTAACTTCTGTTTCATGGAGAGTGGGATCTCAAATAAAGCATACAAAATAGTGATTTTCTTGTATTTGGCAGGAACGTTACTGATAAAAAAGGTTCCGTAAAATAGGCGATCGGCTGAGTGTTTGACATGGATCTGGAGAAGGCTTAGTAAAGTGAAGTCATTACGAAATCTTAAAAAATCTTTTTAAGTGTATTGATTAATGTATTTTTTAAACGCATCAAATTAAGGTTTAAAAGAATATATAAATAATAAATAAAAATACTTACAAATGATGATCCCAGAAAACACATAAATAAAATTTGTAACCATGCTTTCATGTTTGTGGCTGGTACTTTACTAGCTTAATTTTACAAAGTTGAAATTTTTATTTATATAATTTTTATGTACTGCATATAAATTCGAATATAATGTTCTTTTAATTTAGTCGATTTAGATCTTTTCCATTTGCAGGAAAGTATTATCAAATTGATAGTTTACATCCCACGATTATTATATACTGTTTTTGCTATTATTGCTTGCTTTTAAAAAAAATACAAGGGAGAATATCCACTCGAGGCTGTACATTTTTAATACTTGTGTTATATATAAACATAACAAGTCAAAGACAGTGTCATATTTATTGCAATATTTAATGTAATTTTTACTACAGAATTTTCTAAAATACTACTCGGAGAAAATGGCTGTGAGATACCGATAGACAAACATACTGGCAGATAAGATGACATGACAATATTACATTTGTTTCGAGTTAGGCATTTGACTGCGGAACCCTAAAGAATTATACATACATGTTGGTCCGGGTAACTAAGCTAAACTAAAGTTAGTTTTGATCTTAATTAAGTAAAAAAGCAAAGACACTTTAGGTGACGTGTTAACTGATATTTTCCTTATTAAAATAGACATTTATTTATTTATTTATTCAGGCACAGAAACAGATAACAAATTATAAAAAAATATAAAAACATGTTAATAACTGAAAATAACATATTAAATTTGTTATCCAATTATATCTGTACACAACGCTCAAAAAACAAAAAAAAACCATATAGTTAATTAATTAACACAAACTTAATAAAAAGGATATAGTACAATATGTGCAGGTGAATTGAAATAAAAATAATAGATAATATTAAAGAATATTTAAATGTCAGCATTCATAGTATAAATTCTAAAGGAATTCCAAGATCGTATATTTTTTCCAAACAATGAAACTGCATATAATTGTCGTTACAAGGAAGACGTCTAAATAACCATGAATTAGGTTCTAGCGGAAAAAAACTTCTGCCAATTGATCGTTATCTTTTTTCTAGAACATTACTCACAGATATTACAGTATACGACTCGACATTAAAGTTACGTAACTGAATTATTTTGTATTTAGTTTAACTTCACTTGTGCAGAATCGATTTTAATAAAGTTTTTGAGAAAAGAAATGTTCAAAATAAATAATGTTCTAATTATTTTGCACAAATAAGGGTTCTATTAAACAATATTTCTATGAGAAAATATCCAACCATTTTTTTATCGTATTAAAATCTACCTTATTGTAGGAAAATTGGCGCCGGAATTAATGTTAATATGTATGAGTTTTGTTTGTAATGGTTTAATTACCATAGCCTCTGTAATTCTTTTTTTGTACATAATATTAGTAGTTTGGTAATTCCTACAACATTATTAAAAATCTTTGTATTTCAATTACATATGTAATCTGAGTAGGGATTCCATAATATTATTACACAAGATACATACTTTTTATTTATTAAAAAACATGGCAAAAGCTTGTTCAGCACATTATAAATCATTTTCTAAGGGAAGTAAAATATTGCAGGATTATGATTGTAAATACATTTCGTTATGTGGAACGATGCTTCACATATATCTTTGTAGGCGTCCGCTGTAATGAAAAATAAGGTTACACATTAAATACTGCACAAATATTGATCTTTATTACTTTATCTTTGTTATCGAAAAAAGCAAATCGTTTAAAGCGCTAATCCAGGAAGTACTGGTTAGAATTGAAGTTAGACTATATTATATGCTTTATAACACGCTATGACGAATAGGAGCAGAGTATCAATTATATTCTAAGGATATAGTTTTGGTCGTCTAAACGGGGTTGAGTGGGTGGTGAATTGTTATTTCCTTGTTGATCTTATCGCATTCTGTTAAAAAGCTGCCTATCTTTCGTCCCGGATCCCTTTATTTAGGATTGGGTAGGTATTCAGCGAATACTAATTAATTTAATTTTACCGATTTTCCTGCATGCAGTTATAGCTTCTTTAGCAGGTTCTTTTATCTCATCTGGCAAAAGCAAGTCTGCTTGTTTGATTGCTGCTTCAATATTTAACTTGTTATTTTTAATCTGTAAAAACCGATATTATATTTTACTGATTTAATATTAAAAACCGATATTATTTACCGCCAGATGTCTTACTAGGCAATACTAATACTAATAGTCCAACATGCTGGTTGAGTGCGGGTTGGCGGATTACAAAATGCCTTTCGAAACCTTGCTAGGTTCTCTGAGACATGAACGAGTAGGTCTCGCATCCGGGGCAAGCGTGCTGCAACTTGGCTACCATTGCCGTTTCATACGAATATTACTATAAAGACTTTTGTTTTACCGCATTGGCCATTTTCATAATACAGGCTATGTAACACATGACATCCCTGTCTTCAATAAATTCGCCTTTGATTAGTGGATTAATTTTTTCTAAAAAAAATAAATAAATATTATTTTGTTTTTGATAAGGATAAGTGAAGGCTTTACGATTCTCATCACTAAAATATTTTTCTACAGTAATGGATTAATGTTAATTCAAGCCTATATTACAACATTTCATGTAAAATGTTTTCAATAATATTGTATATACTTAATAGGAAATGAAAAGATTACGTGTGCAAAATCGCGGGCAACAACTTGTCTAATAAACAAACTGATTTTATTAATAAAATACCTATATTAGAGAGAATATCCATTTGATGGAAACTTATTAATAACATTTACATATTTGCTTTCTATTAAACTACTCGTAACTTAACTTTAGAAGTAAAGGTGTTATTATTTTAATTTTCTTACCATCTGACACATTATTTTTCGGTTGACATGTTTTACGCATCATTTTTCCTGTGGATTTTATCTGTTTCATGGTCATCTGAGAATGATTATAAGCATTGTAATCAAATCTACATTATACATAAATTTATAGTGCTATAAATTTATATTATAGCTATATGAATGTGTAAGTTTGTTGTGCTAATTTCCGTTCTATTCTTCGAAGTTAATTATAAGTAGACTAGCAATTTTCCACGGCTTCGTCCGCGTTCTTGTCACTATTAAAAATAGTAATTTTTAGTATAGATGGTAATAGGTAAAAAAAGTAATGTTATAGTATTTGCTGATGCAAAATCATAAAAAAATAAAAATTTGGTCTGAAAATAAAAAAAATCTGGAGAGACTATTTTCAGACCTACCAAATATACACAAAAAATCATAAAAACCGGTCAAGCCGTTTCGGAGGAGTTCGATAATAAACACTGTGACACGAGATTTTTTTATATAAGATATATACTTAACTTTATATCTTATATTTTATTTTTATGACATTATTACGCAATATAAATAAAAGATTTTAAATACTCACTGCGTTACAAAATGTAAAAAAAATATAAAAAAATACGATCGTATTGAAAAGTGACATGGCCTAGGCTTTTCTGTGGGCCTTGATCTTGTCTGCTCACTTATATGACGTGCGATAATTGATTAATGATAGTGGCATATTCATCACGTATTAATGGTGTCGATAAAAACACCATGTATCAAATAAAAAAATATTTAATGATTATTTTTTAGTTATATTTAGCTAGCATTTTTTCTTACTTTTTAAGTCTAATGTTACTTGAAATATCATAGGATTCATATTGTTTAAGATAACCAAGATAAATGTTTACATTCCTTAATTTTGATTTTTATTTAAAATTAAGGTATTGTTATATCCATTATCAAATTATTCTTTAAAATTAAAGTATTGATATACCCAATTTCCATTAAAGTTATAAAATAGCATTGTGGTTACTCTACACAGCAGAATACGTAATTCTTACTTGCTTGTTGTTAATTGATACTTAAGTTGACTTACATGATCAAGGAATAATTAAAATTTAAAATCTTGGTTTATGGGTGTCATGCGTCCCTAATCAATTTTTGAAACAACAACTTTATCCTAGTAACCTTTTTTTTTAATTTTCGTAAATGCATTTACGCATACTCCTGTAAACGATAAAATACAGGTATATTGGAAGTACAATTTATGTACCGAGATAAAATATGTATCTCATTCCGCACCATAAGCTATCTTTCGAAATCAAAAGAAAAAAAAATCAAAATCAAAATATTTTATTCAGCATAAAAATTGTTACAATATCTTAACTGAACGTCATGAGTCTACCACCAGTTCGGAAAGAAGAAGCCTCCTGAGAAGAACTGGCGAAACAACTGAGAAGACTCACACTTAAAAATTAAACTTTTACATATAATTTAGTATTCATATACATTATTGATACACTCCTAATATTTTTAATATGAAAATCTTAATGAAATCTAAGAAACCAAAATGAACTTTACTAGATTTAGAGAGTTTCTCAAGTTTTTCCTAACTCTATAGTCCCACAATCGTGAGTACCATGCACAGAAATGAAACTATAAAAAGATTGAATCATTATCATTTTTGTATGAGTACTGCTTAATTCACTCAAATCGTACGCGACGCGACGTAAAAGTAACTTGAGCGTAGTATGCAATTTATCTAACAATAATACATAGTTTACAGTTTGATTGAGGGTGTATATTCACGAGACAGTAATAAGAGGTGTTGTATATTATCAATCAATCACAAGTAGAACATCTTCATATAAAAACTGAATGTATTTCGAGATTTCATTCCGATACAATATGATAATTCAGGGGACTAGTTTGCTTTGTGTGGTTGTGCTTTGCTTTATTCACTTCGACCTTACTAATGCGGTAAGCTACTTATGTTTAATACATTATATTTTAACTCATAAGAGTGGTGGCCCAGTGGCACAGCGCGCTTGGAAAAAGGAGTGAATCGAGTTCAAATCCCGGTTATTGCACCTCTGATATTGTCATGTATGAATCCTTTTCAACGTGATTACCACTTGTCATACACTTTAAAATGATAAATTAATTGATTACATATATAAATTAATGTTTTCTATTTAAAGTAGGTGCAGTACGTATAAATGATGTGCTATTGAGTTGAATTACGCTTTAAAACGTAATGTGTTATAAAATCCTAACAATATAAACGTTTAAAGGTCAAGTCACAATCGATCGTGAACCTTGACTTTAAAAAGAGAATATACTTTGTACTGCTCTATCGTAGATGACGAGGCAACAACTAAAGAATTCTGGAAAACTCATGAAGAAATCATGCTTGCCGAAAAACAATGTAACGGAAGGTGAATAAGATGTATTAATAAAAATATATATTATGTTTATATGTTTGGCTCAGTTTGTAGTGACTCTACTCTCTGCGCCAGCGGTCACGGGTTCGAGTCCCACTGGGAGCCTTCATTTGTTGAGTACAAATGTTTGTAAGTCATGGGTGTTTGTATTTATAATATGTATGTATGTACTTAAAAGTTATATTATATGTATAGTGTATCGACTATCTAGTATCCGTAACACAAACCTACCACACTTACCACCGAACTAGATAGCACTGTTGTAAAAACGTCCCAACATATTTATTTATTTATATATTTGTTATAAATTTATACGGATATTTAAGTCTCTAGAGCTAATTTTAATTGCCTCACATTATTTTCCGAACTGGTGGTAGACTCATGACGTTCAGTAAGAAATTATAACAATTTTTATGCTGAATAAAATATTTTGATTTGATTTGATTTCACTAAGCTAATATTGTAACTCTTACGTATAATATAACAAAAATTTATAAGTTTAATACCCAGTTCCGAGCTTTCTCGAGGATATTTATTAATTTTCGATAAATATTAAAATTTTAGAGCAAGTTGGTCAAATAGAGCAAGGGAAATTCTTGGAAGAGAGAAAAGTTATGTGTTATATCGCTTGCATTTATAGTATGACTCAAGTTGTAAGTACTGCCAATTGCCATTTTTATCGCTTTCTATATATCTATATAAACTATCGAGCTCTACAAGGACTTCACTGCTGGTCCTAAAAGTAGGTAATCTACCACTTTCTTTACTTCATAACGTTAAATTATAACATTTTTTAATAATATTAAGCAGTTTTGCTAATTTTTATTTGAAATATATTTTAATGTCTTACGTAGGTTTTGCCTACTATTGTATCATATTTGATGCTAGGGACTGATACTCCGTTTATGATGTACCTATACTCCGATACTCCGTTTATGTTGGTAACTAGTAGTAATACGTTTTGAACCTGTCAATATAAAATATTGTACCTAATTTCTAAATAATTTTTTTTATATCCTAAAGATTTAAAAAAAATGTAATGCACAAATTAGACTCAGTTTTATTATATGTATAGATAAACATAACACTAATAATTAATATAATCAATTTCTTCGTCTCATATTACCACTACCTAATAATAAAAATGTATGATAATAATTCATAATAATTCTCCAAATATTATGATATTTAAATATATACACAGTATTTATTTTTGGAAATTTTCAAGGTTAAAAATAATAAATTAAACTACGAAGCAATTATAAAACAAGTAGATATGATGTTTCCGGTTGATATGCGGGATGCTGTTAAGGCTGCAGCGGAAAAATGCAAAGATATAGGTAAAAATTATTTGGTTATTTAGTTTTATATAAAACGAGATGACCCGATAAATTATCATTTACAGGATAACTCCTGTCCGAATGACCTGTATAGACAACGAAATTTTTTTATTCTGTAGTATTATGTAATTTTCCGTGTGGTTGTCCCTGGACTGCAGTGCAGTACTACTTATGAAACTCACCTATCCACATCAAAATTTAGCGTACAAACAAAATTTCATCAAAATAGTCGTTTAAAAAATGGCAGTCAATAATACAAACATACAAAAGATTCACATACATTAGTACATAAAATATATATAAAAATAAAGATCTTAGCAATTTGAAACTTTTACCTAGACACTCGATGAGTCGCTAGGACTATAATAGAGTAATTAGTGTTAGTAGTAAAGATAATAATAAGGTAAAAATCACGAATTCGACTACTGGCCGGTAATTGTACATGTGAAAATAATATTGTTCTTTATAGTGCAGTTAATTAGTAGATACAACCTAATTTTTTTATCATAAAATTAGAAATTTATATATTAAATTTGCATTTCTAGGGAAGAAATATAAAGACATATGTGAAGCATCTTACTGGACTGCCAAATGTATGTACGACCACGATCCTGCAAATTTTGTGTTCCCTTAAAAGTTGAAAGTTGTTAATAAAATAAAGTGTTATCGCTGTAAATCTGAAGTTTTTTCATTGTTTTATGATGTTTTTAAAAAAACACTAATAAGCATTAATTATACACGGTACATTATCACTGATGTATGCATAATAAATGATAGGCATACTGCCAAGTGTATAATTTAGTATTCGTTGTTTACCTACAGGTAAAAAACGTTCAGAGCAAACTATGTATATATAACATATTTTCTTAAATACTGTATATATTTCTCATAATTTTATTCTTTTTTTGGGTATGGCGCTTGCTGGTTTTAGTATGATGAAGTTTGGTTTATTATCTTGATTTATTTGATATCACGTATTTACATACATCCAACATATCAACATGGTATCTAGGAGACTACTAAGCTTTTGCTCGAGCAATAACAGTTATGCCTAATAGATACTATTTTTTAAAGTTTAAAAGCAAAAAATTTCAGTAGGTAATATAGATAAATGTGCGACATTTTATTAAACATAATTTTTTTAATCATATGTTGATTTTCGTTTCTGTCCCCGTTAGTTAACAAAATTAAACGTTTCGTTGTCGCAAACATCATGTAATTACGTCTATTAATAAGGGATTTTTACAATTATTACGAGGCGAATTTCAAAATTTTGACAGTTTATGTAAATTATAGATCTTCCGTATGACTTCATCATTCCGATTTGAAATCCCTCTTTTCATTCGTAAACTAAGCTTTGTCAGGAATTGTCGATATTTATGTAATACATAACGTACAATGAATAAAGGATCACTTTTACTAATTATATCTATTTTAAGTTTTAATTTTGTTAATGGGGTAAGTCTTTTGGTATAAATATTTATATTATATATAAAACAGAATATTTGTTAATATTTATTCTCTATTTTACTTTAATTTCTAAAAATATAGTTAGGTCTATAATTTTTTTTATGTTAATTTATAATAATAGATGACAAGGGCTCAACTAAAGAAAACCTTAACAATAATGAAGAATCAGTGTATGCCAAAACATAAAGTGACTAATGGTAAGTTTGATAAATGACGTATATTTTATTATTGAAAAAGTAAGCTTAATTAGAACTTAAATGTTAAAAAAAATATCATTAACATCCTACGAGAAATGTGACAATTTGAGAGATAGAAAGATGGATGTTTCTGACTCTTTCACGCTTATCGGAAAGGCTAGCAGATATGGATGAAATTTGCCGCAGATACAGATTAAAAACTGGGAATAGCACATAGCTTAATTTTATCACGGAAAAAAGTACGGTTCAAAGGCATATAAGGATAGATTTGTTGTTGTCTTTCACCATGGACGAGTCCGAAGCGGAGAGTTCAATCAATTCGGAGAACATTATTTATACAAATTCAATTTACATCGATACAAAATAAATAAAGTGAATCTGTATACTATTATTTACTTTATTTATATTGACTTAATGTAATTAATTTTATATTACAGAAAAAGTTGGTAGAATCGAACAAGGAGAGTTTATAAAAGATCATGATGTCATGTGCTATATTTCATGTGTTTATAAAACTGCACAAGTAGTAAGTTACGTATTATTTTTAAACCCAGACATATTTATTTTAATTACCTATATCGATTTATATTCAGTAAGGGATTGAAATCAAAAACATTTATTCTAAGTCATACTTAGAAAAAAAAAGTGAATCCTTTGAATGAAATCCCTTATGTATTAAAATATGTAAAACCCGTTAGAAATCAACTAAAAAAAAAATTAAAATTACTTTTTGACCAAACTATGATGATGATTAATTATTCTTACTTTAATAATTTTTATATTAAATAAAAGATTTATGTTTTAGTTGAAAAACAATAGACTTGACAAGGATTTGATTTCGAAGCAAATTGATGTTCTCTACCCTGCCGAAATACGAGAAGCAGTAAAGCTTTCCGTCAGTAAATGCGTTAGTATACGTAAGTATTTTTTATTTTTAAATATCATTTAAATATGGTGTATACTGAGTTTATGATTGTAGTTAAATTATAGTTATAGTTGCTTTTTACATGTGCGGTGTATTATAAATAGATTTTATTATATATTTGTTATTCAATATAGTTAAAAACAATATTTTTAAGAAGAAAAATACTTCTTTAATATGTCTGGTAATAATATAACTATGAAATTATAATTTGTGAAACACTGATGAGATTTTGATGGATGACACTTACCATTCGAGCAAACCCGCGGTAAATAACTAATTATCAATGATTACTATTCTAATATTTATTGAGAAACATACATTTTTTTTTCAGAATATAACTATGAAGATGAGTGTGAAGGTGTATTTTATTCAGCTAAATGTGTATATGAAGATAATCCTGCGAACTTTATATTCCCTTAACCAGAAGGCAGTTTAAAAAACAAAGAGATCAAGGACTATTACATAATATATTTAATTTTTCGTATAGAAGAAAACACATTTTTAACACTACATATTCAAAAGTGCAAAGTGTATTAATTATTATAGATTATATACCCTACATCATAATCTTATTATAATGGAATAGGTGACATAAAATATGTTTATTTTCATTATAATTTTATTATTAAAATGTGTATTTGATTTTGTTAAGTTTTTCCTTATTTTTATTATAAGTGAGCTCTGCACGGTATTTATGCGAATAATATTAACAGGTAAAATATTGTTGCATAGTGATTATACCGTGCGATTTCCAATTATGTTCGTTAGAATTATTTCTCATGAACTTTGGAGTTTAATACCAAAGGACGTGGCATGTATTTAATTGACTATCGATCTTAATATTGATAAAAAAGCGTGGTAGCACTATGCCTAATCTAATTATATTTATTATGTATGTTGGTTAGTAGGTTACTAGCATTGACCGCGGCCCGCAAATCGCGACTATAAACCTTTGGGCTAATTCGATCAATTTTTCCCTTTTCCCTAAAAAAAATTAGCATTTCCCGCGGCCCGACCCGCCATACGACTAGGTAAAAACCTTTTTGTTAATTCCATCAAAGATTTTTTTCCTTAACAATTTTTTTTCAAAACTGTTTTGAAATCCTTAGGGAGCATACATGCTTACATTGATTTTTATACATGTATTTAGAAGATAGATATGTCAAAGTCCACATCATGCGTTTATTACAGTATTTGAACTACATATTCTACCAATATTTTTTGTTGTTAATATTGTGTAAGTTGGGTGTGGTGCGAGGTCGGCCCTAGCTACGTCTGTTGTTAATACTATACAGTATGCAATTTATCATAGTTGGTTTAACCAATAATTTACAAACATAAAAAATACATATGTCAAACTGCACATTTGTGATCATTCTATAATTAACTTGTCTTTATATGAGCAGAAATGCAAACAAAAACCTTATTCATTTCTTTGAAATAAATAGCTCTTCTCGTGTATTCGTATCAATGGATCGTAAAGAATTATCGTTTTTGTTTCTAGTGATCATGTTAGTTAGTAACATGGAAGCTGTAAGTATTAATATCAGTATACCTATTAGCTATGTTATATCAAATAATTTATGTTCCTAGAACTCTACAATTCAGCCCTGGCCTTAATTAATAACATGTAAGGTAAAGGACACAATAATTACTTACGGACTTATACTTTAGGTATCGTATCAAAAACATTTAAACTCCAAGAACAAAAACGAGTAGTATAGTAGTATTAAGTCGAATTAGTCGAAAATAATAATAATAATAATAGGTTATTAACAACTATTCGTCTATTTTTATTACATTAATATTATGACACACAACAATGTTTTAAATTTCTTGAAAGTCCGTATTATACCTAACTTACATGCGATTAAAATAATTTTCTTGATTATAACTTTGCTCTTGAACGTCACGCGCCAGTAAATATCTACATAGTTCTTTGATTATTTACATGTCTAATCAAATACATAGTTATTTGTAGCTGCATGCAAAAATGTTTAAAAAAAAGAAATTCAATGCAAATACAAAATATTTAAATTATGTTTCTATGTTTTTCTAATATTTAGGTATTATAAAAAATAACAAATACTCCATACTATGCGTATATTTAATTATATTTTTAATTATCTAGCCTTCTGATCTTTACCAGAATGCATATTTCATTGACTCTTAATAGTAATAAAGTTCTAATGCATAGTTAATCTTCTTCTAATATATAAAAATCTCGTGTCACAGTGCCTACCTACTTAGTTATCGAACTCCACCGAAACGGCTTGACCGATTTTTTTTTGTGTATATTTTGGTGGGTCTGAGAATAGTCGTATCTTTTTTTATTTCCCTAGGTGATAAAGGTGGCTATCTCCAGCTTTGTTATTTTAAATATTTTTGGCATCAAAAAATTATAACGTTTATTTTTAAAAGTGGCTTACTCAGTATAAATTTAAAGCTTATTTCGTTACCTATGAAACTTGTTTCTCTTCTTACATAACTGTCTAAAAAACAGGCAATTGTTCAGGATATCCTTTGTATTATTAATGATATTTGATTTTAGATGACTAGGCAACAATTAAAAAATTCGTCGAAAATGTTAAAAAAGAATTGCATGGGCAAGAATGATGTCACAGAAGGTAAAATTCCAGTGCATTTATTTTTTATTCTATATATGATTATAATATTTTATTTATTCTTTCTGCAGATTTAATCGGGGACATAGAAAAGGGAAAATTCATAGAAGATCGGAAAGTAATGTGTTACATTGCTTGCATTTATCAAATGTCACAGATTGTATGTATTAGATATTTTTAAGGTTTCATTTGCTTTGGATAAAAGTTATTTAATTTAGAATGAAACTCGCTTCTTTTGACTATAAGTAATTTGTATATATCTTGTAGAGTTTTCAAAAGCTCAGGTTCACATATTTAACATCTTTGAACTTTTAAATTATCATTATTTCATATTATCATTAATATCTTTTAAAATTTACATTTAAAATGTAGTAGCTAATCTGAAATAATTGCTTTACTTAAATATCTTAATTTTAGGTTAAAAATAACAAACTTAATGTTGAAGCTTCTTTAAAACAAGTTGACATGATGTTTCCTCCGGAAATGAAAGATGCTGCAAAAGCCTCAATAGAAAATTGTAAAGATGTATGTAAGTACCAGTATATTTTATGTACATTTAGCGGAGTTGAAAACCAGGACCTTAAAGGTCTAAAAGAGTAAAAGCAAGAACTACAATAAATGACTATTTTAAGGAACCTTTAAAAAGGAAAGTTCGTCTGTATATATTTTTAAATGTGGTTCTTATATCTTTAGAGATTAATAACGTGTAACACAGATTATTTAATGTAATATTTTTGTTAATTTTGGTTGATAAATACTTTCTTTTTTCCAGCTAAAAAGTACAAGGACCTATGTGAAGCGTCGTTTTGGACTTCGAAATGCATATATGAAGATAATCCGAAGAATTTCTTTTTTGCATAATTATTTAAAATCAAATTATAGAGAATATAAAAAGTAATAAATAAATATATAAATTCACTTTATATTTTCATTTTATCCCAATTGGATATTTTAAATAATTTGTGAACCACGATTGCCAACTTGCTTTATTATCACAATTAATATGATTGTTAAAGTAAAGTTTTATAAATCTCCAAAATGAAGTGTTTATTTCGGCTTATTTCAAAGGCGTTGAAAGCCTTCGTTTTTGGTATTTTCCAGTTGTAATTGGTTTTGTAAAACAAATGCGTTATTCTTGAAGAGTCATAATGACATACGTTGAAGGTTGAACAAAAATTGGCAAAAACTAAGATTTTACGTGTTTTGTAGCTTTGTTTCTTAGTGCATCGTCATGTTTCCTTTGCTATCTTACGTGTAATTGCCCACTACTTCAATGGCAGCTAATTGCCATATCAAGGTCTAGGTTATTAGACTAAAATTATACACTTTTTGTGTTAGAAGTGCATGCATACGTGTGCATTATGATAAATAAGAATTTAACATTTAAATAAAATAGCCAACACAAAAAAGAATTCTCTACATATGTATTACAGTGAGATGAGAGCTCTCCACATGGACCTGATTTGAAAAGTAATACTGAAATATATTAAATGTGTATGTAATGAAATGTATATAATATGCCAAAAGTCTCAACGATAAAAAGCTAGCAAGGGATCGTGATTAGAGATTTCTTAAAAAATCCGAGTTACGGCCTAGTACCTGCAAATTATTTCTTATATTTTTAAAAGAAATGATAAGTATGCTTTTTGATTACTTCATTTGTAACCATTGTAATAACTCTATTTTCAAATTTTCTTTTTAACATTTAATTTAATGGCGCTCTTGATCGTAAATAGTTAATAGTTAATACCGTATACTCGCAAACAATAAGGACCTAAAATAGTTTAAATGGTTTTAATCATCATTCAATTAAAGACAGGACTATTAGTATTTTTATATTATAGACTTATTATTTTTTCTCGTTATCTACTCACCCTCCATTCGTTCGGGTTCATCCTAGGTACATAAATAATTAAATTCTTTCGAGCCCTAATACTTTTTTTGGTAGAAGTAACCTAAGTTACTCCGTATGACAACAGGTATCTGTTATTTAAATTCTTCTCAAAACTGGTCCAGCCGTTTCGGAGAATGACCGGTACAACCTGGCAGATAGACAAACGGACAGACACACAAAATTTTAAAATATGTGGTTTAAGTAAAAAGGGACTATTTTTAGATATATGTATACCTACCTATGTACTGATGTATGCTGTATGTGTTGCTGTGGATTTTTATAAGAAGGAAATAGAAAAATTGTGTAAAATATTTTTACATCAGATAAAAATATATATAGAGCTCATAATTAAACGCCAACATGATAATAACATACCACACTTGATACTTGCATAGTACTAAATGTTGGCTTACACTGTTATGTAAATTAGGGATGATGGTATGAGATAAAATATTCCAGCAGTAATTAAATAATGATCAAGTGTTTGCCGTAATAAATATTCAGAACTCGTTTCTACCCCCGTTTTCGGTTGCGTGAAATTTGAAGTGATTTGATCTTTTCTTCTTTCAACATTCTTACGTTGAACTATTATTAAAGGTACGTTACCCCCTAAGCTTAACGTACGTTCACCTTTTTGTAATGGTGGTGGGAGGGGTCCTAATAAAATTACTAACTAAATTCCGGTTCAATATATTATAGATTAAAAAAAATTGACAGAAGAATTGAATATTCTACGGGACATCGTGATTGGAGACCTAAGCGATCCTTTGATGCCCTGTAAGATGAGAGGTTTTGTACATGCTTTTCTAGACGTTTCCTAAACTACCTGTGCGCATAAATAAATAAATATATATACATATATTCATATATTTATATACATTATGTATCTCTCTTGATTGTTTTATATAGGTACGAGTATAGAACAAATTTATGTACGTTTAATAAATCCTGTACAAGTTATTAGTAACGTCCGTACCTACAAGTACGATAAAACGGAGAATCGCTTTTAAGACCTTAGTATTTCGACTTCATGGGCCAAGGGTTTCTACAGCAAATGGTATAATGGCACAATTAATAACTGTTAGTTAATCAATTTATGGTACTTAAATAAACACGTTTTTCTTAAACGATCGAATTGTTATTTGGCTTGCTGATGTAAGCTTAGTGACTATGGAATGAACACACCACTGTAGAAACTAAGCAAAACCTAAGTGTGTTTCTTTTTCTTAAAAATTCTTAATCTTAGAGATTGTATAACCCTTAGGAGAAAATTCTAAGCAGAAAGCTAATATTCAAAGCTATACTATCTACATATATTAGGATTACACCATATACTTACTCGTATAAGTACCAATGTATGGAAAATTACTGAATTATATTATAAGCCACGATATTGCTTTTCCAACTGATTAATAGATGCATATGTAATTAAATTTATAAATAAGTATGTAAATGAAAAACATAATATGCACTATGAGGATACCTATAGGCTACGTCCGCACAGACCGGCGGTTTGCTAAGCGCCTAGAGCCTAGTGGATTACGCTCTGGCAACATGGTAGGATACACAGCGGCCGCACTGCAGGAGGCTTGCGTGGTTGCTTGTCGGCACGTTGACGAGATGTCACTTTCAAAAATAGCTGTAAAACTGCTACTTACAGAAAACAAAGATTCATCAAAACATCGATCATTTATTAAACGATTCTACTAGATTTTGTAATATTGTTATGGTATTATGTTGTTAATTTTTGTCTATAGTTCAAGTGTTTGACTCATTAGTTAAATTTGCCACCTTAGCATCTCTTAATTGACCAACCAGTTGTTATATTAAATATTAATAGCTCGATATGAATTCAAAATGCACATAAGTTGAAATCAACATTTAAATTTTTAGGGCGGAATTTTAATGTGATCAGACGCTAGCAACATGTATCTACTAAAGAAGTGTTGGAAAAACTAAGTTACGCATATGAAAAATACAGTAATCAAATCACGAAAAATAAGAGTGATTTCCACTCCGTACATGTACCTACTTAAGGATTCAAAATTTGTCTCAAACACTTTGTACGCTAAATATATTTAAATCAGTGTATTCTTAGTTAGGTCTTCAAAATAACAAAGAAATTTCAAAAGGTTTTTTTAATTTAATCTTATAATTGTATTCAGGCCTTTGCCACTGTTGGGCACCGGCGTCCTTCAATACGAGAGAGAACAGGCCATAGTTCACCACGCTGACCAAGTGCGGGTTGGCGGACCTCACATGTCATAAAAAAATGAAAGTTTAACGTCATACTCACCTTAACGGCTAACGGCGCTACTTCGATTACTTTATTTTTGAGTAGTGGTAGCCTATTGGGAACGCTCGCTTGGGAATCGTTTTAAACATGACTTCTTATTGGAAATTTGCATGTACTAGTGAACCTAACAAGTTCTTGAAAGAAAGGGTGGCATTAGGCATATATATGAAGGGCATAGTTAGCATAGTTTTTAATTTTTTTGGGTGCATTTAATACATATATACTTACTTATCTTACTTGAATTATTTTGTACAAACTGTTACAACTGTATATTTTACTTTCAATAGCTATCACCAATGGCAATGATTAATTGACATAATTTTGAAGACAGGTCATTAGGTCTCTAATGTTCTGACTTGAATATAGAATCCTATATCGAACAAAGATCACGTAACCGGTTTTTTACGTTAGTGTTAATCACTCATATGAAGTTTAGATAATAATCATCTCAGGAAAAATACTACTTGACCATGCTCCTTTGTATATAAATATGTCAGATCAGTTTCCTCAGTACAAGTAGTCGTCAAGAAAAGCAACAGTAAACAACTGCATAGAACTATTTATAATATAAAATTAAAAACATGAAGTCTCTAAAATTTGTGTTTTTAGTTTTTGGAGTGTTAGCTGTGAGCTTAGGATCTATCAATGTAAGTAGAGATAATAAATATAGGTATTTCTATTATTCTTATTTTTGAAGTACGTCTCCGGGTCAACGTTAATTAAATTAGATAATAAAACGAATTAAAGGATAAACTTCATTAAAGACGGTTGAACATTACCGATTTTGAGGCTGTGCTAAGTGCAAAATAGAACTCTTTCTAAGTTCTACTTCAAGAGCTATTTTAAATAGATTTTCGCTTAAATCTATAAATTTTAATTATCGGTTTAACTATCATAATTATTTTACCTAAACAAAATTAATTTTAACAACCTCATTAATATTGATTAATAATATATTATTATTGATGGAAAGTGTCCATAATGTTGATGGAAAGAGAAGAAAAAATATATATCTTGACATGAAGCATTTGATTAACTTAAAAAGTAGTTAGGTACTTCTAAAATAACTAAGATACGAAAAAAGCTTAGTCATTTCAGAACAAAATCAACCTAAATGCTAAATATGCAAAGATTTAAAAGGATAATCTAATATAAAACTTTATTTCAGGCTTTATCTGATGAAGAGAGAAGCAAAATTTACGCAGGAATGCTACCACATGTATTGGAGTGCAGCAAAGACTTTGGTGTTACAGAAGATCAACTAAAAGAAGCTAAAGAATCTGGCAAAATCGATTCAATTAACCCATGCCTTATGGGCTGTGTGTTTAAGAAAATTAATGTGGTACGTATCATAATATACACCTGTCAAAATTATTATTTACAATTATTATAACTACATACACGTTAAAAATAAATCAAAAAATTAAATAAAATCTATTTGCGGATAAAAATGTTATATTCCTGCAATGAGTAAAAATGATAAGATATAATTTTTGTACTAACTTTTAATCTAAATAGTTCTCTCATCACTCTTTTTTTATCTTTTTTTATGAAAACATACCATTTTTAGATAAACGACAAAGGTTTGTTCAATATCGATAAAGCTCAAGAGCTTAGCGAGAAGTTCTTACCTGATGGAGGAGATCAGCAGAAGGCTACCGATGTTATTAAAACATGCTCGTCAGGTATTTATACTTGTACTTCAAGTATTTTTAATTAATTTAAAACTTTTAAAATAAATATTAAACATTTTCATACTTAAAACTATCTTTTCGGATTTTTCGCGGATTTATTTTGATTTTTAATTCCCGAATCTTTGTATACTTTACTGTACCTAATCCTGGTCACGGGAGAGACTGTCAAAAAATATCAAATATTAATTTTTACATATGGTTAACGACAACTGGTAGAATAATTATTTCAAAAACTCTCAGTCCATTTTCATTTTATGCGGTATTTCTTAGGGAGACTACACTATTACTTACGAGCGGCATCACGAAAAAGCTAGTGCTATTTCAATAATGTGATCTACACATATATATTTTAAAATTAATATGTAATGCTTACATAATTTCAGTAAATGAACAAGAAGTTAGTGATGGGGAAAAGGGCTGCGACAGGGCTAAGCTTTTATTTGACTGCTTAATACCATTTAAATCACAGGTAATTCAATGATCAATTATAATAATATGTTGTTAGTATTATTAATAATTTCTTTTTAACAGTGCAAAAAAATATATTTCGTAAAATAAGTGTTTAATTGTGTAAGACAATGGGAATTGAGGAGAAAACCTGAATGTCTGAGAGTACCTAGCGAGTTTTGAAAGGTATGTGTCTACTACTACACGCACTTGGCCAGCTTCGGCCAACTCGACTATGGCCCACTCGTATTGAAAGCAGGCTCGTACCCTGTTGTGAGACGTTAAAAAGGCCTGAATACATTAGTTTCATAATAATTAATTATTATTCATTGATATAATTTAGCCATATGGGTACTACTTATAAAATTGGTTTTTAATATCGTTTATCTAAAAAATATTTTGTTTTCCTAAGCAACGGTTTTTTTATTTGTTTCAGTTCGCCATAGGTAACTAAATGATGTCTTCAGAAATATTATTGGTGCCACTTCCTAGACAGATTAAAACATTTTTATGATGATATTCGTTGTTATGTTTATTAAAATAAAGCAAGTAAAATTTACGTGATTTTTTTAAATTTCCTTTTGTGGGTTTACTTTTGAATCGAAGGAGTACAAAAAAGGAATAAAATAAAATATTCCAATATGTACACTTATATCCTCGAAAGACGAATTAAGGAACAAATTTTTTGGACAGAAAACTGATTTCATTGATGTTGTTCAAAGAATCCGCAGATAAAGTAGCATAGTGCTTTGTTTTCTTGCGGAGTTGTCAGTCAATATTTGGAACAGAGTAATTTACTAAAAAATTAAAAAGGACTTTCGAAAATATCTGTAAGAGATTTTCACGTTCTGTTCGTTGTGTTCGGTGATTTTTTTTGGCTGATGCTAGTCGTCTGCTAGTTGGACGAGTAAAATAATTTAAAGGGTCGTTGCTAGTCATCCGATAATCGTATTAATAAAAAATATATTATTCGTCCGACTACTGTCGGTTTGTACGAATATCTATCACTTCTTTGATTTCTAATATAAAATAAGCGATTTTTATGTGCAGGATATACCTATGCCAAAAATAAAAAAAAAAAAACCTTAACCTACCGAGCTGATAATTTATTATTAAGATCCCACCCACTTTTAATAAGTCCAAGAGTTTTTATATGTAAAAGAGCTGGCTCTATAGAGTCTTCCTATGAAATTTACGTTACTAACACTCCCTGAGAGTGTGTACCTACATCAAAACAATGTACAAGAAAATGGTATTTTGTAAAAAGTACTATAGAAACGTCCGCAAATGCATTCACGAGTATTTTAAAACTTAAAAAACAAATTGATTTCTCTTTGAGCCATTTGAGAAGCAAAAAAGTCTCAGTAGCGATATATCAAACACCAATTGTCGGACGAATAATATTTAATTTATTCGTCCGCTTATCGGATGAATAGACACTTCGATTTTTTTTAACACAATATTAAAAATTTAATGTAAGTATTGTTTATAATATGCACAGAAAAATTTAGGGCCTTTTATGAAAAAAAAATAAGTTCAGTATTATAGTTAAAACTTATCTGCTTCCCATGTAATAGAAAATGCTATATTTTCAGGGCTCCCGTGTTGACGGGGCCCTGGAGACGTGCTCTGATGTCAATTAGGGATTGCAATCCGGAAAACCGGATCCGGTAATCCGGCGGATCCGGCAACATTTCACGGTCACCGGATCCGGTACTAATATACCGGATCCGGCGACCGGATCCGGTGTTACTAATTTTTGGCAAAATAATAGAGCTTTTGCATGAGTTGGTACTTTAAATGCGTAATGCGTGGTGTTCATGCGTGCGAGTTGGTGTCTGACATAAATATAAGACTTGTTTGTTAGCATTCTCGAATACTATAATAATTATAATGGTCTCATCTCTGTAAAGTAAGGTAAATTATATTAGATTTTATAAAGTTCCTTTATAAATAAAAAAATATTGATCTATCTGTGAAAGTGACATCTAGGAAGACTGAGCTACTCGTTACAACGTTAAAATTTTAACTAGTTGCCTACACTAGCCACCGCTACATTTTAATTATTTGCTCGTTGTCTAATCTTAACATTGGGTTAGAAAATGCTCCATCCTGAATGACTGATGGATCAACGCACAGCCTAAACTGCTAATCGTAGAGACCTGAATCATTTAGGGTTTGACCTTGTAGTTTATGATGTAGTTATCGGATTAGAAAGGATTTTCCGAAATTTTATGCCTAAGGAAGAAAAGATGGGAGCAATGTCTGTATGGTGTGATTCCAATCTACTTCAAATTTTGCATAAAGATACTTTAACAGAATTGATGGAAAACGTGTTTCGTATTTTATTGAAACCCATTGCCTTAAGGGGTTAAAAAGGGGTAAACAGTAATTTGGGGGTAACTTACATCAAAGATGAAATCAATACTTCTTAGTGCTTTTGATTTAAATAACAGTTTATTTTTGCACATGTTTGAAAAACGTAATACTTTTCTCAACAAAGTCAACAAAAAGTTTTTAATAGTAGGCATAGGTCTATCTACTACTACAACTACGCCAAGAAAACCGAATAACTGATTTAAAGAGTAGTCCTCATAACAAAAGGGATGAAATGGTAAATGGAGAATCAATTTTTGGTATATTATAAGTAAAAGCGTATAGACAAACATATTTTGTGTACTTTTAGTTAGCTAAGCCGCGAGTTCCGCTAGTTTTTTATAAACTACTTACCTATATTAAGTACAATGATACTTGAATAACTTAATAACAGTTTATTTTGAACCAAAAAGGCGAAAATTATATCGATCTGGTCAATCCGGCCGGATCCGACCGGATCCGGCCGGATTGATGGAAATTCTGCCGGATCCGGCCGGATTGAAAATGACGCCGGATTGCAATCCCTAATGTCAATGTGCCGTTATGATAGAAACGGAACCACAGTATATATGACGGAACTAATGATAAGTAAGTAAAGTTTTTAATAATAATTCTTAACAGGAAGATAATAATTACATCATATTAAATATTTAATTAATAGCGTTTCTTTTACAATTTAAAAAAGCTCATTAATTTCCTTTACTTGTTTAATGTTTATGATAAAAAGGTAAGATGACAGTACTCGCGCACTTAAAGTTTAATCATAATACAAGGATAACTTTATACTAAATTAAAGAAAAAATCAAGAAATAAAATAAATAATAAAATAAAATAAGCATTTATTGCTGTCAATTGTCACAATGCAATACATGGGTGTTACACTTGTTACTGACAACAGCTTGTCCTTCGACAGAGGCCTCCTCCAAAGTCTTTTATCTATCTGATCCATTCTGGACCGGCAACTCTTTTGAAGTCATCTTCCCGGCGTTTCATTTATTGGCCCTTACTTTTTTTTTTTAAATCAATAAATAGTATTAAATAACTTTGTTTTTACACATTAGCCAAATTGAGCTAAATTACATTATAAACCATTATGAATGATTAAAAATGCAAAAACTATGTAAAAACGGATAATATGATACTTAATTGGAAATGTAATACGTTTTAGGTATATATACTTAGGTAATGTACTCGTATATTATTTTCTTAAAGCTTAGGTATAAACATTTAAATTGGTAAGAATTAGGTAGGTAATAGACTAAAAAAATATTTTTATCTTTCATAACTATCCACTAAGCATAAGGTAGGAATAGCTTATAAGTTTATTAGATGTAAAGTAGTAAAATAACAAGAAATTATTCTTAAACAAAACCAAAATAACAAGATTATTACGTCATTATTAATCGTTTACATGAAGCTCAGTTTAGATAATCATCTTATAAAAAACTTAAATTGACCATGCTCCTTTGTATATAAATATGTAAGACCAGTATCCTCAGTACAAGTATTCGTCAGAAAGGCAACAGTAAACACTTGTAGAATATTTTATTTAAGTTACGTACTGTAAAAATGAAGTCTACACAATTTGTGTTTTTGGTTATTGGAGTGATGGCTGTGAGCTTGGGGTCTATTAAGGTAAGATGTTGAACATAATAAGTATTAAAAAAAATTATATTTTTATTTTTTTCACTTTCTCTTATTCTCAACTGTTCTCATTGTCTGTTGCTCAGTATTAAAAACTAAACTAGACCGCAAAGAAAAAGGGTTGGTCAGAAAATCTTCAAAAGTACTCCCTCCGTAGCGACCGCGAGATTTAGCGCGTGCGAAGCTCCTTAGCTTCGCACGCGCTAATAGTTCCGCTAGTAAATGTATACAAAAACTTGACAAATTATATACTAAAGCCTTCCTCGAGAATTACTCTATTAATTGGTGAGAACAGCATGAAAATCAGTGCAGTAGTTTTTAAGTTTAACGCGAACAGACAAACAGACGCGGCGTAGGACTTTGTTTAATATATAGTGAAGACTAAATTAAAAAATATTTTAATGTGCTTAAATGAAAATAAAAAAACAAAGAATTCAACATTTAAATATAATTAAAGTATCTGTTGTTAATTTTAAATTAACAGCTTTTTACTAAATACACTTGAAAGTATACACGGTACTAACATCAAAAAATCAATTTTTAAAAATTCTGTCTACCTGTCTATTTGTTCCGGCTGGAGCGATTTTGCCATGATTTTCACTCGCAGATAGCTAATGTTATAAGGAGTAACTTAGGTTACTTTTATTCTAGAAATTTTATTTATTTTAACTAGTGGACTCGCGGCTGCGCTCGCGCTTAATCTTAAGCTTTTAATAAAAGTAAAATAAAAAATGCATAGTTTTTCGATATTGAAGATTTTCTAGCCGACCCTTTTTCTTTGCGGGTCGGTTGATATTCAAAGAAACTACTTAAACTTACGAGTATGAAAAAACTTAAGTTCAGCAAAAACTAATTAATTTCCCAATGGTGTTAAGTTAAACTTTAGTAAATGTTAATTTCTCTAGTGAGTGAGTTGCAAGATTCTTATTCAGAAATAAATGATTTTAAACCTTAGATAATTGAGGGATATTAAAAATTATTGGCAAAACACCACAGCGTATAATGTACATCGTTCTTTTTGATGTCAGCTATATGTACCATAATATATTATTATCATAGATTGTTTTAATAGTTAAAATTATAATATTAAGATTAACGCTATATTTTTAGGCTATATCTGATGAAGAGAGAAACAAAATCTATGCAGGAATGTTACCACACGTGTTGGAATGCAGCAAAGATTTTGGCATAACGGAAGATGAAATAAAAGAAGCTCAAGATACTGATAAAATTGGCTCAGTCAACCCATGCCTAATGGGGTGTGTGTTTAAGAAAATTAATTTAGTACGTATAATTTTCTAATCGCTTACCTTTTAATTTTAAGCTGATTTCTATTGTAGTTTTGGCAGTCGGACTTAGATTAATATTATTTATTTTCTTTATTCTTCCCATTTCTAAGATAACGTTCCGTTCCTTTGTTAGAGTGTAAGTAATATAATAAACTATTACTAATATTAGAGATCGAACTGATAATTTCATAAACTGTTAAAAATGACCAAAATGGTGTAAGTAGTTCTTATTATTTTTATATTAAAAATGACAGTTTATTTTAATTATTGTTTCCCACCTAATTTATAATTTTTCCAGATAAACGATAAAGGCTTATATGACGCCGATAAGGCTGTTGAGCTCACCCAGAAGTTCTTAGCCAATGAGGATGATCAGCAAAAGACCATAGATGTTATTAAAACTTGCTTGTCAGGTACGTATTTACATTAAATATACTTAAGGCAAAATATCTATCAACATTGAATAGAATATTTTATACTAATAATATGCTCGTGAGTAATAACACAATTTTTATAATTTCAGTAAATGAAAAAGACGTTAGCGACGGTGATAAGGGCTGTGATAGAGCTAAGCTTTTGTACGACTGCTTGCTTCCACTAAATGTAGGGGTAGAATGTTTTTTACTCAAATTTCGTTTATCTTAAAAATAATTTTAACTAAAATTAACAAGTGTAATTTATTATTTCAGTTCGGCAAAACGCGCTAAGGAAAGTATTTGTGGATAACATGGATTTGGATATACCTCCTCGTATAAGATTAAATATTTTATTAATATGTTCGCTTACATTGTTGTTTCATTATAATAAAGAGATTATAATTTAAAGCCGAGTTTTAATTAATGGTGACTATGAGTAAACCATACTTAAATAACCAAAAAAATCATTTTGGAACCTAGGGTCTCCATAGTTACCAATCACCATAATACCATAATATAATTTTATTAATTATATAATAATATGAAAAATAATAAGACGATAAAATGTTAATAATTTTAATTTCTAAATTATAAGTTAAATAATACACACTTAACAGGAGTAAGAGCGTCGTCAGTAGGTACCACGTAATTCAATTTATACTTCAAATCCAAACTGAAAAAGAACACATGGTCATTAATGTTTGTATATAAACCGTAATATTTCAAAATGCCAATTTTAACACTCAATAAGATTGAAAATATAAATGATAAAATATAAAATGTTGAATACTGTTGCGCATGCTAGCAATTCAGCGCCAAATTATTGATTTTCATTGGATTTAGTTATAATAAATTAGGTATTTTCAAGACGGATTCGAGTAAAATTTATTAGTAAGAAGTAACTCATCCTGTACTAATTAAACAGCTTTGAACTTTCAGATGTTCCAGCTGTTTTTTAGGGTTCCCTATTTTTTTAAATTTAAACGACCCCTGATAAAGAACAAAAAAATATTATTTATTACATTTTATCGCCATACGCTGTGTGTGGCCGTTCCATTAATAAAAAATCGAATACCTGTGAAGCGTTTTCAATCATACATTTGTATGCCATTATAGCACGATCACAGCCTTTCTCGCCATCGCTCACTGTTTCTTTGTTAACTGTAAGTAAATATTAAAAAGTTGATTTTAAACTTTAGATTTGTAACAACATAAACACACTAGAGTATTTTAGGATAAAATAATAAAATTAATTATTTTTTATATTTATTGTCAAATACGTTTATTTTTAGTTAAAATTAGTTTAGGTTCTAGAGCTTTCGTATTGGAACAATCAACCAAATGACGATTGATTGATTGAAGAAATAAAGAATACATATATTTTGTTCGTGAATAAATATTTTAGTATTGTTTTAAAAATATTTATGGTCATATTATGCTTGTCAAAACTACACGCCAACACAACTACCAATTCTTGATTTACCTTTGTGAAAAATTGTTATAGTTAATACAGCCATTTGTATTGTGAAGAAACTGAGATCCCGTTCTTAACCATTAACCATAACCTTCTAAATACTAATGTCGATTTTTTTTACTGCACCTGTTTCTTTTTTGCTTAATCATATTTTATACACTTACTATGAGAGCAAGAATGTAGATAATCTTCAATGAGTTTCAACTCATCATCGTCGTCGAATACTTTTTTCGCTAAATCTAATGCTGTTTCTTTTTGGAGCATACCAGCGTCATCTATCTAAAATTATTAAAAAAAGTAATAACTTACAAAACCTACTAGTTATATACATTCTCGATTACTTTCTAAAGCTTTCTCGTGTAATTAAATTACATTCTGTTAAAGTTAAAAAAGTTTTAAAATTACAACCTCTAATTATTATCCAGTGTATATGACGCATTCGTACCATGCGTCAATAGTACTGAATTAGAAAAATTTGATTGTTAAATTGTTAAAGAAAAAACTTTAGGGAAAAAATACGACACTCATTAAAGATAGTTTAAAAACATAAAATACTAGCGCGCTAGATAGATCGCTAGATCTAGTAGAGCGAAGCCGCAGGGTTCCGATAGTAATAAATATAGCCTATGTAACTCAGTGATAATATGCAAAAGAATTTTTGAAATAGGTCCGGTAGTTTTTGAGTTTATTCGTTACATACAAAGATACAAATCTTTCTTCTTTATAATATTGGTATAGATTCATAGCACATCATCATAGCACTCAGGCGAAAGGATAATTTTGCAAATCATCAGCGATCATTTCATACTTTAAAGCAAAACAGATTCGTTGTAAATGATGCCAGTTCTGGGCATAACATTTAAGTTTTGGATTTTTCACTTTATTTTGCTTTTTGGTGCCTAATAGAATTGTAAGTATTTTGCAGAAAACGCACACACGAGAAAACGTTTCTCCTGTAACTATGTTTTCCGTAAATCATTCCGTTATTAGTTGTCTGCTGTCTTACAATTCTATTAATAGATTAAATATTTCATGTAAAATAATGATCTAACGAAATTACTTACAACACCAAGATTTTTGAACATACAAGCTAAAAAGCAAGGCGCTTTGTTACCACTGGGAATTTTCTTTGCTCTCAAGTCTTTAATGTCGTCGGCACTTATAACATGTTCTTTAATACATTCTTTTCCCAATACCTCAAAATGTTCATGAATCATAGCTTTTTGCTCTTCAGTTATTGCCTGAAATTTTATATTTATTACATTTTAAAATTAAATATTTTAGCATATGTAAATGTAATTAAGCTAAAGTTACTTCTACAATATTAAACAAATGATCTTCACTCATCAGTTTAATTTGTAATTTTTTTTTACCTAGTTAATGTTCATGTAAAGAAAAGTTTATTTTTCACAATGGTTGTCGCTATACATTTTTTAAAAAATATCATGAGTAATACGTTTAATATTTTTATATAGTTATTACTTGTGACAACAAAAAAAAATTCAAAAGCATCAAGGAATCCAGTGCCATAAAGGAATAAACTGGAAACAATGAGTGTTTACCAAGATTTTTTTAAAGAGATTTGTATAAAGTGGCACTGTATAATCTATACGGACATGCCAACAGTAATCGCATAACAAGTAATTTATATAAAGCTTTATTTAAAAAAAACCTTATCATGTATATTACACGGTAATTTAAGGTATTTTAGACCTATACACAAAATACAAATTCTTAACAATGGCATAAAGTAACTTACCGAAACACCATTATATAACGAGCCAATCAAATAAATGATGCAAAATCTAGCAAAATACATCTTGAATTGCGTAACCTGCGTACTGGTTGAAATAATACTGTATGCAACTTGGCTCCTAAAACAACCTTATATACGTACATATCAAAGTATTAATTTGAGTAATGCGACTGTAAATTATTAGATATTATTAGGCATTTTAGGAAATGACAACGTACGAGTATAATCAACTTATTAAAACCATTATATTATGTAGGTATGCCATAAATTGAAAACCTAATACAAATTGAGGACTGCTTAATTTCAAATTAGCTAATGCGTCTAATGTGGGCTAATTTATTAGATTTTATGTTAATTCAGACATTTTTATTGGAATATTTTAAAAATACTATATCGGTTAACAAAAGGCAAATTCTAGTCCCTGATATATCTATAATTATAGGTATAGACAGGGGCATGTTTCATTGATGTTATCATTGCACTAATTAATTGGTACGTGTTACCCGAGTCAAGTTACTGCGTAGTTATCTTTTTATTTGCATTGCTTTAGTCCAAATCTACAAAACGAATGTAAATTGTTTAATTATTAAAATATGTATACTTCGTCTTTTAAAATAAACACCAATATTAGAGCAGAAGTGGGATTTTTGAATTTACTCAAGCGGGCGTGAGTAAATCGAAAAATCCCCTCTTGGACTCCCTAATACACGTGGCTATTTACGGTCTAGTTTTTAAATTAAAATTGTAACAAATTAAAATAGTAAATAATAAATCTATACGTACCTATAATAAAACAGTAACTTAGATAAAGCTTGCACAATGTACATAATATTATGTTCTTAAAAAAATGACTGTAATGTATAATTGTGTGTTGAATGTAGAGCTATAGCTATTAAAAGTTTTGTCTATTTGTCTGTTTGTATGTAATTGTTTTAGACAGAAAGTACTGGCCTGATTTTAGACTTGAGCATAAACATTATAATTAATAGCATAAAGCCAAATATATTTTTTGTAAGTACTTTAAGCGCGAGCGAAGCCGCGTATTCTACTAGTGATAAATGAATTATTAAGTATAAAATTGTATAAGTACTATGAAAAATTAAGTAGTTACAACATTTTGATTATTATAATTTGGTACATTGTCGGTATTTTATATATTATGTTATAAATAGAACATGGTAACTTTAGTACTATTGTATTTGTATGTTATAATATTTTAAAGCTTATTTTGTGAGAAATGAGTATGATTTTCCCATAAATGATGGAATATGGTTTTGCACCCTATTATGTCTATTATATATTTATAAATTCATGTCAATTTGATGATGACATATTCTAATTTTGTGTATATAAGATCTCATTCAGAACGATTTTCACATTTTCACATCGAATCTATGGCAAGGTTGTGGAACATTTTTACAATGAAAAAATTTGTCACCGTACAATTCCTACTTTATAGTCTCATGTTATTCAATCTGCGTGTGAACGTGAGTATATAATAATATTTTTTTAACGTTACATACAGTTATGTTTATTATTTTTGTTATATTATTTTTAAGTTTATTCCTTGTAGCTTTAAACATATAATTAAATAGTTGATGTTGATCATTGATTAATAAATTCACCAAATGTCTAGGTATTAAAATAAATTTTATTAAATGTCAGTGGATGATATTGGACCAGCAAGGTGTGACTATATTATATCTATAGTACATATACATAAAATTAGAGTGCCTGATTTTAATTTCAAATAATTAACAGCTTTTCACTAAATGCATATGAAAGTAATATACGATACTAGCAACAAAAAACCAATTTTTAAAATTTTTGTCTGTCCGTCCGGGTAATCTCTGAAACAGATTATTATTATTATTAGACAAAAACATTAATAAATATTGTTTTGGAGTTTATGTTCAATAGACAATAGGTAACAGCCATTGTTTTTTTTTTTATAATATTTCATGTACAGATTTTTTCTAAGTTACTGTTTTATTGTTTTGTATAAGTGAGTAAAATAAATAAAACTCATTTTAAAATTTAATTTCATTTATTTATTACGATAATAGTGTACCTATATATTATCTTATATTTACAGGCGAAGGAGGACATAGAAAGTTTAAAACAGAAACATGTTGAAATGGTTTTGCAATGCACAGAAGAAAATCCAGTATCACCAGAAGATATAGAACTATTCAAACAACAACAGATGCCTGATAGTGCAAACGCCAAATGCCTCATGGCATGTACATACAAGTCTGCAGGAATGGTATGTATAATAACATTTAAATGTTTTTTTTATTTTTTGCTATTCGAGTTAATTCTAATACTTATATTATTATCAAATTAAAAACTTTAATTATATCGAGTTGGTGTCATGATGGGCAGAGAAGGTGAATAGTGGAATGAGCAAAAAAGCATAAGAGATTTATCTTATAGGTATGTATTTAGGCATTTTATCCTCCTAGTATTTAGGCAATAAAACATAAAATGACAGATATTTCGCCTCCGATGTGACATCATAAACCGACATATTTTTGCATCGCGCGTGTGAAGTGTGTGGGTGTCAAGGGTGAAGTAAAACATATTCAGAAAATCTGCATTTCTGAGAGAACCTAGCAAGTTTTCGGAAGATTAATGTAGGTCAACCTTCACTTGGCCAGTGAGGTGGACCTTTAGTGAAGGGAGACAATGGAACCGGACGGTCATCGGTACACAATTAATAAAGTAAAGTAAAACTCGAGAAAAGAAATACATGCATCAGTCATGTATATATACGAAATTAACATACTAAGTATGTGTAACACATAATAGGCGGATTTATACAAAATATTAAAATAATGTTATTCTCTATGTGTCTATCACAAGGTCGATTTAAATGCCTGCAATTACTCGGTTCGCTTGTCCTTTAACAATGACACTTTGAACCGAGTATGAGTCTCGCGTACCTAATTTTTAACCGGAAACCGTTTTTGGGTTCCACTGTATTTTACGATAAAAACTGATTAATTTTATTTTATTTATTTGGATATTGGTTCTATGATCACTTATTTAAGAAACCATTTAAAATTGATAATTTACTTAATACAAATAATAATTAATTTTACTTTTAACTACCGATTGGTGTTTATTAGCGTGTAGTCATCGTGCAAGTTGAATTGTAGTTTTTACGCCAATGATATGAATAGGCCGTTGTTCTTCTATACATATAAGATAAACTATTTCTTTTGGAAATATGATTATATTATAAACATTACAGATGGATGACCAAGGAATGCTCTCTGTGGAAGGTGTGAATGAATTATCCCGTAAGTTTTTATCTGAAGAACCTGAACGACAGAAAGAAGCAAAAAAATTTACAGAAGCCTGTGTTAGTGGTAAGATTTTATTTTTAAATCATACTTTATTGCGATGATGTAATTATTGCTTGCATATTGATTAATCTTGTGATGTTATTTTTGCCTAGTAAATGACGTCGAAGTATCGGATGGGAATAAAGGATGTGAAAGAGCGGCTTTGATTTTTAAATGTGGTGCGGAAAAAGCCCCTGGGGTTCGTAATATTAGTAATTAAATTTTGTCATTAATATTTATTAACCTTATTATTGATTCAGTAAATGTGTATTTTTTTGTTTCTTTCAGTTTGACTTCATTTAGTAACATTCAATATATGGTGCAAAACACCGGCTGACTTCACTCAGAAGAGAAGAATTAGACAATCACCAGTAGTTGAACACTTTTAGATAAGAATAAATTTAAATTAGTTTATTAATGAATTTTGTTTTCTTTTTTCACTTAAATTGTTTGTTGATGGTTGTTGTTGGATTGTGGTTGGTTAGGAACCAAAATGTTCCTGCAGGAAAAGTATTCTATATGTTGAAACCAGCAGCTATCATCGGACCAAATTTCATCAAGATTAGTCCAGTGGTTCTTTCGTGTCACAGACGAAAATATAAAATATAAAAATATCGGTTGTAAGTATGGCTCTGTGTGATTCAATCGAATCCAAATTTTATTAGATATACCTTCATATGAATAGATTATTATTAGTATATAATATATATATATACATTTCACAAATGGGTGACACTATAAAGTATAATGTAAGTACTTAAGTAAATTGTCTAATTTTATTATGTAGTTTGCCACTGTACAATTATTATTATTAGGGTAGAGTGGGGGTAATTTGTATGAAAAGTAAGCTTAAGTGATTGTTCAGACGCGGTGGGAACCGCGCAAAAATAAATAATAATTAAAATTAGAAAATATATCAAAGAAGGAAAAGGCAGTATTGGGTGCATCCAATATTAAGAGATCGACTGAAACATGGCGTAACGTTATATCCCAATTTTAAAAAGTTTGAGAGAATTTTTTTTGACTATTTAAGAATTCCAATAAAATCTTTTGATGAACCAATTGAACTAATCAGGGAAGATATTTCGAGCTCTGATTTCTGAAACACATATGAAGGCAAGCATGTCACCAGAAGAAAAACTGACGTGTTAATCACCAGGTGCCCGTAACACTACTGAACACTAAAGAAGATCTTCTTACCGACCAACCGCGCGGCTATGTCTGAATGATTATTAAAAAACCTACATAAATGAGGGTAAAAAGATAGGGAAAATTGAATGTTGCTTATTTTAATCAGACAAACAGTATGTTTCCTAAAACAATACTGCTTAACATGTAATGCTTCGATAATTTTTGGATACTATAAATAAAAATAAATAGATATGTTGGAACTTTACTACACACAGCGCCATCTAGTTCCGTGGACAGCTACGAGGCTTGTGTTACGGATACCAGATAGTTGATACACTTCACATATATAACTTCAAATACACATCCCCAGCGGGACATATACCCGCAGCCGCTGGTACATAAAGTAGGGTCACAATAAACTGAGCCAAACGTGTCGTCTATGAAAAACAAGTAGGAACTTCAGCGGCATATATATTTATATTTTTAATTAAAGATTAATAATTGCTCTTCCCATTATTTTAGTAAGTACTACGTAGCGTTTTTTTATAGATATAAAATACGTGGTAGTAATAAATAAAGATAACCGAATACCGATACAAATATTTCCCCGTTTTCCTCCAAACAGTTTAAAATACAAAACAAAAATATATATAAGTGTATTGGACGACGCTGTAACAGCAATTAGTAAAAAATGAGCCTCAATTATTATAACTAGCGTAGTATAAATATACTTCTAATAATTTTTAGAGCACTATTTTTATAATAATTTCAAATACTGTTACCGGGTCTAAATATCTAATACAAAATGAAAACTCTAAAACTGTATATTGTAATGTTTATCTTCTTCTTCGGTGATTCTTACGTAAGTTTTTTAAATATTCTATTAATAATAGCGACTTATTTTCGTATCGCTTTATTTTTTTCAGCGACACCATAATTCTTTTTTAATAATAAAAATAGCCTTGTATATGGGTCCAGCTGTATCATAGGTAGACCGGAACAAACCCACAAACTTTTGTTTTCTTGTTTAAGTATGTAATGCCATATGTATTTAGTAAAAAGCTGTTAATAAGGCATTATAAGAGACGATTAAATTTTATTAATCTGTATAAATTATAAGCTAAATAATTGCGGTTATTCTTGGCTTTATTTCTAAAGCTGGGCCAGTCACCATAGTACACGTATCTTGTTTTATTTAAGCTTGAAAGATAGGAAGTCAAGCTGTACGCTTTTTGATTTGATTATAAATGTTTTGTGAGTCGAAGATGATAAGTGGTTTTTCAATTATAATAAAATAGAATTTTAAGATACATACGGAACTGTTTCTGTTCCACATTCTTTTAGACTTTTCTATCTCTGTTTCAAGCTTGACGCTAATTACTTTTATTACTCTATCTCAATATTGAATAACGTATTTTTTAAAAGGAACTAACTGATGCGGAAGTGAAAGAGAAATTTATAAAACTGACAATGGCCTGTACAAAAGATTACAACGTCGATATGAAAGATTTGTTAAATTTGCAAAAACTAGTGACTCCCACAAAACCTGAAGTCAAATGTTTATTGGCATGTGCCTACAGGAAAGCTGGAACTGTAAGTTTCATATATTTTTAATTTTATATTTAGTGACAGATAGTATCCAAAGACATATTTTCTTAAAAATATGCAATACAGATACATAATATATACAGTTCACTGTCAAATAAATATGGCAAACAAAGTGCATATTACATATTACATTTTTTGAGGTAGAAGTGACTGGACACTTAATATGATATCTCTAACTAATATTATATCTACTCACTAATATTATATATTTTCTTGTAATTATTGTATTCATGAAATTCTTGCTTTATTACTGCAGATGGATAGCAAAGGACTATACGATCTTGAAGCTGGTTATAAAGTTGCCGAAATGACGAAAAATGGAGATGAAAAAAGGTTGGAAAATGCAAAGAAATTAGCAGATATCTGCGCGAAAGGTAAAGCTATTACAGATGTCTATTGTGCAGATAGAACCTACTATATTAAACAAAAAATGAACAAAATATTTATTTACAAAAAAAAAAAAAAGATTTATATAAAGGGCGTTAATACGTTTTGCGTTTATTTTTGACGAAACTAGATAGGTAGGTTTAAGGTTTAACATTGTCACTGTGATGTGTTATAGTTATATTTCAATTTAAAATTATAAACAAACATATTTTATTCATGTAGTGAAAAGTGTCGTTTAGATGGTTTGTTTTCCACTAAAAGCCTTTACTCATTTCGAATTATTTCACTTGAATTTATGTTATTTCAGTAAATAATGAGGAAGTCAGTGATGGAGAGAAGGGATGTGAGAGAGCCGCACTTATATTTAAATGTCTTATAGAAAATGCTCCGAAGGTAAAAATAATATTTAATACTTTTCGCCTATGACATTTTTATTTAGCCTACAATAATTAATAATCATATACCCCGATATTAATTATAAATAATAAATATATTTATCTAATATACTAGAAAAATAATTCAAATAGATAAAATAAATTTATAATGAGATATATTTCTACAGTTAGCAAAATTTAGGATACGTGCGTTGCGTTTATAAAAAAATAAACATAACGAACCCTAAACCTTGAAATTTGTGCTATACTAGTGACTATATCTAAGCAAATTGAAAAGATTAATAAGTATCATACCATTTTTTTAAAGTAAATGTTATTGAACTTCCGTATATTTTTTTTCAGCTTGGATTTAAAGTAGAATGAAAGCCTTATTTCAAGATCACCGCTATTTACCAATAATATTTCTTTACTAATAGTGTTTTATGTAATTCGCGTGTGTGTTATTTTATATTATAAAAATATTAAAATAAAGTTGTATTATTTTGAATTAAATTAAACAATAAGCTAGTTTGTGTAATGTTCTTAAAAATTTAGCAGGCTAGTGTGAAATTAAAAAAAGTAGATATCCTTATATAGAAACTTATCACGGAAACGGAAAAAAATATTTACGATGTAAGCTTTTATTTTGAGCTTTTTTAATTAAGTAAATACCAGTAATTTATTATAATCATAATAAGGTATAGGGGAGACCGGGGCCACAATTAACAAAAAATGTATATTTGGTTGTAGCTTAAAAATTATTCAACATTTAGACTTGATTTTTAGAATACATGATACTTTAATCATTCAGGTATAACGTAATTATCTCAAAACAAACATAATAGAAACGATGCCGTAAATAGAACGCTTTTTCTTAAAAATGGCAGTTGTTAATTGTTACCTCACGTTTGGGGTTAGAATTAACAGGTGTGGGGCAGGTATTAACTGAAGGGGCAAAAATTAACATATGTCATGCTGACTGATGTAAAGAAAAATAAATATATGTAAGTCATATTTTTTTAATTAATGAAAGTGAAATTAATACAGCCTTGCATGAAACACGTTTTCTTATAAACTGATGCAAAATCATAAATTTTGTTTGTAATTTTGATTATATTTACGAATTGATACATTAATTAAATTGTATTAAGATTATTTTGATTTGGCTGATCAAAATATCCGTTCGAAAGTTCATTGCAAAGGCAGAATAAAACTGTCCTTCTTGACTGGCGCCGACTCCAACAATAACTACTTAAGTACTTAATTAATTTTTTTTTTCTCTTTTTAGTTTCGATTTGTAACGTTTTGAAGTCGGTTTTCATTTTTGTTAAAAAAATATTTATTTTTAATTTTTTTGTGGAAATTATATATTATTTTTAAATATAATATTGGAAGGTTAACTAAACTACTGCTCCAATAAGTCAGCGAAGTTTTGAAATGAACGACAATAGTCAATCGAGATTTGTCCACGTCTATTTTTCCACGTAACTCGTAGACGTTAAAATAATTTACCTTCTATTATCAATCCACCTAATATCCTGAAGGAATACGACTATCAGTTCATATATTAAAAGAATTTTCTTTCAACTCCTAACCGTTGAGGAGATATACTTTACATCATCACAAATTCTTGAACAACTTTAGAAAATATATAAAAACGGTATTCAATGCCGATAAAATTTAAGGGTTGCCCTCGATTTCTCTTACTTTGCTACCCGGTTTTATCTTTTTCACAAAATTATAAATCATAACAGAGGTCAAATTCTTTAGTTACATCCCTGTAATTTCTTTTCTTCTCAATGTTCTCTAGCGCAGCTAGCTCGTAGAGCTCTAATGATGTGGTACCACGTGTAGTTTTCCGTTTATAAGTTCTCATGCTGTCATAAAAAAAAGTATTAAATAATAATTCACAAACATTCAGCTACCCTGTTTATACTAGCCCCTATATCTGGGGTAGGTATTAACGTGTTAAAACAAGCCCCCCCAATGTGTTAATTATAGCCCCAAAGGTACATTTTTATTATTAAATAACGTAATCAAATATTGGTCAATAGTTATGTCACAAATGAAACGTAGAATTGTTCAGTATGAAATATGCTACTAGGAAAATAAAAAACGTAATTATAACACTTTATCATTCTTGTACAAATCAAAAAATCGTAAACTATAAAATGATCGTTACCTGCTTCAAAATATCGACCTGCATACAACATACTCAAATTATGCGCGGAGCGCAACTGACTAATACCATGCCATACGGCTCGATCTACTTGACAAACTAAGACACGCACTGGAGGTGTAGTAGGTATAGTGTTAGAGAATTTTGCTTGTTAATACTTACCTCTGTTAATTGTGGCCCCGGTCTCCCCTACACGGACATCTAGCGTTGAACTATATAGTCCTATATCGTAAGCTTAGATTATATACATGTCTAGATACAGCATTGGACCGCCCTGAACGGCTCAAGAAAAGTCTACTAAAAATGGTAGACTCGCTTCTCACCTACGTCAGTGTCATTTGAGTCACTAGTGGATAACAAGCTCGCGAAAAAAAAATAATTATGCCGGTTTGTGCTATCAAATTGTGTTGAAATTATGTGGGAAAACCGTATAATAACACCAAGATCACTTTTCATCGGTAATTTATGTTATTTAACTACTATTTTTTAAGAAAACATGGATTTTAAATTCGTTACTATTTAGGTAAATTTGACAAGCCTGTGTTGCCAGCTTATAACTAGGGAGACTTAGCGAAATTATTGGAGATAAATTATAAATAGATATTGGAACGAAGTTCCTTACGGCAGGCTGGAGGAGATATGGATTTTGCTGCGCGACCGAACTGAAAAATATGTGATAGTAAAAGCGTGGAATAAAACCGTTAAATAGTGCGCAGGCGCGACAGTCGTCATAGTAACAATGGCAAGTAAAGTAACAAGTGACTTGAATGCAATTGACAGTGATAATAGTAGGAAATTATTTAGTGCAAAAGAATTAAATACGTGAGTATTAGTTTATTTATAAATATAAAATATTTTACATTGGTTATTTTATTATTATTATTTTACTTCCAAACTCATTACTCATGTACTATATTAATATAATTCTATCTGATTAATGTTTTAGAACAAAAGTAAAGTCTTACAGTAAATGTGTGAGCATTGGAAATCTAATTCGTCACCTTCGCGATGTTCATGGTCTACGAGAAAAGGGTATAGCTGCTAAAAAGACAATACAATATTTTTTTACTACCAGCAGGCCTTCAACTTCAAAGCAGATTATATCCTCAGCGTCGTCAACTAATGTCAAGTGGTTCGTAGCGCGAGATCTAGCTCTCTGGTTTTGTCGCTCTTTGATGCCATTTAACTCAGTATCAGACAAATGAATGCAGGACTTTTTCATGGTAGGTACACGTGGTGTACGTAGATAACTTAAAATAAAGAATTTCTTCATTTAATCCATAGACTTGACTTCAATGATTAAAGTTAGTTACCTTTTTTTAGAAATACAAGGTAATTGGGAACACGGCAGATTTACCATCTCGTTTTACAATATCTGGAACGGCTCTGGACGATGTATTTGAAAGCTGTTTATCACATGTGAAAAAGACAATTCAGCTAGATGCGTCATGCTGTGGAGCAATAACCTTTGATTTGTGGAGCGATCAATATCGGAGTCAAAATTATATCACTTTCACATACCATTATCTGACATAAGGTATATATTTTTCCCCTTTCCTTTATTTAAAGTACAATGTAAAGTGAGAATCTAATTGTAACAATATGTTTTATACAGATATGCAACTCAAATATTTCACGTTATTAACGACCTTAATAACCGAAAAAAAAACTGGTCAAAAAATTTGTGATATGATCGCTGAAGTAAGAAATGACTTTGGATTGCTTGATAAAACTATTTTTGCTGTCACGGACGCCGGAGCAAATTTTAAACGTGCAGTCGATTTGGCTTCACTTAACAGTCATCTCTGCTTGGGCCATGGTCTTCATAATTTGGTGAATGTCGATGGAATAAATTCGACCCAAGAAGTAAAGAGACTGGTTACAAAGTGCAAAAAATAGTGAAGAAGCTGCGATATGGATTACCTGAATTAGAAGCTGAAGCTGATAAGGAACAGCGAAAAATAATTGTTTTACTAGAAAAAACAGGAGAAGATTTGGAAAACGACGAGAGGGATCCAATCCATGATAATTTTGTGTACGATTATAATGAGATGGATGATGGCGATTCCAGTGAAATCGATGATTTTATGAAGCCAATACCAAGCATAAAAACTTCGACATCGACCCGCTGGCACAGCGTTTTTGCCATGCTAGAAAGTTTAAATCATTCTTGCAATCGTTACGCTGTCAACATCTTGCTTGACAAAATTGGCGAAGAGCAACTTAAATTAAACAATTTTGAGTGGAAGTTAATGACAAATTTACTCACATTTCTAAAAAAAATCAAGGTCATTGTAGAAATACTAAGCTCTCAAAAATCCACATCTTTAAATGTTGCGCTGATATTCCGATCAGAAATTAAAGACGCACTACAGTCCTCAGATGATGATGAACCACTTGTATTGTTAACTATTAAAAGAAATATGATGGATCAAAACTAATAGTGGCTGCTACTTTGTTGGACTGTCGCTTTCAAGGGATACGTGAAGTAGATGTGTATCTTGAGATTTCCAATCAAACAAGGGTGTCTTTCTTATCAGATTACATCAGAGAAATTGTTAAAAGTCGCCCACATCTAATCCCTTCTATGGAGACTTCTGAATCTCAAGCAGTAGCAAGACCGACTACGACATCTGATACCGTTACCGTTAGTTCCTTTCTAATCAGGCTTTCCTGGCATTGAAACTCAGTCTGTACCTGTAGATGATCCAATTGAACAATAATGTTGGAAATATTTTGCAACATGCAAGCTGCAGGATCTTAAAGATGTAGATTTCTTGAATTACTGGCTTGTAAATAAGGATTCTTTCCCGTGGCTTTCTTCGCTAGCGACGTCGATTTTAGGAGTACCCGCAACAAGTACGCCTAGTGAAAGAGTTTTCTCGACCGCTGGGTTAGTTTTTTCTGCCAAAAGGTCTAGATTGACTTATAATCGTGTAAACAAAGTGATATTTATTCATGACAATTATAGTGCATGCAAAAGCGCTATTTTATAGTAGTCCAGATTTATTTAATTTTATTTATGTCAGGATTCACTTCACATTAATTGTTGATTAATGTAGTACAATATGTTTTTCAGATTCAAGATTATTGTATATTTATATTTTATATAATATATATTTCAGGATTATTTTACGTTTCGGTTGCGGTGATTTTGTAAATCGATCTCATCGGATGGTTTACAAAACAATTTTGGGTTTAATAAAACTAAAGCTTTGTTTTCTCTTTAAGATAATTAGGTAAATGAAAATTATTCAAATTACTACTAAACTCTATTGTTATATTTATTTTATTTGATTTCATTTTAGTTTTACTTAAAGAGACATATTTTATTATTTTAGTTGATAATTTGAATTACGATTTTTTTTATTTTACGTTATTTATTATTTCCTAAAATACTGAATTTCCTAAATACTTTCCTGTACTTAAATAAAAACTAATCACCAAAATTTAAGAGAAAAATCAAGAAAACCTACATAAAATTGAGCACGATTTTTTTTTGCAAATTGTGTCGATTCTACATTAACCGAAGGAACTTCGTTTCTACCTGGTGTCCCACGACACCATTTATATATTATTATTTATTTATGTATTTATTTATTTATTTATATAGGATTACCAACAGTGTATATAAGTAATATTTTTTTAAAATAATAAAATACTAAAATTATATGACATTGAACATACATAATAAGTTGTAGTTTATTATAAATTATTTAATTATAATAAGTTTTTACAAAATAAAAAATAGTTTCAAATTTCTTTTGTTTTTTTTATATTCAATATATTGAATTTATAAATTCTTTCTTTCTTTTGGGTAAAAGCCTTCTCCAAAGCAAACCATTTATTTTTATTTTCGGCGGCGTTTAAATAAACATCATTACACCTTCGTAAATCATCAAATGATGCAATAGTATATATTGGGTTCTGTTTGTTACAAAACCGACTTCAATAACAAACACTAGAAATAACAACATAACTGATTGGTGTAATATAGTCGATAGTAGAAAAATATTGATTAAGCATCTATAATTAATAAAAACTACCAATAAAGTATTTTTTACGTTTTAGTGTTTTTTTATCAAGACGTTTTTTTAAGTTTTAGTGTATATTTGTGCACTATAGTAAATTTCCTGCGTAGTTGACTAATCTTCGTAACAATAATTGATCACCCTCACCACCACCTATATAAAATAAATGAAATCCATATGAATAAATGAAGTCCGTAATATGGCAGTACTAGTAGTTTTTTATATTCTCAGGTGTAATTATCATAAAATATGAATTACATTACAAATTATATATTTAAATTTTTTTAAAATAATTATTTTATTTCAACTTCATCATATTAAATAATGGGAGAAAGATTTGAAGCAGGTATCCCTAAACACGCACACTTTGACAGTTTGACTACAATAAGTACACGGGCTGTACTCACACATATCACGTAAAGTGAGGACGTTTTCTGCGCGTCGTTTGTTCGCAATGCTCAATCTAGACATGTACATAATCTAAGATCGTAAGTTACTCGTAGCATAAAAGTAGGTATAATAGATGGCAGTGCTGAAAAATAAATATTATTGTCTTTAAATAATAATGTTTTTATAAATAAAATAAGGAATTAATATTAATTTTTGCAATGTTAATAAATTAGTGTAAACTACAAAATTTAATGCATAGGATTGTTATTTGTTATAATCTACTTTACAAATAAAAATGGTAATCTATACTATATAATAAAATTCTAATTTAGTCAAATCTTTTTTTTTGTGCATATCTGCAATCAGCCTAATAACCTATAAGGCTAAGAGCAGATTTGTTGTAGGTCGTTCATGTCATGCCGAAGAGGCTCCTCATCAGGAGACTTTTCGTTCCTCACCATCTATGGCCAACTCCCTGTATATCATGGCGTTTCAGTCGTTTAATGTAGCTAAAATACGGTAGCTAGGGCATTTGGATGATTTTCCAACCGAGTTCTATACTTAATCCCTGTTAACTTTATCTCCTCCTTAACAGTTCTTATGTTCATCGCTTCGTGCATCTCAGTGTTAGTCACAAACCATGGTGCATTTTCTATGGTTCTTAAGATGCCATTTTGCATTCTTTGTATGATGTTTATACTGGAGTCACATGAACTTCCCCACAGTCGCAATACATAAGTCCATATTGGTTTCAGAATCATTCTGTAAATTATAAGCTTCTAATGTCGATAGAAAGTTTCGAGTTTCGTACCATCAACCAGTAGATATTTCTAAACCGCATGTTTAGCTCGTCTCTTTTTGCTTTGATGTGTTTTTTCCAGGTCAATCTTTTGTCTAGGTGACAGCAGAACGACAAGAAATACCTGACTTGAAAGAGCCTCAAGGGATCTTTTAATTTAGACTTTGCGTGTCGGACCGCTGCCAAACGTTAGCATGATTACGTTAGCGTAATTTGATGAGCTGTCTGGGAACGTACCATGAAAAACTATAGGACCAATTTTAATAAAATTTGGTATGATGAAGAAGATTTTACAACTTTCTCAAAATAGGAGGGTGTGGCCTAACTACTTGTTAATTGGTACTAGCTTTTCCGAGAAAATTTAACATAGTAATGTATATTGTTTACACCATCAGAAAGACACGAGAATTTTCAAATGAAAATTAGGGAGCTTTTTGGATATTAAGTCAAAAGAAGGTGAAAAACTCAATATTTTAAATCAAAAAAATATAGTATGTTTGGGACATTAAAATGTTTCACTAATATTTTGTGAAAGAAAATGTTTGTAAAAGGTAAAAAAATCAAAAGCTTGAATTTTTCACATCAATTTTGAGGTTATGTAAAAAAAGTGTAAACACAAAAGTAGTTGATTTTTTGATTACTTTGCCATTGAACTTGTACTTTTGCCAGAAACCGAGATAAACCTTTTTTTTCCTTAAAAATTCACCACCTTCCACTTCCTGCCTTCAGATCGCCCGTAACCTATTTTTCTTTTCCTTTTTGTTATATTCTCTTCCTTTTCCAATGGGTTTCATCCTCCATGGTTTCATCCTACTATAAATTTTTTGGTTTCAAAAATTATTGACTCTGGTCAAACGTGCTAATTACGAATAAATAAATTCTACATAATGGAGCAGAATAAAACTTAATTACGTAACCTGCGCAATGGTTGATAAAATACTGGATATAACGTAGGTAGTAAGTATGTATGTACATACATAACAAACTAGCGTAATGATATTGACAATCTGTAAATATTACTAGAACTAATCGCTTTAGGAAATGACATCGTGTATATAAGTACATCATAAATCATTATATTTTATGTAGGTATGCCATACATGGTACTTTAGGAATGCTTAGTTCCATATAAGCTTAAAGGTCTAATGTCGGATTCAGCTAATTTATTAGCTCTCATGTTAATTAGAAAATTCTCTGCTGGAGTGGTTAACTTTTGGAAATATGAAATATTTATATTATTACATATCCCAAGAGCCAGCAATGGCCAGACCTTCGTCATTTCATAAAAGCTGAAAAATTTTCTGTGGATGTCCCCTATACAGGTAAGAACGACCAGCGACTATAGAGTTTGGGTAGTGGTTACTTTGGCAGGTAACAAGTATTAAAGGTGTATAAAATAGTACCTTACTTTTGTTAAAGTATAAAGCTCAATATTTTTATATTTTCTTCGGGATAACTTAAGAAATCTCGTCACCCAATGCCGAACACTTATGACGGTTGCTACCCCCTGCCAGACACCCCTAAACATGAATAAATTATAATTATACTTTCGTCATAGTATAAAAGCTAAATTTTATATATGTTACTTGGGGGCCTATGAAAAAATGTTACCCCAACAGCCGGACAGTTTTAATGGTTTTTTAATCCTGCCAGACACATTGAAAGTCCGCTGTAGGTGCGAGCGCGAGTGCTTAGTCGATTGCGATTTTTTAAGATTTCCAATAAAATAATTAATTTATTTCGTTCATAGCCATTTTATATAAAGTAAAAAATGTTATTTTATTATTAAAAAATACAAAAAAGTATTGTCTACGCTTCCGTTAAAGTAATTTAAACTCCTGTAGTTATAAGCCATTTAATATTATATAGAACTATTTGCCTGTACAAATCATCAGGCGCTTTGTTATATTGTACATTTTAATTGTATTTCACCTCACTTACTATTAAAGCTTTGGACCGAGCAGTTTAACTTTTATTTTCCTATTACCACATCACACGTGTTTTTAAGATTCAATATCGACACCTCTAATCCTCTTCAAGTATTATTACAAAAAAAAAATATTTACTCGTTTTTATAAATTTCATTATTATCGTCGATATTTGCATTTTCATCTTCACTACTCCTCCAGTCGATGTTTCCTTCCTTCCTTAAGTTTCCTTCTACCACCTTTCAAAAGCGAGCTATTGCAGCAATTTCTGCGAGCAAATTATATATGTACCATTTGGAATAATGCTCATCTGAAAAATCCAACCACATATCAACCAGAAAATAACGGCTGGGTATTGAAAGATGACAAATACCAGTTCAAATTGTTAGAAGGGGATCAACTACCAAGTTATGTTAGTGATTCGCTCGAAACTCAATCAGGTATGTATTTATTATGATAAATTATTGGACATAATTTTTGAATTATTCATAATTGTATAAACTTGCTTATTTTTTTCAGAAACTGGCAAAGAAGGCGACATTGACGACGATGATGCCATCGACTGGAGTAGTGACGATGAAAATAAAAATATCGACGACAATGATTTATAAAAACGATTAAATATATATTTTTTTGTAATAATCCTTTTTTTTGTATTTTATAATAAAATAAAATAACATTTTTTACTTTATATAAAATGGCTATGAACGAAATAAATTAATTATTTTATTGGAAATCTTAAAAAATCGCAATCAACTAAGCACTCGCGCTCGCACCTACAGCGGACTTTCAATGTGTCTGGCAGGATTAAAAAACCATTAAAACTGTCCGGCTGTTGGGGTAACATTTTTTCATAGGCCCCCAAGTAACATATATAAAATTTAGCTTTTATACTATGACGAAAGTATAATTATAATTTATTCATGTTTAGGGGTGTCTGGCAGGGGGTAGCAACCGTCATAAGTGTCCGGCATTGGGTGACGAGATTTCTTAAGTTATCCCGAAGAAAATATAAAAATATTGAGCTTTATACTTTAACGAAAGTAAGGTACTATTTTATACACCTTTAATACTTGTTACCTGCCAAAGTAACCACTACCCAAACTCTATAGTCGCTGGTCGTTCTTACCTGTATAGGGGACATCCACAGAAAAATTTTCAGCTTTTATGAAATGACGAAGGTCTGGCCATTGCTGGCTCTTGGGATAACATATTCGTTGTAAAAAGGCGACTAGCGTGCCTGGATCTTAAATAATTCACTCAGCTGTAAATATAACTGTTATAAATGCGAACATGTTCCATTGATTTATTAAAGCACTAATTACCTACGCGTAATGAATTACACGAGTGCAGTTCTTTTGTATTTATATACATGTATATACATATGCTTATCTGTAGTCCATCTCTCCAAAACTATAAATGTCGAACATAGAACTGGTCTCTCAGGTTGGCGGAGGTTCAGGATGCTTTTCTGAATTATGTTATGAGAATTTTAATATACTTTGTCCCATGTAATAAATTATTATACACGGGCAAATGTTATTTCATTTTAATGCACACAATCTACTTTATAAGAAACAGTTTGGTTTTACGAATGGTCGCTGCACAGCAGATGCTAGTGTTGAGCTAATTAAAAATATTTTTGAGGCTTGGGAGAGGTCACAGGATGCTCATGGGATATTCTGTGACTTATCCAAGGCCTTTGATCATTTGTCATTATGAGACATTGATCAGGAAACTGCATCACTATGGGATAAGAATAAGGTACTCAACCTCCTGAATTCGTATTTGAGTAATAGAATTCAGAGGGTTGATGTAAATGGTAAGAGATCTCCTGGAGCTCCGTTAGATATGGGGGTTCTACAAGGCTCTATTCTTGGTCCATTTCTCTTCCTAATTTACATAAATGATTTGCCATTCTTTGTACAGGACAAACATGAGATATTATTGTTCGCAGATGACACTTCACTTATTTTTAAGGTAAAACGTAATTTAATTCTATAATATAATAAATTTAATGTACGACGATGTAAACGATGCTCTCTCAAAGGTTGTCTATTGGTTCGATTTGAATAATTTATTATTAAATAACAAGAAAACAAAATTATTTAAATTTACAACACCTAATGTTTAACTTGCTGATAATGGTGTAGTATTGGGTGGCGAAATGTTAAAACCGATAACATCAACTAAATTTTTAGGTATTATCATATATATCATATATCATATTGAGGGGCTAGTGAATAGGCTCAACTCTGCAGCGTTTGCGGTAAAAAAACTTAGACTTATTACAGACGTAGATACAGCTCGCGTAGTATGTTTTATTTATTTTCATAATATTATGTCATACGGAATCTTATTGTGAGGAAATGCAGCTACCGTTAATAGTATTAACTAAAGAGCTATTCGTGCTATTTATAGTTTAGGCCCTAGAGCATCATTAAAAGAAAAGTTTAAGAAATAAAAATATTGACTGTTGCTTCTCAATACAGGTACACGACCTGAAAAAATGTTATGTATGTTCATAAAATATACACGAATTTCCTAAGAATTGTGACATGCACATAAACTTGTAATGCCTGTCACTCGCTTACGCTGAGTCAGTAATTCTTTTTTGGACAATGTATACGCCTATACAACAGGATTCCAGAAAACATTCAAAAAGCTTCTATTGCAAAATTTTTAAAAAAATGTGAAGGAACGTTTGTGTACTAAAGGCTATTATTTGATTAACGATTTTTTAGAAAACAGTACGCCTTGGGAATGATGTGATCGCCGCCAGGCTATTTCAACATATAGAATTCATGTTAATTCGCAATTTAATTTGAAAAAGAGAGAGAAAAAAAATAGTCCCGCTGAGTTTCTTTCGCCAGTCATTTTCAGGTCAGAGGTTTATTCTTCCCGAACTGGTGATAGACTCATGATGTTCAGTAAGAAATTGTAACAATTTTTATGCTGAATAAAATATTTTGATTTGATTTGATTTGAAATAGCAATTGGCAATGTACTAATTCTTAAATAATAATAATAATTGTAGGAAATTCAAAGTAATTATTTATGATACATGAAAAAACTCAAATGAATATGTACCTAAAATTGTTAAATTATTATGAAGAATTCAGCAGAGTTACATTCATCATGATTTTGTGAACCGTCGGTATTACATATATACGAGTTTGTAATGTAATATGTATTAGCGACTTTGCACTGACTGAGGTCCTGGGTTCGAGTCCCGGATCGGGCCAAGTTTAGATATTGAGTCTTTCTGTTTGGGAAGTTGGCGGTGTTTCACCCCCATGCCTCGGGGATCACGTAAATCCATCGGTCCTGCGCCTTAGCTTTCACTGCTCGTGTCGAGCAATCATCCCACCGAAGTATGAGAGTGATAGGAATAGAGAGTGCACTTGTGCAATTACTATAATATCTCCTGCGTAGTTGGCTAGTCTCAATGAGATTAGCCGCCATGATCGGAATCGGTCGGAGAACATTATCATTATTATAATTACGCTAGATTGTTATTAGCGAGCGCGAGTGAAGCCACTAATAAATTAAGACCAAAAACTTGACAAATTATACACTAAAACTTTTCTCGAGAACCACTCTATCCATCGGTGAAAAGTAAAAACAGTTAAAAACGTTGTTCACTAGTGAGTTTATCGCGAACAGACAGACGCGGCGAAGGACTTTGTTTTATCATATGCAGCAGAACCCGCGGCTTCTATCGCGCTAAAAGTACAAAAATATTTAGGGGGATGAAAATATATGTTGTTCGATTCTCAGACCTACCCAATATGCACACAAAATTTCATGAGAATCGGGCCAGATTACGATCCGGCCCTGTCGCAAAATCTGTTGTTACCGGACGTTTAGTAACCATAAACTACCTCCTGGCCAAATTTTATTTTTTTACATAAAGCGCTTTATTATATTCGTGATACACTTATCACCTAGTGATCTTCCACTTTAATATAATATTTAGATACATTTTATAAATAGAACATGATTACTTTAGTACTATTATACTTGTATGTTATAATATTTTAAAACTTATTTTGTGAGAATTGAGTATGAATTTGTCATAAATGATGGAATATGGTTTAGCACCGTATTATATTATCTATTATATTTAAAAAAAACATCGATTAGGCGATGACATATTGTAATTTTGCGTAGGTACTATATAAGATCTTATTTAGAACAATTTTTACATTTTCATATCGAATCTGTGACAAGGTTGTGGAGCTTTTTAAAAATGAAAAAAATTGTTCCCGTACAATTCCTATTTTATAGTCTCATGTTATTCAATCTGCGTGTGAACGTGAGTAATAATATTTTTTTAACGTTGCAGTTATGTTTATTTATTTATAGGAATGAATTAAAAATATAATATTTTTTATTATATTATTTTTTAGTTCATTCCTATATAGGTATTAAAAGAGATGTTATTAAGTCTTCGTAAATGATATTGGACCAGTAGGGTATTGATTATTATTTTATATATAAAAGCGAAAAACACTCACTCACTCATTCATCATGAAATCTCGAAAACCGCTAGATGTATAAGGATGAAAATTGGCAGGAAGGTAGATTATAAATTGTAGACGTCCGCTAAGAACGGATTTTGTGACAGCGCCGAATTAAGGTGGTCTAAGGGTTCTGGCAAATTTGTATGAAAATTATTCACTTTTATTTTACAAACTTTAAATTTGGCAGGGAGGTAGTTAATTGTTAGTAAACTTCCGCTAAGAACGAATTTTACGACAGGGCCGGATTAGGAAGGTCTAACGGCTATCGCAAGAGTTTATGAAATTCCTATATTTTTGTGCTACAAACTTTAAACTTGGCAGGGAGTTAGTTAAAAGTTAGTAGATATCCGCTAAGCGGAATTTTGCGATAGGCTCGCAAGATAATTAATAGTTAGTAGACGTCCGCTAAGAACGGATTTTGCGACAGGGTCGGATTAAGGTGGTCTAAGGGCTGTCATTAGTTTGTATGAAAGTCCTTCATTTTTGTGCCACAAACTTTAATTTTAGCAAGGAGGTAGTTAATAGTTAGTAGACATCCGCAAAGAACGAATTTGCTGTAGCAAATTTGTGCGAAAGTCCTTCGTCTTTTGTGCTATAAACTTTAAATTTGGTAGGGAGGTGGTAATTGTCAGTCAAACACCGCGTTTTACGGGACGGGTTTTTAACAGGACCGTATTAAGGTGATCTAACTCTCTGGCAAGTTTGAGATTCCTTTATTTTTTGTGCTTACAAACTTTAAATTTTTGTGGGGAGGTAGTATATATAGTCAGGTTTGGATTAAAATGGTCTAAGGGCTCTGGCACGTCTGTATAAAAGACCTTCATTTTGTGTGCTACAAACTATAAATTTAGCAAGGAGATATTTCATATTTAGCAGATATTCGCAAGGAACGATTTTGCAACAAGGCCGAATGGAGGATGTCTCCCCTTGTCGCAAGTTTGTGTGAAAGTCCTTCATCTTTTTTGGCTACAAACTTTAAATTTATAGAGAGGTGGTTAATTTTTTAACGGTAATGGTAAATATTTTTGAACAGGGCTGGATTAAGGTGGTATAAAGGCACTTATAAGTTGTTACGGAATTCATTCATTTTTTGTGTTACAAGTTTTTTACTTGGCAGGGAGTTCGTTAATAGGTAATAGATAACTTTTAGAATTGTACAAAACAGACACTGCATTGATAATACGAATTTTAAAATGTCAATCTAAGCAAGATACTAATAATTGAATTGAATTTAGCTGGAGTGATTTTGATGACCCAAGTAATAAGTTATCACTACACAAAGTGTGGTTAAAATAGGTTCAGTACCTACTTTTTGTGTTAAACGATAACATACAAGCACGAAAAGCAGAATATCGAACAAAAATTTTAATGACCATTATTTGGGCTCTGCATTCATTATACAATACGTAACAGTCATTGTTTTTAAAAATATTTCATATACTCAGAATTTTTTAAGTTACTGTTTTATTATATTATGCACAGATAATAATAAATAGCACATGTACAATGTACTATACCTTATATTTACAGGCACAGGACATAGAAAGTATAAAAAATAAACATGTACAAAAGATTTTGCAATGTTTAGTAGATAATCCTTTCTCAACTGAAGATGAAGAACTATTCAAAAAACTACAGATGCCTGATAGCAAAGAAGCCAAATGTTTTATGGCTTGTAGCTACAAGTCTTTAGGAATGGTAACTACATACGAATTAATTTTAATATAATATTATCATTATCAATTAAAAAACTTTGATAATATCGAGTTGGTGTTGATGGGGAGAGAAGGTGAATCACTACATAGTATAAAACAAAGTCGCCTTTTCTGTCCCTATATCCCTATATCCCTATGTGCGCTTAAATCTTTAAAACTACGCAACGGATTTTGATGCGGTTTTTTTTAATGAAATCTTCCTCAGGTATTCCTGATACAGTAACATTTAGTAAAATAACTGCAGGTGATCCGCAAAGCGTTTTTACTCTTTTTATTACTTATTTCAAACCAACGTTTGAAAATCCTATCACTTGTCTTAATCATATTTTTTAACAGTATTTTTTTTGCGGATCTTTGTAACTGGTTATGCAACTTAGATATTGTTTTAATTTTCTCAACTATATTTTTTTGGTTCCTAGGAAGTCGATGGCTGAAATTCTAGGTTTTTAAATATTTTCCTGTATCGAATTGGTTAAGGGACAACAAATTTTGAACCACCATATTCTTCTCCGGTATCACTATCATTTTTTAATATTATTTTTTTGTTTTGACGATGCGCCATTGTAATGAAACTTGCACGAGCGAAAGCGTGTCCTCTTCCCGTAACAAGCACAACACTATTGGCGGCTCGACGCGTACGCATCTGCTTAGTGCAGCAACGCACTGAGATAACTTTTTATGTTCTATGCGGTAGAGGTGAAAAAGTCCTGCCGCGTTATTAAATTGCTATATTTGTCTCTGTCATCCCCGTAGAAATGCCTAGGATACAGGGTTCCGCACCATCGAGCGACCTATTTTTCCTGTATGCACATTGATTTGGTACCGCGTCGGGCCAATTGTGAGTTAACCGCAGTGAACGTTTTAAAAGAGTTTATTACTTAAACACGTTCTAACAAACTAATGAATTACAGAATTCAGTGCTAGAAGTAAAATCTGTTCACTCAAATATCATGCGCTGCGAGAAGGCGGAAGAATCCGGGAGTTATTAAGTTAAATCGGTGATTTAATTAACACAAATAAAAAAATTACCTTTAACTACCAATTGATATTTTATCAGTGAGTTGTCGTCGTACGAGCTGAATTCTAATTATTCGTAAATGATATGAATAAGTAAGACTGTTCTTACTCATATATATAAGATATGTAGGTACATACTTCATTTGTACGTATGATAATTTTATAAAAATTACAGATGGATGACCATGGAATGTTGTCTGTGGAAGGCGTGAATGCATTAGCCCATTTGGTTGCATCTGAAGATCCTAAACGACTGCAAGAAACAGAACATTTTATAGATGCCTGTCTTAGTGGTTAGATTTTATTTTTAAATCTATAATTACTACTTGCGTATTGACTAATCATGTGACTTTATTTTTTATAGTAAATGATGTTGAAGTGTCGGATGGCGATAAAGGATGTGACAGGGCAGCTCTGATATTCATATGTAATCAGGAAAAAGTCCCTGGGGTTCGTAATATCAGTTATAAAATTTTGTCCTTAATATTTGTTATTTATATTGTTACGAACTACGGGATCGAAAATTAATAGCGTTCTTCTTCTAAAGATGTTTTATTTCTTCTATATTTAAACACACCATTTGTACACCGCACTAGTTTTTTTAAGTCTCTGTCACTATATTCCACCACTTTTAATATTTCACTATACCTACTCTTTCCTTTTCTTCTTTCTCATGTTTCTTTGTAACCTTCACTTAACTCCGGATATCAACTGACTTTTTGTATGCGTAAATACAATTATATTAATAAATAGATAGTTGATGTTATATTAAAAATAGGCAGATAAATTACCGACACTACGACTTGCATGACACGTACTCATAAACATTTTTATATTAAGGTCACACTAATGAACAAACGCAGGGTGAAAAAGGACAGTATACCTATTTCCGAGAGTGACATCATAAATACGTGCCACTATCCCCACATAGAGTATATTTTGTAAGAATGACCGTTTGAATTAAAAAAAAACGATAAACTATTGTAACGTAAAAATGTACGTATGGTACGCGATTCCTTGTGTTATTTTCGTTTTACTGGTATAATTGACACAAAATCTAATCTAATGACATACGATGGCATTTTCAACTTTTTTGGGGCATTTTCGTCGCTAAAACGAGAAGGTAGTGGGTTAATTAGCCTAATTTTACAGCGCCACTTCTGCCTATTTTTTAATATAATATCATTTCGCAAATATGGAACATCCTGACAACAACAAACTTCAATTTTGAAAACTTTCTTGTAAAATAATTTGCAATGAACTGTTGTTCGTCGAAAGTTATTAATTGAATTGTGGAAAAATCAACTATTATGAAGGGTTCACGTTCTATTACGCGACAATATTAATAATTCAGTATATTTTTTGTTTCTTTCAGTTTGACATCGCTTAGTAAATTTCGATATTTGGTGCACAACACCGGCAGATTTTATTCAGAAGAGAAGAATTTGGCCATATAAATAAATTTAGATCAGTTTATTTAAGTATTTTATTTTTTCACCATAAATTCTTTGTAGTTGGTTGTTGTTGTAACGATTAGGAATCGAAAGGTTCCTGCAAGAAAAGTGTCCTATATGTTGACCTGACTGTTCTCGTACCAAATTTTATCAAGCTTAGTCCCATGGTTTTCTCGTGTATGGGTCACACTGTAAATTATAAAGTAGGTACGGTACGTGTACACGACTAAATAGAAAAGCGCCACAGTTTTACATTTACATCACGCCAAAACAATGTTAAAGCAAGAAATAAGTGTTTGTAATAACAAATAATGCACATCGTTTATTTCACAAAAATCAAGAAAAAACCGACAATAGAACTGAGGTTAGATTTTGAATTTATTTAGAATTCATTTATTTCCAAATATTTCAGCAACCATTCCAGGTGTTTTTCCTAATGCGATTGCAGTAAAAACTTAATTAGAACTACGCGTACGAGTAATACCTAATGTAACTTTGTAAAGTCACTCAAAGGTGCGTTAAAATATGTATCTTATCTGCTATTCGGGTGATACTAGTGACGGCGCGCGTAAGTGGAGCAGCAGAGTTGTGCGCGAGCAAGGTATCGCCAGCAGCCGCAACCGCCGCCCTACGCCGCAAGACGTACTCATTAGGAACATATAAATGTAAATACCCTAATAAATTCGGATTGGAAATTTTACCTAACAATAACTTGATAAGTTACACACAGGGCGTATCGTGTAGTGTGTTGTACCCAACCATACCTACCTAGTATAAATAGGATTGGGTACATCAAGGGGAATAATTTTATAGCCTATATTTATAGCATATTTATGGCATTGTATAGCCTTTATGTCAGTAAATGCAGACGAAGTACGCAGAACAAATCCTAACCTACGAAAAACTTTATACAAATATGATTAATATGATCACGAAAGATGAGTTTTGAGACAAACACCCCCAAATTGCGCACGTACGTGGCTCGCTGTATAGCTTCTCTGACCTCTGTTAACTTCGTAGTAATGATGCAGAGAGTTGCGTGATCTACTGATATCTATACTAATATTATAAAGAAGTAAAGTTTGTTTGTTTGTTAAATTGTAAGGGGTAATCTCGGGATCTACTGAACCGATTTTAAAAATTCTTTCACCAATAGAAAGCCACATTATTGCTGAGTGTCATAGGCTATATAAAACACCGAAAAATAAAAAGGCTTTTACGTCCGTTTTGCAAAGTGAATCGGAGAAAAAACGGTCGAATGAAAGCGTTTCTACGAACGCTGCCTTAACTATGAAAGATATATATTTGAGTTGTAGAGAAAAGATGTGGAGCTTGAAAATGCCTACAAAAAAGTCAAAGCAGCATATGTCTGACTTAAAAACACTATGTACTTAAAAGGTTATTAAAATTATGCCCAACGAAGTGGGCACGGGTCAGCTAGTATTTTATAATTTAAAAAGTATAAAATCAAAGTATTTTAATCAGCATTTTATTCGTTAATAATCAAATATTATTTGTAATAAGTAACAAAGATTAAACATAATTAGCATAAATAATCAACACATATAATATAATTAAACTTTTCATTGATGAAATTACGTATATTTTTCACAGTGATTTCACCTGCTACTTTTCACAGGCAATGATTTATAATTTCGGTCTGGCTTAACAACAAGTAAATAATAGGAATTGAGAATTTTTATTTGTAACAACAAAAACTAATCAATTTATGGTTTTCATGTACCACTGCAAGTTGATGTGTTAGCACTCATACGTTTTACTCACTTTTACGCCAAGATAGAGTAAAAGTTTTTTTTGGTAATATTTATTACTATTCCTGTGAGGAGACAGGTTAAGAATACATTTTTTCTCCGCCGCTGGGATAGCGTCTCCTTAAAGGCGAGTAACTCATGCTAGTTTGGTGGTAGACGGCTATGCTCTCTACTAGCTCGCGACCACTTTCATGTCGAACTCGATCGCCAAATGTCATCAGACGTGTCCCCGTCGTAGATATTTTAAAGCCAGCTAGCCCCTTTCCCAAATTCCGATGATCTCGGTGACAGATACTTCAGTGAAGTCCATCGCTTCTGTTTAAGCGTGTCGTGTTGGCTTGGCGTCCATGGAGACCCGATGAAACGCTCTATCGCGCCGCCCGTTTTTAGGGGACATGAACCCAGATCTATCTTCCATGCCAGCAAAATACACAGATTGAATGGTCTGGATATACACATACTGAATATTTTTATTTAAGACGGGGATATACCTACGTCGTTGACCTTGCTCGAGTGGGTGTTACCGGTAAAAATTTCCCGCGCAAGCGTGCGACTCCCGTTAATAATTACCAGCGCGCTAGAATTCGCGCGTAGTGCGGCTCAGTATTGCTTTGTTAGGCATAGTTTTATTGGAGGTGTTCTCAACGGCTATATATTGATAAGGCGTTATAATGATACGCAATTTTTAAAATGCCTATTATTTTTTACGCTATATTATATTTATACGTTATATATTTTCGCTACGTAGAAAGATGCGTTTTATTTACCAGACGTTGCTATAAGTTAAAACGCAGTGAAGTGATCACCTCCGCCCATAGACATCTGCAACACAGGGCTTGCAGATGCGTTGATAGCCTTTTAGGAAAGGGAGGGAGGGAGTAGGAGGGAATAGGGAGGGGGAGGGAAGAGGGAGGGAGGAGGGAGGTAGGAGGGATGGGGAGTGGGCCTTCCGGACTCTCACTTACCGGACGAAACGCGACAGCATAGCTGCCTCTTGACGCCGGTCTTCTGTGAGAGAGTGGTACTATACGTGGCGTGCCGGCCCATTCGGCTGCTACCCGAAGGTAACAAGCATGGCACTACCACTGAAGAAAGCATAACTTGATATTTATGAAAAAAAAGTGCGTACACTTGCTCCGCATGACTATACAGATTTTGTTAAGTTTCTATTTTATAACAAGTAATAGCAACTCTACCTCGTTTCGCACGGGTTCGTCCCTGCCAAATTTAAATTTTGTAGACCAAAGAATTATGGAATTTTATACAAACTTGCTAGCTTAGGCCTTAGACCTTAATCTGGCCTTCTCGCAAAATCCACTCTTCCGACATTCCCTTATTATAAACTACCTGCTCGCCAATTTACATCTTTTTAAGTCAAGCGGTTTTTGATATTTTGTGATAAGTGAGTGACATTTCGTTTTTATATATTAAGATAGATTTTCTAAATAGAGCATGGTTACTTTAGTACCATTATACTTATATGTTACAATATTTTATAACTTATTTTTTGAGAGATGAGAATCAATTTCTCATAAAGGATGGAATATGGTTTATAGCATCCTATTATGTTTATTATATTTAAATTCATATCAATTTGATGATGATTCTCATTTTGCTTACATATATTAGATATTATTCAAAACTATTTTCACATTTTCACATCGAATCTGTGACAAGGTTGTGAAGCATTTTTACAATGAAAAAATATTTCACCGTACAATTCCTATTTTATAGTCTTATGTTATTCAATCTGCGTGTGAATGTGAGTAATAATTTTTTTTAACGTTATAGTTATGTTTATTATTTTTGTTATATTATTTTTTAGTTAAATACGTCGCTTTGCTCGGGAACTTTCGAACTGTTCGAACTGAACACCAGTTGTAGAAAATAGGTGGTTATGTGGGGCTAACCAGCAAAACAGTACTACTCACTAAAACCCAAGCACCCCATCTTCCGTCTTAATGGAAAGGATTGCTTATGCAGTCAACCACGACCACACAACCACGGGGTTACGCTACAAAGCCCCCCTGCCGCGACAAGATGAACGGTAGTTTGCTCAGAGACTTACAGACTGACTTTTAATTTTGATAATGTAAAAATGACGATTCAAAAGAGCTTGTAAAAGTCTATTTGAATAAAGAATATTTTGATTTGATTTGATTTGCACGTATGGGGGATTTTTTAAGGACGACTCAATAACCAAAGATTTGGTTTTTCTGTGGGGACGAAATATTTTAAGTGATGACCGGAGTAATAAGTTACCACTATAACACAAAATTTGGTTAAAATAGGCTTTTTGTGTTAAACGATAAAAAAAGTAACGTACATATTTTTAAGTTACTGTTTTATTATACGAGTATACAAGTGAGTAAAATAAATAAAATAAAAAAAACGACACGAAATAATAGTTCGTTTTCGTTAATAATTCTCATTCCCTTTCAATATCATGTACATAATTTTACGAGCCAAGCCCTTTAACTCGATACCCAACCATATATAGATACCATAATTCTCCATTTTGTTTTGGCGGATATCTTGCACACACACACACACACACACACACACACACACACACACACACACACACACACACACGCACGCACGCACGCACGCACGCACGCACGCACGCACGCATGTACGCACGCACGCGTCGAGGGTAAAAAACTGATTTTATTATTACATTACTTTATATATCTTACAGGCGGAGGACATAGAAACTTTAAAACAAAAACACGTAGGAATGGTTTTGCAATGTTTAGAAGATTATCCAGTATCACCAGAAGATGTAGCACTATTCCAAAAACGACAGATGCCTGATAGCGAAAACGCCAAATGTTTTGTGGCATGTACATGCAAGTCTACAGGAATGGTACCTACAATAATTTCAAATGTGTTTTTGCTATTCCAGTAGAGTCCAGTATATAATTATCGTTATAAATTTGAAAATTTGATACTGTCGAGTTGGTTTCATGATGGGATGAGAAGGATAACATAAGAGGTTTATCTTCTACTAGCTGATAGCGAAAACGCCAAATGTTTTGTGGCATGTACATGCAAGTCTACAGGAATGGTACCTACAATAATTTTAAATGTGTTTTTGCTATTCCAGTAGAGTCCAGTATATAATTATCGTCATAAATTTGAAAATTTGATACTGTCGAGTTGGTTTCATGATGGGATGAGAAGGATAATATAAGAGGTTTATCTTCTACTAGCCTTATACTACCCGCGGCTTCACCCGCGTTTTAACTGGCTGGAAACCAGTTTTTTTCCGAATTGCGGTACCTCGCAGAGCTACCGGCGTCCCTCTCACCTCACCACCACCATCTTATACACAGTGATCATTATTTTATTGCGGTATGCTAAAACTATGATATCTCGTAATATATTCATTGATCATATATTTTTTTTATTTACAATAAAGGAGATTACAGGTAAACTTAACTATAATACAAAGCAAATGTACACTTAATTATTACTGTACAAGTCGTGCCCTGGTGGAATATATGAAATGATGTCATGAGTAATTTGTTAAACAAATTTAATTACTAATAAAAAAGGGTATAGCGAGTCAACCTAAAAAGATAAACATATGCTAACGCGGGCTTTTTTTAGAACTTTCAATGGAGAACAATTCCATCATACATGATTTTTGTATAACTTTAACCGTTTACACAGCGCACGCAACGGAAGTACTCAAAAATTTTTTTTCAGTTTTTGCAACATTTTTCATTCCCATTCCATTCATATTATAATAAGTATTATAGATGTATTTAGGTATAGGGTTTTCCATAAACAGCGGGTCTATTTTGAGAGGTTGTAGCGGTCATAATATTTTAGCGACATCTCTCAAATTATTTTTTTATTATTTCATTACCGATGCCAAATCATCATGACAAGTAACAAAATTAAGCAACGCGCGTAAATAATAATAAAAGATATTTAAAATATTATTAGTAGCTACACACATGACACATCACGCTCATATTACGGCAGATTCGGTTGATATTCAAAGTTGACTTGCAACATTTGGTGCACAAATTTGAAGTGACTGACTAGTTAATTAAACAGTCAATACCTTTACGTCAATGGAACGCCAGATCGCCCAAGAACATCGCAGCTATCTGGTAAAATGTGCAAGAGAACCCGAGGTAGTCTATTCCTTGCCTTCCCCAAGAACTCGACCTTAAGCAGACTTCGACTTGGCGGATTTCGCGTTTCGCGTTGGGCTTGCACCCGTACAACATCCAACTAACCCAGAAGCTACAAGTTAATAAATATACACAACGCCGTTCTTTCGCTAACTGGACCTAAGTGCGTTTTTAAGAACACCATAATTTTGGCCAAAAATGATCTTTAGTTATGATGCGCCATTTTTGATAAACATATGTTAAAAGCAAAATTGCCATATATTCAAGGTTCACCAGATGACAATGCACCCAAAAAAAATACTGTTTGGTCTGGATTTTGGACCGGCGACTTCAATGGTCATTACTTTTTCGAGAATTTTGATGATGCTATCACTCTTAGCGGCGAGTACTACAGATCAATTTCTTTTTGCCTACATTAAGCAATATTGACGTAGACAATCTGTGATTCCAGTAGGATGGCGCTACGATCCACACAGCAGACGCTGCAATAGAATTTCTGCATGAACATACAGTGACGCTCGCAGTGGTGACGATAACTGGTCACTAAGATCGGGCGATTTCACCCAACCGGACTTCTTCTTGTAGGTTTTCTTAAACCACATGTCTATGCTAAAAACCCTCAATCGACTGACGCCTTCAAAGTCAACATAACTCTGGGTATTGTCCAAATTCAGTCAGATTGACGCGGCTGGTTCATGGAAAATTGGACTCGTGGGATACGATCCATAATTAAAAGCCGCGGTGGTTATATAGACGATTTTATATTCTATAGCAAATTGCATTTATAGACCTCACAAATAATACAATAATTTCTCTCACTCTCTCAATTTCGTTCACACAGCTTGTTTTATTTTATTTCAAAACCGACCGACCGCTCTTATTGGAAAGCCCTATATTAAAACAGGTTACAGATATTTTGCCCACCAATGTGACATCAAAGACATATTTTTGCATGGCGTGTCTAGTCAGATAATTTTGTTAGTCATACAATTATTATGCCAAGCATTCATTTTAACTTGCCATTTGTTGTCTCGAAACTAAAATAATCCCAACCATATCAAAACCACCTTAAACAATATATTAAATACAAAATAGTTTCCGTCCGATATGTACTGAAAAAAGACAGTGTTAGCTAACAAGTAACAAGGCTGTGGTGTGGCGAGAGGTTACAAACATCGTGAATCGAAAACATCGTCAGGAAACCTACATTACATGACCTTATCAACCTCAAGGACCCTAGCAAGTTTTTGAAAGATATTTAAGCCAACACCCACTTGGCCAGTGTGGTGCACTGTGGCCTGATCTCCCTCATATTTCAATATAGGAGGCCCGTGCACAATAATGGGACGTTAAAACGAGCTGAATATAATGTTAACCAGTTGGTAGTTCACACGACTCACATGATTAATCAAGCAAAGAAGACAAATCACCTTTTAAAAAATTAAAATTTTACTTAATTTTAATTTTACTTTTAATTAAAGTATTATAAAAACAGTAAGTTTACAGAAACGAGTTTTATATTACTAGTAGTACAGTAAATAAAGCCGTTTTTTTGGTCAACCTCGCACTAAATTTCCGATCCAATTTTTTTTAGGTTAAGGGTTACTTACTGACCATAAAATCACAAAATTTCTGTCAGAATTTTATGATTTTGTGATCAGTAAGTGACCCTTAACCTAAAAAAAAATTAAAATTGGATCGGAAATTTAGTGCGAGGTTAAATTCTTTATTTACTGGCCTATAGAAAAAACTGGAGAAAATAAATACAGCAGTTATATATAAACGATATTGACGTACTATGTACATGTACATGTGCAACTTATACAAAATATTGTAATATTGTTATTATTCTCTATGTTACAAGGTCAATTTAAATGTCTGCAATTACTCGGTTCGCTTGTCCTTTAACACCATCCTAATTTTTAACCGGAAACAAATTTTGCGACAAAAACTAATGATTTTATTATGTAATATTTTTGAAACTATATTTGATTTTACTGATCAGAAATAATAATTTGGTCTTTTAACTACCGATTGCTGTTTATCATTATGAGATTATATGATTCATCGTCATGCGAGCTAATTTCTAATTTTTACGCAAATTTTATAATAGTTCGTTGTTCTTACTCATACACAATATAAGATAGATACTTCATTTGTATAAATATGATAATATTATAAAAATTACAGATGGATGACCATGGAATGATGTCTGTGGAAGGTGTGAATGAATTAGCCCGTAAGTTTTTATCTGAAGATCCTGAACGACTGATAAAAGCTGAACTTTTTATAGAAGCCTGTCTTAGTGGTAAAATTTAATTTTTAAATCATATATACGATGTTATTATTACTTGCGTATTGATTAATAATATGATCTTATTTTTTACCTAGTAAATGATGTCGAAGTGCCAGATGGGAATAAAGGATGTGAAAGGGCGGCTCTGATGTTCAAATGTAGCCAGGAAAAAGTCCCTAAGGTTCGTATCAAATATCAATTATAAAATTTTGTCATTAAATTATATTAATAATTCAGTAAATGTATATATTCTTTTTTTTTCAGTTTGACTTCGTTTAGTTAATTTCGATATATGGTGCACAGCACTGGCTGACTTCACTCAGAAGAGAAGAATTAGACAATCACCAATAGTTGAACACTTTTAGATAAGAATAAATTTAGATCAGTTTATTGATGGATTTTGTTTTCTTTTTTTACTATGCATTCTTTTGTGTTGGTTGTTATTTTAACGGAATAGGAATCGAAAGGTCCGAGCAAAAGAAGTAGTTCAGTGGTATTTTCGTGGCACAGACAGACAAAAAAAATTAAGAACTATGGATTGGAAATATGGTCGATCGAGTCAGAATTTTATTACATAGGTATACCTACTTATGCTTAGATTATTATAAGTATAGATTCTACAATCGGGTCACACTATAAAGTGTAATGTACGAGTACTTAAGTAAATTGTATAATATTGTAATCTACTTTTTAAGGTCTAAGTTGTTGTATTAGAGTAGGGTAATGTGTACGAAAAGAAAGCTAAAATCTCTTTTTATTTAGTACTGTGAGAATTCTATATAGAAATCAATAAATATTTAATTAGGGCGAGTGAAACGAGCCGTAACACAATCCCAAATCCTACATCCTCGGCATTTGAAAACTATCACGCCTATAAATTTGTGCTTTAACATAGTAATTTAACTTCATATCTAGATGTGTTATCTGTCAAAAAATATAAATTTATAACCATTAAAAATGGTAATACTAACGCCATCTGTTAGAAAATCAAAGATTTAACATGGTTGTAACTTTTTTACTATTATTACCCGTAAGAAAAACTACGCGAGCCCTCACAAAGCTCAGCTAGCAAAAAGTATATCTTAATTTCAAAGTAGTTATATAATTTTGAGTAGTGTATTCCATAAGAATACTGTCAATTATTGTGAAAAATACTAGGTACTATTATTGTAAAAGTATACTTTATTATCCTCCGTGGCCATAGTGATGTCCGTAGTGCTTAAAGTTGTGATCATACGCATGATGGTCGACATTGGGTACGTGATAGTCATTCTCGTAACCAATATGTTATCTTTGGAGCAGATGGAGTGCCCCGTTTTGCTGAGGTCCGGGTGGACAGTTCTGTTCTGAAGAGAGCGGTATCAACCTTGTCACGACTGCCAGTAAATTAGCGGCCAGGTAGTCCTGGCCGAGGCGGGTAGATGTTATAAACCAAACTATTATAGTCTGTGTCACATCAGTTGGCAACACTGGTTGACTTGTCATGCGCCGGCGACGCCGCGAACCGGCTTTTTTTTGCTCCGTAAGAACTTTTTGAATTACACGCCACGTTGTTTGTTTTGTCTCGGTATTTTACCTTTTTGCGATGACATTGTGTGCGGTATACCCAAATTGTACTGTTAAATAAAATTGTGAACAATAGATTTGTTGGTTGTAACCTCGATGTACATGGGGCCCGTGTTGATTACATAAGTGTATCGCCCACGTGTAAACGTACAGTACTTGTTTGAACTTAGTCTCAATTATATTATATACTTAGTGATAATTTGTGAGGGTGCGTATTTGTGTGCTAAAATTGTGTACCTACGCCGTACGTCGGTCATCAAGCCGCTTCCTGGAGTACCACACCCTGCCACTTCAGTTAAGTATAATCAGTTAGCATTAGACGTTATGATTGGCCAATTGTTGTTTTGTGTTAACTAGATTATACTTAAGGCAGCGACAACAGCAAGGTGCTTTTCTTTACTATAGTATATAGCTATTGTAGACATATATTAGCTCTGTGTATCGCAGACCGTGTTCATCCCTCATGAACTTGAGATAACATCACGTTTCCACTGTAATCTGCCAAACCCCAGGTCGGATGTAACACCAGGGTAGAAACCTTTAAAAATAATAAAAAGTGAAAAAAATAATAATAGTAAGATGAAACCCATTGGAAAAGGAAGAGAATATTATAAAAATGAAAGGAAAAATAATTTACGGGCGATCTGAGGTCGGGAAGGGAAAGAGGGGGAGTTTTTAAGGGTAAAAAACAGTTTTAGTTTTTCTCGATTTCCGGCAAAACCAAAAGTCCTGTAGAAAAAAGTTAAATTGCAAAGTTTTAGGTAATAAAAAGATCTAAAACTTTTGTATTTACATTTTTTTCACATAACCTCAAAATTTATGTGAATATTTATAAAAAACCAAGTTTTGGTTTTTTATTTTTATCTTTTACAATTGGTGTGCTTATATATACACACATGACTATATATATATATATATATATATATATATATATATATATATATATATATATATATATATATATATATATATATATATATATATATATATATAGTTACACCATTTATATAGCAAAATGAACTTAATAAAACATAGATTCTAATGGTAATAAAGTTTATTCAAAATGACCCCCGCGATTTTGAATACAGGCCTTCAATCTGCGCGGCCAGTCGTCTATTGCAGCACGAACGAGGTCCATGTCAATATTGGCGGCTGCCGTAATCAAGGATGCCTTGAGTGACTCCAAATCAGAATGAGGCTTTGAGCAGGCCTTTTCCTCCAAGTGTTGCCATATCTTGTAATCTTAGGGACTCAAATCTGGACTGGAGGAGGGCCAGTCTTCGTGCCGGATGAAGTCGATTTCACGCGCCGCCAGCCAGTCTTGTGTGCTTTTCGCTCTATGAGCTGGTGCAGAATCTTGTTGGAATACCCAGTGCCTGTTATTAAGCATGGTATGAGAAACAGGTTCCACAACTGCATTAAGGCGTAAAAACGACGCCTTTCTCACAAAATGTACCAAATGTAGTTAAGCCCCAATAAGAGACTCCTAACCAAACCATGAGCGAGGATGGAAAATGACCTCGTTGGACACGCGGAATACGGTTGCTCGCTTCTTCACTGCTGTGTGCGTACATCTTATTATTTTGTTTGTTGTAGCTCTCTTCCACGGTGAAAATTTTTTCATCCGAAAAAAGAATTTCCCGATGCTTTTTTCCCGCGTACCGCTGCAACAAAGCGCGGCATCTCTTCAGTCTCAGGTCCTGTTTTTCTTCAATTCCTGTTTTTTTTTATGGTAAAAAGGGGGCAAACGGGCAGGAGGCTCACCTGATGGGAAGTGATCACATCCGCCCATGAACGTCTATCTGCAAGCCAGGCTTGCAGATGCGTTGCCGGCCTTTCAGGAAAGGGAGGGATGGAGGAGGGAGGGGAGTGGGAGGGGGGAAGGAGAGTGGGCCTCCCGGACTCTCACTCACCGGACGAAACGCGAAAGCATAGCTACCACTTCACGCCGGTCTTCTGTGAGAGAGTGGTACTAATGAACTATACGGGGCGTGCCGGCCCATTCGGTTGCTACCCGAAAGTAACAAGCATGGTACTACCACTTGCAAAATTGGTTTATTGGTTATATTCAAATTTTTCAGTAAGTCGAAAATCTGAATTGGCGCGTAACCGCAACGTTGCAACGCAATAACCGCGACACGGTCTTCTTTAAGTGTCCACTCCATATTTAAAAATGAGGAAAATTCTAAAAAGTACACATTTTTATTTTCATGAAAAATTCGAAATTCGAATTCAATAAACTTTTTTTGGCCAGCATATAAGTATATATTCAACAATTGCTTTACAGTCAGCTCCGGGAAAGTATGAGCATTTCTAAAAGATCTTCTCCACCGCGACCAGGATAATATATATTATCTATCTATTTTAATAATCTAATCTATTTTACTGCGATTTTTACCGTTTGGCGATGTCCATGTATAGAGCCTGCGTAAGTGGCGTTGAAATAGGCTATTTACTATTACCAGATCATTTTAATTTGAAAACTTTATGAGATGCTAATTTCAAATTTTTTCAAATTTTAGCATTATAGTCATTTTGTACCTATTACTAGAACTTCTCTATTAGACACTTTCGGAATAGTGGTCTCCAATTCTGAATAAAACATCTCCATGACTTCATCACGGGCAGTGCTGGTATGGGCATATACTTGCACAGTAGCCAAATTCACTAGTGATGCCTTTATCATTTCTCTGATAATCTGGTCATTTACTGCTACAAATACGATCACCTTTCCAATGAGTTTCACTGAGTTCAACATCTCTGTCTTCAAGATGTTAACTTTACCGGGACTATGTAAGCCGCACACATTCCATATTCCTATAGTTTGAATTTGGCGTAACTTGAAAGATACAGTGGCTAATTTTCCACAGAGAGCCTGGTCTGCTGCTACCCTGTTGCCGAGTGCAAGGCGGTGCCGGTTGCTACACGGATTGCATGACGTTTTTGATTTCTCTGACTGTTTTTCCATGATGACCTTCTCCGAAAATAGTTGCAGTAGTTTCCCACTGCCTTCTGCACCAGTCCTTTTAAAGGTTATTTGGACCCCAGGTTGCTGAAGCTCGTACTAACAAGTAGCCCTGCTAGGTATAAGTGATTATTCCGACACAAATCGGTCACTACAGCCTCATCTGTTAACTAACTTTGGAGGCTGCCTAGATGTTATTGTTGTTTTCCCCCTTACCCTGAAGTAAGTAGTAATCTGCTGCACTATTAAACACCCAAAAAATTGTAATCAATGGATGATAAAAAAATGTATTCAGTAATGAATGGTTTTTTTTTTCATCAATTTTTTACCACTTCAGACTTACGAGCCCATAGGAGATCAAGAGCCCCTCGGAAGAATTTGCTACGGGCCCCGCGCATGCTTAATCCGGCACTGCCCACATCTGATATAATATGGTTTAGCACCCTATTATGTCTACTATATTTTTAAATTCGTATCAATTTAAGGATGACACATTCTAATTTTGCTTATATCTTATTATTCAGAATTTTGTTTTACATTTTCTGGTTGACTCGTAACAAGGTTCAAAGCATTTTTACAATGGTAAAATATATTATACAGTTCCTTTTTTACAGTGTTCTGTTCTTCAATGTGCTTGTGAACGTGAGTAATATTTTTTTATAAAATTTACGAATATTTTTTATGTTCTATAGAAGTTATTCCTTGTTTTTTTCAAATGCTAGCTGACCCGGCGAACTCTGTACCGCCAGAATACAAATTACTGATTATTGATTTCTAACGAAATTTATAATTATTAAATTTTCAACCATACTAAACCGTAGACAAAATTACGTTAAGCTGTCATTCTGTTTGACGTTTTATGTCAAGTCACACGTGAACGCGGTCGAGCGGGATAAAAAGTATCCTATGTCTATCTCGTGATTCTAAGCTACCTCCCCACCAATTCTCAGCCAAATCGGTTTAGCCGTTCTCGAATTATAAATAGTGTAACTAACACAACTTTCTTTTATATATATAGACATGCTTGGGTATGCCACTGCTTGATTTTAATCTAAATTAGGTACTTATTTATTTATTATTTATAACGCAAAGAATGAAGAATGATATTTTACTGTATAGGGTGTAAAATTTAGTTCCTCATATAAGTTGAATTGACTTTACAATTCTATTTCATCAATTATCGATATAATAGAAGTTACTTGTATTAACCTATTTTTTATTTAAAGACAGAGGACATTGAAAGTTTACAACAGAATCACTTAGAAATGGTTTTGAAATGCGCCAAAGATAATCCAGTATCATCAGAAGATAAAGTGCAATTCGAAAAATTCCAGATCCCTGAAAATACTAAATGCCTTATGGCGTGTATATACAAGTCTTCAGGAGTGGTACCGACTGTTACTTTTTAATTAATTTAGTTGATTGTAATATATTATTATCATAATCGATTTGAAAACTTTCATACTGTCGAGTTGGTTTGATAATAGAGTGAGAAGGCGAATAATGATATATAATAACGTAAGGGTGATATCATACGGTTCATTTTTTTATTATTTTCGTATTTTATTTTGCATATTTAACTCAAAGTTATGCATCTGAAAATAAAATAAAACATTGGTGCCGAATGAATTCATTAGTGAACAGATCCAACACTGTTGGATATTTGCATTTGCGTTTGGCCATTTTGTCTCGAGTTCTTCCTTCGATGAGATAGAAGAAATAAAAAAAAATATTTTCTATATTATTTCTTCTGAGCCGTGTAAACATAGAATGAAAGACGACCAAAGCATTCAATTAAGTGAATCAATCATTTGTAAGTGAACTGTCTGATATCACCTTAAGGGATTTATGGCGACTTGCTCGCTAGGGATTGGGGAATCAGAGTGGATTCAAGGGGCTTCAAATCTGATATTTTAATCCGCGAATCATTTACAACATGATTATATTTTATCTTACGGTAAACGAAAACACCGTGAATATACCTGCATGTCTGAGAAAATCTACCGAGTTTTCGAATGCTATGTAAAATCTACCAACCCGAACCTAGGCACCGTGGTGAACAAGGACCTGATCTCCCTCGTATTGAAGGTAAACTCGTGCCAAACAGTGGGATGTTAAAAAGGGCTGAATACAATGTTCACATGACGATGAAGAATAAAAGTGATACTACTACTAGAAAATCACCTGTTACAATATCAATATTAACTTTTTTTTGTACATATTATGTAACTTAACAGGCGAATTAATATAAAATATTGCAGTAATATTATTCTCTCTGTGAGTATCACAAGGTTGATTTTAATGTCTGCAATTATATTCGCTTGTCCTATAATAATGACACTTTGATCCGAGTAAGAATCTCGTGTACCTAATTTTTTACCGGAAGCAGATTTTTGGGTGTAACAAAAACTTATAAATTTAATTTGATTTGTTAAGATAATGATTCTATGATTATTCGTTTTTAAAATTGTATGAAGTAGGTTGTTTATTAAACACATACCATTTCTCATAAACACGATAATAATCATATATATTATAAACATTACAGATGGATAGCACAGGAATGTTGTCTGCGGAAGGTGTGCATGAATTAGCCCGTATGTTTTTATCTGATGAGCCTGAACGACCTAAACAAGCTAAACAATATACGGATACCTGTCTCAGTGGTTAGGTTTCATTATATTTTAATTCATTTTATTGAAACATGTAATTATTACTTGCGTATTAAGTATAGAATACAGATTAATCACGTGATATTAACTTTTGTAGTTAATGATGTCGAAGTGTCGGATGGGGATAAAGGATGTGAAAGGGCGGCTCTGATATTCAAATGTGGCAAGGATAAAGCTCCAGAGGTTCATATTTTAAAAATATTACACTAATATTTATGTATTTTATTTTATTCAAAAAATGTATAATATATTTTTCGTTTCTTTCAGTTTGAGTATATTACGGAAATTGTGATGAAGACTGTACTTGGTACACAACTCTAAGAGAAAAGACAATCACCAGTAGTTTAACACTTGTAGATACGAATAAATTAGATTAGTTCATTTATGAATATAGTTTTCTTTTTTTCACGCTATTCTTAGTAGTTGGTTGTTATAATTTTTTATAGAAAAAATCTAAAAATTAAACGATGAGTAGTTAGTAAAGTACTATAAAAATATGTTACTTCAATATTATTATTATACTAGCGATTCACTCTCGTTTCATTCAGTTTCACCCCTACATGCGTTCGGATACGTTTTATGTAGTTGTAATTAGTTGTTGAGTTGTTTTATAACGTTCCCCCCAACGTGAGTTCAAATAATCGGGGGCTCAGTATCGTTCGGCAATCCGGCAGGGTGTGAACCTAAAAAAGGCGCAGGGAGGGCCTACATTGGTTTCAGCAGGCCGGGCAATGCAAGCTATCCTGCGACGCGCCATTAAGGCGGAAGATGGGGCTTGGGCTTTAGATTATTAGTAGTATTACTTAGTTTCTGGCTGATGAACCCAACATAACCACCTGTTTTCTTCAGGTGGTGTGGATGAATCCATTCCCAAGGATAAATGAAAAACAACGTAGTTTCCGTGGAAATCAAATATCAAACCTCTGCCACTCTCCAGCTCTCCCTCGATACGTTTAAACGATTACTGTGGTGTGTGATATTTTCCTGCAATTAATTCGTACCAAATTTCATCAAAATCAGACCAACGGTTTTATCGTGTTTTTTAATCTAATTTTATTTAGGCACTTTGACATATTCACAGTCCTCATGCAAAATGGTATCATCAACCTGCAAGTCAAAAAAAGTTATTAGGTGATTAAATTATAGTTGCAAAATCGTATAATGAAAAGTAGTTGATGAGTTAAACCTCATCAGATAAACTACTTTAAAAAACTACTTTCAAAAACTACGTGAAAAATTGGGAGTAGTTCTGTTATATTATTACATTGAAGTTCTTGCTGAATAGTTTGTTATTATTTATTGATGTTATTAGTGTATCTTAAAACACCTCACAGCCTGTTTGATGCTGATACGATATACAAAAAAATATCGAAGATAGTGTTTGGGGTCACCGAACCGTGAACGTGTTGAAGCATTATGCGAAAATATCTGTCCCATCGTTCACTAAATGACAATTTTCAAGTTATATTAACTACCAGTAGGTAATATTCAAAGCTAAATTTCTAAAGTAATTGTATAGAACCTGTTTTCGTGTTTTCCTGTCAGAATTAAAAAAATCTTAATGAAGAGTGTCTTCAATAAAATTACCTAAGTAATAAGTTATTACTAATAATCATATCACTACACAAAGCGTAGTTAAAATCATATCGATTAACTATAACTATGTTACTGTTTTAATCACGGAATTGATAATATTCAATGCTCTGTGGTTTTAATGTGGATATCCATATTTGTCTTGAAACAGTACCTTAGTTTATAAATAAAAAAACAAATATTTTATTAACTATTGTTTTGGGATCTATATTTATAGTTATTACTCTATATTACAGTAATAATTTTTAAGAAACATTTCATTTACAGATTTCGCTAAGTTACTGTTCTATTATATTTTTATGTTTAGATTTTATAAATAAAGCATGTTTACTTTGGTTTACTACAATTGTACTTCAATGTTATAATATTTTAAAGCTTATTTTGTTAGAGATGAGTATGATTTTCCCACAAACGATGGAATATAGTTTAGCACCCTATTATGTCTTATATTATAAAATTCGTATAAATTTGATGATGACACATTCTAATTTTGCCTATATATAAGATATTATTTAGAACGGTTTTCGCATTTTCACGTCGTATCTGTGATAAGGTTGTGAAGCATTTGTACAATGATTAAATTTATTATACAATTCCTATTTTACAATGTTCTGTTTTACAATGTTCTGTTCTTCAATATGCTTGTGAACGTAAGTAAAATATTTTTCTATAAACTTCACAGTTACTCTTTATATTATATTAATTTTTATTAACCGATTTCAAAAAAGGAGGAGGTTATATGTTCCACTGTATATACATATTTTTTTTATGTATGTTCACTGATTTCTCCGAAGTCTGTGGGCTGATTTCGAAAATTTTTCTTTTGTTCGGTAGGGTAGTTCCGAGGGTCCCATTGTCACCAAGTCAGGATCTGATGATGGGATCCTAGGGAAATCGAGGGTAACTCCAAATTTTATAGGCACCGTTTATGTTTTTTTATTTATTAAAAACACCAACAACATAACATACAATACATTATTAAAAAAACCTTACATATAAAAACTAAGTTCTAGAATGTTAGTCATTTATAGGTGTCTATATCATGTGCCAACAATTTACATGCACTGCTTAAAAATAACAACTACAAATAAAATTTATAGAGTAAAAATCTTATAAAGTAAAATAACAAAAAAAAACTATTCTAAAAACGTTAAAAATTATGCAAAAACAGGCTGCCAAGTAAAAATAACTAATTACATTTATATATAAAAATATTTGTGTAAATACAAAATTAATTAAAAACATGAAAATTTATACATATACATTAATGAGAGTAATAAATAAATTCCAATGAAAAGTCTGAAAGATCTTTAATATTTAGCTAAAATAACCATAATATGTTGGGACATTATTATAGAATAGATAAATCTAAATTCTTCAAACTAGATATAATGAATATTTTTTTTCGATTATATGGCCACCTATCTGGCAGGTAGGGATAGTTGTTATTGGAATTCTAATAAAGATTATTCATCCTGGGTCCCAGACGGTAAAAACACAAAGCAATCATTACAGAAATGTTTAACTTGGAGAATTTTGGAAAATTTAACTGTATAGTAGAGTATGAATTTTTGTTCCTCATAATATAAGATGAATTGATTTTAAAATTCTATTTCATATATTATCATCACCATAGTAGTACTTGAATTAACTTACCTTTTAAGAGAAGAATTAAATTTACAGGCAGAAGACATTGAAAGTTTTCAACAGAGACAATTAGAAATGGTTACGAAATGCGCAAAAGATTTCCCAATATCGTCAGAAGATATAGAGCAATTCACAAAACACCAGATGCTTGATAATATTAAATGTCGTGTGGCGTGTATATACAAGTCTTCAGGAGTGGTACCTGCTGTCATTTTTTATTTATTTAGTTATCTATTTATAAAATTTTTTATACTGTCGAGTTGGTTTGATGATGTGGCGAGAAGACGAATGGGCATAAGGCATAAATCTCATATCTTCATGTGCCAATCAATTACAACATGATTACCATTTATTTTATGCTAAAGGAAAACACCGCGAGTAAACCTGCATGTCTTAGGTACTAATCTAGCAAGTTTTTGAAAGATAATGTGAATTGTGAAGTATGCGAACTCGAATTTAGGCACCGTGGTGCACTATGACCTTATCTCACTCGTATTGAAGGGTCTAGACCAACGGACGCTATACAATGTTCACATGAAGATGAAGGCTTCATTCATACCTACTACTAGTAAACACCTATTACTTAATCAATTTTATCTTACTTTGTACACATACAATAGGCGAATAGGCATATACGAAGTATTGGATGTAACTAAATATTGTTATTCTCTATGTGGCTATCACAAGGTCGATTTAAATATCTGCATTTATTCGGTTAGCTTGTCTTTTAACAATGACTAAAAACATTTTTATCCGAGTATGAATCTCGAGTGCCTAATTTTTTATCTGAAACAGATTTTTAGGATTCACTTATTTTGTGACAAAAATAGTAAATTTTATTAAGTATATTTGTTTGGGTTTCGATTTTATATACCTACCTATGTTTAAAATCGTATGAAATTAGTTGTTTATTTAACACAAATCATTTGTCAGTCTTATTATTCAATATTCATTGTACTCGTACTTCGTTATACCTATTACTTAGTCGTGCGAACTAAGGTTTAGTTTTTACGCTAGTGAAAATAAATATTATACAGAAAAAGCAATTTGGAGGCCGTGAGGCTGTATTTAACTATAGGGACACAGGAACTTACTTATAGTACTTCATTTATAGATAATATGATAATATTAGAAACATTACAGATGGATGACCAAGGAATGCTGTCTGTGGAAGGTGTAAATAAAATAGCCCATATGTATTTATCTGAAGATCCTGAACGACCGAAACAAGCTAAACACTTTACGGATACCTGCCTCAGTGGTTAAGTTTATGATTTTTATTATATTTTGTATTTAATGATTGTATTAAAACATGTTATTATTACTTGCGTATTGACTATTGATTAAACACTTGATATTAATTTTTATAGTTAATGATATCGAAGTGTCAGATGGGGATATGGGATGTGAGAGGGCAGCTCTGATGTACAAATGTGGCGTAGAAGAATCTCCTGAGGTTCATACTATTTTATAAATTTTAAACTTATATTTTAAATTATATTAATAATTCTAAAATAAACATACATATACATTTTTTTACGTAATTTACGTATACAATTTTGTGTTTCAGTTTGACTTTATTGAGGAAATTGTGACGAAGACTATATATACTGTATAATATACAAAACTTAGAAAAGAATTAAACAATCACACAGTAGAAGAAGAATTAAACACTTGTAGATGAGAATAAATTGGATTAGTCCATTTATGAATTTTGTTTTCTTTTTCACCTTAAATTCTTAGTTCTTGGTTTATTACTATATTTTGTTTTAGTATTATTTAGAAAATAAACACACTATTCAAAATCACACAAATCTCACTATTAACAAATCACTAGTTCACCTCATCACCTCGCCCGATTTGATATCTGTACTAGTATTTGCACGAAATAGTTAAAAAACACTGGAATGGTAATACGGGCGAAAAAGCGTCACCGTAACTATGCTTAAATGAGCATACTTCAACCGATTCATGCGCAGTTCGCGCTTAGAGCGCGTTGAGAACAGATCTCCGATAAATAGTTTTATAATGCCGTGATGTGCTATTATTACTAATTGTAAGACTAAAAGTCAGACTTCGAGTTTTGACCGAGGAGGTATATTTTTCATCGGTAATGCAAAAATAATAATGAATATCTCTTTAATTTACAAAAATGTAGCAATGATTACCAAATTCAAAACAAACGATATTATTGCAATAAGCTAAAACAACAATATACATTGATCGCTATGCATGAGCATATTCAAAGAAATATACTACGAAACCCTCACAGTTTCACTTTGCTTTGCTTGCAATAACCGTGATTGGCTTTCGCATATTCTATAGTGTTGTGCTTTTGTTGTAAGACAAAATAATCGATAAAATAATTTTTTTTTGTAAAGATTTCATTATAGTAGGAAAACACAACTGACAGCGCATATTATGTTTTATATTGTTTCTTTTGTTTGAAAATAACGTAAAATGATGAAATTCAAGTTGAAAGGTAATGTGTTTGTCTACGAATATTGTTATAATAAATCTTATTGTATCGATATTATTAGATATTAATTAGTGGCCAACTGCATATTTTAATTTTTTTTATTAAACCTAATTAAGAGTTCACTTACCACATATGTTACATTTAAAATACATTTATTATTATATTATTAAAAGTTAAACGTTTTGTTTTATTTATAATTGAATTAATCTAATCCAATTATAATATTTGTTTTAAGTAACTGTAAAAAAAACAAATATTACATAAATTTATTTTTAATACACAGAGTCGACAAAAATATCGATAGTATTTTTTCATTTGTCAACCACTAGCGTACTTGTAATTTTGTTTGCATATGTGTGTTAACTAATCACAGGCTGTGTGAGATGCTGCGCATGTGTGCGATATTTCTTGAGTGGCGACAGTAGTTTCCATAGAAATTCGCGGCGTGGGCTCTCTATTATCTATCATCTGCTCTGTGAGTATTTGTTATTTTAACGCCATCTAACGACCAACGACCAAACTACAATAAAACGAAGTGAAGATTAATCAAGAACACAGATGTGTCGCGTTGTCATCATTTTTTGCCCATTTGATTCGATCTCTGAGAAATCTCATTTTGTTCCTTTCCTCTAGTTTTTGTAGTCTTGTACGAGTATCTGCCTACATCATAATTTATATTATTTATATTGAACTACACAATGCACTATGCCTGCTGACATAGCTTTCATTTTACTAAATGTTATATGGTGAAGGTCTGCTGATGACCAGGTAGGTAAGTAGGTAAACGGTTCTCAGTAACAGAAATAGTTAGGATGACCTAGCTTTCAACATTTACAAATGGCTTACCTTCTTTAAACGCCCCTATTCTTTATTTGTAATATCATTAGGATGTAGGTATTGGTATATTTGTATGTGAGCAATAAACAATAACTGTCTATAAAGTGTGAACAAAATATAAAAGAAAATGCCTGAGTTATTCTTATATTTAGGCACATTATATTCAGGCTTACTCTGATAGGTTCAAAAAACAAAACGAAATTACAAACCATTTTACATATACTTACAAACTTAAATTCTGTTTTTGTTTTACGAAATATTTATATTTGTACTATTTACAATATGGTTTAATTAAAAAATCATTCAAAACGAGAAATTTTAGGTATTAATTGGAAAAAATAACGCGCGTGTAATCCACTCGTCACAAGAGTCATCGAGACACTGTTGTATGATGTATCGCATCCCGAGTACGCATCACAGGCCGTAGCGGGGGTGCGTCAGCGGGGTACTGGTTATGTTTCGGGGTTTTATTTATTATTTAAGAATATTAGAATAAACAAGAAAAAAAAAACAATACAAATTGTGAAATACGTCATTACATATTTTTTGATAGAAAATACACGCCAAACTATTCAGCCGTTACAGAGAAAATTTACAATTTACGTTGAAAAAGGCCTTATTTAATAATATTTTTTTACAAATTGGGGAGAGTTTATTTAAATTTAAAACAATGCAATGTATTTATGATAACCTTAAGTAAACCATATATTTTTTTATATAGAAATCGCACGAGAGGATTAATCTACAATCTTCTTTAAACTTATAGTGTTTTTGAGATTTGAGCGAGGTAATCCCCTTAAAGCACAATAAAAATATTATAACAATGGTACCTATTATTATACTAGTGACTCACTCTAGCTCAGGTTCCCCATGCGTTCGGGTACATTTTATGTATTTTTATTTTTATTTACTTGTCTTAAATAGTAAACAAACACTGCTGAGTTTCTTTCGCCAGTTCTTCTTAGGTCAGAGGTTTCTTCTTTCCGAACTGGTGGTAGACTCATGAAGTTCAGTAAGAAATTGTAACAATTTTTATGCTGAATAAAATATTTTGATTTGATTTGACTACTTTAAACGAAAATCACTTGTTTTCGGACAATCAGGCATTTCAGATTTGATTTTATCGCTTATAATAACTATTTTATAAACACATACACTATGAATTACACTAATAAAGGCTGTTAATTAATGATTTGATCATATTATTTTTTCTTAAATTGAAATATTTACAGAATCAACTTCGACAGATAAAATATGAACACGAGATTTTGACATTTCTATACGCTACTTTGTCTTTGAATCATAGAGATGTTACATGTAAAATTAATTGGCGAGAATGGAAACTGAACTTAAAAAATGAATGTATGGCACTTAGGGACTGCCGCGGTAAAGCTATTGCATAGCATTTTTTATCAACTAATGCAAATGTAAAAAACAACACTAATAATAATAGAATAAGAGTATTTAATACATTGAAAGTTTTATTATAAAGCATTATATAGTTAAATAAAGTTTATTTAAATATCATAAAAATATTTTTACATAATTAAAATAATTAATATTATTTGTATCTATTATTAATTTATTAATTTATTTGTACATATTTTGTTACATATAAATTAATAATAGGAAATTTAAGCTCAGACCACTTGGGTCAAAAAATTTCAATATCAAGCAACGCTATTAATACTCAACAAAAAATAAAATATAGACCGATGAATCATTATAAAATTAATTTTTTTAAAGATAAAGTTACGCAGCAATTACTACAAATGGACATGGCAGTTGATAGTCCTAATTCTTATTATAATAAAATATTTTATATACTTTTAGAGTCATTCAATTACGTATTTAAAGAGCGCACTGTAATTAAGAACCCTAAAATGAAATTTAGCGACTGGGCGACAGTCGGTATATACCGAAGTAGAGATAAATTGTATGAATTATATAGTATGAAGCAGTGGAATCATGATCCAAGTTTCCATAGTCGGGTAAGAGCTTACTATAAAATTTTTAAAAATGTTTGTCAGCAGGCTAAGTCTATATACATAAATAAAATTTTAAATTCTGATAATAAAATTAAAGCCACTTGGGACGTGATTACTCGCACGACTGGAAGATCAAAGCCCGCTAGTGAACCTGTCCAACTGTTAATTAATAATGCTACAGTGAGTTCCAATGAAGATGTTGCAAGTTCATTTGAAAGTTATTTTACGAAAATCCCTGAAAAGGTCTCATCTTCTTTAAAATCTTCTCCTACAGATGCATTAATTTCTTTGAAAAGTCATACTCCTCACTGTGATCACCAATTTAAATTTTCTTATGTAGATGCGGATGAAATAATTTAAATATTTAAAACTATCAATCTTAAAAAAACTGGTGATTTATGGGGCATGTCTGTTAAATTACTTAATACAATAATAACAAACATTGCACCACAATTGTCTCTTATTTTCAATAAATGCAAAGATACTGGAATATTCCCTGATCTAATGAAAATTAGTAAAATAATACCTCTTTTCAAAAATGGGGAAAAAAATGATCCTGGCAACTATAGACCTATTTCTATATTGCCATGTATGAGTAAAATCTTTGAAAAACTTATTTTAAGTCAACTTATAATTCATTTTAACACAAATAATATTTTACATAGTAAACAGTATGGTTTCACTAAAGGCAAGTCTACAGCTGATGCGGGGATTGCGCTTCTTAGACATATTTATGACGCTTGGGAAAAATCACAGAACGCAATTGGAGTTTTCTGTGATTTATCTAAAGCTTTTGATTGTGTGGAACATGAAACTCTTTTACTTAAATTTGCACATTACGGTGTTCGTGGTATTGCTCTCGATCTACTTGCTTCTTATCTTACTGATAGGGTTCAGAAGGTCGCGGTAAATAACGTCAATTCTTCTGGTTCTCGTCTTAGAATGGGTGTTCCGCAGGGATCTATCCTGGGTCCGTTTTTGTTTTTAGTTTATATTAATGATTTTCCGTTTTATGCCGATAAATTGTGTGATACTGTACTCTTTGCGGATGATACCTCCTTAATTTTTAAAGTTGATAGAAAGTTAAATAATTACGACGAAGTAAATAGTGCATTATCGCATATACTTCACTGGTTTAACATCAATAACCTGGCTTTAAATGCCAAGAAGACAAAATATATGCAGTTTTTATTACCTAATGTAAAAAGGCAGAATTTCAATTTGTATCTTAATAACGACATGTTAAATACGGTAGATTCCACGGTCTTCTTGGGATTGACTTTAGATTCGGGTCTGCAATTTGGTCCCCATCTCTCGTCTCTTGCGAGTAAACTGAGCTCAGCTGTTTTCGCTGTTAGAAAAGTCAGGCAGCTAACGGACGTTGATACTGCCAGACTTGTTTACTTTAGCTATTTCCATAGCATTTTATCGTACGGTATTTTGTTGTGGGGTAATGCAGCGGATATTAAATCAATATTTATAATTCAAAAAAGGGCCATTCGGGCTATTTATAACATGAGCGCTCGGGATACTCTCCGCGAACTTTTTAAAGAAATAGGTATACTTACGGTTGCTGCGTAATATATATATTGTAACATCATGTTTGTTCGTCAAAACGTTAATAGCTACTCAAAGGCACTGCGACAAACACGGTATAAGTACAAGAAATAAGAATAAACTTGTAACACCCAGTTTTCGCCTACAAAAAGTAAATAGGTCATTTATGGGGCAAGGTGTACGTATGTATATAATAAAATTCCACAGTCAATACTGAGCTTGCCTTTGAAGCAATTTAAATCTAAAATTAAAAATACGCTACTGAATAAGGCTTATTACACCATCACGGAATACCTAGTAGATGTAAATGTGTGGGATTAGTGACTGGTTGTGTCTCACGTAGGATAAATAGATAAATTGTAATACAATATTGTTACCAAATAATTTTTTTGAAAAGAGTAACTGTTGAGTTTCTCGCCGGTTCTTCTCAGCAGAACAGCTTTCCGAGCCGGTGGTAGCTTACTCACAGACTTACAGACTGACATTTAATTTTATTAATGTAATAATGACGATTCAAAAGAGCTTGTAAAAGTCTATTTGAATAAAGAATATTTTGATTTGATTTGTATATTTATAGAAAAATTTTAATTGCTTTTAATAGTATAAGTTATACTGATTATTTATTTTTTGAAGTGAAACTTCTTTAGAATCGTTGTGATTTCAAACTCGATGAAACGAAAAAATAAGTCCATAGTACCAGGCACTCAGAGACGGGGAAGAGTTAGCCTAAATTCAAGTTTTACTTCTGACATGTGTACTTTGTACACACGCACTTTTTTTTTAAAATGAGTTTATATTAAGGCGAAGAGAAAAATAAATTAATGTTAATAGTAAGGGAGACAACATAACCGTAACTTGTTATTTCTGCCTAATACTTTACGTTCACTGCATGAAAACCATTAAGTTCAGTCATTGTCATTCATTCGCCATTGCCATCTCTATGAATTATCTCTGGTTACCCGTCCGCCATATTTGTTTACTATTTAAGACAAGTAAGAGAAAATAGACTATAGTTGTAATTAGTTATTGTGGGGTGTATTATAACGTTCCCAAAGTGGGGGGTGTTGGTGATATATATAGCCAATAAACGCGCAGGGAGCGCCCACTTTGGTGAGTGGTGCGTCAAGCGGGTTGCTTACTTTAGAAAAACCCCCTTGGCATCGTGGTTGATGCCCAAGCGATGCTGCAACGCCCCATTAAGACGGAAGATAGGTGCTTGGATTATAGTGGGTAGTATTGGCAGATTTCTGGCCGGTGAGCCCTACATATCCAACTGTTTTCTATAGTTGTTATGCGTAAATGAAAAAAATACTCCAACTTCTAGTCTTTCTTCATCTTTTTCTCGAATAAAAGTTGGCAGTGCTATTGCTTGTATTGTTCGTAATAAAAAATGAATATAGTATATATGATGAATATAGTCGACTGACTTCAAATCAAATCAAATCAAAATATTTTATTCAGCATAAAAATTGTTACAATTTCTTACTGAACGTCATGAGTCTACCACCAGTTCGGAAAAAAGAAACCTCTGACCTGAGAAGAACTGGCGAAAGAAACTCAGCGGGACAATTTTTTTATTTTTTATCTTAATCTCACTCTTTTTTTAAATAAAATTGTAAATTAACAATAATTCTATATGTTGAAATAGCCTGGCGGCGATCACATCATTCCCAAGGTGTACTGTCTTCTAAAAAATCGTTAATCTAATAATAGCCTTTATATAACAAGGCAAGGAAGGAAATTTCACCAACATTTTTTTTGTAACAGATAAAAATAAAAAACCAAAAACTTGGTTATTTGAATTTTTTCACATAAATTTTAAGGTCATATTGTGAAAATAGTGTAAATACAAAAGTTGTAGATCATTTTATTACCTACTACTTTGCCATTAAACTTAAACCCCTATCCCATCCCACTTCCAGATGTCAGATCACCCGTAAATTATTTTTCCTTTTATTTTTGTTATATTCTCTTCCTTCTCCAATGGGTTTCATCCTACTATACTTTTTATCACTTTTTACCATTTTCAACGGCTTTAGCACTAATGTATATGGTTTAGCACCCAATTATGTCTATTATATTTTTAAACTCGTATCAATTTGATGATGACACGTTCAAATTTTGCTTATATAAGATATTATTTAGAACGATTTTTACATTTTCTCGTCGACTCGTGACAAGGTTATGAAGAATTTTTACAATGATAAAATATATTACACAATTCCTTTTTTACAGTTTCCTGTTCTTCAATGTGCTTGTAAGCGTAAGTAATATTTTTATTATAACTAGTCTTGCCATAAATATTGTCACAAAGAAAAAAAAATTTTTTAATGCAAATAATATTTATTACTTTTACAGTGTGTTAGTTTTATACATAAATATAAAACAATATAAAATATAAAAAGCTTATTCGAAGTGGTCTCCATTGGCTGCAATACAGTCCTTTAAACGTTGAGGCCAGTTATCAATAGAAGCACGCACTCTTTCCATGGGAAAATTCTTCACTGCCAATCGTATGGATTGTTTTAGGGACTCCAAATTATCATGGCATTTAGAGCAAGCCGTACTCTCTAAAACTGACCATAAATCATAATCCAGCCGATTAAGGTCGGGACTAGACGACCGCCAGTCTTCAGCTCTGATGAAGTCCGAAACGTTCGCTTCTAACCAAGACTGCGTGGACCGAGCTTTATGACCCGGCGCCGAGTCTTGTTGGAAAGACCATGCTTGGTTATTGGACATGGTGTTGTTAAGGGGCCTAACTACCTTCTCAAGAATGGTATCTTGATACACTTGTGCCGATGTTTTGATACCTTTTTCACAAAAATATGGCTCAGTCACTCCTTCATAGCTAAAACCCCACCAAACCATCACTGAAGTCGGGTAATGCCCACGTTGCACTCTGCCGACTAATTGGGAAGCTTCCTTAGAGGTTTGAGCATAAATACGGTCATTTTGTTTGTTAAAATGTTGCTCAATTGTAAAGATTTTCTCATCCATAAACAAAATTTTTCTGTGACCTCCCTTTGCGTACCGCTTCAGTAGTTTTTTCGATTTTACCACCCTATTCTTTTTTAAATAATCAGTTAAAAATGACCAGTGCGTCTCTTATAGGCTGCAAGTCCTAAGTCATCTTTTAAAATACGCGACATGGTTCTGGGTGCTATCTTCATCTCCCGAGATAAAATCTTTTGCTTTCGGACAGGAATTCTTTCCCTTACTGCTTTGACCACATTTTTCGTCCGAACACTACGTGGACGGCCAGATCTTTTTCTGTCACAAACAGAGGAGGTCTCATTGTACCTATTGATAGCCCGGTACACAAACATTTGACTAATACCAAGCGTATGGAGAGTTTTAAAAATTGCATTTGGCTTCATACCAACTTTGTGTAATGCAATCACAGCGATTCGGTTCTCTTTATCACCCCACTCCATTTTAATATCGCAAAATATTATAAAATGTATTGGCGCCAAAATTAGAAAACACAATGAACAATCGTATAAAAATGACAGATTCCAAATTCAAATGTAATATCTTTCTTATTTTTAATTGTAACATTATTTATGGCCAGACTGTGATTCCAAATTATTCCAATCGGCCAGATTCTTCAAATAAATGAGTGGGTTCCATTGGTTGATTTTAATTAACTTTATTTATTTTTTACTTACATAATAGAACATGAAGCAACCATAACAGAAATTTTACTAAATCTTGGAGAGTAATATTTGACCGTGTAGGGTGTGAATTTGTCTACAATATATCTTAAATAAGTTAAATTGATTTTAAAATCCTATTTTATCAATTATCACTATAATATTACCTACTTGAAATAACCTATGTTTTTTTTACAGACGGAGGAAATTCAAAGTGCACAACGACAAAAATACTTACAAATGGTTTTGAAATGTTTAAAAGATAATCCAGTATCATCAGAAGATAAAGAGAAATTAGAAAAATCCGAGATCTCTGACAGTACTAAATGCCTTATGGCGTGCTTATTCAAGTCTACAGGAGTGGTACCTGCTGTCATATTTTAGTTATTTTGTTATTTATCATATACCTTAATAAGTATCATAATCAATTTAATGATTGGGTGAGAAGGCAAATAAATAAAATTGTTGTATCTGTTTGTATTTTCAAATTAACAGTTTTTCACTAAATGCATATGAAAGTATATATACGATACTTACGTCTATTTGTCTGTCTGTCTGTCTATCTGTCTATTTGTTTGTCTGTCTCAGCTAATCTCTAAAACGGCTGGACTAATTTTGACGGATTTCACTCACTGATAGCTAAGGTTTCAGGATAAAACATTTGGAAAGAAACCACTGGTCAATTTCGGCTTCGTAGAGCGTTATTTTATTCGCACTAAAATCAAACAGTCCGGTATGTATTAGGAGCTGTACAACAATTTAATTTTCTGTGTAATTGAATGAAATACATATTTCTCGTCTTTAAGTTGTGAAAAAATACAATAAAAATATCATGTTTATGTACTTTCTTATTCAAAATTAGATAAAATGTATCTATATAATTTTTATATTTGTTATTATTATCAATTAAATTTATATATATATATAATTTTAATTTTCTGTACAGGTGTTCTATTCATTTGATACTCATTATATCTTGCTTTTCCATGACAACTTTTCGATTATTATATTCGATATTCGATTTCGATATACTATATGAAATTGGTCGATGGTTTCATTCCAAAGATCGATGTGCAATATATCGCCGGGTAGTGTCAGTAAGACTACCTTCATTTTAGAAATATTATTTATTTTAATTACGGGACAAATTTTAGTGCTACTAACTTCAAATTTAGCAAGGAGTACCTAGGGACGAACCCGAAAGAAGCGCCCATTCGCTTCGCGTCGTTAGCGATTTAAGGAAACTCGGTCGCTGGGGAAACTGAGTGAAGGGGGTTCAAATCTGATATTTTTATATGCGAATTATTAACCTATAATTATCATTTATCAAACGGTGAACGAAAACACCGTGAGTATACTGGGAAACTGGGGGGGACCGAAAGTCTGGGAAAATCTAGCATGTTTTTGAAAGATATGTAAAGTCTGCCATCCCGACCATTTTTCATTCATTAGGTATCGTGGTTGACTATGATCTCTCTCGTTTTGAAGGGAAGCTCGTGCCAAACAGTGGGATGTTAAAAATGGCTGAATTCAATGTTCACATGAAAATGAAGGTTTAAGTGGTATTTACTACTAGAAAATCACCTTTTACAAAATTATTATTAATTTTCTTTGTACGTGTAATACTTAATTTATACAAAATATTTTAATATTGTTATTCTCTATCACAAGGTTGATATAAATGTCTGCAATTACTCGGTTCGCTTGGATTTTAACAATAACACTTGATCAGAGTATGAATCTCGTGTACCTAATTTTTAATCGGTAACATATTTTTTGGTTTCACTGTGTTTTGCTAAAAAAATATTATATTTGCTTGGATAATGATTTTATATGATTACTTATTTTTTAACCGACTTTATATATTTATGTATGTTCACCGATTTCTCCGCCGTCTGTGGGCCAATTTTGAAAATTTTTCTTTTGTTCGGTGGGGTGTAGCTCCGACGGGGTCCCATTGTCACCAAGTCAGGATACGATGATGGGATCCTAGGGTAATCGAGGGCAACTCTCGAATTTTATAGGCATTTATTACGTTTTTCCTAATATATTTTCTAAAGCTGTTCAAGAATTTGTGATGATGTAAGGTATATCTCCTCAACGGAGTTGAAAGAAAATTCTTTTAATATTATACGTACTTATGAACCGATAGTCGTATTCCTTCAGGATATTAGGTAAAAAAAAATATAATTTTAATTACTTAGTTATTGTTGGAGTCGGTGCCAGCCAAAGCTAAATAATCTTAATATAATTTAATTAATGTATCAATTTGTAAATATAACCAAAATATCTGTTCGAAAGTTCATTGCAAAGGCAGAATAAAACTGTCCTTCATGGCTGGCACCGATTCCAACAATAACTAAGTAATTAATTTTTTTTCTTTTTAGTTTCGATTTGTAACGTTTTGAAGTCGGTTTTCATTTTTGTAAAAAAATAATAAAGTTTTATGAAATTGGTATTACTGAACACAATCATTCTTCAGTCATATTAATAACTTTTACGACAATGATATGAATAGGTATTATAGAGAAAAGTCAAATCTGGAGGTCGTGAGACTATATAAATTACTCAAACACACTCATAAGAAAAGTTATTCACTTGTACATATGATAATAATATAAACATTACAGATGGATAACCAAGGAATGCTGTCTGTAAAAGGTGTGCATGAGTTAGGCAGTTTGTATGTATCTGAAGTTGCTGAACGAGCGAAACAAGCTAAACAATATATGGATGTTTGTCTCAGTGGTTAGGTTTTATTTTTAAAATAATTTTATTAAAATATGTAATTTTTACTTAAGTATTAACTATTGATGAATCACGTTATATTAATTTTTATAGTAAATGATATCGAAGTGTCGGATGGGGATAAAGGATGTGAAAGGGCGGCTCTGATGTACAAATGTGGCATTGAAGAAGCCCCTGAGGTTCATAATATTTTAGTAATTTTACACTAATATTTATAAATTATATTAATAATTCCATAAATGTATACTTTTTTTGTTTCTTTCAGTTTGCCTACATGAAAGATGTGGTGAAGACTGTGCATTTATTCAATTAGATTAGTTTATTCATGAATTTTGTTTTCTTGTTTCACCTTAATTTCTTAGTTGTTGGTTGTTATAGTATAAGGTGTATAGACATCTCACAATAATTAATCTCTTACTAAACTAGTACTATCTAATACTTACAGTAGTGTATCCGCAGGCGCATGGATGGAAGCTAGTTGCTTACCAACCGTTGTCAAGAGTACACGTGTTTTGCAGAATATATCTGAGTGTTATAAAGTGTTTGTTTTATTAGATCCCGTTAATCAGGAAGACAAGCGGCACGAGTATAAAAGTGAGGACAAATAATAAAAAAAGAAAGTATACAAAAGTAACAACAAATAAAGAATATTATGTACATTTCATCGACGACATATACCTAAATCAAAATCACTTATGAAACGAATCAATTACATATATACATTACATTATATTATATTACATTAACAAGAATCAGTGAAGAAATAAACCTAACTTACTTAAGCATGTTAAAATCATGAATGATCATTACGTAATGAGGAATACCTTTATATAAAAATACAATAAAATATCTATATCTAAACTAATATTATAAAGCTGAAGAGTTTGTTTATTTGAACACGCTAATCGACTTGGAATTGGAAAATTCTTTTTGTGTTGGATAGCCCGTTTATCAAGGAAGGCTTTAAGGCTATATTATATAAATATTGTAAAAACGAGAAGGGTGGTTAGTTAGTTTTGCGAGGTATAACACCGTGCGACTCAGTAAGAATTTGGTTTTCGGTCTTTAGAACGCGTGCGAAGCCACGGTAAATGCAATTTATTAATAAATCGCAAGACGTTTTGTTTGCTTAGTTTGCTAACTGCAAAACTACATAAATTATTTTCTAACAAAATTGAAAACCGACTTCAAAACGTTACAAATCGAAACTAAAAAGAAAAAAAATAATTTTGATTACTTAGTTATTGTTGGAGTCGGTGCCAACGGTTTAACGGAACCTTAAGTTCTTAAACAGCTTTAGAAAATATATGAAAAACGTAATAAATACCTTTAAATTTGAGAGTTGCCCTCGATTTCCCTAGGATCCCATCATCAGATCTTGACTTGGTGATAATGTCAACATCTTGGAAGTATACCCTACCGAAGAAAAAAAATTATAATCGGCTAACATTTGACGCAGAAATTAATGAACAAACACAAAAAGAACCTTTGAGGAATTGTACCTTCCATCATCAACTTAAAATAATCAAAAACATAATAGGTGCTTATAAAATTTGAGAGTTGCCCTCAATTTCCCTGGGATCCCATCATCAAATCCTGACTTGGTGACAGAAAAATTTTCAAACCCGGCCCACAGACGACGGAGAAATCGGTGAATATACATAAAATATATATATATATATATATATATATATATATATATATATATATATATATATATATATATATATATATATATATATATATATATATATATATATATATATATATATATATATATATATATATATATATATATATATATGTCGGAGGAAGCTAGGAATTGAATTATTTATTGCCTTCATGCATAATGCACAATATTGTTTGTTTACATTTTAATTACTTTTAAAAATCTTAATTTAATTTTATTTAATTTCTTACATATTTCTTGACTTTAAAAATATTAATTATCTAATAAAAGTTATGAATATGGTAATTCATGTATTGACCAATCAGAGCAGAGCATTGCCTCGAGCGTGGTCGAGGCGCCATCTTAAACTTTCCTTGGGAGCGATGTTGACAGTTTGGAGGGGACACTTTTCTTTTTGAATTGTGACTTGTGAGATCAGGGCGAGTTGGCTGAAGAATTAAGATTAGAACTAAGATTGGTGCCTTGAACTCGCTGCTCGGTCTTATTACATTTTTTATCAAGATTATTATAAACTATTGTAAATATTACATTAAATAGTGTTAAACGGTGACAAGTTTGTTTTGTGCTCGCATTCACCCCAATGACGCCCACTAAGCCCGCAAACACTAATGACGATGTCGATAGAGACGATGCTTCTCCGACATCAGAAGTGGGATCGGTGCAGGCACAAAACGTGAGCGAACTGACAGCGGCAAATGACGGATGGCGCGCGTTATTTGAAGCGCAACAAAACAGCATGAGGCTACTCGTGGAGGCGCTAACCAACCCACCGAATATCGAGGATAAGAGCATCACGCTACCTCAATTTCAACCGGAAGATGCTGATACTGACGCCCGGGCTTGGCTGGCAACAGCGGACATTTGCTTATCGGATCGCGATATACAGGGAAGTAAATTAATTCTCATACTTAGTAAGGCTATGAGAGGCTCAGCTGCAACATGGTTTTCTCAGATAGCTTTTCCTAATATGAAATGGGTAGAATTTAAAGAAATTTTTCTTTCTCGTTTTGATACGTTAGAGACATGTGCAGCGACTGTATTAAAATTGTTTACGGGTAAACCACAAGAAGGCGAATGTCTCGCTGCATATGCGAGCCGCTTATTTACTTTACTTATGTCACGATGGGGTAATTTAGATAAGGAAGAAATAGTGGTATCCATAATACTTACACATATGGGGCAAATCGAGCCACGGTTACAAAGAAATATTTTTTCTGAAGAAATAACTACCCGGTGTAAAATGCAACGCGAATTAATGGCTTTTTCTTATCGCAAGCGGAATTACCAAGAGATGATAAAGGCCCCTGCAAGCACTATCGAAGATAATAAACGTCCTAGATTAAATTCTGTATCATCAAAATGTTACGCCTGCGGAAAGCTTGGTCATAAATCTTTTGAATGTTTCAGTCGATCGCATGATAAGCAGCAAATCACTACGACTTCTGAGCGCCCCAACACGGCCGTTGCTGCGCGGGCCCCTGTAATTTGTTACAAGTGTGGTGTTGAGGGTCATGTGGCTTCGCGGTGCACAAAAACATGGCCAGCTGCGAACAACAGCATACAGCTTTCCGCCCCACCCAGCGTTGTTAAGCGAGTGGACGTGTGTGGCTTGAAACCTGTCACCGGGGTAATTACGCAATTCGGTGAGCAGTTCTCATTTTGTTTTGATTCCGGTGCCGATTGTTCGTTAATGAAAGAAAGCGTTTCTCGTAAGCTTATCGGTACATTGCAGCATGCAATTGATACTTTAACTGGTGTAGGAAAATGTAGTGCATTATGTGACTAGCAAATTTAAAGTAAGGTCACTCTTAGTGGACATGACGCTCAAATTTTATTTCACATCATACCTGAGATGAATACTTTAATGTCGACATTTTGATGAGACACGATTTGTTTGTTTGTCAGTACACATATCAAGTGGTAAACTATGTATAATTGAAAATCCCTCTAGTTAATATTTGCAACGTAGGTAGCGCAGTAACTGACTTCCATGACATGGATACTGATATATCTGATTACTTTAACTGCAATTAATAAACCTTCTTAGCTGTTTTAAGGACTCGTTTATTGAAGGCACGTACGTGATAGTACGTAATAAGTGTACTGAATGTATTATCTGTCGGTGTTATTAGATCAAGTAAATCGTCTTTCTCTAGCCCCATACTCTTAGTGAAGAAACGCGATGGCACAAACCGAATATGCTTTAACTACCGAGAATTGAACTCTAATACAGTTCCCGACCGATAACCCTTACCTCTAATAATCGGTGATCAAGTTTAAAGGTGCGCGATTTTATACATGTCTTGACATGGCTAGTGGATTCTATCAAGTTCCCATACATGTAGGGTCGAATTCGATAGAGAAAACCGCATTTATTACCCTAGATGCTCATTATGAGTTTACTGTCATGCCATTTGGCCTAAGAAATGCTCCTTCTGTGTATCAGTGAGCCATTATAAATGAAACTATCTTTTCGGATTTTGTCGCGGATTTATTATGGTTTTTGGTTCCCGACGTTTCGAGTGCTTTACAGCTATCATAGTCACGGGAGGGACTAAGGTATATGACGTCTCAGGGGGTTATATTTTACACAATTTAAAAAAAAATCAAGATGACATCAAAGTTAATAAACTTATTTTTAGCTACTATAATTATTACGATTTTTTTTAATTATAATATTTATTAAAGTAACATTATGTAATGTTGCTATTATTAAATTATGTATAATGTGTTATAATAGAATATAAATTGTTGAAGCAATATTAAACTTTCATATTATAATTTAATTAAGTAATCATTTGAATATAAGCTTTAAGAAAATTAAAAAAAAGTTAGAAATAACTTGTATTTTGATTGTTTTACTACTGCAAACTAAAAAAAATATCTTAAAAAAATGAAAATATAATATTAATCAAATCTAACTATGCTCTATTCACATAGACAAGTTCTTTTGATTTATAATTTACTAGCGACTCGCCCTCGCTTCGCTCGGGCTCTTCCCTAGATTTAGCACAGGTAAAGCCGCGGGATCTGCTAGTTATGCATATAAACCTTCCTCTTGAATCACTCTATCTATTAAAAAAAACCGCATCAAAATCCGTTGCGTAGTTTTAAAGATTTAAGCGCACATAGGGATATAGGGACAGAAAAGGCGACTTTGTTTTATACTATGTAGTGATAAACTATAAAATTGAGTTGATGTCATTTGGTATGTCAGTTGGTATGTCATTAATACAGCTCTAGGTGATCTGGCGCACTCTTACACAATTGTCTACATGGATGACCTAGTATTACCCTCGAATAATGAAGAGCCAGGGGTTAGAAGGCTAGAAGTAGTACTGAAAAATCTTAGTGATGCTGGTTTTCCTTTTAATATAAAAAAAAGGTGTCTTTCTTAAGAGGCACGTATAGTTTTGAGAATGCGAAATATAATATAATAATGCGAATTTTGTGCCACTCATAATATCCTATTACATTTAATAGCAACCGGATCTAGTCGTGCTAATGGTCAGATAAAGCGGATTATGAGTACGCTTAAAAACATGTTAACTGTCGTAGAATCAAGCCAAAGTAGGTCTTGGTAAGATGCATTAGATGACATCCACAATTCATAGAGTTACTAAAGCAATCTCGCTATAATTGCTTATAGGTAGAGTAGCTACACCCTTAAATTTATTAACCGTAGACGATCACGAGGCCGAGAGTAGAAGAGATTAGAGAACAAGCTAATACGTTAATGAAAAATAACGCATGCCTTGATATAGCACGGTTTGATAAATATAAGGCAAAAGTTGCTTCGTTTTCTGTAGACGATTATGTTCTAATCGGAAACCACGAACGGAATCAAACTAAATTGGATCCTACATTTAGAGGACCTTATAAGGTCATTGAAATACTATATGGTGACAGGTATCATATCAAGAGTTTGAATTGTAATCGTACTTACAAATATTCGAGATACCATTTAAAAATGTTAGTTGTCAATCTGTATACGTGTGTGAGTATGTGTGTGGTGCTCTCTATAAGATTTTTAGCAGTGTGGTGGTCGTTAAGGTAAAGCTTACCGAGAGGCGAGGTGGCCCGAGGTGGCTTTAAAAAGGCGAGGTGGCCATAAACAGGCGAGTTGGCCATAAACAGGCGAGGTGGCCATTAACAGGCGAGGTGGCCATAAAAGGGCGAGGTGGCCATAAAAGGGCGAGGTGGCCATAAACAGGCGAGGTGGCCATAAAAGGGCGAGGTGGCCATAAACAGGCGAGGTGGCCATTAACTGACGATGTGGCCATAAGCAGAGCCAGAGGTGGAAATTGAGGCGAACTTACAATATTTTCTTGGACTGGTCAGGAACGGCCGAACTATACAATTATATCGCTTTTTTTTTGCAGATAACGATGATGCACGGCTTTCAACATCACACGAGGGCGTGTGATACGTCAGGACGGCCGTGTCGGAGGAAGCTAGGAATTGAATTATTTATTGCCTTCATGCATAATGCACAATATTGTTTGTTTACATTTTAATTACTTTTAAAAATCTTAATTTAATTTTATTTAATTTCTTACATATTTCTTGACTTTAAAAATATTAATTATCTAATAAAAGTTATGAATATGGTAATTCATGTATTGACCAATCAGAGCAGAGCATTGCCTCGAGCGTGGTCGAGGCGCCATCTTAAACTTTCCTTGGGAGCGATGTTGACAGTTTGGAGGGGACACTTTTCTTTTTGAATTGTGACTTGTGAGATCAGGGCGAGTTGGCTGAAGAATTAAGATTAGAACTAAGATTGGTGCCTTGAACTCGCTGCTCGGTCTTATTACATTTTTTATCAAGATTATTATAAACTATTGTAAATATTACATTAAATAGTGTTAAACGGTGACAAGTTTGTTTTGTGCTCGCATTCACCCCAATGACGCCCACTAAGCCCGCAACCACTAATGACGATGTCGATAGAGACGATGCTTCTCCGACATATATATATATATATATATATATACAACGGAACATATAACCTCCTCCTTTTTTGAAGTCGGTTAAAAATGGATAGAATTGGAACTTATTTCATTTCATGGTTTATACTTTGTCCATTTTATTAATGGTTTATTGACAGCTCACACCCACGAAGTTTCGTATTTAATGGTTAGCCGTTAAAGTTAAAATGTCATACAAATAATATTGTACTTCATGGACGGGCACCGCCCCCTTATTGCTGTTCCATACATAACGATTGCTACGATTGTGCCACAGATTACAAATAATCGATTGAAATCAATGCTAATATGTAAATAAGGTGTAGTATGTTATTTAATCAGGAAGACAACAAAATTTTAAGGTTGAAACCAATAAATTAAGACATTAACATTATGTAAAGTTTACTTTCTTCTTATTATAATCATAAAAATAAAACAACTAAATTAGTTTCGATTGGTGCCTGGAACAAGACCGCAATAGCCATAGTAGCTGTTTTCCGATTATGCCATTTTCGTAATCTACGGACCCTATTACACCTTGTGAATTTTTTTACGAAATAATAATGAAAGCTGACTGATTTAGCAAAAGCAGTATGGATATTGTCTCGTTATTCCCCGGTTAATCGTTCGAATTTTATTTACCGGAATAATCGTGCTATGTGCAATGATAAAAGTTAAATTCATCCTTCTACAAGTAACGGCCATTGCGGCTTTGTTCCCCGAAATAAACTAAGTATACCGATTCACAATAAACATTGCTGTACAAATATTTTAAACTTTCACTAATAAAAGTTATTATGGTTTTCTTCCATAAAATAAAAATATGTCGATTGATTTTCGATAAACAGATATCTGCGACTATTGCTTTATGCCAATAAATGTTGTCCCCAATTTTGATAGCTATTTTCCTTTCCCCCCAAACAGGTACGCGCTGGCCGGTGGCTGTCATGAGCGTGATATGTTTTCTGTCTTGCAACGTACTGTCCGCAATGTGTTTCAGCTTTCGGTTATTAATGATGGTTCGTGATGATCTGGTATCCAGCGTCAGTTTACATGCCACTTCATTAATTGCGCCATGTATTACTAACGTGTTTCCATCCACTGCCTGCTTTACTTCTATTTGTGGGGTTGAAGATTTCCCGGCTAGCGCCCACCCCGCAGCCCTGGCTGGAATTAGTTTTACTGTGGCTGGTCAGAAGTTGACACAGCCACATCTGACTGTCTCCGAACGGTCGATATTTTAGGGCAGTTACTTCTGCGATGACCCCGCTCGCTGCACTCGTAGCATCTTGGATTAATAAAAAATACGTCTCCGGGTGGATCCTCCTTCCGTAGTGACTATTTCCCTCAACTTCCAAACTCTTGTATCATGGCGCACTGCTTCAACCTCCAAAGCGTGAGCGACAGCTTCCTCGAGACTCGTGTGTTGTCTTAGGCGTACAGCGGCGCGTACCTCTGAGTCACGAATCCCGTCCACAAAAGCCTGCAGAAGAATAGTTTCTATGGTGGAAGGCGAGGATTGATATGCCTTCCGTACGAGCCTCTCAATCTCTATGGACCAGTGCTGCAGGGTTTCATTGGCTCGTTGTGTACGGTCTTTAATTTGAGCCCTGTACACGTGCTCTAGATGGCTATCACCATACCGCGACTCCAAAATGTTAAGTAGCTCACTGTATGTGATCTTCCTGCCAGGGTCGCTAGCACAAAGCGCCTCCAATATATTCAGAGCCTCCTCTCTAAATGCGACGGTAAGAGCAGATCGGGCTTCATCATCTGTCCATCCACTTGTTTCCTTGATCGTCTCAAACTGGATCTTGAATGCAGCCCAAGAAGATTCGCCGTCGAAGTAAGGGATTAATTCTTAATTCCCTCGACTTCCCTTTCAATGGCTTCAACCCGTTCTCGATTTTATTGGAGTGCGACTACTTCATCCTTGTGAATGCCGTCTTGGAGTGCGCGAATATGTTCCTCCTGGCGGCGCGCACGTTCTTCCTCACGGCGAGCCTGTTCTTCTTCGCGGCGAGCCTGTTCATCTTGTAGTGCGCGCAGCTGTTCCTCCTGGCGGCGTGCACGATCTTCCTCGCGGCGAGCCTGCTCTTCTTGAAGTGTGTGCAGCTGTTCATCCTGGCGGCGAGCCTGCTCCTCTTAGAGTGCGCGCAGCTATTCCTCCTGGCGGCGTGCGCGTTCTTCCTCGAGGCGAGCCTGTTCTTCTTGTAGTGCGCGCAGCTCTTCTTGCATCATGAACGCCATTTGTTGCAAAAGGGCGTTCATATCTGGCGAGGTGCCCTGTTGAGCCACGGACTCTCCACTCGATGTACTAGGGCCAGAGTCTTTCCTTTGCTGTTCTGCCATTGCGCGTGTAGTTACTCCTTCCTTCTCGTGCCTCGGTACTAACTGCATTTCCGATCCCACTTCTGACACCAATTGTTACGTACTACGGGTTCGGGATCGGAAATTAAAAGCGTTCTCGCACTAAAGATGTTATATTTACACTTAATATACACGCGCAGTTTGTACACAGCACTAGTTTAATTGAGTCCCTGAGCACTATAATCTACCACTTTTAATAATTCACTATGTTCTTCTTCACTTTTCCACTATTTCGTATCTCTTCCTGATCTCTCGACACACTGCCGGCCTTTTTATATGCGTAAATTTAGAAAATTCTAGTATCGAAAGTTCAAAATGTTTCTAGTAACTTCCAAATCTTTCCTGAAAATGCTTTGTCTCTCTTTGACACATTAAAATTTGCAATAAACTGTTCTTGTTATGTAATTGTCAAAAGTTAGAAATTGACATTCGCTATTGTAAAGCATGGTACAAAGCGTGCTATTATGACTAGTTCGCACTCCATTCCGCGACAATACGAAATGTTATTTTACATATGATTAAATTTTGTGATAAATAACAATAAATGTAATGAAATAATACATTTACTAGTGAAAAGAAATAGTGCTGCATCCGCCGCTATAGTTTTTACACCATTTAACTGAACTTTTAGTCATATTTGGGAGATGTTTTGTTGACAAGTAAGTGTTTGAGACTGACACAGAAACAAACGACCATGGCTAGAATTCCCTGGTTACTGACAAGACCGGCAAAGGTACGTCCGCTTATATGTCGTTAAAATCGTTAATCGAATAATAGCCTTTAGTACACAAACGTTCCTTCACAATTTTTTTAAATTTGGCAATAGAAGCTTTTTGAACGTTTTCTGGGATCTTAAAATTAAATCTGGGATCTTAAAAATAAGTGAAGTATAGTTCGCGTCATGTAAAAAGAACGCTGGCTATCAAATTGCGCAGAGGCGATTTATCGGCCAATTTCGTGGTAAGACGCGGGGCGCGGGACGTCAAGGCACGCGTCGCTTGCTTTCCGGCTCGCTATTGGTTCGTCAGTTCAAAATATCATCGTGCACACAAAAGTTATCAATTACGAAATGGTTTTAAATAAAAAAAAATAGACAAAAATATTTTTGACATATTATATTGTTTTTAAAGAGAGAGTCTGATAAAAATGCAGCTTATAATTTTAAAAAATATATTAAATTAATTAATTATATTTTTTGTAAGTAAATTAAACATTTTACACTGAATGATACATAGTTTATTAATTAATATAATTATATTTAATGACATTCTATCTAATATATATTTCTAATGTACCTGTCAATAACCAATATACGTCACGAGTGAAAGGCTAGTTCCAAAATTAAAGAATAAGCTTAGTAATTTAGTGTGCGAATGTACCCATGCGCAAACACACCCCCCACCACTTTCTTCCAGCGTTCTTTTTACGTGACGCGAACTGTACATATTATACACAAGTATATATACCTACTTCAAATTCAAAAATCGAATTTTCGGTTACCGAAAGAGACAAACGATTGAAGTAATAATAAAATCAAGGCAGGTTCACATAATACTTTCAGGGAAGGTTGTTTTGAAGATTTTGAAGAGTGCCTAATACTCTATAATTTCTGAAATACAGAAATATATATACCTAATAAAATAATAATATGGAAGAGCTCAATTTTAGCATTTCTTATCGTTCGTTCTTATTTTGTTGTTTAACATAATATGTAGTGTAACGAAATTCTTTATTGCGAACTATATTAGTTTAAATATTTTTTAATTTAAGTTTTAGTTTAATAAAATATGTTGATACTATTATATGGTACTTCACCGAGTAGGGGCATGGAAAGGGGCTTCGGATGGTGAAGTAAATTTATTGCTATTTTAAGATAACTTATATACCTGAGTGATCTACGAAAATTTTAGCGCAAAAAAAGGTATTTCATACAGAACTGGTAAGGGACTAAGAGATTATTTTTATGAAAGCAGATATTTTGTCGTGGGAATTGTCGATTGAAAACTGGGTGCTTTTTCAATATTAAGTAAAAATAAGATAAAAATATATATTTATAATCAATAAAATTACAATGTGTTTAAGATATAACAAGGCAAGGAAGGACATTTCACCAACATTTTTTTTTGTAACAGATAAAAATAAAAAACCAAAAACTTGGTTATTTGAATTTTTTCACATAAATTTTAAGGTCATATTGTGAAAATAGTGTAAATACAGAAGTTGTAGATCATTTTATTACCTACTACTTTGCCATTAAACTTAAACCCCTATTCTATCCCACTTCCAGATGTCAGATCGCCCGTAATTTATTTTTTATTTTATTTTTGTTATATTATCTTCCTTCTGTAATGGGTTTCATCCTACTATACTTTTTATCACTTTTTACCATTTTCAACGGCTTTAGCACTAATGTATATGGTTTAGCACCCAATTATGTCTATTATATTTTTAAACTCGTATCAATTTGATGATGACACGTTCAAATTTTGCTTATATAAGATATTATTTAGAACGATTTTTACATTTTCTCGTCGACTCGTGACAAGGTTATGAAGCATTTTTACAATGATAAAATATATTATACAATTCCTTTTTTACAGTTTCCTGTTCTTCAATGTGCTTGTAAACGTAAGTAATATTTTTTTTAAACTTTACGCTTTTTTATTATATATTAAAATTATTCTGTTTCTTCAAATAAATGAGTGGGTTCCACTGGTTGATTTTAATTAACTTTATTTATTTTTTACTTACATAATAGAACACGAAGCAACCATAACAGAAATTTTACTAAATCTTGGCGGTGATATTTTACCGTGTAGGGTGTGAATTTGTCTACAATATATCTTAAATAAGTTAAATTGGTTTTAAAATTCTATTTTATCAATTATCACTATAATAGCACCTACTTGATACAACCTATATTTTGTTTACAGACGGAGGACATTCAAAGTACACAGACATACTTTCAAATGCTTATGAAATGCTTCAAAGATAATCCAGTATCATCAGAAGATAAAGAGAAATTAGAAAAATCCCAGATCTCTGACAGTGCTAAATGCCTTATAGCGTGTTTATTCAAGTCTACAGGAGTGGTACCTGCTGTCATTATTCAGCTATTTAGTTGTTTGTTTTATACCCATAAATGTTATTATCGATTTGATGATTCGGTGAGAAGGCAAAGAAATAAAATTGTACCGAGTGATGCGGGTTCAAATTCGGGTCTCGCACCTCTGATATTATCATGTGCGAATCATATTCTATCATGATTACCACTTGTCTTACGGTGAAGGAAAACATCATGAGGAAACCTACGTGTCTACGAAAAACCTAGCAAGTTTTTTGCGAGACATGTGAAGTCCGCCAACACGCACTAGGCCAGCGCGGTAGACTATGGCCTAATCCCCCTCATACTGAGGGATGCCCGTGCCCAGCAGTGGGACTTTAAAAAGAGGCTGATGATGATGATGATGAACTGTTTGTATTTTCATATTAACAACTTTACACCAAATGCATATGAAAGTATATACGGTACTTACGTCTATATTTCTGTCTGTCTGCCTGTTTGTCTGTCTCAGCTAATCTCTTCAACGGCTGTATTAATATTGATGGGTCTTTCATTCACAGATAGCTAAGATTATAAGGAGTAAGTAAGGCTACTTTTATTTTAGAATAAATAAATAAATATGTTGGGACATTTACACACAGCACTATCTAGTTCCACGATAAGGTACGAGCCTTGTGTTATGGATACTAGATGGTTGATATACTACACATATATAAGTTTAAATACATACATATTATAAATATCAACACCCATGACTAGAGTACAAACATTCGAGTTTAACAAATGAATGCCCCCAGCGGTATTCGAACCCGCGACCGCTGGCGCAAGAATGTGGGGTCACTACAAACTGCGCCAAACGGGCAATTTATTTTAATTGCGGAACGAATTTTTGTGCTACAATATATAAACTTTATATTCTTTAGTGAGCATCTAGGGACGAACCCGATCTAAGCGATTGAAACATAATAACGTAGTGGTAAATAAAAACGTAAGGGATGTAAGGAAACTGGCTCGCTTGGAAAACGGAGTAAAGGGGGTTCACATCTGATATTTTCATATTCGAATTATTGTAATACTTAATAGGCGAATTTATACAAAATATTTTAATATTGTTATACTCTATGTGGCTATCACAAGGTCGATTTAAATGTCTGCAATTGTAAATTACTCAGTTCGCTTGTCCTTTACACTTCCTAACAATAACACTTGATCCGAGTATGAATCTCGTGTACCTTATTTTTAACCGGTAACATATTTTATCGTTCCACTGTGTTTTGTAAAAAAAATATTTTATTTGCTTGATACTGATTTTATGATTACTTATTTTTATAGTTGTATGAAATTGGTATATTACTTAACACAAATCATTCTTCCATCATATTAATTTTATAGAAAAGTCAATCTGGAGGTCGTGAGACTATATAAATTACTCGTATACACTGTATGGAAAGTACTTCATTAGTACATATGGTTATAATTTAAACATTACAGATGGATGACCAAGGAATGCTGTCTGTGGAAGGTGTGCATAAATACGCCCGTATATATGTATCTGAAAATCCTGAACTACCGATATTTGCTAAACAATTTACGGATGCCTGTCTCAGTGGTTTGGTTTTAATTTTAAAATAATTTTATTGAAATATAATTCGCGTCATGTAAAAAGAACGCTGGCTGTCAAGTTGCGCAGAGGCGATTTATCGACCAATTTGGTGGTAATGTGATGGTACGGTGTGATCGTCTAAGCTTGTTAATTTGTGATTAAATATATTTGAGGAAAATTCTTGAAAATAATACTTCAGGATAAAAGACACTTGGGTATCTGGCATGTTATCTATAATTACGCGGATTCCCAAGGTAAACGGAGACGCATCGCTCACCTGGGCAGCACAATACGTTGGGTGGACTATACAGGCTATCATCCCATTCTACCTGTCTACGCGAGGCTCATTGTATTGTATGAGCCCTACCTCAATAAAACTATGTAATAGCGTTACTTCAACACTCGGAAGTCCGAATAAGACTAATTAGAATTATAAGCTAACGACCAGGTTAGAATGCATGATTAGCTGGTGTATGTATTTGCCTTCTTTGGGCCATCGTAACCGACCGATTTCCCTCTAGCACGGGGAACCCTACGCCCAGCACAGGGGCCTTTAATCATTGTTATTGGGGCACAGTCAACTCCCTTTTATCGCTGAGAAGCGCATTATTGCCTTGTCTCGAAAGACAGGTTATTTGTGAGCCGTAGCTCGCCCCATAACCATGGTTTATGATTATGTATATTTATTATTAGTTATATGATTTGGCCAAACCGAGGTCGGGAGTTGATCTGTAAGACATGGCGTGTATTGGTGTGCCGGGATATCGCCGCCGGAACGCCACGCTGGAACCGTGTACTGTTCTTGACTATTTCAGTCAATATGTCAATATATTTTAAAAGCCCAATCAACCTTAGTGTCCTTCATTCCGCAATATCATTGTCACCCTACTTTTGCCTTGCCTAGTCTCCTTTTCCACACAATTATCATGGTCACCCTAGCATTATATAAATTCCTAACAAACAAACAAAACAAAAGGCTCGGGTTCCTACCTGCCTGTCGTCTCTCTCGCTGCACTCGTAGACTCTCGGGGTCTCTGCTAATTTACTAGATATTTACATTAGCGTAGCTAATGTTCTCAGACCTTAGTACTTAGTAACTAATTGCAATCGGTCTATTATGCAAAGCTAAATAAAATCAAGTCATCATAGATTGCTCAGTATTAGGTCTTTTTATGCTCTCAAATTCAGCTCTGAAGTAGTCTCATAGTTCTATTGAACTTAGCTAATTTAATTTATTATGATAAGTGATTGATCGGCTTAGATCAATGTAATAAAAGGTAACTGCCAAAGTTTCGGAATAAACTTATTAAACACAATCAGCATCTCGTAGCCAGCGGGACTCGAACCCACATAACAAAATATGACGTAGTCTCATAGTTCTATCGAACGTAACTAATTTAATTTATTATAAAAGGTGATGAGATGAATGAAGAGTAATTGTCGTGGTTTCGGAATAAACTTATTAAACACAAATCAACATCTCGTAGCCAGTAGGATTCGAACCCACATAACAGGTATATATTATATATGTATATCTACAGCCATCTAAACCTAACTTTCTGGAATGCGAATCGTGATTCTATCTAGGTAATATGGGGGAATTCATTATTGGAGATGGCTCGATTTAGTTCAACACATGTGCTGTATTAATAATGACCCGTTTGGATTGATTAATAAAAATAGAAAAGGTTCGAATTTCGAGTGAATCCTCCATTATTAAACACCCGGAGGAGTACTAAAATTATATTTATAAAATAAAGATTATGGTCCAAAAATCTGTTTATTCTCAAAATTACTATCTGTTCTTTACTCAAAACAACTTGAGTGATATCAAAAGAAACTGTTGGATTATTTAGATCGTACTTTAAAATATTAGGTTAAATATCTCAAAGAACGAACGAATATTTCACGTTCCTATAGCCATACTAAGCAAGGGAAAAACGGCATATTCAAACGAAAAAACCCTTGGGCTATTTAAATCTAAGTACATCTTAACATTTAAAATACACACATGCTTCACTAAATATTAATGTTTAGGTAATTATATACAAGTTAACATTGCTGTTGAAGGAGAAGACACACACATCTTAATGTTACGATAAGTTTGATTACATATATTTACATAGTGTTGTGCTAGATTCACAGATGGTTAATTTATCTATTTCATTCTTTAAAGTGATTAACTTCAGACCTTGATCGCGGCAATCTGCCGTTGGACTCGACTATTGGCGATTTACTTTAGCCCTTACTCCATTCTAGCCTCGCCAAACTAGTCTACAGGATATTAAAAATATATACGTGATATAAATTACAAATAAGGACATAATTCCCCAATCTAGGATAGACAATACTCGACTCCCGTCTCTACTCTTAAGCTCGCTCAATATCTCCAGTCCGGTCTCTGGATTCATGTTTGTTTGTCTCTAAAGGTTAAGCCTCTCAATTTAATTATATAAATTGTATTATATCTGTGAATCTATAACAATCTATTCAATTACAAATGGATTGGAGTACATTACCAAAATACTGCGTCACCTCGTCCGTCACTTTATCACGCTTACTTTTCTTAATTAATTTATTTATTTCTACTCTCGATTTATTTTAATTAAACTTTATAATTCTAAGACTACACTCGTTAGCTTCCCGCACAACGACCTCGGACTCCCGAACTGCTCTCTCTGGTTGATCCCGCCTCGCTGCCCCATCGCCGGGATCTACACGCTACCCCTTCCCATAGCCTTCCCCTTCCAATCTGTAAAAATAGTTTTACGCAAAATCAACTGTACAATCATTCACATTGGTTAAATTTCTCCTTTTGCTGCATCTTGTCAAACATCTGGCATCGGGTCCGTTCGCTTCCCACGTTCGCGAATGCCACAAAAACTCAATTTATGACGCGTTTCCTAAACTAACCTCTTATCGGACCTTGTCCACTTGTATTTAGCCTGAATTCTATAGTTTATTACTTTTAAAGTGTTGCCGGTTTTTTTTTGTGTTCTTTGTTTTACTTCGACTTAATGGTTTCACATCTGCAGTGGAGTCGTTTTCTTGCCTAGTTGGGCAAATTTATGCGTTCCAATGTTTATTTTACGAATTTCTTTAGTTTTAAAAGTTACATTATGCTTGGAATTTATTTAAGTGTTCATCGAAAGCGAAAAGAAAAAAAAAAGAATTATAGGCCATATGCGGACCATCTCAGTAAGACGCGGGGCGCGGGACGTCGAGGCACGCGCCGCATGCTTTCCGGCTCGCTATTGGTTCGTCACTTCAAAATATCATCGTGCACATAAAAGTTATTAATTACAAAATAGTTTTATATAAAAATAGAGAAAAATATTTTTGACGTATATTGTTTTATGAAGAGAGAATCTGATAATAATGCAGTTAATATATATATTAACTGAATTCATTAAATTTTTTGTAAGTAGATTAAACATTCTTCATTGAATCTAACATATTTTATGAATTAATAGAATTCTATTTAATAACGTTCTATCTAATATATTTTTCAATGTACCTAACAATAATCAATATACGTCGCGAGCGAAAGGCTAGTTCAAAAAAATAAAAGAATAGGCTTAGTAATTTCGTGTGCGAATATACCCATGCGCAAACACTCCCCCCCCCCACTACTTTCCTCCAGCGTTCTTTTTACGTGACGCGAACTGTATGTAATTATTACTTAAATATTGACAATTGATTAATCACGTGATAATATTTTTTACAGTAAATGATATCGAAGTATCGGATGGAGATATAGGATGTGAAAGGGCGGCTCTGATGTACCAATGTGGCATTGCAGAAGCCCCTGAGGTTCATAATATTTTAGTAATTTTAAACTAATATTTATAAACTATATTATTGATTAATTTAATAAATATATACATTTTTCGTTTGTTTCAGTTTGACTACATAAGAAATGTGATGAAGACTGTGCATATATTTAATTAAATTAGTTTATTCATGAATTTTGTTTTCTTGTTTTACCTTAAACTCTTAGTTGTTAGTTGTTATAGTATAAGGTATATAGAAATCTCACAATTAATCTATTACTAAACTAGTACTATCTAATATTTACTGTAGTCTATCCGCAGTCGCATGGGGGGGGGGGTCTAGTTGCTTACTAACCGTTGTGAAAAGTACACGTGTTTTGCAGAATATAATATCTGAGTGTTATAAAGTGTTTGTTTTATTGGATCTCGAGTCATTACAAGTGGCGACGAGTATTAAAGTGAGTACCTACAAATAATAAAAAAACGAGAAATGAGTAGGTGAAGGACAAAAGTAATAAAGAATGTGTAGGTTTCGTCACGATTGCTATTATAATAACATAATATAAAAGAAATTAACATTCTTTTTCGTATGAGTTATACCTAAATCAAAATCACTTATGAAACGAATCAATTACGTAAGCAATTGATATTGATAAACTCTATAGCTATCCTTTATTTCTAATGGCCATGCATCATATCAGATGAAAAGAAATAGGTCACGTTATCGCAAAACTATGGTTATATTGTAATATCCATAATGATACTCTCCATGTACCCAAGGTTAAGTATTAAGTAGGTACCTAACAAGAATCAGTGAAGAAATAAACCTAACTTACTTAAGCATGTTAAAATCATTAATTATCATTACGTAATGAGGAATACCTTTATATAAAAATACAACAGAATATCTATATCTAAACTAATATTATAAAGCTGAAGAGTTTTTTGTTTATTTGAACGCGCTAATCTCAGGAACTACTGGTCCAAATTGAAAAATTCTTTTTGTGTTGGATAGTCCGTTTAACGAGCAAGGCTATAGACACCCCGGAAGGCCCCGCAGGCCGGTCGTGGTGGAGCCGGCTGCGACTTGTCGCAGCTGGCGGCATGAGGAGGTGGGCAGGCTGCGGGTCTGTGTTGAGCCCATGGACCCTCAGTCAGTGGTAGGCAGGTCGCGGAGGGGAAGGAGTGTCGGTATCGCGATGCGCCGTTCTCCCTACCCTCCGCGGCGAATCGAGCGCGTCAGATTAAGAAAAGATAAGTTAAATACATCCAGAATATATATATATATATATATATATATATATATATATATATATATATATATATATATATATATATATATATATATATATATATATATATATATATATATATATATATATATATATATATATATATATATATATATATATATATATATATATATATATATATATATATGTGTGTATATTTCAATCATCTGACAATTTGAGCGTGACATAAGGAAATAGGTTAGTCACAAAGATGTAAAAAAACGACACCTTGAAATACCCGAGCGCGATTTAATTTTGCAGATAATCCTACGGAAAACATATAATATGACAGTTTTCATGGGGCAATATAGGTAAAATCGTCAATAAAAGATGAAGCGTACAGATGCTGAGTAGGAGTGTTCGTTATATTAGATAACTGAAAAAATAACCTATTATTAAAAATATAATCAAATCGCCTATTATTTATTACCTCAAGTAAGCGTTACTGTTTAACGTTATTTTTATTACATACCTCTCTATACGCCCACTTCCCTTTAGTCGCTAAACGTCAGATTTATATCTATCGGTTATCAGAAAGACAAAGCGCGTATACTCTATGAATGTCTGACGCGCTCGAGTATTTTTATGTGACTTATTTTTTACATTTATGAAAATTCTTACACGTTCTTTCCCCCACTAAAATGGAAAACTTGACATAAACTTTATAGTTTTAGAACGTAAGCTTCACAATCCAATAAATCCCAATGACGCTTTAGTAACTGCAAATTTAGCATCCCGGGCTACCCTACTATTAGGTTACAGGCATACAGGTACAAAGTCATCTACCGTCCAGGTAAATCCAACGTAGCGGACACGATTTCCTTGGCATAACTTCCCCGTCGGAACCATTTGACTCTAAAAATTGTATGTAGCACTTTTTATTGTCCCACTGCTGAGAACGGGCCTCCCTTCAATACGAGTGGAATCAAGCCACACACACTGGCCCATTGCGGGTTGGCGGACTTCACAGGGTTTACAAAAACTTGCTAGGTTCAATCAGCCATGCTGGTTTCCTCACAATATTTTCATTCACCGTACAACAAATGGTAATCATGTTAGAAAAAATTCGCACATTAAAAATATTGATTCCACACAAATGTTGAGAGACGTCGAAGTTATATAACGCTGCGTCTCATATAGTTCGAGTATTTACCCTAAGCTAGAAAACAACGTCAAATCACGTTGACTTTAATAAACGCTGCGCTGCGTTGCAGTACAGTCAATTTAGGATAGAAACCTAAGCGCAATGTCTAGTTACGTTTACATTCATAAACGTTGCGTTACGGAAAGTAAATTATGTGTATGTAAAACTACTATCGAAGTCCTATAAATTTAGGTAAAACAACTGCAAATACTTAATATACCTACTTGAAGCAAAAAAATAATTCTAAAATTATTAGGCATTTGTGCTAGAATAATTCAAGTTTTTTACTTAACTTGTGGCATAAGAGTTATTAACTAAATAAACTATTTAGTATCGTAGTCTTGCCAATAAATGTTTCTGTTCTACATTAAATTAATTAATTATATTCTGTTATTCGCTAAGTGAAGCGGGCGGGATGCGTTAGAAATATATGGTTATAGGTTATAGGTTTTTGTTTAAGGGTTTTTTGAACACGTAAAAGTAGCCGAACGAAGCAAGATTGAGAGAAAATTAAAAGTGAAAAGATAAAGAAAAAATTATAAATCTTCAGTCAGCTATTATAATACATTTATTTTTTAACCGACTTCCAAAAAGGAGGAGGTTATATGTTTCATTGTATATATTTTTTTTTATGTATGTTCACCGATTTCTCCGCCGTCTGTGGGCCGATTTTGATTTTTTTTCTTTTGTTCGGTAGGGTATAGCTCCGAGGGGGTCCCATTGTCACCAAGTCAGGATCTGATGATGGGATCTCAGGGAAATTGAGGGCAACTCTCAAATTTTATAGGCACCTATTATGTTTTTGATATATTTTCAAAAGATGTTGAGGCATTTGTGTCTGAAAATCATCATCTCATGTGGATGAGCTGATGATGGAAGATACAATTCCTCAACGGTTACTTTTTTATGTTTGTTCATTAATTTCTGCGTCTAATGTTGGCCGATTACAATTTTTTTTGTTCGGTAGGGTATACTTCCAAGATATTCACATTATCACCAAGTTAGGATCTGACGATGGTATCCTAGGGAAATCGAGGGCAACTCACAAATTTGTTACGTTATTTTCTATCTCGTTCTCGTTCTCGTTCTCTCTATCTCGTTTATAGGCACTTATTAAGTTTTTCATATATTTTCTAAAGCTGTTCAAGAATTTGTGATGATCTCCTAACCGTTGAGGAGATATACCTTAACATCTAGGAGTTGTGTGGAAAAATAGACGTGGACAAATCTCGATTGACTATTGTCGTTCACTCCAAAACTTCGCTGACTTATTGGAGCAGTAACCACTGCTCCAAACTAAACGTAGTTAGCCTCGCCATATTACCTATATTTAAACAAAATATCTAATTTCCACTAAAAAATAAAATTAAATGATTTTTTAACAAAAATGAAAACCGACTTCAAAACATTATACAAATTACAAATCGAAACTAAAAAGAAAAAAAAATAATTTTATTTACTTACTTATTGTTGGAGTCGGTGCCAGCCAAGAAGGACAGTTTTCAACTTTCGAACAGATATTTTGACTATAATTCACAATGATTTATTTTAAGTAAAAAAATAATTTCTTACAAAAAATAAGTTATCTAAAAATAAATAAAAATCATTATACAAATAAATAAACGGCTTCAGGTTAAATATTAGGTAGGTACATAAAGAGTCATTGTTAAAGGACAAGCGAACCGAGTAATTGCAGACGTTTAAATTGACCTTGATATAGCCACTTAAAGAATAACAATATTTCAATATTTTTTTACAAACTGTACAAAGCATGTTTATTTTGTATATACCTAACTGATATTATTTTTCTAAAACTATTTTGAGGCTCCTCCATATAGGAAAAATGGAACGCTTACATGATCTCTTTCGCGTCCGTCTGTCTGTCTCTCAAGAACATTTATCTCGGGATCGCGAGGCGATCGCGAGGAGGAGAGTTGAAATAAAATCATAATGCAATATTGTTATCAAATATTTTTTTCGAAAAGAGCAACTGTTGAGTTTCTCGCCTGTTCTTCTCAGCAGAACAGCTTTCCGAGCCGGTAGTAGCTTACTCACAGACTTACAGACTGACATTTAATTTTAATAATGTAAAAATGACGATTCAAAAGAGCTTGTAAAAGTCTATTTGAATAAAGAATATTTTGATTTGATTTGATTTGATATACTTAAGTCTACAGTCCCTTGAAGCTGTTAAAAATTAAACTTAATAGATGACGTAAAATAAAGATACAGCCGTTTGTGCAACAGAAAGCAACAGTATGAGTAGTCATAATTGTATGGGTGACCAAATCTCTTTCTAATTTTTTTAAATTTAGAAGACATTACGCCTTGGGAAAGATGTGATCGCCGCCAGGCTATTTCAACATATACAATTATTGTTAATATGCAATTTAATTTGAAAAGAGAGAGAAAAAAAGTTGTCCCGCTGAGTTTCTTTCGCCAGCTGTTCTTCTCAGGTCAAAGGTTTCTTATTTCCGAACTGGTGGTAGACTCATGACGTTCAGTAAGAAATTCTAACAATTTTTATGCTGAATAAAATATTTTGATTCGATTTGATAAAAAATGCTATGCAATAGCTTTACCGCGGCAGTCCCCGAGTGCCACACATTTAATTTTATTAATTAATAAACGATTTCATTTTTTATTCAGTTATATGGGAAAGTGGTCACTAATTGACTAACATTAAGTTTAAATATTTTAACGTAGCCATTCACAAAGTACTTATAGGGGACCAGTAATTCCAAACAAAAATAATAAAATAATAATAATAATATAAATAACCTATGTTAGTATTATAGAACGTTCTATGTTGATATGGAACTCACTATCTCGTAAAATAAAAGGTTAAAAAAAGATACACTACATAGCAATTGAATTGGTTGGGTAGCTGTTACAACATACCAAAAAAATGTAAGTCAATGGAGTTAAATCAAAATGAGTTATACAACTCACCAACTTCTCTCACCTCTACTAAAAACTATCAACTCTACAGATCGGACTTTATTCTACGGATGAATCGATTTTAAATAAACAAAATTACAGTGTGTTTAGGACATAAAAAGGCAAGTTTTCACCAAATTTCGTGAAAAACCTATTTTTTGTAAAAGATAACACTCACAAAAACTTATTTCAAATTTTCACATAAATTTTGAGGTTATGTGAAAAAATGAAAATACTAAGGTTGTAGATCTTTTTATTCCCTACAACTTTGCTATTCAACTTTTTTCCATGAGACTTGTAGTTTTGCCGCAAATCGAGATAAACCGTTTTTTTTACCTTTAAAACTTCACCCTCTCCCGCTTCGCGACCTCAGATCGCCCGTAAATTATTTTTTCTTTCATCTTTGTTATATACTATTCCTTCTACAATCGGTTTCATCCTACTATATTTCTTTATCACTTTTTACCATTTTCAACGGCTTTAGCAATAGTCTAAATGGTTTAGCACCCAATTATGGCTATTATATTTTCAAATTCGTATCAATTTGATGGTGACACATTCTAATTTTGCTTATATAAGAAACTATTTAGAACGATTATTACATTTTCTCGTCGACTCGTGACCAGGTTATGAAACATTTAAATTACAATGATAAAATATATTATACAATTTCTTTTTTACAGTTTCCTGTTTTTTAATGTGCTTGTGAACGTGAGTAATATTTTTTATAAACTTTACGCTTTTTTATAATATATTAAAGTTATTCCTTGTTTCTTCAAATAAATGAGTGAGTATGCCGCTAATTGACTTAAATCAATTTTATTTATTTACGTGCTGTACCCGGCTTCGGCTGCGTTAATTTTTTTATTGCTAATCGACCTCATTGGGTTGATCTGTAGGATGCCTGAAAATTTCTTCAAAATTACTCTAGCTATTGCAGAACCTATCGTTAATACACTCCTGAGCCGCGCGGCTACCTATTTCATATATTATGTGCACGCCAACTTCCGCTCTTGGCACCCCTAACTTCTTCCCATTGCGCTTTATTTTTCTATTAGTATTTTCTACGACACACAAACATAACCCAAAAAATGGCCGAATCTGTATAGTAAGTGAGACAGGAGACCGGCTTCGTTCTCATCCCTACTCCGTGATGTTTACTGAATGAGAGGCGGGACGAACTGGACGACTGATAGTTGTCCGTTATCAACCGGCGAGGGTTAAAGATCAATTAAATTGAGAAAAAAATATAGTTAAAGGAAATTGGAATTATAAACCCTGAACGAAAATTTATCGTACTTTAATTATTATATTCAATTGCCATCTTGCAACCTTATTGCGGATCTGTGAATATAATAATAAGAAAATCGCGTTGGAAAAATAGGGGTTGATCGCAGAAGGGTGAAAAATTGATAGTAATATGGATTTTATTATTCTTAGTAGGGTTGTATGTATTTTTGACTGTTGTATCATAAAAAAATAAAAACAAAAAAAAAATGTCTAAGAAATAAAATAAAAAAAAATTGGGTGGTCCCACCCTTCACATTTAGGGGTATGAAAAATAGATAATTACCGATTATCAGACTTACTGAATATGCATAAAAATTTCATAAGAATCGGTCGAACCGATTCGGAGGAGTATCGAACATTGTGGCACGAGAATTTTATATATCAGATTATATGGAATGCGAAGCAACCATAAAATTTTTACTAAATCTTGGAGAATGATATTTGACAGTGTAGGGTAAAAATTTGTGTACAATATGCCCTAAATAAGGTTAATTGATTTTAAAATTCTATTTGATTTACTCAATTATCACTATAATAATAATAATAAAACTTTGTTTGATAAACACACTGAATTTAACACCTCAGCTATAGTCAGGACTAACAGCCCTAACACTGGTTTTCAGGACCACCGTTGCTTTTCCCATTTTGGCGGTAACAGTATAGAGAATATTAATAGAAATTATAATGCGGAAATAGTACTTACTTGAAATAATGTATATTTATTTACAGGCAGAGGACATAAAAAGTGAACAGAGACACAAGGTACAAATCGTTATGAACTGCGCAAAAGAAAATCCAGTATCATCAGAAGATAAAGAGAAATTAGAAAAATCACAGATCCCAAACAGTGCTAAATGCCTTATGGCGTGTTTTTTCAAGTCTTCAGGAGTGGTACCTTCTTTTAATTATTTTATCCGTCTGTCCATCTGTCCGTATGTCGGTCTGTCGGTCTGTCCGTCCGTCCGACCGTCCGTCTGTCCGTCTGTCCGTCTGTCCGTCTGTCCGTCTGTCCATCCGTCCGACCGTCCGTCTGTCCGTCTGTCAGTCTGTCCGTCTGCGTCTGTCCGTCCGTCCGTCTGTCCGTCTGTCCGTCTGTCCGTCTGTCCGTCCGTCCGTCTGTCCGTCTGTCCATCTGTCCGTCTGTCCGTCTGTCCGTCTGTCCGTCTGTCCGTCTGTCCGTCTGTCCGTCAGACACTCAGTCCCTCCGTCAGTCCTTTAGTCCCTCCGTCAGTCCGTCAGTCCGTCAGTCCGTGTCCGTCAGTCCGCCCGTCCTTCCGTCCGTCCGTCCGTCCGTCCGTCAGTCTCTCTGTCTGTCTGTCTGTTTATAAAAAAATAATTTATTTGCTTGGATGATGATACTTATTTTTAAAGTCGTGTGGAATTGGTATTACGTTACATAAATCATTCTTCGGTGATATTAATATTATTTACGCCAATGATAATATGAATATTACTAGTGGATCCCGCGGCTTCGCCCGCGCTAAATCGAAAGTATATTATAGATGTAAAATATTATAGCAAAATACAGTTAACACTTTCTACATAAAAATTAAATTATAAAAATATTAATTACGCCATCTATGAGAAATCATTACGCATGATTTGATAAGTTAGAACTTAGAACATATTATTATTTTATTCTTTCTTAGCAGTATTTTAGGAATTAAATATTCTTTTTTTATGTAGTAAATATATTATATTTTATTTAATTATACTATATATTTTATTTGATATGAATTACAAATTCTTATATTTTAATGCGTATAACATTAGAATTTATATTTTTGCTTTAACTGGATGTGAGATGATTTTATTAAAACATACTTTTAAAATTGTTGTAATTAATTGTTAATAGGATATTTATTTTTTTGTAAACGCAAGAAATGAAAGGATTTATTTTATTTATTTTTTATTTTATTTATTTACACTAATACAGAGGTAAATCTTTATGGCTGTATGAATGAGTTCCTATGCTTCAATATTGACGTGTCATCCGATGTCAGTGTCGCTTCGCTAGAGTGGCCAATATGGCGACTTCGATAATCGATTTGTCTTTCAGCATCATTAGAATTTAACAAAATACTCGACAATCCGAATTTTGCGGATATATGTTGTCGACTCGAAATCTATATTTTTTATGTTTTATTAATCAGGTAAGGTTTCGATCGAGTCTACCGTACCCCCTTGACGAAATTATTAATATAGATAAAGAAAAGTCAATCTGGAGGTCATAAGACTATATAAATTACTCATACACACTCATAAGAAAAGTACTTCATTTGTACATATTATGATAATAATATAAATATTACAGATGGATTACCAAGGGATGCTATCTGTGGAAGGTGTGCATGAATTGGGCCGTATGAGTGCAACTGAAAAACCTGAACAACCGAAATTTGCTAAACAATATACGGATGCCTGTCTCAGTGGTTAGGTTTTAATTTTTAAATCATTTTATTTAAACATTTAATCATTACTTAAGTATTGACTATTGATTAATCACGTGATATTATTATTTATAGTAAATGATATCGAAGTGTCGGATGGAGATAAAGGATGTGAAAGGGCGGCTCTGATGTACAAATGTGGTATTGAAAAAGCCCCTGAGGTTCATAATATTTTAGTAATTTTACACTTATATTTATAAATTATATTAATAATTCCATAAATGTATAAATTTTTTCGTTTATTTCAGTTTGACTACATGAAAGAAGTGATGAACACTGTGCATATAATAAATTAGATGAGTTCATTCATGAATTTTGTTTTCTTGTTTCACCTTAAATTCTTCGTTGTTGGTTATAACAGTATTAGGTATATAGAAATCTCACAATCAATTTATTAATAAACTAGTACTATCTAATACTTATTACTTACTGTAGTGAATGTGCAGGCGCATCGGTGGGGGCTGGTCGCTAACTATTTACTAACTGTTGTCAAGAGGATCATATACGAGTATAAATATATTTCATAAAAAACAAAATTAAATATCTTGAAAAAACCCACGACAGTTAAAAAGTAATTAAAGAATGATAAAATAATTTGAAACCCCCCGACTTAAAAACTAAGTGTAACGCGAGATAATAAACGTAAGAAGATTCAGTAGAGCTGATCTCTTTCGGAGTCGGTCATATTATATGCAAACAATAGAGTATCAGTTTTCATAACATTTCCCTACGTACCTCCATATTTGGTTCTCGATTATTGTAGATAATAGAATATGTAGATAGTCCATCCGGGGCTGCCATTAAATGAACTAGCTTTGCAGGTTTATAGTAACGTGAATAATTGGAGATTTTAAGCGCTATACTTATATTCCTAATAGGTAGGCCGTGCTCCTACAGTGGGGACCTTTAGAAGTTGATTATGATACTTATTTTTATTTACGATTAAAATTTAAAATAGTGATGGCAGCCCCCGACGGATATTCTTGGGTTTTTTTATTAAGTTTATAGGTAGTTGAATATGTTAATGCCATATCTGCAATAAGCGAGAACCAAATAGGGAGGTACGTAGGGATATGTTATGAAAACTGATACTCTATTGTTTACATAAATATTATGTGTCATAAATAAAAAGGTAAATATATATTTAGAATAAAAATATAAGTAATAAAATATAAGTAATATATTATGTATTTCAATGTAAATGAAATGTACAGCAAGCTAAATAAATTATATATTCAGTCACTAATAGGTAATAAAAATATGTTTTATAAAAAATATAATTCCGAAAATGATTATATTCCGAAACTTTAAAAAATCTACAAATCTTAGCGATATTTTACTAATGGCAACATGAGTCTAGGACGTCATTTTCATTGTTCTCGCAGTGTCAGTTGTCGTGAATTACTAGCATAGAAAAAAGTAATATTATACTTTTAATACAGAGCCCTCTCTAGCGTTTTTTTGCCAACACGAAACTAGCGCCATCTGTAATTTTTCACCCTATGGTCTATACTAGTCCTTCTGATATCATGAAAAATATATTTAAAATGTAAATATAGTGATGATAATTATATCTATTAACATTAAAATAATAAAAGCAAGAAAAATATATACTTAACATCACCATATTTACAAATTTAAAATCGATCTACTTAAATTATTAAGTAGGGTTGAAGACTGTCGTTCTATGTAATAACTCATAAATAATACAAGAAAATGTTATTTTTTAACTTTATTTTGTATATATTTAGTGTAATACAGTTGTTGTTGTTGTATAACAATATATATATGTGTCGGGATTTTTATTTTTAATTTTATTTTGTATAAGTAAAATAGGTATAGTCTATTTTTTCTTACTTGTCCTAAATGGTAAACAAACACTGCCTTGAACGAAAATCACTTATTTTCGGAAAATCCCGCATTTTAGACTTGGTTTCATCGCTTATAACTATTTTAGAAACACATACACTATGAATTACACTTATAAAAGCTGTTTATTTATGATTTGAACACATTATTTTTGCTAAAATTGAAATTTTAACAGAACTAAATTCTATAGATAAAATATGAACAAAACATTTTGACGTTTCGATACGCTACTTTGTCTTTGAATCATAGAGATGTAACATGTAAAATTATTTGGCGAGAATGGAAACTGTACTTTTAAAAAAATAACAATATTTGTAAATCACAAAGTACGACATTTTTCTTCAAATTTTATTAGGTTTTAAAATAGGAGTGTCATCTGTAGAATATAGAAGATTTTTAATTGCTGTTAACCAACTTAGACTGATTATTTATTTGTTATTGTAATTATTATTATTTTTTATCTTATTGCACTGTGTAATAAAATGGAGTGAGGGACTTCGCTCTCGGAGATCTTTCGATCGCTTATTTGCTTTTTTAGTTTAAAGTTTTAAAAATGACTTTATATTAAGACAAAAAGGAAAATTAAATTATTAAAATTATTATTAGTAAGGAGGTCATATCCGAGTAATAAAATTATCAAATTAACTTGTCGTATTATTTCTACCCAATACTTTACGTTCACTGCATAAAAACCATTAAGTTCAGTCGTTGTCATTCATTCGTCATTGCAATCTCTATGAAATTATCTCTGGTTACCTGTCCGCCATATTTGTTTACTATTTAAGACAAGTAAGAAAAAATAGACTATACATACACACACACAACAACACAACTCTTAAGCTTTAACTAGACAACACAGAATAAAGCGTCCTTTACACAGCTTATTTAAAATAGTGTCAATATCATAGGACAAAATTAAACACAAATAAATTTTAACTAAATTTAAAGATATTTAATATTTTTATTAACCGTCAAAATGATAAAATTTAAAGAAGTTTAAAATGTCAAAAAAACAAAACAGTGTTGCAAGTAATCCAATTCACGCATTTGTATAGAATTATTATTTTTTTGAAATGCTGGTTCACTAAAAAGTTATGATGAAATATATCGATGAAATATAATAATAAAAAAATCGCGTTGGAAAAATAGGGATTGATAGCAGAAGGGTGAAAAATTGATAGTAATTCTGTGGATATAATAATAAAAAAATCATACCTACTGATATTTAACATATGATTCAAATATTTAAATTATTATTTTAAGCAATGAACAGTATTATTTTTATGTGACAATATGCTTATTTTTTTCAAAAAATTAATCATTTTTTGCATGCAAAGTTGTTTGGTATGCGTGTACTGCTGGATTGACAATTGTGACCGTAGCGAAATCTCTTGCTACGACTTATAGTCGCTGATAAATTTAAGCAAAAGTTTTGGGGATGAAAAATAGATGATACTACCTATTTTTTATCTGTGGTCGATGTTCTAAGTTTCCAGCCCATGATTACTAGTGTGAACATTACGTGCGTAGGGTCAAGTCATCTCAGGTAAGTTATTTTCGAGCCTTTTTCGGTGATTCGCAATAACCCAAACACTTGTGTCTGTGTCGGAATTCTGAAAAGTAATTTAAATAGGCGTAAGAGGATTACAAAGCCCTAGTTGTGTTCTAATTACACGCTTTTTATTAGCTTCACCTGTATGTTTGTATGTTTGTTTGTAACCGACTTCTTTGGGCGCGATTTTGACCCACTTTAAACGGCCAGATTTCGTTCAAACTTTGTAGATTTATTGAGGACCGATGACAATACACTAATTTGATAAAATTATTCCATTTTTCAATTTGCAAAATATGATTTTTGCTAGAAAAAGTAGAAAATAAATAATAGTTTAAAAAAACTAAAAAACACGCTTTTTATAGAAAACCGAACTAAAAAATAGAAAATAAAATTTTATTTTAAAAAAAGCGTGGGGTGCTTTTTAAGATATTATCGAAATGATAATGACACCACCCACGCTTTTTTTAAAATAAAATTTTATATTTCACAATTACCATATTACATTTTTTCATAGTAATTGGCAGTGATTCTTAAACTGTTAAGAAATGACATAATAAAAAGCAATTCATATATAACATAACATAACATTTAACCCCTCAAGAAACGCAAAAAAATTATACTAATAACATTAGAGTTCATAAACTCACCCGCCGCGCTACTGTTTTACGCGACTTTATGCCGCGCGGCGGGAAAAGATTTGTAATATAAACAGAACTAGACTACCTATATCTTAGTTCTGTAAACGGATGTTTCTAGGTTAATAGTTTATCTATTTATAGATGTAAAATACTTAAAGCTATATCTAATGTAAGAATAATAAAAGCGAAAAGCGCAAAAAAAAGTTAGACACTTTTTAGGGACATTTTTTTTCCATAAAATCTACTTTATTTTATATTGAATTTTACTAGATAAGGATTATAAAGGTTTATTTATGATAATAATATAAAGTTTTGTTCCAGCTCAATACAAAAAAAAGGAAAACAAACTAATTCTAAAACAAGCGTTTTTACCTAAAAAAGACGATTGGCCGTAGTGACGTGACATCCATATATTTGAACAGTCGATAGTGTCGATATTTATTTCTTCTGATACATGTATTGAGGTTTTATAAATAAAAAATGTTTATGTTCATAAAATGTTTTATTTACAATTAGATCTAACAATAAAGATAAAAAGAAAAAAAAATAATTATTTACAATATTATTATTAGTAAAATCTGTACATATATAATAAAATTCAAACAGTCGAATATTTCTGTATATTGAAATGTTTTTGAAAATTGAAATAGTTATTATTGACGATACAGATGAATCAATCAAAGGGTAAAACGGGACCCTATTACTAAGACTCCGCTGTCCGTCTGTCTGTCACCAGGGTGGATCACATGAACTGTGATAGCTAGAAAGTTGAAATTTACACAGACGATGTGTAAAATTTTACTTACAATTAAATCCAACAATAAAGATAAAAAGAAAAAAATAATTATTTACAATATTATTATTAGTAAAATCTGTACATATAATAAAATTCAAACAGTCGAATATTTCTGTATATTGAAATGTTTTTGAAAATTGAAATAGTTATTATTGACGATACAGATGAATCAATCAAAGAGTAAAACGGGACCCTATTACTAAGACTCCGCTGTCCGTCTGTCTGTCACCAGGGTGGATCACATGAACCGTGATAGCTAGAAAGTTGAAATTTACACAGATGATGTGTAAAATTTTACTTACAATTAAATCCAACAATAAAGATAAAAATAAAAAAAAATAATTATTTACAATATTATTATTAGTAAAATCTGTACATATAATAAAATTCAAACAGTCGAATATTTCTGTATATTGAAATGTTTTTGAAAATTGAAATAGTTATCATTGACGATACAGATGAATCAATCAAAGGGTAAAACGGGACCCTATTACTAAGACTCCGCTGTCCGTCTGTCTGTCACCAGGGTGGATCACATGAACCGTGATAGCTAGAAAGTTGAAATTGTAATGTACTTATCGTACATCAAATTACAAAAATATGGTCCATACCTCTTCATCGCAGTTCACCAGGGCCGCCTCATCACCTCTTTCGAGGGGCTGTACTGATAGGTCCTTTAAAAAAAGAAAGCAAGACATTAAGTGAGAGTTCAAATGTACCTATCGTACATCAAATTAAATATATGGTAAATGCCTCGATCTCTTCAAAAAGCTCCTCCATCTCCTCATCGACGTCTGATAATGGAACTTCCTCCTCCTCATCCTCCTCTTCTAGGATGACCAAGAAAGTTCTTGGTGGGGAATCCACTCCCGGATTCCACATTTTGAAGCTGAAAAAATAACACAACAAATTACACACACGAATATATAATTATTTATATTTATAAGTTCATAATATTTATTGATATAAATTTAATCCATAAGCATAGCCGCGCGAAACACGTAGTATACGGCGGAACGGAATTTAAAATTGAACAAATGACTGTTTTCGCTAAATATTGTATGGTTACTTCTTGTATTCAATATTATTATACAAAAATAAAATCTAAATAAAAATATTTCATTTACATACATACATAAAAATATTATATATAAATATTATTATACAAATTATAAATACTAATATAAATAGAAAAAGAAGATTTAAAAATATATTTTAAAAAAAGTTCGTATATTCAATATTTTATATAAACATAAAATCTAATAAAAATAGATTTCACTATAAAAGTATCGAGCATAAAAAACGATGTTATATGATGCCACATTCCTACGACTTTGACCACTAATATGGACTGCTATGCTATTATAGGCCTTAGGCATTAGGCACTGTCTTACACATAAAGACTACCTTTGCATATTGAATTTTCAATGTCCGCTACAAGATGGCGGCCGTGGATATAAAGTTTCTTTATTAGCTTTGAATTCTTTATTATTTTATAACAAATGGGTTTGTTTTAATTGTAAATACGTATATTTAGTTACATTCACACGGAAATCACTTGAACAAGGCGAGAAATTTGACCGTCTATATAATACGAAAATAGTAAAAAATACAACTAAAACGATAAGTTTGAATTTATAAATAGCTTAAGCATTTATCAAGGAATACAATTATCATAATAGTTATTAATAAATAAAGCACTTACCTTATTATATTTGATAATTAGCAGGAGCGCACGAACGAGTTGTAGCACTAGCTGCACTGTCACAATGTACTGGTTGGATTGCGTCATTTTTGTGTTGCCGCGTATATCGCAGTATTACCATTACGTAAAATTTAATAGTCAACCTTATGAACACAAGTTTTCCATACAAAAGTAGACTCTGTCTTAGTGAAAATTGGATTCAAAGTCGGATGCTCGGGCGAAGCCACCAGGGGCTTTGATACTATGAGCAGAATTTTTTAGACGTCACGTGACCGAGCCACCGGTGGCTTTGCGCTGCTCGAGGGGTTAATTATTAATAAAAAGTGGTTCATTTTTTTCAGAGCTAAGATGCACCGAACTTACATTAGAAAGAGAGTCAAAAGTTACACTCCACAGGATTTAGCTCAAGCCATTAAATAAGGTTAAAATGGAGAGTTAATTGTATTTTGCATGGATAAGAAGAAAGTTTATTATAGTTTTTAATAATAGTGTTCTATGTAGGTAATTAAATGAAAATGTTATTAAAGAACTAAAAGAAGTAAATTATAAGTTTATGCCAAAATAATAATTGTGAAAAATATGTTCCTGAACAGTTTTATTGACTATAAGTTTTTGATGTATTTGTATATAGGTATAAGAATAAGATACTTATTTAATAAAAGTTCATACACTCAGGCAGATCGGAGAGCTCAGAGCTATTTTGCGGTATGTGTATGCGCACGGACGGAGAAGGAATTACTACGCCTTCCGACGACACACTGTTTCGAACCGCTCACATCCACCACGTTCTGCTCCGCCACGATCTACTCCGCTTCAAAACTTTTTATACTCCTAACATTTACTTAACAGACAGGTTGAGAACCACAGTAACTTCCTGAGGTAATTCCGAACTATAAGTGGTGTAAGCAAAGACTTTAGATATATTAATGATATAATGGATTATATTTTGTGTTTGGGGAAATTATGACTGAAAAACTAACATAAATCTTCTGTCAAAGTTTAATTGAATTAAAATTTAAAGAATTTCGGAATTACCGCGGTTAGTTCGTAATTTCCCCTATGCCAAAAAAATTTGACACAATATTTAAATGCTTCATTTAAAGGACCCAACTACATATTTTTAAATCTTGTTTACATTTTGATTTTCCTGGGATGTTTGTTAGTGTTAGTATTACATTACTGAATAAGGTACATGTTAGGTTAGTTAGTTATTCAATGACAGTTAAATATAACTTCAATTGATTTATTTATATTATTTTATGCCATTAATTATTTATTAACATCATCACAAATTAAATATTTATTAACACCATCCCACCGGAGCATTTTACACTTGACTAAAAATTTATCACGTCGATAGATTTGTGCTTAAACATAGTAATTTAACTTCATATTATCTATTATAGATGTGTTATCTGTCAAAAGAAATATAATTTTATAACTATTAAAAAAGTTAACACAAAAAATTTTGTGTTCATTGGATTGAATGTTATTGTACTATAGGTATATTTATTTTCAAAAGAGTAAATAAATTATTATTAATATGTATGTGTAATAAATATGTTTATTACACATCAATGAACACTATACTTACTAGTACTTTAATTTAATGATATACATATTCGTATCAAAAATAATATTCAATGCTCATATTCATCTTCAATGGTCGTTATTAAAAAACTCGGTTAATTACTGTTACATAAAATTAATTAACCCCTCGTCTGTGTAGACAAGGATCCTTGCGCACCCCGTTGTCTGTGTAGGACAAGGATCCTTGTCTGACGTACCTTTGTCATTTTACACTCACACAGACAAAAATGAACATGGCGGCCGGCTATCATGGCATAGGCTCTCTACAGCGTGTTCTAAATTTACATAGTGATTTGATATTAAATAAATGAATAAAATATGGTTTGACATCAGCGAATCATAACTAAAAATGATGACTAGCTGAGCCGTGGCTTTATTTTTGCTTAACTACAAAAAGCTTTTACTTTATTTGAATAAAATTTCTTTTCGCAAATTACAAATTTCCTTTTAGTGAACGTAGGTATATAAAACTGTAAATATCCGGTTTCAATAAATATTTTTTATGTTTATTATTATACAAACATTTATGTTATTTATCTATTCACTTAAACTACACAAAAACACGCGAATTGGACTTGGTATACCACCTTGGTATTCTCTGTCTTGTCCTGGGTTCTGCCAAAATGTCTATGTGAGAAGTAATCTTCTTTTAAATCTATACCTTCTTCTTTGAACAACTGGCCTTAAAATTTGTGAATGGTCATTGTAAAGTAAATTTTAAGGAGTATATTCCATTAATATTTTTTAATCATGTATATTTTGACGTGTTTCTCGTCGGAACGAGATAACCTTCCGTGGTAAAAAGCCTACGTCACTGTCAAGTCCCCCAACTTCTTTTTTATGTGATCTGTGCCCCAACTAACAAAAATCACAATAATCCTTTGTTCCATTTCGATGCGAAAGATAGACAAACAAATACATTTTGATATTTAAAATATGAGTATGGATTCAATATATCTACATAATTTCAAAATCACGGGGTATTTTTATTTCAATATTATCTTATCTTTTGGCCACTATGCTTATTGACAATGTTGATGAAATTATTATTTTAATTATTTTTTCAAAGGACAAACATTTTCAACAACATAGTTCCCGTATACCTTAAAAGTTAGCTTGCTATAAATATTTAGGAAAAAAACTAATACTCACATTTCCTAAATATAGGTCTTTGAATAAAATGAAACACTCTGTGTATAATCAAGGATGACAATCAATGACAATAATATAGTAGGAGAGCTAGCAAACCATCCGACTAACCCATTTTCGAAAAATAAATTACTGTAATAATAATATTTTATTATGTATCTTCATTCTTCATACACCTATAAAAACGGTTCGAATAACAAGTTTTTATAATAAATATCTGTTAAGATAAATACAATTTAAACTTTACATATAAGCATGTTATTGTTGATTTTAGTATCCTTAATCATATCTTAACAAGTTAATATATCATAATATCCTTTCTTTCTAACGTTAAAACCCGTACAAGTGTGTTGCGCTTGCACTCCGATCAAGCGTGATCGCTAATACGAATAGCTAGAATATTTAGGGTGCTTGCACATTAAACAAATAAAAGCGCATGCCCTCAAAACTTTAGCCTTGTGGAAACATTACTACTCCTTACAACCCCGATGACAAATTTACTAGTCTGGTACCTACATATTTGCACCCTTACAATATGTTATCATTTTTTTTACGCTCTAACATATGAAAATTACAAAATATTTGAATTGTAGCCTTGTGGGAGTAGATAAAATTGAAAGTTTTTTTTGACATTTAAAAAATCCCTATCCCACGTGGGGTCGATACAAGATGCCTTAATTTTTCACTCTCATCACGTCATTCGTCAACGTAACATTCACCCCTTTTATACGCATATCCTCTTTTATACGCATATCCTCTTTTACACAATCCGTCCATCTCTTTTTCGGTCCTCCCCTAATCTTTTTTCCTTCCACGTGCATTCTTTCTCTTCGTAATATAACTTTCTTGACATCACATGTCCATACCATGCCAGCCTATTGCCCCTCACCTTTTCTATTAATACGCTACCTTATCCCTTCTAGACACACCACACATCCATTACACACATTTAAGTCGCATGCACTTTCCTTTCATCCATATTGCCGTCGTTTTAAATGAGTACGTTTTAACCAAAGTACCGAAAATAGGAGCAGACCGGTAGGCCACTAAAGTCTGTTCTGTGGCTTTGGTTGTTCTGTGTTCGTGTGGCTTAAGCCAACGCCCCCGATAATATAACATCAAATATGAATATTTTCTTAGCTTTGTGAGTAATTTTACTTAGACGGTTAGTCTTATAGGTCGCTAGCTCTTAGACTAGCTCTATACTTACGCACACATGCAAATACGAAATATTTATTGTAATGTGACACAACTTCGCGCAGTTTTTTTAGCAAGTCAAATGCAGACCAGGGGTTAATTATTTTCTATTATTCGCTCAGCGAAGCGGGCGGGAAGCGTTAGAAATATAATAAAGTTGAAAATGGTTTTGTTTGAGGGTTGTTCGAACACATAGAAGTAGTCAAACGAAGCAAGATAGAGAGAAAATTAAAAGTGAAAAGATAAAGAAAAAATTATAAATCATCAACCAGCTATTATAATATAATATTTATTCTTATCTACAAGCTTTGAGTGTTGTCTAATTTTTCTCTACCTAATGAGGCCGGTGTTATGCACATTAAAAGTCTTCATCCAAATTTATTTAATAAATACAAACTGAAAGAAAAGACAGAATGTTTAATGTAATACTTATTGAAATATTAATTAAGAGTTCGAAAATTATATTACTAATATTATACCTCGGGAGCATTTTCCACACTACATTTGAACATCAGAGCCGCCCGTTCACATCCCTTATCCCCATCCGAAACTTCTAGATCATTTGCTATAAAAAGAAACATCACATAACTAATTAAATACGCAAATAATAAAATGATTTAAAATGTTAATGAAATCTAACCACTTATACAGGCTTCCGTAAATTGTTTAGCTTTTTTCACACGTTCAGGATCTTCAGACATAAGTAAACTGACAGCTTCATTCACACCTTCCACGGAAAGCATTCCTTGGCTATCCATCTGTAATATTTATAAGATTTATTATACGGATCTCAGAAGGTAACGATAACCTGGCATAAAAAAAATCAGCGCTCTACATACATTAGTACCAGTAGTACCTACTCGAGTACCAGCCATTTAAATGAAAAACTAAAAATGTAGTGTAGTGGAATTTTTAGGCATTGTGACTAAAGTTTTCAATTGTTCATAGGTTTTAATGGTGTTGCGGCCTCGCAAGAAACCACACTAGTTGTTGCCAAATGAAATAAAATCGGAAGCAAATGTATTTTTAAATAAAAAGAGTTGTAATACGGTACATGTTCTTTACATTTACTATCATTTAACTTTGACTACTCCTACTGAAGAAATAATACACTAAGCCGAGCAGACAAGTTTGATCAAAAAATGGTCCATTTCATGGAGATTCTAAAATGCTATCATATGTACATCTTTTGTAATAAAATAATATTCAATTTAATTTTAATTTTAAACGATGGATGGCCCAGTTCATAAATTGTGTCGTTCAAATAAACATTTTATTCATTAGAAATAGATCGTAATGCTACTTTTAAATTAATTAAAGATAACCAACTAGAGTAAAACGACATGTTATATTCAATTATAATTTAATGTAAATGCTCGAATTGTCCTCACTAATGCTCTGCTTAAAAGTAATCTTTTTATAAGTCTAGCGTATCCTTTTTGATTTATTTGATTGCCAGCTTTATTAATTCTTCTACGTAGATCAGTTATATTTTCTATTGGTTTTTGGTATACCAATTTCTTTAAGTATCTAATAAAATCTAAGAGATTCAGATTGGGAGAACGTGATGGCCACTTAATCGGGCCTGATTGACCCAAAATGAATATCCTATTGGGATATTCATTTTTAAATATTCACTATCTGGTCTTAATGAGCTCCTGCTGATATCCGTGCTGAAATCACATCCATCGCAAAATTATGTAGTAGTGGTATATCTTCAAACAAACTTTATACATTATTTTGGGGAAATTCCAAGTAGTTATCGTCATTCAATTTTTCAGGTAGCTTACTTATTGCAGGAATTATCTACCTACCCTCTTTTCTTAGAATTGTGTATTTCTCTATTGTGTATTTCTGTGAAAATAATGACCCTAGTGATAATTAATAATCTATCATTAGGTAGTTTTTGTGTAAATCAATCAATTAGCTGTTGTTTAAATATGTTTAGATATTTAAAATACTCTTTACTACTAGTAAATCTTTTATTAAGGTTTAAATGGGGAATAGATTGTTGGTAAATTGTAAGTAACAGTATATGATCACATTATAAGTAATAACATAAAGTCAAAAATATTTTGTACTTTTAGCGTCAACGATGTCGTGGGTTCCAACTCCTAAATAAAAAACAATTAAATGTCGTATAATTACCATTCCTGTAGACTTGTATATACACGCCATAAGACATTTAGCATTTTCATTATCAGGCATCTCGGACTTTTCGAGTAGTTCCATATCTTTTGGTGATAACGGATAATTTTCTGGGCATTTCAAAACCTTTTCTAAAATTATTTCGGGATCATCGGCCTATAAGTAAATGCTCTAAAAAGTAAATAATTATAGAAGTTGCTAATGTTATTATATATATTCCTCTAAGGGTGTAATGTTCTCTATAATCAAACCCTTAACCCAAATCGAGAATAAAAAAGTTAGCGATAATTGATGAAATTAAATTTTAAAATCAGTCTTACTGGTACTTTATAACGCTGAAATTTTTATAAAATTTCTTTTATTGCTTGAATTAACAAATCTTTGATCAAAGTTAACCAGTGGCATACAATCACAGTCATATACCTACTTGGAAATATAAAAAAACTTCAAAATAATATAAATAGTTAGTAAAGGTAACGTATATTTCTATTTATAAAAAAATAATTGCTTACTTTCACATTAAGATTGAAGAACAGAACACTGCAAAATAAGAATCGCATAATAAATTTTAACATTGTAAAAATGCTTTAAAACTTTGTCACAGATTCGACGAGAAAATGGTTGTGAATCTTATATAAGCAAAATGAGTATTTGTCATCATCAAATTGTTACGAATTTTAAAATATAGCAGACAATAGGGTCCTAAACTATGTACCATATTTAATGGGCAATTATACCCATTTATCACAAAATAGGCTATAAAATATTGTAACATACAAGTACAATATTGAACTAAAGTAACCATGTTCTATTTATAATATAGTAGCAGTGCTCGCGGCTTCGCCCGCGTTCATGTTTATAATCGTTACTAAGCTTCATTCGATTACTCACTGGGTTGATCTGAAGATTGCCCGAAAATTTCATCAAAATGACTCCAGCAATTTCAGAACTTATCGTAAATATACTTCGGAGCAGTGCGGCTACGCCTATTTCATATATATGCAGGGTCTTCTCCCGCATTTGGCACCCCTCCCTCGCCCCATTGCCCACTGATGATGTTTAGATTGACATTTATAAATTCGTAATATATAGTATATAGTATGGTCATACTCAGAAAAAGTGTACATTTGACATTTGTAACTAAACTGATAGGTAACGATACTGAGAATGTTCGTAACAAAACTGATGTCATAAAGCGTAGTATAGAAACAATTGTTTGGTTTAATAAATATTATTTACATTATTGTAATGTATTATTTACATTAAATAAAAAAATGTATTTTAAAGTTACAAAAATTATAAACTGATTGTCGTGGACTGTATAAGAGGTTCAAATTCTTTTCTTGCTTGTTCGTTTATTCTTCTTGTTCTCGCCTCTTCGATGGCTGTCTGACGATGAATGTAGAGTGCTGTTGGCTCTACTGGCCTTTACAGCGTGGTGAGGCGGACAGAGCGTCCTGCCTAAAAATGGAGCATGAAATTCGGGGGGCTTAGTGGGACTCTGAAGGAGTCGTATACGATTTGGGACCTCTTTCGCGTCGGCGAGAACGGTGATTGTGTGTACGGTGTCGGTGTGTGTTCCTAAAGGTAAAGGCTAAATTACGTCTTTTGGTCGTCTGTGCCTATCTGTAATGTCATCTACGGGTTCGTAATTAGCGGCGTTTACTAATAACTCGTCAGTGTGCATTGATATTATTGCAAAGTACCTAGTTAATGAAAGTTGTTTTTATGTAGTCCCTAATGATCTCTAGCTGTAAGTCTTTGTGTAGGTCTACTGTGCACCAGGCTGCCTGTGGCTATGCGTATAAATCGGTTTTAGTTAAAAGTACGCAGCCACTCTTTTCTCAGGGTTCAACTCACTACTCCATTTTCGGAACCAATGCCCCATGATTATGACTGCCTTTTGAAGTCTTGAAACTATTCTATTAGTGCATATTGCTGGGGCATAAATGGCTGTGCCATCCGCATTGAGGGTGATGGTCGTAGTCTCATGCCTCGGAATGTCGATCGTGTAGAGTGTATAAAGTATCTCTCGTGTCTTAGCTTTGAGCCCTGAGGTACTACTGCCCTTATGGGGTGTGGTGTGGGAAATGTACCATCTACTCTGCAACGGAAGAAACGATTTGACAAATATTCTCGTTTGTTGTGAACGAGACCATTTGGTACGCCCATTCGGTAAAGCTTATATAATAAACCGTTGTGCCAGATTTTGTCAAACGCCTTTACTATAGAAAAGAGCACACCTGTGCCTACTGATCAATTAAAAATGTTAAAATGTCTATGTATGTGCTGCGTTAAGCGGTGCATTCCGAATTGTTCAGGAAATATGAGAGTTTTGGCCTATGCTATGGCCCTTTGTTTGGCTTATATTATTCTTTCGTTGATTTTACTTATGCGGTTTAGTAGTGAAATCGGTATGTAGCTAAAAAGGAGGTTGCGAGCCTTCCCTGGTTTGTGAATACCTATAACTATAGGTTCTTTCCATTCGTTTAATAATTTTATTAGGGATTCTATCTAAGGTGTCTTTCTAGTCTGAAGTGTCTTGATTATTGTTTAACCTCCTCTACTGAGGTTGGTGTGAGTTGGTGTTGTAGACACTAATTGGGTTTAATTCTACCTAAACAAGCCATTTGTTAGTTTGTTAGTGAGGTGAATGTAGCAGAAATGGCTCCTATTTTCTCATAGAATATAACGCCTTAAATGATGAGACTATTTCATCCTACGTGAGTGTCGTGACTCGTGTCTGCCCTGAAGGCACTGTGATATCTGTCTGCAATGAAGGCCTCTTGGGTAGACCCCAGCTTTGGGTAGCCATGCGGTTCGCTCATACGTTAGTTGTCGGCACTGGTACCAGTGTATACATTTGGCATTGGCCTTTGTGTAGGGCGCGTACGAGAGTCCTGCCCTTGTGGTGCGCGGGAGCACCCACTATAATTCGCGTGAGTTCCCTGCTCTCCGCAAAGAACTGCTCAAAGAGGCGTCTGGTACGGGTTCCCTACGCGGGCAGTCCGAAGTCCCGTGGTCCCCTAGACACTTTACACAACGCCTACGTCAACTAGTATGGGCTCCATCAACCTCAATGTAGCTGGTGCATTACATAACCCGAACGGCATAACCTTAAACTGCCACAACCCTTTTCCAGTTGAAAACGCAGTTTTCTCCTTATCCGCGGGGTCCATGTCCACTTGCCAATAGCCACTCTTCAAATCGAGAGTTGAAAACCATTTCATACCACTTAGAGTGTCTAAGGTGTCGTCGATTCGAGGCAGGGGATAACTATCCTTTTTGGTCACATCAGTCATTGAGTCTGTGGTAATCGATGCAAAACCTTGTAGAACCAACCTTCTTTCTTACTAGTACTACCGGAGAACACCAAGGGGGGAGTGGAGCTGGTTAGAAGTCGAAACGGCCACATCTGACTGTCTCCCAACGTTCAATATTTTAGGACCAAAATGTTAAGTAGCTCACTGTATGTGATCTTCCTGCCAGGGTCGCTAGCACAAAGCGTCTCCAATATATTCAGAGCCTCCTCTCTAAGTGCGACGGTAAGAGCAGATTGGGCTTCATCATCTGTCCATCCACTTGTTTCCTTGATCGTCTCAAACTGGATCTTGAATGCAGCCCAAGAAGATTTGCCGTCGAAGTAAGGGACTTTAAAGATCTTTGCTGTTGATGAACTGAGGTCAACACTACGCGGTAATCTGTGAGTTTCCATGTAATCGACCCTTTTCTCTATTTTAGATAATTTTAAGTCGTACTCCTCTAGTATGGCCTCACCGAGTGTCGTCTCGATCCTTTTCTCTATTTTAGATAGTTTTGAGTCATACTCTTCTGTCGTCTTAATTCCCTCGACTTCCCTTTCAACGGCTTCAACCCGTTCCTTATTTTGTTGGAGTGCGACTATCCTTGTGAATGCCGTTTTGGAGTGCACGCAGTTGTTCCTTCTGGCGACGCGCACGTTCTTCCTCACGGCGAGCCTGCTCTTCTTGGAGTGCGCTCAGCTGTCCATCGTGACGTCGGGCTTGCTTTTCTTCGAGTGCGCACTACTGTTCTTGCATCATGAACGCCATTTGTGGCAGAATGGCGTTCATGTCTGGCGTGGTGCTCTGTTGAGCCACGGACTTCCCACTCGATGTACTAGGGCCAGAATCTTCCCTTTGTTGTTCTGCCATTGCGCGTGTAGTGACTCCTTTCTTCTCGTGCCTCGGTACTAACGGCATTTCCGATTCCACTTCTGACACCAATTGTTACATACTACGGGTTCGGGATCGAAAATAAAAAGCGATCTCCCACTAAAGAAAATTTATTTACATTTACAATTTATATAGGGCGCAGTTTGTACACAGCACTAGTTAAATTGAGTCTCTGAGCACTATAATCCACCACTTTTAATAATTCACAATACTCACTTCACTTTTCCACTATTTCAAATCTCTACTTAATCTTCACTTAACTCCGAACGTCAACTGATCTCTCGACACACTGCCGGCCTTTTTATATGCGTAAATTTAGAACATTCTAGTATCGAAAATTCAAAATGTTTCTAGTAACTGCCGAATCTTTCCTTAAAATGCGTTGTCTCTCTCTGACACATTAAAATTTGCAATAAACTGTTCTTGTTATCTAATTGTCTAACGTTAGAAATTGACATTTGCTGTTGTAAAGCATAGTACAAGCGTGATATTATGATGGGTTCGCACTCTATTCCGCGACAATATGTACCACAAAGTCTTCGTTACGGGTGATATGTCCGAAGGACTTGAGGATTCGTAATTGCACAGACGACGATAATCTCACTTTGATATTCAGCTCTTTCAGGATTGAAACGTTGGTTCGGTGCGCGGTCCATAGGATTCTGAGCATTCGTCTCAAACGTCTTGCGCGTCAATCTTATGGCGGTTTTGAATTCTCAGCGTCCACGCCTCAGCTCCTTATAGAAAGATTAGAAAGACCAGGCACCTCATAAGTCTAATCTTTGTGTATCTGGTCATTCTGTGGTCTTCCAAATCTTTGTGAGTTTTTCCACTGAGGATCTAGTCATGCCGCAATGCCTTTGTATTTCATTCTCGCAGCCTGCAATGTTAGTGATAATGGAGCTCAGGTATACGTAGCTCTTAACTACCTCGCAACCCGCTATGTTTTAAACATCTCGTTGGTTGTTGGTTGCACGGTCTACAATCATCATTTTGGTATTATCGTGCTTAATTGCAAGACCAAAATCCAATACTGTGCTCTTTAGACGACAAAGAAGATTCATAATTTCATCTTTGGTTGACGCTAGGAGAGTAGTATCATCGGCAGAACCTAGATTTGATATTTTCTGACCTCTTACAGATATTCCGTTATCCCAATGTTCGAGAACCATCCGTGTGATGTACTCAGTGTATATGTTGAACAATTATAGGGGAGATAATGTACAGCCCTGTCTAACTCCGGCATGCGTTTTAAAGCAATCGGAGTCAAAACCGTCAACTCCGACCGCGGTTGTGCCATCTTCATAAAGTTTAATGAGATGTACAAGATTTTGTGGTACTCCCATTTTCATCAGGACCCGCTATAGTTTCCACCGCTTGACGGTATCGAAAGCTTTCGTGAAATCGACGTTGCATATATAGAGGGCAATGTTTCTCTAGCCTTTTCCAGAATTTGTCGCATTATGTGTATCTGTTGTCTTGTGCATTGAGACTAGCTCGGGAAATATTATAGTGCACAAGTTTACGAGACACAAGTGCACTTTCTATTCCTTATCATTCTCATACTCTGGTGGTACGACTGCATAACACGACCAATGAGAGTTAAGGCGCAGGGCCGACGGCTTAACGTGCTCTTCGAGGCATAGACATGAAACACCGCAAACTTCCCAACTGGGCTGTTATTGAGGCTTAAGAAACAGAAATATTCAATAACTAAACTTGGCCCGACCTGGGACTCGAACCCAGGACCTCTCCGTGTGCGATCTAATATGCTAGCCTCTACACCAACGTAGCAATTAATATTTAAATATGCTATGAAGCTTTAGTATATATTGCTGTTTGATTATCAAATCTATGTTTACCTGTCCATCTATGAATACCTTAACCATTTTGAACAGAATTTGACAAATGGACACACAATTTATAGAACCCTAACGCAGATTTGAACGAAGCGGACAAAACAGTACTATAAACAATAACTATATATTTAATAAATTATTACTACATAAGGTCTAATGATACCATTTTTGTACTATTTTTTATTTATATATAAAACTTTAACAACTTAAACTAAGAATTTAAGGTAAAAAGAGAAAACTATTTTAATAAGTCAACTGTGATAATTTATTCTTATATGTACAAGCATTGAATTGTTTTTGAAATTGAAGCAATTGTCTAATTTTTCTCTACTGGTGCCGGCGTACATACGTAGTCTTCATTGAAATTTACTTAATGAAAGCAAACTGAAAGAAAATGAAAATGTGTAAAGTAATACTTATTAAATGATTAATATTAATAGTGACAAAATTTTATAATTAATATAACAAACCTCTGGAGATTTTTCAGACCTACAATTGAATATCAGAGCCGCCCTTTCACATCCTTCAGCCCCATCCGATACTTCCACATCATTTACTATAAAAATAAACATCACATTAACCAATATTAAATACGCAAGTAATAAAATCATTTAAGAATAAAACTTAACCACTTTATAGACAAGCCTCCTTAAAATCTTCAGCTTTTTTCTCAGGTTCTGGATCATCAAACATAAATATACGGGCTACTTTATTCACACCTTCCACCGAGAGCATTCCTTGGTCATCCATCTGTAATGTTTATAATATTATCATATGTACAAATGAGGTACTTTTCAAGTGTAGTAGTGTAGTGTTCTTTTCAAGTACTTTTCAGGTAAATACAGTCACAATCTATAAGTCGTCATGTCCTATACGGACATTCATATTAACACTCTCAAAACATAAATGCGTAAAAATTAAAGCTTTGTTCGCACGATCTGTAAATTTCATAATATTATTGTATGTACACATAACAACTAAAGTAATATCTTTTGTGCATGGGCACAGTCTCTTAACAACTTCCAGATTGTTATTTCTGATTCATGTCATTGTCGCAAAAAATAGAGCTTAACTCACATGACTAGTATACATATAGTACACTACATACATATAGTAAAATGAATATAGTAGTCTAGTCTTGAAGTAGTATATTGTTTACTTTAAAAGTTAAATATTAAGCAACACTGCTGAAAACTAAAAACTAAAAATATAATTTTATATTTTAATCAGATCTATCTAAGTTCTATTTACATTGACTCTACAAGTTCTTTTGAATTATTATTTATATTATATATACTAGTGGAACCCGCGGCTTCGCTCGCGCTAAATCTAGGGACGATCCCGAGCGAAGTGAGGGTGAGTCGCTTGTTAAGATAAACATTTCCATCATACATTACATATGTATAACTCTAGCGGTTTTGGCAGCGCACGCCAGAATAGCTCGCAGATGGTAGATTTTTTACTACTTACTTGATACTTATCGTCATATTTTGGACAATTCACACAATATCTTTATAAATTGTAGCCTATGTGATATTCTGATGTATAAGCTATATTATTGTAAAGTTTCATTAAAATCCATTCAGTAGTTATTACGTGAAAGAGTAACAAACATCCATACATCCATACATCCATACTTACAAACTTTCGCGTTTATAATATTAGTATAGATTTGAATGAATGTCACTTGGTATGTCCGTCTGAAGTTATCACAAACTACTTGCCAAACCTGTAATTTATAATGTTAAATATTCACGTAAACCTAAGAAAGTATTATTTCAAAAACTTGTAAGGTTCTCTCGAACAGGTTTGCTAACTATGCTTTCCTTCACCGTAGTATAAGTGGTAAGCGTTTTGCATATTAAAATATACGAAACTTATAATATTTTATAGGTAGGTACTACTAGCGCGGTCAGTGGTACACACTTTTTTTTATTTAATAAAGTACCAACGATTGATTTACCATTTAAAGTTCGACCCCTTTTTCTGAGAAGTACTCTATTGTGTATGTCTGTAAAAATAAAAGATTATACTGCTGTTAATACGCAAAGTTTTTATGTAAGCATATACATCGATTAGCTATGTTACTGTTTTTAAAGAGCTGGAAAGTCTTTTATTCTCAAAGGAATAGACAATACGGCAATACCGTATGTAGTCATCAGAAAAGGGTAGTGACATTTTGAAATAAGAATCGATCGTTGGTACATTATTATTTAAATGATGGTATAGAGCCACACATACATTAAAAGTAATAGCATAAAGTCACAAATATTTGTTTTATACTTTTAGCGCGAACGAAGCCGCGGTTTTCATTAATATAAGATAAATCTCTTATGCTATTCCACTATTTACTTTGTCATGAATCATAAAACAAACAAAAATTTTAAACCAATATGACAATAATAAATTAGAATCAAGTCAAATACTAGTAGATAAAAACACTTGAAATGTCGCGTAGTTACCAATCCTGCGGTCTTGTATATACACGCCATAACACATTTAGCATCCTCATTATCAGGTAATTCAGACCTAGCGAATATTTCTAAATCTTCTGGTGATATTGTATGATTTTCAGAGCATTTCAAAGCCTTCTCTACAATTCTTTCATATTCACCTGCCTGTAAATAAATGGGTTAAACAGTAAATTATTATTGTAGTTTCTATAGTTATTATTAAAATTCCTATAAGGGTGGCATGATCTCTAAGATCGAGCCAATTTAGAAATAAAGAATAAAAAAGTAATAATAGTGAAAATCGATGAAATTAAATATTAATACTAGTCTTACCTATTGATTCAATAGAACGCTGAAAGATTTTACGAAATAACTGTTATCGCTTGAATTTAGAAATCGTTTACCATAGGTAGTTAACCAATGGCGTACTTTCAAAATAATGTATTCCTACTTGTAAATACAAAAAAAAATTCAAATAATATAAATCGTAGCTATGTAAAAATAACTTATATTTATTTTATCAAAAATATTAATACTCACATTCACATTAAGATTGAAGAACAGAACGCTGTAAAAAAGGAATTGTAAAATAAATTCTATCATTGTAAAATGTTTCAAAATGTCACAGATTCGACGTGAAAACTGTTGTGAATAGTATCCTATATAAGCCAAATTAGTATTTGTCATCATCGAATTGATAGGAATTTAAAAATATAGCAGGCAATAGGGTGCTTAACTATATACCATCGTTTATGGGAAAATTATACCCATCTCTCACAAAATAAGCCTGATTATAGTGTAACATACAAGTACAATAGTAAACTAAAGTAACCATGTTCTATTTATAATATAAAACATAAAATACCGAAAGTACACAAATTATGATGTTGTACATTTACGTTTGTATTCTTAGGAAATATGAAAAACAGGTGTTCATGTGCCTTACAACATAATTTGACTCGGACTAATTAGGTTTAAGGGCCCTCGCAAGTTTGTTTGACAGTTCTTCAGGTTTTGTGCTACATAATTTAAATTCGGCAGGAAGATAATTAATAGTTAGAAGCCGTCCGCTAAGAACGATTTTTGCGACAGGACCGAATTGAGGAAGTTTAAGAGCTTTTGCAATTTCGTATGAAAGACCTTCCATCTTTTGTGCTACAAACTTTAAATTTGGTAGGGAGTTTGGGTTAAACTTAACTAATTGCAATTTTAACGCCAATAATATGAATTATTTGCTATACTATCATTTGTGTTAAGGTAATAACCAATTTCGTACGATTTTAAAAAAAGGCACACGTAATCATTATCCAAACAAATAAAAGAAATTTTACTACTTAGCTTTTGTTGCAAAATAGAGTGGAACCTAGAAATTGGTTTCCAGATGAGATTCACACTTGAACCAAAGTGTTATTGTAAAGTACAAGCGAACCGAATAATTGTAGACATTGAAATCGACCTTGTAAAAGCCACATAGAGAATAACAATAAAATAATATTTTTTATGAATTCGCCAACTATATCTTAAATGTAGGTACAAAGCAGGTTAATGTTGTATATATATATATAACTGTTGTTTTTTTTGAGTTTTGGTAAATCTGGTAAATCGACCTTGTGATAGACGCATAGAGAATAACAATAAAACAATATTTCTTATAATTGTATATGTAACTGTTGTAGTTTTATTTTTTAGGTTTTTTCTGTTAGAACAGTCGAGCGCGTACCTGCCTTTCTGTTCAAAACATACTTCAAGCCGCCCAAGAAAATTAGTCAGTTCTTACCATCAGTCAAGTGCCATATTCCCCTCCAAGGTGCAGGAGTATACAAGCTTCATTGTGACTGTGGGCTCTCTTATATCGAGCAAACAAAGAGATCCATTAGAACCAGGGTCAAAGAACACATAGCTGATGTGAAGCACCGTCGCAATACAACGTCTGCTGTCTTTTTTTTTGTTCTGTCTGACGAGGGCGTCAGAATGTCAGGAGAGGCCGAATACGGATAAACTCATTATTTTTATATTTAATAATCTGTGACCGAGCTGTCAATTTGACTATACTTTTTAGTAGGCTGCATGGACTATAGTACTTTGCCTTTCCCTATTGGGGATAAATTTTAGAAACAACAACAACTATACTTTTTATCGTAATGGCGGGAACGCGATATACGATTCGTTGAATTAATTGATAACTGAAAGAAATATAAGTTTAAGAATTCTTTATTAATTGTTAGATTTATGTGTCACAGCTTTTAGTATTGTTCTTTTATGCTAATAATATATTAATTATTGTATTGCAATATTGTGAACTTATGTAAACTTATAATTTTGATATTTGATATTTTAAAATTATAAAACATATGTAATTTTGAAAAGAGCAAAAGCTGAGTTTCTTGCCGGTTCTTCTCAGTATCAATTGCATTCCGAACCGACAGTAGCTTCAGACAGACAGTAATTTAAATTCTAAAGTTCTCATATCCCTCACTGCTTGCCGAACCTGTAATAACTTCAGACTGACATACCAACTGACTTACCAAATAACATTAACTCAATTTTATAGTTTATAAATTATAATGAAGAATGTTAACTAATTTTGATTATAAATGAAACTATCTTTTCGGATTTTGTTGCGGATTTATTACGATTTTTGGTTCCCGACGTTTCGAATGCTTTACAACAATCATGTTCACGGGAGACACTAAGGTATTAGACGTCTCAGGGGGTTATATACTTGTTACAGACAGTGCCTACCCACAATTTTTTACAAATATTCAAAATGATAGACTATAAAATTATACATTTCAATTCTATACTTTTAAGATTTTAAAATTTTAAATTAAGTATATTATAAACTAGCAGTACCCGCGGCTTCGCCCGCGCTAATTTTTTTAATCGCTACTAATCTTTATTCGATCACTGGCAATCGGTTGATCTGTAGATTGCCTGAAAATTTACAAAAATTACTCCAGCTATTTCAGAACCCATCGTTGATATACTCCTGAGCGGCGCGGCTACCTCTCCCCGCTCTTGGCTCCCACTCCCTCTCCCCATTGCCCGCTGTGCTGCGCGTTATTTTATTATTATTATTTTTAAATTCGTAATATCCTTTGAATGGAGTGTCCGATTTGTAGTATCGTAAAAGTTATCTAACTCAGTGCGAAATTTGAAACTTTTAGCACAAAAAATGAAGGTATTTCGAAAAACTTATGAGACCCTTACACCACCTTAAACCGGCCCTATCAAAAAAAAAACGTTTTTAGCGTACTTTTATCAACAATTAACCACCTTCGTACCAAATTTAAAGTTCATAGCACAAAAGATGAAGACTTTCACACAAACTTGCTATGGCCCTAAGACCTCCTCGATTCGACCCGTCGCAAAATTTGTTCTTTGCGGATGTCAACTAACTATTAACTACCTCAATGCTAAATTTAAAGTTTGTAAGACAAAAAGTGAATAACTGTTATACAAAATAATGAGAGCCTTCATAATATCATCTTAATCCTACCCTGTCGCAAAATCCGTTCTTAGTAGATGTTCACTGACCACACATTATCTTCCCGCCAGATATAAAGTTTGTCGCACAAAAGATAAAGGACTTACATAGAAACTTGCTACAGCTCTTAGACCTCATTAATCCGGCCTTGTAGCAAAATCCGTTATTAGCGGACTTCTACTTAACTACAAAAACTACTTTCCTGCCAAAAAGTTTGTAGCGCAAAAAAATTAATAAATTTCATACAAACTTGCGAGAGCCCTTGGACCTTCTTAATCCGGCCCTGTCGCAAAATTTGTTCTAAGCGGACGTTTACTAACAATTAACTACCTCCCTGCCAATTTTAAAGTTTGTAGCAGAAAAGATAGAGGAACAGCATACAAACTTGTGAGAGTCCCTAAACCACCTTAATCAGGCCCTGTTCAAAACCCATTCTTAAAAGTCTTCTACTGACAATAACTACCTCTCTACAAAATTTTAAGTTTGTTGTACATAAGGTGAAGGACTTTCATTCATACTAACTTGCGACAGCCCTTGCACTTTTCAATCTGGCCCTGTCGCAAAATCGTTCTTTGCGGATGTCTACTGATTATTAAATACCTTCCAGCTAAATTTTAAGTTTGTGGCATAAAAAAATTAAAGACTTTCATACAAACTTGCGAGAGCCCTTAGACCTCCTTAATCCGGCCCTGATGCAAAATATGTTTATACGCGTAGCGAACGATTACAAACTATTAATTACCTCCCTATCAAATTTAAAGTTTTTAGCACAAAAAATGAAGGATTTTCATACAAACTTTCCATAGCCCTTAGACCACCTCAATCCGGCCCAATCGCAAAATCCTTTCTTAAACAAACATCTAATAACTTTAAACTACCTCCCTGGGAAATTTAAAGTTTCTAGGACAAAAAATGAAGAAATTAAAAAAAAACTTGTGAGAGTCCTTAGACCTCCTTAATGCGACCCTGTCGCCAAATTCGTTCTTAGCAGACCCATACTAAATATTAACTACCTCCCTGCCAAATTTAAAGTCTGTAGCACAAAAGATGAAGGACTTTCATACAAACTTGCGAGAGCTCTTAGACCACCTTAATCCGGCCCAATCGCAAAATCCGTTCTTAGTGCACCTATACTATTTATAAAGTACCTCCCTGCAAATTTTCATCTTTATACGTCCAGCAGTTTTTGAGATTTCGTGATGAGTGTTTTTCGCATTTATATATTACATATATAGATTAATAACGCCATCTATGAGAAATCATTACGCATCATTTGATAAGTTAAAACTTAGAACATATTATTATTATTTTATTCTTTCTTAGCAGTATTTTAGGAATTAAATATTCTTTTTTTATGTAGTAAATATATTATATTTTATTTAATTATACTATATATTTTATTTTATATGAATTATAAATTCTTATATTTTAATACGTATAACATTAGAATTTATATTTTTGTTTTAACTGGATGTGAGATGATTTTATTAAAACATACTTTTAAAATTGTTGTGATTTATTGTTAATAGGATATTATTTTTTTTGTAAACGCAAGAAATGAAAGGATTTATTTTTTATTTTATTTATTTACACTAATACAGAGGTAAATCTTTATGGCTGTATGAATGAATTCCTTTGCTTCAATATTGACGTGTCATCCGATGTCAGTATCGCTTCGCTAGAGTGGCCAATATGGCGATTTCGATAATCGATTTGTCTTTCAGCATCATTAGAATTTAACAAAATACTCGACAATCCGAATTTTGCGGATATATGTTGTCGACTCGAAATCTTTATTTTTTTATGTTTTATTAATCAGGTAAGGTTTCGATCGAGTCTACCGTACCCCTTGACGAAATTATTAATATAGATATAGATTACACCTTGTGTCCGAAAAACCCAAATATCTTACGGAACCCAATTTTTTTCCAAAATAAAATATAGCCTATGTTACTCGTGGATAATGTAGCTTTCGAATGGTGAAAGAATTTTTAAAATCGGTCCAGTAGTTTTTGAGCCTATTCATTACAAACAAACAAACAAACAAACAAACAAACAAACAAAGTTTTCCTCTTTATAATATTAGTGTAGATACGGCAATATTATTAACTTATTTTTAGCTACTATAATTATAATTATTATAATTTTCTAACATTTGTTAAAATAATATTAAGTAGTGTTGCTATTATTAAAATATGTATAATGTGTTATATTAAAATATAAATTATTAAAGCAATCTTAAACTTTCATGTATTATAAATTAAAGATTAATAGTTTAAAACAACTTGAGTTTTGATAATTTTAAGTTAAATATTAAGCAACACCACTGCAAACTAAATCATTTTTAAATTTGATAATATAATATTAAACAAATCTAACTATGCTCAATCCACATAGACCTCTTTAAGTTCTTTTGTTGGGACAATTTTTACAACAGCGCCATCTAGTTCCGTGGTAAGCTACGAGGCTTGTATTACAGATACCAGATAGTTGATATACTACGTATATAAGTTTAAATACATAAATTATATAAATATTAACACCCATGACTGGAGAACAAACATTCGTGCTCAACAAATGAATGCCCCCAGCGGGACTCGAACCCGCGACCGCTGGCGCAGAAGGCAGGGTCACTACCAACTGAGCCAAACGAGTCGTCTAAAAGTCGTCAACTTTCGAATTAAAATAGTTAAAAAGTTATACAGCAGGTGAAACAATTTGGGTGGTCACGTTGTTATACATGTCTTGTATGATGCATACGTACTGTTTCGGCACTTGTTGGGCTCTGAGTGCTTGCCATATGAGTTGCCGCGGTATTCGATCAAAGGCTTTTTCCAAATCTATAAAGACCATATGCAGATCCTTTTTAAGGGATTTGTATTTGTCTATCAGTATCCGCAACGTATGTATAGCATCTGTAGTACCCACTCCTGCAGTAAAGCCACACTGGTTTTATGAGGTGGTCGTGAGATTATAAAGTCTTTTGACTATTACTCTTTCCTAGATCTTCAGGGTATGTGACGTCAACTTGATCGCTCTGTAACTTCCACACTCCGCTATATTTCCTTTATTTTTATAGAATGGTATCTTTCTACTCTTTCTCCACATATCTGGTATAATTCCTTTAGATTATAAGGTTAAATAGATTTGGTATCCAATGTACACCGTTAGTACCTGCTCTTTTCCATAGCTCTGCAGGTATTTCATCAGATCCTGTAGCTTTGCCATTTTTCATGTAATAGCGGTTTTAACTTCTGTAGGTGTAATGGCTTCAACAGGGCCATGAATAGGGGGAGCAATGTCATTTGTTGATATGGAAATTCTTCGTTCAGCAGTTTCTGAAAGTATTCAGAAACTGCTGAGCATGCATGCATGCTGCACTCCATATTGTCTGTCAAAAATAAAAAATACTAGTGAAAGAATTACTTCGATACGTCAATGGTACATTCTGTAGAACTAATAAACCACTAATAAAAAGACCAGATTTTTATTCCATCGATAAGTATCATAAAAATGCATTTATATTTTTACATTTTAATATTTCGCGCCTAATTGGATGAAAACGCCGAACACAGTGAACGCCATTATTACTCTGTGGTCATAACGTCAGGATGTCGTTGTTGATAATTGATATAATTGTTTATACATATTATGTTTCCTTCGTGTCTGGCGAAATAATTTGTGCTCAACTGGCACGCTTTCTTCTACCAGAAAAAAACTCAAAAAAAAATACAACAGTTATATAAGTATATCTTCTTCTCAGTCGTTACACTCTTGGCAGAGTGGTCGTGGTCGTCACTTAAGTGTTGTGGCACGCTTGACTAGTACTCGCCACTCCTCCCTAACAGCTGCTTTCTTTATGCACTCGTATAAGGGGGCATTCACCGCAGCCCTCACTTGGTCTGTCCACCTCATGGCTGATCTACCACGTGCTCTAGTGCCCTCTACTCTTCCTTGAACTACTAATAAGTATATACTATAATATTAACATGCTTCGTACACTTAAGATATAGTTGGCGAATTTATGAAAAATATTGCTTTATTGTTATTCTCTATGTGAGTATCATAAGGTAGATTTCAATGTCTGCAATTATTTGGTTCGCTAGTCCTTTACAATGATACTTTGATTGACTCGATAATGATTGTATGACTTTTTTGTAAATCGTATGAAATTGGTTATTTACTGTAGTCTGTACACAAATCATAGTATAGCCAATAATTCATATCATTGGCGTATACAAGTATAATAGTAAACTTAAGTAACCATGTTCTGTATATAATATATTTATGATACACTAGCGGAACTCGCGGCTTCGCTCGCACTAAATCGCTAGTATATTATAGATATAAAATAATATAGAAAAATAAAATTAACACTTACTAAAATTAAATTATAAAAAAAAATGAATAGCGCCATCTATGAGAAATCACCTCTAGAAAAATGTTTTTGAAGGATTTTGGTACAGGTACAAAATTGCAATTGTTATTAAAAAAATAAGATGAAAAAAAATGATATTTCGTTTTTTGTTAATAACTCAAAAAATGTAAATATTTAAGTAATTTTGAAAAAAGCTCGTTAAAGAAGAGAAAATTTCCAATGAAAATGTCCTGAATCCCGGAACTCTATCTCCATTATTTATAATTTTAATTTGACGTCGAAAATAGGGCTAGAGTCAGCAACAAAAATATTTTGTTTATAACATAAAATGTAATTTTAAAATTTTGAAAAAATTCTAGTATCTTCTTAACACTCGAAAGAATCGAGGCGTGAAGAAAAGTTAAATCACCATTTTTCAAAAAGTTATTCAGTGAGGTGATTCCGAATCGAATGAGCCATCGCTCATATTTTTAGGACCTTTATCTCTATTTTTCACGTTTTTGAACTTGTTGACTAGACTAATGATGAAGGTGTTCTCGTTGCTGTCTCAGCCAACTTTGCCTCAAGACGACTGCCTTTGTATGAGACCAAATGTGAAGATCTATCTCTCTATCGATGCCAAAAACAAAGATGGTCGCCTGGGGACACTCTTGATTTGTGCTGTTTATCTACCGCCTCCAATCAAAAGTCATATCCTCGAAGAGTTTTGAAATAACTCTGATCCGAGTATTAGATATTAGTAATGCTGATAACATTCTCATGGCCGGAGATTTTAATTTAGGGAATATAAATTGGTCTTCATCTTCCCATTCCACCTGTAATAATAGTATATTTGCTGCCCAACTCTTAGATTTTGTGTTACTACATTCACTCACATAATACAACTATGTGTTGAATAGCATGGATAAAACTTTAGATTTAATTTTATGCAACAAAGTCGTTACTGAGCTCATGCGAAATACCACGCCTTTGTCTGTGATTGATCCTTTGCATCCTCCGTTGCAGATATCTCTCCTGCTTAAAACCTCTAAGTCACTATCTTACAATAATGATGCACGTTTCTGTTTTTTCAAAACCGACTATGATAATATAGTTTCTGAGTTTAACAAAGTTCCATGGAACGAGCTCCTACGGGATAGAAGTAACGTAAATGAAATGATGACCGTTTTTTATTAAATACTTCACTCCATAATTGTGAAATTTGTCCCAAAATACAAACCAAAAAAGCAAACATTTCCAATATGGTTCTCATTTAAACTAAACATGATGCTGAAAGAGAAACACAAGCTTCTAATGAAATTGGGCAAAAATTACTATAACCCGATTCCGATATACCCGATATACCCGATTCGACCGAATATCATTTAGTTTAATAAAAAAACGTTGAAAAATGCAGTTATCTTGCTATGTCGATTATAAAGCGCAATTAGAGAAACTCTTGAAATCTAACCTTAAACTATTCTGGTATTTTTATAAAAGTAAGCGAAACAATCGAAGCAATTACCCAGACAAAATGACCCTAAATGAACTAAATGCTTCAAATGGTCCTGATATCTGTGACCTTTACATAAATCAATTTTCCTCTGTTTATAATACGGACTCGTTTAAAGATAGTGGTATAAATTCTAGTATGGAAGGGGACTCTTTTATCACAACTAGTAACATTACGGTAACAAAAGATGACGTCTTCAGAGTTTTAAAAAGAATGAACCCATATAAGGGTGTAGGTGCAGATAAAATACCTTCGGTATTTGTAGTTAGGTGTGCAACTGCCTTGGCATATCCTCTATCCATTATTGCGGTGTTTTTTCTTCTACGTGAAAAAAATCCCTAATTGTTCCTATCTTTAAATCGGGGAACCATGAAAATGTTTGCAATTACCGACCTATCTCAATTCTTGTTACATTTGCTAAGTTTTCGAAAAGGTAGTTTATCTATATAGGTATTTAGGTAGTTTTATATATGTTTTTTTATAGATTGGTTAATGGTAGATTGTCCTGAACTCTTATCATGTATTACTATTTGTGTTCCATGTAGACCATAAAGACAAAAAACTAGAAAGATCTTTATAAGTTACCCTTTAAAAACTAATTTGGGTATTAACTCTCTAGTCAATCGGCTTATAAATTCTTATAACAGTATATTCAGCCAGAACAACGAAATTGATATAGGTATTCAACAATAGTTTTAACAAATTTAAAAAGAACCTATTAACTATTATCTTCATATCTGATTAAATACTTAAACAGATATGTATATTATAATGTATTTTTGGTTTTGTTTCATCTTTGTTAGCAGTAGATCTACAGAACATTGTTTATTATTATTTCTTTTAGTTTATAATTGCTTGTTTTTTATCTAATCTCATTGTTGTCTAAATTTTTGCATGCCGTTTTCACCTGTAATTGAAATACCATTTTAGTTCACCTAGTTTAAGTTTATCCATGTACGTAAAAGAGTGTTTTATTGAGTATTTTGTTGGTGTATATATAAATAAATAAATTTTTATTTTGTTTTTTTTATATGGATTACAAATTCTTATATTTTATATATATACATATAAAATTAACTAGATGTGATATGATTTTATTAAAAAAAAAACTTTTAAAATTGTTGTAATTGTTAAAGAATATTTATTTTTTTGTAAACGCAAGAAATGAAAGGATATATTTTTTCATTTTTTATTTTATTTATTTACACTAAGTAATACATTTCGAGGTAAATCTGAAAATGCGTTCCTTCGCTTCAATATTTACATGTCATCCGATGTCAGTGACGTTTCGCTAGAGTGGCCAATATGGCACCTTCGATTTGTTTTTCAGCATCATTAGAATTAAACAAAATACTCGACAATCTGAATTTTGCGTATAGGTAGAATATGTAGTCGACTCGAAATCTTTATTTTTTAAGGTTTTATTATTCAGGTAAGGTTTCGATCGAGTCTACCGTACCCCTTGACGATATTATTATTTTTTCTGAATCACACGTACCTCGCAGAACTAACGCCCGCCCTTCCCATTTTTGCAACATTTTTCTTTGATGCTCTGCTTGTATTAGTCGTAGCGTGATACAATATAGCCTATAGCCTTCCTCGATAAACGGGCTATCCAACATAAAAAGAATTTTTCAAATCGGACCAGTAGATCCTGAGATTAGCGCGTTCAATCAAGCAAACAAACAAACAAACAAACAAACAAAACATTGAGACGCGCAGACAAAAGTGCACTCTCTATTCCTTATCATTCTCATATTCCGGTGGGACGACTAATCGAGATGATCAGTGAAAGTTAAGGCGCAGGACTGACAGCTTTTCGTGCTCTTTGAGGCACAGGGGTGAAACACGCTTACACCGGACACGGAACACTGGAATTCCGGGCTGTTATTGAGGCTTACGAAACAAAAAGAATCAAAAACTAAACTTGGCACGGCCTGGGACTCGAACCCAGGACCTCTCTGTGTGCGACCTAACATGCTAGCCACTACACCACCGAGGCAGTTAATATTTAAATATGCTATAGTGCTTAAGTAAATATTGGTGTTTGATTATCAAATCTATTTGTTTACCTGTCCATCTATATCTATGAATAACTTAGCCAATTTGAAATGACTATGGACAAATGGACACACAATTTACCGAACCCGAAAGCAGAGTTGAATGAAGCGAATGAAACAGTACTATAACAATAATATTGTACTTATTTAAAAGATTATTTTTATAGTGCCTCTGGGTCTAATGATACCAATTTAGAAGATTTTTTATTTCTATATAAAACTATAACAACTAAAACTAAGAATTTAAGGTAAAAAGAGAAAATTAATTTAATAAATCAACTGTGATAATTTATTCTTATATGTACAAGAATTGAATTGTTTTTGAAATTTGAGCGTTTATATAATTGTTCTCTATATACTTAATACTAGTCTCTACTCAGGTCGGCGTTTTGCGTAGTCTTCATCCAAATTTACTTAATGAAAACAAACTGAAAGAAAATGAAAATGTGTAAAGTAATATTTATTAAATGAAAATGATTTATATTATTAGTGACAAATTTTTATAATTAATATTACAAACCTCGGGAGCTTTTTCCAACATACAATTGAATATCAGAGCCGCCCTTTCACATCCTTTAGCCTCATCCGATACTTCCACATCATTAACTATAAAAATAAACATCACACTAAACAATATTAAATACGCAAGTAATAAAATGTTATTAAGAATTAAACTTAACCACTTAGACAGGCCTCCTTAAAATGTTCAGCTTTTTTCACAGGTTCAGGATCATCAAACATAAATATCCGGGCTACTTCATTCACACCTTCCACCGAGAGCATTCCTTGGTCATCCATCTGTAATGTTTATAATATTATCATATATATATACAGATGAAGTACTTTACAAGTGTACGTATAAGTAAATACAGTCACGATCTCTAAATTGTCATGTCTGTATAAGATTCATATTCATACAATCTAAATACCCAGGCGTAAAAATTAAAGCTTTGTTCGCACGATCTGTAAATTTCATAATATTACTGTAGGTATGTACACATAACAATATCTTTTCTGCATGGGTACAGTCTTACCATGTTCCACATATATATATACTATATATTAAGTAGGTAACACGAGTTTCAAAGTCTAATTATTAAAAATCAAGCGAACCGAGTAATTGCAGACATTTAAATCGACCTTGTGATAGTCACAATAAGAATATTACAATATATTTTTTATAATTTCGCTAACTATCTATATACTATTAGTACATTGTATAATAACTAATGTTTTTTAGCGTTCCGTGCCTCAAAAGAAAAAAGGTACGCATAGATGATCTCTTTGTTGAAGAAACATATACTTAAGTCTACGGTTCCTTGAAGCTGTGAATAAATCGAACTTCTAAGTTAACGTATTATGTTAAAAATTAATTACAACCGTTTGTGCTGCAAAAACGTGAGCAATCATCGAGTATGCGCAGGATATTTGGCTCTATATGAAAAAATCTTAAAAGATGTTAGTTTTAGTTCATACAATAGCAAAATTAAATTTAAAATTAAATCCAAAGTTTTCAGTTTTTAATCTGTTTTTGTTCAAAAATTATTACTACTACTATTTTCATGGTGTTCACCATGAAAATAGTAGCCACCATATTATTATGTCATATGGCTGTGTAAACAAAAAATAATGCATAATTTGTTTAGTGTTTTTACAGGTGTATTATTGCATTTAGAAGCGCATCAAAGGGAACCAGAATAATAACTCATTTTTTAACAATAAACAATTATCCATTTTATACAAGTGACGTTATGACCACAACAATTTGGCGTCCTTGAAACTTTTATGGTTTATTAGCACTGCAGAATCTGTTTGAGACGCTGTTTGGGTGACCAAAACACTTTACAAGATTATTTTAAATTTTAATCATTTGTACAAAAAATGGGATTGGGATAAATTATAAAATTATAAATTATATAATTATAAATAAATATTTTTAAATTTGAACGGAATCGTCAAAGGGCGAGTCCTACTCGCCTTTGTGCATAATTGTAAAAAATAAGTCACGAAGTATGGGTAAGTTCCCTTCTCTAACAAAGCGCGCTTTCCTAGTCTGGATTGGCAGGTTTGATGTAACTTTCAAAAACTTTATAAATGAAACTATTTTTTCGGATTTTGTCGCAGATTTATTTTGATTTTAATTGGTTCCCGATGTTTCGAGTCACGGGAGAAACTAAGGCATTTGACATTAAATATACTTGTTACAGACTGTGCCTACCCACCCACAATTTACAAAAAAATCCAAAATGGCACCAAAGTACCTTATAAAATTATACATTTTAATTCCAAACATTATAAATTTTTATATTATAAATATGGCAATATTATTAATTTATATCTTGCTATTATAATTATAATTACCTATTACATTTAAATTAAAAATATAATTTTAATCAGATGTTACTATGCTCTATTCACATCTTGAATTAAAATTTATAGAATATATAATTTAATGAATGTAAGTAGGTATGTCCGTCTGAAGCTATCACAAACTACCTGCCAAACCTGTGATTTATAATGTTAAATATTCGCGTAAACCTAAGAAAGTATTATTTCAAAGACGTAGTAAGCAATATACTCATAAGTGGAAAGCGATTTGCACGTAAAAATATCCGACTCTTATATTATATCGGTACTACTAGCGGGGTCAGCGGTACATACTATTTTTGTGTTTATACTGTTACCTACTTATAAAGTACAAACGATTGATTCACCATTTAAAGTTCGACCCCTTTTTTCTGAGAACTACTCTATTGTGTATGCCTGTAAAAGAAAAGATTATACTGCTCTTAATACGCAAAGTTTTTTGAGTAAGTACATACATCGATTAGCTAAGTTACTGTTGCAATACGTCTAGATATTTAAAATAACCTTTACTACAGGAAAGTCTTTTATTCTCACAGGAATAGACAATACTGCAATTATAGCGTAGGTAGTCGTCAGAAAAGGGGAGTGTTTGTGAACGAAGACTCGATTTGTACATCGATTGGTACATTATTATGAATGATAGTATAAAGCCACATTAAAAGTAATAGTATAAAGTCACAAATATTTGTTTTATATTTTTAGCGCGAACGAAGCTACGGTTTTCACTAATATAAGATAAATCTCTTATGCTATTCTACTATTTACTATATCATGAATAATATCATGAAGCCAACAAAAAATCAACATCATAATATATTAGAATCGAGTCAAATACTAGCAGCTAAAAACACTTGAAATATCGTTTAGCTAGTTACCAATCCTGCGGTCTTGTATATACACGCCATAACACATTTAGCATCCTCATTATCAGGCAATTCAGACCTAGCGAATTTTTCTGAATCTTCTGGTGATAATGTTTGATCTTCAATGCATTTCAAAACTTTCTCTACAATTCTTTCATATTCACCTGCCTGTAAATAAATGGGTTAAACAGTAAATTATTATAGTTGTTTCTATGATCAAGCCATTTTAGAAATAAAAAATAAAAAAGTAATAATAGTGAAAATTGATGAAATTAAATATTAAAACCAATCTTACTTATTGGTTCAATAGAACGCTGAAATATTTTAAAAAATAACTTTTATCGCTTGAATTTAGAAATCTTTTACCATAGTTAACCAATGGTGTACTGTCACAATGATGTATTCCTACTTGTAAATTTAAAAAAAAACTTTAAAATGATATAATTCGTACCTATGTAAAGGTAACTTGTATTTCTATTTATTAAAAATATCAATACTCACATTCACATTAAGATTGAAGAGCAGAACGCTGTAAAATAGGAAATGTATAATAAATTTTATCATTGTAAAATGCTTAAAAATGTTGTCACAGATTCGACGTGAAAATCGTTGTGAATAATATCTTATATACCTAAGCGAAATTAGTATTTGTCATCATCAAATTGATAGAAATTTAAAAATATATCAGATGATAAGGTGTTAAACCATATACCATAGTTTATGAGAAAATTATACTTATCTCTCACAAAATGAGACTAATTATATTGTAACATACAAGTACAATAGTAAACTAAAGTAACCATGTTCTATTTATAATATAATACATAAAATACCGGAAGTACAAAAATTATGATGTTGTAGTTACAATATTTACATTACATTTACTTTTTATCCTTGGGAAATAAAAAAAAAACAGATTCATGTGGGGCTCACAGGTCAGAAAGTAGCCAATACTACCCACTAAAACCCAAGCACCCATCTTTCATCTTAATGAGTCGTCGCAGAATCGCTTGCGCATACAAACACGACTCTCCGTAAGCCGGGTAGTTCTGCCGAAGCAAACTACACAGCCGATTGCGTTGCTTCACAGTCCACTCAACTACCAGAGAAGTACCTGGAGTAACCCGCACGATACACCGTCTATCGAAGTGGATTATTTTTACATAAAAGCATAATATAACAACCTTAGATCTTATAAATCACTGCCGTGGATTGCACAAAGGGCTATAGAAGCACTAAGTAACATAATATAATATAAGTACATAATTTGAAAAAATACTTCTCCTTAAATGGATGGTATCTGATACACAACAATATTATAGAGTTCAATAATTTCTTCCATTTCTATTTTCTTTGCAAATTTCTAAAGCTTTGAGTAATTTTAACCGCGAAATTAATTCACATTCACCAAAACACTGTTTTATACATTTTACAACTAATGAATTAATAATTAAATTAAACAAAAAATTAAGACGGGGCAAATGACGATCAATCAATCAGCACGCGAGGTGCGTCCCGTCGCATGCCATTTCATAATTTGACCGATTAACTGCCAGTTTCTATAACTTTATCTACCGATAGACCGGTAGATACTTTTATACGATTTTGACAGGTTGTCACTTTTAATGTGTCAAAATAGTATGAAAGTAACTACCAGTCATCGGTAGATAGAGTTATTGAAACTGGCAGTTACTTTGAAAGGTTTGAAACTTGAAAGTATATATTGGTGTTTGATTATCAAATCTATTTGTTTACCTGTCCATCTATATCTATGTATACGGTCTAACGGCTCTCGCAAGTTTGTACGAAAGTCATTCATTTTTTGTGCTCCAAACTAAACTTGGCAGAGAGTTAGTTAAAAGTCAGTAGATGTCCGCCAAGAACTAATTTTGTGACAGGGCCGGATTAATTAGGTCTAAGGGCTCTCCCAAGTTTGTTTGACAGTTCTTCAGGTTTTGTGGTACATACTTTAAGGAAGTCTAAGGACTGTCACAATAGTGTATGAAAGTCCTTCATCTTTTGTGCTACAAAATATTATAACATACAATATGTTATCGGCTGAAATGGAATAACTGGTTCATTAAATGGGATATAAATCGTAAACGATAAGTTTTACAAAAATATTTACAAGAAACAAAATACGTGAAATTTTACTATCTACGATAATGATATCTATGACTTTTGCTCTAAAGTGTAAACTTTCCGAGATATCGGCCAAAAACTTTTTCATGATGGCACCTGAAGCCCCACGGTATCTGTCAGCATTTTGTGATTTTATCCTCAGTTAGTAATCTTAAAGCTTATAAAAAAATGGATCGTAAATTTTGTGCGAGGTTAAATGCTATTTGTACTTGCCTAATTCAGACACAGATTTTGTTGGTTTTTACTTTTTAGTGGGTAGTACTGGTTTCTCTAACTGGTGAGCTCCACATTACGTACATGTAGTATGTTTTTCCAACTTAAAAAAAATGGCCAAAACAGCGGCCAAATAATTTAGTTGCGCTGTCTTAAATGATAAGCTTTTATTTTGATCCCAAATTTTTAGATTTTCTAAATTTGATTTTATTATTACCTACTGCAATCGTTTTGTCTGTGTTGGTAGCGGTAGGTAACTAAAAATCCGATTTTTAAATTTGAAGTATAATGTTTAATTGGATATAGGTACGAATGAATGAAAAAAAACGGATGAATATAGGTGTAACTCACTTAGTTACGTTAAAAAATTATACATAGGATAATTTTTCATTTGACATTCGTCATGGGTCGACTCTGATGGTTTTAGATGGGGCTTGAGCCACCTACCCCCCCCCCCCCCCCCCCCTCCATCTGGATCCGCTACTGCATACTTGTATTTTGCAATGTATGTACTCGTAGAACTTAAAGCGGATTAATATCATTTTTATACATAAAACCTCCTTGAACTTAAAAGTCTGTGGGATATTAAATAATGAGTGTTAAGCTTGGTAGCAGTCATTTTTTATTTTATTAAAATCGAATCGAACTCTATTAAAAGGGATAAAAGTGATATATTGTATAATCCGATAGTAGTCAGCTGAATAAAAAATATATATTTTATATAAGTATATATTTACTAGCCCAGCGATATGCGCTCTCTCCTCTGATATTAATGAATACGAATCTTTTCTATCATGATTACTACTTGTCTTACGGTAAAAGAAAACATCATGAGGAAACCTGCATATCTGAGAAAACCTAGCAAGTTTTCGAAAGACATGTGAAGTCCGTCAACACTATGGCCTGAACCCCTCGTGCTGAGGGAGGCCCGTGCCCAGTAGCGGGACGTTAAAAAGGGATGAAGACAATATATTTATAGAATCTTTATATTTTGTGGTCGTGGCCATGTTTCGTTTGAATCTTGCGTCACCGCCACTCTTGTGATGTGACGCTATGTATCTCTATGTTTGGCGGTTTGGGTGTTATCATTTATGCTGGAGTGTGTCACAGATTTTATAAGGTCTGTCCATCATGTTTAATAGCGCCAACGACATCTTTTGCCCTCGACTTTCCTTTGCACCATAAAATGTTCCATAGAGTCTTCGTTACGGGTGGTATGTCCGAAGAACTTGAGGATTTGTAATTGCACGGACGACGATAAACTCACTTTGATATTCAGCTCTTTCAGGATCAAAACGTTGGTTCGGTACGCGGTCCATGGGATTCCCAATGTTCAAGAACCATGCGCATGATGTACGATGTGTATATCTTGAACAATAGGGGAGATAATGTACAGCCCTGTCTAACTCCGGCATGCGTTTTAAAACGTTCGGAGACATTACCGTCAACTCGAACCGCGGCTGTGCCATCTTCATACAGACGTCTAATGAGATATACAAGGTTTTGTGGTACTCCCATTTCCATCAGGACCCGCCATAGCTTCCACAACTTGACGGTATCGAAAGCTTTCGTAAAATCGACTAATCATATATAGAGGGCGACGTTGAACTCTCTAGTGTTTTTCCACAATTTGTCGCATTATGAGTCTGTTGTCTTGCGCCTCTGTCTCTCACAAAAACAGCTTGCTCGAGGGCGATTTCCAGCCACAGCGGCCAATCTCATTGAGACTACCCATCTGCGCGGGAGATATTAGTGCAAAAGTGTACGCGCAAATACAATTACACTCTCTATTCCTTATCACTCTCATATTCCGGTGGAATGACTGCTCGACACTGCCAGTGAGAGTTAAGGCGCAGGACCAACGTCTTTACGTCGAAGCACAGGGGTGAAACACCGCCAACTTCCCAGTTCCGGGATGTTATTGAGGTTTACAAAACAAAATTATATGAATAACTAAACTTGGCCCGACCTGGGCCTCGAACCCAGAACCTCTCCATGTACGACCTAACATGCTAGCCACTACACCACCGAGGCAGTTAATATAAATATGCTATGATGCTGAAGTATATATTGGTGTTTGATTATCTAATTTATTTGTTTACCTGTCTATCTATACCTATCTATGAATACCTTAAACATTTTGAAAAGAGTTTGACAAATGGACACACAATTTACCGAATCCAAAGGCAGAGTTGAACGAAGCGGATGAAACAGTACTATAACAATAATATTGTATTTCATAAATTATTACTACATTAGGTCTAATGATACCATTTTTGTAAGATTTTTTATTTGTATATAAAACTATAACAACTAAAACTAAGAATTTAAAGTGAAAAGAGAAAACTAATTTAATAAATTAACTGATAATTTACAAGCATTAAATTGTTTTGTTAATCTACAAGCTTTGAGTTGTTTTTGAAATTGAAGCAATTGTCTATTTTTTCTCTACTGGGGCCGGCGTTGTACGTAGTCTTCATCGACATTTACTTAATGAAATAAAACTGAAAGAAAATGAGAATGTGTAAAATAAATTATTGAATGATAAATTTTATTAGTGACATAATTTTATAATTAATATAACAAACCTCGGGAGCTTTTTCAGACCTACATTTGAATATCAGAGCCGCTCTCTCACATCCTTTAGCCCCATCCGATACTTCCACATCATTTACTATAAAAATAAACATCACATTAACCAATATTAAATACGCATATTATAAAATGTTTTAAGAATTAAACTTAACCACTAAGACAGGCCTCCTTAAAATGTTCAGCTTTTTTCATAGGTTCAGGATGATCAATCATAAATATACGGGCTACTTTATCCACACCTTCCACCGAGAGCATTCCTTGGTCATCCATCTGTAATGTTTATAATTTTATCATATGTAAATATGAAGTTCTTTCAAGTGTTCGTATGAATAAATACAGTCATGATCTCTAAATTGACATGTCTGTATAAGATTCATATTCATACAGTCAAAAAATCAATGCGTAAAAATTAAAGCTTTGTTCGCACGATCTGTAAATTTCTGAATATTATTGTTTGTAGACATAACAAGTAAATTTATATATATTCTGCATAGGTACAGTCTTACCAACTTCCAGATTTTTATTTCTGGTTCATGTCATTGACGCAAAAATTAGAACTTAGCTCACATGGCTAGTATATAAAGAATATAGTAATTATGTGAGCTAATCTAGTACCTTTATAAAAAAAAACATAATAGCAATGAATAATATCGCTGACAAAAGATATGTGTTACTTAAGTAACTAATTTCTTACAAAAAAATTAAGTCATCTTAAAATCATAATACAAAACAAAAATTTCAAAAATCTGTTTTAGGATAAATAATAATAAAAAGTGTAATTTATTAAAGAACAAGCAAACCGAGTAATTTCAGATATTTAAATTGACCTTGTGATAGTCACATAGAGAATAAGAATATTACAATATATTTTTATAAATTCGCTTTCTACTTATATACTATTATATTGCATAATAACTGATGTTTTTTCAGCATTCCGTGCCTGAAAAAAAAGGTACGCTTAGAGGATCTCTTTGTTGTTTATCTATCTATCTGTATGTCTATCTGTCTATCTCGGGAACGCGCGGAGATATCGAGTTGAAATAAACACATATAATTAGTTCTACGGTTCCTTGAATCTGTAAATAAATTTAACTTCTAAGTTAACGTAAGATAAAGATACAGCCTGCAGTGCTGCAAAAAACGTGAGCAATCATCGAGTATGCGCTGTCATAATTTACTCCATATGAAAAAAACCTAAAAAATGTTAGTTTTCGTTCATGTACTAACATAATTAAATTTAAAATTAAATTTAAAGTTTTCAGTTTTTTTAATTTGTTTTTGAACACCATGAAAATAGTAGCTACAATATTATTGTCATACGGCTGTGTAAACAAAAATTAATGCATAATTTGTTCAATGTTTTTACAGTTGTATTCTTGCATTCAGAAACAGCACACCAATTATAACTAGAATAATAACTTACTTTTTAATTATAAACAACTATCCATTTTATACAACTGACGTCATGACCACAACAATATGGCATTCACTGTGCTTAGCGTTTTTGTCAAATTATGCGCGAAATTTGAAAATATAAAATTTGAATGCATTTTTATGAAACTTTTAGATTGAATAAAAATTTTGCGTTTAGTGGTTTATTAGCACTGCAGAATCTTTTTGAGACGCTGTATGGGTGACCAAAACTCTTACAAGATTATTTTTACAAAAATTGGGATTTGGGAATCAATTTCTAAATTTATACACAATCGTCATAGGGCGAGGCCTACTCGCCGTGGTGCATAATTCTAAAAAATAAGTCACGTTGTATGGGTTAGTTCCCTCAACTCCCCAAAGCGCGCTGTCCAAGTCTGGGTTGGCAGATTTGATGTAACTTTCAAAATCTTTGTAAATAAAACTATATTTTCAGATTTTGTCGCGGACTAATTTTGATTTCTGGTTCCCGACGTTTCGAATCTTTACAGTAATCTCGGGAGAGGCTAAGGTATTTGACGTCGACGACCCACAATTTAAAAAAAAACAAAATGGCACCAAAGTAGGTACCATATAAAATTATGCATTTTAATTTTGAAAATTTTAAAATTTTTAAAGTTTGATTTATGCTATAAATATGGCATTGCTCTTATAATAATAATCACCTATTTCAATTATTTATAATATTTGTTAAATATTATTATGTAGTTTTGCTATTATTAAAATATGTATATTGTGTTATAACACAATGAATTTAAAATATAAATTGTTTAAGCAATATTTAACTTTCATATATTATAATTTAATTAAGCACTAATTTGAATATAAGTTTTAAGAAAATTAAAAAAGATTTAAAAAAATTGTACTTTGGTTTCTTGAAAAGTTAAATATTAAGCAACACTACTAAAAACAAAAAATATAATTTTAATCAGATGTAACTATGCTTTATTTACATTGTCCCCTACAAGTTATTTTGAATTATAATTTATAGATTAGGTATATAATTGAATGAATGTCAGTTGGTATTCAGCATAGAGAAGGATGTGTATGCAGTCCGTCTGAAGCTATCACAAACTCCCTGCCAAACCCGTGATTTATAATGTTAAATATTCACGTAAACGTAAGAAAGTATTATTTCAAAAAAATAGTAAGTAATATAAGTGGTTAGCGTTTTGCACGGGAAAATATGCGACAAATATTGGTATTACTAGCGGGATTAGCGGTAGGTACACACATTTTTTGTATTTATACTTTTACCTACTTATAAAGTACCAACAGGCCCGCCGCTAGCTGTGTCGTCGCCCGCGTGCAATACCGATTATGCCGCCCTACGACTACTTACTCTGAGTTTTGTCAAAAAATGGATATTTGGAGTAGTTTTCTCATTATGGTGGAAAAAAAACAACTTAACGAAGATAAAACATTTATTTTAAATAATTAAGCACTTATTATTTTTGTTTACAGAAATTTAACTCTTCTTGCCTTTACATTTGCGAAATCTTCTATCAACTTTCTTGTATCCAAACTGTCTAAAATTTCATGTTCAATCGAAACTATAGCTAAATAACTTAGTCTTTGCTGAAGCATTGTTGATCTTAAATAATTTTTGATAATTTTTAATTTTGAAAAGGATCTTTCACCAGATGCAACTGAAACTGGCAGTGTAAGTAATATTCTTATAGACTACAGGCCCGTGTTGAAAAAATTATGGGTCATTTGAACCACCAGGTGACCTATCTAGAACGATATAAGAGCATAAAATAATAAGATTCAGCACTATGCCGTCACTTGTAAGCTGTCCAACCGAATGCAGGTGAGAATTCAAAAGTAAGATTTATTTGTACTAATTTTCATACTCTTTTCGTGATTCGTATGCGTTTTATACAACGTAAAAGCAAGAAAACAGTCAACGAAGCAAGGTGTATCATATTCGAAAGGATTTATACGTCGAAAAGCAGTAACGAAGCTTTCAAAAAGACAACTATGAAATTGGAAGCAACGTCGTTTCTTCCCTTGTTTCCGGGAGTTAAAACAACATATGAAGAGAAGTACCTACATAGCACAGATTTGGTGTAATGCCTACAAACAAATACCGTCGACCTTGTTACCAATAAGCTATGGATGGATTCTCAATGACGGTCGGTACGATTTCGACTGGTTCCACGGCGAGGAATGCCCTCAAAAAGTCTGTGACATAACGGAACCGGATGAGGAATCAGGCGAAGAAGATGATGACGTCATAGGTAAATAAATAAATCTTTACATCTTTAATCTGTACGTAAGACTTTGATTTTGACAAAAACATATTTATGTTTCAGAAAATGATAGAGAAAATAATTCGGACCTCGATGAAGACGTTGATTCCGATACCAACTCAGCGGCTGATTCCGATACTGAATAATTTAAAGGAAAACCATAATTTTTATTATCATTAAATATATCGATTTTTTCTAAAAAATGATTGTTTTATTTATTCACATCATTACAATGAAACAAATCAATTATATATATGTATCAATAATGTTTGAAGTATATATTAAACCAAAAAGTATACAAAACTTTTGATACTGAAGATTAACAGTTTCAATTCTTGTATATAATATACACACCATTTCAGTTCAGTTAGACGTCATAGTGATTTTATGATATTATCAATTGTTCTCTTCAAAAATATGTTAATGCCGTACTGTATCAGATGACCATAAAGTACCCTTAAAATGGTAGCGTCATTTTCATCAGCCTAAAAGATATGGTCTGCATTAAAATGTACGGCATTATTTTTTCCTAATTTATTAATGTTAATACTATTTAAAACAAGAGATAAAATGTAGAAAACTGCTATATTCCATTAATCTATGATATTTAAACTTTTGCATAATTTCAGTTTTTTTATTTCTCTATAATTTTTTTTAGAACAGTTTCTTTTGAACGGCAATACTATATAACAATTGTATTTTACAATATCATGTTAAAAAAAAAGTTCCCGTACAGGATCAAATGACTTAAGCCTTTAAAAATCAAGGATACGATGAAATTAAGATAATTATTGGTATGCATTCAAATGAACAATCATTTTTTGACGGCATTATTTTTAATAGTACTTTTGAGTGCTATATAATGTTTTGGAACCGAAGCCGTACTTTTTCAAATCACCCCCTGGACCACGGTAAGAGAGGGGGTTGCAGCCCTCGATTTTTTCCCCTTGTCGCATGATTTTTGTACGGCGTTGCGGAATAATGGATTAGAAGCAGTATTGAAATAGTATGAAACTGATGCCGTACAAAATCAAATGACCAAATTTACCCTGGAAATTGTCGGAAAATAAAAAAGAATTCTGACTTTGTGGCGCACCATTTTTTTACGGCACTACGCGTTTTCTTATTATTTTTCATGGATCTATCGATGGTAAGAATGCCGTACAAAAATATATGACCAAAATGTACTCACTCTACCTGTACTTTTGAATTCTCACCTGCACTCAGTTGGACAGCTTACAAGTGACGGCATTGTGCTGAATCTTATTATTTTATGCTCTTATATCGTTCTAGATAGGTCACCTGGTGGTTCAAATGACCCATAATTTTTTCAACACGGGCCTGTAGTCTATTAGCGCTATTGCTGTATTTGGAAATGTTGAAATTAAGTCATTGGTAAAAAGATACTGTAATAAAGTTTGTGGATCATTAGACTGGTTTTCTGCAAAATGCAACTTTAATGCAATGATTTCATTAAATAAATCAATACCGTCAATGTCTGATTCATTACTTGAATTATCTTTAAGTTTCAGATTTAAATCTTTACAATGTTTCATTAACTCATCATTGGAATAATTAAATAAGTTATTGCTAAAAAAGCCAAATACGTCGGTAAATGTTTTTAACTCGTCGAATCTATCCTTTAAAGAAGTTATTGTCTGATTTAGGATTCTAAAATAAAACTCTACTCTATATTTGATTTTGGGGTCTACTAAAACTTCATCACTGTGTTCATAGTGAAATTGTGTTGATTTTTTTCTTGGACGAATTGTATGTATTGGTGGGAAATCTGTTTCTACGTTGAGTTCGTGAGCCACTTTGGAAGCTTCTGCTAACACCGTTTCAAAGTGTTCAGCCGTGCGATATTCTGTGAACTTATCAATCAACTTATTTAACAAATTTATGCACATTTGAGTATTCATTGTGGGGTTCTGCATCATTTTGCTCAGAGCATTGATTTCGTTTAAAATATCGAACCAAATTATTACCGAGCAAATAAATCTATAATTTTGAATGCTTAAAGCAAGCGAATGAGATTTGTGAGATGTAGTACTATCCCATTCCGACGAATCACCACATATTTCCAGCAAAGCATCAAATATTTTTTCGAGGTTATACCGTAATGGTTTAACTGCATCGATTCTGCTGGACCATCGCGTGGCACTTAAAGCTTTTAATTTTAAATCTGGTAAATGTTTGCAAATTACCGACCACCTTTTTGTAGATGATGAAAAGAAAACGTAAATTTCTTGAATTATATTAAAGAAATTCACAGTTTCATACGTAACATTTGCTGCATCGTTCACAACCAAATTAAGACTATGCGCCGAGCATGGGACGTAAAATGCGCGGTTATTGATTTCCAAAATTTTTTTTTGTAGTCCATTGTGTTTTCCACGCATATTAGAACCATTGTCATAACCTTGACCACGTAAGTTTTGAATGTTGAGATTTAATTGTGAAAATAAATCCAAAACAAAATTTAATAGACCTTCACCCGTGGAGCTGGTGATCGGACAGAAACCAATGAAATTTTCACATATCTCAACATTTTTTGTTTCATTATTTAAAATAACATACCTAAGTACAACTGTAATTTGCTCTGTATGACTTACATCTGGTGTGCAATCCAAGATAATGGAGAAATATTTTGATTTTTTAACTTTGTTCAATATATAATTTTTTATGGTCGTGCCGAGCAACTCAATTATTTCATTCTGAATTTGATCTCCTAAATAATGAGCCATACGACTTGAATCTGATTTCGAGGACTGAATTCTATGAATATGTTCCCGCATGACTGAATCAAAGGATGCTATCATTTCGATTGCTTTTAAAAAATTACCATTATTATGTTCATATAATATTTTTGAGGACCCTCGGAAAGCCAGACACTGATGAGATAAAAACTTGATTACGCCTATGATTCTTTCTAATACATCACACCATTGTTTTTTTTTCCGATTCTAATAGTCTCAGCTGCATTTGATTTACAGTAGTTTTATTTTTTAACATATTATTCAATTGTACCCAATATTTCACATTTTCACTGTGGGAAACACTTGTTTCATGTCTTTTCAATGTTAATGATAAATGTTGCCAATCAGAAAAACCGTTTAAAGCAGACAAACTACTAACAGATTTACCAAATATTTTGCAACAAAAACAATACACTGAATCTTTTGAAATAGAGTAAACAAGCCATTCTCTGTTAATTTTTTCTCCATTGGGAAGATTTCTATAATAATAATTGTCTGTAAATTTTCTTCCGTGGTCATTTATAGGAAAGTTGCAGTTGGACGCCTGTACAGGACCACGATTAACCAAAATATTTACAAGATCATTAGTCATACTGACAGGCCACAAACCGGGATCATCACCACAATCTAAATTGCTACATATTACTGATGACGATAAACTGCTTACAGGTTCTTCAGTAGTACCTTGTAATGTTTTACTTGACGCTCCTTCCGAAGAACATATATCTTTTTCTTCAGTTACGTCCATAGCTTCTTGATTTAAGGCTGTGCTTGTTAGAGCTACCTCAATATCTTCTCGGCATTCCGTTTCCTTATTTTCTGGCTTGCCTAAAAATTTTAGTAAAGAACCCGCCATTTTTTCTTTGTGTAAATCTTTTTCACGTTTTTGCTGTCGAAATTGCGCTCCCGAAAGTTTTTTCCTTTTCTGCGGTTCCTGAAATTATTTGTAAATGTTAGGTATCTTTTTAATTTTCCTTTTTTGATACAATACTATACCGGAAAAGTTCAGACAAATATGATTCGAACCCACGTAACATTTTTTAAAATAAGTTCATTTCAATCATAACATAACCTATTCATTAATTTTCAAAATTAATATTAAAGACGAATTTTATATACTAAAACGTATATTATTCAATAATTAAAAACCCTTATTTATTGTTCCTTGAACAGTAATTATTGTGATAAATCTATAAATAAATGTAGGTTAGTACTTACCATAATTACGATTCCTTTGCACTTCGGTTTTATACTGACGGATGATTGAATTATAATTACAGTAGACAAGTTTAAATATCAATAATTAAACCAAAATCCACTTCAAAAGAACTATTAACAAAATAATTGCAATTCAATGTGCCATCGTTACTATTTATCTACCATAGCACTGTTCTAATGCGTAGAAGTATCTAGGTACCTAACCTACCAATTGACAAGGAAGCGCAAAGGGGATTCCCCTAACTTCGCCAGTCCTGTTTTTCATAGAATGACAGACAACGTTTGGTAATGCATCTTATTTTTAACGGATGCCAATAGATGGCGGTTTTAACGTCATTTAATTATTAAAAATAGCTCCCATAGTAATTAAAATAAGAGAATATATAAAAAACAATAGAATTTTTTACCTCATAAATTTTTTTATGTTTCCTGTGTGATTGCTCCGCCACCTTGTAATCTTTTGCACTCAATTATGATTATGAAAAATTACAAAAAGTTATAAAATAGTTAGTTATTTGTCGCGCGACTCGCGCGCCGACTAGCCGGTGACCGGCTAGACCGCTGCGGACTAGGCGCCCCAAGTTGGTATCCTATGCGCGCCCTCTAAGTAGGAGTCGACCGGCCAGGGGTACAATGACTAGAATTAAGTATGAGTCGCTCGATTTGCCGCCCCCTGGGCGTGCCGCCCGTGTGCGGTGCACGCTTTGCACGCCCGCTTACGGCGGCCCTGAGTACCAACGATTGATTCACCATTTAAAGTTCGACCCCTTTTTTTATCTGAGAACTACTCTATTGTGTATGCCTGTAAAAGAAAAGATTATACTGCTCTTAATACGCAAAGTTTGTGTAAGCATATACATCGATTATTTATTCTCACAGAAATAGATAATACGACAATATCTTAGGTAGTCGTCAGAAAAGGAGAGTGACATTTTGAATGAAAAATCGATCGTAGGTAAATTACTATAAATGATAGTATAGAGCCACACATACATTATAAGTAATAGCATAAAGTCACAAATATTTGTTTTATACTTTAAGCGCGAACGAAGCCGGGGTTTTTGCTAATATAAGATAAATCTTTTATGCTATTCCACTTTTACCATGAATCATGATCATGAATTTAATCATGAATCGTATCATAAAACCAACAAGAAAACAATACCATAATATATTAGAATCGAGTCAAATACTAGTAGCTAAAAAGTAAAAACACTTGAAATGTCGTGTAGTTACCAATCCTGCGGACTTATATAAACACGCTATAAGACATTTTGCATTCTCATTATCAGGTAATAATCCAGATCTAGCGAACATTTCTGAATCTTCTGGTGACATTATATGATTTTCAGAGCATATCAAAGACTTCTCTACAATTATTTCATATTCACCTGCCTGTAAATAAATAACAGTAAATTATTATTTTAGTTTCTATTGTTATTATTAAAATTTCTATAAGGGTGGCATGATCTCTAAGAAGACGAGCCAATTTAGAAATAAAAATTAAAAAGTAATAATAGTGAAAATTGATTGAAAGTAATAAGAGTGATTAAATATTAAAACCAGTTTTACATATTAGTTCCGTAGAACGCTGAAAGATTATACAAAATTACTGTTATCGCTTGAATTTAGAAATCATTTACCATAGTTAACCAATGTACTTTCAGAATAATGTATTCCTACTTGTAAATACCAAAAAAACTTTCAAATAATATAAATCGTAGCTATGTCAAAATAACTTATATTTCTATTTAAAAAAAATAGTAATACTCACATTCACATTAAAATTGAAGAACAGTACGCTGTAAAATAGGAATTGTAAAATAAATGTTATCATTGTAAAATGTTTCAAAATGTTGTCACAGATTCGACGTGAAAATCGTTGTAAATATCTGTCTGTAATATCTTATATATGCCAAATTAGTATTTGTCATCATCGAATTGATAGGAATTTAAAAATATTACAGATAATAGGGTGATATACTATATAACATAGTTTAGGGGAAAATTATACTCATCTCTCACAAAATAAGCCTAACTATAGTGTAACATACAAGTACAATAGTAAGCTAAAGTAACCATGTTCTATTTATTATAATATTTAACATAAAATACTGAAAGTACACAAATTATGATGTTGTAACTACATTTACATTTTTATTCTTAGGAAATACAAAATAACAGGTGTTCATGTATACAACATAATTTGAAAAATTACTTCTCCTCTTCATGCCCCTTAAATGGATGGTATCTATACACAACAGCATTATAGAGTTCAATATACTTATTTTACTTCTACAATAATTTTATCTAGATAACTAATTCTAAAGCTTTGAGTAATTTTAACCACGAAATCAATTGACAATGACTAAAACACTGTTTGTTTTATACATTTTACAACGAATGAATTAATAATTTAAATAAACAAAAAATTAAGACGGGGCAAATGACGATCAGCACGCGAGGTTCCATCCTATGTCCAATTCACAATTTGACCGTTTTACTTTGAAAGGTTATAATTATGGACATGCCGAATAGTCGGCCACTTTTGCAGTCGGCGACTTAACTCCCAACCCTTTGCCCCCTTTGTACCATAAAAAAAGCCAAGCTATGTTCGTCCTCTAAAGATGCACTGCTCAAGCAGGTTGTAAATGTGGTATTTGCGGTATTGGTGTTTGATTACCAAATTATGTTTATCTGTCCATCTATATCTATGTATAAGGTCTAACGGCTCTCGCAAGTTTGCGAACTTTAAACTTTAAGGCAGGGAATTAGTTACAAGTTAGTAGATATCCGCTAACTACTAATTTTGCGACAGGGTTGGATTAATTAGGTTGAAGGGCGGCTCTCGCAAGTTTGTTTGACAGCTCTTCAGGTTTTGTGCTACAAACTTTAAATTTGGTAGGGAGGTGGTTAATTTTTAATGGTAACGGTAACGATGACGCTCTAATAAGTTTTCATTATGTTTTTCATTTCTTATGATACAAATTTTTAATTTGGCCTTTTTAATTTGACCTTTTAGAATTATACAAATCGGACACTCCATTCAAAAGATATTACGAAATTTAAAATATATCATAAATGTACGAAGGTTAATGTTGTATATATAACTGTTGTTTTTTTTTTGAGTTGAGAGTTTCTAGTAGAAGAAAACTCGTTCATTTAAACTTACTTTAACTTTACACAAAATATTTACTTTGGGACATATTGTGATTTGCCTTCATTGCTAGTAGTATCAATAAAACCTTCAATGTCATGTGATATTTGGTCCTCGTTTAAATCAGGGGATCATACCACTGACTACGCTGGCCTTATTCGAGTTGGCGAATTTCACATATCTTTCGAAAACTTGTCAGGCTCTCTTTGAAATTTTTTTCTTTGACAGGTTTTCTCCGTGGTCCGTGTTTGTGTCTGTCTGTGGCATCATAGCTCCCGAACAGATTAACCGATTTTGATTTTGTTTGAAAGGTGAATCGGGAGAGTTCTTAACTATGTTTGATGAAAATCGGCTCAAGATGGCCGTCGCCAAAAAGGGCGGATCACTTATTTTATTATTTTTAAAACTCAACTTTATTTTTTTAATTTATTATTTTTAAAACTAAATTTCAAATTCAAGAAGGCCGCCACACCACCACAAAATGGCGAATTACCTACTTATTTTATTACTTTGTGTCGTAGGTTTTTAATATTTTTAATTTATTGTATTAGGTACTATTATAAAGTTTGAAGGAATTCTGCTTTACATGTATAATGTAAACATCAAAATTCATTTCATATTTTAACTTTTAAATTTCTTTTAAACTTGTTTTTTATCTTTTATCCAATTGAAATGAATACTTTATTTAATTATTACATATACACACTTTAATATTTCTTAAACAATTGATATTTGTATTTATATTAGACAATTTTCATATTATACAAATAGCAAGACCAAATAAATAATATTGTCACATCAATTTGTAATATGTTTTAAAAATTAAAATTGTTACAAATAAAATAAATAACTTTACAAGTTACTATGGTGTCATTTGATTATTTTTTGTAAATATGCGGGTAGGCAGAAGACACTGTCTGTAACAAGTACATAAACCTCTGAGACGTCAAATACCTCAGTTTCTTCCGTGACCGTGACGATTGCTGTAAAGCATTCGAAACGTCGGGCACCAAAAATCAATATAAAATCCGAAAAGATAGTTTTATGTATAATTATAACTACATAAAACGTACCCGAACGTATGATGGGGTGAACCGGAGTGAAGCGAGATTGAATCGCTCATATAATAATAGCATAATAGTTATAATATTTTTATAGTAGGTACCTTAGGAACTAATTAACTTTTAATTCTGAGATTTTTTCTATATAAAACTATAATAACCAATAACTAAGAATTTAAGGTGAAAAAAGAAAATAAAGTAAATAAATTTTAAATCTTTATTCTCATCTACAAGTGTTGAACTACAGATGATTATCAAATTCTTTTTTCTTGTGTTGTGCACTACATGAAGTCAAACTGAAAGAAACGAAAAACATAATACATTTATGTTGTTATTAATAAATTTATAAATCTTAGTGTAAAATTTATAAAATATTATGAACCTCAGGGGCTTTTTCCGCGCCACATATGAACATCAGAGCTGCCCTTTCACATCCTTTATCCCCATCCGACACTTCGATATCATTTACTGTAAAGATTATTATCACGTTTTTAATCATTAGTCAATAGGTAAGAATAATCACATGTTTCAATAAAATGATTTAAAAGTTAAACCTAACCACTGAGACAGGCATCCGCAAATTGTTTGGCTTGTATAGATCGTTCAGGATCTTCAGACATAAATATACGGCCTAATTCATTCACACCTTCCACAGAGAGCATTCCTTGGTCATCCATCTGTAATGTTTATAATATTATTATATGTAAAAATGAAGTACTTTTCAACTGTACGTATGAGTAAATACAGTCACGATCTCTAAATTGTGATGCCATATCATAATCATTGTCATAATCTTATACAGAGATTCATATTCATACAATCAAAAAACCCAGGCGTAAAAATTAAAGCTTTCTTCGCACGATTAGTATAAAAAGAATTGCAGTGAATAATATCTTACTGACAACCAAAGTAAATTACCATTTTCATACGATATTAAAAATAAGTCATTATAAAATCATTATCCAAACAAATAAAATGTATTATTATTTGTTGCAAAATAAACCCAAACATCTATTTCCGGTAAAAAATTATGTTCACGAGATTCATACTCGGATCAAAAGTGTTATTGTTAAAAGACAAGCGAACCGAGAAATTGCAGACGTTTAAATCAACCTTGTGATAGTACGAGTAACATCGAGAATAACAATGAGTATTACAAGATTTTGTTTATTAATAAATATTAATGTTACTGTTGCATTTCTTTTTTAGTGTTTTTTTTTCGTAAAAGACAACTCTATCCCTTAAACGTACTCTATTAAGACTATACTCTTTAAGTCTCTCTTCAATACGAAGGAGATCATGGAATAGTTCACCACGGTGGCTAAGTTTGGGTTCACAGACTTCACATTTATTCCGAAAATTTGCTAAATTATCTCAGACAAACAAGTTTCTCACCGTGTTTTTCTTTCATCATCATCATCAGCCCTTTTTTAACGTCCCACTGATGGGCACGGGCCTCCCTCAGTACAAGGGGGATCAGACCATCATAGTCCACCGCGCTGGCCTAGTGCGTGTTGGCGGACTTCACATGTCTTTCGAAAACTTGCTACAGAACTTGCTAAGACATGCAGGTTTCCTCACGATGTTTTCCTTCACCGTATCATCATAGGTAATCATGATAGAAATGATTCGCACGTGAAAATATCAGAGGTGTAAGACCCGGATTTGAGCCCGCATCACTCGGTTATCCGAGCGACGCGTTACCGCTGGGCTACCACTGTCTACAAATGGTAATCGTGTTGTATATGATTCGCAGATGAAAATATCAGATTTGAACCCCCTTCACTAATTTCTCCCAGCGATTGTGTTATCCTTTACGTTATTACATTATTCGCCTTTCCCCAACACTCCCGCATTAAACCAACTCGTCAGTATCAAATGCATGAAATCGAAAATGATAATTATATATTAGACTCAACTAAATAACTGAAAAAAAAACAACAAATACCACTCCTAAAGCCTTGAATATACACGCCAAAAGACATTTAGTATTTTCGGTTTCAGGAATCTGGAGTTTTGTGAATTTCTCCATATCTTCTAGTGGTACTGGTATATCTTCTGTGCATTTTATAACCTTTTCTACGTTTCTCTGTTTTAAACTTTCAATATCGAATGCCTGTAAATATAAGGTTAATTAATCCTAGTACTATTGTTTAGTATTTTTATTGATCAAAGAGCGGACCTTTAATTTTGAGTTACAAGTGAAATTATATATTTTCGGTTCGACTAGTCATGGGTTAATAGTATTTGTACACCAAATATATGCAAACAGTGCTCTAACTTGTGCTCAGTGAAGGAATAAGTATTTCTTGTCCAGCAACGCTTCTACATCAGCTGAGTCAGCTTATCGTATTATTTTTTTATAAGGTACTTGATACAAATAAAAATCCTATTTGCTAAATTAAGCCTTATAATGCCAAAAAGCTTTTAAAAATATATTTACATCAAAAATAATTTTGACACGCAGAGATAACAAGACTTATGGATCGGCAAAAAATGTGCAAGTGGCCCGGTCGCGTTCACAACTGTCAAGTGTGGTAGCCAGTTCTTTGTGAAAGACTTGCGTTTTAACGGCACGTTGTTAATTTGTAGTTAATTTCTATTTCTTTCCAATACGTTATATTTGAAGATTTGTTTCAAGCAATGAATACACATTACAATATAGCTCATTAAAGGTGACTTTGCCTCTTAATTGTGATGTTTAGAGTATGTGATTTAAATACAGCATAAAACATTTATGAAGTATGGTAAAGCCTTGATGTTATAATAGGCTTTATATATTTACAACCTCAACTCAACCTGAGCATTTCGTGGTACACTTTACTGAAAAACTATCACGCCTATAGATTTGTACTTTGATACAGTCATTTATCTTTATATCTACATGTGTTATCTGTCAAAAAAATAAAATTTTATAACCGTTACTAAATTAATATCAACCATTTTGTGTTTATTGGATAGAATGTTATTGTACTGCTAACGCCATATGTTAGAAAACCAAACATGTCAATAATCCTAAATAAAAAATAATTATTTAAGAAAAACACACGCAAAATAGGCGCTAGCCGTCGAGTTGCGGACTGTTGTCCGTCTTAACCATAACCATACTTAAAAAAAAATGTCATAAGAATTATTACCCGATAGAAAAACTACGCGAGCTCTCACAAAGCTCAGATTTTTGTTAGTATAATTTTATTACTGGAGAATACATTTTAACTGTTAGGTTAGTATATATTTATACTGTCACACACATAAAATAACGATCAACCTTTTTATTTTGTGTTATTCCTCCTATAACTTTATTTAGAAATACATACAATGTAAGAAGCCGAATAGACAGTGCTTTTTGCGGACTAGTCGGTGACTTCAAAAGTGTCCAGATAGTCGGTTTTACTATCTAGTCAGCAAATCTTAAAAAAATACATTACTTACGTACACAAGCATAACGCTATAGAATAGAAATGATATAATAAATTTTATCATTGTAAAAATGCTTCACAACCTTGTCACAGATCCAACGTGAAAATGTAAATACCGTTCTAAACAATTTCTTATATAGACAAAATTAGAATGTTTCATCTTCAAATTGATACGAATTTAAAAATATAATAGACATAATTTTGGTGCTAAACCATATTCTATCGTTTATGGGAAAATCATCTCTCACAAAAAAAGCCGTAAAATATTGTAACATAAAAGTACAATAGTAAACTAAAGTATCTATAAACATTATACATACATACTAGCAAAAAGCTGAGCTTTCTGCATCGATCAATAATTGATCCATGGCTTTCTGAGGGTTCGCGTAGTTTTTCTAACGGGTAATAATTGTTAAGACAGTTGTTAATGTTCATTTTTTTAAAGGCTATAAATTTATTAATTTAAAGCACAAATGTATAGGCGTGATAGTTTTTCAGTAAAGTGTATCACAAAGTGCTCAGGTTATGGGATAGTGCTATCTCCCTTATAATAAAACAGTAACCTAAAAAAATCTGTACATTAAATATTTTTTTAATAATAGACCACAAAACATTAGTTATCAATATTTTTGACTGTTTCCATGTTATCTTTAACCCAAAAAGTATTGCAAGGATTTCAACTAAACTTTGTGTAATGAATATTGGTCATTTATTACTCATTTCGTGGCTTAGGTTACTTTTCATTCCAGAAAAATATTTCATTTTCACAGGAATACAAAATAATTGATTTTATTGAATCGTTAGAAAGCTGTCAGTGGCCAAATCTTAAGAGATACATCAAAATTATGAAGTAGGAATAAGGAATCTTTAAAAGTCCTACAGAAAAGTCTACAATATCAAATCTCTATCGCCTAAGTTACACTCGCAATACCTAAGTACTATATTTTTGTCAATATGTATTAAAACAGAGACTTAGCGCATCGACGTGCGGGCTTCACGCAAAAAGTACTGGACTGATATGAACTACATATTGTATATTGATTACGTATCAATATACAAAATGTAGTTACACGAAGCAACATTTAAAATACCATTTATTAAAGTAAAATTATTAATTCCTAAGGGAAAACATAATAATTTGTTATATGGGATGATATAAGCAGGACTATGGCTAACTCCTGCTAAAACTTAAGAGTTATATCAAAACTGTGTATTATAAAATTATAGGCCCTAAAAAGGCCTACAAAAAGTTCACAACAGTATTTGTTTATCTCCTAACGTACACTAGGAATAACTATTTTTATCTTTACATATTTAAAACACAATATCTTAGCCAATCGATGTGCGCGTTCACACAAAAAGTAGTGAACTGTCTAATTTTTGTTGCTAGGGTCAATGTTTAGACTAACTTAAAAGTATACAGGTAGGTAATAAAGGGTAATAAATAAATAAATATTATTCTCATAGGAATACACAATAGTTCTATAAGAGTAGCCCTACATAAAAGAGGGTGTACCTTTAAATGGGGAGTGAGTCGTTGGAACATTATAAGTAATAACATAAAGCTAAAGATATTTTTGTACTTTTATCGCGAGAAACCGCGGGTTCTGCTAGTAGGTAAAACAGAAACTTAACAAAACTGTACATGAGATAATTTAAAAAATGACTGTAAAGTATTGTCTATTAAATAGAATCTATTGAATATTGATCCAAAAACATCAGTTATATTTTTTTGGTTATTTGTATACTATATATATGTCTATTGGCCTGTAAGTATGTTATACTAGTTTAAAATAAAAAAATAGTACTAAGTTTTAAACAAAAAGTTCTTCATAACAAACTCTTCTTACTTTAACAAGTTTAAATATTATTGGAGTACCTGACGATTTTAACTAATCCGTTAACTTTTACCCTTGCTGATTGCTTTCTAACCGCGTGGATCAGTGCTCATTAAGGTTTCTTCTCGTCCAGAGTCCAATTGGACTGCGTACTAATTAAGCTGTTTTATTATTAAATGTTAGCTCATGTTCTAATAACGTAAATATTTTTATCTTTGGAAATGCATTATTTCCCAATTAAAGCAAAAGCATCCATCATCCGTCTTAATGGGGCGTTGCAGGATCGCTTACACCTGCAGGTCTGCCGAAGCAGACCACACTGCATCCATGGGTCATCCATATAGTACGTCACACGTAAAGTGTGGCAATGGGCTGAAGGTGATCCTAAGTTTTGTGACGTCACATATATTATTAAAATCTTATAACAAACGTCCATTAATATAAATAATAATTTATTGCTTTGTTATTTTTTTTAGATGTTTGATTTAATGTTAATTATTTTTAAAAGGATGCCTTAAGAACTAGCGATGAGAGAAAAAAGAAAACGAAATTCATGAATAAAACAATCTAATATATTCTCATCTACAAGTGTTAAAGTAGGTATTGGTGATTATCTAATTTTTTTTATATTGTGCATTGTATAAATTACAGCTTTAAGCGTAACTTCCTCGAAGAATATAAACTGAAAGAGAAGAAAAAATGTATACATTAATTGAATTATTAATATTATAATTTATAAATACTGGTGTTAAATTTATAAAATATTATGAACCTCAGGGGCTTCTTCAATGCCACATTTAAACAACAGAGCCGCCCTTTCACATCCTTTGTCCCCATCCGACACTTCAATATCATTTACTGTAAAATTTAAAATCACGAGATTAATCAATACTCAATACGTAATTACATGTTTTAATAACATGGTTTAAAAACAAAACCTAACCACTGCGACAGGCATCCGTAAAATGCTTAGCATGTTTTGAAATTTGTCGTTTAGGGTCTTTAGGTTGTTCTAACATACTGCACAATTTATTTACAGCTTCCACAGACAGCATTCCTTGGTCGTCAATCTGTAATGTTTAAAATATTTACATATGTACAAATTAAATACTTTTCTGAAGTGTATCGATGCGTAAACAGAAAGTGTACACACAGTCTGAGTATTTCGACCTCCAAAAATTCATATTCCAATGCAAAATTAAAGCTCAGTTCGTACGACAAACACATAAATAAAGAAACATAAATAATACCATTGAATAATAAGATTTACAAATGATTTGTGTTAATAAAACAACCAAATTCATACGATTTAAATATAAACCTTCATAAAATCATTGTCCAAATAAATAAAATAAATTTTATTATTATTTGTCACAGTAAAATACAGTGGAACCCAATCTGTTTCCGGTTAATAATAATATAAACGACACAAAGTAATAAAATAATATAGTAGTGTATCATGTTCTACTAGTCAAGCCCTTTCATTTGATACCCATATTGAGCGAGTTTTGAAAAAATATCTAATCCTTCATTTTATTTTCATGAAACTAAGGACACTCCTGACTTGTACACCTATCAATCAAAACACAACAAAAACAAACTTGGTTCATCCGTTCTAGAGCTACAGACAGACACAAAAACACACGTCACACACGTCGTCGTTTTTGCACGTACCGAGTAATTAAATCGACCTTGTCATAGTCATATTGAGAATAGGTATTACAATACCTATTACAATATATTGTATAAATTCGCTTCTATAATATTCGCAACTATAATATATTATATTTACAAAGTAATTTAGTACGTACAGTGTACATAATTGTTGTATTTATTTTTCGAGTTTTTTTCGCGAAAAAAACAACTCTTTTCCTTAAACTAACTCTTTTTTTAGACTTTACTCTTTAAGTCTCCTTTAAATACGAGGATCAATGATCATGTCATATTCCACCATGGTGCCTAAGTTCGAGTTCGTTCGAGAGACATGTAGATTTATTATTCACGGTGTTTTCTTTCATCGTATGGCAAATGGTTGAACCCTTAAATTATTCCATTACTCAACTTCTCGCTCCATAAACAAACCAACTTGACTGTGTCTACTTTTTTAAATGGACAGTGAAAATTTTATGTGAAAATCAACTAAATCATTAAAAATAATAGCAGATACCATCCCTAAAGACTTCATTATACACGCCAAAAGACATTTAGAAGTTTCGTTTTCAGGCATCTGGAGTTTTATGAACTTCTCTATATCTTCTTGTGCAACTGGGTTCTCTTTTGCGCAAGTCACAAACGTTTCATAGAATCTTTCACGTAATATGTGAATGTCTTTTGCCTGTAAATAAAAGATAAGTTAATTCAAGTTTATAATATGTACCTACTGTCTTAGTGATAATTGGTGAAATAGAATTTTAAAATCAGTTTAACTTATAATACTTTCTTAGGTTTACGCGAATATTTAACATTATAAATTAAACTATCTTTTCGGATTTTGTCGAGGATTTATTATGATCAAATTATCAAAATCATTCTAATATTTGCGACAAAATCCGAAAAGATAGTTTCAGTTTAGCAACATTGTATGACGAACAAAAATGTGCCTACATGGCCATTATCCAAGTTTAAATTAAATTTCTGTTATAGTTGCTTTGTGTTGTAAATAATGTATTTAAGGGCACAGGAATAAACTTGAATATAATATATAAAAATAACCGTAATGTTTATAAAAAAATATATACTTATTACTCACGTTCACAAACACATTAAATAACATAACACTATAGAATAGGAATAGTAGAATAAATTTTATCATTGTAACAATGCTTAACAACCTTGGCACAGATCCGATGTAAAAATGTAAAAACAGTTCTAAATAATATCTTTTATAAGCAGAAATAAAATGAATCATTATCAAGTTGATACGAATTTAAATATATAATAGGCATAATAAGGTGCTAAAACATATTTCATCGTGTAAGGAAAAAGCATACTTATCTCTCACAAAATAAGCCTTAAAATATTGTAACATAAAATTACTATAGTAAAATAAAGTAACCATGTTCTATAATTATAAAATCTTTACATACAGGTAACAAGCGTTCTGCTAAGTTTAATGTTTGTGGCACAAAAAATTCAGGAGTGTCATACAGACTTAGATCTCTTTAATCAAACCCTGTCGCAAAATGCGTTCTTAGCTAGTCCCTATTATTTCATCTTTATGGTTGGCTCAGTAGAATAGTTGCATCGGTACACTATTTTAAAGATATCCCTGTTGTTAGTGCTCATTTACTATTTGACGCGTTTTGGATAAGCTTTAGTGCCATGATAGTAGTAGATACTTGTAGCATCCACCAGTATTATCCATATGAGTGAAAATGTATATCATAAAGACGAGGATGAGCATTGAACTTAAATTAAAGAGTTACTTGTGTTGCATATTTCTTTTTATGGATTATTAAAATTTAAAAATATTTATAGATACTACTAAAAACACCGAAGAAAGAACATTATACATTCTTATTATCATTGTTATTCATCGTTCAAGTTTTGTTTTAATCTATATAAATTTGAATAAACATAATGAGTTTTCTATCCCCGCATCAGTAGTACCCCCAAAGATTTTTTCAGTTTAATTTCAGATCACAACATAATATTATACAAGGTTAAAGCAACAATCTGTCACAGTAGGCAACAATCCCTCTTTTTTGTTCGATAAAAAATATTTATTAAAAAAAATCATGAATATGTTTAAAAATCAGGACAGAACCAAAAATTATATAGATCAATGTTTTATATACACGGAGTATACTTATTGTAAATAGAGTATACTTTTTATATAATTTATTTTTTCGTAGGGCAGGGCATCTATTTTACCCTAAATATCAAGCGTTCATTGAGTTCAACAGGCATCCTTTTATTACATGCGACACTAGCAATTCTCTCCATTTTAGTCACGCTCCGGCTATGCAGTGCTGTATGTTGCATTTCAGAATTTTGTATCGTACTAATACTATGAGAGACAGCGGTAGCTCAGCGGTGCAGTGGTAGCTCAGCGGTAACGCGCTGGTTTCGATAACCGATTGTTTTTTTTTGTTGTTGGGAAATGCAATGACGGTTGGTTATGTGGGTTTTGCTGGCTAGAAAAGCCAGTACTACCCACTATAACCCAGATATTTGAATGCTTTACATAAATCATGGTCACGGGAGAAACTACAACTAGAGACTGAAAATGTTATTTACGTGTGTTGTAAGTGTACTTTAGAAATAAATAAAGAGCTTTCTAGGAGTGAAAGTCCCCTCAAAATCGGTCCTGTCGTTTTAGAGATTACCCGGAACAAACAGACAGACAGACAATTAAAAATATATATACTTTCATATTAAGTGTAAAGCTGCTAATTTAAAATTAAAAACAGACACTTCAATTTTATTTATATACATTATACATATGTACGGACTTCATCTTATTTATTATAAATGTGCTTTTGTACTAATATCGATGAGAAATGAGTTATAATCCGTCCTACTCCTTATCAATGCTACGAGTAGTATAATCTCAAAAAAATCTCTTGAGTTAAAGGGCCTACGCATAAGCAGAACCAAGACAGAGTACATTGTATGCCAATTTCAACCCCGACAAATTTATACCATCAAGCGCGGAAGTCAAACTGGATGGCGTTGCTTTACCTAGAGTAAACAATTTTAAATACCTAGGATTAGTACTAGCGGAAGACGGATCGATAACAGCCGACACTACGCACAGAACAATGTCTGGGTGGGACAAATGGCGTACACTAACAGGAGTCCTCTGCGATCCAAAAATGCCGATAAGAACCAAAGGCAAGGTCTATGAGGGGATGTTTAGCCTATCCGATTGGTCTAGCTGCTTACAAAAAGCATTGAAATAGTTCTCTGAATATTATGTACCTATAAAAATCAAGACTGAGATTAAAATAGACTATAAGTAAGTTCAAATTATTTATTGGGACCTTTAAAGCTTTAATTCCAGCTTTCATCATACCAGATTTCATCAAAATCTGTTCAGTAGTTAGTTAGTTCTAGAGGTTCGGTCACAGACATGAACGAATAAACCACTGGACGAGACATATTATACCTTTACCGGTCTTGTCAGTAATCAGGATATTTTAGTTTGTTTTTGCGTCAGCCTCAAGCACTTACTTGTCAACAAAACATCTCCCAAAAATGACTAAATGTTCTGTTAAATGGTGTAAAAATGGATTATACCATTCAGAACGAATGACAAAACTGTCGAGTGAGCCCATTTGGCATCGACTAGTGCTTGACAATGTCGAAAAATATATCGATATTGACGAAATAACTGAACGAATGATGATGTTATTTGTACAGTACAATAACATAAAATATTTTATAAATAAATGTGGGATAGTCCAGTCAAATTAGACTAAAAAATAGGGGTGAGGTTACAAAAATTCCGACTAGGCTGAAAATTGGTAGGATTGTTCAATACACTATTATAAAGGAAATGTGAAAAGTCCTCATCATTCCGGCACGTGCAAAAAAATTTATTCGAGGTTAAAGATCACAAAAACGGGTTATTAGCGATTTTTAGCAAAACGGTAAGTTTTATCACAAAATTAGCTCAGACAAAAATTGTAGATTACATAATTATCTATAAAAAATGTCTAAATACTTTTTTTCCTCAGAGCCACCGTTTTTGAGATATAACGATTCAAAAAGTTGAAAGAGTTGTAATCGTCATAATATGTATAAGTACACCACGTATATACATCACGTATATATATCATCATATATTTGAAAAACAAGATTTAGTTCAATGTGTTGAAGTTTTTAAAAAGAGTAATTTTGAAATTTGTTATTGAATTGTAATTTTGAAAAATCTTAATTTTGTAACCTTGGATGTCTAATTTGACCGGGCTAGTACCGCGTAAAAGTTATATCTTATAAGTATTTCCAAATATAAATAGTCTTTGAGTTCTGAAGAAGTGCTTTTACTTACCATCGTTAAGATTCTACATAAATATATTATAATCGGTATATGTATTTTATCGACTATGTTTAAGCACTAGAAGTAGAATGAATTTTTATTTATTTTGTATCTGTGTGTATAATAATGAATTAAAATCTTTGTGTGAGTATGCTTCAATTAGTTGAACGATGTTTCATGCATTTGTATTTTATGACAGGTCCAATTGCTTATTCGTTCGTAAAACAACAGACAATAAAAAATTCTAAAAACTATATATCAGGCTTTGTTTCGATAATAGTGACTATTTTAATAAGATTTTCCAAAAAAATATTCAATGTACAGATTCGACTAAGTTACAATTTTATTATACGTATATAGTTAATTTTGTTTACTAATAATTTTACTTGTATGTTACAATATTTTAAAGCTTATTTTGTGAGAAATGAGTATGATTTTCCCATCCACAATGGGTTGAAGGTACCTACCTATTATGTCTATAATTTTTTAAAATTACTTTCAATGTGATAATGACACATTTTTATTTTGCTCATAAATGATATAATTCAGAAAGATTTTCTCATTTTCACGTCGAATTTGTGACAAGGTTGTGAAACATTTTTACAATGATAAAATTTATTATACAATTCCTATTTTACAGTGTTATACTATTCAATCTGCGTGTAAACGTGAGTAATGATATTTTTTATATAAACGTTATATTTACATATTCTTCTTTGCCCTCGCATTTTCCCGTTACGCGGGGTCGGCTTTCTTAATCATTCGGCGCCATTCACTTCGTTGGTAAGCATCGTCATCTCTAAGGCCTAGCTTTTGCATGTCCTTTCAGACATTTGTCATCCAGGTAGTTTGCGGCCTACCTCTTCCTCTTCTTTTTGTAGCTATGGAAAGGCACTTTTTCACGATAAGGTCATCGGGTCTGCGCATAACATATCCGTACCACCTTAGCCTGACCTCAGTAATTTTCTCAGTTATAGGCGTTACTTTGAAACTCCCCCTTACATATTCGTTACGGAATTTATCTCTAAGAGTGACTCCACCCGCCCAATGTAACATGCGCATTTCAGTGGTATGAAGTTTTTGCTCATGGACTTTCTTTGAAGCCCACATTTCACTACTATAGAGTAAAACAGGCCTCACAGCTGTTTTATAGACCTTGCCTTTGGTTCTTATCGGCATTTTTGGATCGCAGAGGACTCCTGTTAGTGTACGCCATTTGTCCCACCCAGACATTGTTCTGTGCGTAGTGTCGGCTGTTATCGATCCGTCTTCCGCTAGTACTGATCCTAGGTATTTAAATTTGTTTACTCTAGGTAAAGCTACGCCATCCAGTTTGACTTCCGCGCTTGATGGTATAAATTTGTCGGGGTTGACATTGCATACCATGTACTCTGTCTTGGTTTGCTTCTGCGTAGTCCCTTTAACTCAAGAGATTTCCTCCATTGCTCCAAATTTTCTTGTAACTCGGTTATACTATCTGAGATGAGTGCAATATCATCCGCATATAAAAGGTTCCATGGTGTGGGTTTCTGGATTTTCTCGGTTAGGTAGTTCATGGTGATATTAAACAGCAAGAGACTTAGTTCGCTTCCTTGATGAACTCCTACTTTGACATCGACGCTCTCCGACAGCTGTGACAGTGACAGTGTTTGCCACTACGACTAACATTTTATTACATCTTTCAGCATGTTACTGGACTAGTAAATAAGACTGGTTTTAAAATTTGAATTCATCAATTATCACTACTATACCTTTTTTAGCCATGCCACCGTTAAAACTATAAGTATCGTAATAATAGAGCTGTTACTAATAACTACTAATAATAACTTGTACAATTATTGTTTATATTTAAAACCTTTTGTTTACAGGCAGATGACGCTGATATCATTGCATCATATGCAGAAAAGGTTTCGAAATGCCCAGAAGGTAAACAAATGTCACCTAAAGATATGGAACTATTCGATAAATCCCAGATGCCTGAAAGCGAAAATGCTAGATGTCTTACAGCGTGTATATACAAGATTACAGGAATGGTACCTACTACATTTTTTTTTGTTTTTGAATTGATTATAATATTATTATTGTATCGGTTTAAAAACTTTGATAGTGTCGAGTTGGTTTCATGATAGGGCGAAGAAAGTGTATAGTGGAATAACAAAAAAGATATAGGAATTATATGTAGGGAAGGAGGGGGAATGGCGTTCACTTAAGGAAAACAAGCTGTATTTTCTAAATTATTTATTATATATAAAAATTAAGGTAAATAACAAAGTCTTTAACTATCGAGTAATTAAGATTTTAACAACAAAAGCATTTATCTTTGACCTACTAGTAGTAATAAAAAAATATTAAAAAAACATGTTTGAGCGGCATTGCCCCTGACTATGGGTAATGCCGCTCAGTGTATGGGGTAATGACTCTCAAACATGTTTTTTGGAATATAACAAGTAAAATACATTTTAATTAAAGAAATATTAATGAGATGAACCTAGTACAATGAATGTAAAGTCTACAATAACAAATTAGCATCAATTATCGCCATTTGTACGTAAGATAAGCGTTTCTCAATTTAACAAATATAGTGAAATCTTCGATGTCAAATCAACTTCAATTATTATACTATAATATAAAATTATTATTATTATAAGGAGGTAAAACAACTTAGAAATAGTAATATTTTATTTTTGGTCACATAAATGACAGATGTATTCATCTGGCAAATCCCATCCTGAACATATAGCATGAGCCCATAGTCCGCAGATGGTGCACCGATACCATAACTCGTTATGTTTTCCAAATTCTTTGCAAATAGTACATTTGTTATAACTTTCGTCATCCACATTTATATCGTCATCACTGTCATCGTCGCAAAGATGCTCTTCATCTTTACTCTCAGAAGAACTTTCTTTTGTAAGATATTCTTCTTGTTGAACTTTTTTTAGTCTTAATTTATCATCTTTTCCGGTCTTATTGAGTTTCGCGACTTTTTCTTTTTATTATCCTCTAAAATAATTTTCATAGGAGTCGCAGTTAATATTAGCTTTCTTTGACGTGGTTTATAAAATGGTTCAATTGTTGGTGCCGTCGCTATAGCAGCAAAGGATACCGGAGTTCTTCGTTATTGAACTAGCTTTTGGTTACAAGCACGTGCCAAAACAGATGCAGAGGATTGATCCTCATTTGATGGACTTGCCAAAGGAGATGTATGTCCTGAAATTATGGCTATACCATCAGACTGCGCATATTCGAAATTCTGGACATTTGGGCCTTGGCTTAAGTTTTAGCAGATTGAAGGTTAGAAGGAAGGAATTTCTTCGGTCCAAGCCGCATTAGCGGTGGTCCTTTGACGATTTCTTGGCATATCTACAACAAAAAAAAATAAGTCACTAAGGGGTAATTGCGCTCAGATGAGCGGTATTACCCCAAACGCTCGTTTTGTAATTGAATTGGAATTTTATAAAAATCATACACAATTGTTGAAAATTGATTGCATTATTACAAAATAGAATAGTTTTATTGTCAGAAGAAAAAATAATAGTTAAATAAGCATTAAAATTTAGGACTTACCGTCAAGAAACTCCTAACCAAAAGTTAGATCACTTCGGGCGGAAACAAAGAAAAGCACTTCACGGTCACATGACGCGAGCTGATTGTATGTTTGTATTGTTATCTGTAAGAGACCCCCTCCCCTCACAATTCACGCGATGTGGTGTGTTGCTACGTATCATGTTTACAGAGTTACAGAGGTGAGCGCCATTACCCAGTGAGCGTTATTCCCCCTTCTTCCCTATTTATGCATTAAGACAGGTGTCAGATATTTTGCCACCGATGTCATATATTTTAGTATATTTTTGCATCGCGTGTCCAGTCAGATGGTTTTGTTATTCCTTCGAAGTCAAATACCTAAATATTGTGCTAAGTATTAATTTTGGTGAGTTGATAAAGCAGTAAACTAAAATAATCCCAACACTGTCGTATACAAACTAGAGGTATCGTAAACAATATCTATTAAATACATCATATTTTCCATCTGTAATGTGAGCAAATGTTAAGCTTGCTGATAATGGTGTAGTATTAGGTGGAGAAATGTTAAAAAGTAAAGTCTACTAAATTCCTAGGCATTATCAAAGATTCGAAATTGTAGCGTTCGCGGTTAAAAGAATTAGACTTATTACAGACGTAGATATAGCTCGTGAGGCATATTTAAGTTATTTTCATAGTATTCTGTTCTATGGAATCTTATTGTGGGGAAATGCAGCTACCGTTAATACTATTTTGTCCTGCAGAAAAGAGCTATTCGTACAATTTATATTGTTGCAATGCTATTCGTGCAATTTATATGTTGCTTCTCAGCACGTGTACGAATATGTTATGTATGTTCATAAAAATATACACGAATTTCCCAAGAATTGCGACATCCATAGCATTAATACTAGGAGCAAACATAAACTTGTGATGCCTGTGACTAGCTTACGCAGAGTCAGTAATTCTGTTTATGGACAATGTATACGCTTAAACAACAGGATCCTAGAAAACGTTTAAAAAGCTTCTAATGCCAAATTTAAAAAAAAATATATCTAAAAACTGGTTTTAACTGTAACATATAGATACCGGGAAAGCTTACACGCTACACGCCTGATATCTACTCAAAATTACAGTGGTAGCTATAATAACTGTAACCGAGTGAAGCGGGTTCAACACCTAGATCCAGTACCTACCTTTGTAATTCTCATGTGCGAATCATTTACAACATGATTACCAATTGTCTTTCGATAAAGGATAGCAACTTGGCAAGTTTTCGAAAGACATGTAAAATCTGCCCACCTGAATTTAGCCAAGTGATAACCTGTAGCCTAATCCCCCTGTATTGAAACGAGGCCGTGCACACGTGGCGTTAAAAAGAGCTGAATACAATGTACATATATAGTTTACATGATATGGCTTTACTGATACTACTAGCAGAAAAGACTAATCACCTCTTACAAAATCAACATTTTATGTAAAGTTAGAGTTACTTTAAACGATAACCTCAAGAAAAAACAACAGCTATATACTCCATTAACATACTTCGTAAATACTCGTATAATACATAATAGGCGGATTTATAAAAAATATTGTAATATTGTTATTCTCTATGTGGCTATCACAAGGTCTGCAATTATTCGGTTCGCTTGTCCTCTAACAATGACACTTCGAGTCTTCTCCATTGTACAATGGCGAAGTAATCTGTGCCCAACTGGCACGTTTTGAAGCCATTAACAAGAGAATGGATCATCCACCCGACAAGGAACCCTATACTTGATCCACACTTAGGAAGAAAAGAAGCTCCTGATGGACCAAGGATATGGATCCGGCGAAGGGTCGCGTGTCATGATCATCCATGAAGCACAGGGCCAAACCTACAGAGAGGTCATCATCATCGTCCGGACAAAGAGCAAAAGGCTCCGTATTCACGACAGCGTGTCACATGCTGTAGTAGCGGTTACTAGACACACCAAGTCCTGTGTCTACTACTCCGATGACGGTGACGACGCGATCGGCAGGTTTATTCGTCGAGCGGAGGGGGCCTCAGCGAAGACCATCTTGGAACACAGCCTCAAAATGTCCATCAAAAAACGCGACACAAAAATCGCGGAGGCTGTGCTCTCCCAACTGCGGGATGGGGCAGGGTCCTAAAGCCATAACATAGTGTGCAATCATAGTGTGCTTATTGTTATTAAATATAATGTAGCATAAGAAATAGTATTAAAAGAAAAAAAAACAGTGTCGGGCCATGGTCCACTTAATTTAAATTTAAGTGTAGTTAGTAAGCATGTATGTAGCTAGTTTTGAGTTATAAACAATTGTAAAACGCCAAACAAAATAAAAATAAAAATAAATTCAAAAGGCACGGGCGCTTAACGCCTGTGGATTTCAGCAAAAATAAAAAAAACAAGAGAATGGAATTGAATTGAACACTTTTATTTGAGTATGAATCGTGTCGGAAAACAAATTTTTGGGTTCCGATATGTATTTTGCGACAAAAATGTAATAAAATTTATTTTAGTCGTGCGAGCTAAGCTATAATTATAATAAGCTATAATAACGCCAATAACATGAACCAGAAAAGGTAATCTGGAAGTCATAAGACTGTTTTTACTTATTCACAAAAGATAATTCATATGACCTCATTGGTATATATGATAATATTATAAAAATTACAGATAGATGACCAAGGAATGTTCTCTGTGGAAGGTGTGCATGAAATAGCCCGTTTATTTATGTCTGAAGATCCTGAACGGCAGAAAAAAGCTGACCATTTTGTTGAGGCCTGTCTAAGTGGTTAGGTTTCATTTTTAAAACATTTTATTACTTGCGTATTAAATATTATTTAATTATGTGATGTTTATTTTTATAGTAAATGATGTAGAAGTATCGGATGGGGATAAAGGATGTGAAAGGGCGGCTCTGATATTCAAATGTAGGTTAGAAAACGCTCCTGAGGTTAGTAATATTAGTTATATCTGATAATTCTGTCACTAATTAATTTATCATTCAATAAATATTACTTAATATATTTTTTTCTTTCAGTATGTCTTCATCAAGTAAATTTGTATGAAAACTATATGCACAACACCAGCCTCATTCAGTATAGAAAAATTTGACAAAAACTAGTTGTTCAATGCTTATAAATAAGAACAAATATAATGTCTATGATATTGATTTATTAATTTTGTTTTCTTTTTTACCTTAAATTCTTAGTTTTAGTTATTTTAGTTTTATATACAAATAAAAATCTTACAAACAAAGCCACTTTCACCTTTAGTATGCTACAAGCGACTCACCTTTGCTTCGCCTCGGGCTCGACTCTAAGTGCTCCCTGCCAAATTAAAATAAATATTTTTTCTAATATAAACATTTAGATTTAAATTTTTAAAAACAAAATATCAAAAGCCTAAAAAATTAGTTTCAAGTTTCTAGCTTTCAAAATGACGTAGGTAATTACCATACAAACTTTTATCTCCTATTTTAACCTTTTACAGTCATTTTTTCGCATTAAAAAGTGGTATGTTCTTTCTCAGGCTTTAGACTATCTGTGTACTAAATTTCATTTAAATCGGTTTATTATTTTAGGCCAAAATGTTTGAGAAGAAAGGTAAATGTTTAGTCTATGTTTATTATAAATATAACAATGAATCATAATGAAAATTTGAGTTTTCCCAAGAGACTTCATTCTATTTTGAGAATAAGAGACTATGTTATTATTATTTTATTTATTAGAATATAACCAATAAAAATAACATTAATTATTAATACATTATTTGCCTTTACAAATATAGAGATGAATGCACTTTTTATAGGTTATCACATCATGCAATAATATAAACGAAATGTATTGTGTATATCTAGTTATGGTTACACCTCGTTCATCCGTTTTAGATTAAGATACATAGAATAGAGAGACGCAAACTCAGCGTCTGGCCGAGAATGTATTTAGACATTCATTATAGAAGCCTCAAATCGGCTACAAGTCTCATTTTATTTTATATTTTTAATTTAGTTTTAATGTCGATTTAATTATAATTTGTACTAACTGTACGAGTAAGTAGTTTTCAAAAAGCTCCAAAACCAAAAGTATCTACTAAAAAAATAAAAATATAAACAGTATTGTAACAAATATTTAAATAAGAATTAAAATAGCTCAATTGTCAATTACATTAAATTCCATATTAAAAAATAAATAATAGAAATAAAATTCTAAAAAACTCGTCTCAGATTACTACTTATAAATAATGTAAGAAATCCATAAAAATTATGCTTGTTTAAAAAATACATAAATTAGTCACAAATTGTGGTATTGTGTAAGACAGTGTTCATGTGCGAATCATTTCAACATGATTACCACCTGTGTCACGGTGTAGGAAAACATCGTGAGGAGACCTGCATGTCTGAGAGAACTCAGCAAGCCTTCGAAAGACGACAGCTATGGGACGTTAAAAAAGAGCTGAATGTCAATTGTGTACCTACGAATGATATATATCAGCAGTAAAGATGACTAAAGCAGTTATACATTTGACTAGTAAACTCAGATCGAAGTTATGATAAATATCCTGCTCATCGATATGTTATGGAAGATAGTTGTACGTTATTGCGATTCGTGGTACAGGTAAGTTTTTGTCTAACACAGTTCTGACTTCTGAATAGATTCGTATTGAAAAGATCACACTTATAGCGAGGGCTGCCCCTCGCTATAAGTGTGATCTTTTCAATACGAATCTATTCGGGTACACTTATGGAAAAATTGGCTAGAATCTCTGGACAATTGATGTTGTTGTTCGTCGTTGTTAATTAAACTATGCAGAAACTACATTGCTTAAACTTTCCTCCGATATTTAAGACTATGAATTATAAAAGAAAATTACTCTATAGGGGTAATTAGGTACCTCGATAGCGAAACGACAATACTCGCAAAAACTCAAGCTCCATTATTGAGGAGAGAATTCTAGTTTTGTTCAAGCCATTTAGTTAAATAAAATTAAAAAGCTTGGAATATCTTAAAATAAACCCCAGAGATCTGTAAACCATATTTATACAATCATCGATGGAAGAAACAAACGAACTAGTCTTAAAACTTATATTTTATCTTTGATAAAATTTAAATTAATATTAATTAAATGAGTATTATGTGGTCCACTTTACTGAAAAACTATCACGCCTGATGAGTTATGTGTCAAAAAAATAATAATTTTATAACCATAAAAAAGAACACTAACAATTTTATGTTCTTTGAATAGAATTTTGTTGTACTATTTACCCCATCTGTTAGAAAACCAAAGAGTTAACATCGCTAAAACATTATTACCTGTAAGAAAAACTACGCGAGCCCTAACTAAGCTCAGCTTTTTGCTACTATTTTTAAATAAAAAATAAAAAGGTAAAATAAATAACTTTATAAGGTACTTTGGTGCCAATTGTTATTTTTTTGTAAATTGTGGGTGGCACTATCTGTGACAAGTATATATACCTCTCTAGACGTCAAAAACCTTAGTCGCTCCCGTGACCATGATTGCTGTAAAGTGTAAAGTATTCGAAACGTCGGGAATGAAAAATGAAAATAAATCCGCGACGAAATCCGAAAAAATACTTTCATTTATATATATTATATTTAAAACGTACGCTAACGCATGTAGAGATGAACCTAAGTGAAGTGAGAGTGAATCGCTAGTATAATAATAAATAATTGTTTTAGTTACTAAATTTTTGTAAAGTGCCTTAGGAACTAGGGAATAAGAATTTAAGGTGAAAAAAGAAAATAAAATTCATAAACAAACTCATCTTTATTTTCATCTAAACGATTGTTAGTAATTATTTTTTTTATTTTTTTGTGTTTTGCACTATATGAAGGCAAACTGAAAGAAACGAAAAAGTGTATATAATACATCTAGAATATTAATAAATATAATCATTGATAAATTTATAAATATTAGTGTAAAATTTATAAAATATTATGAACCTCAGGGGCTTGTTCCTTTGCACATTTGAACATCAGAGTCGCCCTTTCACATCCTTTATCCCCATCAGACACTTCGATATCATTTACTATAAAAATTAATATCACGTGTTTATTCATTAGTCAATACGCAAATATTATTATATGATTTCAAAGTAAAACCTAACCACTGAGACAGGCATCTGCAAATTGTTTAGCTTGTTTCGGTCGTTCAGGATCTTCGGATATAAACATACGGCCTAATTCATGCACACCGTCCACAGAGAGCATTCCTTGGTCATCCATCTGTAATGTTTATTATATTATCATATTGTGTACTCGTACAAGTGAAGTGCTTTTCAAATGTACCTATGAGTAAATACACACTTACGAGTTACGACCTCCAAATTGTCATTTTTATAAAAGATTCATATTTATAAGCGTAAAAAATCAAGCTTAGCACGACTAGTACAAGTATATAACGAATTGCAATCAATAATATAACGGACAAATGATTAGTGTTAAGTAAATAACCAATTTTATACAATTTATAAAATAAGTAATCATAAAATCATTATCAAAAATACAGTGGGACCCATAAAAAGGTTTCCGGCTAAAAATTAGGTAAGCTAACGACACCTGTTGTCAGCCATGCACTCTCTTAGCCTTTTCTTGCTTTAAACATATAGAAACAACGTTATAATTTATTTAAATCAATTATGTTATACCTAACCCATCCAGTAACTCATCCTTAGTAAATTAAAAATGCAATAGTTAGTGTGAGTAGTCAGTATAAAGAGAAATTTGAGCTTATTTCAACATTGTCAGCAGACAAGGAAACGCATGTAGGCATCCGCCATTTTTGTATTATAAAAACAGGTCATAATTTCAATATTTTATAAATTATTAGTAAATAACATGTAATTTATTTGACTAATATAAAGATTTTCCGACTACTGGATTGCTGTTTTGATGACTATTCCAGCGGTAACGCGCTCGCTTGGATAACCGAGTGATGCGGGTTCAAATCCGGGTCTCGCACCTCTGATATTTTCATGTGCGAATCATTTCTATCATGATTACCACTTGTCTTACGGTGAAGGAAACCATCGTGAAGAAACCTGTATGTCTGAAAAAACCTAGCAAGTTTTCGAAAGATATGTGAAATCCGCCAACACGCACTGGGCCAGCGCGGTGGACTATGACCTGATCCCCCTCGTACTGAGGGAGGTCCGAGCCCAGCAGTGGGACGTTAAAAAGGCCGATGATGATGATGATGAAAATAGCCCTTTAATAACTTAATTTTAACAAAACTCAAGTAGTCAACTACCTTAACTGTCACGAAATTACCAATGGCTGAGCACTTAACAATCTAGTGGTCAGCCTTGAGTTATGGATTTTTAAAAGTTTTTTATTTATCTTTTATCTTTTAATTAAAATTAATTTATGTTGTAATCGTTTAATTAATTATCAGATTCTAATCTTGTCTCTTCAGCTCTTACAGCTTGTGGAATTTCCCTAAGACCTGACGATCTTCTGAGTACTGTTTAATATAATATGATAGAAGGTGGTAGGTTTACTCTTTTTAGTAGAAGAAGACCATACAAGAAATGACTGAAATATTTTTTTAGAAGAATCCATTGCCTTGTTTGCTGAGGTAACCTGATGAGGGCTTGAAAGGAAGTGCAATAATTATAGAAGAAAACATAATAAAGTTGCTTATTTGTAATTTGTATCTTGTAGCAGTAGATCTTGATAAGTTTATGGATGTCTTTAAAAGACATAATAGATAGTAAAATATCACGAAAAAGAAAAACCAGGGCCTTTTTTAGAAAACTAGAGTTGATAAAGAAAAGATTTATCAGAGCAAAACTACATAGGAAATAATTTAATTATAAGCAGTGGACAAAAAAAATAATGTATGTATATGGAAGTCTTTTAACAAATTTCAATTCATGACAACAGCGTATTCAGGCCCATTACCATCTCAGTGTCCTTGCCTTTACTGGTACTGCGACATTTAAGAATAGAAAACTGATTAATTAACCTAGCATTTGATGTAAGTGTAAGTTAAATTTTAATTATTTTTAAAGAGACATCGGGTTTGCAACATGAGCCAAAATAATGAAAGAACTTTATTTGTCAGAGCTCTATTCTATGGTCCAAAGAGAAACACAGGTCTCAGAGAATATCATCCATCGTACAAAAACATCTTATCATGTTAGGTATATATGCTGGTTTAACATAGAGATTATTTGAAATTTAAACCATAAGAAGAGAAACAGAAAAAGAAAGACGCTATAGCTAAAAGAAGTTGTAGATTTAGATAAATAAAGAAGAAAAAAGAATGAAAAAGTTTGTTAAGAAGATTAAAAAGACACGTAATAAAAAAAACAAAGCTAAAAGGGCAGCAAAAATAAACAATTCTGACAAAAAAAAATGACGAAAAAGGTGAACACAAAGTATAAATACTGTGTCAGGCAAGAAATTAGACGTATTTATACAAATAAAAATTATTCATATAAAATTAAGACTTTCTGAAACCAAATAAAAACACAATTATCAATGAAAATAATATAAGTATTGACCAGAAAATAGTATTTTTTAGTTAACAGAGCTTTGCAGAAGGCAATTTACAGAAGAAAAACATCAAAAATTAACAAGAACTTTCGAACTTTTAAACAGTGATAATACTAATTAATAAAGTTTAAATAAATAAGGTTTTTTAACCTAAGCAACTATAAAATAAAAGGAATTTTAAAAGAAAGGCTTATTAATCTAACGTACGAAGAAACTGAAAACTTTATAGTAATGAATAAATAATACACACACAACGCACACGCGCGCGCACGCACACACACCCACACACACATACTCACACACTCACACACACACACACACACACACACACACACACACACACACACACACACACACACATACACACACACACACACACACACACACACACACGCACACACGCACACACGCGCGCGCTCGCACACACACACACAACTTTTTTTTTTTTTTTGTTTCTTTTTCTCTTTTTTTTTTGTTACAGTGAAAGTGAATTCTTTGATATGGGAAGGTACTAGCTCCTGAAACACAGGTTTCTAGTTCAGGAGCTAGGCCTGTGTAAGATTGTACCAATGTATTTGTTTTTCAATAAAGACATTTTTTTTGTTTTATATGTACGTAATATGTTTATAACTAATTAAAGCCACCTAAATAAAATAATAACTTATAAATTAATTATTTATCTCGTATAATAAGTAGAGGCCGACAACTGGCTCAAGCATGGCTGACAATAATTCGATTTCAGAGGCCGAGGTCTGGTGAAATGGGTCTTATTTTATTAAAAATGTATTTTTCCTATCTAACAGGGATAAATAAGTAGTAATAAGAGATAAGTAAACAAAAATAATTTAATAAATTTTGGTTTTTGCTTTACGTATAATACCCTACACAAGATTCATACTCGAATCAAAGTGTCATTGTTAAATGACAAGCGATCCGAGAAATTGCAGATATTTAAATCGACCTTAGGATAGTTACATTGAGAGCAACAATATTACAATATTATGTTTAAATTCGTCTATTATGTATAACACGTACAAGATATGTTATAGTTGAATATACGAATACATCACTGTTGTATTTCTTTTTTCGAGTTTTTTCTCGTAAAAGACAACTCTCTCCCTTAAACCTACTCTGTTTTTAGATTTTACTTTTTAAGCCTCCCTTCAATACGAGCGAGATCAGGTCATAGTACACCACGGTGCCTAAGTTTGGGTTGGCAGACTCCATATATTATCTTTCAAAAACCTTCTATATTTTCTCAGACATGCATGCTTATTGTTTACTCATTGTGTTTTCTTTCGCCGTAAGATAAATGCTTATCATCTTGTAAATGATGCACATCAAAATATCGAATATAAACCAATTCGACAGTTCATCAAAGTTGTGAAATCTTTAATTAAAGTTATAGATTAGAATCAAGTTATTTTATCAAAAAATAAATGACTGCAGGTACCAATCCTAAAGACTTGAATATACACGCTATAAAACATTTAGTATTTTCGTTTTCAGGCGTCTGGAGTTTTTGGAATTTCTCCATGTCTTCTGGTGATATTGGTATTTCTTTTAAGCATTTCAGAACCTTTTCTACGTTTTTCTGTTTTAAAGTTCCAATGTCGTTTGCCTGTAAATAAAAGATAATTTGATTGAAGTACTATAGTTTAGTATTTTTATCTATGGTACCTATTTATAATCTTAAGTTGAGTTGTAATAGCATCTGTCATGTTCAGGGTTATTCGGGTTTTATTGTTTAACGTTGCAGTGCTCCGCCTATGAATTGCAAGTTAAATAATATATTTTCGGTTGGACTATCCATGAATTTATGTATTTATACAAACATTCACGCAAATTTTTTTTGAAATTAAAGAATTAAAAATCGAAATTTGACGATTTTTGAAACTTAAAAAGATTTGGAGCGACCTCTTAATTTTTTTTATAGCTGTTTTCTTGTAGGACATTGTTTTATTTGGGCAGAGAACACACTAACCTATTATGTAATATTTTTTTCCTACAGTTAGTAATGAGAAAATTGTGACCGGGATAACGTACCACGCCATTTGTAGGACAAATAGCGTGGTATAATGGCGTTGACTGCTAAATTATATAAATATTAACTACGTAAAAAAAATAATCAGCTGGTTAGTAATCATTTATCCTCGATATCGATACATCTTATAAGGAGTCCCCTCTTTTATCAAACCATAGATTTGGTACGACAAATATTTTTTCGAATAATTTAGATGAGACTTGACAAAAAATACCATATTTTGTAAAAAATATTTGAAAATCATCAAATCGACATATTATATCCTTGTTACCTCTGTTAGCTACCAAAATTGAGATTTTCGTACAGAAAATTATAGGACGTCTCATTAAAATAAAGCTACTCACAGACTCTCATTTCCTTAAGAAAAACATTTATAAAATTTGAACTATTATTACTAAAATTTTTTTTTTTCATAATTAAAATGTATTAAATAGGGAATGTATTATTAGTATGTATTATTATATAATAAATATAAAATTGGTCTAAAAATAAAAAGTAAAAAATCTGGAGACTGGAGGAGGGCTGTTATGAGGGAATTTGGTCGACGTACTATCCAAGAAAACCCTCGTTTTGGGTGAGGTGTGCATGAGCGCGTTGACGCTGTGGAGCAGTAGCCAAGTAGCCAGCGGAGCCTTGTGTTTGGTCGCTTGCTGCTCACAACAGAAAAATCTTCGGCTAAGCATTTTGTAATGTATCATTTAGCGTTGATGCATCTTTGGTTTCGTAAAGGAATTGATATCAAATAGCAAGTCAAATTGAAAAAGCTCGCGATTAAAATCTTCCCTCTGTTCCTAGATCACTCCACTTTGGTAGGCGTTGATTCGTTTTGAAACACTCAAATCGCCGACTGGTGCTACGTTTTGTACCGTCGTATTAATAAATCCAGGACTCATCACCTATAATGTAAACACGCTAAGACGAGTCTGCTTCAAATTTGTTTATCACCTCACGATATCATTCCAACTGCCCCTTCTCCTGAGCATCACTGAGGTTGTGTGGCACTCAGCGTGAAACTATCCTCCTCATGCGAAGATGCTCTCTATTTTTTTTTGGAAACTAAATAATATTTTCGAATGGAACTAAAGAGCCGCAGCTTCACTTCCAAATAGACGCATGTGGCTCGCGAGCCGCAAGTTGCCGATCCCGGATTTAGAGGAATAAAAAAGCCTACGACCGTTTCACAGACTTACCAAATATTCACATAAAAATCATGGTCAAGCTGTTTCGGAGAAGATCGATTCGAGTAATAAAAGTATTTATTATCGTTATGTTGTTTCTGTTATACATGTATTAAATATTAAATAAATAAAAATAAAATAAAATTTCATCGAAATCTGACCAATGGTTTTCTCCTATGGTCACAGACAAACGAACACACAAATAGACATAAAAAATTTTTTATTAACTATAGATTCAGCCTCTGTATCGTTAAAATAGATTAATTCAAATAGAATTTCCGAAAATATTGAATATTCAGATTGGACTATGTTAGTATTTTATTATTATATGCATAGAGTAAAAATTTAAGTTCGCTTCGCTCGGGTTCAGTCCCTAAGTTAACTTTAACAACTAGTATAGATTTCTCCGCTCTGATATAACATATTTTCCGGGAGGAAAAAGTATGCTATATGTTAACCCGGATAATAAGCTCATCATCATACTAAATTTCATCAAAATCTGTCAAAGGGTTTCTTGTGATACGGTCACAGACAGATAGACATTATTGATCAACCATTTTATTTTATGTAATTCCTCCTATGCAGTTTATTGAAAAAAACATACAAAGTAAGAAGCAGCATAGTCGGCGCTTTTTGCTGACTAATCGCTAATTCGTCGGCGACTACGAAAGGGCGGATAGCTGGCTTTACCGACTAGTCAGCTTATTTCTAAAAAAAATATATTACTCACGTTCACAAGCACATCGAATAACATAACACTGTAGAATAAGAATGGTATAATAAATTTTATCATTTTAAAAACGCTTCACAAACTTGTCACAGATCCGACGTGAAAATGTAAAAATCGTTCTAAATAATATCTTTTATAAGCATACTTAGACTCAACATCAAATTGACACGAATTTAAAAGTATAATAGACATAATAGGGTGCTAAACCATATTCCATCGTTTATGGGAAAATAAGCTATATATTTTGTAACATACAAGTTCGAAAGTAAACAAAAGTAAACATGTTCTATTTATAAAATCTATACATACGAGTATAATTAAGTATCTATATTAATAATAGTATTTATATTAATAATAGTATTTCCCGCTGTTTCGCACGCGTTCTAAAGACCGGAAACCAAATTCTTTTTGAGTTGCGCGGTATAGTACCTAGCAGAGCTAACGTCCTTCCCGTTTTTGAAACATTTTTCATTGATGCTGCGCTCCTATTGGTCGTAGCGTGATGTAATATAACCTATAGCCTTTATCGATAAACGGACTATCCAACACAAAAAGAATTTTTCAGTTCTTGAGATTAGCGCGTTCAACCAAACAAACAAACAAACAAACAAACTCTTCAGCTTTATAATATTATTAGTAGGGGAAAGGTACCAATTATGGAATACGTTTCTAATATGGAATACCGTAATATTTCAAAAACTAAGTATCACAAATATTGTAAACGTATGTCATGATACTCCTCCCGGTACCCGCGTTCGGCGGCATTCGGCGATATTGGTAATGATTGAGAGTGCGCGACAATGTTGACGCCAAATCAATTAGATATAAACGTAAGTTTTAGCTATATGTTTTTTTATTATTCCTACATTAATATCTCAAAACAAATTAATAAGTATCCTACCAAACTATGTGGTTTTATATTGTATTGTAATTTTAATAATATTTATTTTCCTTCCGCCATCATATTGTTCGTAATATGGAACACCGGTTAAGTCCTAATATGGAACACTTTATTTGGACTTACTAGTACCTCAATGTAAGCAAGTTTTGTAATGTGTTTACTATATCCCTCGTTTATTATTCCCTACTGATTACTATTTATCTCGATTAGCAGATATATTTTTGATCAACATGGCCCCGCCAGTAAAAGAACTAAAAATCATAGGTCAAAATCATAATACAAAATACTATTGAAGCCGTCAAACTCCAAAAAATGTGCTATATGATTTACTGTAAAAAAATTTGAGCTATTTAAATTGTCACCAAAGTCAACGCGACTAGGCTTAGTATATTAATCGAAAATACCCAGGGTTTTAACTTCCAGGAGTAAAAGACAAATCAGAGCACTGACTTCCGTGGAGAGAGGGTGAGTGCAGCTCTCTTATATGTACCCCACTGATCATTTGTTGAATGTTTTGCTCCTGAAAGGAGCACCTAATGGTAATATTACCATTGCACGATGCCATTCCTCAGATTGGATGCAGTCGAAAATCTTTCTTGATTGGTTTAAGCATTTTATCCAGCACGCAAAACCAGTGAAGACAAAAAGGGAGAAGAGTGGATTCAATGCATTGCTTGAAAATGTAAATTTTGTTTGAGATTTTTGCTTGCAGGGTTAATTTTATTATTCTCTTTTCATTAACGAGATATGATACTAATATGAAATACCGTATTCCTTATTAGGGTCACATTTTTGAGAAGCATGTTTTTGGTCAATTTGTTGTAATTAATAATATTACGAAAAGAATTTTTTTTGACTTAATTATTAAGCTATTACATAGCTTTTATCGTGGGCTTTGAGCGCGGCGACCGAATCAAGAAATTCCGTAACGAAAAAAAACCTAACACGCCCCGATTTCTCCGCCGTCTGTGGGCCGATTTCAAAATTTTTTCTTTTGTTCGAAAGTGTATCGTTCCAAGGGGGTCCCATTGTTACGAAATCACGATCTGATGATGGCATCCTAGGGAAATTGAGGGCAACTCTTAAACTTTATAGGCACCTATTATGTTTTTCATATATTTTCTAAAGCTGTTTAAGATTTTGTGATGATGTAAGGTATATCTTCTCAATGGTCAGGAGTTGAAAGATTTTTTTTTAATATTATATACGTACTTATGAACCGATAGTTGTATTCCTTCAGGCTATTAGGTTGATTTGATAATAGAAGGAAAATCTTATTAATTAGTCTAGGAGTTACTGGGAAAAATAGATGTGGACAAATCTCAATTGACTATTGTCGTTCACCCCGAAACTTCGCTGACTCATTGGAGCAGTAGTTGAGTTAGCCTACCCGTAATAAGTATATGTTTCTTATTTCAGTTACCATAAACCTATAGTTTCAATGATAAAAATTCCTGAATAACCTACATGAATTGTAAAATAATAAAAATATTTTAAACGATATTAACTTCTCATTTATTCAATAAAAGAAAAAAATGTGTGTCACTCGGGGACTGTCGCGGTAAAGCTATTGCATAGCATTTTTTATCAAATTAGGTATGCAATTATAATTATTTATTTATTTTTTATTTATGCAGTATTTTTTTTTCTTTGATATTAATTCAAGTTACACTTCTTGAGCGTGGTGACCGATAAGAAAATAATTTTAAGCTATTGCATAGCTACTATCGCGGGCTTTGAGCGCGGCGACTGAATCAAGAATTTATATTTCAAGAGCTACCATGACCGCAATTAATTATAACATATGAGACTGATTAAAATAAAACTTTTGTATTACTTTTTTTAAGAATTTGTTTTAGTATTCCATATTCGGTACCTTTCCTATAGATTTCGTCAAGGAGTACGGTAGACTCGATCGAAACCTTAGCTGAATAATAATAATTCTTTATTTTCCATAAAACACAACAAAAGTTATATGCTAAAAAAGACTTAGTACATGAATTTGTTGCGTATATCTTATAAATAGCATCTGCAGCCGAACTAGGAGACCCTGTGCATCAGCTGTCAGCGCCATATCCCCACAGTTAAACAAATAAGTGCAACCAAAAAAAAAATGCCAATTAAATTAAAATAATAAGGCTACTTCTAGAAACATATCTTAAGAATAATATTGTTGTTCCTCTCTCATAACATGTGTAATGCATGACTGTAAGATGCGTTGGTGTAATGTGTGTAATGTGTGTGAGTATTAAGGGAGAGGAGTGCGTGTGTGTTGTGTGTGTGTGTTTGTCTGTGTGTAAAAACGTTTACGTATTATGTAAATTTCATTGTACATGGGCATTATTGCTTACTACATAACTTTTATGAGATTATTTTTAATTATTATGCTGTACTGAATACCAATAAACTATGTTGTTTCTGAATTGTTATTAGTATAAACAGTTGTCTTACCGTCAGGACCTGACAGTTTTTATAAAGTTGTGATGTAGGGTATAAAAAAGGTTTAGAAGTTGCTACTTTGAGTATGGCACGTTGAGCAATTTCCATCCTTTTTAAAACCGTTTTTGAAGCACCACCCCACACTGATATGCAATAAGTTATAATAGACTGACATAATGCTGAATAAACTTGCTTTAATAGATCTGGATCCAGAACGTGTCTAATGGTTTTAAAAATATATATTAATTTTTGAACTCTTCTGCTAAGTGTATCAATATGTTGTTTAAAGTTTAAATTCCTATCTATTATAACCCCTAGATATTTAATATATTCAACAGACTCAAGTGAGTGACAGGTACAGCTATTATCTCTTACTGAGCAATTATATGAATGAACTGTTAACTTAAAATGTTGAGGATCGTAAGAAGGTTTTCTTATTGAGAATGCTATATATTTTGTTTTTTTGATATTAATTGAAAGTTTATTACTGTAAAGCCAATGAGTGATTGCGTTTATACCTACCTGTGCAGATGAGAATACATCTGTCCATGTATCAGCCATAAATATCAAAGCAGTATCATCTGCGTATGAGATTATATGACCCTGAGGGAGATTAAATTTTGTTAAATAGTCAATGTAAATAAGAAACAAGGTTGGTCCGAGTATACTCCCTTGGGGAACGCCATGTGTTACTAATAAGTCGTTGCTGTTAATATTATTTATGCCAACGCATTGATATCTCTCAGAGAGATATATCAATGCGTTGAATGAATAATTAAACATAAAAAAATTTAATGATGCTGACAAACAAATCGAAGTCGCCATATTGGCCACTAGCGAAACGTCACTGACAACAAAAGATATAACAAAAGTGTATAAAATAACATATATTATGATTTAATAAAATATAATATATTTACTACCTAAAAAAAGAATATTTAATTCCTAAAATACTGTTAAAAAAGAATAATATAATAGTAATAACTTAACACTTAACTAAACACTTAAATCATATTTCCGTACTTTCACTTATCAAATGATGCGTAATGATTTCTCATATATGGCGTTATTAATATTTTTATTATTTAATTTAAATTAGTGTTAATTGCATGTAGCTATAATATTTTATATCTATAATATACTAGCGATTTAGTGCGAGCGAAGCCGCGGGTTCCGCTAGTATAGGTAATAAAATAGTAATTTAGCAAAATGTGTACATTAAATAATTTTAAGCAATTGCTGTAAGGTATTGTGTATAGAGTATAATAGAGCCCAAAAAGTTATTTATTTTTTTCGTTATATATATAGTGTCTGTCTATTTGTGTGTTAACTTTTAACACAAAATGTACTGGGGCGATTTAAGCCATATTTTGCGTAGTGACTAGTGATAACTTATTACTCAAGTCAACACGTAAGATACTATTTTTAGAGGAATATTTCATTTCCACAGGAAAAAATTGTAAATCTTAAAAGACCTAGAGAAAGTTTTCCATGGGATAATATTATGTCTGTCTCATAGCGTGAACTCACAACAACAATTTTTATTTATACAAGGTGGGTGGACCAGGCCATGTTCCTTCGAAGGCCAACTATTAAAAATTTATAGTTATTGCCACGTAATGACAAATTCCTTTTACATACACTAATACCTATTCAACTTATGGACATAGACGCGGCGGCAAGTCCCTCACGCCCATATTATGTCAATGAGGTCCCTGGATTCAATGACTTCTCTTGTAGACGTTAAAATTGTAATTCGCGCTCACATAGAAACGTAAGTTTTTAAGTAAATAACCTATTATTTTTATAAATTTTCGTTACTCTGAGTTAATAATAAGGGTTGGCTATGGTAATAAAAAAAATACCACTTTATTATGATTTCAGTCAAAATATCAGTAGTTTTCCTAGAAAAGTCCTAACCTCCTTGTAAGGCTTATCAAATTACGTCAGCTTATTTTATTGGAACGAAGTTCCTTAAGGCAGGCTTGGAGGAGACAGGGATTTTGCTGCACGACCGAACTGAAAAAAATGTGATAATAAAACCGTAAGAAAAAGTCCGTGTGATAAAACCGTTTAATGAGACGTGCGCAGGCGCGACAGTCGTATACACAAGCGAGTAGTGTATAATACCTTTCTCTTTCTCCCTCTTTCTTTTCGTTCTCTCATCCCTTCTCTCTCTATTACTTATAATAATAATAATAAACTTTTTTTGTAATTATTTCTATTTCTATGTAATTTTATGTTGTCAAACAAAAATAAAGAGATATATATATTTTGTTATTTTAGTTGATAATTTGAATTACGATTTTTTTTTATTTTACGTAATTTATTATTTCTTAAAATACTGAATTTCCTAAATACTTTTCTGTACTTAAATAAAAACTAATCAGCAAAATTTAAGAGAAAAATCAAGAAAACCTACATAAAATTGAGCACGATTTTTTTTTGCAAATTGTGTCGATTCTACAATCTACATTAGCCGAAGGAACTTCGTTCCTACCTCGTGTCCCACGACACCATTTATATATTTTCTTATAATTTTACTATTAACGTCTTTCTTTGTTTATACAACTTATTTTTTATTAATATAAAAGTCATTAGTATTATTTTTAAAACATTTCTAACAAGTTTTTTTCGTTGAGTATTTTATAAATGGATATATTATGTTGAACGTTTAATGTTCCGTTATAATGAAAGAGCTTTTAATGTTGTTTAAGAATAAGCAGATATTTAGATAATCATAACGATAGTTTTCAGTTAAATGACTGATTTATAATGTTGGCCTTGTATGGAGCCTAAAACGAAAAGTTTATTAGAAAGTTATTAACTGTGCAATAAAGAAAGTGTTATTTAAAAATATGTTTGTTTCATTTATCCAGTAAATAAACAAATCATAACTGTTTATTTTTTAAGGTATTGATTAAGGCTTCCTAACCTAACCTAACCTAACCTAACCTAACCTAATACAACAGGATTTTTTTATTCTCACAGGAAAACATAATAACTGGTTCTATAAAGTAGTCTTCATAAAAGAGGGGTGGTACTTACTACTCGGAAGTAGCATAAAGCCAACAATATTTTTGTACATTGAGCGCGAGCAAAGCCGCGGATTTCACTAGAATTATGCCTATAATATACCGACAATACACGAAATCATGATGATCTATATGTAACTACTACTTAAGTTCTTCACGATACTTTAACAAGTTTAGGTGTTGTTGGATAGTCTGATGAGCATCTAACCATGTGGGTCAGACCTCATTAAAGTCTCTTCTCATCAAGTTGTCCATGTAGGGGGTTTTATTTTATGTCCTAATATCCATATACGTATATTTTATCTTTGGGATATGCATTAACACATACCATCTGTAAAAAACTGGTGGTTATATGGGGCTCACCGGCAAGCCAGAACTGACCACTAAACCCCAAACACCCATCATCCGTCTTAATGGTGCATCACAGGATTACTAGCGTCATCAATTACGACGGCCCGACAGGCCTGCCGAAGCAGACGACACAGCCAAGGGGTTGATCTACAGTCCACTCTTCTATCAGAGAAGTACCCGGAGCAACCCGCATAACATACCGCCCACTGAAGTAGGCCATCCAGCCGAATTACCGGATGCCGGAATACTGAGCTCTATTTTAATAAATCTAACTTTAAAGAACCGAAATGTGCCAAAGCACTAGAGTCGTTTTAGTTAAATTACCTTACACAAAAACTAGTACATATTTTATTCAACTAAAACGACTGAAGCTGTGGGTCTTTTCTGATAATTTAATTTACAATGAAGCAAGCCCATTTTGCATTTATGATTTTGCTAAAATGAGCTAAGTGATGTGTGAAACGTTTTAGTTAATTTATGAAATTATGAAAGCTAGTACTATTATAATGACTCAAACTATGTGAATAATTCTGATAATTTGAATTAAGAAGAAGAAGAAGCTATCTTTGCAACCTAAAGTGTTTTAAACGTTTCTACCTGAAGGGAGAAAAGAGGTCGTAAAAGAAAATCCTGATTATACACTAGCTCAGAAAAAAGAACAAAAATACGAAAATTTACCATACCATAACCGAAAATATTCCGAATTTACCGTTCCGTTAATAATATGTAATAAAGTATTATTTAAGTTCGACAAATTCGTGGAATTAGAGACATATGACGCGCAACTAATATGTATATTAATCAACGCTAACGAAGAAACATAAGCAAGATTATAACAATCACACACAATAAAACAGGAAAAAAGGAACCCAAAACCTACAGAAGAAAATATTTTATATGCGGTGTAGTTTAGTTTGCAAAGACATGTTCTTAATTATTTAAAAACATATTTAAATGTAAGGTAGTCCGGCCACACATTTTTACCTATTGATACTGACTTTTCGAAGATTTTACCTGTTAAAATTTTACGAAAGAATATATTCTGCAGAAGATTACATTAACGTTATGAAAAAAAACAGAATCCACACAATTTGAAGGAACTCTAACCAAATACCGAGGCAAGCCCTAGACTGGAATCCCCAAGGAAAGCGAAGACGTGGCCGCCCCAAGCAGACGTAGCGGTGCTCAATAATTGCAGAAACGAAGGCAATAGGGAAGACCTGGAACGACATGAAACGCGAAGCTCTGAACCGACTGGGATGGTGACGCACTGTTGAAGCCTTCTGCGCCATCTAGGTGCGATAGTACCCTAATCTTATTGATGCCTTAGGTACTAGTAATCTGTAAATTGTGAGGTTTTTTTATCAATATAAAACTAAGGTTTTAGGGTAAGAAAAGAAAACAAAAGTCATAAATAAACTCATCTAATTTATATTCATCTACTGTGTGCTAGATTATTCAGTACTTACTAGGTGATCTAATTATTTTGGTTGTGTTGTACACTATAATATACAGTCTTCATTGCAATTTCATCAATAAAGTCAAACTGAAAAAACATAAAAAAATATATAGTACATGTGTTAATATATAGTAAATATTAATATAATTTATAAATATTAGTGTAACATTTATAAAATTTTATGAACCTCAGGGACATTTTCCGCGCCACATACGAACATCAGAGCCGCCCTTTCACACCCTTTATCCCCATCCGACACTTCGATATCATTTACTATAAAAACAAATATCACGTGATTAATCATTAGTCAATACGTAAGTAATAATTACATTTTGCAATAAAATGATTTAAAAATAAAAACTAACCACTGAGACAGGCATCCGTATAATGTTTAGCTTTTTTTGGTCGTTCTCGTTCAGGATCTTCAGATATAAATATACGGGCGAATTCATTCACACCTTCCACAGAGAGCATTCCTTTGTCATCCATCTGTAATGTTTATAATATTGTCGTATGTACTGTATATCAACATGGTCTCACGACCTACGTCAGCCTGCGACCATATGCGTTTGCAAGTATTTCTATATAAGATTCATATTCATACGCCAATGCGTAAAAATTAAAGTTTTTTAAAACTAGTATATAAAGAATCGCGGTGAATAATATCATTGAAAAATGATTTATAATGAATAAATAACTAAATTCATACGATTTTAAAAATAAGTCATCATTAAATCATTATCCACATAAATAAAATAAAATATATTATTTTTGGTTGCAAAATACAGTGGAACCCAAAAATCTGTTTCCGTTTATAAATTTGGCACACGAGATTCATACTCGGATCAAAGTGTCATTGTTAAAGGCGAACAAACGAACAACAATAAAAATAACAAGCGAACCGAGTAATTGCAGGCATTTAAATCGACCTTGTGATAGACACATAGAGAATAACAATATTACTTACAATATTTTGTATAACTTTTACAATTATATATTATACATTGTGCAAGTAAGTCAATAACTGTTGTAGTATTTATTTTTTTGTGTTTTTTCTCGTAAAAGACAACTCTCTCTCCCTTACATTCACTCTTTATTAGAATCCATTCTTTAAGCCTCCCTTAATACGAAGGAGATCAGGTCATAGACCACAGTGCCTAAGTTCGGGTTGGCCGTCTTCACAAATCTTTCAAACACTTGCTAGAAGATTCAGACATACATGTTTATTCACGGTGTTTTCCTTCACCGTAAGACGAATGGGTATTATGCATAAAAATATCAGATTTGAACAACCTCCACTATGTTTTCCCACTGACCGAGTTACATAAATTCCTTACTTTATTCCAGAACTCGGCTTCTCGCTCCATCATCTCCAAACCAACTCAATAGTATCAAAGTTTTTTTAATTATACATCAAAATCAACTAAATAACTAAAAAAAATGACAGCAGGTACCATTCCTAAAGCCTTGAATATACACGCCAAAAGACATTTAGTGTTTTCATTTTCAGGCATCTGAAGTTTTATGAACTTCTCCATATCTTCTGGTGGTACTGGTGTTTCTTTTGAGCATTTCATAACCGCTTCTAAATGACTCTGTCTTAAAATTTCAATGTCCTTTGCCTGTAAATAAAAGCTAAGATAATTCAAGTCCTCTTAAAAAAATAATTAATGAAATAGAATTTTAAAATCAATTTAATTTATGACAATGTAATATTAGGTATATGAGGAAGAAAAATTCATATCATACGCGGTCAAATATCATTATCCAATATTTAATAAAATTTCTGTTATTATTGCTTTGCGTTCTAAATAATAAATAATCTTCTATATAAATAAAAATGAATGTTGCTAAGCGCAAAACTTGAGAATGGTTCGACCAATTGGGCTATTTTTTTTCTGTGTTTTAGGCACACGGAAGGTTTAAATAATAAAAAAAAGAATTCAAAATTTGTAAAAAACTTATATTAACGGGGGTACCTAGAGCGAACCCGAGCGAAGCAAGGGTGAGTCACTAGTTAATAGTAGATCAAAATCAACCAGTTGCATACCTATACCTACTCATAAATATAGAGGCAAAAGGAATAAACTTGAATATAATATATAAAAATAAAAGTAATATTTATTAAAAAAAACATAATATAACTCACGTTCACAAGCACATTGAATAACATATTACTATAGAATAGGAATAGTATAATAAATGTTATCATTTTAAAAATGCTTCACAACCTTCTTACAGATCCGATGTAAAAATGTAAAAACCGTTCTAAATTATATCTTTTATAAGCAAAATGAGAATGAGTCATCATCAAATTGATACGGTATTTGAAAATATAATAGACATAATAGGGTACTAAAGCATATTCTATCGTTTACGGAAAAATCCTACTCAGTTCTCACAAAATAAGCTATAAAATATTGTAACATTGTATGTTCTATAGTGAACTAAAGTAATCATGTTCTATTTATATATTCTTATCTTTATGAAGCACTTATAAAATCGCGGAATAAAATAAAGTATCGTTAAATAGTATCCATTTTTTAAAGCTATTATTTTGTTTGGTATTTAAACTAATACCATTTTCAAATGATTTTTATACATTTTCAAGAACCCAGTTATTGAACATGTATTAGGGGAGACATTGGTAAGACGGGGTACTCAGCAAAAATCGCGATTAAAACTAACCAATCTTGTTCATTTACGCATCGTTTTATGCGCTACCTGACACAAGTCAGTAGCTCGTTTATTGTTATTCATAAGTGTATAACGTCAAAATTATCTTGAAAAACCTGAAATGTGCTTATTATATTTCTTCTGGTTTAGATACGAGTACGTCGTCTGACTGTTATTAAACTACACACATCTGCGTATTCTGCCAGTCTAACTAAAGGTTGTTTCTACCTTAACACAGGATCCCATCACGAAATGACTGAACGAATTATGATGTTATTTGTACAGTACAATAGCATAAAACACTTTATAAATTAATATATTATAAATCGATATATGTATTTTATCGACTTCGTTCAAGCACTAGAAATAGAGTGAATATTTATGTAATTTGTAACTGTGTTTATAACACTGTATTAAAAACTTTGTGCGCGTTATGCTCCACTTTGTTGAACGATTGTTCATGCCTTTATATATTATGTCGAGTCCAGTGGCTAATTCGTTCATAATTTGAATGCAAGGAATATCTTTCTGGCTTGTTGAAGTTACGCTAATTTTGGTTAATATGTTAGTCTGGAACTGTTTTGCTGACATAAAGACTTATAAGTTTTCGGAATAATTATAAGTGTTGTGAATGCTTCCAAATTTTTTGACGATAGGTAGGTAATAAAATAGTAACTTAGCAAAATCTGTATATAAAATTAAAAACAATCACTGTAATGTATTGTGTATCATCACTACATAGTATAAAACAAAGTCGCCTTTTCTGTCCCTATATCCCTATATCCCTATGTGCGCTTAAATCTTTAAAACTACGCAACGGATTTCGATGCGGTTTTTTTTAATAGATAGAGTGATTCAAGAGGAAGGTTTATATGCATAACTAGCAGATCCCGCGGCTTTACCTGTGCTAAATCTAGGGAAGAGCCCGAGCGAAGCGAGGGCGAGTCGCTAGTTAAATATAAAGCCCAAAACAATATTTGTGTCTATGTCATATACAAACAGATAAAAAGATATAACTTACTTATATTTATTTAAAAGTCCATATTCAGCATATCCAGCTCGATAAAGGATTTAAGGTGGTCCCTTATCGAGCTGGATATTTTATTACATGGATTAAGTAATGAGTAATTGATTGAAGATTATATTATCATAATCAGCGATTGTATACGACAGAAATTAAAGTTTTTACTGAGTACTGTTTTAATAGCTTCAGGATACCTAGTACTACGATATCCGTTTGGCTTGTTAAATATCAAGAAAAATAACTGTCATATAAACATGTAAAATTTTTCCCCTTAGTCTTAAAATTTTAATATTCATATCTTATTAAGTTTAGTTTTATTATTGGGGCATTTCATTTGAAGCGGACTACGAAAATATAATGAGATAGAGAAAATTGTTCGTACTCTGGTCAGAGTTGCGCTTACAGTTCTAGTGGACATGGATGTGCATAAATATACATTTTTTTTCTTATGATGCTTCCACGATGCTTCATTGCCGATTTATGAGTTTTCAAATATTCACAAAATATGAGGTCCGTACTTTTTGAATGCTTATTATATTTTGTATCATTCAATTTGTAAAACAATCTAAAAAATATTGTTTCGCTAACCGCCTACAGGCGGTATGCGTTATCAGAAGTATCTTGTACCGAATGCCATTAAAAATCAGGATCTTAATTTTTAGCTGACAATGTAATACTAAGATTAAAACTAATTAACTTTTTTGAGTGAACATAACAAAAGGATTATTAATCAAAATATTTACGTAGGTAAATCATCAGCCGCTAGAATAACTACAATCTTCTTCTTCCTCTTCAGTCCTTTTTAACGTCCCAAAGCTGGGCACGGGCCTCTCTTAGTACGAGAGGGATCAGGCCATAGTTCACTGCGCTGGCCTAGTGCGTGTTAGCGGACTTCACGTCATTCGAAAAACTTGCTAGGTTTTTCTCAGAGGTGCGAGACCCGGATTTTGAACCCGCATCACTCGGTTATCCAAGCGAGCGTGTTTACCGCTGGGCTACCACTGCTACTATATTCTTCATTTATTACGTGTAGTAAAAATATCCTTTACTTAATTAAAGTTATTTTACTTGGATGATGGATCTATGTGTACGAATCAGTCAGTAATGGGCAGGAGAGATTTGAAAAAGCCGCACTTATATTTAAATGTATAACGGAAAATGATTCAAAGGTAAAACAATTATATATATGGGTATGGGTTAAATATTATGTATAAATATATATTTTTATAAAATAAAAATATTAAGTAAGTATAATATAGTTGTATTATATTAAATAAAAATAATTCTATTTGAGTTCTTAAAAACTCCGCAGGTTTGAGTCAAATTTAAATGAAGTATATATCCATATGAAATAGAAATTATTCTTGATGCTTTTTATAGAAAAACATACCAAGCAAGCTTTTTAAGCTTTATAAATTTAATTTATGATGAGGTATACACGGACATCTAACGTCAAAGCGCTGAACTATATAGCTATATCTTAAGCTAGCGGCAGCAGCGCCGCGTGCAGATTTTACAAACGTATTCGTTCGTAAAAATATTATAGATGGCAGTACTTATTACATGTTAAATAATTAATAGTCTCAATAAATACGTAATAAGGAATCAATAATAACTTTGGAGATAAATACAATAATGATATATAAAAAATAATGTTTAATCATTGTGATAATATTAAAAACTACGGATTTTAATTTAATTAACTATTGTAATTTTACAATTAATAAAGGCAATAAAAGGAATCTAAAAAGTATTTTTTTCCTTTTTACCGTTAACTACCCAAACTTCATTTGGTATTATTACTCTGTTCTTACTCGTATATTATGCATAGCGCACACATTGATCAAAGGCGGGTTTTCAACCCTGCGCAAGCGCATACGCACACAGTGAAAGGTCGGGCATCCAACAGCCAACTTCATTCAAAACAGTGTCTGTTGATCTGCCGACTCGTATAATTCTAACTTCGCTCCGATCGATCTCATTGATGACGTTTTGTGCAAACAATTGATTTTATACATTTGTTTTGTCAATATCTCGTGTTAAGTGTTTGGTGACGTGTGTACTGTGTAGTGTTATAAACTTGAAATGTCAAAATATTATCGTGCAATGTGTGCTTCATTGGTTATGTTTTTGTGAACTGTGTTTATTTATTGGAAATTGGAATACTGACGTCTTGATCTTGAACTTGTAGGTATCTAAAATGTTTATTTTATATAGAAAAAAATATTTTTTGCTTACTATAATTTAGATTCTGTTCATGTCTAGAACACATTTCTAATTTTATTTAAATTACATTATAACATATAGAATGAGAAATTATTGTTTTATAGGATACGTTCAAGGGTGCTATGCAGAACAGATGAATAAAAATAAGTTATATTTATGTAGGTATCTTGGTTGATTTAAGACGGCATGATCTAAATGAATATAAAAAAATAAAAATACTCAGCAATACGTAATTAAAGTACGTATACAAGAATATGCGAACAGTATATCTAATTGTTAAAATAAGTCCAATGACCCTTAAAGAAATATTTATTATGATAAAATACAAAACGATAACTACAAAATATAATATTAAGCTATATCGCTGTTAAATTAAATATGCTTCAGTTTTATCGGTACTGGTACAAATTTATCATCCGCTTCCGTGCTTAGTGGCGCATAATATACTTCGAAATCTTCAATAGGGGACTGTGTTGTGGGGCTCGTCTTAAACAAAGACCGTTTAGAATCAAATACCTTATTAGTCAAGAGTTTTCTTTGATTTTCTTTTCTATTTTTATTGTTATTTCGTAAAATTCGACGATTTTCTTCCAATTTTGGGTCTACAATGGTCCACTTAGTGATCTGTAAATCTGAATCAGGGCCAGTGACTTCTTCAGTATCTCTCCTTTTTCGTTTACCGGAAGCTACTCCCAGTTGCAATAGAATTGGATTTTGTACTAAAGCAGCAGCAGCGCCGAGGAGTGCAATCCCTGCGATCGGCCATAAAATTGCTTTTGTCGCTAGTGCCTGAAAAACAGTTTCACATATTTACGATATAAATATTGTACAAAAGGGTTCAAGTCGATGATGAAAAAGTGGTAGGAAATGGGGAAAACGTTCAAGTGAAAATCCGTATCCAAATACATTTAATATATTCATGTAGGTATATACTCATGTATAAGCAATATCGACTAATCGATAAGCGATCTCGAATTAAGTCTTTCATTGCGTACTAGGTGAGATAGGTATTTAATATTTATGCATATTAACACCAGAAATTAACTTGGTAATTTAGTAGGTAGAATTGTGTGGGCGTACTTAATTCATTCCATTCATTAATATTAATACGTAAGATTCGAAGGTAGGCACGAAGGCTTGGTGTCATGTTAGTATTTAGTAACCATTTATTACGGACTATGAATTATTTCTTAAACAAAGAAAACAAGGCTTATCTTTCTATTTTCTTCTTTGGAAGAAAACGCAGAGAGGAAACCTGCATATCTGAGATACCATAACTGGTTTAAAATAGTCGTGTAGGCAAGTCCAACACTTCTGGTCAACTTTAAGAGGGTAAAATTATTTTTAATATGTATAATTTACTTGATTATAGTGCTTGTAATGATGCCCAACATAGTGAGGGCCTTCATGTCCATAGTGATGTCCGTAGTGCTCAAAGTTGTGATGCGCATGATGGTCGACATTCGGTAGTATGTGATAGTCATACTCGTAACCAATATGCGGGTACTCCTCGTAATCATGCGGGGCGTAACCTGAGAGCCGAAGAAATAATTTTATTACATGTTACATGACGATGCTGATATGCAAATTTGATAGATTTGTTTTTCTACAATCATATTACCTTCATCTAAAACGTGGTTTAAAATTTCATTTGTATTATCAAATATATTTGTATGTGTAAGTGAATACAATGCAATTTTTTAAAGTATCTGCTCCTTGAATGTAGATGATACATAATGTTTTTTAATTAAAGTCCATAGGTTTAAGCTTGCCGTTACCTACGTAATAAAAAAACAACTATTTTTTACCTGGATGATCTCTATTCACAAGTCCTCGACTATGACTGGAACTGGAGAGTTTACTATCAGGTATATCCATAGCTGGGCACTGTTAAACGAATAATTAACTCGTTAATCGCTAATCCGTTACTTAAAAAAGTTAACTTCGTTAATCGTTAAAGCGTTACATTTCGGAAGATTTAACGCAAGTTAACGTTAAACGTTAATCCGTTAACACGTGATTAAAATTGTGTTTTTTACAACATTGTGCTAATGACATACCTACTTATAAAATCTGTTCGTTTGAGTTTTGGAACTTAAAAGCTTTTAAGCATTTCGAGAAGGCGCCTCCGTTTGGATCGACACCCTCTCCGCCTCGAATAGGGCGCAATTGCGCATACCGTACGGTGTCCTTTATGGTGACCATGATTCTGGCGGGTGATTGGCCTTGGAACTCCTGGGCACTCGCCGAAGTATACCAGATTCGGTTGACTTTACCGAACTTTCATATCAGAACTCGTTTTTCACGTTCGTGGCGGTGTGGCGCGGCGCGGTGCTTGGTAAATAGTGGGTACTGGATTAACGATTAACGGACTTGAGAAATGTAACGGAAGTTAATGATTCCGTTAACATTTTAAAAAGTTAACTTAAAAGTTAATCGTTAATCGAAATGTTAACTCCGTTAATTAACGATTAACGGATTAACGAGTTAATGCCCAGCTATGGGTATATCCTATAATTAAAAAGAACAGAACAGTGAGAAACATAATATATACAGGTAACGTAGTATGTGTTGCGACCATACATAATATAGGTAGCACACATGGTCAATGGCCATTGGGTGACTGAGACATTTGGTGTTTTACTGTAATACCTACATCACAAACGAATTTCAATATTTTATGAAACTTATATTTCAATGCCAAATAGGAAAATTATTGGAATTTATTAAATTTGGCATAATACATTTGATGCTTGTTCATTAAGAAATATGATTGTTTAGTCTAAATGAAATCGAAAAATAATTGTTTAGGATGTTTTTTCCGAAGCAAAAATAATTAAATTCAATTATGTCGTCCTCAGGCACGCTCCGATAGCTACGTCTGGTCGCTGCCCTCTTTTCACATGGCTCTTAATGTTTCTTTCCCGATTGGAACTCTTCAATTGAATTATAGAACGATTCGTAAATACTAGGCCCTTTTATTCAGTTTCTATGGAACGCGTTGATAGTGCTAAGCTTAGTTTTAGAAGTTATCGTTAATTAGGTACCTAATTAATTTTTAATGTATTTTAATGCTTAATAAGTCTGAGAGCAACTTTATGAGATAGAATAAAGAATTTAAATTAATTTGGATAATCTGTCTGTACGGTAATAAGTGTATTTGTTACTTTTTTAAGCTAAGACAGTGCAACGGATTTAGGTAGATGAATATAAAAAAAGACATTTTTGTTCTATGGATTAACATTTTATTTAGAACACGAACGGAGCTGCGGGATAAACTACGTAAAATTATACTCTCGTAAAACAACTAGGTAAATTTATGTAATTGCATATTGAAACGAAGAAAACAATTATCATATTACTATCTAAATTTCAGAAAAAATGAGTCAAGCACTCGAGAGGTTTTTCCTTGTATCATTACTCAATGATACTAAGAAGTGATCTCGTGTCTGACTAACAAAAAGGTGCTTTTGAGAACCAGTAGATTTCTCTACGCGTGTGTAAAGCAGTGTATAAATACAAAATACGTTTTATGTACATACAAGTATTTTAATATAATTTCATCTGAATATTTACAAGTGCGTATTTGTGACCACAAAAAATAATATAATAATAATACTAAAAATCATCGACAATAATGTTTTAGTTCATCACGGTAGTACAATCAGTACCTACATCAGTACAATATGAATAAAGTTAGCGTCTATTTTTAATAGGTATCAAATCAACACTTTTCACTAAATGCATATATGTACCTACTTATTATTATGAAAGTATATACGGTACTTCCACAGAGCAGGTGAATATTTGTCAATTCCGTGGGTACTTCCATCAAAATATCAATATTTAAATTTTTCGTCTATCTGTTTGTTCCGCCTAGCTATTGTTATAAGGAGTAACTTAAGCTACTTTTAATTTATTAGAAAATATATTATAAAAACCGTTTAATTTATTTTAACTTACGCCCTGCGAGTACGGGTCTGCTAGTTAATTAATTGATATTATTGTAGAAGCCAGAAGCTACAAATCTATAACACATAGGTATATGGCAAGAATAGTCATAGTCATAGGCAAGAATGTCTGTTTATTTTATATCAAACTGCTTATTTTCCATTGTTCATAATCTTGTGTGAGAAGAAATGTGTGAATAGGCTTCTTAAGACAGCTAACACGTATGCCGTCACGGGAAAAAGTTTTCAACTATGCAGTCCCAGTTTCGACGGCAAATTGCCTGAATGTTGCTACAATGGTAGATAAAACAATTTAAGTAATTACTCTGGGAACAATGTTTATCATGCAATAGTAGCTGTAATAAAAATAATGTAAATTATATCAGCAATACTGACTCACGTTTCCGTTACGACAAGTTATCAGGAATGTGGGCCATACTAGCGATATTCTTACACGCCTGAGCCTGTATTTCTACATTTTAAATACTATTGCTAACATGGTTTGTAGGCTTATTTATATCTCACTTTACTAGTAGTAGTTAAGTAAGTTTTAACCAGCCATTATCGTTATTTGTCTCTTTCGATGAAGATAAGTACCTATTTCAAAATAATAACACAAAATCTCTAAAGCTAAAAATATAAATAATATCATAATAAAAAACCAATCCGTTTTCCTATTACTACAAAATAGGTCAATACACAGACACACTGTCGGATTCCTATACCTATATGTCCTTTTTATATAATATATATTTTTCCATACTTTGATATTAATTTACATAAACATCCGCTTATTTATTTTTATTCTATACATTATATATTATTGTCGCTGTCAATTTCCGTTCGATATTACTTGGAGCTAATAAAGTTAATTAAATGCAAAATTACTTTATTAAAAACTAGTCCTAGTGGATAAAAACTGACATTGTAAAATTATAAATTTTCGCATTATATAATACCTATAGTTCTACGTTACCTTGAAAGAAATAGGTCGAAAGGGGCTTGTATCGGCATACCGCTTTGTATCATCTTTTTGTAAGGTTTTTATTTGAGAAGAATTCTGAAATAAAATATTCTTAAATTAAAATGAAATAAAATATGATATTCAAAGCATTTCTCCGTATTACTTACATCATTATCTTCCTTCAAAGAAAATTCCCTGATGTGCTCGTTGAAATTGGAATTTGTAATAGGATTACATTCTCCAAGGTTTTGTTTCACTAAAACGAGAATTGCGAAAGTAACGTCATATAAATATATTGAAGGTATACGCATTATGCTAACACATTCATAGAAGCACTTAAACACAAGAAATACCGTACGTAGCTCATGTTACATTAAAAGAGTAAAGGCTGAAAACGTATTCTTTATAAAAATGGTGTTACGAGAGGGGGTGGTTCAGATGACAATTTGTCGTAGGCGTAAGACAATGGAGTCCAAGATATAGTTACGCCCTGTTGCATATGTTGCGAAGCATTGTCATTGTTTCTAATCATAATGATGGTCACATTATTGCAGCTTGTTACATGGTATATGGACTCAGGCATAAGACAAATTTGTCCCACTTTGCGCAAGAAAGTAAATTGATTATAAAAAGATGAAGGTAGAGAAAATCGTATATGGATGTTTATCGAACTACCAGGAATAGAACTCAACAAGCAAAGCGAAAGAAAAGAAAGTCAGCGTTTCCGCACTACATTGCAAGTTTTCTGTGTATATTATTATCATTAATCACTTCTGCCATTTAAAGTTTTGTGCCTATTATCTTAAAGTTTAATTTACTGTGTACTAAAAATGATAGGTATGTTGTATGGTCTTAAAACGTTCGAACATGAGTTAAGTTATAATAGTCGATTTTTTTATTTCAATAAATTCAATATTTATTTATTTTATTGACATAACTAATATTACTTACAGGAAATTGTCTCTTATAAAATAATATTAGGTTCCATAATCTGTAAAAATAATAATAATAAAAACACCCAGAGTGGCATATTATTGCTTATGCTTTTGGTAGTAATTGCTTTATGAAGAGTTGAACGACGAAAAATAATATTTTATCGAATATCATATTGAAAATTAATCTGCGATGCATATAGTTTGAATGGTCGTTGAATGAGTAATCATTATTATAATAATATTATAATAATACAAATCATTCTGAATTCACATATTGTCAATCATCAGTATCAGTAAAATTGAAAAATTGACGTTGATTTCAAACTTTTTTTTCTACTTAAGGAATATTTTTTAATGAGATCTATATTTTCCCTTCATTAATTATCCTTTTATTAAATAATAATTAAACAAACAAATTATGAATGTAGTCACTATGTGACTCTACATAACAACGCGCAGTACCTATCTATTAGGCACCAATCTGCATTAACTTAATCGGTAGGCCCTTAAGCGGAAGTCGGAAGAATGAGTCACTTGGCTGACTCTTCAAGAGAATATGAACAATCATTTTTTGATGTAACAGATATAAATTCGTTTATTTTGTAAACTCTTTTATTATCCAGTAAATCGATACAAGATTTCTAATTTAAATAAAATAAATAACGCCCATTGCCACAAACGTGCACGTTTCTGGTTTATTAGTTTAAATTATTTATTTTGCGGCAAGCAGATTTACGATTGGCACAGCGATATATTAGGGACCCGCCAATAAAATCCTCTCTACAAAGATGTAGAGCTCGAAGTCTAAGAATAAATAAGAAGAAGAACAATATGTAAAAAATAAAAAATATTTGCTTAGGTAATTTGATTTTATGTGAATTTACATTAAATAAGTTTAGATATAGAACTATCTTTTCGGATATTTTGCTGGTTATTTTTTGTGCTTTTTGTCCCAAGCGTTTAGAATGCTAAACAGTAGTGGTCACTGTGACTCACGAGACCAGTATCTTCTGTGGAACAAAAAATAAAAATAAGAAGGAAAAATAGTTTGAGAAACGTTTGAGCTTTAGTAAATATTATTAAATAAGTTTAGTTAAAGATAAAATTAGGTTTTGGTACTCGAAGACATAATAACACGTTCTCATGTTTATATTGAAGCAATTTTAATAATTGCCATAATTGATGGTCTATTTTTATAATTATATGGCTACTAGCGGAAAATTGTTGACCTTTTTGTATCCTGTTTGCAAGTAAAAAATCTCAAATTTATCCTAACTAATAATAGGTATAAATACGAATTATTTTTTTTCGTAATAAGTACATATTTATTGTACAGTTTGCTTGTATCTATTATTAATGCTTACATATTTATTATTATTAGGTATACATATATTTTAGGTAGGTACGTATGTCACTTCTAGAAAAATTGTTTCACTTGCTTGCTTTCTACGCGGTATTCGATCCCTTTTTATTTTACGATCTTAAATTCTTTAGTATCCATAGGTGGAAAAAGTATCGAATACCTTTTCAATTGCTCCCGCTCGAAAAGAATTTAGAAATGAGAGAGATTGTTGTAACAAATTCTACTGCGTACGACATAGTATATGTCACACCTTAAAGTTACCTCATACATAAGAACTTGAAATAGAAGTAAAACTATTATCTTTTCTTTAGTAAAAGCTTTTTAAGCTCATTTAGATATAGGTAATTGAGTACGATATTAATCTGACGGCGTTTCAGTTGGATGTCAGATTGACAAGCTGTCAATCTAGCGAAGTGACGGTGCGCTAGTACGTCATTCGCTTACCCCACTACTCGAATAATTCTGACCGGTATAAAAGGACCGGAGCAACCGTGGCTAGGGCAGTCTAGGCTCTGGCTTGGCACAGTGCACTAGTTGTACGCTGCTAGTAGTTTAACCTAGACTTTTGTATAATGATTAATTTGTTCAAACGAATTAATTATTATTCTTATACTAGAACTAGTTAGTAATTATAAATTACTTGTGCTGTTACTCTGATGCGATTTTAATAGAAGTTACCGAATTATGAAGATTTATTATATCAATCTCTCTACATCAGAAGTGGGATTCGCAGGACAAAGAACTGAAGAGAATACGCAATGTAACGAAGCGTCGACGTCACCGCAGATGCCCAATCATCTACAAAATATGGAAATGTTACTAACTAGATTATTAGCGGCTACTCAAACGCAATCTACGAGTAATCCTCCGACACAGTTGATTCAGTTTGACCCTGACTGTGTGGACGCGGACATAGAAGTTTTGCACAGAAGGCACCGATCCAGTCTTCTCGAATACCTGATAAGACGCGAGTGATTACGTGCTTTGTATGTGGACAAGTCGGGACACCTCGCGTCAACATGCCCAGAAAGAAAAGGAGGGAGCAGTGCGCCGACAGTTAAAGAGGTCAACGTCTGCGAGCTCAAGTCATCGATGAGCACGCTAACTACATTATCTGGTGAGCCCGTTTCATTACTTTTTGATAGTGAATCTGTTTGATCGGTATTCACATGTAGGTTTTCTAAAGTTAATTTAACTTTTAATATTATGACTTCATACGTGACAAATTGAAACGGTTTGAGAAGTGTCTGGGTGTTAGAACTGGCTCATGTGGGTCGATGTTCTAAGGCAGACTGTGGTGTGTTTGTGGCATTATACTGGAGACAGTGATCCGTGAAGGAAACTGGCTTATGCAGGTCGATGTTTCGGATGGGATCACTGGTCGTGTATGTGGAGTTCAGTTGTGTTATATGGTCGAAGGGACGCTGAGGGGTTGTCCGGTCTATGTCAGCATTGCGAATGTTGGCTAGTCGAAGGGACGCCTTTGCTCAGTTGTCCGGTCCATTGTGTGATAGAGAAGAGTTCTATAGTTATGTACATGACATAAGATATAAAATTTTGAGAGTGATTATATTGTGTGTGATTTGTGAAGTATCGTTTTATTCTCTTCGTCCGCCAACTCACGCCTACCCACATTGTAATAATTATTGTAGAATATGGATAAAAGAGATAATGATGATAGGGGCCGAGTGCCTTTAAGATGGTCACTATGAATACCTTACTATGTCCTTTGAATTGCGAAACGCTATCACAGTATTTCAGAGGGGTTATCGTGGGCGCGCTGAGAATCTAGTTCGTGAATATGTTGTTGTATGCGTTTATGACGTCATGATTTTGGCCCCAATCGGCCTGCATACTGATGCAAGCTCGGAGGGATATATGATGGGGCCCAGGCTGGAGACCAACGGACGAAAACGGACACCGAAGGGCTGCTCAGCGGTGTGGATGCGTTGGTATCTCAAGTTCTCGCAGCTCAGCAAACACCAACTGCGACCACTAGTCTTTCTACAGAATTGTAATTTTTTTAATCCAGATGACGCGGAGCCTGACGTTGGGGCTTGGTGCAATGTAACCGAGGCTGTCGTTCTTGAGAGAAATCTAGATGGAGTGGACTTGCTCGTGGCCCTTGCCAGTGCCTTGAAAGGACGAGATGCATCCTGCATTGCTCGCGGATCATTATCTAACCGAAATGACCTGGAGCGTGGTCAAGCAATCTCTTATGGCGAAATTTACAGGGCCCAGGTTGCTGCAGGATTACTTCGACGACATCTTGCAACACCAAATCGGTGCTGGGGAAACCGCTTCCAAATCTGCACTACGGAGCGTGATTGAACGAATTCCGAGGATTGCGATGCCTGAGGATGTAGTGACTGGATTTGTGATATCAGTACTGACCATATTTGACCCAAACCTCCCTGTAGAGCTGCATACAGACGCTAGCTCCAGAGGTTATGGAGAGATCCTCTTACCAAAGAGGAACAGCCTTCCCCACGTAATAAAATACATGGCCGCCGGACGACAGATGTGGGGCCGAACTTTGTAGGTGCGGTAGAGCACTTCCAGCATTATCTGTATGGCGGGAGTTTTGTGGTTGTTACGGACCGCAATTCATTAAAGGCATCGAAGTCTAGGAGGGACTTGGCTCCTTGCGTTTCTCGATGGTGGGCGTATTTGCAGGCTTTCGATTACGATGTCGTGTGTCGCGAAGGCAGTGGGATGGAGCACGCTGACTTTCTGTCTCAAAACCCCTTGCAGAGTCCAGATGCTGTCGATACCACAGAGCCTGGAAAGGCACAAATGAAGCCTGTTCATTTTATTGAACTCCAGCACGGCTGGCTATCGGTTGAACAGACACGAGACACCGAAATCCAAGACCTTATCGCAAAGTACTATAACAATGGTTTTCCAGAGACCGTAGCTCGAACTTATGATGTTGGAGAATCAGTTCATTTTCAGTTCATTCATGTTCATCAGTTGGTGGCATCCTCTACCGACAGGTTGTTCGGAATTAGGCGATTTCTTGGCTACCGGTAGTTCCACGATCTCTTATCTTGAGACTTATAAATCATATTCGCACTGAACTGCTGCATCTGGACTCGTGCATCATCTGTAAGGCATCCAAGGGTCCATCTGGAGCTCAAGTTGTTCGGCTTCACCCGATTCCAAGGATTTCTGTGCCTTGGCGCACGGTTCATATCGACTTTACGGGGAGGCTGAGCAGGAAAAGCGACCAGAAGGAGTACTTTGTTCGCGGCGGGTTCCAGTTGAGCCAATGGTCGGGTCGAGCGAGTGCTGCGTACTCTCAAGAGCATTTTAACTATAGTGGAGAATGACCCTAACAAAGCATGGCGTGATGAGCTGGGTGGCATTCAACTTACCCTGGAGAGTGCCAGGTCCACCGTTGCTGGGTGTTCACCGTCAGAGCTTGTGTTCGGGATTCGTTCGGATTCTTTGGGTATGTCCAAAATAAACAGTACCGATAGAAATAATGTAGTTCGCTTGGATCTTTTCTTGGACTCGGCTAGGGAGGCTGCCTCGTTGAATGTTCAGAAAGCTGCTGGATCTCAAACCGTTGGATTTGACCGCGGTCGCGCAAAAGTAAAGCCGTTTTCTAAAGATGATTATGTGGTCATTGAAAACGTCGAGTGCAATGGAACTAAATTGGATAGGAGATTTAGGGGTCCTTTCGTGATTACAGAAGTTTTAAATAATGATCGTTACGAGCTTAAAAGCATGGCAGGTGGTTTCAATCGAATTTTCAAATACTCCCACAAGAATTTGCGCGCGGTGCCCCAGAGACATGACGGATTGCTTGAGGTTCGTGGCTTTTGAATGAGGATAAGGCTGAGACGGCGTCGGATTACGGAAATTACATTGGGCCTTAATAATGAGAACGAGTCATTAGACCGTCTAGACACCTCGACCGTATGCTCCGATACTGCTTCCGCAGACTCGCGTACTATGACAGCAAGATCAGACACTATGAGTGCACATTCAGACCCCGAAACATGGGACGTCATTCACGAAGTTGAAATTCGGAACAAGGCAATTCAATACTAGTGACTCGCCTATACTGCTTACTTCCTGTACTTACTGCTAGGTATTTAATACGAGACGTATGTGATGAATGATTTGAATGGTTTGAAATTGTTGCTAAATGGTTGATCCTGGGCGAAGAGTGTCGTCCTAACTATTCCATAGTGATTAGGTGGTGGGCACACGTCTTTGTCCCAGAGGATAGACGAAATTTGTCGTCCGAGCCACACCCATGCAGTGGGTCAGCTTGTCACTGTGATGTATTTAGCATCATTCGACGAAAATTGTCGTCCGAGTCAGGTCCTTTCGGAGGGCTGACTTGTCCTGAATGATCGCTAGTTGTAAGTGAGACGAAATGTGTCGTCCGGGTCATATCCGGCCAAGGATTGGCTTGTCTCCCTGTGATAAAGACGAAAGGTGTCGTCCGGGCCACATCTTGGTTGGGATTGACTTGTCTAGATGTTTCAAAATGTGAAGTATGGTGTCATAGTCAAATTTTGGGTAGAATAGTCTAACTGAAGTGAAGTCCTAGTCATACCTGATGAGGTTGACTGAAGCGGTTCAATTAGCCGGTTAGTCCATGTCATCAAAACGATCTTAGTGTTAAGCTGATAATAATCATTAAGTCAGGATGAGCGAACGGATTGCGCGGTTAACTCAGCTTGTTTCAGATAAATCGCCCGAGGACGGTCGAATGTCAGTCTGGCCGTGACGGCGTTTCAGTTGGATGTCAGATTGACAAGCTGTCAATCTAGCGAAGTGACGGTGCGCTAGTACGTCATTCGCTTACCCCACTACTCGAATAATTCTGACCGGTATAAAAGGACCGGAGCAACCGTGGCTAGGGCAGTCTAGGCTCTGGCTTGGCACAGTGCACTAGTTGTACGCTGCTAGTAGTTTAACCTAGACTTTTGTATAATGATTAATTTGTTCAAACGAATTAATTATTATTCTTATACTAGAACTAGTTAGTAATTATAAATTACTTGTGCTGTTACTCTGATGCGATTTTAATAGAAGTTACCGAATTATGAAGATTTATTATATCAATCTCTCTACAAATCTAATAACATTTTATTATTGATATTATTATTGATTTGTGATAGTTTTGTTGCAAAACAATAGTTATTTGTGTCAGTCATAATATTTTTATAAATTACAATACTCAAATATTATATAGGTATATACATACTAATAAAATCAACTGTTCGAAATAAATGCATGACTTTTTTGAATGAATAGAGTTTTGAATTAAAAGGTTTTAACAGCCAAGATATTTTTAGTTTTTACCTACAAATATTTTAGAAAACATACTTTCTCTACCCGTAATATTATAATGCTCTTACCTTGAATCTTATTTCTACATCTACGAAAGCAAACATCGATCAATGTCTAGAAGCATCAAAGAACGTTTGGAAGGTAACGCTGGAGGTGTCATGGTAGATAGATCGAGTCGTAATCGAGTATCAATAGAAACAAGATTTGTGATTGTGTTTGACTTCAGGACCAAGTGACTGATGGTCATAGTGATTTGATTATTACTTATGCTGCAGTTTTACAAATACTATTTTAAGCTACCCTACCTATATTATTCGAAACAGTTATTCTCTTTAAAAAAGCGAAATACCACTCACTGAATGAATAACCACGAAATCTAATAAAATTGAAATTTGGCACGTGGATTTTTCATAGAGATAAAAAATAGGTATCTATAGGGAAAGGCTTTTTTACCTTAAGAAGATCGAAGAGAATAATGAGGTAGTAGTTGGTATAATATCTACTCACACTGACCACAACTGGAAATAATATTTCTTTAAGGTTTTAGAAAGTAATCCTCTGAAATGTGGATGATGCGAAACTAAAGACTTACTAGCGTAACGGTAAGCAGTAGCTATTGAGCAGATATATTTTTTAATTAAGACCTATATTAGGTATAAACATTTCGGCTCTATACTGCTTACAATTTTATTTTAAAACCCTTTTAAATTTTGACATTTATGTTGAATGTGCTCGAGGGTACTTCAAATGCATCACGAAGAGACATAAGAGGCGTTTTTGTGATTCTCGCAAGTCTTGAGAGTGACGTGGTATGAAAAATACGGTGATGCTCGCAGACGTTAATGCAGCTAAATATGTGAGGGTGCAAATGTGCAGACGTATGGGGATTCGAAATAGAAGTGGGGTGACTTTGAGACGACATCACTTATGAATTGTTGGAAATATTTTTATTAATAGAAAAGTCTTTAAATATTTTCAGTATTTCTCACACTCATGACACGCAATTTGTTACCTAATAGCGACATTCAGATTCAAACAAAATCAAACAGCTATTCGTCTTTTGAAAGATTACAGGAAGTTATTGATAAATACGGGGCAAGGCTATCTCTTGATACATGTGAGTAATAAATCCAAAAGCCGCAAACGAAAACACACGTTGTGAAACCTAAAAGGAAAAGGCGAGGTTAAAAAATTACACTCGTTAGAGCGCGAGAAATTGGCGTTAATAAAAAAAGTCCCCGTAATTCGGAAACGAGGGTGCTGACAAACGAGCAGGCTGGAGTTGCCTAATGAGGCAGTAACGGTATCACTTGAATAAAAATGCTATTTAGTTACATGCATGCTGCCAATTGCACTAGTTTTATTAGGATCAATTACATGTCGAAAAATGATGTATTATATTAAAACTTAACGTTTTTTGTTATCTTAAATAATGATAATTGTTATAAAATGTTATCTTTGCCTAAATTATACCCATACCTAATTATACCTACCTAAAAACTTTTCCCTTCTTCTATGTATGTATTTGAAGTATTTAATTTTCTTGTAACTTATCGTTATGAATATTTACAGCATGCATAGTAATGTCTTAAATTAACAAAAATGAAAACCGACTTCAAAACGCTACAAATCGAAACTAAAAAGAAAAAAAAATAATTTTAATTACTTAGTTATTGTTGGAGTCGGTGCCAGCCAAGAAGGACAGTTTTATCCTGCCTTTGCAATGAACTTTCGAACGGATATTTTGATTATATTTACAAATTGATACATTAATTAAATTGTATTAAGATTATTTTGCTTTGGCTGGCACCGACTCCAACAATAACTAAGTAATTAAAATTATTTTTTTTCTTTTTAGTTTCGATTTGTAGCGTTTTGAAGTCGGTTTTCATTTTTGTTAAAAAATAATTTATTTTAAATTTTTTTGTGGAAATTATTATGTTTAAATAAAATATTGGAAAGCTAACTAAACTACTGCTCCAATAAGTCAGCGAAGTTTTGAAATGAACGACAATAGTCAATCGAGATTTGTCCACGTCTATTTTTCCACGTAACTCGTAGACGTTAATAAGATTTACCTTCTATTATCAATCCACCTAATATCCTGAAGGCATACGACTATCAGTTCATAAGTACGTATAATATTAAAAGAATTTTCTTTCAACTCCTAACCGTTGAGGATATATACCTTACATCATCACAAATTCTTGAACAGCTTTAGAAAATATATGAAAAAGGTAATCAGTGCCGATAAAATTTAAGGGTTGCCCCCGATTTCTCTAGGATCCCATCATCAGATGCTGACTTGGTGACAATGAGAACATCTTGAATGTATACCCTACCGAACAAAAAAGAAATTTTTAAAATCGGCCCACAATTCACGGAGAAATCGGTGAAAACACATAAAAAACAACTGTCGAGGAGTTTTACCTTCCATCATCAGCTCATCCACATGAGATGATGATTTTCATACGTAAGAGCTTTATCGGGTTTAGAAAATATATCAAAAACATAATAGGTGCCTGTAAATTTTGAGAGTTGCCTTCGATTTCCCTGGGATCCCATCATCAGATCCTGACTTGGTGACAATGGGACCACCTCGGAACTATACCCTACCAATCAAAAGAAAAATTTTTGAAATCGGCCCACAGACGGCGGAGTAATCGGTGAACATACATAAAAAAAAATACATACAACGGAACATATAACCTCCTCCTTTTTTGAAGTCGGTTAAAAAACAGATGAAAGTCTAGAACATCAACACTTTTTGTTTTTTATACAATTAATGCATTATTTATGTACATATATTGTAGGTATATATATGTGTGTTCGATAACATAGGTATTATTTTAATTTATTTTGCATACATATAGAAATCCTATTTATACTTTAAACTAAATATTTATATTTAACTAAATTTAACTAAACTATTTACGAAACCATTTATTATTTCTAAATTGAATTATTATGTCTATATTTTTAAGTAAGACAAAGTAGAAATAAGAGTGTAGCGATTTAATGAACGTACCTTGCAAAAACACTCTCGTCTCATTATTTATTAAAGAGTGCATTTTTCCTAGCTGTAAGTATCCTTCCTTCCTTCCTCTCAGCCCATACACGTCCACTGCTGGACATAGGCCTCCCCCAAAGATCCCCACGACAACCGGTCTTGCGCCCTCCGCATCCAGTGGGGTCCAGCGACTTTAACCAAGTCGTCGGTCCACCTTGCGGGAGGCCTGCCCACGCTTCGCTTTCCGGTACGTGGCCGCCACTCCAGAACTTTGTGACCCCATCGACCATCCGTTCTTCGAGCGATGTGCCCCGCCCACTGCCACTTGAGCTTGGATATTCGGTTGGCTATGTCGGTGACCTTGGTCCTTCTGCGTATCTCCTCATTTCTGAATCGATCACGCAGGGAAACCCCGAGCATAGCCCTCTCCATTGCTCTCTGTGTGGCCTTGAGCTTTCTTATGAGGCCCATCGTGAGCGGCCACGTTTCTGTGCCGTATGTCATCACTGGCAACACACACTGGTCAAAGACTTTTGTCTTGAGACACTGCGGTATTGGTGACGAGAAAATTTTACGTAGCTTCCCGAACGCTGCCCATCCGAGTTTGATCCTTCGATTGACCTCTTTTTCGAAGTTGGACCTACCTAACTGGACAGTTTGTCCTAGGTATATATACTCGTCTACAACTTCGAGCATAGAGTCATCAATAGAAACTGGAGTGGTTGCAACATGGACATTCGACATAAGTTTCGTCTTGTCCATGTTTATTTTGAGACCAACTCGCTCGGAGACTCTATTGAGGTCATTCAGCATAATACTGAGGTCCTCCATGGTCTCAGCCATGACCACAATATCGTCGGCAAATCGAAGGTGAGTGATGTACTCGCCGTTGATATTGATGCCAAGTCCGTTCCAGTCCAGGACCTTAAAGACATCTTCCAATGCAGCGGTAAACAATTTCGGCGAGATGACATCGCCCTGTCGGACTCCTCGCTGCAATTGGATGGGTCTCGAGTCCCGGTCATGAAGTCGGACTGACATAGTGGCGTTTTCATACAGACACTTCAACACTTCGATATACCGGTGGTCCATTTGGCACCTTTGGAGAGACTGCAGCACAGCCCAGATTTCGATGGAATCGAAGGCTTTTTCGTAGTCCACAAACGCCAAGCAAAGAGGCAAGTTATACTCCTCGGTCTTCTGTATAACCTGCCGCAGCGTATGTATGTGGTCTACGGTACTGAAGCCTTTACGGAAGCCAGCTTGTTCGGGAGGCTGGAAGTCGTCAAACCTGCTTTCAAGACGGTTCGTAATGACTCTCGAAAACAGCTTGTAGACATGGCTCAGAAGTGCTATGGGTCTGTAGTTCTTTAGCAAGGCGTTATCGCCTTTTTTAAAGAACAGAACCACAACGCTTCTGCTCCATGCTCGTGGGGTCGTTCCTTGGAATATGACTGAATTAAATAGCTTCTGAAGGGCCTTAAGGATCGGTTCTCCACCCGCCTTCAGAAGTTCAGCCGTAATTCCATCTGCACCCGCTGCTTTGCTGTTTTTGAGCTGTTTCAGAGCCATCCTAATCTCGCTCAGGCTGACGTCCGGGATCTCTTCAGTATAGTGCCGGGTTAGTCTGGCCCTCGGATCGTTGTCCAGACAGATGGGTTGTCGCGTTGATGCAAATTGCTGTCCATAAAATCTTTCGATCTCGCCCATAAGCTCAGGATTAGATGAAACGATCTTACCGTCGTCTGTTTTGAGCTTCACAAGCCGGCTTTGTCCAATAGACAGATCCCTCGCAAAAACTTTGGTGCCTCTGTTTCGCTCTATTACATCCATAATACTCTCAGTATTATAGGTGCGAAGGTCACGTCTTAGGGACTTCGAAATCTGTCTATTAAGTTGCCGGTATTTAGACGCGTCATCCGACGACTGCAAGACCATGTCTCTCCTTTCCTTCATGAGCTCAAGGGTATGATCAGAGATCTTTTTGGGTCTATGTTTGGAGGGGCATCTCAAGTATTTAGACCCAATTGATTGGACAGCTTCTACAAACCCATCATTATAGGAGTCCACATCGCTATCCAGGCAATCGAAACGGTTTTTGAGCTCTAACTGAAAGCTCTCGGGGTTTTGGATTTGGTGTGGCGCTGGTCGGAGTGTGGATTTCATCAGTCGAGACCGTTCAAGCCTTACACTGATATTCAATGTGCCTCTCACAAGCCGGTGATCGCTTCCTGTTTTAAACGCACTGATCACAGTATACATACTGTATGCTGTAAGTATACATACTGTATAATATATCTAACATCTTTTGAGGCGTAAAGGAAGTAAATTAATGATTGTCAGATGAACTGCACCCTTCATTTCCTCTAAAAACAAAAAGAAAGGGTGCTATAAATCATTAAATTATCCTGTTCCTCTTAAATAATTTAATGCGAAATATACTTTCTTTTATTATCTTATATTCTTTCTTGATACAAGCCTTTTACCTCTTTCTGTTCCTACGCTTTTTTCTAAACCATGCAACGGGCTTTACTATTATGAGATAGAGCGATACAGGAGGATAGCTTATGTATATGTACTTATACCTATAGCTTAAATATTTTGTACAGAATGGTAGAACTATTTTGCAAAATATTTTGTCAAATAACTGTTTACATTATTTTACTTAGCTTACAATAGCCTTTGTAAGCTAAGTTTAATTCAAATTTTTAAAATAGGCCTATAGTTCAATCCAAGATGCATCATGTGTTTGTCGCCTATGGTATATTCACAAATTTTATTTATCTTGTTAAAACTTAAATAAAACGCAAATTGCTACTATGTATTATATTGTATTATATAATATACCATATAATACCTGTTATTTGTTTCTGTTAACCATTTTCATATTAAATAATACAAGTATCTATATATTTTTAGAGTTCAAGTTAACATTTATATATGTATTATTAGTCACTCGCCCTTGCTTCCCTCAGGCTCGTCCCCGGTTTTAGCGCCAGCGAATCCGCGGGTTCCGCTAGTCCTAACTAATATTATAAATGCGAAAGTAACTCTGTCTGTCTGTCTGTTACGCTTTCACGGCTAAACCGCTGAACCGAATTCGATGAAATTTGGTACACAGATAGAGAAGACCTTCAGAAAGGACATATGCTACTTTTTATCCCTGTAATCCCACGGGAACGGCAACTACGTGGGTGAAACCGCGGGGCGCAGCTAGTTATGCATAAAAACTTTCCTCTTGAATCACTCTATCTATTAAAAAAACCGCATCAAAATAAATTGCGTAGTTTTAAAGATCTAAGCATACATAGGGACAGACAGACAGCGGGAAGCGACTTTGTTATAGGTATACTATGTAGTGATATAGGGACTTGGAACCCATTGGGTTATCTGTTGTGTATCAGTGTTATCTGTATAAAACTACATATTAACAGTTATTTTTATATCACAAGTTGGTTAAAATCAAATAAATTGCGGACACAAAACGATACCCCGACAATCCTTTAATCTATAATCGGGAACGCTCGTACGTTTGTCGTGGCCGCTAAAATGTTTTAAACGTGTTAAAAAAGTTTTTTATATTTCCCGGTTACATTACGTTACATTTTAGAAATGTCTATTATCGATATGCAGTTAATTAAAATTAATTATTATTGAATTAGGACTGTACAAATCAATTTCAACTAGTAGGTATATAGCTGTATAATTAAAAGCACAGATGCTGCCTATTTACTAATTATATTATTATTAGTTCTACGACTGACTTCGGCCACGGCGGCCATTCTCATTCAGACTGGCCAACTGCTCAGGACACAAGTGCACTCTCTATTCCTATCACTCTCATACTCCGGTGGGACGACTGTTCGGCACGACTAGTGAGTGAGAGTTAAGGCGCAGGACCGACGCTTCACTTAGCCCAACACGGGACTCGAACCCACGACCTCTTGATGTATGACTGTACAGTGTACATGCATAGTACAAGCATATTTACTACTTTACTAGTAAATCTACATGATATCTACTTAATTTATTTCACGTTGATTTCAATATAAGTTATGTTAATCACTTCTAAATAACCTAAATTAAATGTTGTTTAAGTATAAATCCAGTTGCCAGTAGGTTTATGCGTAAAGCGATGCTAGTTATATGTATTTACCTATAATATGTATGTGTAACATAAAGAAGGTTATCGCTATAGCAATAAAATGTAACTTTATCCAGTCATTTTACACCTATACTTATATAAAAACACATAAAAGACGTCGCTTGTCGCGCCTGATTTCTCACCGTTTGTGTTGTTGTTGAATTAACATCCTATAGAGTTTTAAAGCATAGGAATGGAGTGCATTGATATCTGCTTGAATGCTTTTGCCCAATTTTTTTCTCAGTTAGATTGGTCGTCGCGGCTAAAGTCGTTAAGGAAGTCATCATCATGTAATGTAAATAAGTTAACGAAGTGTCTATTCATCCGATAAGCGGACGAATAAATTAAATATTATTCGTCCGACAATTGGTGTTTGATATATCGCGACTGAGACTTTTTTGCTTCTTACATGGCTCAAAGAGAAATCAATTTGTTTTTTAAGTTTTAACATACTCGTGAATGCAATTGCGGACGTTTCTGTAATACTTTTTACAAAATACCACTTTCTTGTACATTGTTTTGATGTAGGTACAGTCGTAAGCAATGACATGTATACATTGACAACTTTTCAAATATATGTAAACATCAATCGTTTCAAAAGAAAGTATACAAGCTTTGTGTCAAAATAAAGTATACGTAAGATGTTTCATAATTATGTATACATTTTTATCAATTCATAGTAAATAACATAAAACGAATACTATTATATACAAGTTTCGTGTTATTACTATGTAGCCATTAGTCTAAGAACTAAGAATAAAACATTAAATATTATTTTCGTATTTAACAAAGTTTTCTAATACAAATACTGTGTCTCTTTCATTAAATACGTGAATTCTTTAAACTGGTCGTTAGAAGTTTAATTTATTTTTATATGTTAAGTGATTGAATCAATTCGACTAATTGCGACCTGATTCTCTAGGATGCGCTTTGGACTCACTTTAGGCAGAGCTCTTCTAAACAGCTTTACCCAGGGTATATGAGATATCATCTGCAGCCAACAGCACAGACAGGATTTAAAATATTGTAACACCATGATTCGTAAACTTATTAATTAGATAATTAACAGTAAAATATGTTTTAAGATCTTAGGCTTCTTGCATCGGAAAATGAAGCATAATACTTTGCTTTTAAAAATGTATTATTATGTATTTAAATTTAAATATTATAATACATTTTTAAATCATACGTATAATACAAATATTATCGCGTAATAGAGTGTGCATAATGCATATGTGTATGTGTAAGAGCACGCTTGTAACACATTCACAACATTGGATGACAGTTTTAAACTTTTGACAATTCGAGGACAAGATCAGTTTATTTAAAATTTTAATGTCTAACAAAGCATTGAAAAGAATCCCAAATTATTAGAATTACAACTGACAATTCTCTATTTGTTTAGTTTGCGTTGTTATGAGAAACTTACTTTTTCATGAATTCGCCCAACGATATTAAGTTGTCATAGCTCAATAATTGGCGTAGTTGTAGTATGCGTATAATATCCTTGCGACGCGGGTTCTAATCCCGCGCGTGGATAACTTTTTTAATTTTTGTTTCGTGCGTATCTTTTAATTTATGCATTATATACTGGGTGGCGATTTATGGACAAGGAGTGAGCCGTGATGAACGTTTCGTCATCATCATTGAGTATATGTTTTCCACATTTGTGAATATAAGAATATACAATAATACGTATAATTATAATAGAACAGTGAGTTAAAAAATCTATACATGAAATATTTTTTTTTGTTTTTATAAAAAAAATACTGTAACGTATAGTGCATTGAATATAAATTCCAAAAAATATGTTTTAATTTTTTTGTCTGTTTGTATGTTTTCGTTTAACACAAAAAGTACTTGGCCGATTTTAACCAAATTGTGTAGTTACCTATAACATATTTCTCGGACCATGACTTAGGATACTTTTCATTACATAAAAGCATTTTAATTTACAGGAAAAAATAATAATTGGTTGTATTGAGTTTTCCTTGGATAGCTAGTGATTAAACGGTAAGTTCATCTGTGTCTATTTTACGAGCCGAGTTTGAGCTTCTCGCCGGTTCTTCTCAGCAGAACAGCTTTCCGAGCCGGTGGTAGTTTACTCACAGACTTACAGACTGACTTTTAATTTTGATAATGTAAAAATGACGATTCAAAAGAGCTTGTTAAAGTCTATTTGAATAAAAAATATTTTGATTTGATTGATTTACGCAAATTTTTGAACGTAAACCTAATTTTTTTATAATTAATATTTACCACTAGCGAGCCCGGACCGCTGCGCTCGGCGTAAGATAAAATAAATAAAACAGTTTTCATAATTAAAAGTAGCATAAGTTACTCCTTAAAACATTAGCTACGATATCTGAGGTCAAAAGTCTCGTCAAAATCAGTGTAGCCGTTTCGAGGATTAGCCGAAACTAACAGACAGACAGACAATTGATGTATGGATGTGAGTACCGTATATACTTTCTATGCATTGAGTCTTCTTCTTCTTGCCGAGTCGATTGTAATAGTTAAAGTAAGAAAGCCCAAAACCCCTTAAAAATAAAGATTAAAAAAAAAAGAAGCCCAAAACTCGGCCACCATAATAATTGCATAAGCTCCTGTAAGATGCAGGCAACAGGACCAGGAGGTCATATAAGTAAGAGTAAGAGAGGTAAGAGAGGAAGAGTACAGCTCTGCACTCCAGGTCAATTCGCAAATCCCCACCTGGTTGAGTATACTTATCTATGATTTTTATCACACTATGATTAATTCATATTTTATTTAGAAGAATATTTAAAAAAATGTATCTTTTTAAAAATGTAAGAAACTAGCATTTCCCGCGGCCCCGCCCGTGTTCTAAAGACTGGAAACAAAATACTTAGATTTCACACACCGTGTGACGTTTTATAGTCGGTTTGTAACGGTTAGTCGATATTTCTTACAAAATTATCATCAAAACCTGTCCTGAGGTTTTCTCGTGATGCAGTCACAGAAAGACAAACAGACAAAAATTTTAAAAACGATAGATTTGATTGTATGGATAATAATGTCTATCTATTTTAATTAGATTTTTATCTATTTTAATTAGATTTAAAAAAAAATTATGTACAGATTTGACTCAGTTACAATTATTTTATTATATATGTTTATGATAGATAGTGAATTATTTGACTTTTCAAAATAGATTTTAAGTTGACGTCTTTGTATCGATGCGCAAAACGGCAACGTCGCGTCGCTTACGTTGCCGTTCCGTCAAATAACACGTGGCCTAATATAAATTTATCTTGACACATTGTAATTTGTAGTAGCGCTGTGGTAACGCGCTTGCTTCGATATCCATGTGATGGGGGTTCAAGTCTGAGTTTGAGTTAAACGGGCTAAATACATATAAATTTATCTGCCAGTTACTTTATTGGGAAGTTTTATTATGAAACAGATAAAATATATCAGCAACCATTATCGCTAATCGACTACTAAACGCTAATTACCTACTAAGGTCAATATTTAGGATACCGTTTACTACAGGATTATTCTTACTGGATAAATGATAATACAATAACTGGTTCTATGGACCACCCACATAAAAGCGTGGCGGAAATTTAAATGGGAATTGAATTATTATAAGTAATAGCATAATATTGTCATAAATATGAACTAAAAAATGTTAATGGAAGAGACACACTATATATGCATTAGAAAACTTTGTTTCAAATACGAAAATATTATTTTATGCTTTTCGAGCGCAAACCTGTGCACTTTTTTGTGCACTTTTTTGTGCACAGACTAATGGTTAACTACTTATATTACGAAAAGTATACAATAATATTCGTTTTATGTTATTTACTATGAATTGATAAAAATGTATACATAATTATGAAACATCTTACGTATACTTTATTTTGACACAAAGCTTGTATACTTTCTTTTGAAACGATTGATGTTTACATATATTTGAAAAGTTGTCAATGTATACATGTCATTGCTTACGACTGTACATACTCTCAGGGAGTGTTAGTAACGTAAACATAGGACGACTCTATAGAGCTAGCTCTTTTACATATAAAAATTCTTGAACTTATTAAAAGTGGGTGGGATCTAAATAATAAATTATCAGCTTGGTAGGTTAGGGTTATTTATTTTTTATTTTTGGCATAGAACCTGCACATAAAAATCGCTTATTTTATATTAGAAATCAAAGAAGTGATAGATATTCGTACAAACCGACAATAGTCGGACGAATAATATATTTTTTATTAATACGATTATCGGATGACTAGCAACAGCCTTTAAAATAATTTAGTCATCCACCAAGTGTTGGACGACTAAATTATTTTACTCGTCCAACTAGCAGACAACTAGCATCACCCATAAGTTAATCGTAAATTAGCTAGTTTTAGCGCAGTTCATTTCTAAAATGTAGGTATTCAATAATTATTTCAAACGAGTAACATTTTAGCCGCACTCAAAACACAGGTTGTATAGTTAATTTGCAAATCGAAAGGGATCACTGTGTCTATTATTTCAGAATCGGCACGTTTCGTATCTGTGTGATACAGGGATAAATGTTCCTTATTGTTAAACACTTTTAGGCGTCGGGATTTAGGGTGTTTAAAGAGTTTTGGGAATTTAATTTTCTATTATAAGTTGGTATACTAATTCTTATGTTTTATGCAACAAAAGCAGTGAAGCGAATTCAAATCCCGGCTCTCGCTCCTTTGATACGAACTTGATTATTATAAAAGAAAACATCGTAGGAATCCTAGCATAATATCTGAAAGAACCTCGCATTTGAGAGAAACAATTGGCCAAAGTCGTGGGCTTTGAGCTGATGCTCCTAGGTGGGCCCAGAGATGGGACGTTTAAAAGATATTTGAAAAAAAAAAATTATACACCATAGGTGTTTCTAAAACTGTTTCAAATAGTTAACTTTCCAATGGAACATTTGATTTACCTTTTTATTACGAGTATCTACTTCTGATCTCCTATTAACATTATGCAAATAAGTTACATGTAAATCGCACAATGTAATGTGGGTACAATGTTAAGAAACAACTATTATTGTGATATAGTCATTTCTGCACACTTTGAGAATAGAATAAGGACACCTGCGCTGCGTATTACTGGAAGTGGAAACGTATTATCTATATTAGGTATAATACTACATTCTTATCCCTAGAATCAAGTAAATAAAAGTTAACTAGGTAAGAATCGTTTTTTGGTTCGGTTAATCGCATTGAACGAGTATTTCGATATTCAATAAACTAATTTAATAACCGGTAAAAGTAGATTTAAGGAAAAGCACGCTCAGAATTTAACTAATGATATCAAAATTGAAGTCAAAATAGCCCTGAGTATGATTTTTTTGTTGATAAATAATATTTTAGGTTGTAAGTAAATAAAAATTCTTAAAAAGTTATTAATTGTCAGAGAAAGTATATAATATACGATATCATACTTATATGGGTATGTGGTGAAATTGCTATGCAAATTGGTATGACTACTCACGCACGGGTGGAACAGATCACCCTTTTTGCGAAATGACACTTATTTTTGGTTACCAGGAAATTGCGTACTTCTAACTAGGACGCTTAAACGGCAGAGCTCAAAGGCAATTTGTTAAAACGCTTCAGCGAGGGACGCGTCAAGTTTGGGCAATGTTTCATAAATTTCAACCTTAGCGAAACAAATTTTATTAAATTCAATGGGCATTTTATGTAAATTATGTATGTTTATATTGTACATAATTTAAGTATTATGTTTTCAGTCTGCTTCTTTAAGTAACGAAGTTGAGAGAAGTCATAAATTATTTAGAATTTAATGAAGTAAAGCTTCTTTATTCTTTGTATTTTTTAAATCAAAAACAATGGTTACATATTATTTACAATCTATTAGTAAGTAAGAATAAGTATGGTAGTAACATACTTATTTTGGCCTTGTTTGGTTGTGGTAGGTGTGAGCTATTTATTTACCGTCTCGCGAGCGCTAGCTTGAGCTTCCTCTTCTTCGATTACACATTCCGGATGCGATAGAATTAAATTTGTCGAAGCCAAGCTACTGTTTACTCTATGTTAATGGATCTTGGATATTTATAACATCATATTTATTTTTTATTACTTTTAGTCCAAGTATTAGTAACATCATACAAAATAGTTATTAGGTATATATCATCTTGAACTTCTGAAATCTTCTATAGGATAGAAACAATAAAATTTACAGGATGCAACTAATTGATTAAATTAATAAAATCCTGGAGAATTTTCATACAACGAATTGCTTTTGCCATAAAACAAAGCAAAGGAATAAAAAGATTTTAGTAGATATATATTAAAAATGTAATGTTTTAAAAGTCTATTTTATAAAGTATCTATCTTTATATTTCAGAGTGCAAGAGTAAAAATGTCCAATGTTTGTCAAAGATACATCAGAAGACATTGCGTCGAGAATAATGGAGCCTCATATATGAAGGTAAATAATTAATAAATATTATTTATTTAATTAATAATTAGGTAAAAGCTAAATTTTACAAAATAAATTTAAAAAAATGATTATATAAAGATGGTTTATATAATATAATACATTGCTTTTATTTTCGTAAGGAGGTAAAGGAGAAAACTGTAAAAAGGTACGTTCTTTAGTTTAATATACCTACAATCTACATAAGTCCAGCCAATAAAGTCGAATGTTTACAGTTTAAAATGATAGCTGAGTTAAATACAAATAAAATATGTGCCTACAAGGTAAATACATTAATATCTGTTGCGTGATAAAAGGTTATAATGCAGGATTACGGTTTAGCTTGCGGAGTCTATTTCATTGATATATTGGCTATGGGCATATCATACTAATATTAACCGCGACTTCACCCGCTTTTATACTTTCAATCACTACTTTACTTAGAAGAATCGAACGCTTAGCTGATTTCTTTAAAATTTTATCAAAATCACTCCAGCCGTTTTGAAGTTCATGGGTTTTATACTAATATATTGACCAATGGATGTATGTTTAGTATATTCATCGTAGCACGCTTGAGTATTTATATGATTGGCAGTATCTATTACTATTTATTAGTAGTGGGTTCGATCTCGGCACAAGCCGATGCAATTGTTTGTTCCGATCTGGTAAACATTATGCATCTGTTGCTATAACATCACGCATGGACTAGACACAAGAGAAAAGCAAATATGCAAAATATGTAAAATGTAGATCCGGATATAAGACATACGGACAATTGTACGTGCTGATTTATAAAGAAAAATGAGAATTAACAAATCTAGACTATGACAATTACTAGATCTTTTAACATATTCATAAATACCAAATAGATATATTATGTAAGTAGTAGGTACTTCAAAAATGTATTTTTATGTACTAAAAATTAAATCATGGCTATAGCAATTTTCAAATTAATATTTTATTTCCCTTCGTTTCATTTAAAACAATTGACGTACTCGTACATGAGCATACCCTCGTATTGGCTATTGAAGGGTTTAAAATTGAGTATGCTTTTGACACTTTCATTTCCTGCTTTGTTAACGTGACCGTTTTGTGGTCAACGTTAGTCTGAACTATGATTGTTTATGAAAGGGCTATAATGTAAAATGATGAAAATATTTTGTATCTGATATTAGTTAAAGTTTAAAAACAAGATACGGGGTTGAAATTGTTTTTGTATCTGACTGTTAAGGTTTACAAATATATGATCTACGTGTTTTATATGATTTTACGTACGAAATCATCTTCTATTGTCCTCTTATTTGAACTTGTAATTTAATCGAAAATAATAGGTAGTAGGTTCAAGTCCAGTTGTTTACATGTAATTAATTTATACATACTAATTATTACTGTAAAAAGGAAACTAAAATGACTTAGAGTTCCCAGCACTAAGGATATTTCCCAATACTAAACGTTAGTGAATCTGCATAATTTTTACATTAACGTTAACTTTTAGGGATAGGTACTGCAAAACATTACATATCCGAACCTATAATATTATTTTTGTTTGCGTTTTCAGACAGTAAATATTGAAACTATTGCTATAAGAGTTCTACATAGGTGAGTTATGTTGGCAAATAACGGGACTGCTTTGTGTTTGCGGAAATTGGGCTGCAGTCTGCACCTACGCTTTACAATCTCAAACATTTTATTTGTAACCGCTGTTTGAATTTTGAAGCCCAACGAATAAATTTTCGCAAATCATAAATAGAAATGAATAGGCAACCTTACCTTAAATATGTATTATATATTAAGTAAGTAGGTACCAACTCTAAACTCATTTTGTTGCGTTGTTAATTTTAAATATTTGTTACACCATTTGTAGAGACATTTTGTTTGTAGGCGGACATTGTTTATTTTAAATAAATTAATAAATCTAAGTTAATTTTTTTAAATAATTTTATTAAATTTTCTTTTTAATTCATTCATCTTAATTTACCTACTATAAAATAAGGTATAATAATCATTAAATGAATAGCTTTACTTATTTGTATATTAACTTGTTTAAAGTGTTATACTTTAAACAAGTCAAATCAAAGTCAAATTAATCACATAAATAATCAAATTTAAATCGTAAATATTATTGTTACGTAAATAACGAACTGAATTTCAGAAACCAAAATACGGTGTGGTAAAACAATACGACCGCTAAACGGCGTGACTTCATATCATGAAGCCCAATGATAAAATAGCACTAATTAGAGCCCTGGCCCTTGGGCTGTTTGTTCACGAAATTGCTCCCATCGTTAATGGACAATTTTCGTGATTGTAAGTCAAAGTTTTAATGATCATTTGGAAACTTCTTCGAAACGCTTTTAAAGTTTGATGTGATTGGATTTATGAGTATCTTTGAAGGTTCCTGGTTCCCTCATTTAAAATTTTCTGTTTGTGTAATGGCGTTTTATTTGTACTTCAATATTATTGAGAATTATTATTATAAGTGTTTGTAGATAAGTATTGCTCCAGCTCTTTGTAAAATTTACGACTGTAACAATATAAGGTAAATTTATTAATACTAAGATCGATATAATAATACCTACTGATATTATACTTAATACCTACCTATACGGAATAAAAAAAGTTTATGTTTAGGTCGTTATATAAGTATTATAAATTATTATTGTTTAAAATATATAAAAAAATATTATTAGAAACTCTATTTTAATTGTTATAATCGACACATTTAAAATATCATTTGATCTTCCAGTACATTATTAAATTAGTAAAAGTATAGAAATAAATCTTTGCTCATACATTTTTTTAGGCGCGTCATAAAAATCTTAATATATTTAAAACGTAAGTTTATTGGCAAAGTTACAATCTATTTTTAAAATTAAATTGTATCAAACTATTAAAATATTACATGGTAATTAAAATAATTAAAAACTAGCTAATCATCATCAATGTCATAATATCTCTATTATCTACCTAGTATTTACATTCTACATACGTTTATGCTTAGGCTCCATCGCTATCGTGGGATCAAAAGGAAGTAATTAATAATTATATAACTTAGACTCAAAAATTATGAGTTAACGACTAACACCTTTGTAGAAATGTTTTAATTTTATAAAGAAATTAACGTCTGTATTACAACAGTAGCATAAACAGGAAAATTGGGAAGAGTTATTACTTTAACGTCATTTTAAGCAGACTCCGTAATCCGTATTTATTTAAAAATAATTATTTATAGTGATTATTTAGTGTTAACCTATAATCTTTGCCTTTGTGTGCGGTACAAACATTTTTTTCAAGAAGCTTTAGAGGTCTTGTTTCATGTAAACGACTCTAATGCTCAGTTTTTAGGGCTACGTACTTTGAATTGTACAATGTTTAAAATTATAATATTGTGATGTGATTTATAATAGGTGCATAATATAAATATTTAATATCAAATGCGTGTAATGATCTATTCAAAAGCTTCGTAGGCTGAGAATTAAAATCACGCTTCGACAGAATGTAATTACTTCCCTACCTGGAACCTGCTCGTCCGGAGTTGTAACTCATTTTGTTGCGTAACTCAGTCAGGAGCGATATAATTAACTTTCAACAAGGTTTAATAAGATTTCAGGTGTGATGATACCTTATCATACCTTAGCGACATGCAGATTTTTCATGGTTTATTGAAAGTTGCTTTAATTTTTCCAAAAAGTTCCCTCTTCTCTCTCCTTACGTTGTGACTCATTTGAATAAGTTAAGGTTTTGTGTATTGCATTTTAAATATACTAAAAAATAAAGCTGGGATCTTAATAAAAATCAAAAACTATTAGTTTGTAAGTAAATAAATTGCACGAACATTCTAAATGTAATTAAAAATAATAGATACCATAAAACTATGAGATACGTAATATTGTAAGTAGATACGAATGCATAGCAAATTATTATTATGAACACTATTCTTACCGTTAATTATTTTTCTCCGATTGTTAACTTTCCTCGGCTGTAAATTCTATACAATCCTATCTATTCATTAACGTTTACACAGTTATTAAAAAAGTAACTAGAAAGAAATAACTATGCTAACCTCTTTTAATTTTTTCGTAATAATGTTTCCATACAAAGTACAAACATACTCGTATGTATATATAATAAGGGTAAGAAAATTAATACAACTAATCAAACTCGAAAGCAATATCGTACAAGATAAATTCATCGTTCTACAAACGATAGTAATATCTTTCATCCAATAACATTAAGTAAAGGATGTGATTTGTTATTCGGTGAAATGACGAGGCGACAACGACGATCATTCGTTTTAGTATATTGAAGGCGACCTTGTTTGCGAATCCTTGCCTATTTATTATATTATTTGTATAGAGCTTGTAATAAAATTGGGACCAATTTGTTTGTTGCTTTGAATAAGAAATAAGTTTAGTGAATGTAATAATAAAGATTTTATGGATTATAGAGTTTTACCTTCTTTTTTATTTGCTTTTAAATCAAATTCATTTCTTATTTTTTAATCATTTTTTATGCCAGCATCTTAATAAGCTTGTAGTACTTTTCTGATTATAATATACTAAGAACTACTGAAGTACGTGTAAAAATGCTGAAGAAAGACTGGTGTTGAAAAATAAACTGTATTATGCGAGTAGATATACAAAAATGACACTTTTCGAGGCTGTAACGAAAGGCATTATTCATAAGCGCGCGGGTCTCTGACGAGGCTCGGGGGACGTGCAGTTTAATGTCAAAATCTACATATTGTAGTGTATGCTAATATGTTAGAAGAATATTACGAAATAATAAAGTAGGTATATAAAAATTGATAAATATAAATGATTAATAGATAATCTTAGACGGTGAAGGAAACCTGCACGTCTGAGGAAACCTGAAAAGTTTTGAAAACGTCTGAAAACATTTGAAATCCGCCAACCTACATTTATTGAGCGTATCCACCACCATGGCCTGATTCTCCTAATTTTGTAAAGACCCTTGACCAAGTACCTACCTAGTGGGACGTTAAAAAGAACTGAATACAAATTATGATATTATTAACAAAAGGTTAGTAATTTAATAGATAGAGACGAAATCTTATGTAAATAAGAATTGAAAAAATGTAGTTAAAATATGTACATAGTATGAAGAATAACATACTAAAGATTTATTATATCTTATGAATAGCTTAGGATAAGTAACAGGACAAACCTACAGTGAAACATATTTTTTGTATTTTTATATAAATACAAAGTTTGAAAAGCATCTCTATGTTTTGCTTATACTAGATAAAAGAAAATATCACTCATAGCATTTAAGGTAGAAAAGAAATAATAAGTTAAGCGGCAGTCCCGAGGATATTGCTGACACTTCCAAACAATTAGACGGGGCTCGTTAGCTTTATGTGAATTTTGATGCTCATTCTACTTGTGTACACTTTATGAGCTTAAAGAGTGATAATAATAAACATGAAAGAAAAGTTAGTGAACTATAACTTGGAAAGGAAAATAAATCATTTAATTAAGCGATTTAATTTTAGAATTTTATTTTGTCAGTAAGTATATTAAATAATGTGACCCGAATAATAAGGTAACATCATACCAAATTTCATTAAAAATAAAAAAAATATTTCAAAAACATTCCGTAGGCCTTAAGAAAAATATACTAAATAATATTAGCCGAATTGGTCGTTGCCATTCTCGAGTTATGCGCTTACCAACATTCATTTTTATTTATATAGAAGATAGAAAATAAAATAGATATGCTCGTTATAAAAAGTAATATTATTTACATTGTTATATTATTATCGTGAAAGTTAAACTTGAATTTAACAAATATATAGTAAGTGAACATTGAATAAAAGTACCTGCAATGACTTTGTGTAATCTTGCTGTCGCCAATACCCGTTTGCAGTAAACGTTCAATTTAATAACTATTTCGTTTTATCCTTATAGCAATAGGAATAAACATCTTTATAGTAAGCGCCAAATATTTTTTATTTTCCTCTGTATATTATAACAAATTTGAAATATTTCATAGTGATTCGTACTTACGTACCTACTTCTGTAGGTTAAGTTAACACAAAAACCGTGTAGCCACACATGTGTGTATAACGTATATCATTTGCATAAATATACCTAGCTTCCTAAAACCTTCATGTATCTCTATAATATGCATTTGCCGTAATTCAACACGTATCAAATTAGAAAAATTATGGTAATTCATCGTACACGGTATGTCGCACAAAGGGTGAAGCCGTAACTCGTGGGGCGTTGATGGGCCGTGCGGCTTGGAGATTTTTATTTGAAAAACTTTTTACACTCTACCCTGGCCCTGTCTGCAAACTAAGCAAATAACTCTCTACTACACACAGCCAAGTCTTTCATCGAACTAGCACTTTCCAGATATGTAATGTACTTATACGTTCACTTTAGCGCGAGCTAAGCCGGGAGTTACGCTAGTTATAAACTAAAACCTTCACTGAGAACCACTCTATCAATTGGTGAAGACAGCATGAAAATCGGTGCAGTAGTTTTTGAGTATTTTACTAATTTTTAGTTTAAATGGGTTTTGATGAATGTTACTAGTAATATGAAAGTATGTTTCTGTCAAGATTAAATAATTTAAAAACAATCTGAACAATTTCACAAAGCAGGAATCCTGTTTTAAAAACCAAAATCGTGGATGATGATAAAATTCCTATGTTGAAAAATTGTAAGAATTTAAAATTAAATACTATAAATACAGATTTTTATTATAAAATATTTCAAAATTATTACCATATTATAAATATTAAAAAAAGATTACTCTAACTTTGCTTTTATTCGACGCTCGTTGCATGGATATGTGAAGTGCAAATAGCTAAACCTGCGACTGTGGTGAACAAGGTTTAACTCATTTCCTGTGCGATTCCAATATGTGCTCGGGGGTGAATAGAAAATCGAACTTGCCCGTTTGAATGTGGGGATTATGCACAATTACCGTGAAATTTTCATTTCACACTCTCTTCGCTAGTTTAATTACTTTTTTAAATCTCCACAATAGGGATTGTTGCCTTCGATGCATCAAAATTGGCATTAATCACGACGAGACAAGAGTCACAATTGTCTGCATAATCTGATTTTACAATATCCAAGAGCTGGTATATGAGTTTCTTTAGTAAAACTTTGTACTTTTTGAGAAACGCTCATCCAAGACAATAATTAAAAATTCCAAAATTTTTGTTGGTTGCTATTTATTATTTAGTTAAAAATGTTATAAAATGTTAAAATATACGAATGAATTTAGCGAAAGTAGTTTTATTTACTTACAAATGAAAAAGTTTGTCTTAGCATACCAGACATAGAAAGTAGTTTTAGGGTTGTCTTTTTTAAAATGAAAATTTTCACTTCTCTTCATTTCAGTTGCTGAGCACACTTTCTACGGATCTAGAAGAAATGCTCTGCGAGATTTACGACGGTGAAAATCTTGCCAGGTGAGTTATCATTTCTGTAATACTGCAAGAGCCATTGAGAAAGTAATGAAAATTTAATTTATTTATTTTAAGTACCTCTTATAATATTTATTAGAAAGTTATGTAAATATTGTTTTAGATTATTACATATACATAAATTAGCAATGGTACATATGATATTATGAGATTAATCCAAAAAACGGCAGTTCTAGGGATTAATTTCATTCCACTAAATTTTTCAATTACCTTTCATTCTATACTATATCAGACATATTTTTATTATTATCATTTTAAATGAAACTTATTAAAAATGTCTTTTCGGACTTGTGGCCATTTTGTTTTAAATTTTTTAGACTGCTATTTTAATTTAAAATATCGAATATTTACATAGATCTAAAGTATTATAAGCTAAAATCATATTAAATTACTAGTAGAATGGCGAAAGAGAATTAAGTTATAGATACAGCAGTGCGCACCGACGACTAACGAATTGAATTACACGCATTTCTGAACGACTCTTGATTTCAAAGTCCTTTGATATGTCCACCCTTTGGGTAATTTAAAAATGGTGTTGGTGAAGAAAAGAAACTTATATCTGAACGGATAAAGTGTTTATTTTTTATTTTTCTCATTATAACTATGGAATAGATTTGTATATTTAATATTAATATTATGTAAATAAGTCATCATTTCATAATATATTCTAGATTTTTAAGGGATGTAAGCATTAGCAAATACGAGGAAAATCAATAATTTAGTTGATAAAATGATGCTTTGTCGTCGTCCAGACACGTGTATTAGGTATAATGACCACGCCGTACCACACAGATATTCAATTATTACTTATCCGGCCAATTCCTACAACTTCTGTTTGTTTTAAGCATTTTCATTTCTGATGTTATGTACAAAACTTTTAATATTAGCTTTTAATATCGAGATTGAACACAGTAATAAATTGTGTTATAGTATTGTTCATGGCGTAAGGGAATCATACAATTTGGCTTTCGATAGTAGCTTATATTGAAGTAAGAAAAAACATTTAAACCCTTTTATATTCTAACGAACTAATTTTAAAGAACATGCTTATTGATTAATTAGATAGTGTTTACCAGATTATAATATGTAGCTCTAATTTGGCTTGTCTATAAGATATGACTGGGGTAATAAAATAAGGAAAATTACAATACATAAGTTATACATTTCCATATTAAATGATTCAATTTTAAGTACTTTTTGTACACTAACAGAATTAAAAAAAACTGTAATTACGTAATAACAGAAAACCATGAATTTAGTACTTTAGTACCTCAAAAGGCTGGAATAAAACATCAGTTAGTAAATAACGGCATGAATCAATAGCATGAAAAGCGTCCGCCGCACAAATCATAGCTCCCGGTTATAAGCTTGACAAGCTGGTCATGCCATAGTCAATGATATCGTTTATTATAATAATATATACCTATGTTGTTTAACACAATAGAGATTCTGATTTGTGTATTATTTGTTACACTACATTGTTATAAGTTTGGAAGTAATATAGATTTACGATTTGGTTTGAATCGTTTTTCAATGAAATTTTTATGAATTGTATTTTTTAAATTATTTATTATCAATTGCAGAAATTATTAAATATTTTTAACCTTCAGCTACCAGGCATTAGTCTCCCTTCAATATGAGGGATATATAGATTACAATGTGTATAATAGGGATCAGGCTTCCACGTTGGCCAAGTGCAACCTGCGCTTTGCCAGCTTTTAGGCTGACTGAGCTACCACTGTTTTATTGATACTATTGATTCTTTAAAAGATGATAGAAGATAAATGTAGGCTTGGTTTAAGGCACGTTTTATTATCTTTTTAATAATAACATTATAATCCTTATACATTAGGTACTATTGTAAGTTGAAAGAAATACAACATGGATTCTCGTAATTTAATATTTTAAAATATGTATACCTAAATATTTGTATATTTTTAAATGTAGCATATTAGAAAACATAATATAAAATGTTATTACCTTCTCGCCTTTTCGAGACACAACCATTTGAATGCAGATATCCCAAAAACAATATCGTGGCTCATACTAAAACTGACTTTATACGTCTGTCTTACATAAAATTCACCCGAAACGCAGATTTTCAAATAAAAATCTGGGTAAATCGTCTCAACACACCATCGCATTATGCGACCGATGCGAATTATCATAAACGAATAACACGAAGGTAAAGTCTACCCTTGCATATAAGCCTGTATGGTTTTGGCAAGGGATTTATGTATTTAAATTTTATATTTATTACTCTAGTCTCTACAATGGTTATTTTTCATATTGGTTTATTTCAAGTTATTTAAATACAAGCTCAGTTTTTGTATTTAAAAGGAGCAAGTAAACTTGAGTTCTTGCAGTTAGCTTAAGCTTCGGCGGTAAAAAAAGCTGGCAGTTTTGTTTCTCCTCAAGAATGGAACAATAACCTGTTAAACTTTGTCACGAAAACTCATTCAGTTTAACTTTTCGCATACAAGTGTAGTCAAACTCGTTCCGCCAAAAACAACAGAACACGTCCAAAACAGGAATCCAAAGTTCGCAACAAAGCATTATGAATAATGAAATACGCCCTATAAAGCATTGCACCCCACATCGAGTACATCCAGCCTTGTACTTGAAATTTGCGGTAAAATACTCAGTAGGGTGTCGCGAGTAAAAAACGGGAGCGCAAAGTGTTTTTTACGGCTTTAATACGAGTTTATTAAAATATTTAAAGCGTAACTTTAGCGTGAATTTCCCAAAAGACACTCGGAAAAGTCTCCCGACCCTCTGATATGGAAGTTTTAGGGATTTCGTGTGGAAATGATAAATTAAAAGTCCCGAATAAGCGCCGTCAGCAAGAGTTGCTTTAACGAGATTTTTTGATGCTAAAGATTTTATTTATTTTTATCTACAAATAAGTGCAGGAGTTAAAGACGACAACCATCGAATGTTAAGCCAAAAATAGATAAATTATTTTTATAACAAAAACTTTTAATAAATTTATAATAAGTTATTAGATTCCTAAAAGCTCTTTATATTTTTTTTGTCACAATAAGGCTATTTCTAAAGTTTCTTTTATTGCGTTTCTGGAATTAATTGCCTGTATTATGAATCGTCTGAGGAATTGAACTGTCGTAGAAACGAAATTGTCTAGGATTATATATGGAGCCATTAGGCACAGACATACCTACTATTAGTGTCGTTATCGATAGGGATCGAAGATCAAAAATAATTACGATTTTTCAAAAAATATTTATCTGTCCATATTCAACTAAGTTAGAACTTTATTATAGAGGTGTTTATAAATGTATTTTTAGTTTTTGATATATAATAATTTTTACTATAACCTACATGAAATATAGTTCAGTTAATAATATATATTTTATTTATTTATGTGATAAATATTTATTAAGAAGTATAAGATAATTAACAGCATAAGTAAAATTAAAAGCAGTGAATGAAAACTAGTTTGAAATACATAAAAATATTTTCATGTTCAATAGCAGAACATGAATCTATTTTCATCATATTCTTTCATTATTAAAAGCGAGCAACAATGGTCGTATTCTCTATTGTGTAGTACCTACATTGTAGCTGAGGCCTTTTGTGGTTTTGTGCCTCGTATATCTAGGTACGCTGTGCTTTTAGTTCTTAAAACCACCCCTAGCCTCCCTCTGTACTCAGTAGTTGAAAACGTGTTGTACCACTTTTATCGATATAGAAATGGTCTACGAACTATCGTTATCGATAAGTGAAGCGAAATTACTGTAATGAAAATCATATTTAATCTCAAAATACCCCTAATAGATTTAACAGACATTGATTTTATTAATGCTAATAAAACGCGTAATATACTCATAAATAAGTAATATTTTTAGAAGCATTCTGTATTTTTATTTCTTAAGAAAATTTACCATATGTTAGAAAACGTAATGAATTTTACACTCAACTGATACCTAACTCGAAATACTTAGTTATTTTCTTATAGGACATAATACATACGAGTATATCGATGTTATAAATGGTCACTTAACATCACTTCACTGCAGTACTTTTGAGTGATTGCTTGTGAACTCCACAAACAATGCCTACGAGTCGATATGTACTGTGACTAAGTACATACAGTCATACATCGTATTCGAATATTGTTTGGCTTCGCTTACAATGTTTATTCCGAATGGGCTTTTAGCATATCGATGGCGCTTCTGGTTAAAACCGCCACGTACTTGTTTGTTGATTTTAAAATAAAAGCAAAAGTATACATCAGTATTTTTAAAAAAAAGTGCAGACTAAAACAACACAGCTTTGTCAATTCACAATTGCGGCTACTCTTCACTCTATTTTTTATATTTTCATCACCTACCTCTATACAGTATATTTGATGTACCTTACATTCAGAACTAAAAAAAGATATTCAAGTTTGAGATTTAAAATTTAAAACATTCATTTCTTTTTAGCTGGTCTTACATTCAAAATTAAAAGAGCAAGCCTTTTTTAAACATTCCATAAAATTCAATGGAAATGAGGTCGTCCATAGAAACGATACTTGGAAATATCTACGTCAGTAAAAAACGAGAGAAATTGAAGACTACACGAATGTTTTACGAGTATAAAATTCACTGTACTCTTATATTTATAAATATTTTTATCTTAAATTTTTACTATTGTAATTATGATGTATAAACTTTAACACATTTTTATATGTAACACAGACGTAAAGCTTAATTAGTAGATCTGGATAGATATATTTGTATAAGATAAATGAAAAACGATGTAGATACAAACCTTTCATTAAGAAAGCATTAAGAGGCGTTGCAGCTTCGATTTTTTGCTCTCTAGGGGAGAGTGTAGGCAATAATCATTTCCAAATTAACCGGGCTAGGGTAACCGCCGGCTGCGCTAAATTAAATCGAACGACAGCATCGAATGGACAACGACCAGACCGTTTACCCTGTGTAATGGCGTCATCAAAATCTACGGCAAAAATGTGTTGCAAATGACATCCAAAAGCCATCCTTTTGCGTGGGTAATGTTATAAAATGATATATTTCCTTATGCACAATTGTGAAAATGGAGTAGTTAGCAGAATATCTCAAATATGTTGTTTAAATTTATGAATAAAATGTTATAATGTTTTGAAATATCATTACTTTAACTATTTTCAAGCACTAATAATATTTTTGAATAAATTAATGAGTAATACGTTTTAGTATTAATGAAACTGTATTTATTGTATGCTACTAAACTATGTATTCCGAGCTTAAGCTACTCGTATTACGAAAGGCAAGGCAACAAAACAATAACAATAACGTTCTTCTTCGCCTCCATTTGTTAACTGCCTTACTATCTTATTCTGAATTCTATGCCATTATTGCCAAGCTTCTTTTGCATCATTTAAACTACGGATTGTATGAAAATGGTTTCTTTTGTCATGACCATAAAGCGTTTCTGTATATTTTATTTGAAATGCTTAATTTTGTCAACAACATACTTTGGTAGAGATTCTAGCATTCCAACATAAAACGACCTGAACATTTGTTTAAAATGCATTTAATTAAAATGTATATAATATCTTGAAATTTTCTTTGTTGTTTTTGGTCCAATTTTTGTACATTCTATTTATTGTACATTAAAAATAAAACATTATTTTACTCTATAATATTAAAATAATCAAACCAACAACGTATTATTTCTATGCCGTATAAAAGTGAGTCAATAAAAAAATGCCCAAAATAAATCTACAATATAAATGGTCATAAATATATTTTTTATCCTTATTACTCCTTTGTAAACTTAAAGATCTATGAGAAAAATTCCGCGGTATGTTATACTTAAGTAAATGCCAGTGTAATCCGTACTCAGAAAGAACCCTCTTCATGAAGTATGGTGTTTGTTTCCCTTCATTTTGTAAGAACAGATGTGTCTAAAAATTGTTTATGAGGCTTTGTAAAAGGTTCTTTTAAGTGGCTGTAGGAAAACGTTTAAGTTTACTAAAGTATTATTACGGCATTTTAAAACGAAGTAAACGTTCATTTTTCCATTTCACGTACTCTTTATGGATATAAAAACTTTTTTTCGTGTACTGATCCTGCATTTTCGACCTATGAACGAGTTATAAATAATTCAATTCTATATTGAAGAACACGAACATAACTTAGAGGGTATTATGGCCGACCAAACTTCGGTTTCAATTTACTGAGTGCAGCATATACTCAAATATTTTATGCTAATGCTATCCGTTATGATGTAATAAACTGAAACTTGAGGCTCTTACCTTGGGCGTTGCTTTTTTGGTTTAGTGTGCGAATATATTGGCCGCATCGCAATCACAATCGGCAAATTGACTTTAATCTGATATTAATATTTTATATTATAACATGAAATTTATCAAAATTTGGTGAAGAAATACGTAGAAATGTTTAAGAGCCATATCTAGAGATCGGCTTATCATAGACTAGTACACTAAGTAAGTATTTAATTAAACATTGGAATGATTTATGATAGCAACAAGGACTTAGCATAAAAGCTAAACTAGTTAAAACGTAAATTCTTAATACATAATATATTGTAAAATGAACGAACTTATTACTTTCATTATATAACATACTTCTATTATATTTGAGAAGGAGAGAGAATGAATTTTGAAAAATTAATTAATATTTTAGTTATTATCGATGGTTTATTTAGTTCTATTTTATTATATAGTTGTTACCCTAAGCCTACCCAGTACCCACAATGTAATGACTTTAAGACCTCCAAAACCTCAACTTCTCCCGTTACCATGATTGCTGCAAAGCATTCGAAACTTCAGCAAACAAAAATCCAAATAAATCCAATAATTATTCGAAGATAGTTTTATTTATAATGTCAAATATTCACGTAAATCTAAGGAAGTATTATCCAGTACATGACACTATACATTTTATCCCAAAGAAAAAAAAGTCCCATGGAAGATATAAGCACAGTGATATAAGTATGAGCCTAGTTTCAGTATGAATACAGTTTCCATTACTGAAAAATTATATCCATATGTGCAAAGTTGGATAAGGGTGGGAACCGAATAGGTACGTTAATTACAATGAATATAGGGCACAGTATGGCGACTGCAGGCGGTCGTTAATCGCGTTTAGGGTTTGATGCATGAAACTTGTCGCCGACCACAACGCTTTCAACTGTGACAGATACAAATAGATTTAGGCACTTTCCTACATTTATTGTGATTGTATGTTTTAGTTTTGTATATTGTTTCAGTATTATTCTTCAGAAAATCTGAAAACAACTTTATAAATATTTATTTAATCTCAATTTGGTCTCAGAATAAAAAAAGATTATTTTTAATATTAATATGACGTCCTGTGCTTACAAATATTTATTTAAAAAAAAAACAATAAACTTATTAAAAATATATTTAGCATATCCAATATGATGATAAATCTTCATTTGTAGTCAACCAAGCATAATCTTTGTATTGTGACCTGTGCTCTAACTATACCTTAAATAATAGTGCGAAAATAAACTATATAAACGTTTTGCTTTTATTTTCCTTCAACAATACGTAAAAAGTAAAATGCAGAAAGTTCTCATTTCTGGTAGTTTCAGTACAATAAAATAAACAAAAAGTAAATTATTTAGCTTTGTAATATTACTAGAAATTTACATTTACATAAATAACTTCAGTCATAATTCAGCATAATTATAATAGTTTTCAGTAGGTAGAATCTTCTTTCCAACGCGAACAGTTGTAAAGTCAATACATAGAGTTTCGACATTAGATTAGCTGTAGTCAAGTTTCAGTTGAGTGGATCCCAGCTAAGTGCATATCCTTGTTTGACAAGAGCCTAACTTATTTTACTATCCGCCAACTTCGACGCCGAGTTGTAAGTTTAGTTGTAGGTACCCTTTTAAACATTTCAAAGTTCTAACTAATTGTAATCTATGAAGCTTGCTGATGAGTTCGAAGATACTACCATATTAAGAAAATATGATATTGAGTAATAAAAAGTAATATTATTTCGAAATAAATAATGAATCTTGTTTATCATCTAGTTAGTAGCTTGTTTCGCGCGTTTTATTTATGTATGATTACTTTGCTCCTAAGGGTCTAACTAAACTTAGGCCAGACCTCCACTATTTATTTATTTGTATTTATCAAGTAAGAAATATAATGTTTGCAATTAATACTTTAGGTAAGAGTCAAGTTTCGCTCCATCTCATTCACATCTCACTGGCGAAGAAATTGTACTCCAAACTGTCCGACAGTACTGTAAGAAATATTCTTCATCATTAATGAATGATGAACTGAGTCCGATCTAGATCCTACCGAGAACCAATTGTGAACGGCATTCTAGTGAGAATCGGCCCTTACTGTTCAGTAAATTCCTAAGTAAAAGTACTATGAAATGCAAAATTGCTTTAGTCTTTAAAGAGTTTATGGCAAATACTTTTGTTTTACAATATTAGTAACTTTGATATTTCAATAATATTATAAAAAATCCTTGGATTATTTTTTTTCGATTGGTATAAAATTTTTATCTCACATTTAATATAGGTGTAGTGTACATATTTCAAAGGAGCTCGTAGTTATTCGGATAAATTCTATTGAATACTGTACTTCGTCTTAGCTGCCTCGGGGCGCGGTAATTATTCAGCAGCGGTTCAGACGCATCTGCTTGCTCCCACTGTGCAGATTTTTTTTCATTGTACTTCCGCATGTCTTAGATAAAGCTCGACGTTTAATAATTTTGTTGATATAATTTTTTTTATTTTTATTTATTAGATTCGGAATATAAAGAATCATTTACATATTTTTATTAATAGATTTTTATTTGATAATTGCAAATTAAAATTATATAGATAATATTAAATAATTTTGAAATAAAATATAATGAGTGCCTAAGTGTCATTAATATTTATATGTAAAATGATTAGAATTAAATGCTTAATTAGGTATAAACTGTAGTAATTCTAAATTTCTTCTAAGTTTTACGCTCTTAAAAAATGTAGGGAGGTTCATTAACTTATTCAATGAATATAATATCTTGGGAGTGAGATAATTACTATTATACTCGACTGCTTAGACTTCCATTTCCTTAATATGAATGACCAGCAAATGAACGTTAATTATTTATCTTTGACTTGAAAATATAAGGTTTGATAGATAAAACTAATATAAAGAACTCTGAAAATACAAAAACATGACGTCAAAAATTTAATATAATAATATTTTTTTTATTATACACAAGTGTACGCTGCTGTTTACAATATTTTCTTCAAAAATCGTCCACATCGCGCCGTTAAGCCTAGAGGGGATTTAATTAGACAGCTACAGCCTAGTTTAATGGCACGTAAAGATAAAGACTATAGGGGATTTAAAATTACTCGGGAAAATTATTTGAAAATGTATCTTTTATAAATAAATGTAAGGAGCATTTTTTGTTTATTGGACTTGAAGGTGTTAGAAGGCCTCAGAGAATAATAACTAGGTACTTATAAAAAGAAAGTTTAAGATTTAGTTATAGAAATGTTTTTCTGCTACATAATTTAATTTAATTTATTGTGTCTTAAATTATAGTCAATTCCTACAAGCAACAATATAAAAGGCTCTTATACTATACAGATAACTTCTTTATACGCAACATTAAAACGCATATTATTTTTATTTTACATCATAAATATTTGTTATAATATATTCAATATTTAGAAATAGCTATATTTAATAAATATTAATATCATTATTAATGTTTCTTATATAATTTAATAAGCATATATATTACAATAGTGGCTGACTACACAGACTGCGGTTCTCCCGACCGCAACAGACGGCTCCCTATCAGCATATTGGAGTAATTGGTTAACAATTAAACATATACATATTCCTGATTACGACTTTAATGAATAATTTATCATTATTTTTGGTGGGTTGGTGAGTAGTGAATAAAATAAGTGATAATGTTAATTTATAACATCGTAATTTAAAGTATAGGCACGCAGAACATAATATAATTTATGTATGTATATAAAATGTACATGTATGTGTTTACAAAGTGTATGCATTGCTAATGAGTTATGGTTATGAAAGAAGACAAATATGAGAATATTGAATATAATATTTAATTCAGTGCCATTTCATTTGATCAATTCTTCCAAAAATAAGAGAAGTTAATAACATAATTTAATTTATTATATAAGTTATCTTTATAAAAGGAAATATCTTTAATAAACTTTACTTTAACCGTTCTATCGGTTGCCTATTACCGAAATGAGGGACAAGGTTTGTATAAATTGGCTGCAAGCAAGCAAGGCTCACATATAAAACCTGAAACGCTTTACTATATCATGAGCAAGCGCTATATTTTTTGCGGTATTAAGGGACATAAGTACCTACTAATGAATACTAGATAGGACAATAGTCGGTGATTGCATGGTCGCTGCGGTTGTCCCTAGCCGCAGCAGACGGATTCTATTGGAATAATTGATTAACAATTAAACATAATCGTAATACTAGTTGCTGATAATGTTAATATATTATACATTAAAATATGAAAGTATTTTTGCAACAGCTACTATTTTTAGTACTACATTAGGTATATAAAAATTTTACATAGAATTTTACAGGAATATTTCAATTGTCCCTGGAGGTTTTATTCTAAAGGAAATGCGAAGGAGAGGAATTTCGATTATCTCTCAAAAGCAATGTCCGCGGTATGACTCAAAGGCGATTTTTTATAGACCGGCAGAGGTTGTGGGAACCGTAATTCAATTTATTGCGTCCACCCTCTCCCCGTGACTGCTTCAGAGCGATAATGCAATTTGATTGAGCTACTTATTGGTCCTTTACCTTTCATTACACCGTTTTTTTTTATTTCATTACGTGAAGAAACCGCCCCTGAAAAAGCCCATTTTAAAACATACACAAATTTTCACTTCCTTTTCAGCCGTGAAAGTGCGAACAATAAAAGGTCTTTAGTGTAACAATAGAAACTTTTCACTTTGCCTCTTGGCATCTAAAACGCCAGATGATGAATAGAAAGCTAACGTTTCCCCGCCTGAGTTATAGGCACTTTTGATGTCCCGCAGTGAGTGTACAACCCTTCATTCGACGCGGGATTAAAAATAAAGTTATGTAAACTCTTATAATAATATTTTCCTTGATGAAAGGCTTACCGACCTACGTTTACGTAAACTTCAAAAGTTTTTGTTTAAATGTTGACTTTTATGATAATGTGGATTTCATTTTGTGATTTTTTTAGATAAAAAGCTTTTAATTTTAACTTCGTAATAACATTATCACAGAGGGATGAACTTTGCTTTTCATATAAAAAACCTTTAATTAATTTAAGTACGTTTTGATTGACTAAAACAAAAATATTAAGACAAAATAAGTACATATTTTATATAACTAACTAAAAATAATCATATGGAACGACTTTTGCATAATGTGGTGATCAAACTTTGCTTTCATTCACGTAAGTTTTGAAGACACTGAAATATGGACTTTAATATTACAAGGGAAGATATTCGAACTTAGATGGAGAGTGAGACACTTTATACCCATAACGTTACTTGTTTTCAGTGAAAATGAAGTTGCTGATTTATAGACTTTAAAGCGTTTTAATGGAGTTTCGTCTAGCTGTTTAATGGCTTTGAATTGCTTTGAGGAAATGATGACTTGCGTCTAATAAACTGTACTTAAAAGGAACTTCAAAACTTCAAGCAACAGAGCTTTAATAGAGAGTGACATCTTATAAACCATTCTTGTCAATTCATATTTATTTTATTACATACTTTTACCCGCAACTCTACTCGCGTTTTTTGTTTACGTAACTAGCGACTTCTTCTTGCTTTGCTCGGGTTCGTCCATGGAACAAATAAAAAAAAATAGACAGATGCCGACAGCTACGATTTATACGATGTAGATATGTATGATGAATATGAGTTGGTACTTGGTACGCTTGTTTCTTTAAAGCAAACACGATCAATAAGTAGTTTTTATAGAAACTACCTACAAGGTGCATCTAATAAAAATAAATACGATTTTCAAATGCTAGATTTTCTCTAACGGTCTAACTTTTATTGAGTCAACTTAGTGAACTAAGGGAAACGATTCACAAACTTTTACATCCTCAAAGGATTGCTTGCAGTTCAAAGATTTCTCCTTACAAAATATAAATATTTATTTTTAACTCCCAATTTATATTCAGATTTGTTTTTAAATAAGATAGATTAAATAATATATATATATATTGTATTTATAAGAATAAGTAAGCAAACAAGTATAACCTATAATAATATGACTTTACATACTTATATCTACTAATAACATTATATTGTGATATTTCTCAGAAATACATAATACTCACATACGTACATAATTTTGTATATCTATTAAAGTTCCCACTTTACTAAAATATTTTATAATTCCATAAATTAATAAACAAATAGCATCATCGAATAGATTCGATTATTTTTGGAAGTATAAAATTTGGGTTCAAGGTTGAAAAGATAACCTACTTTTACTCGTAGTTTATCTCAATACCATAGGTATTTATTAAGATATTCCATTACAGAATTCTTCACGTTTAGGCATTCTTGGTACGAATGGGAGCCTCACAGCGGGATCCACTGTAATTGAGTATATAAATCACACCGTCATCGAAATAAGATGTGGTTTCACGAGCCTTGCCGAAATAGTGCTTACGTAAAACTGTAGTGTATGAAAAACGAGACACGCCTGTATATGACATGAATAGTGGTGTAGAATATCATGCCAGGAAGACATGTTTATTCTCCTACTAAGTGAATAATAACTAATAAGATAAGTACTAGTACTTCGAACTAGATATTTACAATCAAATTTAGTTATTGGGAAAAAAAGAAGTAGAAAAATATAAATAAATCTACAATAAGTATATTCAGCCCTTTTTTTTATATTCCCACTGCTGAGATCGAATCTCCCTTCAATACAAGGGGATCAGGCTATATTTCACCACGCTGGCCAAGTACGGGTTGGCACATTGCACATGTCTTTCGAAAACTTGCTAAGTACTCTCAGACATGCAGGAATCTCTTCACTCACGATGTTTCCCTTCATCGTGCTGATCATGTCAGAAATGATGCGCACATGAAAATATCACTAGAGCGAGACCCGGGTTTGAATCCGGTGTAGCAGTTATCTGTTATAGTTTTAAGATTGTGTTGTCTATGTTAAAAAAGAGATTGTTTTTGGTACGGATACGCACGGCGTCTGTGCAGGCGACCGGTAAATTGTAAGATTATTTGTGGTGGTTTTCTAAACTTAGAAATTAAGTATATGTTGCATCATGGTGTTTCATTATTAAAGTCTACAATCATATATTGAAATAATACATGGCGCAGTCTATAATATAGAACTTAAAAGTGATTACGCATTATGCAATAGCAAATCAAAGATGGCTGTTTCATCATTTAATTTACCTGAGAAGTTAAACGTTAATGGGAATTTGGCGGAGAATTGGAAATTCTTTGAACAAAATTTAAACATATATCTACTCGCAGCGAACCTACATAAAGTTGATGATGATCGCAAGATAGCCATTTTGTTAAATATTATTGGTGAGGAAGGTGTCAAATCTATAACAATTTTTCATGTGAAAAGGTCGTTTCTTATAATAAAGTAATAACATTGTTCAGAGAGTATTGCGAACCAAAGCAAAATGTTTTATATTCAAGATATTTGTTTTACCAGAGGGGACAAAGAGATGATGAACCGTTTGAACAGTTTGTAACTGATATTAAAAAATTAGCAAAAGATTGCAAATTTAGTTCTGAAGATGAAGCCATTCGTGACCGATTGATTTTTGGTACCAGAGATAAGAAAACCCAGAAGAAATTTATCAAAGAAGGTGATGTCACATTAGATGTGGTTATGAAAAGTTTGCGATAGGCAGAGATTGAAAATCAGCATGCTGCAGAGGTCCAAGGAACTTCTAATATAGAAGTTAATAGAGTTGAGAAAATATATGTGGAAAAGAAGTTACTAATTCGGTGTAAGTGGTGTGGGCAAGAACATGAGCGTAAATTAGAAAAGTGTCCTGCGCGAGGAAAGCAATGTGACAAGTGTAATTTCTATAACCATTTTAGTAAAGTGTGCCGCACTAGAAATGTCAAGGCAGTAATTGTAAATCAGCCTTCTGAGGTAGAATCTAATGAATTTTATTGTAACAGTGTGTTTGGTAATGGTTCTACAGAATGGTCAGAGACTTTATTATTAGAAGGTCAATTTTGTAAATTTAAGTTGGATTCTGGGTCTGATGTAAATTTAATTCCTAAAAGTGTATTCCAAATTTTGTCCAAAACTAAAAAGTTCAATTTAAAATCTTGTAAATTTAATTTGTATGCATATAATCACTCGAGTATTAAGGTTTTTGGCAGTGTTTTGCTAGAAGTGAGGTTAAAAGAAAAAAGCTTTTATATTGATTTTATAGTCACTAATTCAAATTTTCAGCCAACTCTAGGTAAAGATGCATGTTTATTGTTAGGTTTGATTGAAAGAAAAAAGGTTAATAGTATTGATGCCAAACATGTTGATTTGAATAGAGAAAATGAAAAACAAAAACTGGTAAGTGAGTATGCTGACATATTTACTGGATCTGGTAAATTTCCAAAAGAATTTAAAGTTTTATTAAAACAAGGTTCAGAACCAGTTTCTAAACCACCTCATCGAATTGAAAGAGAAACTAAAAACTGAACTGAACCGGTTGTGTGAAAAGGGTGTCATATCTAAAGTTGATACTCCTACTGAATGGGTTAATAGGATTGTGGTAATAGAAAAAGATGAGGAGAATATTAGGGTTTGTCTAGTTCCACGTGACTTAAATAAATGTATTTTAAAAAAGTACTTTGAAATTCCTACTATTAATGATTTAAAAGCTAAACTTGGTAATGCTAAATATATTTCTGTTTTGGATTTAAAAGAATCCCTTTGGCAAATAGGATTAGACGAGTCTAGTAGAAAAATTTGTACATTTTCCACTGTGTTTGGTACGTATCAATTTAATGTGTTACCATTTGGTCTTGATATCTCGGCTGAGGTATTTCAAGAAAATTGTGAAGGTTGTTTTACAGGTATTGACAACATTTTTATTTACATTGATGATTTTTTATTATTTGGTAATACGAAAAATGAGCATGATGCAGTTCTAAAAAAAATGTTAGATAGAGCTAGACAGTTAAATATCAAATTTAATTTAAAAAAATTCCAATATTTGCCAATTTACCAGATAAAGGTAAAATAAATGCAATCATGGATTATGATACACCCAATGAAAAAAAAAGTTTGCAAAGGTTTTTAGGTATGGTAAATTACTTAAAGGAATTTATCCATCTGAATTAACTGGGCCATTAAGAGAACTTTTAAAAAAGAATGTTGAGTATAACTGGAATTCAAACCATGATAATTGTATACAGAAAATCAAAAATCTTTTAACCAGTCCACCGGTATTAAAAAATTTTGCCCCAAAACAACCATTAACTATACAGACGGACAGTTCTAAATATGCTATAGGTTGTGTTTCATTACAAAATAATCAACCAGTGGCATTTTCTAGAAAAAGCCTTAGTATTTCAGAATGTGATTATGGTCAAATTGACAAAGAATTTTTGGCCATATTATTTGCATGCAAAAAATTTCATTATTATATATGACGGAGAACCAGAAGCCACATTGTTTTTTAAAATGACGTCAGCATTGCTGACGTCATCAGTAGTGGTGAATTGAGCGAGCTGGATCAAAGAAGATCCATCTCTCTCAATTCACGGTTTCAAAAACTTATAAAAGTCCAGTTTTCATAGTTTTCAAAAACTTATAAAAGTCTACTTTTCATATTTTACTTCTCAAAACTTGTAAAATCAGTTTTCAACATATCATTTCAAAAAGGTATAAAAGTCTACTTTTCATATTTTACTTCTCAAAAACTTGTAAAATCAGTTTTCAACATATCATTTCAAAAACTGATAAGTCTGGTTTTCATATTTTACTTATCAAAACTTGTAAAATCAGTTTTCAACATATCATTTCAAAAACTTTAAGTCTGGTTTTCATATTTTACTTATCAAAACTTGTAAAATCAGTTTTCAATATATTATTTCAAAAACTTATAAAAGTCTACTTTTCATATTTTACTTCTCAAAACTTGTAAAATCAGTTTTCAACATATCATTTCAAAAACTTATAAAAGTCTGGTTTTCATATTTTACTTATCAAAACTTGTAAAATCAGTTTTCAACATATTATTTCAAAAAGTTATAAAAGTTTTTTTTTTTAATTTTTACTTTTTCTTTTGTGTCTGTTTATCATCATACAAAGAATTTTATTTATATTATTATATTAACTACTTATATAGACTGGTAAAGGAACGTCATTTACAGTTTAAAAAAAAAAGATATGGTTTTAACCAAATGTAAACAAAGCGTCACTCTCTATGCAGTTATGTAATAGGTATATTGGTATTTTAACAATACTGTGTGGATATAACTGCTCTATTCGAAAATCGATTTCTGGTTTACATAAATAAAACTTTGTATGTAACACATAAATCAATTTCGGTTGGTTCCTATAATATTATCAAGTTATTAGTGTATTTAAAATAAAAACGACATGTGACTTATTAAAGATTTTTATTTTATTAAAATACTGCCAAACCGAATACAAATAATACTTACTTACTGAAATGTTATAAAAATAGCTATTTAATAAAGTAAATAATACAACTTATAGTTTTACGTTAATCACTCAGTTGTTCTTTCATTTGGGTGATAATTTTAGTAACATCTCTATATATATCATCCCGGAACAAGTTTTGTACTACGTGCTGTATACATAGATTTGCATTACACTTGCATACTTTATCCTCATTATTTTGCAATTGTTCCACATCATATATTTGAATGCGAATAATTTTGGTACCTTTTGATGGTATTTTCATATATGAATATAGTGTATTAGCATCCGCTGATCTTTTACTGCTCCTTTCTTCTGGGTTATTTGGTATAAATCTGAATAAGTCTCCAGAGTCCTGAAATAAAAATTATTATTGAAAGTTATTTACTTATTATAAGTAGTATTTGGTACAGAACATTTTATTCATAATATTAAATGACTTAAAATTCCGCTTTCACAGTTTTTAAATGTTCTATTAATGAGACTTTAATATACCTATATACTAGTAAATATATATAAGACTTATAATATTAACTTACTTCCATTTCCCCAAAAATTCTAAAATGCTGTAGACCGAAGAAAGGTTTTTTGTGAATTAAGTAGGTTTAGTGCACGCACAGTCAAAGATACTTTTGTTACACAAATTCACATAGGACCGCTCTTGATGAGGATCTGATTGAGAATAACTTGAATTTTCTTTGTAAATCATCAGTAAGTAAAACATAAGTATATATAACAAATATAAAACAAAGTTCTTAGACCAAGTTTGTCTGTGTATGAGCAATAATCTCATAATCGAGAAACTAAATGATTTTTATTTGAAGACGTATCTAAGGTTCCATTATGCTATTCGTGTGACGCCAGGGCTCAATATTAGTATGGATAAAATACTTAGTCCTCCAAGTTCAGTTTCCAACATGTTTTAACCTGCAAGATGTAACGTGATGAAATTGAACATTCCTTACCATAAAAGGACACCCGACAGAGCGGCGTCGTCGGGTGCAAATTGATCCTATCGATGTTTACTGAAATTATCATAATAACTCTCTAGCCATGTTTTGTCAAGTTGTACGCACATAGATTATCAGGTCATATTTTAGAATAAATATGGTAGACAGAACCAGGGGAATATGTAAAGTTCATTTTTAAAATAATTTGTGCTATCTCCGCATTTTTAGATTAATCTGCACACATCTCGACAGTCTGCTTACATACGAACAATTTGTGTTTAACTGTCTACACACACATTTTAAATTTTTGAAACTATTTATAGGCGGGTGCCCACCAAGCCGCCATTTTCAAGTCCTACTTTCAAAGGTGACAGAATTCCTCAGCTCCAATTGTTTTTTTTTTTACAAGTACAAGTACAAGGTACCTAACCAAGTTGAAGTGTTCATCAGTGTTTTTTCGTGAATTAAGTAAAATTTTTGTGAATTTCATCCAACATGTAAGTACTTCTTTTATATCTTAGATTTTATTTTCCATTTCCCTGTATCAATTTAACATAGTCATATAAAATTCTTCGGATACAAGAAAATAGAATAGTAATTTTTATTTAATTACTAACTGATGCCCGCGACTTAGTCCTCGGGGATTTAGTTTTTAAAATCCCTCGTGAACTCTTTGATTTTCCGGGATAAAAGTAGCCTCTGTCACTCTCCAGATCCTCAACTATACCCATTCAAAAAAAATCACGTCGATCTGTAGCTCTATCGCGGCTTGATTGAAGGACAAACCAACAAATCAACAAACACCCTTTCGCATTTATAATATTAGTATGATTTAAACAGTTTCGATAAATTCATCCAACCAGACGTTCTTTTTCAACTTTGATGAAATTGTCTGATTTTTCTCTGAGGATTGAATGATACTAGAATTACAATAATTTTTAATTTACATTATTGAATTATAATAACTTGTAGGTACCTTATTTAAAAATATTAAGAACAGCAGTTGGCAGCTTCTATGTATTTTTTTTTGTATCTTTTGTGAATGTCAGATCAAAATCAGTTCAGCCTTCCTACGTTGTATAAATAATGGTGACATACATTAAAAGATTGTTCACCATTTCTATCGAAAATATTCACATTAGTTCTTAACAGACGTCTAGTTTAAAAACAAGTCGTCTATTCGCAAAACTGACTGAGAAAGAAGAAGTTATTTAAAGGTTTCAGATTCGAATCCCGAGACATCGTAAAAGATATATTATTTTTTTTAGATATTTAAAACTTAGTATTCGATGCAAACTTAAAGTTAATACAGCTTTTTTTTAATGATACATACAGTTTTTGTTAAAGTTATAATTATTTCTAATTTCAGGTCAAGTAACCATGAAAACATTTTTCTATCAGAAGAGTCTTCCTCTGAAGAGAGGACCGAGCCGAAGGGGAAAGAGAAGAAAGCTGTGAGGAAAAACAAGCGAGGGCATAACTCTCATGGAAACGAGCCTTCAACTAGCGGGGGCGCTATAGTACGTGTTCGGTCCAGCGGAAAGAAATCAAGATCTGCCAAAGTCACCGCTCAAGATCTTTTCGGCGTAGACTCCGATGATGGTGAAATCAACGATGTAACATGTAAAAATACATCTCCTTTAGTATCTTATTTAACAAAACGGGTAACAAACGGCTTTTCACGACAAATAAAGTTTGATAAGCCTGGCAGTCATTTTGTCGAAATAAAAATATATAAATGCGAAGAAATCGAGCGCGTATCTCCGATGAATAGATGGCGCTATGCAATAGTTGCTCTTAAAAATAGAACAAATGTTGATACCGAGTCCTGGCGACATTTATCAGCATATTTAAGCGAAGTCCGAAAGGAGTTCAAAGAATGTTCGCCAAATTTCATAAATTCACATTTAATGTAAATAATATATATTTAACGTTTTACTTTATTAATAGAATGTATTAATATTAATAAAGTACATTTACCTATCCTACTAATCTTGTCATATTATACTCATTTACGTTTTAAAACTTACTATTTTATAATAAATGAACATTTCAAGTTCTTAATTAGTATTTTATTTCTTGTTCGCAGTTGTCGACACCAGTAATAAAGAAAAAGACAAAGACATTAAGTTTTGTAAATACTGTAATTTATATACATTAAGAAATAAATATAATTACCATTTGAGAAGTAATATACATAAGTCAAATTGTTTGTTGAATACAAAATTTGATAATATAAAAGTCATTGCTTCTGCATTTAAAAATCGAATTATAACATATAGATTACAGCCTGAGAATATAGAAAAGTACTTTACTCCCGAGTCATTTCTTAAAGATAATGAAAAAGATATATTAAAGGTCATTGAGCTCTCAATTACTGAACATACATGTGTGAAAGTTAATTTTGAACTCTTTGCTCTATTTTATTTACCAAGTTCTGATCAACAACAACTCAAGTCATTTAATTCAAAATTTCAAATTCTATGTCGAAATACTGATCTGAAAGAAATGTTTTCTTTAGTAATAGACTCTATGAAAATGAAAATGGCTGAATTCGAACATTGCAAGTCTGGTTGGACTTTTGGAACAATTAGTCATTTAGAAATAAACGTGAATAAATACTCGCCTATGAAGGGTAGTAGTTATATAGAACTCCCCACGACTATTAAAAATACTAAGAGTTGTATTAATATTAAAAATGAAGACGATCACTGTTTTTTATGGAGTATAGTTGCAGCATTATATCCAGCAAAAAATAACGTATGTAGAACTAGATCTTATCCTCATTATAGTAATGTGTTCAAAATAGATGGTATGTCTTTTCCACCTACTACACACGATCTCAAAACTTTTGAAAAGCAAAATTCTAATATAAGTTTCAACATTTATGGCCTCGATAATTGTAACCAAGTAACTGGCCCGCTTTATATATGTAATTCAAGAAAAGTACACCATGTCAATATATTATACATTGAGAAATATAATAAGGGTCACTATTGCTTAATAACAGATTTGTCACGTCTTGTGCGACCACAGATTTCAAAACATAATGGCAAATTACATTTCTGTGATTCATGTCTTCAACATTTCTCGTCGAAAAAGAAATTTTTGTCACACCAATGTTCTAAAGTATTAACCATATTGCCGAAAGGAAATAGCATATTACAGTTTAAAAGATATGAGCGAAAAATAAAAATAAATTTTATAATATATGCAGATTTTGAAAGTTTATTGTTGAAATGTAATAAAAATGAACAATCATGTAATACGGTTAATTTACAGTTACATGAGCCATCTTGTTTTGGTTACTATATTTGTTGCTCTCATGATTCTAAGTTAAATAAATATGTATCATATAGAGGTCCGGATTGTGTTAAAATCTTTATAGAACGTTTAATTGAAGATGTTAAATATATTGATAAGCTATTATCTGTTAATAAACCAATGAATCCACTAACCGATAAACAAAGAAATGCTTATTTAAATGCTACAACTTGTCACATCTGTAATGAACCTTTACTGGGAGATAAAGTTGCTGACCACGATCATATTACTTCTGAATATCGGGGTCCAGCACATTCTCACTGCAATCTCATGTTAAGAGAAAATTCTTTTATACCAGTCGTATTTCATAATTTATGTGGTTATGACAGCCATCTTTTTATCAAAGAATTAGCACACCATGTGGGAGACATAAAAGTTATACCGAAAACAAAAGAAAAGTATTTAACAATAAGTAAAATAATTTATAACGAGCACACTTCTCGCAACGTTCAAATTAAATTTATAGATTCCTTTCAGTTTTTAAGTTCTAGTTTGAATGAATTAAGTAAAAATTTATCTGAAAATGAACACATTCATCTCTCAGAAGAATTCAGAAATCATATTGACTTTAACTTGTTAAAAGAGAAAGGTATATTTCCTTATGATTACGTAGATTCTTGGTGTAAATATGAAGAAAAATCTTTGCCACCAAAACAATGTTTTTATAATAATTTAACCATGAAACATATAACTTATGACGAATATGCACGAGCACAAAAAGTATGGGATAATTTTAATATAAACACAATTGGTGAATACACGGATTTATATTTAAAAACAGATGTCCTATTATTATGTGACATTTTTGAAAACTTTAGAAATACATGCTTGGAATATTACAAATTAGATCCCGCGCATTATGTATCATCTCCTAGCTTAAGTTGGGATGCTATGTTACTGCATACAGGCGTTCGATTGGATTTAATAAGTGATTTAGAAATATATCAGTTAATAGAAAAAGGTATTCGTGGAGGGTTATCGCAATGTTCTCATCGATATGCTAAAGCTAATAACAAGTATCTACCGAATTATGATAACTCAGAAATTTCTAAATACCTAATTTATTTTGATGCCAATAATTTATATGGATTTGCTATGATGAAAAAGCTGCCTATTTCTGAGTTCCGTTTACTATCTGAAGATGAGAAAACGAATTTTAATGTTTTAAATATAACAGATGAGTCGGAATATGGCTATATTTTAGAGGTTGACTTAGATTATCCAGACCACCTCCATAATGCTCATAGTGATTTGCCATTTGCACCAGAAAAAATAATACCTCCAGGTGGTAAAACATATAAATTAATTGCTAATCTTTACAATAAAAATAAATACGTTATTCACTACGTTCATTTGAAATTATGTTTAAAACATGGTTTGATCTTAAAAAAAATATATCGGGTACTAAGTTTTCGTCAAGAACCTTTTTTAAAGAATTACATTGATTTAAATACTCGCCTACGTCAAGCATCTAAATCAAATTTTCAGAAAGACTTGTTTAAATTACTAAATAATTCAATTTTTGGGAAAACAATTGAAAACAGAAGAAAACAAGTTGATGTAAGATTAGTATCGCATTGGGAAGATAATAATAATGTATCTAACAAACGCATTGGTGCCGCAAAATTATTGACAAAACCTAATTTTAAAAGCATATCAATCTTCGATGAAAACTTTGTTGCGATTCAATTGGAATATGAAAAAGTTCTGTTAGATAGACCCATTTACATTGGATTTACTGTTTTGGAATACGCCAAGCAACATTTATACCAATTTCATTATGGCTATATTAAAGAGAAGTATCACGACTGTGCGAAACTTTGCTATACAGATACTGATAGCTTACTTTATTTGATAGAAACAGACGATATATATGCGGACATAAAAGAAAATGCTTTAAATTTTGATACAAGTAACTTTCCAAATAATAATATATATGGCATTTCTAAAATGAATAACAAAATTCCTGGATTATTTAAAGACGAATTAGGTGGTGACGTGCTAACTGAATTCATTGGTTTGAGAGCAAAATTGTATTGTATAAACAGTATTAATACTCAAATAAAAAAAGCAAAAGGTATTTCTAGACCTATTACAAAGAAAATTACTACGACTAAATTCAAGAAAGCTTTGATGACTGATAAACGCTACAAGCAAAAAATGAATGTTATTCGGTCACTTAAACATGTTTTGTATACTCAAGAAGTTTATAAAACTGTACTTGATCGAAGTGATGACAAAAGACAGATTTTAACAGACAATATACAAACTTTACCTTGGGGGCATTGGGATAACATATTATACTGATTATGTCACTTATTTACAATAATAAGTAAAATAGTTAAATTATAATAGGTACATAATATTTGAACTATATGTAAACAGGAGTTTGTAAGTTAATGTAGAAATTAATAAAGGTTATAAAATTCTATATGAATATTGTTTTATTTTTATTATACCCAGCTGATGCGTAAAAGCTTTGATGAATTTAAATTAAAAATTATTATTAGTGAAATTTAAAGATGAATTACTTTTTATTACATCATAAAATATAAAAGACTATTTTTATTTAAAAGTAATCAGTCAATACCATGAAGCTTATAAAGCAACCACTTTCAATAGAAATATACAATGTACAGATTTTAGAAAACAAGGATTTCGTTAAACATAGTATACTTCTACCTAATTCAATACGCTGCTTAATATGCGGACCGTCTAACTGTGGTAAAACTAATGTGATGTTAAGCTTACTGCTTCATGAAAATGGTTTGAAATTTAAAAATTTGTACTTATATTCTAAAACAGCATTTCAACCGAAGTATCAATTTTTAAATGAAGTTATGAAAATGATTCCTGAAATAAAGTTTTTTATTTTTAATAATGAAAAGGAAGTTATAGATCCTAATGATGTTTTGAATAATTCTATTATGATTTTTGATGATGTAGTTTGTGATAACCAAAGCAATATTCGTAATTTTTTTGCAATGGGGAGACATAAACAAGTAGACTGCTTTTATTTGTCTCAAACATATTCAAAGATTCCAAAACAGCTAGTGCGAGATAACACTAACTTTTTGATAATATTCAAGCAAGACGATATAAATCTAAAACACATATATGACGAACACGTAAATACTGATTTAACTTGGATTGAATTCAAAAATCTTTGTTCAAAAGTATGGAAAGAACCGTTTAGTTTTGTAATCATTAATAAGGATTGTGCTATAGACAAAGGAAGATACAGAAAAGGATTTGATGTATTTTTCAATTTTAAATAGCTATAAATATGTTTCCTGAATTTTACATGATTAGTATCATTTTTTTATTTGTAAACAGTAGTCGTTTAATTTTAAATATAGTGAAATGGAAAAAGACATAAAATCACGTTTGATTGAATCAGCCTGTTCGATAAAAAAGAAAATTAAAAATATGAAAAAAGATGAAGAACTGACTAATTTATCAGTAAACAAAATTTTAAGACCTGTTGTTGAGCCGTTGCATTCACTCCTTAAAATTGATAAAGATATTCAAAATACGATATCGCAAAAAGAGGATGCTTCTAAATATGTACGAAATGCAAGTTCAGATCATGAAAATTTATATAAAACTTCAGCTAGTTTAGATGAAACGGATCCACCAAATGTGTCTGAAACTTCTAAAAATGATGATATTATTAAAAATCCAACTATGATAAATAAAGTTTTAGAGAGGTCGTTAAAAAAGAATGAAATTGCAGATATTTATGACAGCTTAAATGTACCATTTGGCGTACGCAGCGTAGGTAGACATTTATTCATGGGGAATTCAAAAGTCAAATTATCCACCCTAGTTAATCCCAGCAATAATGAAAAAACTAATTTGATAAATATTGAAAATAAGCAATATGAACTGTCATCCGGTTTAAGAGAATTATTATTTTGTAAAAAACCTAATTTAACATTAGTCACAGACAAAGATCAGCTAATATATAAGGATATGTTGTATAATACATGTGCTCATAGACGAGATTACAATCCGCAGGGACAAATAAGAGGTGACAAAAGTATAAAATATCGTGACATTATAAAACCTTTATTTTCTGAAACTGAGCTAGAAAATAATCAAAAGTTTGGTTCTGGTATACCAAATTTAAAAAAATATGCTCGTAACACTGATTTTATTTATTGGGATGATCCAAATGAGTTAATTGAAAGACTAAAATTGCTAATCGCTTCTAAAGACGCAGGCAACACCAGCCATGATAATGAAATAATTTCTATTATTGAAGAATTGAAGGAAGCAGGTATAATCAAGGAATAAAAAGAAGAATATCTTATGTATGTAAATCAGTATAAAGTAACAGCTTCAACATGAATGTAGATAAATTTGGGCATCATATTTTTAAGAAAAAAAGATTTTCCACTAATTTACTTCCTTTGCAGTGTATTTTAACATACACTGATGATGATAATTTCAATGCACAAAATAAAATAATCAAACATCTAAAAAATCCAGTAGATGCCACCGATAGCGCTACGAAAGAATACGTTGATAAGTCTATATCAGAATTTTTAAAAAATTTTAAGGACAGAAATGAAGAATTCATTACTGAAATAAACAATAAAATAAGAAATTTGGAAACGAAAATTGAGTTGAAATATTCTCAAAATGAGCAAAAGAGACATAGTAAACGAAATACATAGAAACGCAAGAAAAAATTTTCCACGGAGATGTGTTGTTACTAAAGATATCGATGACCTATGGCAAGCTGATTTGATCGATATGCAAAAAATGTGCAATGAAAATCAAGGTTTCAAATATATTATGGTTGTAATTGATACATTTTCAAAATTTGCTTGGGCGTGTCCGCTTAAATCTAAAAGAAAAAATGAGGTTTGTGATGCTTTTAAAAAAATTTTGCAAAATGGTCGTATTCCTAAAAACCTACAAACTGATTTTGGAACAGAATTTTATAATAAAAGTTTTCAAAAATTAATGAATACCCATGCAATAAATCATTATTCTACCTACTCTTCAAAAAAGGCTTCAATCGCAGAAAGGTTTATCAGAACTTTGAAAACAAAAATGTATAAAGAATTTAGTTTTAAAGGAAATTATAAATGGGTAGATGGTACTCTTAATAAGTTAATCCAAATATATAATCGTACCAAACATAGAACAATTGAATTAAAGCCTATAGAAGTCAATAAAAATAATGTAAATTATGTAAAACAAAGATACTTTAACAAATTTAAAGAAAAACTAAATAATAATACCCAAAAAATGGAAGTTGGAGACTTTGTACGTGTAAGCAAATACAAAGGAATATTTGAAAAAGGATATACTCCAAATTGGTCAACAGAAATATTCAAGATCATAAAAATACAACCCACAAATCCAGTAACATACTTGATTCAAGATGCAAGAGGTCAGCCGATTTTGGGCGCATTTTATAGTTACGAACTACAGAAAACTAAACATCCAAATATATATTTAGTTGAGAAGGTTTTGAAAAGAAATCGAAATAAAGTTTTTGTAAAATGGTTAGGACTACCATCAAGTGAAAACAGCTGGATACATAATTCTAATATTTTACGATAGCTTTCAAATGAGTTTTAATGAGTAATGAGTGATATTTTTGTAATGTTAAAAATGAATAAAGTACTTAAAGTAAATCCATCTTTATTTTATTTAGTATCCTTCATAGTATGAGTGAATGCAGTCTTCTAAATTGGTTAATTAATCACTTACCGTTTGAACTTCATTTACCTGGATATAATTATTGGAGGTCCTGGAACCAAATTAATTCAAAGACTTAGCAGAGAAGATAAGGGTATTAACCAATTGGATGAACATTGCAGAGAACACGATATTGCTTATCATACTTCTCGTCTTTTAAGCGATCGTCGAAAGCAGATATTAAATTGATGAAAATGGCGAAAAAGCGTGCTACTGCCTCGGATGCATCTCTATGTGAAAAAGTTGCAGCTAACTTAGTAAAAAATGCTATGTTAGCTAAGGCTAGCATTGGAGCTGGTTTTAAAAAGGCAAAAAACATATCGATAAAAAAGAGACAAAGATCAGGTTTGAAAAAAAAAATGTTTCAACATGTGGTTTCCCATACTAAAAAATACTTACAAAAAATCAAACCTCAATGTGAAAAAACCGCAATTAATTTAGCAATGGCAGCTGCGAAGAACTTTGTTACAAATTCTGTTATAAAACATCCGCGCATAATACCTGTACCAAAAACTGGTGGTATACTTCCGTTAATACCTATTTTTGCGGGGTTGTCAGCAACAGGAAGCTTGGCAGGTGGAGCTGCTGCAATAGCTAAAGCTATAAATGACTACAAACTTGCTAAGAAACGTTTATCAGAATTGAAAAGACATAATGAAAAAATGGAATCTCTTTCTATTGGAAAAGGGTTACATGTTAAACCCCATAACGGTGGTCTTGGCATTTTTACAACTTGTAAAAAAAACTAAATCGGCTACCCAATAGAGCTCTTACTAACATCGATATTTTAAAATATGCGATTAAAATACCACATTTTCGAGGTGTTTTTATGAGAAATGAATTACCAAAATGTCCTCTTAAAAGAGAATGTGGTGTTGTTAATTTAGATCACTCAGAAAATTCTGGAACTCATTGGGTAGCTTATGTTAAATGTCAAGATTATATAGAATACTTTGATAGCTATGGAAATTTAAAACCACCAAAAGAGCTGATCCAATACTTAGGAACAAAAGTACATTATAATTACGAAAATATTCAACAAGATCATCCTTATAACTGCGGTCATTTATGTATAAAGTTTCTTGAGAATTTTTGGCGTAATAAACTAAAAAATGAATAAATAGTACCCAAATACATTATTACCTTTAGTATTCAACCATGTCTATTACTTTAACCATCACTGGTAATCAATCATTCCTTGAATCATATTTTCAGCCATCTTTAAGTACAGATGGCAAATATGAGTGTGGTTTAATATATTTTTCTGTATTTAATACAGTAAGAAATATAGATGAAAATAATAACATATTTTCTTACGGTAATGACGGTAAAATATTGCATATACCATACGGTAATTACGATTTGTATGATTTACTTGCATATTTAGAAAAAAATTTAAAAGATTGTGAGATTAAAATTCAACCCAATAATAATACCTTAAAATGTTCCATATATTGCTCTGAAACACTTAACTTTAATGTTAAAAACAGTTTAGGACCTGTCCTTGGTTTTCGTAATATAAAATTAGATGCAAACAAATGGCATGAATCCGAAAATCCAGTCAGAATTCTGCCGTTGTCTCTTATAAGAATCGAGTGTGATCTTGTTAAAGAATCATTTGTTAACGGCTTACCATCGCATGTACTATACGAATTTGTGCCTGATATACCGCCTGGTTATCGATACATAGAGGTACCCAAAAATATAATTTATTTACCAATAAACAAAAGAAACATAACATCTATAGCTATAAAAGTTGTTGATGAAGACGGTAATAATATTGACTTCAGAGGAGAAAATATTCAACTGCGCCTCCATTTAAGAAAAATAAAATGATTGTATTTTATAAACCTCTTAATAATAATGCTAAAAGCATTGATACTTGTATTGCTAAAAAGCGCAGACGTGTTAAAGGTGTTAAGAAAATAACAAAACAGAACAAAGAATTTCTTCGATCACTTGGTTTTAAAATATGAATATACTTCAAGTTACAAGTTTACCCCAGTTCGATAACTCAATTGAAAATTACGAAATACACACCTATAATCCATATAATAATAGTTTCGCGGAAAATGATGAAATACGAATCCCCATTCATCAGCAAGATTTGTATCTATTGCCTTCAGCCAGTACCATCTACATCGAAGGATATGCAACCATCATCGGAAAGGACAACAAGTCGGTCAAAAGACATGTGGAATTTACTAATAACCCTTTTATGTTTCTGTTCCAAGACATCAGGTATGAAATAAATGGGATTGAAATCGATCGCATAAAAAACGCTGGAGTAACGACCACAATGAAATCATTGGTATCAATGAGCGGAGGGGAAAGTAAGGTTGCAGCTCTGTGGGGTTGGAACATAAATGGATTTACAAACGATGGTCATTTCAGCGTTGTTATACCTTTAAACAAAATACTTGGATTTGCAGAAGATTATAACAAAATAATTATGAACTGTAAACATGAACTAATACTGAACAGGAGCAACACAAACCTAAACAGTATCAAACTTTCAGATGATTTTTCTCATGTAAAAATAGACTTACAAAGAGTGCAGTGGCGAATGCCGCACATAAAAGTATCAGATCGCGAGAAACTTACATTACTCAAATATTTAGAAAAAGATAAACCAATTCAAATTGCTTTTAGAAATTGGGATCTGTATGAGTATCCGTTGTTACCTAAAACAACAAAACATTCTTGGTCTGTTAAAACGGCTTCACAGACAGAGAAACCACGATATGTTATCTTTGGTCTGCAAACTGATAGAAAGTTTAATAAAGCAAAAGATTGTTCTGTATTCGATCATTGCAAAATATCTAGAGTAACATTATTTTTGAACTCCAATTATTATCCATACGAATCACTGAACTTGAAGTTTGATGAAGATAAATATGGTATATTATACGAAATGTACACCCAATTTCGTCAGTCTTATTACAACATTCATATGGACCCCCTGCTAGATCTGCATACTTTTAAAGAAAAGGCGCCTTTGTTTATCATTGATTGCTCGAGACAGAACGAGACTTTGAAAACTGGACCAGTCGATGTGCGATTAGAAATTGAAAGTACTGAAGATATTCCAGCAAGTACGTCTGCATATTGTCTCATTATAAATGACCGTCTTATAGAATATAAACCTTTAAGTAATATCGTACGCAAGATATCATGATTGCCATAGTAGACGTTCAAGGTTTTAAGACTGATAATAATAATTTTATCTTAAAAGAATTTGCGGTTGCATATGATAATAGAATTCAAGTTTTGCTTTATAAGCAACCGTACCCATTCTATGATTTGACAACAACGGAACGAAGACAAGTAAGCTGGATTGAAAGAAATAGAGGAATATTTTGGAAAGAAGGTCATATACCCTATTCAAATCATAAGGACCATATTATACAAATTTTAGCTGATAAAAAAATTTACACTAAGGGTCTTGAAAAAATGTCTTGGATTAAAGAAATATCCAAAAATAATAATGTTTTTAATTTAGAAGATCAAACTTGTCCTAATTTAGTTAGTTTATATGATAAGTATAGTATGTCAGATGATGTAAACAGTTGTATTTATCATTCTAAAATATGTGCTTTAAAAAATGTAATGTGTTTAAGTAAATGGTGTAAAGAAAATAAAATTCTAAAATAATATTTTGTTTTTTAATACTATATTAAATTACCCTGAAATCTGAAATTATAATAATAATAATTTAATATGTATAGGACCTATTTGTCAAATTCTAAGAAGTACAAAAACTGTTTTCAAATAGTCGTTTTGAGCATATTTTAAATGTTTTAGAATGAAGAATTTTGAACAGGTCAATAATATTTTGGGATGAAGCAGTTTGAATAGATCAATAATATTTTGAAATGAAGCAGTTTGAACAGATCAATAATATTTTGGAATGAAGCTGTTTGAACAGATCAATAATATTTTGGAATGAAGCTGTTTGAACAGATCAATAATATTTTGGAATGAAACAGTTTGAACAGATCAATAATATTTTGGAATGAAGCAGTTTGAACGTATCAATAATATTAACAATATACAGATAAAAATACAGATTTCAACCGTCCTAGGACTTCAAATTTTAAAAGTAATAATTAAAATTAACAATTAGTCAAATTTGAAAATATGTTGAAAACCGATTTCACAACTTTGAGAAGTAAAATACGAAAAATAGACTTTTATAAGTTTTTGAAATAATATGTTGAAAAACTGATTTTACAAGTTTTGATGATAATATGAAAAACAGACTTTTCTAAGTTTTTGAAAACGTGAATTGAGAGAGATGGATCTTCTTTGATCCAGCTCGCTCAATTCACCACTACTGTCATCCACTTCAATATTATTTCCGTTATAATTCATGGTGGCAGTAATTCAAACTACAACTTCTTCAAATAATCCTTTTATTGAATTTCAACACAGTATGTAACACTTATAGTCAAGAGCTCCGCACTACTCGGTTACTTGTGTCAGAATAACTCCATGTCACAATCGCACCTGTATTTATATCAAACTTTTAGAGTGGGGAGCCCTGAATGATTTGTAAATTTTACGAAATCCGTTTTATAAATTATTAACATGCGTTGTACTTACTTATAATAATTAAATAATCATTTAAATCATTAAATAATTCATAACCGTAATTCAAAATAATAAATCTTAATAGAAAACACATCTTTTATAAAAACATTAGTTTAGGAAACGGAAATAAAACGACGTTTGCGCCGATACGGCCGTTCTGACCGGCGGTGCGCGCTCTGCACCCGCCGCGTGTATGAAGTTTCATGGAAAAGTTCTTGACGTTCATCTAAAACAGTAGAAAGTTTCTCTTTAAATTTAGTATCTGTGTACCTTTATAAATTACATGATATGCCTTTGTTATTGTTTTACTTTGATAAGTCTATTTTGTAATGTACACTGTGGTACTATGTAGTAGCGTACTCTGTGGTACTATGCTATCGCGTACTCTGTGGTACTGTTTTATTGCGTACTCTGTGGTACTGTTTTATTACGTACTCTGTGGTACTGTTTTATTACGTACTCTGTGGTACTTTGTTGATAGGTACGCTGTGGTACTATGTTATTATGTACTCTGTGGTACTATGTTGTGACGTACTCTGTGGTACTATGTTATCACGTACTCTGTGGTACGTTATGATTTATCAGGTGATTGCTAAAGTAATATTTAAAAATAAAAAATAAAACATACCTCGTTTTTTTTTTAATCATCTGGCTTTAGACTTTGCTGTTCATCCATGTTGATACCTGAAGTAGATGGTATTGGCTCATTTGCTGATGCTGAAGTGTCGTCTTCTTCTGCCGATACGGTTATCTGGTCACCAGGTTGAGGGGCACGACGAAGTTGATCATGAGCAACCTTTCTTGGACGCCCTGAACCAACCACCTTTCTTACTAGGTAGCGATCATTATCCAGAATTCTTGTTATTTCATAGGGTTCGCTAAATTTCAGATCCAATGAAGTTTGGTTTCGAGGGTTATTTTTTATAAGAACATAATCACCTCGCTGAAACTGACGGACACTTGCTTTTCTTGAATTGAAGCGTAGCTTGTCCTGTTCTGCGTTTTGCGACATCTTTTGTTGAACATGTCTAGTGAGAGCTTCAATATCAATAGTATGTTCATCAAAATTCACCAGAGTGAGCAGCTCTGGAGGAACACATTGTCTGCGCTGGGTGAGTAAAGTAAGTGGAGCCACACCTGTCACACGATGAGGAGTGCAGTTTAGTGCCAGCTGGAGTTCTTCAAGCATTGTGTGCCACTTTTCTGTTTCATAGTTCTTGATCATGATTAGACTATTTTTTAGTGTGGCAACGACGCGTTCTACTTGTCCATTTGCTCGGCTGACTCCTGGTGCTATAGTATGAATAGCTATTGCTACTCGGTCACAGTAGGTTTTAAATTCTCCCAAAAACTCTCTTCCACCGTCGACCACGATTTGAACTGGAGTACCGAATAAGTAAACCGTACGTTTTAGGGCAGCCAATGTACTGTGTGGGTTCTTGTTAGTTGCGTAATAAAATAGCACGTATTTTGTGAAAGCATCTATGCAAACAATCACATATTGTCGGTCGTCGGATGTTCCCATTTTGCCCGTAATATCCATGTGTATTACTTGAAAGGCAGCAGTCGGTTTTTGAATGGGATGCATTCGAACTTGTATGGCGCCGGATACTCCTTTGGATGTCTTGCAGACCACACAGTTATCGACAAATTGTCGGACAGTTGTGTTCATTTTGTCAAACCAATAGCTGTCTTTAATTTTCTGCAAAGTCTTCTCCCAACCCGGGTGTTTCAATGAGGTGTGGAATGAGTTTGTTAAACTACACTGGAAGGATCTTGGAACCACAGTGCAGAGTCTTTGTCCAAAAACTGGATCCTGTATGATGCGTTTAAGGATATTGTTTTCTAGAATGTAACCATTCCTAGGATTGTTATTACTCATTCCATCCATTATAGTTCGTAATGCTTCGTCGCGACGCTGTTCAACTTTCAGCCAATCGAGATCCTTTGTCATCGTATTTACTGTAAACTCAACTGGGTTTCTGCTAAAGTAGTCTGCGTGTTGAAGCTGTTGACCTTTGCGATATTCAACCTCAAAATTGTAATTTTGTAGAAATGCCCACCAGCGGTGGATTCTAGGAAGGAGGTCCTTTTTATGTTTGGATGCTTTTAGCGCATTACAGTCCGTAATGACAGTGAACTTGCGTCCATAAAGATATTGTCGAAAATGTTTTATTGCACGAACCACTGCCAATGTCTCTAATTCATAAGAGTGGTATCTACTTTCAGTTTCAGTGGTCCTCATGCTCATGAAGGCGACGGCATGTTGTCGTCCCGTTATGACTTGTACCAGCACTGCTCCGAATCCCAGACTGCTTGCGTCTGTATATAATAGAATTGGTGCTTCCTCTTGAAATAGTGTAAGTACTGGTGTCGACGTTAAGCTTTGCATGATCTTTTCTCTTGCTGTTTCGTGTCGTTCGTTCCATTGCCATTTAGCCCCTGGTTTAGTTAGCTCATATAGTGGTACCATTATGCGCGAAAAATCAGGTATAAATTTTCTGAAGTAGCCCGCTAATCCACAGAACTGTCTTACTTGTTTAGGCGTTGTTGGTACAGGAGCTTTTACTAGGGCATCTATCTTCCGTGGACTTGGCCGGACTTGTCCATTGGATACAATATTACCCAAATATTCAATTGAGCGTTTAAAAAAACTGCATTTATCAGCATTAATTGAAAATCCAGCATTTTGTAGAGCTATTAGAATAGCTTCTATGTATGATAGTCCTTCTGCAACACCTTCGCATTTGCTCAAAACATCGTCAACATAGACTTGGGCTGCCTTCCCTAACAATGAGCTCAGGGCTCTATTAATGCATCGTTGATAGACTGAGCATGCATTGCTCAATCCAAATGGCATAGTGGTATACTCATATAGTCCATCTGGTGTGACAAAGGCTGTTTTTTCAATTGATGGTTCTGCAATCGGTATTTGGTGAAATCCTGCAGCCATGTCAAAAGTTGTAAAGAATCGTCCTTTGGCCAATTGGTCTATTTGATCCGCAATGAGAGGTAGCGGATAGTGATCACGTAATGTATTGGAGTTAAGTTCTCTGAAATCTACGCACATCCGGTCGTCGCCATTTTTCTTTTTAACTAAGATGATGGGACTGGAGTATGGGGACTTGCTTTCTCTTACAATGCCATGATCCATCAATTCTTTCACAATAGCTCGTACCTTTTCTCGTTCCATAGGACTGAGTCTGTATGGTCTTCGTTCCACATACTTGTTTGGGTTTTTTAAACGTATTTCCAGTTCACCAGTCTTGACACGGGTTGTTGGGTACCCTCTGATAAACAGGTGCTGATACTTGTTTAAAAGTGTGCGTAATTTTGTGATATCCTCTTCAATGGTGAGGTCACAATCCAATTTTTCGAAGATTGGGTTAAGACATTGAACATGATTGATATTCTGCTGACGAGTTAACCTCGTTCCATCCGAAGTGATCATCATAGTAAGGTTCGTATTATTTATTAAGTTCATTCCAATTAAGATATCTGTCGACATCTCGTAGTCCGCCACAATGTGAAACTGTAACTCAACACTGATATTGTCTATGTCTCCAATTATAACTAGTGTAGCTATGGAGAGTACAGGAAATTGTCCAATTCCCTTCAAGTAATTTGCCGATTCTTGTCTTTTTCCTGGTAATTTAGCTGCTATCGATTCTCTTATAAGGGAGCATTCTGCACCACTATCAAAAATTGCCTGAAAAGTTCTTGGTCCAATCTTCACCTGAATCGGAGCTAGTTTTGATCCAGCAATATAATTTACATTTGATGTTAATGAACGTTCACGTTTGAAGCAAGTTTCAAAAGAATGCCCTGGTATTTTACAGAATGAACAGATTGTTGTTTTAATCTTGTGACCAGAGTTAATTTCTTTGCTGTTATCCTCACTCTTTGTTTTGTTCCTTTCTTCAGGTTTGGATTCCTTAGGCTTATAGAAACATTCACTGGTATTGTGATTGGATCTTTTACAGATACGGCAGGGTGAAGTCGATGGAGTTGCATTTGAAAACCGCGAGCGCTTACTTGTGCTTATATTGTTCGAACTCGGGTGAGAACGTTTCATCGTTCTTATTGAAGATGCCACAGATATCAGTTCTGGTACTGTTGTGGCCCGTGTATTTAATAACTCGATCCTAAGCCTTTCATCGTTTACGCAACCAATCACTGCTTCAACTGCATCTTCATTTGATAGTTTATCCTTAGTAACCCTTCTCCATAAGACCCAAGCTCGTGATAAGAACTCCGAAATATCCTTTGAAGGGTCATAAGCATGTTCTCTGAATCTAACAATATCCCGAGAATATCGGTTTTCTGGCTCAAAAGTGGTGATAAGATTATTACGCAGCTCAGCCCATGAAGCTGTGGTGACCATCCAGTCGTCAACCCACATTTTTGCTCTTCCTTTTAGAAGGCTGCCAACCTTCATACGTATATCAAAGTCGTTAAGCCTATATGTTGCGATGGCCTTGTCGATGTGCTGACACCACTCACGTACTCCAACATTAGTGTCCGGGTCATAAGATGGTAGGTAAATATCATTTATACGTACTTTACTTTCTTGTGGTGTACTTAAACGATCCGACATTTGCTGCATTACTTGCATCATCTGCATGAGTAACTGTGGTGGTATGCTGTTCATTGAGGTCTCTAGGCCAAGGCTCAACGCTGATTGTGGCTGACCTTGTGGCGGTGCAGTCCCAGCATTGTTTATGGTGCTTAATCCATGGTCTGTTTCCTTTGTAGGATCCAATTGTTGAGCGGAAGTGACGAGCGATCCCACTTCTGATGACGGAGAACCAGAAGCCACATTGTTTTTTAAAATGACGTCAGCATTGCTGACGTCATCCACTTCAATATTATTTCCGTTATAATTCATGGTGGCAGTAATTCAAACTACAACTTCTTCAAATAATCCTTTTATTGAATTTCAACACAGTATGTAACACTTATAGTCAAGAGCTCCGCACTACTCGGCTACTTGTGTCAGAATAACTCCATGTCACAATCGCACCTGTATTTATATCAAACTTTTAGAGTGGGGAGCCCTGAATGATTTGTAAATTTTACGAAATCCGTTTTATAAATTATTAACATGCGTTGTACTTATTTATAATAATTAAATAATCATTTAAATCATTAAATAATTCATAACCGTAATTCAAAATAATAAATCTTAATAGAAAACACATCTTTTATAAAAACATTAGTTTAGGAAACGGAAATAAAACGACGTTTGCGCCGATATATATATGGGAGACACACAGTTGTTCAAACAGATCATCAACCTTTAGTGGCATTAATGAGAAAAGAAATTCACTCCATTGCATCATAGCGTTTAAGGAAAATAAGATTAAAGCTGAATATTTATGATATTGATGTACAGTATGTTAAGGGGTCTGATATGTTGATTGCAGATGCCATTAGCAGAGCATCTTCTAAAGCTAACTGTGAAATTGTTGAAAATTGTTTAGATGTAGTTGTACATTCAGTGAATGAAAGCGATGAGTTTTTTAATAATATTTGTAAAGAAACTGTTCATGATACTGTATTGAAAAAATTAACAGAATTTTTTAAGGTTGGATGGCCAAAAAGTATTGATAAGGTGCCAGATTATGTAAAGTATTATTGGAAGTTTAAAGATGATATTTTTGCAGAGAATGGATTAGTTTATTTGAATCACAGAATTATAGTTCCAGAATCACTTCGTTTAATAGTTTTAAAAAAAGTTCATATATCACATTTTGGTATAACAAAAACTTTGGGTAGAGCAAAATCTTTATTTTTTTGGCCTACTATGAAAAATGATGTGGTAGCAGTAGTCAGTCAATGTCGATTATGTCAAAAATATAGTGTAAAAAAAACTAAGGAACCTATGATTGTAGATAAAGTTACAGAACTACCATTTGAAAAAATTGGTTGTGATTTTTTTACATTTAGTAATGAGAATTATTTAATAGTTACAGATTATTTTCAAAATGGTTTGATATAGTCAAGGTAAATTCTTTGACAGCTACCACTGTTATTAAAGTTCTAAAAAATTTGTTTTCTATACATGGTATTCCAAAAATTGTTAGGGCTGATAATATGCCTTTTAATTCACAAGATTTTAGAGAATTTGCAAAACAGTGGGGTTTCTCAGTCGTTACATCAAGTCCGTTATAACCAAAATCGAATGGTTTTATAGAGAGGCTTGTAGGTGTTGCAAAGAATTTACTTTAAAAAGCTAAGGAAGAGAAGACAGATATTGAATTGATTTTGTTAGAATACCGTAATAGTCCAGTAATTGATTGTCCATATACTCCATCTCAATTATTGTTAAGTAGAAATACTCGGTCAATATTACCTATTCATGAAAAAAAATTGATACCAAAGGTTGTAACTGATTTTACTGATTATCAAAAGAAAAAGAATGTGCAAAATAAAATATGTTATGATAAGAATGCTAGACAATATAACTATAAGTTCCAAAAAGGGGATAAGATTATATTTTTAAAGGATAATGTCTGGTGTCCAGCAGAGGTTGTACGTGCTCATGAGTCTCCAAGGTCTTTCATAATAAGTGATAAAGGTAATTTGATTAGAAGAAACACGTCGCAGTTAAAACCTCTTAAGCAGAGTATATTTGTGGAGGATAATGTAGAAAATAATCAAAATAAAGAAAATGTATCTGAACGACCTAGGAGAATCATAAAGCCTCCTAGTTATTTGAAAGATTATGTAACTTAGGTTTAAAAGGAGGAAGATGTAGCAGTTATCTGTTATAGTTTTAAGATTGTGTTGTCTATGTTAAAAAAGAGATTGTTTTTGGTACGGATACGCACGGCGTCTGTGCAGGCGACCGGTAAATTGTAAGATTATTTGTGGTGGTTTTCTAATCTTAGAATTAAAGTATATGTTGCATCATGGTGTTTCATTATTAAAGTCTACAATCATATATTGAAATAATACATCCGGTTCACACGGTTACCTAAGCGAATACGTTACCACTGCGCTACCATAGTCTTTCGATTCGATTTATCTAAATTAGAATATTATTACGCAGCATAATACCTAATTTAATTAATTAAATACGTAACGAGTTTTAGTGCTATCGAATTTCAACCCTTGGGCGAACTCTACCAATTATAGCAATCTCTACTTGAAGATACGTATAGGTAAGTTAACCAAGCCGTATTTTACCAAAATTCCTATGCGGCAACGAAAATCCTATCTATGTTATTATACTTGTAGCTGATCTTACGGCTAGTGAATTATGTCTCAATATCGCGCGACCCTTGGCACCTGCACGGACTTCTTTTATCGCACTATTGATTCATTGTTAATAGAGCTGGCACGCAACATGCTCTTATGATTTGTTGCGGCTTGTATAGAATAACGACGCCAATATTATATTTAAGGTATTTTTTGAAAAATTCCTACTGTTGAAATGTAACTAAAATAGTTAATTATAAATGAAAACACCATGCATTTCTAGTTAGTTCGTAAATACTATACTTGATGTAGAAAATCATGAAAAAAACAGACGGGCATAGGTTGGCACTTTGTAGCCTGAATTAAAGTAAAATTTGAGCTCTAGCTCACGTTTTGCATTTTTTATTCAAGCTACTAACTTTACAACAGCAATAATATTAGTAGCTTGCATTTTAAGCTGTTGAATTAACATACGTTATTTAAATGTAAAATAGTTTATTTAAGTTACCTATTGTAATTGTATCAGTTTGCTTACACAGTGGTATTCAAATAACCCGTGTTAATACATTACTATTCTATACGCTCCTGCATCTGTGCGGCCAGTTTATTTGATCTGGCTTTACCTTTCTGTTTGTTTATAGCACGTGATCTGCTTAGATATCCGACGATGCAACATTTTTTACAAGTTGTCTGAATCAGCTATCTCTTAACTTGATTAGGATAGTAACTTCTACGAAATACATTTTTGTTTGCTTTTTTTTAATCGCTTCTTGGGCTTGAACTTTCTACGAGTTGTGTATTTCAGTATAAATTAATAAAGTTTTATGCTTTGAGAAGTATTATGGTCGTAAGAAAGATTTTCTATTTAAATAGTAGATAATCTGGAAATATTTAAAATAAAATTGAAGTGTCTTTTTGTAATTTCAAATTAACATTTTTTCACTAAATGCATAATATGAAAGTATATAGGTACGGTTATTACGGTACAGTACTTAAATCAAAAATCATTTTTAATTTTTTTCTGTCTGTCTGTCTGAAACGGCTGGACCGATTTTGACGGGACTTTCACTCGCGAATAGCTAATGTTATAAGGAGTAACTTAGGCTACTTTTATTTTATTAATTTAATTTATTTGTAATACCTAGTTACATAAATAAAAGTACGAACAATGATTTTAAAACATATTACGTAAATAATTATTTTGTTTAAAAGAAATAAAGAAAGCAACAAATATCAATCCTAATATATGATTTGAGTGTGCAACATCAACGAAAAATTCCAAGTATAGCTTACGTATAACGTAGCTAATAGTCTTGCATGCATGCAATTTAATACTACCTACCATTCATTAGAACCATTATGAATACTGGCTTTAAACAGTCTTTACAGTAACAGATATATCTCACTAAGACGTTAAATTTGAGAGTTCTACTGAAAGGGTGCTCGCTTAATTCAATTAGTGACTTTAACTCCACGAAGCCACAGCGAACTAGGTGTGTCATCTTAGTATTTGTAGGTTTAATTAATTAAAACAACAAAGTTTCAAGTGACTTCTCTATTACAGCGATGGTTGTTATTAGATTTAGCAACTTCTGCAATAATACTCTGCAACGTCAACGAGGTTTAATATAGTGTGAACTAAAAATATTATTTTCTTTTGTTTTTTTTTCTTTTCGGTTAAAGTAAAATGCTTGATAAATTGAATTTTAAAAGTTTTATTTATTTGCTTGTAAATATAAAATTTTAAGCAAAATTTTAAGGTTATGTAGGTACAGCGAATATAATTTTCGGACTTAAAATTAATCGCTTTACATATTAAATTACATCTTAAAACACAATTAAAGGTAAAAATATATATTCTAATATATTACATTTCGTAAAATTTAAATACTTTTAATTTACCTGATATTAATTCTAATTAGGCGAGGGTTCAACTCAATGTATGTCCTTATTGTTAACATAATAAATATACACAGAACTGGTAACCAGAATTTACGAGTGGGATCCTCTTACGACTCATTACTCTAACTTTCTTACGATCAAGATTTACAACACAAAACCCTAAATAACTTAAATAGTTGGAAGACCTTACTACCCTATTCGCCGCAAGGCGGGCTTCAGAAAACCGATGTATTTAGGAAAGTATGGTGATGCACTTAGTTTATTACGAAGAGGTAAAATATTTTACTATGGTAACTTTGGACTTTATTTTAAAAAAGATTGATTCTATTGAGATTTGACTGATACATCATTTTTCTATTGTAAATACGAATGAGAAATTTTGTATGTATTTTGTATATTGTTACTTCTTTACGACTGAATTTATCTATATAAAATTTATACAGATATAAAAAATATAAAGTCAATCGATTTTAAATTGATACAATTTACACCGAAATTTAACTATTAAATAATATTATACAAATACAGCCTGATAAATTATAAGAAATAAGTTATTTATATCACAACTCAATAAACAATATATGTATATTATACCTACAATATTTCGACTTACATTTAACTCCTTTGTTCCCAATGTAAGTCTTCTTTACGACATTGCGAAGATCCGCGTAATACATAAGTAAATGGAATTCCATAAACTGGATTTAGAGAAAATACTAGATTGATTTTCAGAAAATACTTTTCTACAGATCCATTCATAATATAAAAGAAAGTAACTGCATCTGTCTATATCCTTAGCTTATGGGATTTTTTGTATATTCCCATATGCTTAAATACCTAAAATAATAATATTGTTGTCATATAAATCTCTTAAATAACAATGCTTGCATCAATGTAAGACATGCAAGATGTCATCAGGCATTACATTCATAAAGCATGTGTTATCATCAAAATTTATAATACGGCCGCGACGTAAACATAAACACCTCTTCACTCACGCTGTATTGTCGTCGTGTAACAATATGATGTATTATCTCCCCCAAAGTACACACTCGCTCTCATATATGTATAAATGGTATTGTAATTACGTAAGCCAGAGAGGTTTTCAATTACACAAACGAGGAAAAGGCGGACCGAATTCGTCTGACGCAGCGAAGCTTTTGTAAGAATGACAAGATGATGATTATTATGTGGTGAACGTTTAATTTCTACAAACATTATTTTAGCATAGAACATTTATAATATTATAAAAGGTCAATAAAATAAAATCTTGAATCCCTATTTTCTAATCTTTATTTCTTGGACTTCTTAAGCTTTCAATGTCTTTTGTTTTTAAAAATCCTTTACAAAAAAATCGCTTTGTTACAAAAATTTAAGGTGCATTGTTTATATTTAGGTACTATGCTACATATATCATACAGCTATAAATGAGTAGATATACTAATATACTCATTTTCATTGTAATTGTTCCAACACAACAGAAACGCAAACGCAAAATACACAAGTAAAGTTAAACAATGGTAATACATTTTTAATAAAAATTAGGTTAAACCTGAGCACACATATTTAAGCTTATTGTTCCTGAAATCCAAAGTAAGACTGTTTCGTAATAGACAAATACGGTTGCCCTTCCGCATTAGTAATGTTATTGTGTAATATTTAAGTAGGAGAATTATTAAGTAGAAGTATAGCTAAGTACCTATTTGTCAGTGCATGTCCGTCACCGTCACATCAAAAACAGTCTAATCCACAATTTTGTTTTTTTTGACTAGAATTAATCTATATATTCATGTTGCAGTTGCAGTGCAGTGCACATACGAGGGTGCAGTTAGGCTTAAATGAATAGTAGCTTCAAGATAAATAATAAATAAATAATATGACATATGAAGTCCGCCAACACGCACTAGGCGCGGTGGACTATGGCCTGATCCCCTTTGTACTGAGAGGGACCCGTGCCCAGCAGTGGGACGTTAAAAAGGGCTGATGATGATAATGATGATGAAACATGAATATTAGATGTTGTCAAGTCCTTAGTGAATCAGCGGTTATTAAGTTATATTAGCGGTGTTTGCAAGTGTTATTTTAGACATTTAACTAGTCAAGTTATTACCTAAGAAATGTTAAGCAAAAATATAAAGTTACGTATTGATTGATGACATTAAAATTTAAAATAACATAACATCATGTTCTACTAACTATTTTATTTTAAAATCCATCTTCTTTCTTGGAAAATAATTTTGCGCAAACCCTATTACTAAAGTGTAGTCCGTCAAGTGTCCAAGCGGATCGGCGAGGACATTAATCACATCAAGGGAGTACGCTGCTCAGATTTTATTGCTCTTGACTAACATTTACTTGCGTTCAATTTATACGCATACTAGTTCTTTTGTTTACCTCGGTTTTAAAATAGTAAAACCAAAAAACCTTAATTTAAATTTAATGTCTTAGGAATGTCTTAGGTATGTATATTTGTATTTTTATGTAAAGCATTTTTAAAAATTATCATTTAAAACATTTCGTAAAAAGTGCATGTTAAGAACCATAAAAGTTCCAATAAGAATAACTTATTAATTTTTTTGCCATATTTTGACGTCGCACCTTTTTTCTATTAACTTTTTACTTTTTTATTACTTACAATTGTAAGTAATTCGTATGCACCCTTAACACCCTATGATGCAGGACACCTCTCGATATTTTTTTAATATTATCCTTGTAATACTTATTATATTTATTTTATTTGATTTGATCATTGTTATTTCATCATTTTTCTCTGCTATACTTATAAAATAAAATTTACGAATTTGTGTGAAATTTTAAAGTAACTAATCATTATAGAGTTCATAGTTTTGCTAGAAAATTACGCGTTTCGCTCGCTTGAGTGTGGCCGTCGGAATCTAACAGCACCTATGTCATACACTAGGTCATATAGTAACAGATTTAATGACCGTAAAACCAAACCAACCTGTATATTATTATATTATGCTAAAATTTACTTGGCTATTTGTACCGGCTATCCGGCTATCTTAGATTATATCATGCTTATACAAGAGAATACAAAACATTTCTTAACCAATTTAAACATGCTATTTATTTGCAGGTACAAGATTTGGGTAAGAATTTATAGGCTATTTTTATTGCCGTTATAACGAGTGATAATGCGTGTGAAAGTAAGTTCATAATATAGGTACTATATAAGCTCAATATTTTTTATGAAAGTCTTAATATATATGCTTAAAATTGTGAAAAAATACTCTTTAGGTCAGTTAACTCTATGAAAGTAGGCACCTAGTTTATAATTTTCACATGTGTTTTCGTCATTACTCATGGGAAACTTGTGTATTGAGCCTGAATAAAGATGAAGGGGATTATTTATGAAGGCAACTTGGGTTATTTGTTATTTATGTAACGCATTAGTTTCATGTTTCTTGAAAATTAATTATGCTTTTATATTATATGAGATTAATATGTTACAGTTAGTAATAAATAATTTACTTACATTTAACTAAAGGGATAGATTTAGTTTCAAATAAAGAACTACATTGAGGGAGGTTGTTTATTTAACAACAAAAAATGTCATACACCATTATACTATGTACTAACATACATAAGAGTGGGTATTTTATGTAATCTATACTAATATTATAAACGCGAAAGTTTGTAAGTATGGATGTATGGATGTATGGATGTATGGATGTTTGTTACTCTTTCACGTAATAACTACTGAATGGATTTTAATGAAACTTTACAATAATATAGCTTATACATCAGAATATCACATAGGCTTCAATTTATAAAGATATTGTGTGAATTGTCCAAAATATGACGATAAGTATCAAGTAAGTAGTAAAAAATCTACCATCTGCGAGCTATTCTGGCGTGCGCTGCCAAAACCGCTAGAGTTATACATATGTAATGTATGATGGAAATGTTTATCTTAACAAGCGACTCACCCTCACTTCGCTCGGGATCGTCCCTAGATTTAGCGCGAGCGAAGCCGCGGGTTCCACTAGTACTTAAATATAGACATTATATAAAGTGTATATGAGCGTGCATATTGTTAATAAAAGCACCATAAATAAGTATATTTTCAGTGATCGATATCTGAAAAACGAACAATTAATCACCTTGTGTGTTTCCCCCTTGTCTGCCATTTTGTATTGGAACAATACCCATTGAAAATGTATTGAAAACGGTAATATAATACTCTAGGAAGGGGATGAGCGCGCATAATCATTGATATGTTAATAATTAAGTACTGAAAATTCACATAATGAAGTCGTTAATGTGTGGAAATGAGTAGTAGGTAAGTATATTACTTTGAGCATTAAATAATTTAATTTCATAATTATCAATTAATTTTACCCATAAAATTTCAGATACTTTAAGAGAATACTTCATTAATAATGATCGATGGTCAAAAATTTATCTTGAAGAAAGATGCAATAATACCGATAGCATTTAAAAGTTTTGTTTATTTTATATTAAACAATAATGTATTACATTACCCGTAAGTGAGACATACACTTGTTGAAATTGTACGAGAAATATATACCTATGTGTGCATACATATCTACATACATATTATATAAATAATTTATATAAGTCATGTATATAGAAAAAATAACCACTCTTCACACTCTGGTATTACATTTTTAGTTAACATCGGGCTTGTAAAGTTAATTCATACGTGATATGTCAATGTGCGAACTTAGCCCATACGTCCGTCATCAACGTCCACTCAATATAAAAAATAAACAAATAGAGAGCTGACTCATTTGTAGACTTATTTATATCCTTCGGATACCTTAGCGGTCAGTTTCCTTGGTTAACTATAAACCTAGTGATGGCATTACTTAAGAATGTTATAAACAAGCCTTCACTTCTAAACAGTGTTCATTATTTTGTTTAATTATTTCATTTGAAAAGGTTAACCTGTAATTTATGTGTCATATGAAATGATAATATACGTGTAATTATCCTTCAATTGCTAATAAATTAAAAGTTTTTCATCTAACTTGAAAACTTTACTATAAAGTTTATTACTAATACTTAACTTACTAAATGTCAGGGCTTAAGTTCTTTTGTTATGTTCGTTTTTCGTAATAAAATACAATTATAATAAATTACCTTCTTATTATATACAGGATATTGTAATAATTTATTAATGAAAATTCATTCGTGAAGGCATTCAGTAGGAAATTGGAAAGATTTTTTAAAGTGGTAGTGCCATGCTCGTTACCTTCGGGTAGCAGCCGAATGGGCCGGCACGCCCCGTATAGTTCATTAGTACCACTCTCTCACAGAAGACCGGCGTGAAGTGGCAGCTATGCTGTCGCGTTTCGTCCGGTGAGTGAGAGTCCGGGAGGCCCACTCTCCTTCCCCCCTCCCTCTTCCCTTCATCCTCCGCCTTCGTTCCCCCCTCCCTCCCACTCCCCTCCCTCCTCCATCCCTCCCTTTCCTGAAAGGCCGGCAACGCATCTGCAAGCCTGGCTTGCAGATGTCCATGGGCGGAGGTGATCACTTCCCATCAGGTGAGCCTCCTGCCCGTTTGCCCCCTTTTTACCATAAAAAAAAGATATTATTTTATTGTAGGTATTAATTTGATAAGATTTGATTTGATATTTCTTCTATATTATTTGCAATATATTTTAGTAAATGAGATCAAGTTTTTCATTGAAGAACCTTAGTGATACACTAAAGTTATAATCGGCTACTTTTCAAATATATATTCTAATACGTTACTCGTATATATAGTATACCTATAACTTTTTTTGAATAAAATTTTATTTTGTAATGAAAGCTGCAACTGGACATTTATTATATCGTGAAGCATAATTAATTTTTACAGCAATTATTTGATTCAGTAACACGGGTATTTGGAATTGGTTAGAGGCATCTCGACAGGGTTTTAGCGATTTTACGCCTCGCTTGATGCTAAATTAATTAAGAATGCTATACAGTGCCTATACATTTTTAGATAAGCTATCATAATTTTTAATACACACATACAATATTACAATACATATTAACATACAAAGGTTTTAATATTATATGTTTCATTTATGTAATTAGGTCTTAAGGAGGCCTTGCATCATTTAACTGACTTTTTTGTCGCTGTCATCCCGCAAGGTATAAAGGGTAATGCTTTGGTCTAAAAAATCTATATATTAAAATTTAACAATTTTATATAATACCTATTCCTACAACAAAAAAATTGCATACAGTTATTTTTAATTAAAAATTGTATTTTTGCAAAAGATGTTTAAAATACATTTCTGAAGATTCCTAAAATAATAATTAAAGTGAATATTTGGGTGTCTAAAACATTCTTAAGACTGTAAAGCATCTCACTAGTGAAGTGAAGAGCGCTGTTGTTATTAATTATGCAGTATCATTGAAAGACTAATGCAGCAATATGTATTCATAGCTTGCCTTCATTAGTCAGGGTCCCGAAGGTACCAGGTACAACAGATACAAATTTACTAAAGCTCGGGAAAGCTGAGGAGCTTTTCATTCCATGCAAAAATGAAAATATTGATAAGATTGATATTTGGTTTTGGTTATAAATAAATGAATTAATAGGGCAAATTAAAAATGAAAAACAGAAAAGATCGTTGTCAATAAAAAGGCAACCAACCTACAATAAAGTACAAGCATGTGATAATAAAACACCTTAACTGTCTTATTTTTACTTTCATTTGGACATTAGCAAGCTATTCGGTGTAATAGCCAGCTTGTATCATTCGACCTTTTTTGCTCTACGACTCACAGATGCCTATAAAAGGTTATGTCCAGATAACATTATGCTATAATACATTCTCATCCCTTTGAAGAGGAAAGTTGTATAACGTTTTTTTGAGATCGGTGCCCTTTTAAGGATACTGACTTTTATTGCGGAATCCGAGGGAGCATTGACAGTGCCATCAAAGAGTTAGACCGCCATCTTGTGTTTTTTTATTGCACAGATTAAAAAAGTAAGGATCCTATACTCGTATCTATTTGTATCCATTAGAATATTAACTTTTACCTTTATATAATAGTAATTGCTTACCGTTATTACGTAAAAGTGTTTTTTGTTACAGTTATAGGGTACTTTACTCCTTTTTTTACTGCCATTTGACTTTACATCATCGCTATAATTCTTGTTAAAATCCAATATAGCTTTTATCCCTTACCGGAACTCTTTCCTTTTAATTAAAGCCTATATCATTTTTTATCTACCAGTGAAAATCCTGCCCGAAATCACGATAAGCATTTACTTAAAATAAAATATTTCTTATTCAGAGTACTATTTACTCGTATATATCCTTGAATACGTAATATGTATGCTTGATATGTTCCATGTTCTAATATAATGAAAGTTTTGCTATGCAGATTTCAACTATTTATAAGTAAAAAGTTCAATTTAATCAATGCAGAATATTTTTATACTTACTAAATTTGTTATTTGCATACAATCACTGGTTGGCTTGCCGAAACTTCTAACGTTTTTTCACCTATATTGCAAAGTAAGTACCGTTGTTTAACTCGACTTTTTAAGGCCATTGTGGATGTTGATACAGAACTTTCCTTATAAAGTTTAGCGCACGACATTTTAATATGAACGAGTATGTTTTTGAGAATATGTTCCAAGTCAAGACTTGGTAAGGTGCCAAGAATCATAATTTTACTGTTACATTAAAATATGACATATTTTACTCGACAATATGAACAGTAATAACTAAATTTGATTGAATTTGTTAATTATGGAAATGAAGAGATTTAACCATATTTTTATTATTCTTTTACCATGCTATATAATATCATACTACACCACACAACCACCACACTAAGTTCAAACTTGGTTTCAAAATAAATAATGAAGCATCCTCTATGATTTTTCCCTGAGCTGTTTATGTCACTTTTAAAACACTTAATCTAGTATTGTTGAAATCGGTTGGGAAGTTCCAAACAAGGTATCAAAGGATAAATAAAAAATAAGGTTTTGGGAACAAATAAACATGAACTTAAAAGCCAACAATAGACTGACTAAAAATACATTTAGATACTTTAATTTTATCTATAACTTATAAAATATATAGGAACTGTGTGCTCATTTTCAATGGTCAAATATAGATGTTTATAACCAGTACCTACTAATTGTTTCCGGTTTGCAAGTGGAACATGCAAATTCGAAATTAACGCTTATTACTACGATCACATTTAGCTATATATGTTTTAAAATCAAAATATTGCCGTACTCTATATTTAAACTGCTTTTCGTAAGCTGTTATGAGTAGTAAACAAATATTTAAATAGATAAAAGGAATTTCTAAGGAACTAGGATGTTTAGAAGAAAGGCCATCTACCTTTTCCAAGTAATTAATTAAGGCGCCCCCAATAAGAATTCCGAAATGCATTCGAATGTTTAAATGGAACTCGTCCTGCATGGAGTACGCACTCGCCAGTGCGCCGGCGCCGACGTTTCCGATCGGACGATTGGTTAGCGCGATTGCGGATTGCGAAAACACCGCAAACTTAATACGTATTTAAGTTTAGTGCCATAGAGTGAACAGCTTTTGCAAGTGCAACCTTTCTTAAACTGTCGACCCAAATTACACGTGAAATTTTTGGAAAGTGCAATTCGGTACAATACTGTCTTTTTATACTGATATAGTGAAGTTTAGAATTAAGCTCGCACTGTTCTCCTTGTTGTGTGGAGGTCGTTGGCACAAATATTTTCTATATTAACAGGTCTTATAACATAAATTGAAAATGAATATTGATTAATTATGATTCACTGTGAGCTATTTAACTTGTCGAACAACGGATGACCTAATCAACACCCACCAAAAACTTGTAATTTCATCATTTTCTTCTATGTTAATAGTTATCGTTATGTCAAATTGACGAATAACATTTTGTAACAAGTGATTCTTGGCATTATGGGTCTCGTCAGGTGCAAGTATTCGTGATTATGCTTCTGTATATGTCCAAAGCTTATGGCTATGACATTCCTTGGCTCTGTGCCATAACGTTCAATGTGATCGTTGTCATAATATCGCATATCATCAATGACCCAAGTAATTTCTTTGTGTAAAGCATTAAATTTTCTTCCGTTCTTAGAAAATCTCAATTTCATTGGTATGAGGATGAACTCTGAAATAATTTACTCACTATTTCACAATTCTTTTGTTATGTTATCTTTCTTGGTTTTTTTTGCATTTTGCAGTAAATATGTAATTATTGGTTGAATTAGACATTTTTACTACAGTAAATTATAATTGGGTCACATATGATATTTTTTATTTATTCATATAATATATTTTATGTATGTTCCTCAACTATACGACAATTTTATATTGACAGCAAAATCTATTGTTACAAATAAAGCTGACGCACTTTTGTGTTGTTTTGTCGCTGGAGTACTATTAACTGTGTGTCAGCGTTCGTTTTATCTGTAAAAATATTCGAACAATACACTGTACTGTAATAAATATGTTGTATTATCAAATTTTTGAAAATTCTTAACTTATATTTAATAATTATACATCGACTTGTTTTGCATTCGTATTGTATAGATAAATAGATTTTTTCATACTAGCAACTTACCATTGCTTATTCTTCGGTCTGTATTAGCCTATGTGTTACTAAATTTTAACTTAATCCATCGACCCTTTTAGCGTGAAGAAGTAACATATGTACACACATTAACACACCATATTATTTTATTATATAACTAGCTTCGCCCGCGGCTCCCGCATTTATTAATTTTCAAATAAATGTTTATAAACAAAATCACCATGCTGTAATCAAATAAATAAAGCGTAAAATCTAATCGGCTACATTTAATACGCATAAAATTAATCAGCCTTGCCGCATTAGGAAATTCTAGTTGCTTATAATCTTCGTTCTAAGGATGAGCTATGACCTAAGCATAAAATGTCATCATTCGTAATCGATGTTCGCCATTTACGGTAGTCAACAAATTCCAGTATAAAACAGGCTTAACCATATATGTATGTTGTAAGAGAGTCGGTTCCTACATAAGTATGCAATTTGTCCTCGAACTTGAGGCCTATGTCTTATGACAATATTGTATTTTCAATAAAGTTATAATCGTTTTTTATAAGCAAATTAACTGTAAAACTATGTATATATATATTTTTGGCACTTTTCCTTGCTTTGCTCGGGTGGTACTCTCAGGTACATCTCTCATTCTCAATACATTTACACATACTAGCTTCATGCAGGTGGTAATGTAGAACTCACCGGCTAGGAAAACCAGTTCTATTCACTAAAACTGTCTTAATGGGGTAGAATCGCTTACGCACTCAACCATGACACCCCGATGGCAGCTCTGTTTACTCTATAGTGCCTAGCAGTAGTCTATTAGTTACTAAAAGTATATCTACAAACATATATTACCTACAGACATACAAACTTTCGCATTTATATTTTAACATTTCGATTAAAATAATGTTAGTTGAATATATTAAATATGTGACTTTAAATCGCTATATAAATACTATCCGTTCTATAAAGACTACAACTGAACCAATTTTAATTTAAGATATTTTAGATTTCAATATAAGATATTGACATGATATAGGCAATTTATATTTTTAATTTAAATAATAAGTGTTCTTGAAAAATAGTGTATTCTTCAAAAATAATGAAATATCACAAAATTTGACAACAATTCAAAAGGACTAAATTAAGGAGGAATGAGCTCAAACAAAAGACTCTCCGATCCGAACATATTGTCGTTTATAAATTATGTTCGTAAAGGAAGTCTCGCAATTATCTGAGGCAGATCCGAGATAAAGCAATCCGTTAGCAGTAAACGATCCATGTCTATTATGCTTGGGCAAGTTTATGGTACATTATTAGAAACGTTTTATAATTTTTGGGTTAAATATGTATACGTTGTTCAATTCAATATCTTATAAAATAGTTATATATAATATAGTAAATACAAATTGTAGGTACTCCAGTACCTCGTTTTTTCATGTCAAACAAGAAAATAAAAATATATTATCAATTATTAGTAGTGGTGCAACTAGTCTTTTTGAATTCTAATGCAAAAAAGGGAAAATAAAATTTTGTGTTTTTTACTTTTATCAAAAAAATTGAAATTAAAGATCCATTGTTGACCAAAGAGCTCAAAAACCTAAAATTATATTTTTCGTATATTACAAACACGAGTATTATTTCAACCGAAAAAATGAATAGTAAAAATTGCCTTTTATGTAGTAGATTGAAAAAAAACTGGTTGAGTTATGTTGATTGTACGTAATGCCCGTAGCAATAAAGTTTATACAAACCTTGGTGCAATAGCTATGAGATCTATGGCCGCGGCTATTTCTACTGTAGTTTATTTTCAGAATTATTGCATAGTGGTCAATGACACCAGTTGTCAACATTAATTGTACTCTAACAAAACAATACAATGTTGTAGATTTTAGCGCGCCTGCTTAGTATGATTGTAACTATTATTATTTAGAATATAAGTTTAACATACGTTGTCTTTAATTGCTATTTTGCTATAAAAAATATGTTTTTTTTTATATTCTGACTAGGTACTATTGTAATTGTGAAAGTTTCTGTATCACATGCATTTTTTGTATTATGTGTTTGTGTCTTCCTCTGTCCTACCGACCTTATCCTTCTTGGTGATAAGCGTAATTCAAGTAGTTTACTAGATTTCTACTACAATAATAAACATATCTAATATCCAAATTATCTTATCTTATCAGTGATATTGATGTGTTTAATCGATAAAAAATATTACTTTGAGTATTGTTATACAAAACTATTAGGCAGTATTACTTATTATTTAAGTACATATTACATAGGTCATCGTTGCGTGTGGGAGTGCAGCATAATTTACAATATCCCGTTGTTAGGGAGGGTAATATGGTGGTGGTCACTCGGCGTGACGTTCCAGCACAGTTTGAATGTTGTCGTGTGATGGTAGACATCAAATAAAAAGAGTGTCATAAGTTATAATTATAATATTCTTTTTGATTCCCGTGGTTATTGTTTACATATAAAACTATTAATTAATGTAATCTGATTCGTTCCGCTTAATCTTCTGAAATAAACTATTTTTTTAATAATATATAGTTAAGATAAAGTTATGATTTACTAATTTTTGTCAAATTTTCATCTGTTAAAAGTATGTGCTAGTGCATAAGCAACAGCAAAAACAATACCCTGTAATAAGCTTACAAATATTCCCATTTTATTAGATATATGTATAATGTACTTACATAAATAACACTAAAATAAATTTTCGTGGCAGTGTTCAAGCGATCCCATAATAACTTTTATACTCGAGAGTGAAGTGAGTGTTTTATGTGACAATTCATTTTGTGCATGTACACAATGTTGATAACAAAATATACGGCAATACTTTTAGAAAGTGCTAGAAATGCGGAATCAAGGAATGCTGCAAGACCAGGGAGAGGCCTTGTTGATGCAGATTGGTCTTCTTCCTTGGAAAGTGCACCAAGGCGTCGTCGACAGTGGAGGAGACGGCATTTAGTACACAGGTTTGAGTTTTTTTTCTGCAAATAATTTCTGCAATATAAGTGACTTTATGTTCTGTAACACACTTCTGGCCTGTATTATATTATATTAATTTCGTTCGTAATACAAGGAGTCAATGATTGAAAGTTACCTTTACTATATCGGTTGAGACATCATTTAAATTAACTTAGAGATTAACCTAATAAGTGATCCTCATTTTTTGGTAGAGAACGTAAACTTAAGGAAATAAAACGTCTAGTGCATTAAACCCGAAAACAGAACTTGCAACCACTAATAAGTATAGTGCATAATTCGTTGACGCAATTAATATTAGTTTACTTTGTATATTTTTATATATATTTATCGTTAAAATACTTAGTTACATGAGTTAGAGTTATCGAGTCATTGGATTTTATAGTAACACGTTAAGCTTTAACATATTTAATTGATTTTCTAAGTCATTCACTTGAACTTTAATTCTTGTTATGATACCAATATTCTCGTATCCATAGACTACTTTAATACTGTGACTAAAAGAGGGTTTTGTTTTTAAATTAAATTACCAAATAATTATTGTCACGTTTACTTTACCAACATACATACGTGTTATGATAATATCAGTAGCGATAGTTTATTTTGCAATATCCAATTTGCTTAACTAGGGAAATCGTGACCGCAGCAGGTGTGACTGTTGAAATTTACAAATCGATTGCAATGTTTTCTACTTTGAGGAGATAAATATAAATGTGATTGACTTATATGTCAATCAATGTACGCTATAACAAATTAAAATTAGTTTATTTACAATTAGAATTATTTAGTACTATAATAATATAATAAGTATATCAGCTAGTAGTAAAGAAAATCTGTCACTACTTTGACTTTCAAAGTAAAACATAGTCCTCCACCGCGTTTGTCCGACTGTCTGTCTGTCTTTTCTGACTGAATCAATTTTCATGCTATTTTCACCAATGATTAGAGTGGTTCGCGAAGAAGGTTTTAGTATATAAATTGTCAAGTTTTTGTATACATTTACTAGCGGAACCCGCTTCCTGTCTGCGCTCGCACTAAGCCGATAAATAAAAAAAATTAGTTCACGCAGTAAATTTATTTTTTTATTATTTGAATATATAAAATAATCAAAAACATAGCACTATATAACGTCAAAGACAATTCTCCGTGAAGAAAAATATGTTAGATATATAATTGTTGGTTAACCATTTTTGATTTTGCATTACTGTTTATTCATATAAATTAAGTATTTTGATTCGATTAGAATCTTAATAAAATAAAACGTTAAACTTCAATTTAGTTTTTGTTGCACGTGCCTATAAGCAAGACTAGTAATAATGCACAAAAGTAGTGGGGCCCGAAAGACTTTTAGCATTGACACAGTTTCTAGGTACTGAATTTTGTAATGCATTCGACTATAAACCTAAACTGTGTATGACAGACGTTTATACAGAGCTTCGATAAACAAAGCATCTGACACACATAACCATCAAATCAACGTATCAAATCAACATTTTCTATTGTTTTCTTCCGTACATTTGAATAAACGAGTACACATTAGACATTCATTGAATGCATCAATGCGTTAAAAAGTTGTCAGCTGAGTCGAGACGCAAACGAGGAAAGAATTTTTATTGGTATCAATTGTTGTATTTTACTTAGTTTGGAAAATTGGTATTCATGTAAACGCTATGAGGATTGATGGTATAAATACGTATGTAAGTAGAGTTTAACGGTTTATAACAATGTCTTATCTTTGCATAATTTTTTTTATGGTAAAAGGGGGCAAACGGGCAGGAGGCTCACCTGATGGTAAGTGATTACCTCCGCCCATGGACATCTGCAAGCCTGGCTTGCAGATGCATTGCCGGCCTTTCAGGAAGGGAGGGGAGAGGAGGGAGGGAAGGCGGAGGAGGAAGAGAAGAGGGGGGAGGGGAGGGGGGAGGTAAGGGGAGTGGGCCTCCCGGACTCTCACTTATCGAAACGCGACAGTATAGCTACATTTCCACGCCGGTCTTCTGTGAGAGAGTGGTACCTACTATACGGGGCGTGCCGGCCCATTCGGCTGCTACCCGAAGGTAACAAGCATGGCACTACCAAAATACTAGGTATAATTAACTTCATTGCATAATATTATAAAACAATGTTCTCCGCCTCGTCCGTCTGCATGTTCGCGATAGACTCACTGCACCGATTTTCGTGGTGTTTTCACCAATGGATAGAATGGTTCTCAAGGAAAGTTTTATGTCAAATTTTTGTATACATTTATTAGAGGAACTCGCGGCTTCGCTAATTTCGCTAAATCTAAGGACGAGCCCAAACGAAGCGAGGGCGAGTTTATTATAATAAATTTAATTTTAAAATATTAAAAAAAAACGGGATTAGATGTTTATTATATCTATAATTTTCAAAACTTAAAATAACATCTTTAAGTTTAACAAAATAAATTGAATACATCCTCAATCAATCGCATTCTTGATTCGTTTAACTCACTTACGACAACTTTGACAGTAACATTTTCCTATTCACCATAAATTATATACCGTTAATAAAATTAAAGTGTCTTTTTGTAATATCAATATAACAGTTCTTAACTAAATGGATAACTGATAAGTATTTATAAGAAGTAAGAGCCCACTACGGTACTTATAAGAAAAACAAATATAACATGTTATCTGTGTGTCTGTTTGTTACGATATCTCGGAAACGGCAGGATAAATTTTGACGGGACTTTCTTTCTTTCTTTTTTTACCTTGAAACGAATACAAGCAAAACGGGCAGTGTGGCTAGTCTAACGAAATAATTTACCTACCAAGAACCTTTTTATGTAAATTATTTTAATTTGTATTAATTAAAATATTTTTTTCATTTCAAAATATTTCAATAAATCAATTTTTATTTACATTAAGTCTTTTTAAACCTCAATTGAACTCTATTTGTACGTATTTTATGCGAGTTAAATTTGCACCCAACCCATTTTATTCGCTCGTAAAGTTGATCTCGATGGATCAGATCAGAAGCCAAAACTTAAATTAATAAAATGACACTTAAAAATATTTAAAATAAAAATTGTAGACCATTTTTAACTTAAAATGCCTACAATTTTTTTAAAAAGTGCTGAAATCAACTACCTATTCTGAGAAACATCATTAATGTATACATGTAGGTACATATTAGGTATGGTTTCTTAAAGCTGATGACTAATGTAGTTTTAACCAAATTGTAGCTTATAGTAAAAAAACATTAGGTAGTGCACCCGTCCGTAACGAAAGGGGCAGCTGTTCTAAATAATTATATATAGTTACACGTCACGCACTTTGTAAGGTTGGGTGATTAGAAAAAAATCCTATTGAATAATACTAGAATCAATAATGATATAATATGTACCTACATTATTGTTATAGCATTATAGTTTTAAATTTCAGAACACTCTTACTAACTACACAGTAGGTACACTAGTAGGTAAAAAATTATGATCTGATCTAATTAGAGTCAATCCTAATCTCGTATTCATTTGAAACTAGATGAGTATCTAATTAAAAACTGGATGACATTATAGTAAATGGAAGTAAGCCAAAACCTCCAAATTAGTAATTAAGTATTAGGAATAAGTTTCCTAGTGCTATGTAAGCATAGAAATAAATATACTTACAATCTAAAGAAAATATTTTGTAAGTATTGCAATATTCAATTCAATTGTTCTACAATGTACGTAGTTCATTAAACTCATTATCACATTATCTAGATTGTTACGATAACTGATACCAGCTACTATGACATCGCCCTTGAACATATCATCCATTATTATATATAGATAGAATGTAGGTGTAAGTATTTTAATGGGGAAATTTTAAATGAGATCTAAATTGGATCTCGAATAATAATAAACGTATTTACGATACAAATATTTATTTATTACAATTATAATAAAACCTAACACCAAAGGGATATCTCGATTTCTATGCAAACCCTTATTGATTTCCAATACATTTGACTAACTAACCTCAGCCGGCACTGGCATATAAGGTTAACAAGGAAGTTTGAGATAAGCATAATTAACCATTGTGTGGAGCCTCACGATAAACTGTACTCAACAGTCAGAGCGCGCCATTCTTAGAACTTTAAGTTTTCTTATAAAGCTTTTATATTTATAACATGTAAAGTTATCCTCCTACTATATTCACATATTCTATGCACATTCTATCGTAATATAAACATTATAAGTAAGAAAACGGTGATAATATATATAAGTATTTATTTAAAATGAAACTATTTTTTCGAATTTTGTTGCCGATTTATTTTGATTCTTGGTCAACGATCATGGTCACGGGAGAGACTTTCCCAATCTTTAATGCAATTTTCCTTTGTTACTTATTTTTATTAGTGTATTTGCTTAAAATTTAAATAAATAAAAGGTGTATTCACGGTAGTCTAATGACCCTCAGAGTATATCGACTATAATGTTTATTATAGTGTAAGTTGTGTCCACATGCCATTAAAACTCTACCACGGGGCGCTTGAACTGTTTGTCGGTCGAGAACAATTTAACTTACCGAACTTTGGCTTCAAATATATATTTATGACTAGCCACATACGTCGTCTTTGTCTAGGAATAAATTATCATACTAAACATTATAATACAGACGGCGTGCGTAATTACTTACGAGAAAAAAGAAAAAAATTTTGATTTTGATTTTTTGATTTTTGATTAAGGCTTCATTTAATATTGCTATAAGCCCGAGTGAAGCGGGTTCCGCTAGTGTAGTATACATATAAGCCTTCCTCTTGAATCAGTCTATTTATAAAAAAAAACCCATCAGAATCCGTTGCGTTATATTAAAATCTAAGCATGACAGGACAGACAGACAGCGGGAAACGACTTTGTTTTATATACTATGCTATTCAGTAATCGGAAGAAAAATGTTACACACCCTAAATAAAACAGAAATAAGCAGAAATACAAGTCGGCAGTTTTTGAGTTTTAGCGAGACTAACGAACGAACCATAAGATGTTTTTAAATGATAATGTTATTGTATAAGCAAAGTGACTAATGTAATCGATACAAAGGTAATAAACCGGTGGTCTTTCGAAATATAGAACACACGTGTCTATGTAATTTAAGTTAACAAATTGGCCGATGTAATTAATTATTCACAAGCTTATGCCTGTGGTTTTGTTTTGACAGTGTCTTAGAACCAGCAAACATAATCTTTACGTATAATAAAAAAAACTCTTACTTGATAGAATCTACGACATTTTTTTATTGAATGGTCATCGATACCGAATCTATAGTTATTAGAATTTTTGTCTGTCTGTTTGATTGTCTGGGAACGCATCATGAGATGATAACCACTGGACGAATTTTGATGATTAGTATTTGTTATGGGTATTATGGGGTAATAAAATTCTTATTAAGTCAAATCTGTCCATTAAATACGAGTATGTTTGCAGTCTAGGTTACTTATCGAGCGAGGCTGAATTATTATAGCCCGTCATATATAATAATAATAATCGTTAATGTGTATATTTAAATCCTGTTAAATTAATTATATCTTAACAATCAATAAACAAAAAGTTATAATTAATTACGTATTTGCTATCTATAGATTTATACATCTAAGGAATTAAACATTATACAAACAGTAAGCCTGATGAGATTTCCCTTCGGCTATATAAACAGAAGTTTAAAGAGAAATCAATAAATAATTGAAGATATATTTATAATTACGGAATAGATTACAATTGTTTTATTTATTGGCTCATTTTGTACTGAACCTTGCTTGCTGTGTCAGCGGTCGCAGGTTTGAGTCCCACGGGGTGCATTTTTGTGATGATCACGAATGTTAATGCTCCCATGAGTGTTTTATTCATAATATGTATCTACTTAAAGTTATAGATTTATAGTGTATCAACTATTTGGTATCAATAACACAAGCCTCGTAGCCTACTATGAAACTTCATAATGCTGTGCGAACATATTTATATTTATTTTTGAGCTTAAACATTTGACAACATTTACTTTATAATATATGAAGTGTAATTTAAAAAGAATAATAAGTAGTTACCGACACACATTAATCCGTGTAAACTGCCAAAGTTAGTTCTATTTCGTAGTTCAGTTAAGAATAACCCCTATTCGTATACTGTAAAGATCTATAGGATGCGTTTCCACGAACTAAGCCATGTCACGCAACTTTCATATTATGATCAAAGTTTGTTGTTAGTAAGAGTTATTATGTTTGACGTGAGATTGGTATAATATTATTACATGGGCCTCTAACATATTACTAATTATTATTTATTAATATGCGTCCGAATGCGCATTTTTATCAAAGAGAAGTTATAGGTTCTTACTTCTTCTGAAGATAATTAAGTTATACTTGTGTGTACATATTGGGTATGCACCTCTTGGGATACATCACCTCTTTATACAGTGTACTACTTAGAACCTAAGTGAAAGAAGATGAGATACTTTTATCGTCTAGTTACCTATAGGTGTATCAATAGGCAAAAACAAAACAGTTCAGTATCTGTTTATAAATAGGATGCGTAGTTTTAAGATCTAAGCATACATAAGGACAGCTAGATAGCGGGAAGCGACTTGTTTTTAATTACTATGTAGTGATACTATCTTTTATATTTGTATACAGTTAGTTTCATATATGATGATAGTCAAAAGGAGATGGTCGACAAAAACACTTAATTTTTATTTTATTAAATAGGAAGCCATAGTTGTATACAATATTATTCTTTATTTAGAGCACGTGCTAATTCAACGTGCATAATGTATAAATTGTACTATACACTATACACTCTTACATTACTACAAAAAATGAATAATATATGTCAATACGAGAAAAAAAACAAAGAAAACAAATAACGCATAATAAATTTAAAAAAATAAAAGGCAGTCCTGAATGGTTAAAAGATGGAGCGGATTGGAAATATATAGGCCTGCTTTTTTTAGTGCCTATACCTACGTTGTTTATGTAATGACTATTTAATTAACACTATTAAATTAATGTCTCTTGCAAATAAAATAATTACAAGAATAATTAACTACGCGAAGCATAGGTATATCTGGTAGCAAATTCTAATCTTGCAAGTGTTTCAACTATGCGAGTATGCATTATGGTTTTCATTTCGCCTGCATTGTAACCAAACCGTTAATGAGATGCGCCTTGGTATGTGCTAGAGGTATTTACATTACTCAGAAGAATCTTATGTATTTCCTAATAATTATAATAACTTAGATTTTGATTTGAATTACACCGTTTTATTTGTGTGAACTAGTATGTATGACTACAGCATTCATGATATCGGAAGTCAAATTGATAATAAGTTGCTTAATTTTTCCCATGCTTACCTAATACTTATAAATAACTTCAGAGTAATACAAACTATATAATATGCATAAAATTTTGATTAAAATTAAAATTTTATTTAAAAGTGCTTATTAAAGTATATTTCAATAAAGTATGTTTTGATTTAATTTGAATAAAAAACAAGAAGGAGAATCATAAGATTTTTTTTGTAATATTCAAAAGGCAAAGGCAAACTGCCGAAAAAAGCTGAAAGCATCTAATTGTGCATTTCCGTCTGCCAAGTTCTGAGTTTGCTCTATCCTTTTATTTGTATTTCACTAAATTGAATTATCTGAACTCTATTTGTGTTCCAAGGTTTACATTATATAAACAGTAGCTCGGAGCCAGGCGGCGCAGCTGCCAGGACATGGCGCAAGTAGCACCCACGCGCTATGATCGGTACGCTCTGATGAAATAAGTGAGACTTGTTATGTTTATTATTTAATACTATTTTTGCAATTTATTTATTTCTCTCGTGAACTTTTGATATGCTGGCATAGGTATCTATGACAGTCAACAATGCTTATTTTAACTATGCAATAGTGTCCATTAATTGATTGCTCCTTTACTACGTGACAGAACGAAAAATAAAATTTTTATATTTAGTTTTAAAAGAATCTTGGAAATTTTTAAAAGTTTGCGAAAAAACGATTTAATGTACAGATTCGACTTAACATTTTATTATACATGTATAGATTTACAAATGCAACATACTCGTATCATAAATTAAGATACATAAATATATAATAATATCTATTCTGTCATTTACAATTTAAATTTTACTTACTTAGTGTACACTGCATAATGTACTAAATTAGCGGGGATATCAATTTTTATGATTCAATTCAAATTAATATATTCTCTGCATAAACAACTAAAATGCGCTAGTTTGTTCAAATAAAACCTCTCAGCGTATTAACTGAGCAGAGTTTACTCTCGCTAGACTTAACAAATAAAGTGCTAAAGAGATAAAATTAACGAACATTTCTCTATTGGGTAATATTTATTAATTCTCTTGTAGAGTCACAAAATATATAAGAGTTTTACTTAATTTTTCTGCGTTTGCAGTTTTTTGTCTCTAACAATTAGGCGGCTTGCAATTCGGAGGTGGTATATAAATATTTATGTAGCCAGTACGAACTGTTGACTCGCAAAAATCAAATTATTGGGTAAATAAGTTAACTTTTTATTGCTTATGATTCATATCATGAACTGTGTAGTAGCTAGCATGTATGGTCATACATTGAGAAGTCCTGGGTTCGAGTCCCGGGTCGGGCCAAGTTTAGTTATTGAATTTTTCTGTTTAGTAAGCTTCAGTAACCGCACGGAGTTGGGAAATTGGTGTCACCCCCGTACCTCGGAGAGTTCGTTAAGCCGTCGGTGATAGTGATAGGAATATAGAGTGCATTTGTGTCTGCGCGTATACTTGTGCAATATAATATCTCCTGCGCAGTTGACCAGTCTGAATGAGATTGGCCGCCGTGGCCGGAATCGGTCGGAGAACATTATTATTAATATTAAATTGTTTACTCGGGCTTATCCTTTTTCAATCAATTCATCGATATACATAACATTAATTACTCAAAAAACATTAGACCGTAAAAAGTTTCTATTGAAATCACAATCATCGATTTCAAGACTCAAGTACTTTAAGTGCTCATAAATAAAATAAATATTACTTTTATTATTACTTAGATTAGTAATAATATTTATTTAACTGCTAGAGTTTTATGACCGGTTTTATTACCGACCGATAGTTGAATATTAAATTGTAATCAGCAATGATCAACTCGTTGAGAAATATTTAGATGACCTCTTTACAAAAGGCTCTCTGTATAATGTACATGAAATGAACTTACTTTGAAAATTAACTATACTCAAATTAATTGAGTAACTTAGTTCTAGCGCAAAGGGAATAGACTACACCTGTGCCTTATCAGATGTTAAGATGTGGAGTTTGTAGCTTTTGTTTTGTTGTAAGTTCTAGATGATATAGTTCCTATTTTATTATTTACTAGCTTTTGTGTGTGTTTTGTTCCCAATGTTTCAGATGTTTTACAGCAATCGTGGTAAAGTTTTTGACGTCAAAATTTATTGTATTACAAATTATGCATATTAAAATTAATAATATAGATACATTTCTAGTAAAATATTTGGGTAAATAGGCAAAAACAAAACAGTTCAGTCACTTTTTTATCGTTTATTTGTCAACCGATTACCTTTTTTTGTTAAGTGGCTATTGACAAAATTTAATGTTACCTTTAAAAAGTTAGTATTTTTAAATAGACTATGCTTGAATTTCCACCAATGGGAATAATTGGTATAATCTTTATTCATTTTTTAATAAATGTAGGTATATTACTTACAGTTACATATAATTCATAGTCTCAAAATAAAAAGCAGTCGCAAAGTTTGGCGACTGCGGCTAAAACTTGATTCAAAAGTAAATTGCTTGAAAATTTTAAATTGTTCGAATTCAAGTTGAATACTTTTCTAAAACTAAAATATTATCGATGTGAATAGTAATTGCCATCATAAAAGTATTTCACAAAATGATGCTCAAAAATAACTTGAAATATATACCTATAGAGTATAGATAATATTTCTTTCCGTACAAAACAACTTAGGTAACCACAGCTTATATATGAATGAATTCTACGATATAAATTTAAGGAAGCATAAATAAATATTGTTAATTATTGTAAAAGAAATCATAATTTTAAAAGTAAACATTAACGATTTGTGATGATTCAGATTTATTAGATGTTCATTGTATTACGTACTCTATGAGTACACCGACCTATTTATTACCCACCTAATATCACGACTCTTCATGCCTCGACGTACAATATAAAATGAATAATGAACCAATGTTACCGTACTCGTATGTCTGACTTACACAAGCAATTTATCTTTAATTCAAAAATTCAAGTGGAGCTTGAGATATTTCATAAACATTTTATTACGTACGAGTTATTCGTACAAATTTGTATAGAAATTTTGGTAAATGATTATAATATGATCATAATATACCTACCTATAAAAGATTTGTATCGGTTTGTAAATGAAATTATGGAATAAAATTAAATACTTACTTAAAGCTTATAGATATTTCCCAAACATCTATAAGCTCTAAAGCTTACCTACTCTTGCGAAAAGATGTGGTCAACTAAATATGTTTAAAACTTTACCCATTCGCATCCGGAATTTATTTGGACAATGTATATCCTCCAAACATCGTTGGTTGATCATTATATTTTCGTATGGACTATAGAGAGTATCCAGTATACGTCAGTTTAGATATCAATAAATTGAATGGTATTGTTAATACGCTGAAGGTCGCGGTTTCGATGCTCGTACGAATGCTTATACAATACTTGACATAAATGTTTATACTAGTTAGTTCGAAATAAGTTTTGTCAGAACAATAAGAGACCTATGATTTAAGTATAAAAATTATAGAGGGAATCTATTATAATCTACTTATTTATTTTCAAAAAGTATCGTAAAAATATTCAGCACTAAAAATAAATATTCACGTTTATATCCACTGTGATATATTATAAATTAAAACATATATTAATTAATGATTTTTAACTATGAAATACAATAAGCTATATAAGTTTGTATACAACGAAATCTTAAACTCAGAATCTGGCTCTCAGGTAAGTAGAAAAAAACTTCACTCGTTAAGTCAGGTGTTCTCAGACGCCCAAGTTTGGCCAATTATAAACAAGAAATTTATGGAGCTTTTTGCATACTCCGTCTCTTAGCTTTACTCAGAAATACAACTAACTTTTCCAGATAGGTTTTGGTTTCTGTATTTACGCAGTAGTATCTTAAAAGTATACTCTCATATATTTTTTTTACTAATATAAATATCAATTGCTTATGACATATAAGAACGTTAGCTAAAGTTACACTTATTACGTTATATATAGGTGATTTAATAAATAAAACAAGTATTTACTAATTTTACCACGTTACTAGAGTATCTAATTTTATATCGGTCATGTTATAACAAATAAAAGAATAACGAATCAAAAGAAGCGTTTTTAGTACGTTATAAAACCTCAAAAATCAATAGACGCTTTTGTCTCTAAGCGTTTATGCCAATCTAGCGGTGACGAGAGATTGTGATCAATCAAAACCAATTTGGTAAGAATCTGGGTCGTGATTTATCTTCGAGAGTCGCTAAGTGCAGCCTTGAAATTAATTGAATATGAAGTTGTTTTAACGAAACGTAAGATTATAGATTTAAAATTTAGAAATAAACTCTTTTTTTCCGTATTATTTTTTGTCGATGTTGTCGAAAAGAAGGAGGTTGTGTAGCTTACGAATCAAGAACGTAAATATTACAAAAGTCTTAGTAGAGATGGAGCTTTTAAGTTTAAGAATACTATATACCTACTAGAAAAACTTTTAGTTGGTTCGGATCTAAGGAACAATAATTGACAGTAAAAGCCGGTCAAGTTTGAGTTAATAATAATTATCACGATATTTTTTTTCTAATATCCTGTGTTTCAATAGAACCATATTTGTCGGCTAACTCGTTATATATAAAATAAATAATTAAAAATACGTATATAAGTAGAATAGTGTATAATTGTGCTCTCTAATATGGAACTATCAATAAAAATTGTCTTTCAAGACATACGACGTCCGAGCCATACGTTGTTCCACAAATATTTGTTTCAATTAGGCTCCTCAAAGGCCATTCCCCTCCTTCCTTCAAATAGATGCTGATCGTTTTATCAACAATGACTTTTATTATAGACTTATCCTTAACTTTTCTATATCTATAAAACTTGTTATGTTGTATATGTATAACATAGTACTTAGTAGTACGTATTTGGACTATGTATCAGTAGATATACATCCTGTTATAGATTCTTCAAAAAAGTGGACCAACTCAATTCATCTGTATGTTACGATTTTCGTAATACCCTTTTTATTGAAAAGGAATGCTTCAAAGGTGTTCCGAAGTTTTAGCCCCCCGCGAGCTTTACACTATGCGTGTCAATCTGATACATGACTGTATTAATATACCTACTTAGCTATAAATTATAAACGGAATTTTCATATTTAGCGAGAATTTAATTTAATTTTATCTAAAATGTCACTCATTAATAATATGAAGCTTATATCGTAGGTAAGAAATTTAAATGTTATATTACTGAATATTTAATAAGAATTTTAATTAAAATACTAAAATCCAATACAAAAAATAAAGTCCGAACAAATTACGAATTTATTGTCTATTAAGTTTTTACATCGTTAATTTAGATTAGGAATTTAGTAATTAATTAGCAGACTCTTCCTATAAATTTTCATTTCCATTATGAAAAAAAATTGATCACTATAGTTTTTTAATATTTTAAAGTACTCAACAAACAGCAAAAATAGTACGAGTACAATAGCAGCAGCGACGGAACGAAAAATTAATATTTCACTCTGCTTTCGTACTTGAACCATTATTATTTTTTCCGTCTGCAAGTTCCTCTTGACCCGTGACCAGCCTACGACGGCTTTAATTAAAGACTTTAATGACTTTGAGAAGATTTTTCTTAAACGACTCCGTTTTAACCGGTTAACTGGATTAGAAAATGTCTGGAAAGTTTGGTGGGATGACGTTTCTTTATCTCAATTGGCCCAGGTTTTTTAAGATATACTAATAAATGTATCATTTGTGCTGTAAAACTGATACATTACCTACGAGTAATTTAAATAAAAAAATAATGTAAAAAGTTTTTAATTTCAAATTAACAGCTTTTCACTAAATGTGTATGAAATTATATATAAACGGTATTTACATAAAAAATCTATTTTTAAATTTTTTGCCTGTCTGTCTGTTTGTTCAGGCAAATTTCTGAAAGGGCTGAACCGATTTTCACTTGCAGATAACTCGGAGATAGCTATAATAAAATTTGAGTCATATATTAATGGATTAATGAACAATATATTATCTTATAATATATTCTACAATACTGGACTCGAATTCATAACTTTTAGATTGATGCACAGTTACTGTACTTACTTAATAAAAGTGTAAGGCATTATTTAATCTAAACTTAATCTATACATTTATTAAAAAGTCCTTAGCACTTTAGGGAAAGAAAGTCGATACTGTCTACTTATTTTAACGGAGCCATTGGATTTTGAGCTTTACGTAATAGCATTCAAATTTACGAACGCTTATACTCCCCGTAGACTCCTAGCCGTAGTTGCCTTACATATGCATAACGCCGGCTTGCTCTAAACAACGTCCAGGCGCTTACATTATAAAATTGAAAATGGCGTTCCTTGTTGTAATAGTAAAGAATTGTTTATATGTAAATTTTATAGTTATTTTATCAACTTTAATATTGTTTTATTTTTATATTCCAGGTAATGCAGATATACATACTATAATTATGATTTATGATTAACTCCGAAAGTACTGTAAGTATTTAATTTATTTTAAATAATAACCTATAATCTAGGAAAATATGTATTTAAATAATGATTTATATAATAAAACAAAATGTCTAACTTTCATAATTTCTTTAAGGATTATAATGACAAAGCTCTTAAGACATAAAAGCAAATGAGTCTATTTAGAAGCGTAACGTAGAATATTTGGCACGTCCTAACCGACGTATGTATTGATACTGATTTACGATTTTAGTTCTTATTTTTGCTTCAGTAATGGCCTCTTTTGCGCACATTAATATTGCCAGTAGATTTTTAGAACAATTATAGAGACTATAAGAATAGTTTAATATGAATTGTCCTTATCTTAACGCTTTTAGACAACTTTTACCCGACTTAAAATAATTAGGTTGTACTATCTTTTTTATTATTTTCTATTGGTTTATCTTGATAAGACGGAAGAAATAATGTTGGAAATTTCAACTAAATACATTAGATACCTACCTATTTATTATAAGAAGAAACATACATAACGTAACAGAAAAATGAAAGAAAATCTATGTAGCTATACAAAACGAAAAAATAGTTTTATATTTAAAATATATAATATTAAATACTAAATTTTAGTTTAAAAAAATACATAATAGTTTAAAAGATAATTTAATATTAAATGTAATATTCCAAAAGCACAACTTATACGAATATTTCTTTTAAATAGTTTCTTGTGATTTCCCTGAAGAAATTTTGTATTGGTAGGTACATAATGTACCTGTAGAGCATAAAGATGTCTAGAGAAAGAACCGCAGTGCATTGTGGGAAATTCTACTCATTGTATTGTATTCTAAAAAAGATAGTCGAGTCTTTGATAAATAGCAGACTCTCGACATGTTAATTTACTTTAATCGACCTTTTGACTGAAACTGGAATTTAATGTATACGTGGATTTTTTTTATTTATTTAAATTAGTTCAATAAAAAATAAATGATATTTATTTAACAACGACTTTTATATCTTTTACATATTATAATGTTTTCATGTTGTCTTTTAATTCTGAAATATACAGATATTATAGAATAGAATTAAAAGGAATTTCAAGCCAACTAAAGGATTTTAGTGAAATTAATTTTAAACCTTTTTTTATAAATATATTTTTATACACGCAATAAAATGGTGTTTATATATAAATATTTATTAAAGTGATATAAATAGCGTCCCGTTCCGTTACGTCGCGTCGTATGTCTGCGGTGGATTTAACTAAATTTATGGCGGGAACCTTCACAATCACGCTCTAGCGCATTGCTAATTGTCACTTTCTTTCGACGTATACTTTCGTCCTATTGAAGAAAATTGGACTAACTTCTATAAAGGAAACTAAATGAGTACTAAAGGATAATGAAGCCTTTTCTTCATGTTTTTGCTTCGTGTAACTAAAAGCTAGGTCTTAATGAGACGATTTTAAAATATTCAATATTTTCATTAGCATTTTTGAATTAACATCAAATGTACTTTTATAGTCTTATTTATTTTTTATACAGATGTGGATGAGAATACATATTATGGAGAGAGAGAGAGAGAAAGTATGCATGTATTGTGCATGCTTGCGCGTTTTCCTTCACAGGTAAACCGGAGCGTGTTTGGCAGTCACCCAGTGTTCAGTGATACAGTAATAATTTGTAACTCTACGAGCTAAACTATGTAGCTCTGGTGCGAATATTCCTTTATATGCATCTAAAAAATTATACTTATATTCTTATTATAATAACTAAAGTTTTCTTTACTACTTATTAGAGACCCTACTCTCACTTTGCTAGTAGCTTCAACAGCGCTACTTGCAAAGCAAGCTTTAAGCTCGTCCCTTTGCCTTAAGGAGTAAGCCGTGGGAGAACCGGTAGCTCCGGTGAACGAAAATCACGAAGTCGAAACAACGACGTCGAGTCGCGTTGGGCAATCGTATTTGTTTTAACAAATTATTAAACAAGACGGTATTGTTGACATACAAAATATTAAATACATATTAGCAATTTACTCTAAATTCGCTCGGATTTGTACTAGGAATATTATAATATATTATTAATAAGTTTCTCAAAAACTTTTATTATTTGTATAGTAGATAAAGATGTATATTAAAAATGAATATAAACAGTATTTCGCAATTTATGTATGTACAAGATTTAAATAATTAGTAGGAATTCCCCTAAAACTTGAATGGCAAAATCAATGAACTCCATTATCTACTGTAAAGACAGGGGTGGAATAGGTACTTACAAATAATTTACACTCCCTCTTTTTGATTGCGATCGTTAATCTAGAAATCAAATAATTTACGTTGTAAATTTTATTACATTCTATTAAACTAAAATTAGAAGAGATTTTGAATCTATTTTTTAATATTTATAAGGATCTGTCCGCAGTAGATTTAGTTACAAAAGTGTTCAAACGCATATTTAAAAAGAATTAGTACTAATTATTTGAATTCGGCTTTTATTATTTACCCCTTAAAATAGTAAATATTATATAATTTTTACAAGAATTTATATTAATTAATTTTTAATAAATTTTTGCTCATTTTTTATATTTAAAAATACACCATATATCCTTAATATACTCGTATGTACAATGTACATATTGTTAGTGAGTGGTGTTACAAGTGTATTCAAATCAAAACAGAGCCTTAGACCGGAACAAATTCTTGACCGTATAAATAAACTCGGAACAGAAACCCGAGCCCTAGGCTTTAAAACAAATAAGGCTACAGAGCTTTATTTGAGTGAAGACGACAAATAGACACAACCAAAAGGCAATTTCCGTACATTAATTTTGACCGGGTAGTTAAGTTTTTATATAAATATTTGCAATTTTCTTCAGGTTAATACTCACATAGATTATGTAATATTTAGATTCATTTAATCCTTATGTTTATTGGTAGATCCATAATACCTTGACTCTTAAGTATAAAGGGGATTATTTTTATTAGTATTAAAATTGATATATATTATTTATGAATGTAAAAAAGAACAAAATATACGCATTTGTAGGTTTTAATATTTAAAAGTTCAATGACATATTTTCCAGATTATATTTCAAAGTAAAAAGGTACCTACCTATACAGTATTTAATATATTGTTCAGAATGTACAATGTGTACGTATGCATTTACAAGTCTAGAGCTATAGATGAATTTGTAGGATCTATAGAGATCAAGTCTAATCTTTATGTCGTCATTTACGACCATGAAATTGTTGAAGACATTTTTTCTGTTAAATAAAATATAGTGTCATTTTTATAACTCTTGAACAGAGTAACGATAGTTGTTTCAAAGTGGGCCAATTTTCTGCAATTTATGAGATGGCTGGCTGCCCCCGTTTATGGTTTTATAACATATTTATCGCTTTATGGTGTAATGGGGGCAGTTTATGATAATTTTCGACATACATTTCACGAAATTGCCGTGTAATTCAAATACAAAAATGTCCCTCGTAAAACACGCAGGGTACAATAAAAATAATTGGCTTAGACGAAAAAAATAGGAATATGTAATGCTTTTTACTAAGAGTATTTTCTCTTTTAGTATATAAATTAAAATGAGTTGCGCACATATTAAATTGGAGAACATAATTTCTTGTTATTGTTTTAAATATCATAGATTTAACTATATTTCTTAGACTTTCTTTACATATTATGTACAAGTAGGTATATATGTAAATGAATTTTCTTAGAAAATACGTACTTACCGTTGTGTAGTATAAATAAATATATAATTAATAGGGATTATCGATAAAATTTTTAGTACAATAATTATAAGCGACATTTAAGAATAATAACACTCTATCATAAAGTCTATATCATTTCCCACGTTTACCCTGCTATTTATCGAGCCAATGCAAATACGAGTGCTTCATCTGCGGGAAGGTTTTATGATTGTGCGGATACTAAAATATTATTAGAACGTTATGTGAGGAAAATACAAATGTTTGTTACTAAAGATACTTGTAATAATGTAAATTAATACCTATATGGCGTTTACTTCTTTTTAAAAAATTACTAAAAATTATTACGTTTACTAAAAATATTAGTATATCAATATTTTTTATGCATGATTATTATTAAAGAACATGAGAGCTAGTTATAAATATAGAATAGAGATATTTAGCTTAAAAATATACCTGCTGTTAAAAAAAAATAAGATCAACTATTTAATTAAGTAAAATGAGGGATGCTTTTGCTCTACAGTGGGAAACGACAGGGTTCTAATAAATAATAATTGTAATATAAATAAGTATTACACGTGACTAAAACTCACACGTAAATTGAGTATGGAATTTAGATAGTGCCTATTTCAATGTTAACATAGTCGTGATCAAACTTCAAAGGCTTTATATTCTTTTGTTTTAGACCTTCGTACTACTCGTACATATAGTGCTGTGTCAGTGTGACGGCATTTTAATAATGAATCAAACTTGAAACAACGTACATTCGCTATGAATGGAATAACAAAATAATACGAAAATGTGTTTTTACCGCTTTTGATATGGTAAACTAACATTTAAAGAAATTATAGACGGACCAACAAATTAAATTAATAATAGTACTAATCAAAATTATTTTTAAATTTGAGTTTTCTATTTCAAAGCTCATAATCAATTTAAGAATATATAATAAAGAAATATATTTTTGTTTTAAATTCATTCTATACTTATAAACATAACATTCATTTTATATGGAAGCAGGTAGCGCATGAAGTTTTACCTGTGTAACAACCTACTCAACTAAATGAAATAAAGCTTAGTTTTTTATTCAAATTATTAACTAGAAATAAATATCAACTTAAAAATCACTTTAAAACAAATTACATAATATTACACTTTGAACGGTGGAAATTTTGCGTAGAAATGTATGTGGAACCGGCCCTAACCTATTTAATAAACAACAAGTCAATATGCTTGGTGAACATAGAACAAAAAATGCAATGAAATAGAGCAACTTCTATTTATTGAAGTTGGTTCAAAAGAATTATTTTAAATCTCTAGAATTTATCCCAGTAGAGTTTTCCTTTGCTTGTCTGTTATTTAACAGACATACAGGCAAAGAAAAACTCTAAACATCCACTTTAATAACATTCTAAAGAGCGCACGCATATCCTATAAGTATCATATTAACTAACAAACCTCCAAACTTTTGAATTTGTAGCAAAAGTTTGGAGGTTTGTTAGTTAATCACTCCAGAACGGCTGAACGAGTCTGGATGAAATTTTGAACACAGAGATAGATTATAGCCTAGAATAACACATAAATTTACTTTACGCTTTTGGTTTAGGAAAAATGAACGGTGTCTGTGAGATTGTGAGATTTGAGCTTATTTTTGGGAACAAACTCGAGCGAAGTGAGGATGAGTCGCTAGTAGTTCAATAAAAATTAAAACCTAGTCATTAATATGAATGAGTGTTAATGATAACATTAAATAGTACGAACTATGATTACATTATTGCTTTAATACCAGTTTTGCCTACAAAAATGTTTTAATAAAAGATACAATGTTTGTGAGTTGTTGCCAGACGATATCTTTTTAATTATGAATTCGTTGTACGCTTTGTTCGCGTGGACATTTTATTTGTCCTCGGGGGCTTATATTGCATTTGTAAAAATATTCCACGATTTAGCTAACTTCAGAAGGAAAGATTAAATTGAGAGTTGTAAAACGATTTTTAACTTCTTTCCCTTCTATACGTAAATTTCAAATACGTAAAGTTAACTAAACTAGATAAGGATTTCTTAGAAAATAAGTAGAGTAGGTATGCAAAATTTTAACAAGCTTTTACTGTGTAGAGCTTAAAAGCAGTTTTTAGGAAGAACATTATTTTAAAATTTACCTAGGCTCTAATGTACTTAGGGAACGATGGGACTGACATCCTGTAACTAGAACGTTCTTACTAAAAATTATAATAAAAAATAACCTAGGCTCTTAAGACTTTTTACATCTAAACGTGACCATATTCACTAAAATATTTGAATCGTAATAAGTAAATCGAAATTTTAAACACTAAAATATGCGTCAAATAGTTTCACTTTCATCTACAGTATGTGCTTAGATGTACCAGGTACCTACGTTATGTAAGGCAAATTGTTTACCTAATAGTTATTGTTTATTTTTAGTCATATTTTTGTCTTACAATAATTATTACATATTATGATTCATACGAAAGTGCGGGTCAACAGTCTCAGGACGTCTCTATTGTACATTGTGACAATACGCTTTCATCATTATCTTTATATGTGTCAGTGAAAGCGTACATAAGAGAAAACCGTAAATTATATAATATATTTTTTTAGATTATAAATAATTTAAATATATATATATTATAATTATGAATGTTTTAAATAGTATTGGAGTTAGAAAACTTAGTTTAAATTTGAAGCATAAAAAATATTATTAAATGTACCAAAAATCACGTAAAGCAGTTGTTTTCAAAAAATATTTTGACAAAAATACAGATCTTATACTGTTTTATACCTAATAATAATAAAAAATATAAATAGATTTGTTTCTTAAATATAAATATATACTTTTTGTTTTATATATAGAGTTGTTTTTGTGTGATGTGTTTTTTAATATTTTTGTATAATTAACTTAAGCGCGGTATATATTAGAAGTATGTACATAATTATTTCATATAAGAAAGATGCTTCTATTTATAAATGAATCTATTATTATTATACTGTACACTTCATTGATATAAAAAGTACATGCCAACAGCAGCATTCGACCTTGCGTTCGTACTCACATGTTTTGTTTTACATTTTGTATAACTAAAGCTATTAAGTGAATTATAAAAAAGAAATGAACGAACGTGGAAACGACGAATCTAAGTTCCGGACATGCGTATTCGAGTGGGAGATAGCCGGCCGGTGGTGGGTGAACGTCAGTTGTAGCCCGGTCGCCGCACCGCGCGTCGCGTCTGTCGTACCATATACGAAACGTACACATATCAAATTTCAGAACGAAAATTTGATATCGTCGTCGATTTTGTGCAAGTGAAAAAGTTCTTTGGATCGGTAATATTGCAAGTTTCACCGCCAGTTATTTTGTTTTTGTGCTTTGTTTCTTTAAACCTATTGTGTTTTTGTTTTGCCAAGTGATTCTTTAACATCTCTTGTTGAAGTAGTACGTATAAGCTTGGATTTTATTTCTTGCTAGTAAGTTTTAATTGCCTTTTTAGATATAGTTTTTAATTTTACCTTTTTATTGTTCTTAATGATATCACCAACATCATTATTTTATCAGTTCTGATAAGTGTTATCTTGTTTATGCATTGGCCATGTGATTACAAATATTGCACATATAACACCTATAATGTTGAAAAATGTTTGCTTTTTAAGTTGTTCAATATCAATAAGATTTCCCTACCTAATATAATATTTGTATAATATAATATCAATATACCAATATTAACAGGAGTTAATGTGAAATATTTCGATCCCTCTTGAATTAAGCTTACCTGACTCCTATAGTTAACTTTATGCAAATATAGTCATTTAAATTTTATTTTGTACATGTATTTATTATATTCCTCCATATAATTTTACAACTACTCGTATTTTAATTCTCGTCATTAAATTTTTTGCAATTAGCGTTTCAACATTTTGAACTATTTTATTGATCGACATGTGACAAGGGTAGAACTACTTTTTGAGCTATTCACATGAAATTCAAAAGACAAAGGAGGGATTTAAATTTGTGGCGAGGGGCCTTTGAAATTGATCGCCTAGTCCCCAGCCTCTGGTTTACCGAACCCTTAGAACAGCGAGGTAGGCTTAATAAGTGACAAATTTGATTTGGTAGGTAAGGATTTAGGTTATCATATATTTGAAATTCATATTTGCTTTATATCATATTTAGGTTGATAGTATTTACTTGTAAATATATTAAAAAAGTATTTTGATAGAGCAACTATTTTAAAGGCACGTCTTAATAATAATAGTTGTTTTTGTATAGCTTCGAATACATCTATATTATATTTATTCTATGTTTATATTGCTTATTCAAATGTAGAATAGAAACTACCTACTTAAAAATGATAAAAAGCGTTTTTAAAATATCCAAAGTACTTACGCTTTTATGCCTGTTCAGGTTATTATTTTCAAGTTGTTAAAATTGTTTGTTATTAAATAATTAATAAGTGTTTTATTATTACACTTAACTATAATTTTGAAGTTATAATTATTAGAGCTACGCAATGGAACAATTTTAAGAGCGAGAATCAAAATAACCGCTTTCCGTTACTATTTGAAATTATAGATATGGCTTGGCGTTTTTTTATATCCAAACTAGTTTAGTAGAGGATTACGAATGGGGCACGCGTCACATGAATTAAATGCGATATCGAAATATTCAGTTCACCATTGAAGCGATAATTCGGGACCATAATAGCACAAAGACCCCTTTTTTTGAACAATTGTTGCACCCACTGAGCTTGGGTCGTTGACATTGGCCTTCCCTTGTCATGTTCTGGATTTACGATATTTTATTTTACAACATATTTCATATTAACAATACATTGTCCCGAGATTTGTACAATTACATATTATACATCTATTTAATCCTTCTCACGCGTGCTTATCAGCGTTTGAGCAGCTGACCATCATGTTTTTATGTTATTAATCCTTCTTCAAACTTTGATTGCTTTCATTTAGAATAATAATGTTCTAATCCAAACAGTATCACTTATAGTTTATATTTATAAAGTTACCAGTAATTAGCAATTTATATAATTTTTACTATGTTAGATTATAAGAAACTTTAATAGAATCAATTAATTATTCAAGAAAAAAATTGTACCTTTAAGAAGTATAAATGAATATAGTCAATTGTTCATTTTCTTAATAGATATTGGCAAAAACAATGCGGGCAGAGAATGTGTATACCGTTAGACAGAGGCGCACAAGATAGTTATTTTAGTTGCATTAACTAGTGAGGGCAACAATCTTTGATAACTTACTGGTTACCAGTATTGCGCAAGCGTCCTACTTTTTGCACGTGTTGTTAATGGTTTTGCAACAGGTATCGGTCATTTACTTTATTTCTTTGATGTTCATTAGTTATAGGTAAGAATCCTTGCTCTATCATCTACAATTCGTGTTTATACTTAACATTCATATGTATATACGAGTTAATTTACGCTGCTTATCTCTATTAGCATATCTTCAAAAAATACGGGCTACCGTTCCACATGTCCCATAATGCACATAGAGTTCAACCTAATCGTATACTTGAGCTTTACCATTAAGTTCGATCTTCACCTCAATCAGTAAACGGCACAGGTCTATCCCGAAGGGCGTTGCTCCGACCGCGATGGAATGTGTCTGATTGTAGTTACGAAATGCTATGACTCTGTAATCAATAGCATTGATATTCAATTAAAACAATATTGGTTGTTCAATTCACATACGCTTGCGTTAGTTATAATCGCAAAAATAACAGTTAATTAGACTATAAATATGTTGGATACTTTGCTTAATTGCGATTCTGGGTTGTCTTCGACGGGTTCATGGCTTTTTAATTGCTATCGCGTATGTGGCGGAACATTCACTAATGTGCTGTTATGGCCGGCCCGGAAAACACAACGGAGCCCATTGTTCTGACCAACTCCTTATATTGCATACAGCGGTTAACTTCATAGCAACTATTTAATACTCGATGAAACCAAATTCTGAGAACGACCGTTGCAGCCTACTTTGGTGCCCTATAATATTAATGAATTGCCAAAGTTTTCGCATTGACTCAATTCCTTTTATATTTTGGGACATGTTATTTTGATGGTGATAAAATGCAATTGATAATTTATATGTAATAGTTAATCATCAAAAGTTTATTTTAATTTAATTTCTAAGTAACTTGTTTTCTTTAAAGAATTTAAATATAAATTGCAAATTTATTTAGTAAATTAGGTTAAGCTCTACATATTTAATCTAGTTTCTTCGGAAATATTAAAAGCCTTTTAAGAATAGGAAACAATGTCGAATAAAAACAAGAACATGAAAAAAGGCTTGGACGCAAAATTTACTTATAGTCATAAAATAATATATATATGTTATATGTATTAATAATATATGTATTAATAATATATGTATTAATAATATATGTATTAATAATATATGTATTATGCTCCACTAAATGTGATCCGCCATACTTTTGCCACCAACAGAGCTAGCATTTTTTTGTTTTAGACCATTTAGAACAGAAAACAATAGATACTATCTAAGGCTTTGTCCAGTCATATATTTCATTCATTTGTTTAATGTCTCATAATTTAATTAAAACTATGCTGTTTAATTTCGCAAATTATTAACGTTACAAAAAGCCATTGATCTTTCCCATCAATCATAATATCTATTCGCAACATCATCAATCTTACTATCGTTCCTGTCACCCGCATCCACTCCTGATCCAATGCCAATTACACTACTACCAACTAAAGTTTAAATTGATAAAATCCCTTACCATGTTCCCTTTTATGATAAGATTTAAGTATTACTACAGTTACATAGTAGAATCTTATTGATGTAAAAATTCTACATCCCATGTAAAGCAATCGGATGGCCATAATTTTGTATATTTTTGTTTACTTCTACATAAATCTAAAGTTCTTAGTCTCTAAGTTAGATTGCTTAATTTTAGCAAATAGATTAAGGGCCGATTTTTCAATCATCGAATAACTCAACAAATAACTAACTAGCGAATCAACTTAACTGACTGTTAAAAGGACAAATAAAATTGTTGCATTTTTCAATGGCCAGATAGCAAGCGAATAGTTATCTGTAGATTTTAGTTGCTAACTTCACTGTAATATTGTGGGAGCGTGATACACGCATACGGTGTAATATGTGTTAGAAGAGGATAGCAAATGTATTGACATTCGTTTATTTGACGTTTAAATAAATAAATATTTTCTATAGTGCATCCCGCGCATCTGTTTAACAGATGGACGGGATGCTCCATAGAAACAGGTTCTGTTATTAAAATTTCTCGTGTGTGCCAGTGTAGTGATTTTGTAGTTTGATTTTTATTGTTAGTGATTCGTTATTATTTTGATAATAATGGAAACAAAAAAAAGAGAGCGCGCTGCTAATTTCAATACTGTCGAAGTAGAATTGCTCGTAGTCTAGTCGACAGGTACAGATATATTGTGGAAATCGTGCTTAATTTTATCACTTATTAGGGGAAGCAAATATAGTACTGATACTTTTAAAAGTCGGAAATGGCGATAAAATTCTTTTGAATCCCACATAGTAAACTGGTCGGGCCTTGGTCTGATTACTCTTTGTTTCCTTTCAGTATTTAAATATTCATACACATACATTTAATACACTTTAGCCTCTTCTTCAATTGCCAGGTCGTCAACAGTATTGAAAATTTCTATAATTTTGATTTTACTTTGGAAAAAGAAGAAATAACCCAAACTAAACATCAATGGATCTAGTTGTATCAATTGAATAGACGTTTATCTGGCCGTAAAAGGGGCAGATAGATTTATTCCTCAGTTAGGGCCGTTAATGACCAGATAGAGCCTATCTGACGATTGAAAAATGCAATATTTTGTTATCTGTCTAATAAGTACTATCTAACTGTTTATCTGAGTATTGAAAAATCGGCCCTAAGAAAATAAGCAAAATGCAAACGAAAATTTTTAGTAGCCATGTGACCAATACTATTATACATACTTAGTAGTATAAGGGCCGATTTTTCAATCATCGAATAACTCAACAAATAACTAACTAGCGAATCAACTTAACTGACTGTTAAAAGGACAAATAAAATTGTTGCATTTTTCAATGGCCAGATAGCAAGCGAATAGTTATCTGTAGATTTTAGTTGCTAACTTCACTGTAATATTGTGGGAGCGTGATACACGCATACGGTGTAATATGTGTTAGAAGAGGATAGCAAATGTATTGACATTCGTTTATTTGACGTTTAAATAAATAAATATTTTCTATAGTGCATCCCGCGCATCTGTTTAACAGATGGACGGGATGCTCCATAGAAACAGGTTCTGTTATTAAAATTTCTCGTGTGTGCCAGTGTAGTGATTTTGTAGTTTGATTTTTATTGTTAGTGATTCGTTATTATTTTGATAATAATGGAAACAAAAAAAAGAGAGCGCGCTGCTAATTTCAATACTGTCGAAGTAGAATTGCTCGTAGTCTAGTCGACAGGTACAGATATATTGTGGAAATCGTGCTTAATTTTATCACTTATTAGGGGAAGCAAATATAGTACTGATACTTTTAAAAGTCGGAAATGGCGATAAAATTCTTTTGAATCCCACATAGTAAACTGGTCGGGCCTTGGTCTGATTACTCTTTGTTTCCTTTCAGTATTTAAATATTCATACACATACATTTAATACACTTTAGCCTCTTCTTCAATTGCCAGGTCGTCAACAGTATTGAAAATTTCTATAATTTTGATTTTACTTTGGAAAAAGAAGAAATAACCCAAACTAAACATCAATGGATCTAGTTGTATCAATTGAATAGACGTTTATCTGGCCGTAAAAGGGGCAGATAGATTTATTCCTCAGTTAGGGCCGTTAATGACCAGATAGAGCCTATCTGACGATTGAAAAATGCAATATTTTGTTATCTGTCTAATAAGTACTATCTAACTGTTTATCTGAGTATTGAAAAATCGGCCCTAAATTGAATACATTGGTTATTGTGGTTGTTTATTCATGGAATTTAAACAGCGCTATATTAGTCCGCACATATTATGTACTTACTTGTTACACAATGGCGGATTATTTTACTGAGCGTAAAATTACGGACATTTGGTTTAAGACCACATTAATTGATTATCCTTTGATCAGCAAACAAAGGTTTCACTTTTGAGGTTTATTTTAAAATCTTTATTAATAATAATTTATTGAATCGAATCAGGTCGTTATTGATTTTTTGTGTCGAATTAACTGATGCTTAAGAATCGATGCATGGATGGATAATGCCACCTATTAAAATATATTTGATTTATAAGCTTTCTGTTTTTTCTGATGCTACTAGCATTACTAAATTATTTAACATTTCCTATAATGTCTTTTACGATTTGAGACGCATATTTGGGAACTATATTTTGTCAATGATACAATAAACAAAGTTTACGATGTAACTGGTATCAATAATAGAAATATTGGACAAGATTCGGATGTTCAGAGACATATTGTGGCTTTTGCCTTCCTGCGTGCGGTGCGTCTTGAATACAAATCGACTCTCAAGTCCCTCATTTAATATTCTACACTTAGGTAAAGTGTTTTTCTGGTCTTATATAGTTGTCAGAATGGCGCAATATCATCTGGCTTATTCCTACTGAATAACGAATTAGTTTGACTATTAATTTGATCTGCGAACCTTGTTAAGTTTAAAAATTAGTCTCTTTTGATGTTGCACTCGTTGTCGTATTGGTAGTGTAGTTTCATTCGTTTATTCCCTTCAGTAATTTGATTTAATTGTTGGTACGGTTCAAATCATTGAAACAAATAGCTAGCTATCTGTTGGAACTTATGCCTACTTATGATTTATTTGACTGTTAATAATTGCCTGTGAACTGCAGTCGAAGTGGTTAGTCAATTAAGAGTAAAAAAAATAGTAGGCAAATTTCATTATGCAGGTATTTAGTAAGTTATTATTTGGTAACGATTACTTTAAAATAAAACATGGGAAGATAAATTATGAAAAAAATAGATCGCCTATGATAATACATAAATATATAGGTACATACAGGTATTACATAGTATAATATAATGTACTGTTGTGTAGTGAACATTTTAGGTTAGAAAATTGAGTTTTTTAAATGTGTGTTCATTTTTATTATATTTTACAGTTACTATTGTGATGCTTGCAATTTTTTCTGGAAATGCAATAAAAAGTATGTTATTTAAGGCACCTGCTTGCATAAATCGATCGGCAGATGTTTAGGAGAGCATTTTTTGCATCCGACTTAACACACCTTTAAATTTTGAATATTAACAGCTTTTTTTATGAAAGGGTTAAATGCATTTAGTATCTTGTTTATTGACCATTTATAAATCGTAATATTGCGTATTAGGTTTTTTTATATATGTAGTTATAATAAATAACTATTTAGAACTGTATTTTAACTCTTGATTATACATTGATATTAATTATTCTGTTAAAATAAAAATCACATAAACAGTAAGATAGTTAGTGAATAAATCTGCGTAATGTGTTATAACATTTTGCAGGTTGTGACACAGTCAAATGGCAAACATTCCTGTATTTTGTTTTAACTTTCTAGATAATGTGTTATAATGCCTTAACAATTGTGTGTCTTAAATACAATGCTGGTTTTTTATTCATAGTAAAAGAGTTTTTCCAGGTAAAATATAGGTACATATATTTTTAAAACGTAAAATGTATTAACAAAAAGGACCCAGAGGGGTTGTCACCAATTAAATAAAAATAACCTTTATTTTGGGACCTAGAACAAATTTTTCCAAATATGTTCCATGTTTTTAATGAATACAAATTAATTTTTCCGCTTTAATTACATTCTGTATAACTTATATGTGTGTATTTAAATTAGTGGAAACTTTGCTAGTTTGTGTAACATTTTATTTGTTATGTGCCTACTTATATTATAATACTGTGTGTTTCCCAAATAAAATAAAATAAAATATAAATAAAAAAAATTATAAAAATAAAATAAGCTTAGTATCAATCGAAAGTAAAAGACTGAAGAAGAAATAGAAAAAGCTATCATATGGTTGGTAAACCTTTTAATAATACATCAATTAAATAAATTAGATTAATTGTGTAAAATCCTTGGGTCGTGTTTGATAATATGTTTTATATTAGAAAATTTATTCCGCCTGATAAAAAGGTGACGAGTTAGACTATCATAATATGGCCTCTAATTATAAAATGCAGACTCAGTCTGTGGTCAAGTACCTACTCTTTCACCTCTTAGAATATTCACGCTTATAAAAGATGCTACTTGAAGAAATGGCTCATGCAAATGGGACGTCTACGAACGTGCATTAGAGATAGATGAAAGATACTATAACTGCTCAGAGATGCACTAAAAAAATTAAAGGTGTAAAAATATTTTTTTGGACATATTGTTTCATAAATAACATAATTATGTAATTTTAGAGTTAAACAAATATTACTTTTTTTTAATTCTACACACATTATTTATGAACTCTTTATCCGATTCTGTAGAAAAATGACAAATGATTAAAAGTTTGACTTATAATATTTATGTCTGATACTCAGCTGTGATTCTACTCATAGAGCTCGTTGCCGTCTACATAACTGATTTACTGGCATATGTGAACTGATAGACAATGATCTAGATGTAAATTAAAATATTGATTGGCACAAGACGTTAATGGATAATGAACTTAATCTTAAATTTATGAGATAATATATTTTTTAACTCTTTTTATAAATGGGTAATTGTTGTATTTAATCTTTACTCACTGTAATCGATTCTGTTAAATAAAAATTAAATATATAATGTCCGTTTTTTTAATGATTGAATTAGGAAGTAGACCTTGCAACATAATAACAAACATAAAAATGTATTTTAATCATAATCATTATTCATCATAGATTTGATGGATGTAGATTTGCATAAAACGTGTTACGCAAATAGTTAAATCACCTTACAGAATGCTTACGTAACTTTAAAGATGGTAACGAGTGAGTGGTCACTGGCACACAAATCGGTTATGTCCGCGCCGTACTAGGTCAGGCTGATCTTGTTCATATCTCTTGACCATATAAGAACAGTGCAAATAAACTTTAAGAAAAAATATAACGAATGTGAAAGTCATATTATCATTTAACCGTACGGAATGCATTTTTTTGATGTTATAGTGACTAAGCGTAAAATATTAACAAAAGCATTATATTATCGATAAGTTATCAACAGATTTTTATAATTATACGTTGAATTATCATTTTTAGATACTACAGTAAAAAAAGTAATAGGTACATACAAATAAGGTTCAATTAATTATAATAGGTTCTTGTATATAGACCTTTGAAGAAGCTTTTCCGTTATAGGATTACATTGTAATTTAATACATGTAACATCAATTTGGTCTATTTGTAACTCAAGGTCAAGAAATCCTGCATACATTTATGATAGTCAATCGACGTTAGGACCACTTATCTTTATGGCTATAATGTTAGTATTCGTGTCGGTCCTATTGAAAGGTTTCTTAAGATAGGAAGTTATAACGTATGTTTAGTCGTAAGTGACGATGCTGTTGACGATTCGCATCAGCTTGTTGCAGTAACTACGTCCGGTAATTATTAAGCATCCTTTTAGATATAAATATATTTGAAGGGCTCTCGAATCTAATAAGACAAAATCACAAAACAAGATTAACTTTTTGAGGCTTCTAATATTCTTGTCTGGGCGTATTCAAATATGACGTAACATTTCAGCAATTTGCTTATACTAAATTCCTCTCCATTAACCCAAATTAAACTCGCTTGCTTAACGTTTTTTTTATTAAACCTTGTCTATTGTCAATCAAAACATCGTACAAATAAACAAGTTCTTTATATTCCAGTGTTATTCTAAATTGCAGCCCAGCGTAGATACCCATTAAGTTATGTCACGTTTACAATTTAAGTTTTTGTACAAGCAAATAACATTTTTTGGTGATTTCATTGGAACAAGTATCTGCTCGTTACGTGAAACCATTTTAAAGTTCGATTTCCTTCCTTTCCAGACAAAAATGTAGATAGAGAAAAGTAGTTTAAGTCTACTTTAATAAAAAGTACGATGTCTATTGACCAAGCGTCACCATTGGTGCCCATTAAGCCTCAGATCGCATTGCAAAACAGTGCGTTCATAAAGAACAGTCATAACCGAAGCAGTTTCTGCGGGGCGACACCATCGCCAACAAACGGCAACAGAACGTTCAAAACTTTCTCTGTGAATCGCAAGAGTTGGAGTGGAAACGTAACCCTTCCGCTTCAGCAGTTTGCGCTAGATGAGCCGACGCCACAGCTTGGGACATTTCGCTCTGGCACTGGAACTTTCCCTAGAAACCGGGAACGGAACAATAACAGTGCGTCCAACGGAATATTAACGCCTAACGGGAACTCCGTACAGACGCTCAAAGGAAATGAAGTGAGGAGGAGCGGATGCACTAACGGCCGTCGCTACGCTGAGATCGGAAACTGGAGTAAAAGGTAAGCTAAAAACCTATTAAGACTCTGTTGGATTGGAATTATTTTTATTAATAAAGTTATTATGAGTATCATTTTATTTGAGATCAAAGTGATTTCTATACCATTAAATACATATATACATTATACATACACGTTTTATATTCGTAAAGAGGTATTTTGACAAAGGAAGTTTGACAAACATTGATAACAAGAATAAAGAAATATAAAAATAGAATAACAACTCTACCCCTTATAATGAAATAACATGGATACGAGGTAAAAACAATATCCAGGTAAATAAGAACAGCTAAGCGAAGCGCGTTGCTGCCAACTTATACTAGGCCTTATTTATTTTCTTTTTCATCTCAAGTAATTTTGTAACAAGTTTTCCAATTTCATTCTCTCGTCGCTTTCATTTCCTCCCGTTCGGTGAATCCCGCTCCCGTAATATTACTTTTATTAGCTCACAACGTTTAACAAACATTGGTTTGAGGGTCTAATAAAGATTGAATTTTATTTCAATAGACATTTCATTTCACAAGAAAAAGATAAGCTACATATACTTTTATACATATTTTTATGAACTTAATTTACTGTTAATAAGATAACTTTTCTTTTCCTACCTATTTTTGATTAAGCTTAACTCGATTCTGGTTTGCTTGGGATCAAATTTAAGTATTAGAGTAATACAACTACGAGTAGTTCGCAGTGATATGATCTGACGTAAGTTTCTTATTTGTCTATAGTTTACTGGAGCCTACAACGCTGCCCTATTTATCTAATCATCATTATCTTTATTCGTGGTTGGTAGAAGTTCCTCCATAATTCTCGTCCACTTAATTTGGGGTGAAGTTAGTAGTACGATAAGACGATGTCCAATAATCTGACTCTTAGTACTTTGCGTTTTTATTACGGACTAGCTTTATCGCCATGATTCGTCGTAATCAACACTGACTGTATCGCCCCTATTTGGCTACGCTCCATCGTTATATGTTTACTTTAATCTTAGCCATTAACATTAAATCTAAGGCATCATTAACTACTCAATTTACAACACTGGTCATTGCTTTGCTAACTTGTGCGATGGAAACGACGCTTTTTATAATATATGATGATAGTTCATTTAGTATGTTCACCAAAAATTAGTTTGCATAAGTTATCTCGTAACAATAGCTGCTCTCAGCAAATTATTATTATTCACCTCGCAATGAAGATCGAGTCAAGGTTGTATGTACATAACTATACTCTGTTGAATATGTTACATTACATTCTGTTTTTTAATAAAAAATAACAAATTTTATTACACTCGCGGCTCATATAGTTGTGGGATAAAGGAAGTTTTTTTTCTCTCAATCAACATCATCTATACCAGAAAAGGACGTTGTTTTTGCGTTTACTAATGATCAAGAAACACAATATCTTGATATTTTAAATAGTAAAAAGATGATATTATTAAAGAATTAATTTTATACTGAAAATATATTATATAAAGCAATTAAAAAAAACACGGTGTACAAGTTACAAATTGGTAATCTGTAAGCCGTTTTTTACAAAACAAATAATAAAGAGTAGTGAAAAGAGCAAAAAAATCATAAGAATGCGTACATAATAGATCCGTAGAAAATAGTGATAATGATTGAGGGCCCGTTGCAGGCATGCATTAGAGTAATCACATTTATTTATTTTAAGTTTTAATGTTATTGCAATAAGGTTGAAAATTGAAATAAATTGACTTATATGTGTTAATGTTTAGTTACATAAAAACTGTTTGCAGAACCCGTAATCATGGCGCCGCCGTACAGATATATTCAAACTTTCACTCATCGATTTACTTGCTTATTAGGTTTTGATACTATGATGTATCATTACAATTTTCTACGTAAACATGCTTAGTCACTTTATAGCTAAATCCATTATAGCTCAAACTGGATATGCAATTTCATTTTAAAATAGATGTTTTTCACAAAAATGTTTAAAGAAATAAAATATAAGTGGTAAAATGGGTAGAATTTTTATAGAAATATCACTCAAGTTTTGAATAAACTACAGAAGTGTGATGTCATTTGTCGAGACGTTGTGCGTTCAATTTCATTTCAAGATGTCAATACAAAGTGCATTTTATAACATTTCATATTGCATACTGGTCTGGTTGAAAGACTTTATACATTTATTTAATATAAATATTTATAAGAGAAACTAGTTATTTCATAGCTTACAATTTGGTATAAGATCTTGCATAGGAAATATACTAGGACTTTGAAAGCTAATAGTGAATAACTTTTAATAACAACATTATACTAATAAAATTTAATTTTTACAAGTGTTTTTACTGTAATTTTTTCAATTAAAAACAAAAGTAATGAGGCTTGAAATTATTGTAATTGCATTCTACGCTCGCAAAAACTGTTTGTTTACTAAATTTCGTTATCGATCAGAACCCGCGACTCTTCCCGAAAGTGAACATTCTGTTATCATCAGTTTAGGCGTTCCATCCGCTAATTTATTCTTTCTCTGTCACATTATCATTATATAACACTTTTTGCCAGTTTTATTCTAGAGTTATTTTGGTTTTTGATTTTCGAACGCTATCAAGGAAGAGACAATACTAATCTAAGAAATACCAAACGTTTTATTTAAAATGAAGGAAATTGGATACATATTATAAAACGTTAACATTTTGTTTTAAGAACTTATTTTTAATTGACATTTTGCGATTCCACAATTAAAAAACAAACGATAAAAGCGTTAAACTTTTACAATAGGGTATTTCAAATGCAAAACTTTAATTACGCGGATGCGGTACCTATGTGTCACATGCAATTAGCATAACAAACGAGCACGCACGAACAGTTCCGCCCGGTCAGGCCCGGGGTTGCTTGGTATCTGCCACACGTCCATACGCGTCGTGTGCGCCAGACCGTGGCCTTTCAGATGCACTCGACTTTCCAACGCATTTGCCAATTTGATGCTGGGATTTATGGAAGAAAAGATTTTTGTTCTATTTCTTTTAAACACATTATAGCATTTTTTAGATAACCAAGTCTAATATTTGGTAACAGTACCTATAAGATATAATATGTGGATTGATCCTGAAAACTGTTTTTTTTTGACGTCAATGACATTTTTTCCTAGAAGATTCAGATTTAACGAAGTGATAAGATAAAAAGTTTATTATTTAAAATGAAACAATTGAAATATTTAACATTTTAATTTTCAAAATTCGGAATACAAATTTACTTTCAAGTAAAATATGTACTAATCTAGGTTTACTAAATATGGTTGATATTGTTTAAAGTGTATCTTAAAGTTGTCGATATTTCCCCTTAAGATTATTTCCTCTTAAGATTAATATCAGAGAACCAGTAGAAACTTAAACTTTTAATAACTTGTTAAAACGATACTGGTTCCCCTTTGCTATCCATCTAAGCGTAAATCTTTTTCTTTATAAGTACAAGATACAACTTACCATTTAGTATAATATTTTATTACATACTAAATGTTAGTATTATTATACTTATTTTTATATAATTTTTAACCGACTTCAAAAAAAATTCAAAAAAGGAGGAGGTTATATGTTCCGTTGTAAGTATTTTTTTTTTTTTTTTTTTTTTTTATGTATGTTCACCGATTGCTCCGCCGTCTGTGGGCCGATTTCAAAAATTTTTCTTTTGATTGGTAGGGTATAGTTCCGAGGTGGTCCCATTGTCACCAAGTCAGGATCTGATGATGGGATCCCAGGGAAATCGAAGGCAACTCTCAAAATTTACAGGCACCTATTATGTTTTTGATATATTTTCTAAACCCGATAAAGCTTTTACGTATGAAAATAATCATCTCATGTGGATGAGCTGATGATGGAAGGTAAAATTCCTCAACAGTTGTTTTTTATGTGTTTTCACCGATTTCTCCGTGAATTGTGGGCCGATTTTAAAAATTTCTTTTTTGTTCGGTAGGGTATACATTCAAGATGTTCTCATTGTCACCAAGTCAGCATCTGATGATGGGATCCTAGAGAAATCGAGGGCAACCCTTAAATTTTATCGGCACTGATTACCTTTTTCATATATTTTCTAAAGCTGTTCAAGAATTTGTGATGATGTAAGGTATATATCCTCAACGGTTAGGAGTTGAAAGAAAATTCTTTTAATATTATACGTACTTATGAACTGATAGTCGTACTCCTTCAGGATATTAGGTGGATTGATAATAGAAGGTAAATCTTATTAACGTCTACGAGTTACGTGGAAAAATAGACGTGACAAATCTCGATTGACTATTGTCGTTCATTTCAAAACTTCGCTGACTTATTGGAGCAGTAGTTTAGTTAGCCTTCCAATATTTTATTTAAACATAATAATTTCCACAAAAAAATTTAAAATAAATTATTTTTTAACAAAAATGAAAACCGACTTCAAAACGCTACAAATCGAAACTAAAAAGAAAAAAATAATAATTTTAATTACTTAGTTATTGTTGGAGTCGGTGCCAGCCAAAGCAAAATAATCCTAATACAATCTCCTTGGCTGGCACCGACTCCAACAATAACTAAGTAATTAAAATTATTATTTTTTTCTTTTTAGTTTCGATTTGTAGCGTTTTGAAGTCGGTTTTCATTTTTACTTTATTTTATGATATAAAAAACTAATTGTAATGTAAGAAAACCATTACCTAAATAAGAAGATCCCACAGGATTACGCATCCGTTCTTCTCTCCCGGGACGTCCATTCGCCAGACGAAGTTATTGTAATGAGCACGACAGGGATATTTATGCTAGGCCATGCGTCCTGAATACGGAATAAGCAGTTTCAGGATCTTAAACAAAATGTAAGCAAATTGAAAGCAGGGAACACCATCGAAGAATGTGTGAAATATTGCTACTCATATTTCCATACTATACCGATGTATTAAGAACGTTGGTCATTGGTCGTTGCATACCGTTTGTGTGTATTATTTGGGTACCCTACGTGGTGTATATTCGGGTATTGGTATACGGAGTTTTGTTTTTTGCATTATTTACTTTGCAAACATTGCTAACAGACGTCCCTCTGTATATTTTTTGTATAGGGTAAATTCATGTTTCGGAATACGTAACGGACTTTAAATAGATATTCGTATATTGATATTACGAAATGCGTGTCTAGATTTTGAAGAAGCACAAGCAGTGCTTTACTGTCCATAATTTAAATGGGGATTTTTATATTACATTTAATAGTCCCGCGTTTTGAAAAATGGGGCGGCATGATAGTTGACTGGTTGCTGTGAAAAAAATATATCATCTGAAAATAAAAGACTCTAAAGGCCTTTATGGCGGAGAAAGAATTTAATAGCCCCCATGAAAAGGGTCTTTCAAATCCTTTCACAATGGTGTGAGTTGTCCCGTCTGGGAAAGAAAATTATTTTCCTCTAGTCTTTTATTCTTGAACGGTTACTGTTTTAATAATACCGACAAGTAAACATTATTCCGCCCGTTGTTGTTATTTTAAATGACATTTGTTCTTTGTTGTCTGATCAAATGCCCAAAAATGTCAAGAAAAATTGTAACTAGAATTGCTTAAGTCTGGCATTAAGTTCACATTATTATTTACTTCTGATTTGTAGGTACTTAAAATTTGGCCCTCTTTACGTGACCTCAACATTAACAAATATTACACGGGCACTTAACTATTGCGTAAAACGTAGAGCCAAATACAATAATAAAGTCAAAACAATGTCGCGGTATTTTAAGGTTTGCTTACTCATACCACGGTCAATTATGTTTGTAGTGCAATATTAATATACAAATGAACTGAAGTTAATTTTCCTGTAGTTATTTTAAAATATTAATAAGAATAAGTATTATTTATAAATATAATAACTACGTATATTAGAATAATATTAGAAGATGTACCTAATAGCCGTCAGCAATTTAATTTTGTAAAATTAATGCGAGATTTTTGTCGAGAAATTTGCGAGAAATTTGACGTAGTACAAATTACCTTTGACTATCTTAAATAAGTGCTGTAATAACAATAAATAACAACCAAAAATGACAAACGACATTGTTTTTCGTGCAACGCTTTCACTAAAATTGCGTGAATCGCAGTGTAAACCTTGCGTTTGATCATTTGCGATAACATGCTTTATATTAACAAAAAATACATTTTTTTGTTTTAATTCTTTTTTTAATTTATAATTCTATGATATTGCATTTATAATTTGCATACAGTATAACATTATTATTGATAGCTAATGAGGAATGGACTGTATTAATGAGAGATGATGGAAACACGTTTTATAATTAATTCTTTTAATCGTTAAATATTGCACAATAAATATGTTATAATCTCAACAGTGACAGGCAGACTACTCTGACAAATCTATTGAAATATAAAAAAATAGGTTTTACAAAATAATATATGTTCCAAAAAGGTCGCACGCCAGCCAGTCGCCAACATACCGGACCCCCAGTGGAACACTAACTACTGGTGGCTACTGGCTGAGGCTCGGCTTCCATCAGGATAAGTTTCCGGGCCGGTCTGCGCAGCATGCCCCCTCTGGTGTGGACGTCTGCCACGCGGACCGCTCCGTCGGATCCTAAGTAGACCTTTGCTACCCTTCCTAGTGGCCACAAACCACGAGGGAGGTTGGGATCGGCGATCAGCACCACGTCACCCTCACCGAGGTTCAACGAGTTGTTGTTGGGTCCTCTTGTACGTAGCATCGGTAGATATTCCCGTAGCCATCGTGCCCAAAACTGATCTGCTAGGCGCAGCGTTCTCCGCCAGTCACATCGTCGGGATAGGTCTGCGTCTGTCAGCGACGTGGTCCATGGGACGACTGATGAGGAGCCGAGGATAAAATGGAATGGTGTTAACGCCTCTGGTGCATCTGGGGAAGACGGGACGTATGTAAGTGGCCTAGAATTCACAATTGATTCGGCCTCGAGTAGGAGTGTTGACAGGACCTCTTCCTTCAGTGGTTGATTTGTTAGGCAAGATCTGAGAGCTGCTTTCACTGTCCGCACAAGCCGCTCCCATGCGCCGCCCATGAATGGGGATGCTGGTGGAATGAAGCGCCAGTTGATTTTGTGATTAGTGGCGTACTCTACGACCGAGTTGTCATGTAGGGAGCGCAGTTCGCGGGAAGAGCCAACAAAGTTAGTACCGTTATCGGAAAATATAGTGGTGGGCGATCCTCGGCGAGCAATGAAGCGCCTGAGGCTCATTATAGCGCTATCTGCAGTGAGCGAGTTCACAATTTCGAGGTGAAGCGCTCTGGTTGTGAGACACGTATATAAGGCGATGTATCGTTTCTCGCTCCGTCGATATAGCTTTACCAGAATCGGGCCAAAGTAATCAAGGCCTACGTGAGTGAAGGGTCTTTTGTGGTGATCAAGACGTTCTGGTGGTAAGTTGCCGATCTGAGGTTGGATAGGTTTCGTGTTCCATTTCTTACACTTCAAGCAGGCGCTTGCTACGCTACGGATGGTTCCTCTGGCTCTTAAAATCGAATATCTTTGCCGAAGTTCATTCAAAACGAGCTCGTTAAATTGATGCGCGGCTTTGATATGTTCGTGGAGGATTAGCAGTCGTGAAATGTGGTGGCGGCCGTCGAGAATCATGGGTGATTTCATCTCGTTGTTCACTCCCGGTGCGGAATTTATGCGCGTGTCTTGTCGTATGAGACCTTCTCCATCCAGTGTAGGCGCCAATTTCCTAATTCGACTATTCTTAGGCACTGGCTTCGAAGATCGTAAGTGCGATAATTCCTCAGGGAAACTCTCTGTTTGTGCTTGACGGACCAACATTTTCTCCGCTTCTATCATGTCTGACGCGTGAAGCTTGTGGGGAGACGTGGTGCTATCAATGTAGAGTTTGGAATTTGGATCTATTGGCCGAGACAAATTAAGCCGGAATAGGCGTGCGCCCTGGAGAAAACGAGCGGTGGCACGTAGCAAACGTAGCCAGGAGCTAAAACGCGTTGGGTCAGGTAACGAATTCGAGAGTGGGGTGTCGAGGAGCAGAACCATCAGATTTGATTTTAACTCGGGGTCTGATGAGGTCTCTCCCTCGTCAGTGACGCGCTCGGTCGGCCAAGTGCAAGACTGTTCAACAAGGAACTGTGGACCGGTGAACCACCGATGAGTTGCGGTAAAGTCGGTTCGTTTTGGTTTTGTCGCATCAACAGCGACATTGAGAGAGGTAGGGATCCACCTCCAATCGGATGGATTGGTGGTTTCCAATATCTCTCCCAACCTGTGTGCCACGAACGGTTTAAACGCGCGAGCGTCACTCCGGATCCACTTTAGGACGGTGGTTGAGTCAGTCCAGAAAATGGTTGCGGAGGGCTCAAAACGGTGAGCTTGCATAATTGTTTGCGCAAAACGCGACGCGATAAGCGCAGCTTGTAATTCTAATCTTGGGATGGAAACCGGTTTCAGGGGACAGACTCTGGCCTTACTACCGATGAGAGCTGTCGATACAGAGTCATCGCTGTAAGTGAAACGCCAATAGGCGACGCAGGCGTAGGCTTGTTCGCCACCGTCGGCGATTACGTGCAACTGGACGTCGGACAAGTCTGATCCGACCATGTACCAGCGTGGGATTTTTATATTGGCTGCAATCTGCAGCTGTGAAAACCAGTCTTTAAATTCGCTTACATACATTTCGGGTAAGCCTGTGTCCCAGCCAACGCCTGCCCGCCATAATCTTTGAATCAAAATGCGACCCCAGATGACGACCGGCATTAAAAACCCAAGAGGGTCATAAACTTTCATGACGTTCGATAAAAGAATGCGTTTTGTCAAAGTGTCGGTCGGTATCTGAGGTACGGCACGAAACCCTAATAAATCTTTACGTGGGTTCCAATTAACACCAAGGACGCCGACGTCACTACTGGTAGGCAGATAAACGTCAGAAGTTGCATCGCTACGAAGTTCCTTCGGGACATGAGAGAGTGCCTCTGGATGGTTGGACGTCCACGCTCGCATCTCAAAACCACAATTCTTGTGCACTGTGACTACGTCGGCGGCTAGTTGAGCTGCGTCCGCAACATTTGTGTGGCTCCCAAGGTAGTCATCCATATAGTGATCGTCAATTATTGCTTTGCAGGCAACGGCATAGTCGGCTTCGTGTATCTTCGCGTTTTTGTTTTTTATATAGAGGGCGATGAAAGGACTCGAAACTGCGCCGAAAATCATTGACGACATGCGGTATTCCTTGAGGTCGCCGTTCTTGTCACGCCAGAGAAAGCGTTGAGCATCCCTGTCCCTTGCGGCAATCTTAATCTGAGGAAACATCTCCTTGATATCGCCACTCAAGGCTACCGCACCTTCTCTGAAACGGAACAGGATGTCAAGTAGGGGCGATAATAGGTCAGGACCTTGCAGAAGCAGACTGTTGAGGCTTACGTTTTTTGTTGTGGCAGCCGCGTCATGGACTGCTCTCAGCTTCTTCTTCTGAGGATGATAGACACCAAAGATAGGCAGGTACCAGCGAATGGAGCCGTCTGGGTTGACGCAAGAGGCATTTGGTGCGGGTCGATGGTAGTAAGTCTTCGAATCACACTCTTCGGCATAGTTCTTGCTGATTATGTCGTCGATGAATTGTTGAAAGGATGCGGCAAACGCTGAATCCTTTGACATCTGTCGCTCGAGGGCCTTGAAGCGTGATAGTGCCTGTGGGTAGCTATCTGGAATAATTTTCGGTAGCTCCTTCTTCCAAGGCAGGCCAACTTCAAAATGGCCATCGTGAAGTTGGTGAGCGGATGATTCCATGATGTCTACAGCCCGTTGATCCTCGCTGTTTTGTCGTGGGACCTTTTTTGTGATACCCAAGGCGTCGATGTCGTATTGGCATTTTATAAGTGTATCCAGATCTTCCGTGACGTGATTGATAAATTCAAATGGCTTCGACGACAAACAGTGTGCGCCATGGAGTACCCAGCCTAATAAGGTTTTGGAGGCAACAGGGTCATTCTTTTTTCCACGCCGCACTTCGCGACTTATGGATATATACCAGTCAGGCGCGCCGATTAAGACGGTGGGGTAAGCAATGTCACATGACAGTTCGTTTGCTAGGCCTGACAGATGATCGTAATCCGTGATATTAATCGTGTCTGGATATCGTGCGCGAAGCCCTAAGGGTTCCACGGCTCGCGCGTGTTCGATCAGGTAACGATCGGGTAGGTCGCGACCGCGTATATAAAAATCAACATAGCTTACTTCACGCTCCGCTGTCATATTACAAACACCTTCAATGCGAAGACGCTCCGAGCGGGTTGGCTTCGCGCCGATGCGTTTTGCCACTTCAGCGTCAATGAGAGATGACACACTGCCGTCGTCTAGCATCGCTGTTGTCTCGAACGCACCGTCAGGACCCTCGACTATAACCGGGATCACTTTCAGCAGGCCTCGCGGATGTGGGCGTGAAGTCGTTGGGCAGGATCCTGTTGCATTAATTGAAAAATCAGTGGTATTCGCAATTTTATCCGAAGGTTCGATTTCGTTATGTTGTTGAGTAGTATTTATATTGACAGGACATGTAGGGTTGACAGAGGAGGTATGAAGACAAATGCTCTGTCCGCTTGGAGCTGCGTCGGGATTGCCGTCGGCTGTCTTTGTAGGGCATCCATCGACACCGCAACGTTTCGCGCGGCAACTGTTCCACGTATGTGGCTTAGACTTGAGACAACGGTAACATATTTTAGTTTCTCGAACCCAGCTCCATCTGTCGTCACATGTTAGCTTTAAAAAACTCTTACATGTTTTTATTTTATGAGATCCTTGTTTACAATATGCGCACTGCTCAGATGTATTCCCGCAAGATACCGTAGCATGTATTGTTTCCTTTTTTAACGGGAATTTCGGAGCATTATTGCGTGGTACGTTTGAATATGTTGGTGGCGTTGGCGCTTTAAATGTACTGTCAGCAATAAAATTATATTTTAATTGTTTGTCAGCCTCGGCTAAGAGAAATTGTGACAACAATTCAAGTTTTGTTAGACTTTGTTGCTCTGGCGCGTGAGCCGATGCGTAGTCTGTAAAGCGAGATCTAGTGTGCTCACTCAATTTTACCAGAATGCACCGAAGGAGCTCTGGAGATGATAAGTACTCATTCTGTTTAAGCAATGTGAGCGTTGTAATAAAGTTACGCAATTTATTTGCTAAGCCATTTAAGTCTTGAGGAGAACTTAGCTTTGGAGTGTTGCGGAGCTCGGTGATCTCGCGGGCGACCAGAAGTTCCGGACGGGCGTACGTCTGCTCCAGGGCCTTCATGATGTCGTCGGGCGAGCCGCAGGTCCACATGAGCGACGCGACGGACTGGTACGCTTGTCCACGGACTGCGTGGTTCAAACGGTCTAAGTTTTCTGCAGCTGAAAAATTACGTTTTGTACGTTCATAACTACTTTTAAAAGCCATCCATTGTGAAGTTTCACCTGAAAACGTAATTAGCTCGGGCTTCTTTGGCCTATTTGAAAGTGAGTTTATAGCTTGGGTAAGTTTTGTAATAGGGTCTGAGGAGGAATGTTCAGATGATACTGGTAGTCGTGGTGCCACTGTGTCGTAGTTGTATGTTAAGAGCGCTTGAGTGGGTTTCGAGAGGGTTGCTTGGTTGACAATAGGCACGTTGAAAGATACCGAGTTGGCGGTGGCGGCCGGTTGTAAACTAGGTCCTCGAGCGTTACTCGAGGTGACAATCGGTGCCCCACCAGGCATATTTTCATAAGTTGCTGTAGTCATGTTAGCATTCTGTTCGGATACCCAAGTAGCAGTGCGCCTTTCGGCGTTGCGATCAGAAAAATACGAACTACGAGATTTGGCAGACTTATCTAAAGCTTCCAGAGCGGCGATTCTTGCTTGCAGCTCCGTCTGTTCCGCCTTGAACTCGAGATTTGCGAGCTTGCGCCCGCGCTCCCGCTCCGCCTCGGCCTGTTGACGGGCGAGCACGGCTTGCTGACGCGCGAGTTCAAACTCGCGCTCCGCCTGCTCCCGATCACGGTCCGCCTGTTGTCGATCACGGTCCGCCTGTTGTCGAGCGAGTTCGCGCTCGCGCTCCACCTGACGCCGCATAAAGTCCGCTTCAAGAGCTAGCTTCTGTGCGCGAACGGTCGCCGAGGAACTCGTTGAGTGTGTGTGCACGGTATGTGATTGCTTACTGTGGACACTAAAAGCGCTTTCAGTTGGTGCTTTGACATCGCCTCGTGCGAGCGTAAGCGAGCTAGTTCGAGCATCTGGGCGTTCGGCAGCGAGCTTAGGTTGTGCCGCGCTGGTTGGAATGTCGCCCGTCGTTTGTATGCTTGAACCACCAGGCAATGTCGAAGCACCTTCGTTATTCGTGACTAAACCCGGCCGGGCGCCGCGCGGTGAACGATCACGCCGTTCGCGCTGCACCCGGTCAGATTCCGTAGTCGCCTCTGCCCTTGTCTTACTACGTGTTTCCACCATGATGAAAATGTAAGTAAATAATGTAAACACCGTTTTACAATGAAATAAAAATTTACAATAACTTACGTGAAAAAATTTGACATCTGAATTTCGATGGAATGGTAAAATTACGGCGAGAATGGACCAAAATGATAGCTAATGAGGAATGGACTGTATTAATGAGAGATGATGGAAACACGTTTTATAATTAATTCTTTTAATCGTTAAATATTGCACAATAAATATGTTATAATCTCAACAGTGACAGGCAGACTACTCTGACAAATCTATTGAAATATAAAAAAATAGGTTTTACAAAATAATATATGTTCCAAAAAGGTCGCGCGCCAGCCAGTCGCCAACAATTATATTGATCGACTTCTAAAAATCATGAAGATATATTGCATTATTATCTTCACAAATATGTTGATGTTTATGTTTCTTTAAAAGCTTATCCTCACTTTGCTCGTTCTCCTCTCTATAGCCTACCCGTAAAACGCGCAAACTTAAAATAGTCAATTTTTCCGCAAATATCCAATTTTCTTCGCAATTATATCTATTTTTCTTTCCATGTGTACCTTCTACAAAGTATTAGAATGCATATAAAAAATATGAATGATATCGGCAAATTCATAAAGTATTCATTTTTATATGTATAAAATAGATAAGACGCATCTTAAGGATGGTATTAGCAATTACTTTCATAGTGGTTTTTAAATTGTACTAACCTTTTAGTGAACGAAAGCAATTATTACACCGTGTCTAAAGAAGTCGAATAATACAACAACGTTGCCACTTAGAATGCAATTTATACAATTTTCAATTAACACTATCTTGTAAAAAGCATACGAATTTGATTCATAAGTGTTGTTTACTTTATTGTAGTCAATATGTTTTTATTGCTTAGCTCTAATTATTATGCACGGTGCATGCACCTATGGTGTATTCGACCAAGCGTTACTTTGAAAACCGATCGGAGTTTACAAGGCTTTTCAATTTTCATGGTCGCAAGTCGCAGTACTTCACATAAGTTATTATAATAAAGTAAAGTATGAGTTAATATATTTGTTATATATTTCAATATAATCATTTAATGAGTTCTTCAAGTGGCATATTTACATTTTTTATTTGAGTTCTAACTAAAAAGCTCTAAAAGTTTAATACTTTTAAATGTGAATTAAATAGCCCTATATTTTTAAAGCCTTTAAAAGAAAAAAAATATTATTTCCTTTAGTAATAAATATGTACTATGTATGCCATTAGTATTTTATTAATTGATTAAATACATGTAATGAAATATTCTTTAATATAAGTAAGTACTTAGTACCTACATCTCTGCTGTGTAGAATATACTTTAATATTTAATTAGTCTATGGTCTACAGTAAGAATGTATGTTTATGATAAACTATGATTTGTAACTTTTTGAAATAAAGCATTGCTGCATACACCTTAATCTCCATAATCCATTAATAATATACAGAACATAAACTATAGAGGTACAGTCAAAATAATAGTACAAACGAAGCCAATAAAGCGTATTACATAATATATCTAAAACCAGCTAGTCGTACGTAGTACTGGTAAGTGGTAGTACTTGAAATGTGACTCATTTGGCTGTTCGTCAAATGAGCAACGAAGTGAAGAATTTCTATTTGAAACAGCTGCGGACAGTTAATCTGTTATTGGGTAAATTGCTTTGTATTATAGTCTGGTTATGAGACCCTGAAATGCAATTATTTTGTTAACTTTGCTCTAACGAACTTTAAACAATTTTTTTTTTAATGGTAAAAAGGGGGCAAACGGGCAGGAGGCTCACCTGATGGGAAGTGATCACCTCCGCCCATGGACATCTGCAAGCCTGGCTTGCAGATGCGTTGCCGGCCTTTCAGGAAAGGGAGGGAAGTGGGAGGGAGGGGGGAACGAAGGCGGAGGATGAAGGGAAGAGGGAGGGGGGAAGGAGAGTGGGCCTCCCGGACTCTCACTCACCGGACGAAACGCGACAGCATAGCTGCCACTTCACGCCGGTCTTCTGTGAGAGAGTGGTACTAATGAACTATACGGGGCGTGCCGGCCCATTCGGTTGCTACCCAAAATGCCTTGACAATTTATTATTTTGGTGTTTTTATTATAAAGTCTATGTAAAAATCTTTAAGATGAATATCACAAATTATCGATTTTACCCAATTGTTCTTTGGCTTTTTTGATATCTCAAATAGCTGTTAAAAAACAGAAGTTTCACTAAAAACAGATTTAATATAGCAATTTAACCATAAAATTTCATTTTCTTGACAGAAACAAGTTTATGACTTACAAATTACAATGCATATTAACAATTAAGTATGTAATTTTAAAACAAGTATAATTTTTATAGCTGTCAAATTAAATAAGTTTAGCTTAATATTTACATGGAAAGTAATAATTTTACTTATAACGAGTTGTTCCCTGACGTTGACATAAACCGGTAGGTATAAACAAAAGTAACTTAAGTTGTTATGTAAATTAATATTACTTATTTGCCTTTAAGCGAGATTTAATAATAAAATTAAATTGTCTTACTATTTCATTGTACATAAGTTTAATTTTAATAAGTTTTTAATTGTCAAGTAATAATTTATAATACGGTATTACACAGCCATCTTAACCAAGTTGTATTCTTATCAATTAATCAAACCAGGAATCAAGATTATAATATTATAAATTTCGTAAATTCAAAGTGAACTACTTGATTATAGAAGACAAAATACAGCGTTTAAATTATTTTGTTAAGAAGAACATACTAATGACCCATAAATGTTTGTCCTTGGCCAGTATAAATAACAAGATTACAATGTATTATACTGTGAGACGCAGAAGGGTTACGTTAAGAATGAATTGATCTTATTAAAATTGTGCTAGACCATTAAATACACTACTAAAAGAGTGATGCTTTATTAGGTTGAAAATAGAACTAGAATAATCTTTTCAGAAAATATTTAGTCATGAATTTCAAAAACATCTATCTATTGAAATAAGCATAGAAAAATTAACCGTAGATATTTTACTTAGCCCATCATATTATGCGTACGATATTAATTCTCTAATTTTGTAGAGTAACGATGCTTGACGTAACTCTTTGTCTATGACCAGTGTTTGAATTAATAGGAATACAAACCTGGGACTTCCAGCCCAAGACTCTTGTCTCTTATCAGTCAGAAACATACCCGTATATAATACTTAGGCTGATGCTAGTCGTCTGCCAGTTGGACGAGTAAAATAATTTAGTCGTCCAACAATTGTTGGATGACTAAATTATTTTAAAGGCTGTTGCTAGTCATCCGATAATCGTATTAATAAAAAATATATTATTCGTCCGACTATTGTCGGTTTGTACGAATATCTATCACTTCTTTGATTTCTAATATAAAATAAGCGATTTTTATGTGCAGGATATACCTATGCCAAAAATAAAAAAAAAATAACCCTAACCTACCGAGCTGATAATTTATTATTTAGATCCCACTTTTAATAAGTCCAAGAGTTTTTATATGTAAAAGAGCTGGCTCTATAGAGTCGTCCTATGAAATTTACATTACTAACACTCCCTGAGAGTATGTACCTACATCAAAACAATGTACAAGAAAATGGTATTTTGTAAAAAGTACTATAGAAACGTCCGCAATTGCATTCACGAGTATGTTAAAACTTAAAAAACAAATTGATTTCTCTTTGAGCCATTTAAGAAGCAAAAAAAGTCTCAGTCGCGATATATCAAACACCAATTGTCGGACGAATAATATTTAATTTATTCGTCCGCTTATCGGATGAATAGACACTTCGTAATACTTATTGGGTGGCTCATCACATATTTTTTTTGTTTTTCAGCTGATGAGAACGCACAAGTGTGTTGTAAGCTTGAGAGTGTTCATTGACTGCACAATTGGCGCCATCTCTAATTGTGTCGAAGTGGTTAAACTCGTATGAATGGCACTTAACAAATTTAATGCCGCTGCTCCATTTCGCTCGTTACAATACCATTCAAGTTTCTTGTGCTTTACGAATGTAATGACGCTACTATTTTCCACTTTACTAAGTGTGAAAGCAGGGTCATTATAGTACTTGTATGTAGGAAAACCGCTTGCGTGCCGGATAAAACGGTTAATGTATACCTCTCTATGTGACAAACAGTTTAAAATACCGGATTAATAGAAGTAATCAATTATGTGAAACAATTCTTTACATACGATGCATCGTACACGTTAGAAATTATTATTACAATAAATACACGCTACTTAATTCTAAAAGCCTAAGTGCCTATGTGCTAGTCTTGATCATAGTTATGTACAAAATTAAATCTGTACAAAATAAAATCCTCCAGCCGTTTCAGTGTCAGTACTCAGTAGCTTCGAGGAGTAAAAAATCTAACACTTAAAAACATAATATCATATACTTAATATTTTTATTAATATGCGAATTCTAATGCACATACCTTTTTATTGTAATATAGATAAAGCTATAAGGTGATATAATAAAACAGAAAAGTAAATATTATGGTTACCGTAAAAAATATTTTATGACTCACTCAAAGCGAACGTAAAGTTACAACTATTCGTACCATACCTATCTCGGTACCCGTACAGTCAGTACATAAGATATAAAATGAATCGATATCAAGGAATCGCGAGATATAAATCGATATCGAGTAGGAAAAGGAATGTATTTTTATATAGTGCAATATCAATTGAAGAAAATTGTCCACTACATTGCAAGCTTGATAGTTTAATGAGAAAATTTGCAACAAACCAACTAAGACTAAGACTATCGTCTATCGTGAAAAAACATTAGATAGATAATGCAAAGGTGTTAGCCGGATAGTAATTTGAACTGTGACTTTAAATTGGGCTCTTCACTTTGAATAGTTTTTACCAAACGCTTGTGGGAAGCTGCGACTCATATTTACTGCCCACATTATAAATATTTGTATGAACTAATACATTTTCGTTTCAAGGCCAGAAGCTTATCTTAAGAGGTAAGCTTATTGTCTATAGACATTATAACTTAACGTGTACCATCTGTTATAAATATACATCTTATATATACCTATATAACTACAATGAACGTTCAACCATTGTGCTTTTCAATGATATACCGTGTAACGAACAAGGTTCAGTGAACGTATTTTACACCTTTTTTGTATTTGCGATCAATATCCACGATACAACTTCACTCCCAAATTGATAGCCGTATAGTATATAATCCTGAGACAATAGAACCAAAATTGCATATGCTATTTTCAATAGAGAGTACCATAGATACAATGTATGGAGTGACAGGTCAATCAAAAGATAAAGGCCTGGGGCTTGAATCGCTGCAGGCATTAATTAAGACCGATATAAGCGGATCGGCGCCAGATTAATAGAACATTACCGTCACGTGATTGACGTTTTACATAATTTAGTTTGTTTATGCATTACACGTACATAGGCTTTAGTTCTATTTGTATTTAGGTGCGTACTGCAGACAGTGATGTTTCATTCATAGAGCGATTACGGCGCAGTTTCAATATAGTAACTATCGTATGAAATCTATTTTTGGTATAAAAATGAGTTAATGCAAATGGCTATTAACACAACTTTTAATAGTAATTAAAATAATAAGTACTAAATAGTATTGTAAATGCTTTATACGTCGGTACATACATAAATTACATTAATTACAGTCGTAATAAATCTTAACTCTAGTTGAAATAACATGTGGCCAATGGGCCTGAACTTGGTTTGGGCAAATATTTAATATTTTTGTATAATAACATATTATTTTTGTAGGATATTTCTACATGTAACACTTTATTTAATTTTAATTTAACTTTGGGTCTCATCTTTTCCATTAAATGCATCAAATCTTTGTTTTTTACTATATAGGTATATTAAAAGTAAATACAAAATTAATATGATCGTTACTAATAAAAATTAATATATTTTTTGTGTCACTCATAAAATTTTTATCTATAATATTTGTATATTGGTATATTTGCCTTCAATATGTAACGTATACTCAAATTCATATCAAGGACATGTGCTTATCAAGCTTTCGTGTTAACGATAAAAAATATTAATTATACAGATATTGGAAGAGTATTGTATTATAAAAAGCCTATATATACACTTTAAAATTTACCCGAATATTTGACATTTTAACTTTAACTATTTTTTCGGTTTTAGTTCAGTTTTATTTTACTGTTGTGTCCCCTAAGCAAATAATACATATTATGGAAAGTAGATCAAAATTAATATTATTTACCTTATTAATAGTTCAAAATGGAGGCTAGCTAGACTAGGTCTCGCTAGTGCGAATCATTTTTCAGTGTTATTATCTTGTCTTACTGTAAAGGAAAGCATTGTGAGGAAACCTACATATTTCAGAGAATCTAGCAAGTTTACAAAAGACACGTGTAGTCCACTAACCCGCACTTGGTCAGCAAGATGGACTATGGCCTATGGCCCACGTATAGGAAGGTCCGTGATTAGCAGTGGGTCGTTAAAAAGGTCTGAATACACATAGAAAATTAGAAATATTCATGTTCTTTTACATCGATCACGCATATTATTTATATACATTATTATTTAGGGTTTATAAATGTTTCTTAGAATTTACATTTGTATATCATATTACAGACTATTTATCAATATTCTAGAGCATATGTCATCGATTATTCAAGCAGTCACTATCAATTTATCTTCAGTGGAATCCGTCTGTCTGTCACTGTTATGAATCAATTCCTTGTTTGCATGCACTTCAATTTAACGTTGTCGTTGTATGAGAATTGGCAACATGCCTTAGTTAAGCATCAATATTTCGTGTTGGTATTTGGAATGGTGGTGGTCCTGTTAGGCCTTCAGTAAAACGTGATCAATTATGTATCGAATAATTTGCTGTATATATACAGATATTTTTTTTAATTTCGAAGGCTAGGAATACCAAAATAGTGTCCAGAAACAAATAAATGAAAGATCTGATAAACCTGTACATTTATTTTACATTACATATTTTTACACGTGTAGTTATTCTTAAAATAAAATATTTTCTGCTTCAATTAGTTGATTATATAATTTAGCATATCTTTTATATTTTTCTTAAGGTCGCATGGTCGATAGTTTGTTAGTGCCAATTTTAGACACACATTTAGATAAAATTGAAGGAATTCAATAAAAGAGACGTGTCTTACCTTGATGGTCAAGTATATTCAGTAAGCATTCCGAGTGCATTAAGATAGTAAAACAAATATTACGATAACTTTACATTCCCAGGTGTCGGTTCATTGTAGAAACTATGCGAACAATAGAAGTACTACGTCCGCAATATTAAACAGCCGTGGAAAAGTTTTACATTATTTCCTCAACAAAAAATCTTTTAACTATTTTAACTAAAATAAATATTGAACCATCATTAATCATTGAGTTGTAAAAGATCTTCAAAAGAGCGTTTACGAGGCGCTATATTGTACTGCCTAATTAATCCACGCTATACCAATGCCGTTTTTTGTTTTCGATGAACGGGATTTTGCTTTTATTCAATCCCTTGTTGTTCAAACGCCTGGAGGGCTAATTTGAAGAGGCCATCAAATTACTGTGAAGCCTTTCATAGACTGGGGTGATTTATTAAAAGAATCGAAGGCTGCCGTTTCGTTTATATCGCGAAGGCAGGACCAAGTCTTTGTGCTCGCGTTATTTTTATCTGAGAAGAGAAAAGGTCTTTAGTGAGATGAAAATCACTTTGCGTTAAAAAATAGTGCACGATAATTTTGTTTTAATTTTTTCATATAAATGTTCGTTCAGTTATGAATTTAATATAAACAAGACATTTAGTCTATCTAGTTTTTTGCGTGCAGATAAGGTAATCTAAATCTACGCACGACCTCCTTTCAAAACATATTATGATCATATCAGTCAATTCAATCAAATTACGCTATAATCATCCAATCGTATTTACATAAGAGTCCAGTTTCATTTCAAAGTTCACGGTTTGTCGATTTGTCTGTAAGCTCAAATCAAGAGGATACATTTTAGAGAAATTCTACCTACCTTTAAATAATAAAGTTTTATTTCAATTGTCGAATATTATTTTCTTGCTCTGATTAGATATCACATTTATAGGTACTATATCTAATAATATTAGTCCAGCTAAATTTCTTTCGCCAGTTCTTCGTAGGTCTGAGGCTTTTTCTTTACGAACTGGTAGTAGACTCATGACGTATATTTTGAATATTTTGAATTTGAATATACGCATGCGCGAAGATTTAACTTGCCTAGACAAGCTGTGAATAAAGCACAAATATAGACCTATAAATTACTGCTAGATAGTACCCCAATAGATGCTGCCAATAAAACGCAATACACTTAGCACGCAGCCTGCAAAACCGATCAGGACTACCCTTCCATTCACTCTAAACGCCCGTAACTTAAAGTTTATTATAGAATCCTTCGTTGCAATGGAACTGGTTTGTACGTAGCGCTTTAAAGCTACTGTATCTAACAACGAAAACAAGTTTAAAGCTCTGCAGCGCTTTAAGTTTCAAGTTCCAACATTTCAGTATTAGATTTCCGAGTGATAAAGGCTAGACAACTATAGAACTTTTGGTCTATTTTTATCGTTTGCGACTTAATTGACGACACCAATGCAATTACGTTCGTCGAACTCTTAAGAATTTTACGAGGAAATCGTTTCGAGTATATAATTAGTTGTTTAAAACAAATAGTAGATAATTATTTGTAATTTTATGTAAGTATAGCTTTTGTAGTAGGAAATATCGTATATCTTGTTTGTAGTAGTTTTTAAAACTTAATTTATTACTACCGTTTTAAGCATGTAATTATTTAAAATTAAAATATTTAAATTATTGCATTTCAATATTATAGATAACCTTTACTAAGAATGATTAATCATTGCCTACAGCTACGCTCGCGAGTAAGTAACAGCGTTTCATTTTAAACAATTCAAACCAATACCATTTGTAAATAAAGGGATATTTTCTGCTATGATAAGTAACATACCTAGAAATTCTAGTCGGATTGCGACTAATAGCAAATATTTGCATATTATATAATTTTAAAATAGTATATCTCTATTCTTACATGTACATTTTATGTTTTATAATTATGACGTAAAAAACTGGCGGTAAAGAACCTTGATTCAACGAAGCGATTACAACAAGCGAAAGATGGTAACTTACTGCATTGCGATAAGTAGTTTTCATTCTATATGGACAAGACAAAAAAGCTTAAATAATTAAGCTCATTTCTGATATCACTGAAACTTTTGCAAAGTAACTTATTAATATATAATGTTGAATGTTGATATATGCAATAATTCGGTTTCTTATTACGACTTAACTAGTATTGTACAAAACCTCTTTTCGCAAGCAAGAAACACATCAAATTTGGTACAGCCGCAGCAGGGGCCAGATAAAATTGGTAAAGATAGGGTCAAAAATACGCAAATTAAAATATGAAATAAATACCGTAAGCATACTTATATTAAACAGAAGAAAGTCACTTCGAATTTATTTAAGAGGAGATCTACGTAGATAATTGTAGTATTGTAAACATTAAAAGGCACAAGGTTGTTGACTGTTGCTTTGACTTGAAAGCTTTAAGGTTTAGCAGCTAGTATATAAGTACTACTTTATTTATTAATTTACAAGTTAAATTTCTTGATCAAGATAAATTAAAACACGTTGTCAGTAGCTAATTATATATTCACAGAATATAATATAATTTAATAATAAATAAATATGCTAGGGCATTATCACACAGCACCATCTATTCCTATGAAAGCTACGAGGCTTTTGTTATGAATATCGTATGGTTAATACATTATACACATATAACTTTATAGTAAATAAAACACGGCACAGCAAGTAGAACCTACAAACGTGTCTTAGACAGAGTATTAAACGTAAAAAATATATGTTAGGGACAAGTATATTTTAGTAGCGTATTTGCTGTACTAATGACACAAATAATTAAGATAAACAATTTATTAGTGCGTGTATCTGTTTCATTTGATACAGCGCACATAGAACCCTCACGTCCGGTGTATCACATGTCCACTCCATAGTACTGATTGACAGCTATATTCCCTGGACAACCCTAATTGTCTGGTCGCCCTCATATTACGGGAAATTTAATAAACATTGCTGTGCAATACACACACTTTAGCAACTTTGTTTAAATTACGAATACCTGTATTGATTGAAATCGCATGAAGGGGTGGAAAATTGATATTTTGCTGTACTTACTATCTACGTATCGTAGATGACATACAATATTATAGATAAGCCGATTAAGTGTGAAATGTCTGGCATTGGTATTACTGCTCAGCTTTGTAAGCTTTCACGTAGATATGACTTTCTCAAAGCTGTATTCTAGGGCTTTACTAAGTTTTTTCTATTTATTTTTTAGAATATTGGTTGTATTTATCCATAGACCCGTGAAATAATAATTGCATTAAGAAGCTATTTCAAACTAGGTGTAAAATAATATGTAAAATTTTTCAGATCCAGCGGTTTTACCTACCCTATAATTAAACCGTATGGACACTGAGCGACCAATATATATTTGAATAGAATTAAGTACCTTGCTAAAATTATTTTATTCTATTGTTATGTCTAACAACATATATTAAAATATTTAATAATTTACTCGTACCAATAATCTAATACGGGGTTATTGCGTAATGAAAGCTTCAATTCACATCTCTAAATTACCGTTCAGTACGTGATTATAAAGTATTAAAATACGATATTAATTAGATAATACAAAATTATTATTTTATCTAAAAAATACACGTATCTATAATAACTAATCCTCTTAAAATGACGAAAAAAAGCAAAAACGCGCACTCACATTTACAATGGATACGAGTGGAAAGTTGATTCGGTTTGGCGTATTATATCCCTCGAGTATTCCCAAATACATTCCACAGAGAAATCCAATATCTGCCCCCCGTAACGAAATTGCAGTTTGAATGCTGCAGTGATTTTGATTATTAAATCATGGGTTCATATTTGCAAATTGATATTATCATTCGGGGTTCTTCTTGCTCAGTTTATGTAACTGACTTATTAAATTAAGTGGTTTCGGAGTGCGAGTTTGCGCAAAAATACTAAGCTACTACTTCTTTATTCTTTTGACGACACAAGTGACTCACTTTCTAGTTACCCTAATACCTGCGACAGCGGTCGTGGGTTTGGGTCCTGCTGGGTCCATTCATTTGTTGAGCATGTTTGTACTCCAGTTATGGATGTTTATATTTATAATATGTATGAATTTAAAGTTTTATGTGCAGTGTATTGGCTATCTGGTATCCGTAGCACAAGCCTCGTAGCTTACCACGGAACTAGATGGCACTGTGTAATAATGTCTAACATATTTATCTAAATTTACTTATTAACAAAATTTCGTTTTCGATTAATATTCTAGTTGATTATTAAGTATTCTATAAGTAATATGTATAATCGAACTATAATTAAATGGCATTGCTACTCACTTTCCCTCCTAGTGTCATGTCAAACACTTTCAGCGTAACCATTGTTATTAACCCGATGTATTCGTTCGTATTTCTGGCATATTAATTAGTTTGATGTTTTTTCATAGATCTTTTCACATTTTAACAATAAGTTGTATGTGCTTAGATGCCTTTGAAGTTTTTTTTTCTTAGAAAGTTATTTGTTATTCACCGAATAATAACAAAATTAATTAATCAGTCCGACTCAGTGCTATGTAAGATAGCTTGAAGTAAACCAGTTATAGGTTTTAAGCAGAGAAGTTTTAAGAATCTCATACACGATAACTACTTATTCGATCTTAACGCAGATATTTTAAAATGTGTGATTTGTTCCAACTTAAAATTTAGTATAGTTTTTATCCCAATTATTTCCTTTTTTATTGCAAACTTAACAATTTTCATATCCCGGGAGGGATTTCGGAGAGAATATCTAAAATAGGGCTACGCTTAGCTACAAATTCTACTCATGGAATAAAAATTATTTTAAGTATGCCACAGCAGGGCGAGGTCGGGTCTGTTAGAAGGCGATAAAACGCAACTTTTGAAATCGCATCACTTCAAAAGACCCAGAGATTAGTATGTTTAAACTAACTAACAAACGAACTCTTCAACTGTTTATATTATGCGATAAACATTAAATATACCGACTACTAAAATGTATACAATAAAATATTTAATGCAAAAGGTTTCTAAGAACTACTTTAATAATATCTCTATGAAAGTAAGCATGTTTACACTAAACAGGTTGTAATTTTCGCTGGTACTTACAATTTGTAAATTTATTGCTTAGCCGATCGAAGTTTCAATAGCAAGCCTTCCGCTGTAGATAGCCTTAATTTATACTCCAATCCCTTCGGAAGTCACCATTCTAAATCAAACATAGCGCCAATCCCTGTGATTTCCATACGGGGGAAAACGCATATTTTAATATCTATAATGATGTTCAGAACCAAATGGATTTATAGGAGATTTGTTCTACAAATATATATTTGCAATATGCAAAGCATAGGCTTATTCCGAATGGTATTTACGTAGGTACATACCTACATATAAAGCATATGTAATATCTGTATGAGAGATAAGTACAGTACTAAGTCTTATTTTAAGTCCTGTCATACATATATATTTAAATATTTTAATTCAATTTTTAGAAAATACTTTATAAACTCTACTCGTATAACCTGTTTTGCGACTTGATAGAGTGAGGTACATATTTTATAATACATATTATGTATATTTTGTATCTCAGTAGTATTATATGTCTTCTTAAAGTCGTTCGTACGAAAAAATATCGTACGGATAATGCCAAATGTCTTTATATAATACATGTAACGGATCCTTTATACAGTGTTTGTAAAAATGTTTGAAGTTTTAGATAAGGGAGTGTTGCATGAGTAAGAGACTGGCTAAGGTCTAGATGATTTGCAATCAATAGCTAATGGAAACCTAAAAAGACATCGGAAATTTAATTTTAATTACTTAGTAGTTAAATATGTCACACTTACATTTTTTTACCTATCAAAAAAGACAGTGACTGTAAATATAAATTTCACTGGCTCCTATTTTCTGTAATATAAAAAATTGAATTTAATACAATAATTCTATAAAAGGTTTTCAATGATCTTTCAATTGTTTCATTGAAATAATTTTAAGCTTTTGGTCTCTACATCGTTTATGTAAAGCGACGTATGTAATAAAATTGGTTTGTTTATCATGAATAATTTATGGACTCATCGACAGGGCCGCGGCCGGTGAAATTTTTGCATACTAATAAAACTTACGTAATATGCATCCGCTTTCATTTTAATTAATAAAAATATCTCAAAAATGTATAGTGATTTTATAAAACTCATGTATTATTTACAATTCGGTTTTCATTTTATTATATTTAGGCTTTAATAATACCATCTGTATAAATTAGTTATGTTAACTACACTTTATTTGAAAATGATTGCAAAATTATATATAAACTTATATATTATGATTAAGATATCTAAAAAAGGTCGATTCAAGTTCGTTTGTGAGATTCACTAGGTCTAGGCCATTGCTTTACAGCTTTTAACACTAATAACTCCTAGGAACTACACCAAGTAGGTACATTAGTTATTTACTAAGTAAGTAATATTTTTTTTATAATATAAAAATTTAAACGGTAAAATTATACACTTATATTTTATCGTCAACCATAATGGTTGTAAAAAATTGCATAGTTAAATTCTTGAAAATTTACCTCAAAACGTTTCCAGCTGGGTGCTAGTACGTGCAACGCAGCCGCATAAATTGCTCGCCAGGTGTATCTAAATTGTGGGTGGAGGCGTTAATATTTAAATCGGTAGTGTAATACAGGCGTGTGCCTATCGCTCGATGCACGCAGTCCATTTCCATAAAAGCCTCTTCAATCTCTCAAAACGTTTTGGGAATTTCAATTTGCGCTTAGCGTTTTTTTCTCGTCTCTTAAGCGGAGTCTTTTTCGTAAATATTTAGTGCTTCATTGAATTTTAAATACTTGGTCGTGGTATGGAATATTTGACTATATTTAAGATTTATATAAGAAATATATATTTTAAGAGCATTAGTTTAATTTAAGTCAAATTAAAACTTTCGTCTCGTCATACGAAGATTTCGCATCTTTGGTTGTGTAACGAAACGACTTAAAATGTCAAACGTTTAAATGGGATCAACTATTATTTTCAAAGTAACATTTTTAATGTTACGGAAATGGAAAAAAAATGTCGCAATAACTATTAATTTTATTTCGTCCATCAAAAATACAAACATTTTATTGTTATTTATACTAAAATCAATTGAGTGTTTGTGAAATAGATAACAGTTTACATTTCCGGAATCAATCGTCTTTTTTATTGAGCGTCACATAATAATTTCCGAATCCATCTATATAAAAAGCACGTCTGAGAATGCGAATAACGGTCTCTTTAGTAACATAGGGTTTTTGTTAAAAACTGTTTTACATTTAATTACTTGTAGTATTTTTACTACAACTTTTTATTGTAATACTTTCAAATTAATTCGTTAAATCTCAATAAAGTGAAAAGTAACTAAAGTTGTCATATTTTCATTACTTACTTTATTACTAGCTGACCCGTGCCCACTTCATTGAGCATAATCTATACTAATATTAAAAAAATACTTTTTGTAACTTAAATATAAAAGTTAGACATATGCTGTCGTTGATTTTTTGTAGGCATTTTTAAGCTCCACATCTTTTCTCTAGAACTCAAAAATATATCTTTCATAGTTAAGGCAGCGTTCGTAAGAAACGCTTTCATTCGACCGTTTTTTCTCCGATTCACTTTGCAAAACGGACTGCCACGTAAAAGCCTTTTTATTTTTCGGTTTTTTATATAACCTATGACACTCAGCAATAATGTGGCTTTCTATTGGTGAAAGAATTTTTAAAATCGGTTCAGTAGATCGCGAGATTACCCCTTACAATTTAACAAATAAACAAACTTTACTTCTTTATAATATTATAAGTATAAGTATAGATAAAAAGTACTTTCTAAAATTCTTATAATATATTTCTTGTGTCAAAGGCCCTTTATTATGTATAAAATCTTATAAAATATAATAATATAATATAAAGTATTATTTATCTGTAAATTGTAGACAACGTAATGTAATTATACACAACATAAATATTTAAAATGCTTAGAACATACTAAAGTAGTGTTACAAATAGATATTGATCACGCTATTCTAATCCATGTTTGTGAGCTTATCGAATCGTCGCGATATTTAAGATGGTGTGCACACGGCATACAAAGGTCACCGACCCGGACGATGCGGGCTCGAATTCGGTAGCCGTCGGGGACATTAATCGGACGTCACTTGTCTTTGATACTTGGAAGATGGGACGTAAAGGGTAGTAAATAGTAAATAACACTTTATTTACGTACCCTTTTGGACTCCAGGCTCAAGATTTATAAGTTACCAAAAAAAGGTCCCAGAAATAGAAAAGGTGTTTCAAATGAATAGTACCGATAAGAGACCATGACTGTGATTATTATGAGAGCGAAATAATTATCTTGTGAAGTACCTTCTAAGTCAGCATAGATAATATGAATACACTATAGGTTAATTGTTTTGACCTTCTTCAAATATGATTTCAAGTTTATTCCGTTACCAACACTACCTAGTGATTTATATACGGTGTTTGTTTGTAATTTAGTTGTAATACTTTTAATTAAAAATAATAAGTTATACATATTATTTGTACCGGTTAGGTAACAGATGCAAAATATAGTGACCCTACTAGCTATGCCAGCGGTCGCGGGTTCGGGTCCTGCTGGGTGCATTCACGAATATTTGTATATAAATATAACTCTCTATAAAGAAATTTCTAGTCACAGGTACTTACTAGTGATTTTTTTTGTTAGTCTAGTTGTAACTGAAAACCCGCCCTGACCCACAAAATACATTACGAAACAATTTATCAACAATCCGTTTCCTTGATATATTGAGTTAGAATAATATTGTGAAAGATAAATCTTCGAACCGTGTTACGTTGTTTCACGCTTTACCGAGTTTAGTTTCGTCATTGCTGACGCTTACTTTTGTTTTAGATATTTTTCTTCACTTTCAGTAAATAATTATTATTTCTAGTGACAAATTTAGTTACTGTAACATTATATTTATTTTATCAATATAAAAAATTGTTAAGTAATTGCTTTTTAATAATATTATAAAATAAATTATTAGATCATTACCTATTTTATATAAAATAGAAGGTACTGAAATAAAAATTGACAGAGTAAATTTGTTAAACTAAGCTTATGTAACAAAATTTTAAAGGATTAAAAAGACAAAGGCGATCCTAAGTGAATATTTTCTTCAACAATGAAAATTAGATTTCGCTACCCTCGAGCAAGATATTAGTATGATAAGTCTGCATTACCCAAATTGCTTTGACCGTAATAATTTACGGAAAGTTACCTGTTGAAAGTCCCTCTCTGGGGACTCAAAAGGATTTAGATGAAGTCATAATGTTAAAGAGCGTAAAGACGGCAGATGGTATGAGTGAAATGAGAAGTCTTTGCGTCTGTACGTCCGTCCGTGTAAATATTTCAGTTACAGCTTAGTTAGTTCGTTGTTTAGTCTACGAAAGTTAGCTTTACATTTATAACATGCAGTTTTACTATGTATACTAATATTATAAGGCAAATTTTGTTTGTTTCAACACGATAATCGCAGAAACGACTAATACATTTTTTTTTTCATTAGATAGCCCATTTATTATACTATGTATTCCATAGTGAACGTTAAAATCTAAGCGAAACGAGAGTGTGTCGTTAGTTAATTATATTTAACACGTATTATTATATTGATTAATTTTTATTTATTTTATTATATTTTTACAAAATTTCGTAATATTAAATTCAAATTTTGTTTGTTACAGGTAAATTTCAGTTGGCAGTCATAAAAAAGTTTAACAGCTACGTTGACAATTAATACGAAAGGTAAACTATACAGTTTCATTAGCTAGATCTTTTCGTTAATAGGCGGTTTTAATGATCTATTAAGTAGTAAATTGGTTTATGTTTCTTTCTATTCAGTGACTTATATGCGACATCTGAATCTTTATATATTTATATAAGCGAATAAAGATTAGTTTTTGAACACAAATTATTTAAGAAACAAAATAAGTCGAAAACATAAATATTTATCTATTTATAAACAAAGAGTAAAGAAATATTTTATGGGTTAGTTATTTTATCGGCGCTGGAAAATGTCGCAACTTGCCATATCTAATGTCACAGAGTGGCGTTCCTGACATAAAGTGTCTAAAATAAGCCCTCTGATGTCCCACTGTCGTGTAGGAAGTGCACTTTACGAGATCGATACATTGAGACCACAATTCATTATTTAATTATATTAAACATGCGGCATGTGTTCAGATATAGCACGAGAATGTCTATTGATAAATATTTTGAGAACGAATAACGTTTTACACTTGTTCATAAATTTAGTTAGGAATCCGGCGTACAGATAATTATTTTGTATTTAACTTAAAAATTAACATCAAATGATTTTAAATTTGCATATTGCAACGTTGTGGTATTTTTTTATTTGTATATTTTTATTTTAAAGATTGTTAGGCCATAAAAAAGCTCTACCTAATTGTGTATCTCCTTTTTAGAGTGTCTCATATATATAAACAAAAAAATGACAACAAAAGTTATTCAGTACTCTTGTACTCCTCTGAAATTTTTGTTTATTATTTTACCGATATCGAATCCTTAACTAAATTTACATCATTTCATAATATACGGAAATAAACACTAGACGTTTGCCTCAATAGGTCGTACGGTATTACAATTTTGACCGAACCCTATACGTAACTAAACCATTATAGTACTCCATCATCAATATTTAAAGCTTAAAAATGATATTTTGATTTAAAACGGAACACCCATGATCATGGCGTTTGATAGAATGTCATTTGGGTCACCCCTTAAAGTAGTTTATCTTATACTTATACCTAGCCTTTCCCGCGACTCCGCTCCCGTTCAAAAGGCATAAAATCAAAAGAATTATTTTTCTTCCGTTTTTGCTACATTTTCCATTGATATTCCGCTCATATTGGCCGATGCATGATGTAATATAGCCTATATCCAATACAAAAAGAATTTTCGAATTCGGACCAGTAGTTCCTGAGATTAGCGCGTTCAACCAACCAAGCAAACAAATAAACAAACTCACCAGCTTTATAATATTATTATAGATGTTTAACAATAATATTGTCAGTGACCATTAAAACATGTATACTGATAATTTCATAAAGTATGCGCATTTCATTAACTTTGTAGTGGTGCATTCCCATACTTTCTTCCGAGCTTTTCTTTTAACAAACCAATTAAGAACGTTTCAAGTAATTTAAAAAGAGTCCGTGCAACGAAAAAAGGAGTCGATTTTAATGAGTATAATGACTGCAGGTTGATACGCTTGTTATAACGTCAGACTATTTTAAATTGGATACAAAATTATGTTTATTTTATCATAAAATACATTATTAAAAGGTTACTTAATTCTTTTTTTACTCTAGAAAATAATTGTTTTAAGGACTGCTGAATTATTTTCGTCTTGTTTCCACCATGTTGGTACTTACTCAACTACTCACGTAACGTTATCTGTTTTTAATAAACACAAACGTGACCAAGTTATCTTGTTACATATATATTTCTATTGTTGATTGATCGTAAACTTTAAAAAGGATATGATTGGAAGGATTTTTCAACGACTTTATCTTTGATGCCCTAAACTTTAATAGGTACAATATTTTTGGGCTATGTATTTTAGTTTTTCATAATATGATATCTGAAAGGATCTTATAAAAACACTTACTCACTTACATACATGTACGAGTAATATAATATGTTATCTATCAACAATGTATTACAATAAAGTGTAGGTGCTTATTTTAAAAGCACTCAAGAATTCTAAAGGTTATTTTATATAAAATACTATGTATGTCATCGTATTATTCGTTACACTTGGAGTTCCATGAACTGTCTAGTGGAAGTGAGTGTATACAGTAATGTTTATATATGTATACACCACACTTATCGTGTATAGCATAAGGTCGAATCTTCTATAAAATCAGTAAACGTGAAGAAAAATGTAGATAATTACTCTGATACACTTGCACCGGTAAAAGGAATTTCAAAGAATACCTTAAGAAAAGTGTCTCGCCGCTAAGTTATTGCAGTTTTCTTTAATATTGAAAAAGTAATCTACGTACGCTTTCGCTCTACATGTAATTCACAAGTAAAAATCTAGTCGATCAATTTTCTTTCAAGATTGCTGTATAAGCCATTTATCTTTTTTATTTGTTATTATTATAACCAGATACATTAAATCATAGTTAATATATTGTTATAAATATAGACATATAATTACTTACCAATAAACTTTAAATATGATAGAAACTTCAAATATGCTAGGTATTGAAAAAATCATGAATATGTACATATATGTTTTAATATAAATCATCATATTATAGTATATTTGCATTAATATTGTAAGCTGTAACATCATTACGTCATACAATCCAGTCGGGTAAAGCAAGAATGGGTCAAAAAGACCTCTCATTATTATGATAATTCATATTGTGCTATATCCAGAGGGACGTTCCAGTCTTTCAAAGGGCCTTTGCTCAAAAATTTCCCCCACACAGGACAGCTAACATATTGAGAGACAAACTCTGCTCGAGGCTTCATTCAATATTTACATTGTTTGTTTTGCATCAGCGCCAACAAAAATTGTGGATCTTTTGTAGAAATTGCTGTAGTTTTGGGTTCTATGAATAACAACACTCTCTTGATGTGAATTTTTTGAACAATTGTTACTTAAATTTCATATCGTTCAAAGAAATATTTTAATCATATTTGTTATAATATATGTCACCATATAATTGTAAATACCGTTAGATTATTATTTAGGTGTGAGGTGCATTCCCTTTGTGCTATTCACAATTTGACGATTTTAATTTGATATATTATAAATTACCGAAAACTAATGCGTTCAATTGTAAATAGTGTGTTTTGGTTTACAATCTTTCGACAATTTACAATCGCGCGAAGAAAAAATAAACTAGTAAATGTTATAACTCTTCATATTATTAGCGTAGCGTGATATGTGATATTCGAAAAAATATTATACTCTTGATTCAATTCCTGCCATTTGTTTTTTGTGTTTGGTGAAAAAGTAGTACATTTTAAATTCTCGTACATATTAGGTTAATTTAAAAAAATAAAAATAATAAGTTGTGAATATTTTCGAATAAATTATCTATATCACACAAATTTCAATTATGAAGTTTATAACTTTATTAAGCTAATGGCCCTTAATTGTAGAGTAGGTACTTGTTTTTTTAATTTAATATACCGTTACATAAATCTTATTAAGATCTTTATATCATATAAATTGTCTAAATCGAGTTAGGTAGTTGTAGAAAACCATTTCTTAACGGATATTAAAATAGATAAATTTTAATATATGAATATACCTGTGCTAAACCGCTTAAAATATCGTAAAAAAAAATTCTTAGCAGTATACGAGTTGTCGGAAAATTTAGTTGATATACGTTTTATATTATTGTGATATAGAAGAATACAGACCTATTAGGATTCTTATAGAAACGTTGCTAAATTTTTACTATCTAAGAAGTTGAATTCCAAGCAACTTTTATTTATCTCTCCCTTTTAGATCTTGTGGTTCGGCTTAGGCGATGACGATTCAATGAAATAACGTTACATATATATTATACGTTATATATATTATGGTATGGTAATGGTTATAAAAGATATGATATATTCCTTTATTGCTTTGAATGTATCTTCTTTGTGAACTTAGAGCCTGAAGGTCTTTTAACCATCGGTTTCGTTACGCAAGTTACACACCCCGATACCTTTTAGAATCTATTTGCAAGGAGTATATAATTTCCCCTACAGTAGCGACGTAGCAATTTTCGTTCCCTGGGGCTAAACGTACCGGTTTGGCTTTCGTAGTGTTTCTATCAAAGGATTTCGAAAATATGTTTATAAAAATTGTCGTGGAATGAGTATGATAATAAATTGTGAGTAAAATTTGAAAATCAAAAACGAAATTTGATGTAATAACGTAAGAAAATATAGTACCAATATACATTTTAGTTATATAAAATTTGTAATTGGCACTTAAACTTTTTTAAAGTTTAGTAGCCATCTTCCAACAACTGTATTTTATTTTATCTTTTTATATAAATTAAATGAAATGAGAGGAAAAGTTCTTTTGATTCATAGTTTTATACCGTGGATTATAAAGCAAATTTTCGTTACTATATTTCGTCTCACGTATCAAAGCAATTTTTATGATAATAATTGATTCTCTCTTTTAAAGTAACCTAGTCTGACATAAGGATACCGTCAAAGTTATTCAATTCACGCACAGGAAAAACATTTGTAAAGGCAATTCACATACATGTAACATCTTATCTAACATCCCACTCTGTCAAGTCAATATTGGAACAGACATATTGGAAAACACCTGAATATGATGTTATTGTAAAAACTATTAATTACATACATATTATTAACATGAACTTATATTAAATATTGGATTGTGAAAAATCGCTTATTTTGAGTTTTCATTTATTTCATGAATATTAGCATTTTATTTCGAATTTGTGATAATTTTCAAATAAAAGTACCAAAATCTATTGAGTTCTGAAATAATTTCGGTGTAGTTCACAATGTCTGGGGTGAATATAAGATTTTCCTATTGGCCCGAGAGTTCATCCTCCAGGCCTGCCGCCGTCAGTGAGGTGTTTCAAAATAATAAAATTATTTATTACATAATAATTATCTTAATCTGAGTCGTATATTTCGTTTTGTGACGATTTTAGTCGATTCGATTTTATCGACGTTCGCAAATTTATTTCAATCGCTAAGAGAAAATCAGCTTTTAAGAATGTTTGCAGTTCTTAATGTCGCTCGTCTCTCGGACTATATTATGTTTACGCGTTAGGTCGTTCACCATGCACACGCGTAAGTGGGTCATGTTCGATTTATTTTTATACTATGACAGATATTTCATCGTTCAAATTAAAGACTTATTTATCATGTGTTAAAAGCACTAGCATAGGACGTTCCGTTGGTCACATTACTGCTCTATCGCTTTAACTTGAATAATTACTTTTTTATGTGATCTGTGATAGTACTTTCATACGCCTTACTATGGATTCTTAAGGAAATGTCTAAGAAGCCTATAATTATTACAAAATAATAATAAAAATCATATTAGTACAAGAATTCGATCGTACATTCATCATGACTTTAATAAAAACAAAGCTACAAAATATATATTATTCTCAAATTGTAATAAATTATAACACAAATTTTTGTATAACGATGTTTATTGTTATTAAAAATACTTAAAGTGTTAGCTTTATGAAAGTTCTTGCTGCTTCCCTATTTCAACGACGGGCCGAAGTAACTTAAACAAACAACATTAATAACCCTTCTGAGTAAAATAAACTTTCAAGATTTATTTGTTACGATCATTTTCATATTCTTACTTTTATAACACGAATACAAAAATAAATATCATATTCACTACAGTAAACATTGTGTGTAAAAATTTTATTATCATACTAGCTGTGCCCGCAACTTCGTTCGCGTGGATGTCGGAACTTAATTAGTATTTTTTAGTGCGAAGCGCTGTTGGAGGATACCGATACAAATCATTTTTTTTATTTATGCTAGTGCTTCTTTATAAACAACATTAGCTAAGACTCCTACAAAACTCAAATATGGCCGGCAGGCAAATATGGGCGAAGGTCATTCTTTCAAAGAAAATCTTGATACCGCGATTCAGGAAATGACGTTACACGCACAACACCATCTATCGAACAATACTGCACTCAGTTGATCTCTAGTTATAGTCCCGTCTAAGTTCGAATACTCGTAGATGGCACTGTTTTAATATTTTACTTCGGAAACACAATTTTTTTTATTAATTTACATTTTTTATAAGTGGTGAACTGATTACGATGAAACAAAAACCTTAATGTTACTTCAATTTACGCACATATTGTTGTGTATAAAAGTTACGTGAAGTTGTGAGACCAAATGCACATAACCCTAATTTTACTTCTGGAATTTCTCTACTTCTTCACTTTAAACTCAAATATCTTTTGATAGACTGAACCGATTGCAATGAAACAAAAACTAAATATTGGAACGAAGTTCCTTACGGCAGGCTGGAGGAGATAGGGATTTTGCTGCGCGACCGAACTGAAAAAAATGTGATAGTAAAAGCGTGGAATAAAACCGTTAAATAGTGCGCAGGCGCGACAGTCGTCATAGTAACAATGGCAAGTGAAGTAACAAGTGACTTGAATGCAATTGACAGTGATAATAGTGGGAAATTATTTAGTGCAAAAGAATTAAATACGTAAGTATTAGTTGATTTATAAATATAAAATATTTTACATTGGTTATTTTATTATTATTATTTTACATCCGAACTCATTACTCATGTACTATATTAATATAATTCTATCTGATTAATGTTTTAGAACAAAAGTAAAGTCTTACAGTAAATGTGTGAGCACTGGAAATCTAATTCGTCACCTTCGTGATGTTCATGGTCTACGAGAAAAGGGTATAGCTGCTAAAAAGACAATACAAGATTTTTTTACTACCAGCAGGCCTTCAACTTCAAAGCAGAGTATATCCTCAGCGTCGTCAACTAATGACAAGTGGTTCCTAGCGCGAGATCTAGCTCTCTGGTTTTGTCACTCTTTGATGCCATTTAACTCAGTATCAGACAAATGAATGCAGGACTTTTTCATGGTAGGTACACGTGGTGTACGTAGATAACTTAAAATAAAGAATTTCTTCATTTAATCCATAGACTTGACTTCAATGATTAAAGTTAGTTACCTTTTTTTAGAAATACAAGGTAATTGGGAACACAGCAGATTTACCATCTCGTTTTACAATATCTGGAACGGCTCTGGACGATGTATTTGAAAGCTGTTTATCACATGTGAAAAAGACAATTCAGCTAGATGCGTCATGCTGTGGAGCAATAACCTTTGATTTGTGGAGCGATCAATATCGGAGTCAAAATTATATCACTTTCACATACCATTATCTGACAGAAGGTATATATTTTTCCCTTTTCCTTTGTTTAAAGTACAATGTAAAGTGAGAATCTAATTGTAACAATATGTTTTATACAGATATGCAACTCAAATATTTCACGCTATTAACGACCTTAATAACCGAAAAAAAAACTGGTCAAAAAATTTGGGATCGCTGAAGTAAGAAATGACTTTGGATTGCTTGATAAAACTATTTTTGCTGTCACGGACGCCGGAGCAAATGTTAAACGTGCAGTCGATTTGGCTTCACTTAACAGTCATCTCTGCTTGGGCCATGGTCTTCATAATTTGGTGACTGTCGATGGAATAAATTCGACCCAAGAAGTAAAGAGACTGGTTACAAAGTGCAAAAAATAGTGAAGAAGCTGCGATATAGATTACCTGTATTAGAAGCTGAAGCTGATAAGGAACAGCGAAAAATAATTGTTTTACTAGAAAAAACAGGAGAAGATTTGGAAAACGACGAGAGGGATCCAATCCTTGATAATTTTGTGTACGATTATAATGAGATGGATGATGGCGATTCCAGTGAAATCGATGATTTTATGAAGCCAATACCAAGCATAAAAACTTCGACACCGACCCGCTGGCACAGCGTTTTGGCCATGCTAGAAAGTTTAAATCATTCTTGCAATCGTTACGCTTCCAACATCTTGCTTGACAAAATTGGCGAAGAGCAACTTAAATTAAACAATTTTGAGTGGAAGTTAATGACAGATTTACTCACATTTCTAAAAAAAATCAAGTTCATTGTAGAAATACTAAGCTCTCAAAAATCCACATCTTTAAATGTTGCGCTGATATTCCGATCAGAAATTAAAGACGCACTACAGTCCTCAGATGATGATGAACCACTTGTATTGTTAATTCTTAAAAGAAATATGATGGATAAATTAAATCACCGATGAAAACTGAAACTCAGTCTGTACCTGTAGATGATCCAATTGAACAAGAATGTTGGAAATATTTTGCAACATGCAAGCTGCAGGATCTTAAAGATGTAGTTTTCTTGAATTACTGGCTTGTAAATAAGGATTCTTTCCCGTGGCTTTCTTCGCTAGCGACGTCGATTTTAGGAGTACCCGCAACAAGTACGCCTAGTGAAAGAGTTTTCTCGACCGCTGGGTTAGTTTTGTCTGCCAAAAGGTCTAGATTGACTTATAATCATGTAAACAAAGTGATATTTATTCATGACAATTATAGTGCATGCAAAAGCGCTATTTTATAGTAGTCCAGATTTATTTAATTTTATTTATGTCAGGTTTCACTTCACATTTATTGTTGATTAATGTAGTACAATATGTTTTTCAGATTCAAGATTATTGTATATTTATATTTTATATAATATATATTTCAGGATTATTTTACGTTTCGGTTGCGGTGATTTTGTAAATCGATCTCATCGGATGGTTTACAAAACAATTTTGGGTTTAATAAAACTAAAGCTTTGTTTTCTCTTTAAGATAATTAGGTAAATGAAAATTATTCAAATTACTACTAAACTTTATTGTTATATTTATTTTATTTGATTTTATTTTAGTTTTACTTAAAGAGACATATTTTATTATTTTAGTTGATAATTTGAATTACGTTTTTTTTTTATTTTACGTTATATATTATTTCCTAAAATACTGAATTTCCTTAATACTTTCCTGTACTTAAGTAAAAACTAATCAGCAAAATTTAAGAGAAAAATCAAGAAAACCTACATAAAATTGAGCACGATTTTTTTTTGCAAATTGTGTCGATTCTACATTAACCGAAGGAACTTCGTTCCTACCTGGTGTCCCACGACACCTTATATATTTTATTTTATTTAAGTAAAAACTAAATATTACTTCAAGTTACGTTCAATCGTTGTGTATAAAAGTTATCTACATTGCTTTCGTACATTTTACGTGATGCCCGGATAAATAAACAGACAAACAGACAAAAATTCTAAAAATGCTGGAAATGGGTTCTATTGGTTATCCTTTAACACCCTGGCTATTTTTTTTGTAATTTTTTTTGATGTACAAAAACGACTTTTCTACAGTTTTATTATATGTATAGATTTAATACATATAATGCATTTTTGGACCAAACTATTGCTTCTTAACGAGCTTAGAGATTCTAAAATATATTAAAACAAAATATCTGGGAATGAAATATTACAATTCTAAGGCGTATTGATTAAATTAGTCATTTCATTTTAATTTTATTTGACTTCTAAATGACCCTCCTGTTTGTTTCGTTAGGTTATAGGTATTTTTAATGAAAAATTTTCCACAATGACTAATTTTCTATACCTATGCCTTAATTTCCTCTACTTTTTAGTTCCAAGAAAAATCTAGTAGAATCCAATAACTTGATCTTTTTTTAAATATAGATTCACCCTTACGCCATACATCATGATCCTATAAGTATCGAACTAGCATCAGAAACCATAAATTATTGTACGGCTAAGACGCGGTATTTAAAATTACTACTCAACACGCATTGTCCTAAATTCCTTTCAAAGTGGAGAATGGAATGATACACTACTTAGTTCTGTTCTGTAAACACCAAAGGGCCTCCTTAATATAAATGCGACAGTTTTTATGTCGGTTTGTTGTACGTGGCAACGTGAGTCGTGACATCTGAGTAATGTAATGCTTACATAGTTTATTAGTGAGAGAAAACCAACAATCTATTTTGTCTTAAACATCAGTACATATAAATATAATTGAAGTGTCTGTTTTAAATTTAACAGATTTTAACTAAACGCATATAAAACTAAAATATACGGTACCTCCTTATATTAAAAAACAATTTTTAAAATGTTTGTCTGTCAGTTTTTTCCGTCTAATCGATGAAACGGCTGGACCGATTTTAACGGGACTTTTACTCGCAGATAGCTAATGTTAGAAGGAGTAAATTGGGTTAGTTTTATTTTATTAAAATAAACCGTTTAATTTATTTTACCTTACACCCAGCGAAGCGGACCGAGTTCGCTAGTTTAAAATATATTTACTTGTATTTGATGCTTATTCGTATAAAGTAAAAAGTCAAGAGGTGTGTCACGTATTAAATAATCTTTTAAATCCGTTCATATATTGTTATTTATAATTGCAAATTACGTTGTACAAAAAAACTAATTTGATAACTTTAGTACCATTTGCGTATTATCGACATTCACCTTGAAGATTACTAGAGCGTCTCAACCGCAGGTTTGGCAACAGTCGAGGTTACTTGAATGTTAATGGTTGGCGTAATTGTTGAAAACTAGTTTTCTTATAACTGTATATTTTTGGTAGCAAAATTCATAAATTGAATATTTCTAAAACTAATCTAAATTAGCTAAGGTTTTTTTTATAAGATAAGCAAATAGCAATTTATTTAATAAGAGTATATGTAAATATTTAATTAAAAAATACCAAATTTTTAAAACAGTTACCTGTGTTTAGAAATTTAAAGTTTTAAGTCAATAGCATGCTTGCTTTGTTTTTATAGATAATAATTAGAATACCTACAAAGACTCAGACAAATATATGATATTTGTTTTACAAATTTCGGAAACGGAAGAACAAAATGAAATACATAATTCATCCCTAATATTTATGTTATTCACTTCCTTGCGTGTATAAGACGTATGATGAATTTTAAAAACCCGTTCGTATGAGCACAATTTCATCGTTTGCACTCATAAAATCTGCTAAGATTTATTCCCAGAGTGAACTTACCTTTTTTGTCGATCGACCTTTTTATTCGTTTCACTTTCTTATTTTGATATCGTTAACCTTGAATAGCCGAAGTAGCAATACCATGTTACATTTATTGGCGTGTTTTGATGTATTTATTGATAAGGATTGATTTAAAAATTCTGTTTATGAATTTCGAATATAATTAAAACGTATTACTACATAAAAATATTTTAATCTTGACTCTAGGTTATTTTAATCTATATACATACATAAAAATGAATGTTGCTAAGCCCAAAACTCGAGAATGGCCGGACCAATTAGGCTATTTTTTTCACGGAAAGGTTTAATAATTTTAAAAATCTCAGTTTGTAAAAACTTATACTAAAGGGGGTATCTAGGGACGAATCTGAGTCGCTAGATATTATATGTTTTTAACGATTTATGGTATATTTAGGATTAATTATAGTATTATTTAAATATTTCTGTACATGTTTTTACTTTAAACCTACTACATATTAAAGTAGATATACATAAATCGTTTGACGCCTTCCTACATTTTAACGTATCACGACAAACTCGACGAAAGTTTTCGCAGCGGCTATTATTTGTTGGGAAACCAATAAAACTTCACTAACTGCATGAACTTTATATACTCTCGATTAAACTATTCATCACGCTACGGGTATCTGTCGGATAGTGAAAATATGTTATTACAATCATAATATAAATAAATGTAAATTGATAAATGTATTTTGTATCAACATTAAATAATTTCTGGTACAGTAAATTAGCAAAGAGCTCAAACTTCTGATATGTCGAAGATATTAGTCAGATTGTTTAGATTAGATAGTTTAGATTGATTGTCTGTACAATATATGAGAGTTAATAACTCAAAAGGGCAAAAAAATAGTAGTCGGTTGGCCTATATTTTTTCCTACTAAAAGATATACCTAATATTATGTTGCTGTAGAATTATTGCAATTACCGTTACGTATATTCACATTTTCTCTGATCAGACTCCAGGGAACCTTTTACACTCCTTAAAATGATCCTTGGTAAGACGTTTGCTAATTATGTTACGTAATTTTCAAAATAATGAATATATTTTAACCTGAACGAAAGTAAGGTTAATTAAAGTGAAAGTAGGGTTAATTGCTTTGAATTTTATTACTTGTTTATAAAACAACCTTTAAAGATACATAACGGTTTATTTGAACATTCATAGGTAATTGTAATAGTGCATGTTACATCTATACATCTATAGTCTATGTACATATAAATAAAATTGGAGTGTCAGTTTTTAATTTCAATTTAACAGCTTTTCATTAAATGCAAATGTAAGTATATACGATACTAGTATCAAAAAATCAATTTATAAAATTATTGTCTGTCTGTCTGATTGTTTCAGCTAATCTCTGAAACGGCTGGATCGATTTTGACGGGACTTTCACTCGCAGATACCTAATGTTATAAGGAGTAACTTAGGCTTGTTTTAGAATTTTATTTATATTAATTAGCTTAAAAATATATAAATAAAATATAAAATAATATTATCCCAGCGGCAGCGCGTTAGCTAATTAATTAAACTAATGACTCCGCTAATTACTTATTTTGGATAACAATTTACTGTCATATTCGCCGTGAGAATAATTTTGAACGTTTAATGACTAGCTCAATGTGTTTGTGTTTTAACTGTTTAGAGTGAACTATTAAGTTTGTTATATACTGAATGAAATTAAGAGTTTATCCATCTAGAGTATCATTAATTTAACTTTAATAACAATGTATTTCTAACTTTTGTAAAATGGTATATTTCTGAGTTCTGATACTTTTGTAAAATGGTTTTATACTTATTATTATTGTATTGTATTATTGTTATATGCTATAGAATTGATTAATATTTGATCATAGTATATTAAGAACTAATTGAGCAATACCTCTTACACACGTATTTTTATTTGATGAATTTTGTTTATTAATTAATTGTTACAAATTGGATACTCATATTTTTTAATTATTAATATTTCTTGTACTACAAAAAATGTAAAAAAACAGGCAGCGCTATAAAAATAATGAACTGAATACTTGACCCGAGCTTGTTTCATAACAAGTGGTCTTCATAAAAATATTGCTAGCAACAACGAATAGCGATATTTTTTGCTTTTTAAAATGCACAATGAAAATCATATTTTCATTCAATACGATAAAAAAAGTTAAACAAAAGTTAATTTTTTGCTATACCATAAACTAGGGACTAACCTTCGCTCCGCTCGAGTTGGTTCCCTAGGTACGTTTTCACAATTAAAAAAGATTTATAAATAAATAAATAAATAAATATGTTCGGACATTTTTACAACAGCCCCATCTAGTTCCGTGGTAAGCTACGAGGCTTGTATAACGGATACCAGATAGTTTATATACTACACATATAAATTTTAAATACATACATATTAACACCCATGACTAGAGAACTAGAGAACAAACATTCGTGCTCAACAAATGAATGCCCCCAGCTGGACTCGAACCTGCGACCGCTTGCGCAGAAAGTAGGGTCACTACCAACTGAGCCAAACGTGTTAAAAATTTCCCTCAGATGTGATCTTTTCACGTAGCAAAAAGTATCCTTTAAGTTTATCCGGATAATCAGCTATCATGATACCAAATTTCATAAAAATCCGTCCAATGGCTTCTTGTGATGCGGTTACAAATAGACAGACAGACAAAACTTCTAGAAACTATAAATTCGGCTTGCAACGATAATAATGACTGTTACAATGCGATTTTCCTAATAATATTTAATGTACATATTCCACTTAGTTATAATTTTATTATATGTATTTATTATTATATATACGAGTAGTCCTTTACATACATTACAATGGTTCAAAAATTGCTTTTTCAGGTCAGATAAACGTAAATACGCACGCATTTTTACACAGCTCTATTGTGTTGGTGCATTGACCCAGTAGTTTCGTAACGTATGTTTTTCTGTTATTAACACTGCTTTTGTTTGCGCTGAAGTTTTCCGACATACAAAGGCTGTTAGTAATGACTGTGATTTTTACGAGGCGTAGGAATGATTGAGCTACAATCCTTTCTTGTCGACTTTGAAAATGGGTCGCCTGTTTACACTTTGGCATGACTTTTAGCTTTTCACATTAATTAGCACTTTCATTTTACAGGGGTATCAACTCTGCTTTCTTATAATAGGAGGCTTTTGTATAAAATGAAACAGAAATATGTAAAAAGTGGAACACCGCATTATTAACACCAAATATCAGAAAGTATAGATGCTAAAACTATTTTACTTTTTTGACGACACGTTTAGCTCAGTGGGTAGTGACCCTGCTTTCTGCGCCAGCGGTCGCGGGTTCGAGTCCCGCTGGGGGCATACATTTGTTGAGCACGAATGTTTGTACTCCAGTCATGGATGTTTATATTTATAATATGTATGTATTTAAACTTATATATGTGTAGTATATCAACCATCTAGTATCCATAACACAAGGCTCGTACCTTATCGTGGAACTAGATATATTATATTTATTTGGTAGATTCATCAGAGGGAATAAGTATCCATTTAAAAATTATTTCTGACAATTTAGAGTGATTTTTTGAGTTTGAGAATATTGGTAAAACGGGTCTTTAAGATTGCAAAAGAATCCATTATTTTTAAACTAATCAAATAATGTTGTAAGGAAATACTAGTATTATATCAAAGCTTTCCTTATGTATAATGACTTGTCTATCCACATATTTCCTACTGCGATACGGAAGTGACCACGTGCTATCGAGCGCAATGTGATATCAGTAACGTATTCCAAAGCCAGTGGACAGGATCGAGTTACGCTAGGGTCCGCCACCTGGCGTACAATGCACATGACTGCATACGCCAGGTGCTATATGATCGATCTACGCGTTTTTAACACAGGAATATTTTAATTTCCTCTGTTTCCGTTTTTTTTATATCAGTATTACAACATTGTTGTCCTTTTATTTATAATTAGGTTAGCTAAACTAACTTTGTGGTTAGTCCATATTATCAATATTATATATACTATATGTATATTTATATTCATTAATTAATTTAATTTTTACATTCATAATAATTTTTATTTTATTAAGTAACATATTCTTCTATAACAATTCTTTGCATTTCTTATTTCGTCATTAAATTCATATACCTTTTGAAATGTTTGACATTGTTGTAAAATACCACAGTACATTACATTTTCACGCATCTCTTCTAACCTACCATTAAAACGTTAGACATTGCGTGATAGCGTCCCGGGAGTCGCTCGTACGTCTTTATTTCTATTTAAACCACACTATAAAAACTAAATATAGTAAAGTAAACCTTTTTTAACTGTATTAGAGTGCATGTTTGTATGAAGAAATCAATGTTTAGTCGTGCGACTCGCTTAATTACTCGACAATGAAGAATAGACGCTGCGTGTTGCGAAATTCCTATGGAATCTCTTAGTGTTTGTGATACAGTCTAGTGTTAGTGTTATAGATATAGCAACTGTTACGTTTATATAAAAATTATTCAAAAAACGTTAAGTACAGATAAGAAAAGTAAAAGGTAATCTAATTAGGCCGTAGGTCTGCCTAACAAAAATGTGTGCTGGAAGTATGTAGATTATTATCACTCTAATAAAATTTGCACCTTGTTCTATTATGTGATTTGTTATTATTTACTGCGCTGCGCTTTAATAAAGAAGAAAAAGTTGCAAGTCCTTTATTTGCGATTTTTGTGTCAAAGTTTATCATTCGTACATAGTAATTTCAATGATTCGTTGTCCAAATAAATATCGTACATAAAGATGAATATAGACGACCAAATAACGTTAAATAGATATCGCTCTCAGATGATAGTTTATTATATATTTTTTTATTAGTAAACACCATGTTATATTGTACTAGTAAAGATTGGATACATCGGCTTTTTAATCATTTTGGGTTTTAAGAGTAACATAATTTTTCAGTGGCAAACAAAAATTAGTACTAAGGCATAGCACAATCTGTACCTAACAGTGCCGCCTGCCTAACGAGCAGTCTAGTGTTATAGATTGGTAGAACGTGCCCGTGCTATGAGTCGGGAAGCACTCCTAGATTTTAGAACTAAATTTTATTCGATTAGACAGAATATACATTACTCACAATGTAATAGTTTGATTTACGTTGTATTAAAATGATACAATTATTCTTTCTTATTGGCAAAATAAAAGAATAATACTTATAAAAAATTTATTGATTCAATACTATATTATGTTTTTTTTATATTTACAGGTAAATAATGAAAGGGTTCTGCTAAATACGAGTAAGTCATTAGTCATATTAAATTTATAAGTCAATAAACCTTCCAAAATTCCGCCTTTCTTTAAGCAATGCCAAGAAATATATCTTGCTTTGCAATATCGTGGGAGGACAGTCGACTCCGTCGGGAGGCTCGTTTAACATAAATATTTGCAATTAAAATTAAGCTTCATCGCCCTATCCAGCTATTATTCAAATTGCACACCACAGGAGACCTCAGAAAGTTTCAAATTAATTAAGAGGGCTATAAGACGGCTCGTTAAGGAAATAACAATGATAGTCCCTCGCATCCTTATTTATTGTAGCCAAGAGAACTATTTCACTTGCCCCCTGTCATCGTCTCGACGATTTTGGCGGTCCCCTTAGAACCCTTTAAGGCTTTAATGTTTCATATTTGCTTATGTGCAACCCTCTAGATGCATTCTCGTCGTATGTCTCGCTTCGGGACTTGGCGGTTTTAATACACGAAAGTTCTAACTTAAGAGGGTACTCTGAGTGATTCTTGTGGGAAAAGTAATCACGTGCATGTAAGCTTTACATATGTTAAAATGTTTGTAAAAGCTTTAAGGTGTTGTCTTTTATGAACTTTAATGTATACAGTGTTTTAGTTATAATTTTTGTATTGATTTTATTATCCTACAACAGAATAATCATTTAATATTGGGAAACATACTTATTTTTTACAATAATGTGAATAGCGATATCAAAGTGAAACAACTTTAACGCTTGACATGATATCTACTTAAGTTCGTTGAGCCGTCTCACATTGTGTAGAGGAAGCGTTATAAGAATCTCGACTTGCCCCAATTGACGAATATTCTTTACGTTTCGCGTATTTTTATATTATATAACTTAGTATCATTTATGACTTGTTTTCACTATATTATATTGGTAAATTTTATATATTTTTCTAATAACTATTTTAATTGTACACTATTTTTTGTTAGAAAAAGTACTTAACTACTTAGGTGTATTTTACGTCTTCAACCTTTTCATCCCCTTTAGGGATTGAATTTAAATAAAGAAAACTTTCTTTTTAAACATGTATTTTTATTAGTTCAAGCTCGATTATCAATTGAGCACATTTTTTTCAATATCACAACACGATGAACATCGGCCTTTAAACGAGATATCAACAAACATACTATTAAATGTTTATAAATACTCGAAATGTCAAGAAAACGTAAATATTAAGTGGCAAGCATTAATTCAAGCGCATTCTGTGAAACGATAAGTACTACGCAATATTGAGCTTTAACGTGTGTGTACACTGTACGTACAAGAATTGTCGCATTTTTTTACAAAGTTTTTATAAGCTTGCATTTAAGCTTATAGTAGATAAAATCAAAACTTTAAAAAAAATTTATATAAAAAAACTTTAAAAAGCGTAGTGTAACACGTTAAAAAAACTTATACATATTGTTTATTATACATATATTCTGTCAAATTAATTTGTGATCGACTGATGAAACCAGACAAATTGTAATCTAACGGTTACATTAAACCTTTAATCATAAGTTAGTAAAGAATAAGATATTTTATTCGGGAGTCCGTAATAAAAAGACAGTAAATGATGATGATTAAACATAATTAACGTAGATAAAAAACGTACTGAAACAATGCATCGACCATTTTTCGTTGACCCTACTATAACGAGGGACCATGTGTCACTTGCCTCATTATCAATAGGTCACTGACATTGGTACAACTGTTTTATGATAAGGTTATGTCATTCTCACGATTACTTGTTACGATTTACCTCTTGCAAAAGTAGTTTTTACTCAATTACTATACATTTACAGACGAAATAAAATTAATATGGCACATTATTATTTCATCTGGTTTTTCATGTCCTTTATCAGTTTACGGATAACAAGTCTTCCAAGAGAAATTATATAGGAACCAGTTTAGCTCCATGCTGAACTATGCTATGGCAATAAAAAGAAATGTTGGCATTCACCATATTATCCTTCTATGAGTCTAGGAATCTAGTTTAATCCAGACGAGTTCAGTTTTTAGACTCTATGGGTGGAACTATTTATTGGTACACTATACATTATCAACTCTTTTATATGAAAAATAAAATTAATTATTCTGCTTCAAAGTCGTTCGAAATTTATGACTATAAAATTTACCCAGACAGTATTCTAGTGTTAAGGAATGTGTCTGGCTGTTAGCCCGCGGCGTGTTGACAAAGGAAAACTACAAGTGCTCTATACATCCTATTACATAGTAAGTCATGTAAATATTTATTATATATTTACATCTAGAATCTCTTCCGCTACTTGTGTATATAAATTTCAAAAAAGTTATTCGTAAGAAGTCTCTTATAACCTACGAGTATAAGCTAAAATGGAAATATTATTTATTATTATTAGTGAATAAATATTTACATCAAATTATCAAAAACAAAGTTGTCTTGTTTTTTCTTCTTCTTTTATTGTGTTTATTGAGTTAATGTTGGTAAACATCATCATCTATGTATCTAAAGATAACACAAAAAGTTAACTGCGTATGATTTACTTTTATAATGTATGCGACAGTCGATAGCATGAATGATGTATTATACTTATGAGAGTACTTATGACCTTATGAATCTGCACGAAGGCAAATTTTAATTGATAAATACCACTGAATTTCATATTACATATTCTTAAGTGATTCTCACTAGTTACTTCGGCAATATTTACAATGTAACACTAAGAGCCAATTTTTACAACAGCGCCATCTAGTTCCGTGGTAAGCTAAGAGGCTTGTGTTACGGATACTAGATAGTTGATATAATACACATAAATTTTAAATACATACATAATACATATTATAAATATAAATACACATAACTGGAGTACAAACATTCGTGCCTAACAAATTAATGCCCCCAGCGGGACTCGAACCCGCGACCGCTGGCGCAGAAAGGGTCACTACCAACTGAGCCAAACGTTTCGTTTTAGTTAAACAAGTGTATCCATTTTTAAATAACATTTTAAATTTTCATTTTAAATAAGTAATAATTACATATTGGCTAAGATAAAATATGAACAAGGTCGACGTGGCAGTGATATGCGACACTTGTGGTCAGATCTAATTGTGATTGATGGCTTCACATGAAAGCTTTGCCAAGTAATCTGTTTTATATCCCAGTTTGTTCTGTATATGGATTTAGCATTGAGATAAGTTGTTGTATCTACTTGTTTTTACTTCTCACGTACATTGCTCTAAGTTATTGAGCATTTGCAAATTGCAAATATTTATACGAACTAAAAATTAATTAAAAAAGATTTAATTTTTACTTTATAAAAATAGAAATATAATAGAAATCAAATCTTACTCTCAATATTAAATAAAAGAAGTGACTAGTATTTAATTTACAATATGAACAAAATATCACAAAGTATATTGTTTACATACACCTTAAGAATTATTGCCTTTATAACCCTCTATAAAATGAATGTAGGGACAACATTATTTTAGGTTATCATTAAATAACATAACCGCTTATTGCTAATGGCTCCCGAGTGTCATACCTACACCTAGTATTTTATTACTTTCCATGCATTATATTTTATCCATCTAGTACAGTAGTTTAACGAAAGTGATCCCACTGGCATGCCGCCAGGACTGTGGATATCACGACAGACAAATATTTTGGGGCCAATTCATTTGAGCCCGTGCATGCCATATATTCTACTTCTATTTATGCGCTAGGCTTAATATGATCATTTTGGTTTATTGCTTTAATCAAACTGTTTTCGTAATACAATCAAAGTTTGGATGCCCCAATTAACAAAAAAAAACAAACATTATATTAAAAACATTGCTCTCTGAAAGTTTAATATTTCAACATTCAACACGATTTTCTTATTTTTATAATACTTGGTTCTATATAAAAATATTTTGTGAACTACCGACCTCCCCACGAAGCCTAAACCAGATCACACAAGTCATTCAGTAAAATCACCATCAAAATAAAAAGCACTAATCGTATAATAAAATTTTAATATACTTATATTTACACATATTTAACCTTATTTAAATATGTGTACATATAAGTATATTAAAATTCTGCGTAGAATCTGTACACCAAATATTTATGAAAAATCTTATTGAAATAGTCATATTATAATAGTCATATATAATACAAAAGTAATATCTGTCAGTCTGTCGGTCTGAGAACGCATCATAAGGAAACTACTGAACAGATTTTGGTGATGTTTAGTATAAGGGTTATCCGGATTTTATTAAACCATTTTACTGCTGGAAAATATTTTATTTCTGAGAAATCTTTACTAAACGTTAAACATACCGTCATACATTACTAATCCATTAAGAAAAATTTTAAAAAATACTCGAGTGAATTTTACAGTGAACGCATTTATTTTCATGTTCGCTTTTTAAAAGTAGCGGACGCTCGAACATTTCGTAACAAACTTTCATCAGACATCAACTAATTAAATTCCCGCCGGACAAATATTTTAGTCGAGTTTTGAATATCAAATTAGTTCATAACTTAATGGTTCATTTGACGGATGTTTCGTCGCCGGTAAATTGAACTACTTTTAATTTGTACATTTTATTAAAAACTAAACAAATAATTGATCACTATGTCAAGTTACAAGAAGATCAATAAACTTTAATTATTTAAATTACAACAACACGCCCATTTTTGCTCAGGTCCTCACTTAGTCATCTAATAATGATTACAATACTTATAATATCTATGTCGTTATCGTTCAGGGTGTCCCAGAACGTAACCATAACCTGGCACGAGAAGAAAGACCCTCTTAGTCAGTAAAAAAAAGAATCAGCGCTCTACTCACATTAGTACTCGAGTACCAGTCATTTTAGTGAAAAGCTAAAAATGTGGTACATTTTTAGCTTTTCCCGGAGTGGAATTTGTGGGCATTGTGACTGGAGTTTTCAATTGTTTGTATGTTTTATTGCTGTTACGGCCTTGCAAGAAGCCACACTAGTTGTTGTCAAATCAATTAAATCGGAAGCAAATGTATTTTTAGAGAAAAAGAATTAAATATCATCGGTACATGTACCTTAAATTTACTATCACTTAACTTTGACTACTCCTACTGAAAAAATAATAAACTAAGCCCAGCAGACAAGTTGATTCAAAAAATAGTCCGTTTCATGGAGATTCTAAAATGCTATCACATGTACATCTCCTGTAATAAAATAGTACTTAATTTTATTTTTTTCCGATAGATAATAATTTTCAGAATATTGAATTCTACGAGACTGACTTTGATATTCTATTTTTTCTTTTTAATGTCACTCTAAAATCTATACTAATATTATAAAGCTGAAGAGTGTTTTGTTTGGTTGAACGCGCTAATCGCAGGAATTATTAATAAGGATATAAATATTATTTCCAAATTACGGTGACTTAATTCATTCTCAGCACAGTAATGGTGAATTGTAGTAAATGTTTTTCGCGTTGTTAGCAGGTAGTACAGGAAATCCTAGTTATTCGAGTGGTGCAATTTAACTGCAAAGGGAATAAACGAGGCAAGCCTGAGCTGAACTTGTAAAGTACAGTGAGCTATAGAATTCCGCAAAAAGTACACAACTCCACATAGCTCTGTTTCTAAAGGAAGCTTAGCGGATTTTTTGTTTTGCTCTAATAGAAATAGCTTATATTCATATTTTGTGCTTCTAAAAAGTAAATAGGAAACCGCGTTTAAATGGTTCGCTAAAAATGCTTTATACTTCCTTTTTTACATCTTTATGTAATTATTTTGTTTAGAGTGCTGTTATTAATCTAGTAAAGTTTTAGGTAAAATTTTAAATATTCAAAGTTCTTAGAAGTTAATTTAATCGTCAATTATATTATGTATGGTATACATACCTTGTTTATTAGAACTGGTGTTCTTCAGCATATTGCAACTTAGTTATAAGAATTAGGAAACTTATAATTAATATAAAACAAACAAAAATGCTAGTGGAGATGCAAGGTCATAGATATATTGTATATTATAGTCTTTAAATGAAACCTCTATCAAAATAAATAATTTAATTATATACCTACTTGCTTAAAATATTAAAAAATTAAGCCTTTTTAATAAATCTTTGCACTTTTAAAAACAGTTCATGCAAACAATGTTATATACAATTATTATTAAATCAAACAGTCAGTCGTTAGTCTCGAGGACGTAACTTTATAGTTCTTAGAAACACTTGTACTAGGAAGCCTAATAATAGCCAATGTAGGTCTACTGGTCGTCGACTTAATTCTATTTCAGTTATAAATTCAGTTTAATCTTTTTATAGTGTAATAAAAACTCCTTATACATGACCTATTAAATAGAATTTTATTAGGAGATTTATCATAGCAAATCCTTCAGAGAAATTTTATGAGTAAACATGATGAAAAGCATTAAGAAACTGAAGAAATCGATTTCGTAAAGTATTATAATGCATGCTTTAGTGAGTGATGGTTGTATTTTATCTCATGACGGTTGTTTACAAACAAATCTTTGTATTCAAAGTTTGTATACATTAAAACATCTATACGATATTGCTCCACTTTACTTCGTTACAGTTTATGGCTCATAAAGTAGTTTTAAAAACATATTATGTAAAAAATGGAGATAATTCTTTTGAACGAACTTTTTTTACATATAAACTTCATATGAGACCGATTTAATTGAGTCGAGAGCGAAAACAAATTTATACCGCAGTAAACCGCCTATATACTTCAAAGCCTATTTGCAGTACACCTTTAAACTCCCGCTTTGTCAAACACTGAGTTACGAAGCCGTGTTATCGTACGCCCTCGCCATTACAAATGAACAAACTAGAGGGTTGGAGGAAAAACTTTAGTGGTTCTTTAAAATATATATTCCGACAACTTCATGTTAATATTTATAAATAACATAAAAAGTACTTATTCCAGGTATAAATATAAATCCATTCGTAAGATATCGTTTATTTTATGTTCAAATTGGCAATCTATATAGCATTTTATGAGAATAACGTATGAATATATTAAATTCCTTTTGACTTTTATATCCACTATTCCCTTTGAGTCTTTCATGACCAGTTTGCAATATTGGCATTCCGCTATCATGTAATTCAGCTTCAATATGAATAAGCTTGTTGTTGACATAGGACGGATTTCGCTTTCATTTTGAAGTATTCAAATAAAACTCCTCAAAACTAAAACATTTCAAAACTCATGTTTATTTTTGTAACTTAAAATTTTACTAAAATAACAATATTAACTACAATTTACTAACACTTTAAGGCATTTTATTAAAAAAGTGCCGCTACATTTATGTTTTTACTGTATTTTAAATTGCTTTCTTAACTGCGTGGTTTCTATCAAGAAATCCAGAGATTTGTCGGGGGAGAATGAATCCCTCGCAGTAGGTACATCGTGCGCAGGAAATGGGTACCAAGTGTTATTCAGTCCACCAAGAATAGGGAGAAAATGTCAGTGAACGCTATTATTATAGCGTAGCTACTCGTACTAGCTAGTAATCTGTAGACTTCCAACATAATTGTATGAAGAGAAAGAATCATCCAGAAAGAATTTATAAAAGTAATTAGAAACATATAGCAATTATTTATTTTTACGTAGAGACAGATGTACAAGTAGTAAATTAAACTGTCTTTTTAGATTGTTACAGGGGTTTATTTGATTTTTGATTCCCGAGATTTCGAATCTTTCACAACAATAGTGTTCATAATGGTAACGGGAGAGACTATTGTATTGTTATAGAGGTCTTAGAGGCACTACACAGATTTTACTGACACTCTACGCAAAATATTTACAAAACGTCAAACGACAAAGATAAAAAAGTCAGAAAATATAGTTTTATTTTAAATGTCCCATATTCGCGAAAATCTACGAAAGTTTCAAGTAAGTAATATTAAGTAAAAACACTACCTTTAAAAAATGCCAATACTTCATTTATATAAAAGTGTTATACAATACATAATAATAATATAATAAAGTTACCCTTGATTTTTAAAGTAAAGTTAAATATATGAAAAAACATTAATTTCACCCGCGTTCACGAAATGACTATCTTCTCCTCATCAAAAGGTAGGTTCGTCAGGAAGTGAGACATTCTGTCGAAGCAATGGGGCGGGACAATTTATGTACTGCGAAGATTTGGCGCTCTATCATAGGGTTGATAGCTCTTTACGACTACATAGACTATTTCAATCAATTGCAGGGGTTGGTTTTTATTCAAAATAGTACTGTATTTTGCTGTTGTATTTATTAATATATATTTATACTATTATGCGCTTTGTAGACCACGTATATTGAGTCAGCGATATGTGCCTTATGAAATAAGGTTACAGAATTATTATAATATTTTTACTAAATTACATCAAAATATTATGATACACCAAATAACAATTAGATAATATTTTAAAAATTAAATCCAGTGCTCATAACCAAATCATGCTTAATTTAAACTGACACATACTTTAGAAAATGGGATTTGTTTATGTCCTTAATATTTTGGCATTTTAAGCTACTTACTTTTAATGAATGTCGAAATCTGTGTTGCAAATTAATATGCGCGTTGACATTTAAAGCCTTGGATATTTCATAAATAATTCGACATAATTTTAATCAAATCGCAACATGAAGTTGAACGGGAATGTCGTAACTGGCTTTAATCAATGAAATTGTCCGGTTAATCCGTGCGTTATCACTGACCCACTTCTGAACAATGGCCGAATGTTTGCTTCGTTGATACCGTCGCAAACATTGTAGTATTTAATTGGAAGACAATGTTTGTATTAGCTTACGTATATGATATTTACATAAACATAATGAATTAACTGTGTGATTGTGTAGCTGAGTAATCATGTACTGTTAGCGGGTAAGTTCTTTGATCTTAAAGGAAATTATATTATTTCTTAATACATTATATTGAGGTTTAAATGTTAAATAAAAACGTAAAAAATAATAAAAAAGTGAGAGCAAAATGATGAAATCTTTCCCTCGAGTCAAGGCTTACACTAGATCACATATTTACAAAGTAATGACCCCACTTGTTGTGCCTGCGGTCGTAGGTTCGAGTCCCGCTAAGGAAATTCAATTGTATGATGAACACGATTGTTTGTACTCCAGCTAAGGATGTTTAAATTTTTAATATGTACATAAATGTATTAAAAATCATACCTATATATGTAGCGTAACAGCTATCTGGTATCCATAACACAAACCTCGCAGCTTACCACGGGATTAAATGGTGCTTCGTGTTAAAGTGTCAACAATATATAACGTACATGGACGTATTACCTAAGGACCAGTCAAAAAATACAAATGCATGAAAACACTTTCAACCATTTGAAGTATAACGCACACAAAGAATTGACACAATACATCAAAATTCACTCTAATGCTAGTGCTTGAACGTAGTCGATAAAATACATACATCAATGACATTTTAAATATTAATAATAAATATTGTTTGATTTTTCGCCGACAATCAAACCCAGAACGTTCGAATGGGAAAGAAAAGGCGTATCATAAATAAGCTGTAAGGCAAAGAAAATAAAGGGAGAATAAAGGTGGGGTAAGCTTCCGGTATTTATATTTTAATTATACTAAAATAAGCAGGACATTGTTATGAACGTCAAGGCCGGTAAAGGTACGTCAGCTTATGTGTCTCGTCCTTAGTTAATACGTCTATGATAACGTATTAATCCATGGTATTTTTTCACATGTGAAATAAAACGATTTTTTGGGTATTGACCTACTTTGAAACAATAGTTGATGCCATGTGCTCACATGATGCTGGCAAATATTGTGGATATAAATAATTCAACACGTTTTCACACTAGAACTCTTTCGGCGCACTAATTATTATTTTTATTATTTACTAGCGACTCACCCTCGCTTTGCTCGGGTTCGACTTTAGGTTGAATTTCAGCGAAGCCACGCGTAATAGATATAAGTTCTAAAATATAACCGTCTTCTTTTCTGAAGTCGGTTAAAAAGTAGCCTAAGTTACGCCTTATAACATAAGTTATCTGAGTGAAAGTCCCGTCAAAATCGGTCCAGCCGATTCAGAGATTAGCCGGAACAAAAAACAGTCAGGCAGACAAAAAATTAAAAAATTGTTTTTTTTTAATTTTTTGACAAAATAATTTTAAAATTGTTGTTAGTACCGTATATATGTAATTCCATATCAATTTAGAGAAAAGCTGTAAAATGAAAATAAAAAACAGACTCTTTAATTTTATTTATATGTATAGATTTATAATATGTATTTAAGTACATTCATAAAAACATACCTAAATGTAACTAAACCTTATCGAACCCATCGTTATCATAGAAAGCGTTTATGCCATATAGTAGTGTGTTTGTTATAGAAATATTTAAATAAAGAATTTTTGAGACTACTTTTTTATATTTTCTACAAGTTCTTTAAAAGTATATTGTGATGTCAGTTACAAACAAAAAAAGTGAACATAAATCTATTTTGAACTTTATATCAGCTCACTCTTAATGTTGATTTATGAACCGTTAGCTCCTTTCTATTCGATGACAATCGTTAAGATTTATTTACCGGAAGAAAATACTTTTGATGTTCCGCCATAATGTACCTTAGTAAAGGATATCAATTTATCTATTGAAACAAAATACAGTTAAAAAAAAATATTTTTTCTGTTTATTAAGAAGTCTTATCTACTTCAAGCAAACATAATTAATGTTTTAGGTAAAAAAAATATTTCGCTAAAAAAGTTATTACACTATGTTAGTACTACAAAGTTTAATAGTACATGATAATTATATACTTCTAATATAGATTATTATATTATTATTATTTTCTAACCATTCGAACGAAGGAGGTGTAATAAATTTTACCTGACACCTTCTTACACCATCATTATTGGTTTTTACGCTTTCTACTAGTGGTAACGTTATAAGATTTTATCGTGTAAGATGATTACCTATCACGAGTATAACATAAAGTGAAGTTCATTTGCTATTTATGAGGGATATTAATCGTATCTTACCATAATATTTTTGACCAATTTCAAAAGAAAAAGGTTTAGATGTGTTTTTGTAACAAACTGTATGTTCGGCAATCGAAAATCGATCGTTATGACTCTTTTATATCTCGAAGGTACGCATATAAATGAACCAAAAAATATCCCCTGAGGGCGCAATTACTTTTTATGTTATTTTAAAGTAGGTATAATATAATATATCTTCTTAGTAAAAAAGAGTTAATTTAAATATTCAGTCATGTTCTGAATGCTTGTAACATCAAAACTGAATTTCTATAGTACAATTTTTAAATTAACTGCAATCCTATAACACTAATTCTTTTTAGTGCAAAAGTTCATGTTATATGGAAAATATCTAGCACCATTCATTTGGTAACAGAATGCGAAATCGATGCGGACTACGAGTCAGTGACTCATAAGCTGAACTAGTATTGCGATTAATCAGCTAGCTAGTAGCTTGGTTCAATTCGTTAGTTTTGATTTAACGATTTGTGTTGATAGGCAGTAGGATATTAACGGGCAATTTGTTATTTTAGTAATGTTGACTGATTTCGTTATAGAAGTAATGTCTACTGTTATAATATAGGTTCATATATTAGAGAATGAATAGATTAAATTAAAGAGCGAAAGTATCAGTGGGAGTAACATAAAGCTGTATATCAATATATCTTGTAGCTTTTACTTTCCTTTGCTATAATGACTAATTTTAAGAAATTTTGATTAAGAAAGAGTAGTATTAGTAAAGCTTTCATAGAGTAATAAAGGAATGAAACGCTAAAAGGGGAAGTTATTTTTTTACAATCATATTTTGAAATACAAAAAATTGCATATTTATAAGAAGTACCAGTAGCAGCTGTTGAATGGGTTTCTTATTTTGGGGCATCTGGTCGTAAATTAGACACGAACCGTTGACCTAACCTACTTTGCAATTCCATGAAAATACACATGTCTTGCAAATGCCACCTCCATAGAGTCCTTCATCTTAATATCATTAAGTATTAACTAACACTAGCCCTGTGGTCAAAATTCGACTTTAATATTTATTAAAAAAACTGTTTATAAAGAGAACTTATTTACTCATATTAAAAATACCAATCTAATACCTAATTTTATTGGTAACACTAGTTCATTAATAACTATTGAACAAAAAAATTTATTAACTATTATTAAAACCGTTGTTAATACTATGTACTATTATTAAAAAATGGTAATACTCTAAACTCTAATGTATTGTCACCCCAGTACGAGCAAGTATTTTGTTTTTACATACTTTCCTTGCGGGGGAGACTTCTCCTGCTTTTCTTTTTTCGTATACGGATTTTGTTTCAAAACAATGTTAAGAGTTGCATAAATCCCAAAATGTGGATTAAAAGGTAGGAAAAGAACAAATAGGATAAAAGAAACTTTTTTAATTAAACCGTGCTCGGGTTCGTAATAACATAAACCAAAACGTGAAGGACTGTAAAAACAATGCCTAAAGAATTTCAATGAACTGCCTGTACTGGCTAAAATTAGAATAAACATAATTGAGGATATTTACCTGTTTCTTTTACAAAATAGGATACATATTTATTATTTTATTATGTAGCATATCGAAGCTTAAATATTTACTTAATTCGCTCTACCATTAATTAAAGTTAATTTTGTACAATATTTATTGTACAAAATTAACTTTAATTTGACTTATAATAGAGAATAAATATTTATTTACAGTAAAGAAAATTACACGTAAACTTAACTATATATTCAAAGCAAATGTACAGTTAATTACATATTACTATACTTATAATATACATCATGTATCATTTACATCACGTTGACAATAGTTATAATAGTTATTAGAAATGGAATGGAATATTGTAAATAGATAGGCCCGTCGTCGTCTTGATTTAATTTAAAATGAAGATAAAATACAAGATATCGTAAGTTGTAAATGAATATAATATCTAAGATTTTTTGCTCCTACACCATTATATAAAGTTTTGTAATTGCGAGTAAAAATGTAATAAAGTGATAGTGCCGATATATACTTCTAATTAATTGTATAACAAACTTAATAAAATATTTTTATTACTTCATGATTGTAACTAACCTAAATATATGAACATATGCAGTTAGTTTTTTATTACCTCTCCGATTGATTACACTGTATTAAAAAATATATAATTCAGACGAATATACCTCCTCCTTTTTGGAAGCCGGTTAAAAAACTAAATATTAAGTGGGCGGTCTAAAATGGACTGCAGTAAAGCTGTCTTGAGACCGAAAAGATTTTAGAGAAAATTTTAATATGGTTAAAGGGGAAACTCTAGTGCACTAGGGATTAAATTTTAAATTATAACAACGATGCAAAAGCTAACAGCTTTTGGTGAATAAATTTAGTGCTTAGTTTTATAGTCACTCTACATAGAATATTATATTCTTTGATGAGAGAGATAGACATATAACATGTGCATCTACTACTTACATAGTGGTCAGACATAATAAAAGAAGAATATAGAGAATATCTACTGCTGAAAACGTTTTGATATAAAATTTTTTGCTAATTTAATTTGCCCAAAATACGTAATTCTTCCAGTTACTTTCTCACAATGAACTAAATTAATAATTAGTTCTTTTAAGGCAATATAATGTGAATAATATAATTTAATGAATTAATTCACTTATAAGACATTTTCTAATAGGCAAAATTTACTTTTATAGTTTTTATTGACTATATACCTACATAATTATTGTAAAATTTCATCGTGTGGATGTATAATCGTACTTAAATAATTGATATCGTGAGTTCAAATGAATAATGTATTTGTTTGTCGTATTTGGGTCAATCAAGCGAATACAAATTGAACTACAAGTGTGACTAGATGAATAATAGATGGTTTTCTATTTGATTAATTCTCCTAATTCAGGTTAGTTGGTAATTTATATGATGTTATGAATAAACTGTAGATTATGAGAATAAAATGAAAAAGTCAATAATGATAAGTTGATTTTCATGCGCATTAAGTATAATCATAATTATAACTAATACTATTTTTGTATAAATATACATATTATATACTATTTGTTTATGTAAAAAACGGAAATATTCTATTTTTTTTTCACGTAGAACACCAACATAAATATATATCACTACATAGTATAAAACAAAGTCGCCTTTTCTGTCCCTATATCCCTATATCCCTATGTGCGCTTAAATCTTTAAAACTACGCAACGGATTTTGATGCGGTTTTTTTTAATAGATAGAGTGATTCAAAAGGAAGGTTTATATGCATAACTAGCAGATCCCGCGGCTTTACCTGTGCTAAATCTAGGGAAGAGCCCGAGCGAAGCGAGGGCGAGTCGCTAGTTATTTATAATTAAAAATCATAAAAGTATCTATAGTGGATATAGCGTATTATAAAACGCTTAACGTAAAAACTGTTTCATTCAATATTACTAAGACATCTATTACTCACTACTTTCTTTAAATTCACTCCCCTATTTTGTTCGATTTAATGCTCGTCGCAATCGCCATCAAGTGCTTATTGCATCAATAAAATGTTCCGTAAATGCTTTAAGCACTATCTCCGACCGACTCTTCGCATTGTTATCAAACAATCTTAGTACAAACCGACATAGCTTCTATTCCGGAGGCATAAGGCACGTTTAAAGTTCGCATTTCATTTTAGATATGGAATTCGACGAACTATTTTCGTCAAAAGTTCCAGAGATTCAAATAGATTTTAATGTCTTGAAAGTTTAAAGGACTGCGATGGATAAATTTTGTACTGTTCTTGCATATTTTAAATATTCTCAAGTTGGATGAAACGAGTTGCATTGAATAAAGTTATTTCACTAAATATTCTATGGAAGCTAGTTTTAGTTTTTACTTGGATTTACAAATTCTTTAGGTTTCATTTAATAAAAGAAATTCTTCTTAAAATTTCAGTGAACGTGTAATAATAGCGGGGTCTTTATTTATGTATTATTACCTATATAATGGAGATATTACATTTCATCCTGTTGACATGTTTAGCGCTAAATATATTAACTAAATTGCGTCATATTTTATACAGTAACCAAAAAGTCGTATCTTTACTTTAAAAAGAAAAGGGAGAGTAGAGTGAGTTATGTTGCCAGTTTATTTCTATGTTATAACTCTCGAAAATCTAAAAGGAAAAATTGGTTTTAATTCTGATTTATGCTTTGATCATAAAATATTAAGTATTATTTTAAAGTCCCGATTTGATTTTTAATGAATCAATATGTTCAAAGCGGATGAAGAAAAGAAGCACTACACAATATAATATTTTCACATTGAAAAAATTAACATCGGTACTTAAAACGTAAGTACCAAGTAGTCAATTAAAGGTTATCATAAAATGTGTGTAATAAAGAGATTATTACAAAGGTAATGTCAGTAATAAAATAATGCAAAAATACGACGAGAGATTGGATTATCCTGGGAGCCCAATTATCATCATTACACACTTACACAAGCTCGTTGAAAAGTTAATGTTAATATTATTCAATCAGTAGGTACATATAAATAAAACTGAAGTGTCTGTTTTTAATTTCAAATTAATTAGCATCTTTTCGCTAAATGCATTTGAAAGTAGATACGGTGCTTACAAAAAAATAATCATTTTTTGTATTTTTGTCTGTTTGTTCGGGCTAATCTCTAAAACGGCTGGACCGATTTGGACTCGCAGGTAGCTAATGCTATAAGGAGTAACTTAAGCTGCTTTTATTTTATTAAAAACTTATAAAAATATTTTTTTGACTTACGCCCAGCGAAACGGGCCGGATTTGCTAGTTGGCAATAATATTGGTACGTGTTGGAAAATTAAATAAAAAATATTGGACTGCAAATTAGGTTATTTTTACACAAGCATTTTATTTAATAATTTTATTAAATTTCATTGACATGTTCAACAAGTACATTTTTTATAAAACATTGCTATATAGAGATGCAAAAATATTCAAGTGTGTATCATGTACGGTGGCAGGTCTGGTAGACCTGATTTCTGTTCCAAATCGGGAGAAGTATAATTATTATTAAAGGCCGAGTTGAGAAGTTGATGACATTCGACACTCAGGTGCCTCGGAGAACATAATAAAGTCGTCGGTCCTGTAATAATAGTTGTGTTAAAATCAGTTAAAACCTTTTAAATACAAATTAAAACTTTAGCATAATGCACATTTAGCGTTATGTTACATTTGCAATATTTTGACTTTGTCTTCTTTAAAAAATATAATATGAAGACTAATACTTTTTTGGAGTAACGCTATTTTTTAACTGTCTAGGAACTGTCTGTAACAAGTATGGAATCTTGGACCTCTGAGACATATAGAACCTTCCTGATGCCATCAGTCCATCCAGCTTCCATCAGTCTTTCGTCAGGAATCAAAAATCAATAATAAATCCGCGAGAAATACCGAAAAGATAGTTTTCTGCAGCATTTGATATGTGTTTTGATTAACTTTCCTTGCCTGTTCGTCGTTTCAGCTTTCTAGTTAGATGTGAAATTTTATATTTTGTATTATATTCTCTCCCAGTGTTATCAGGCATAGACATCTAACTGTTGCCTTAAGCAGAACAACATAAAGTCCAAGTGAAATGAAAGATCTACAATCTTGACTCTTAATTAAAGTTTACGATAGTACGAGTAATTTAAAGAAAATAAAGAAATTATTCTTTTATTAAATTTATTTAATTTATCAGGATATATATAAAAACATTTTGGAATGCAGAATAAATTACTGTTAAAAATATGTTGGTAACCAAATTAGAAACATATTTAGGTCTTGATTGACTAAATAAATAAAATCTAAATAATAAACAATGTGTTTTTTATTCATAAGTATGTCGATAATATCAAGATAATAATTTAAATTTACAAGTAAAACCCTTCATATTTAGAATGTTTTACTTCGATATAGGATACTTACTTTAAATTACCACTGAGCAAATATAGACGCGTATCGCTTAAACATTCGCAAAATTAATATAGACATACCCCTCAAAGTGAGGGTCTATTATATATTTACTAGAGGGATGTACCGTACTTTGATCTCCTTTCCCTTCTACGTTCTATCTGAAGAAGCTAGTAAGTTTTAATATTTACATAATTATATCGGTTTGTTAGAATTAAATATTCTTTGTGAGAATCGCTTGTTGAAATTAAAAGCTTAGCCTCTGCCTTATTATATGATTGTGTGTAAATATAATGTATAAATATATATTTGAATATACAGTTCTATTTCATTCATAGAGCTTAAGTAATAATTTATATTACTTTCATTGCAAATAAATAAAGATATTGGGACATTAACACACAGCGCCATCTAGTTCAGTGTTAAGCAACGAGGCTTGTATTACGGATGCCAGATAATTTATATAATACATACATACATATTATAAATATAATCACCCATTATTGGAGTACAAACATTCCCCAGCGAGATTCGAACCCGCGACCGCTGGCGTATCAAGTAGGGTCACAAACTGAGCCAAACATGTCATCATTTCAAAGTAACTAACACTTGGTAACTAATTGACTGAGAAAAATAAATTAAACAGTTTCAATATTACATACCTAAACTGTCTAGACTAGAAAACTGTCACTAGCAATTACAATGTAATCATATCCCTACGAGCACGCTGGAATCGATACCTGTCATTGTAACATACACGTTTCCTGTAGAAAGTGTAAATCGTCTTATAAATAGTGAAATTAACAACCTAAGCAGCTATCCAGGTGTATAATCTTTGTGGTTTTCTTTTAAATTATATTCTTTTATACATGGTATTTGCAAAAAGTGAAGTAAAAGGCCAGTTAAATGCAATGTCGGCACTTATATAACGCAAAGTAAATATATACCTACACATATTCACATCACTTGTAATACTTTATGTTTGTTATAATAATTTAATATGACTAAAGTTTTATTTAATTTTCTTTTTTAATATAACAAAGTTTTTATAAAAATATACACATGACAAATTATTAGGACTAAAAGTAGTTTAATTTAATATTTTACTTGTACCTATGATTATGAATAATTACTATTTAGAAGTGAAACTCCTTTAGCACAGTTGTGATTTGAAAATTCGATGAAACAAAAAACGAAACAAAAAAGACAAACATATTCATAAAGAATTTGTAGCAAAGCGTTTATTTACGCTCGAATAGCTTCATTAATCCGCTTTAACCTACAGATATGAGGTCAACATTGTACCCAAGAAAACAATTTCTATTTCAATTTGGGAGGTAGTTTCCACTCGAAGTGTTCAAACAAGCTTATATATGTAATACCAAATGATTTACATTTCCGTGCCCTCTCACAGCTAATTTACGCAATGACCTGACGCTGAAAGCGATTACTCACGCTCGGAGCGACACATTAAAACAGATTAACCGCGAAGGTCTGACAGTGTCATTGGCGCTATACAAAAGTTGGCTTCATTTGTTCTTTTAACAATAATCAAGTAAAAGGCTGTAATATTTTTAATATGTATAGATAAACAATATATCTGTCTAATGTATATATGTTATTGCATAATGTTATTGCTATAAGCTAATAAAATACTATTAAATAACATTAATAAATTGATTTACATAAGCTTAAAATATATGCGTAGGTGTTATGGAATAAGATTGCAATTAGTAGAGCTATCGGACTTCCTGCTGACCTAACGAATGAATTAATACCTTGATGATGTATGATTTCTATTCCTTATGAAACTCATATACTGGTAAGAACTAGCACTTCCACTTTCTGGCTTAGCTTTTACTTTCTAACAGGGGAAATTCTCGTATAAGAGTGCATTGAAACCAATTTAAAACAATTATATTAAATGTATACTCTAGAATCTTAAGTTGACATTAACTTATTAATTAAAAGAAAAAAAATATTAATGCATTGTAATATATATAATTACGAATTAAATGTAATATTACTTTGACAAATTAATCACTTTACTTTCAGCGAAAGTAGAACAGGTTGAGCAGAGCATTTTGTACAAGCTGTAACTTAGTTGATTAAGAGTGACATTTTAAAATTTCAAAAGGTTAACAAGCTTTCCAGTGCAAAAAGGCTTTAATTGTCAGTATTTAATAACATATGGTAATCACATTTCGAAATTAAGTAATTAGTTCAGATATTATTTTTATTGACAGTTAATTTTCAAATTTATGAAATAATTATGTAAATGAATCTTTTAGTAGTAAAAGTGAAAATATTTAGTAGAAAATTTATAATCTTAAACATAACTTACATGCGAGCTTATTCACGTGGAAGTCCTTTCTAACATCCCACTGCTGACCACGGCCTCCCTTTAATACGAAAGGGATCAGGCCATACTCCACCACTCTGGCCAAGCGTCGGATGATGGACTTCACATGTCTTTCAAAAACTTTCAAAAAGTTGCTATGTTCTTTGAAAGATACACGCTTATTCTCGATACTTTTGTTCATCATAAGACAAGTTACGATCATGTTAGAAATAGACGTTTCACGTCAAAAATATACGTTCTTTCTTTAGATTTACTACGAGTTTTCATTCTTGCTATATTCACATTTCGCATCTAGTATCTACGTAAAATTAACTCCATCACCCCAACCTGCCTTACGTACTTTCTGAAAGCTTCCGGTCGAGAACACCGGCACCGACGCTAAAAGGGTTAGAGTCGTCTCTCACAGGTCACTACACGTACATTATCTCTATCATTTACAGAACACAAAATAATTTTCCTAAAATATTTTAAAGTTAGTGTTGTTTATTATTCTTGGTATAATAAGTAGTAGTTAAGATTTATTATATACTTTATAGCAGCGATGGTAGTCGCACCTCCCTAAGCACGTGGATTTTATTCACAATTTTATTAGTTTTATTTAGTGCGGATATTCTTTTTCTAAAGCTTTAGTTAATCTAGTAAAAGCCTTGTCAAAATCGGTCAAGCGGTTTCGGAGATTAATCAGAAAAAATAGATAGACAGACAGACGGACGGACGGACAAAAAATATTATTTTCTTATTACCACCTACTGTATATTCTTTTATACACATTTAGTAAAAAGCTGTTATTTTAATTAACCGACTTCAAAAAAGGAGGAGGTTATATGTTCCGTTGTATGTATTTTTTTTTTTTATGTATGTTCACCGATTACTCCGCCGTCTGTGGGCCGATTTCAAAAATTTTTCTTTTGGTAGGGTATAGTTCCGAGGTGGTCCCATTGTCACCAAGTCAGGATCTGATGATGAGATCCCAGGGAAATCGAAGGTAACTCTCAAAATTTACAGGCACCTATTATGTTTTTGATATTGTTACGTACTACAAGTTCGGGATCGGAAATTAAAAGCGTTCTCGCACTAAAGATGTTTTATTTACACTTTATACACACGCGCAGTTTGTACACAGCACTAGTTTAATTGAGTCTCTGAGCTCTATTAATCACCACTTTTAACAATTCACTATACTCTTCTTCACTTTTTCACTATTTCGTACCTCTTCGCAATCTTCACTTAGCTCCGAACATCAACTGATCTCTCGACACACTGCCGGCCTTTTTATATGCGTAAATTTAGAACATTCTAGTATCGAAAATTCAAAATGTTTCTAGTAACTTCCAAATTGTTCCTGAAAATGCGTTATCTCTTTCTGTCACATTAAAATTTGTAATAAACTGTTCTTGTTATCTAATTGTCAAAAGTTAGAAATTGACATTCGCTGTTGTAAGGCATGGTACAAGCGTGCTATTATGACGAGTTCGCACTATATTCCGCGACATTACCCCCTCCTAAGACATGCTCGTCTCGAGCATCGTTGTTGCCGTGATACTTGGCTAACCGGTCCACATGCACGATTTTAGCCGGGCTTCTAGATGTACGTTGAATTCGGAAAGTGACGTCGTTAATTTTCGTTATAACCTTGTAAGGCCCCTCCCAACTGGGTTGTAGCTTTGGCGATTTACTCTTTCGTCTCACCGGGTTATGCAGCCATACCAATGAGCCTTCCTCGAAGTTCGTTCCTGTCGCCTTTCGGTCATAACGAGTTTTCATGCGTTCACTTGCTTGTAGCCCTGCATCTCGTATCTGCTCATGAACACCAATCATCTTCGCTCGTAGTTCACTGGCATATTCTGTTATGCAACTGGGAGTATCCGGCGGGCAACCACTTAACAGATCCGCTGGTAGTCGCAATTCTCTTCCGAAATTTGCAAAAGCAGGTGTTATGGTAATGCTTTCGTGTACAGAAGTCCGGTAAGATAGCAGGAACAATGATAAATACTCGTCCCAATCCTTTTGATGTTTATCCACAACCTTAGCTAGATGGCGTTCCAAAGTCTGGTTAAACCTTTCAACCATTCCATCTGACTGTGGATGATGTGGTGTGGTTCGAGTCTTGTGCACCCCCATGATTTTACATACTTCCTGAAATATATGCGATTCAAAGTTTCTTCCTTGATCACTGTGCATTTCTAACGGAACGCCTAATCTGCAAAATACATCTTTTACCAAAGTATTTGCGATAGTTACTGCTTCTTGATTTGGGATGGCGAATGCCTCAGGCCATTTTGTAAAATAGTCCATCACAACTAAAATATATCGGTTCCCGGAATTAGTAATCGGAAATGGTCCTGCTACGTCTAATGCGATTCTCTCCCAAGGTGCCCCAACGTTTTATAATTTCATTACTCCTCGGCTTCTGGTCTGCGGGCCTTTGACAGAGGCACATTGCACGCATTTCCGACACCAGTCCTCAACATCATCTCGACAATGCAGCCAGTAAAATCGCTCCTTGATCTTGATTAACGTTCTTCTTACCCCTAAGTGTCCACCAGAAGAACCATCATGGTAGACTCGAAGTATCTCGGATACTTTTATTTTAGGAACCACTAGTTGGAGATGGCTATCATTTCTACGTGTCTTCTTCCATTTCCGGCACAATACTCCATTGTGTAACAACAAACTGTCCCATTGTGCCCACAAACTTTTCGTAGCGGTACTGTACTGTGCTATGTCAGTCCACTTAGGTTTTGGCCTACCACTACTTAGCCATTCCATGATAGGTCGTATATCTCGGTCTTCTTCTTGAGCTCTCCTCATGGCTTCATCACTCCAACGTTCATCTAACGAGTCTGTTCTAATAACTTTAATTGATTCCAATTCCTTTGCCTCTTGTCTTTGACAGTGCTTGCAGTCGTCTTCACAGGGTCTTCTAGATAGAGCATCGGCGTTGCTGTGATTTTTACCCCCTCGATGTTCTATATCGAACTGGAATTCTTGAAGTTGTTCAATCCATCGTGCTACCTGCCCTTCGGGATCCTTGAATTCTAATAACCATTTCAGGGCAGCGTGATCGGTTCTTACCAAAAATTTGCGTCCTAGCAAGTATTTCTTAAAATGTTGTAAGGTTTTTACTACAGCAAGTAGCTCTCTTCGAGTAACGCAATAATTCTTTTCCGGTTTAGAGAGTGACTTACTGAAATATGCGATTACTACCTCCTGATCACCCTTCCGCTGGGACAATACACCTCCAATACCGATATTACTGGCACAATAATTATGTCATCTAGGTAAACAAGGCAGGCTTCTCCTAGTAATCCGGCGAGTATGCGTTCCATCAACCTCTCAAATGTAGCTGGTGCATTACATAACCCAAACGGCATAACCTTAAACTGCCATAACCCTTTTCCAGTTGAAAACGCAGTTTTCTCCTTATCCACGGGGTCCATGTCCACTTGCCAATAGCCACTCTTCAAATCGAGAGTTGAAAACCATTTCATACCACTTAGAGTGTCTAAGGTGTCGTCGATTCGAGGCAGGGGATAACTATCCTTTTTGGTCACATCATTGAGTCTGCGGTAATCGATGCAAAACCTTGTAGAACCATCCTTCTTCCTAACTAGTACTACCGGAGAACACCAAGGGCTAGTGGAGTGTTCGATGATGTTGTTCTCTCTCATGTTTTGAATCATGTCGTCCACTTCCGTTTCCCTGGCCCATGGAATTCGTCTAGGTCGCTGTCGGATAGGCGCAACATCACCTGTATTGATTTTGTGCTTCACTAAGCCGGTTCTTCCTATATCGTTCTCATGTTTGGAAAACAAATCTGAATATCGGTACAGTAAATTTTCAGCTTCTGTCTTCTGTGAACTTGTGAGATTTTCTTTACAGTCTTCGATAAGTTTCATCGCTTGCTCTCTATCCTTGTTCGGTACCTTCGCGTTCGGTTGACATCTGTTTAACCAGGCTATCTCTTCGCAAGTTCCCACAACTTCGCCTCTCTGAATGGTTTGAGTAAAGTTACTAGGGTTTAGCACTGGAATCATGGATGTGGAAGCTTTACCTACAATAACTCTTGCCGGGATCCACGAGCTCTCATCTTCACACTTCTCTATGATAGCGCAGCACCATTGACTACCTGACTTGTTCTGAGGTAAAGCGACAGGTACTAGAGTCTGTGATCTTGGTGGAAGGGCGGTGTCTCTCAAGCAACTAACTTTTCCGTGAATTCCACCACTTATTGGTACTTCTCTATTTCTGCACTTTAAAACTCCATATTTCATGTCAATTGTACACTGGTAATTTTGGAGAAAGTCCAATCCAATGATGCAATCATCGACGATATCTGCGACTATTACTTTATGCCAATAAATGTTGTCCCCAATTTTGATAGCAATTTTCCTTTCCCCCCAGACAGGTACGCGCTGGCCGGTGGCTGTCATGAGAGTGATATGCTTTATGTTTTGCAACTTCTTGTCCGCAATGTGTTTTAGCTTTTGGTTATTAATGATGGTTCGTGATGCTCCGGTATCCAGCGTCAGTTTACATGCTACTCCATTAATTGCGCCATGTATTACTAAGGTGTTTCCATCCACTGTCTGCTTTACTACTATTTGTGGGGTAGAAGATTCCCCGGCCAGCGCCCACCCCGCAGCCCTGGCTGGAATTAGTTTTCCTGTGGCTGGTCAGAAGTCGACACAGCCGTATCTGACTGCCTCCGAACGTTTGATATTTTAGGGCAGTTACTTCTGAGATGGCCCCGCTCACCGCACTCGTAGCATCTTGGGTTAAAAATACGTCTCCGGGTGGATGATCCTTCCGCAGTGACTACTTCCCTCACCTTCCAAGCTCTTGTGTCATGGCGCACAGCTTCAACCTCCAAAGCGTGAGCGACAGCTTCCTTGAGACTCGTATGGTGTCTTAGGCGTACAGCAGCGCGTACCTCTGAGTCGCGAATCCCGTCCACAAAAGCCTGCAGAAGAATAGTTTCTATGGTGGATGGCGAGGATTGATATGCCTTCCGTACAAGCCTCTCAATCTCTATGGACCACTGCTGCAGGGTTTCGTTGGCTCGTTGTGTACGATCTTTAATTTGAGCCCTGTACACGTGCTCTAGATGACTATCACCATACCGCGACTCTAAAGCGTTAAGTAGCTCACTGTATGTGGTCTTCCTGCCAGGGTCACTAGCACAAAGCGCCTCCAATACATTCAGAGCCTCCTCTCTAAGTGCGACGGTAAGGGCAGATCGAGCTTCATCATCTGTCCATCCACTAGTCTCCTTGACAGTCTCAAACTGGATCTTAAAGGCAGCCCAAGAGGATTTGCCGTCGAAGTAAGGGACTTTAAAGCTCTTTGTTGATGATGAGCTAAAGTCAGCACTACGCGGTAATTTGTGAGTTTCTAAGTAATCCATCCTTTTCTCCATTTTAGAGAGTTTTGAGTCGTACTCCTCTAAAACTTCACCGTGTGTGACGAGTGTCGTCTTTATTCCCTCAACTTCTCTTTCAACGGCTTCTACCCTTTCCGTATTCTGTTGAAGAACGGCTATGACATCCTTGTGAATGCCCTCTTGAAGTGCGCGCAGCTGTTCATCCTGGCGGCGTACACGTTCTTCCTCGCGGCGAGCCTGCTCTTCTTGGAGTGCGCGCATCTGTTCCTCCTGGCGGCGAGCCTGCTCTTCTTGGAGTGCGCGAATCTGTTCCTCCTGGCGGCGAGCCTGCTCTTCTTGGAGTGCGCGCATCTGTTCCTCCTGGCGGCGAGCCTGCTCTTCTTGGAGTGCGCGCATCTGTTCCTCCTGGCGGCGAGCCTGCTCTTCTTGGAGTGCGCGCAGCTGTTCCTCCTGGCGGCGTGCACGTTCTTCCTCGCGGCGCGTTTGTTCTTGCATCATGAACGCCATTTGTTGCAGAAGGGCGTTCATGTCTGGCGTGGTACTCTGTTGAGCCGCGGACTCTCCACTCGATGTACTAGGGCCAGAATCTTCCCTTTGCTGTTCCGCCATTGCGCGTGTAGTGACTCCTTCCTTCTCGTGCCTCGGTACTAACGGCATTTCCGATCCCACTTCTGACACCAATTGTTACGTACTACAGGTTCGGGATCGGAAATTAAAAGCGTTCTCGCACTAAAGATGTTTTATTTACACTTTATACACACGCGCAGTTTGTACACAGCACTAGTTTAATTGAGTCTCTGAGCTCTATTAATCACCACTTTTAACAATTCACTATACTCTTCTTCACTTTTTCACTATTTCGTATCTCTTCGCAATCTTCACTTAGCTCCGAACATCAACTGATCTCTCGACACACTGCCGGCCTTTTTATATGCGTAAATTTAGAACATTCTAGTATCGAAAATTCAAAATGTTTCTAGTAACTTCCAAATTGTTCCTGAAAATGCGTTATCTCTTTCTGTCACATTAAAATTTGTAATAAACTGTTCTTGTTATCTAATTGTCAAAAGTTAGAAATTGACATTCGCTGTTGTAAGGCATGGTACAAGCGTGCTATTATGACGAGTTCGCACTATATTCCGCGACAATATATTTTCTAAACCCAATAAAGCTTTTACGTATGAAAATCATCATCTCATGTGGATGAGCTGATGATGGAAGGTAAAACTCCTCAACAGTTGTTTTTTATGTGTTTTCACCGATTTCTCCGTGAATTGTGGGCCGATTTTAAAAATTTCTTTTTTGTTCGGTAGGGTATACATTCAAGATGTTCTCATTGTCACCAAGTCAGCATCTGATGATGGGATCCTAGAGAAATCGAGGGCAACCCTTAAATTTTATCGGCACTGATTACCTTTTTCATATATTTTCTAAAGCTGTTCAAGAATTTGTGATGATGTAAGGTATATCTCCTCAACGGTTAGGAGTTGAAAGAAAATTCTTTTAATATTATACGTACTTATGAACTGATAGTCGTATTCCTTCAGGATATTAGGTGGATTGATAATAGAAGGTAAATCTTATTAACGTCTACGAGTTACGTGGAAAAATAGACGTGGACAAATCTCGATTGACTATTGTCGTTCATTTCAAAACTTCGCTGACTTATTGGAGCAGTAGTTTAGTTAGCCATCCAATATTTTATTTAAACATAATAATTTCCACAAAAAAATTTAAAATAAATTATTTTTTAACAAAAATGAAAACCGACTTCAAAACGCTACAAATCGAAACTAAAAAGAAAAAAAAATAATTTTAATTACTTAGTTATTGTTGGAGTCGGTGCCAGCCAAAGCAAAATAATCTTAATACAATTTAATTAATGTCTCAATTTGTAAATATAATCAAAATATCCGTTCGAAAGTTCATTGCAAAGGCAGGATAAAACTGTCCTTCTTGGCTGGCACCGACTCCAACAATAACTAAGTAATTAAAATTATTTTTTTTTCTTTTTAGTTTTATAACTAGCAGACACTTCAATAATCACTATTTGTATAGATAAAGAGGCTAAGATAATTATTAAATACGTTAATGGCTTTTATTTGTTGTAAACAGTAAGCCTAGTATAAATATTGTATTTATAAATTATTTAATTAATAAGCAAAAAAAAAATCCTGCCAATATTATCTATAAAAAAGTTTTCTTTGAAAATTATCTTTAGAATAAAAAAAACATTAATGAACTTTTAAACCTTTTATCTCACTAAAGATTCTTCATTTTTTATAATCAATAGAAAACTTATAAAGCGGCTATTAGTATCTCAGACAAAGTTTTCCGAAATAAATAATATTAAGAGCGTACTCGGTAATATAATTTCCTACAACCTAAGAAGCGTCGGCTTACTTGAGCGGAGGCAATGGATTTACTCAAGAATGTCGAGATTAAATAAGGAACCGATTCTTGACTCTTGATAAAATAATACCTTATAATAGACGAAATTTGTTCAAGAAAATAAACGAACTTTAGAAAATATTTTTGTTTCGGATTTGTTAATAGAATTCGACGTATTCTTATATTATATAAATATAAGAATACGTCTGTGTTACCAGGAGTAACACGTAAATTACAGACAGAGTAAGAGTAATTAGTTAGCACCTATATTTCATAGATACGAAGATATTATGTTCGTGTTTCTCCCAGTGACAGATTAGGTTCCCATCTGATTAGTACATAAGGGATTTTTTTTTCTTGAGTATAAAAGTTTTATTATACAAGATAACTTGGGATTGTTATGTCTATAAGCTGCATCTATTATAATATGAAAATATTTCAAAGTGTGCCTTGATGCCATTAAACCCGTCTTTCCCCAGACAGCCATTGCGCATCAATTTCATTTTCCACGCCATTTTCTTAGAAAGCTAAGACGTTAAAATATCAAAAGTGTCAGCAACGAGAGCTCTAGTCTCTAGGTTTTTGTAGGTACATTTATAATCGTATTAGCGAAGGCGCCTTGACAGATGTTACGCAAAGTACTCTATGTAACGTCGGAGAAATCTTCTTATACATGCATACACCTATGCATGTTATATGTTATTATAAAGCGTTTAGCGTGTATGTTATTTTAAGCGAAATTAGTAGTAATATTCATATGTCAGCTATTACTCTATTACATATAATAAAAAATAAAACGCTTGGGTCCGTGTATACGTAAAATGTACGTACACGCGGACCCAACCTAAAGAAAATTTAAAGAAAATTACTAAATACGAAGGGTAACTCGTTTTTGGATTCTGATACCATAAGCCTTGTACGTCGTAGCTTTAATTTACTAGAGGTGTTTTTTATTCAGTATATTATTTTAAGAAAAAAAATTCTTTCAATAATTTTAGCATCCAAATATATTAACTTTTTATAAGTAGACGGACAGACTAGCCAGGTATATTTTCATCTTACATCATCCAAGTCAAGTCAATCGATTCGAGTCAGGCACACGTGGGATTGCTAGTATAATTCAACCGGTAGTCTTTGAACTTTAGGTATCTGAATATAATTTATTATTAGTCCTATATTACAGTTAAATTATATAATAACTAATTCAGTTAAATACAGAATAGCTTGTACTTTACTCGTCTCATAAAACTGGGATAATCAAGAGCTTAGTGGTGTAAGTTATCGGCTCACGCTTCAAGAGCTATTGTGTTGCGGCAGTAGTTTAAAGAAAGATAGATGTGCTTTGAAAATTCACTTTAATCTGTAGCAACTTCTTAATCTAGTTTCAGCGTTTTAGTTTTTCGTATGTACCTAAAGGTAACTTTTTCTTTGATCTTTCCTTCCTATTTTCTTTTTATTAAGCTTGTATATTGACTAAGGATGCTATATGATTTGCTATAGGTTATTAATACGGACACTTCATAATGAAATTAACCTGCGGTATTGTAGGCGTTAATACTTAGTTTAATGTCATATTCTGTTACATTATACGAGTATATTTTTATTTATACCACTCGAGTTATGTTACAAACATCTACGTACATACGATATATGACTCAAAGTACATATTACAGTTATTTTATATTTTTATATACACTTATAAAATCACCGGTGCTGATACCATAGCTATCTTCTTGTTTTTTAAACCCCAGAAACTATTTCACACGCTAATTTTTTCCTGTCAACTTAATAACTTAAGTAAATTGTCTTTGAACAACGGAACCGTTTAATCCTATATTCTACTAAGTAGGTTAGAGTTTCCTCAAAGCAACAATGACACTCAATTTACACATATTCATCTGACAGACGAACATTTCCCGTGCAATGGTAATTCAATGCAAGATCCGATTTACATAAGCGTGGGTTTGAGTGAATCACTAATAGTTTTAAGTGATTGTTGTATAGTAAGTATTACTTATTATAACAGCTACATTATAAGGTTAATTATTTTTATATTTGGAATTCTATATCTTAACTGTCTAAGTGAAATCATACTACAAAGCCTACATTGTCTTACTACTAGTTAAGTACTGTCTCCTTTAAATTTTTAATCCAAAATAGTTACTTAAACACATTATAACCTATTAAAAACAATCCTTCTTCTGGCGCAGTCGGGTAATAATAAATATAGTTATATTTATGAGTATTGTGATATCACGGGATTCAAGTCTCCTATACTTCCAGAGAATAATATGTATTAGATAGACTATTTTTTGGTCGATGATTAGATAAACCTGCCAGTTTCGAGTACAGAACTTAAAAAAGTCCATATTACAAGCATGACTTTCTTTTACATACATTATACATTTTCGAACATTCGAAGTAATATTATTCTGTGAATATTAAGAAAATGCAGTTGTATTATTGTGTCTAAAATTTAAATTTGGTTTCTGTAGGCGTAGAAGGTCTACTACATTATTGAAAGTCCACAACTGTGGCCTCGTACATAATATTGGATAACCTATACAGTTTCATCGATGTAATTATGATTATTCAATCTGTTATTATCCTTGTATTTAGACATGCTATCTTGTTTGATAATTATGTATATAACACATCCTGTAATTCCTTCAGTATGCTAATGTATAAAAAATAAATACACAGAAAATTGTTCCTTACGCGACTGCACTTTCAAAGCTTTGCACTTTCATCGGAAACGCATTAGACACATGAACCCGAGTGAAAGCAATTCGTACGATTCACTGGGTGGGTGTTATAGAGGTGCATATACAACGTATTGATGTACTCCCTTTTGGAAATGACAATGTATAGATGTGAATAAATAGAAAATTCAATGCAATTTTTTTATATAAGTTTAATATTATATTAGACAAAAGCATCTGTACAATGTCTAGTGATCTGTCACAGAATTCGGCTGCGTGTTCGATTTTGCTAATTTTATAAATACAAAAAACATGAAAAAACCTGATGAAATGGCACCACAAAATTGGTAATTTACAAGTAATGTGACAATAAGGCAAAATATAATAGAGTAACACGATTTTCAGCTCTATATGTCAAAGTCACTATAAAAATGGAATATTCTAAACGATCTTGTCTTCGGTAGGTGCTATTGCATACATATTCTGCTCAGTTCTTTGTAATGCAACGTCGTTCAAGCGACACTGCACAATTTTCAACTATTCAGAGCTACACAAATAAGTGAAATATCTTGGCTTCGCAATACATATTTTTTTACTTACTGCTTCTCTTTACTATTAGATTCTAAAACAGTACGAAAAAGCTTTGTATTGTGTTTCGGTTCTTAGTTTATATTAAAATATTAGCACCTCACCCTCGTTTTGTCACTACGCTACGGTAAGTTTAATGTTTTTTTGTGGATTCTTTTTCTAAAATAAACGTTGTCTAAATTACTCCTTATAATATCAGCTATTTGGGATTGAAATTTCCGTCAAAATCAGTTCAGCCGTTTTGGAGATTCGCCGAACAAATAGATAGACTGCCAAAATTATTATTTTAACATTACAAATAGACATGTCGATTTTATATATCTGAATAGTCTATATGCTTCATATTACAATTTCTTATGTACAAAATGTATATAATAAAAGTTTAAATGCAAGTTTCATAATCGTAATCATAATATTATGATATCATGCTATAATTAGACAATTCTCGCACTATTTATTTTTATGTAGTAGATACTTAGCTTCGTAGGGAAAGAATCCCTTTGTGAACGAAAACAATATATGGCGAAATAAGAAAAACAGTGGGGTATTAGGGATGGCTATGACAAATAATGCCGCAAAACAAACAGAGAACTAATTAAGTGTAATGAATGTGACTCAAGCTTATTAGCTGAATGACTTACTGTTTCGTTGGTAGGGGAAAAATTTGCTTTTTTAATAATGAATTTCTTTACCGATGTTTAATAAGAAGGATACATAAGTTGAATATGAACAGGTACGTGATATTGAATATTATGTTACAGGTAATATGAGTTTTACATAAATGTTTACTTACATATGTCTCACTTTAAGTAATCTAAATACTAGTACTATCTTAGTTTTGACATGAAAAGTAAAAGGTACTCTATTATGGTTTGAAAAAAATAATGAGATATACCTCAGTGGTAATCTCATATAAATATGAAGAAAACAAATTAGCATTGAACTATTATAATCGCCCCTTAGTCTATCCTAGAACGATAACTGATTAACTACAACGTATTAATTTTTATATGCTGTAATAAAAATTAAAATTATGGGGAATGATATGTTTTATTTTTGACTTTAATTAATGGAATAGAATAATAAATAAGAATGTGTGAATGTAAATGCATTAGTTTATATACTTGCTGATTGAATAAAAAGATATATCGTATCAATTTGCTATCAAAATAAAGTAATTTCAACAGTTAAAACCTGTAAGTAGCAGCAGTAGTAGTAATGGCAGACGTTTAAAGCACACTTAAAGTTTTATTACCTACTTACCTAGTACAGGTAAGTATTGAGTCATAAAGAACTAGCTATATTTTATCGCATGCATTAAAGTGAAAAGAGGATTAAGAAATAAATGTATTTCTCAATAGGAATGTTTATTTTAATAAAAAAGTATTTGCAGTTGAATTATAATTAAAAAAACATAATAAAGTAGTATAAAATTTTAATTATCCTACCCGTAATTTTCTTGTTTTGTATTTGAAAAGAATCTGTTTTATTAGTGTAATAAATAGAGAGGTACGAAAATTTAATTTCTGACTATAGAATACGGAGGGTTTTAATTTCAGAAATCATACGTACATGTATGATTGCTGAAATGATATATTGTATGTATGATCTTCGCTTGTTTCCGCATATCTTCTAAAGATTACCATGCTTTGAGATGTGACTTGTGAGGTAGGTTATAGGCATGAACGAATATTCGTTCATGGTTATAGGTTTATGATGTAGTAAATAATAATATGTGTCTTGTTCTTGCACTGTTGATAACTGGTAGATGCTATCTAGTGTCTATTCTTTAAAATTCGGGCAAATGACCAATTTACCGACGGTGTTTTGATACAGAATTATTATTTTTTAAATGTTAATTTTATTTGGATGAAATACAAAGTTTACTTTAAAAATATAAAATGTAACCTTCGAAATGAAGTTTTGTTATTGAAATAGAGGAAAACACTCTCTAATGCAAAGTAAGCAAGTCTTTGTGGCTTGTATAAAATAAGCCCTGAGACGACGAATTGTGTCCTTACTCCTTAATCCAAAATGGCGCTCTCTAAAGGGTAATTTCTGTATTAAAACAAAAATACTTTTATGTACGATTTATTGTTAGATTAGATTATATATAATATATTAAGTAACAACATTAACAAATACTTTTATAAAATTATATAAGTTACTAGTGAACCCGGCCCGCATTGCTCGGCGTAAGTTAAAATAAATTAAGCAGTTTTTTATAATTTTCTGATAAAATAAGCCTAAGTTACTCCTTATAACAATAGCTATCTGCGAGTGACAGTTCCGTCAAAATCGGTTCACCCGTTTCAAAGATTAGCCGGAACAAACAGACAGACAAACATTTTAAAAATAGTTTCTTTGATGTAAGTACCGTACATAATTTCATATGCATTTAGTGAAAAGATGTTACTTTGAAATTAAAAACAGACACTTCAATTTTATTTATATATGTACTAATGTATATCAATTTGTCGTAATTAGTCTGTAAACATAGGTAGTATTGCAGCACTATATTTTATTCTAATTGATATAATCGTTTAGCGTCAAGTTAACGTCTAAACCGCTACAGGGCACAAATCATTTACTGTGTAGTAATATAAATTACAGCTTTCATCAGCCCACCTGGGACAAACAAGGCGTCGAATTATGACGTTTCAGTAATTAATGGCATAGCTCATCCACCATCATTTCCGTACGATGAATAATTAATAGGGATAGAGACGCGTATGTTAGACGTGAAGTTTGAACATAAAACTAGAGTGTAATATGCATTAAGCTAGTTTGAAACCCTTTAGTTGGAGCATACATATTTAAGTTAGTTTATCGTTTAAATATGTAATGAAAGGCTTAAACGTAAACAATTATAATATTACGTTCAAATTAAATTAACGTTGTTATTATTTAAGTCTACATTGCGTTTAACATTAAATTAATTATAATAATATTTGTATACAAGATACTAACAATATATATAAGAATGAAACGTTTTAACTTTACGTGGCTGTTATCCATCTTTATATAGTTTTATATATTATAGTCTAATATTCCCATTAGTGAAATAATGTAATTTCACCTATTTTATATACGATTATTTGTATTTGTTCAGGAAAAATTAAAGATTATTTTCTTTAGGCATACAGCTTACTGAAATGTTTCGGTAAATTATTATGACAAACGTTATCGTATGTACACAAATTGATCACGATTTTCTAATGTTTGTTAATAATTCGATATTGGATATGTCATGTTTACATCAAAAAGTAATTAAGTGTCACTACCGTGTCACAGTGTCAGCGAGGGACAATGTTGTTACACATATGGATCCTAAGCTAACATGATTGCTAAGTTTACATCGATTTACTCGTTGTTTATATAAAATGTAAAAGCTTCTTCTAGTCAACTTCAGCTAATAATCGTTTTTACGTTTTTTTCCCTTTTATATAATTAATAATTATACACATTACCGTACTATAATTATTATTTAATCTACATATATCCAAATTAGAGTGCTATGTTCGTTTAGAGGCATATTGAAACAGAAAATGTCATACCCATGCGTTGTTCATTTCACAATCTCGCGCCCTGCAAGGTTTTTAATTAATAGTACAGCGGCCGTACTCGGGGAATAAATCTTGCTTAATGTCCCTTTAGTCTGGTCAGTGGTACCCCATATGGGTGGTCGGATATAGACACGTGAATCGATTGCGTAATGGTGCCAAATGGTGCCGGCAGCAATTGCTTTAAACGCTTGGAGCATGTGGTGGTACAAAATATATTGACTTATTTCCCGCAGAACGCTGTAATTTGCTTATCTACTTTAATCATACGTTAAACGACTTTCCGGTTATATTTATATTTGTGTTTGTTTCAGAAATGCAACATTTCTCGAACCCCATCTCCAAGGGGTGAGAAGGCGTGATAGTAAAAGTTCTGATTCTGAACACGATGAAAGATCCACTGAAGATGATGAAAGGTCTCTCATACGTAGTTCTCCGCGATCGAGGTTGCCGCCACCCCCGCCACCACCAGATGACGAGCCCCCGCCGATGAAACCCAGAGAGTTTTTCGAGAGATTGCAAAGCCAAGCTATGAGAGAAGCTCAAGATAGAAAACAAAGACGAGACCTTAAAGAAACAAGTCACCTCTTGAGGTCTATAGATGCTGACGGCAGTCTAGGAGACAGCCTCAGTCAGGTCAGTTCCTATTTACAATTTTTAAAATCACACAAATATGAAATAATAGCCTTCCTTTAACTCATATTGTATAACATATTATATTATATAAAATTAGTAGGATATCCTTAGAGAGACGTATAAAATAATACCTTCGTCTATTTGTGTAACATTCAAAATAATACACATTAAATAAACTCACAAAAAATTCGCTTTTCTTCAATTTTGTTGCCATTACCATGTGAATAAAGAGAGTAATGTTACATGAATGTAGCTGTGAATCGAAAGTAAATAAATAAGTGAAAACGTGTCTTGCAAATTTGAATATGAATAAAATAAAATTTATGATAATTTGATAAAACTTCGACATCATAAACTGTTTATTTTGTTTTTTAAAATAGAGAAAAAATTGTTTATAAATACTAACAAACATGTTCGAATTTAATGTTTTTATTAATGTTACTTTATTATATAGTACAAGTTAATATAAGTAGAAGTGTAGCACTACCAAATAACGCCATAATAAGCCATGAATTTTATGCTTCATTCGTCGGTGACAATATTTACCCACAAACGCTTGCACCGCACTTAGTGCGCGACAAAAACACTCGACGTGTTACTCCAACAGTATTGTAGGTAGCCTGCACTCGAGTCCACTAAACCCTTCCGAGTTCCGACTGTGTTTGAAATACGAGTCTGTTTTTTATGTTAGCTGACTTATAGCGTATTTGACGGCTAATCGCTGTGGTGAGAAAAAAAAATAAAGAAATTCTCCATTAATGTACTACATTTCATATAATATTGGTATGGTGGCATAAATATTGAATAAATAGCTAAGTAAAAACTAAATTAAATATCTAATGCATAAAGGCAGTGGTAGGTCGGTGCGTTCACTTGAAAACCCATGTGCGGGTTCAAATCTCAGGTCTCGCACCTCAAAAATTCTTATGTATCATTTCCATCGTGATTACCACTTGCCTTACGGTGAAGGAAAAGGAAACCTGCATGTCTTAGAGAACCTAGTAAGTTTTCGAAAGACTTGTGATTTCCGCCAACCCTGATTCCCTTCACATTATAGGATCCTAGCAGTAAGATTTCAAAAATGCCTGAATATATTTTATGCATATAAAAATCTTTCTTATAATATTAAGTATATTAGAGTTATTCTAAAAGACCAACAAACATACTTTGGTACCTAATAGATATAATCGTAGGATTAGTAGCTATATTGTAGTATAATGATTTCTTTTAGATTTGTCTTATTACCTACTAGAGGTTTTATTTACGAAAATTCCCAAAGGCTAGCAAATTATATTAGACCACACTTACTAGATCATTGGTGTGACAATTAACCCTCAGATTAGTGGCCCTTGTCCGTAGTAAACTGTCTTTTGTGGTTTATTAACGACTGTCCGATGGCTTGAAATTGCGAATAGAAATTCCCATCCACTGTTAATGTTTATTTGGTAAGTAAAGTAGCATTAAGGTTACATGGCAAAGTACGTACTATTAAGAAAAACGTAGCAAAACGTGTCTTAGTTGTTTATGTCAGAGTGATCAATATTGACAGGATTCATATGAGGTTAAAGTCACATTGCGGATACTTTAATTAAGGTACTAGCACTTACAAATACACTGCTGAATTAAAGGTACTGCACCGACACTGTTTAAAACATTCTATGTTAATCGGGAGTACGGATCTACGGACTTTGCATTTTAGCATTTAAATTCTGATATTAATATCTCTATGGTCAATATTGAAACCTAAGTAATTAGTTTTATTACTGTTGCACAGTTACATACTAACTTAATAAAGAAACTTGCACTCCAGACTCCAAGTTTATATTAAACACAAACATAGTAATGAATAAAAACGTTATTTCTAACTGGAATTTGAACTAACGACTAAATAATCGAAAAGTTAGTCGTCTAAAAATAAAAAAATTGTAAATCAAAAAGCTGTATTAAAATATGCTGAACTTAATCATTGTATTATATTCCTTATATACCCCGATTGGTATGTAAATCCAAAGAACATTAAAATTTAAAAATGGTATAGTTGAACTTTTTGGACATTTAAAAGTTAAAAGCGCATAATTTGTACCATTGTCAACAGCAAACGATTATCGGTCTGCCACGTCACTTCCGTATTCTGTCGCCCCTCGACTGACTTGACTGAAAAAACCTGGCGATAATTTGCATCCACTTCAGTGTAGTTGATTCAATGCTTTCATCGCCGCAGCAGTTTTAATTGCTACGAACAGACTTATAGAATACATTTCCATGTAATTGATTCATAGAATCATAATTAAAACTCTGAGGTTGTATTAAATTTTAGCGTAATGGAATTTAAAACACTCTGAAAATATTTTAGTGAAAATTCACCACATAAATTGTGTGTTTTTCTAAAATTTACAAACTAAATTAACCTAAATAGGTAACAGCTTTGGGTAATGGTGGTAAATAGATGCTATAATAGATGAATTTCCGCATAATTAATAAACAAAGTGGGGGCGTAAAGTTGGTTCGGACAATCCTCGGATAAAATTGCTTAAACCTTACCTACTAGTATAAACAAAAAAATCCATTAATAACATTTTTATACTAGCGAATCACCCTCGCTCCGATTTTTCCCTACATAAATAAGTTATTATACGCATTTCAAAGATGTGATATTTTCCCGCAAAATGTATTTATTAAATGTATGTTAAATCGGATAATTATTATTAATCAATCATCATACAAAAGTTCAACAAAATCTGTCTATTGCTTTTTCTTGATGCCAACACAGATAGACAGAGAGACGACGATCGATAAGAATTACTATTTCATTTCAATACTATTTTTCAAAAAATATTTAATGTACAGTGTATTTTATGTACTCCCTATAGGTAGATTCTTTATGATTGAGGAGTAGTTTTATAATTTTCAGTTTATCATTTAAGTTTATATAATAATATTAGTATGTTAATTTTGGCATTATTATTTGTACGCTATTAGCAAGCGTAATAATTGATTCATATTTGGCGATCATTAACAGTCATTTCTATTCAATCTATATTCCCTAATGATCTTTTTACAGGATATTAGTGACAGTTGCTAGAAGCGGTATATTTATAACTACTGAATGTCAACTGATTTAAATTTTAAGTACGTTATGCTTTAAAATAAACTATAATATTATAAAAAAAAACAAAAATACGAAACGAGTTAATTATGGCCCAATTAGTATAAGCGAGCTCATAAAGTTGACATTTGTACGCACGGCGAGGCGACTTATTGATTTTAACCGCCCCGTGTGAGTCATCTGCTGCATCTCCCCATCCCGGCACCCCCTGGACCACAATTGTTTGCGCTCTTTGATTGAACTTGAAGAAAACTAAAGGGACGCCAGTTTGTTTGCAGTTATAACTCTTTTATTCCGGCCCAAAGCTTTTGCATCTATTTTTTCCATGTCTGTTCGATTTCATCTCGTTAAAAGTTTGTCGCTTCTACTATTTCAAAAGCACGTCTCAATAAATATTGCTGGAAAGTACAATTTTTAGAGAACAAGTCATTAAAATGTTTGATTTCAACTCTTAGCTTCATGACTGGTACAATTTGTGTTATTTTTGTTTTTTATTCGCGATATATATTTTTATTTTATTTATTATAACTTTAGTCGCGATTTAATTAGCGCTTATTAGTTAAATTACGTTAGATCTTCTTAATTTAAAATAAACATTGCATTAAATCAATTTTATAGTCAGTAGGGAAAGGGACGTTTCATTTATTAGATTTTATAATCAAAGTCACAAATAGAATGTCAATTACAAATAATTAGAAGTTAATTCAGTTTTCCGACCGTAACGGTAACCATTAACCCAATTAAAAGTACCTACCCTACTCTAGAAGTCGGGCCGCAGGTGTCGTTCCTTCACTCCTTAAGCGACATACCCATTTGGAGTATTCAAGCACGTGTGACCACTTCGCACTTGCCAAAGTTGAGTAAAAGTGAACTGTTATATGCCATTGAGCGTCAAGAGTTGTATATTTTTACGACTTACAGCACACAGCTGGGACTTAAGTTGTCTTAAGAGATTGCGATGGCTTTAAAAGTGGATCTGAGAGTGCTATCGCGCCTTATTAGCGCCGCGATAAGTGCAAGTGCGCTTGTGAAAATTTATTTTTACAGTTACCTCATATTATTTTAAACTTTAATACTTGTTTATTCATTTTCATTATTTAACTTGTATTTTTCTATGATCCACATAAGTTTTACTGATTAGTAATTTTTGTTTAGATGTTGATTATAAACAAACATCCATTACAATGTTTTAACTTCTTTTCTAAGTTTATTTTCTTTATATACATAATTATAAGTAATGGAATAACTCCAGAGAACAGATCTTACGCTTAGGTCAGTTTGTTGACTCTACTTGCTTCTACTTGCAGTCACGGTTTCGAATCGCGCTGGAGCTTTGTTCTCCAGTCATGGATGTTTGTATTTATGATATACAATTGTATGTATTTAAAGCTCTACACAAGCCTCGTAGATTGCCACGGAACTAGATGACGCTGTGTGTGCTAATATCCCAACAAAAAAAGTATAGCATTAAATAAGCATTGTGCAAAACATATATTGAACTATCACTCGACTCTCCCATTATTTTCAGTCTAAACAGCATTCGGCTATTCATATTTAATTTCCCCGTGGAGAGCCCATTACAGCACAACCAAAACAAACCCGCAAAATTAATGCTACAAACGTAGCGCGCCGTTTAACACCATAGAAAACTAATTGGAATCCAACTTTCCTAATAAATCCACGCGTACTGGAAGAGCAATATACCTCGTGAGTTCGTGCTGCCTTTGTTAACACCTCTCCTGCCGACGGGTGCTTTCATTGTGCTGTATGATTCATGGCGTCATCGCGATACCTAGTATTGTTACCGATTTACAAAATTAATTTCCCGCCAAATTGTCGCGGTGATAATATACGTTCTTAAATACCACAGATTATTGATTACTTGATAGCATTCGTTCATTGTATTCTGTAAATGATGGGTTTGGATTCGTTTAATTTAAAAAATAATGATATCTTTTTTAATAACGGCTTAGAAACATCGATGTACCTACGTATCTAAATTTTAAACGCTTATATCCATAGGTGCCTCTCAAGCTTAGTTGGTTCAATTTTATCACCCCATAGTTGCATGTATGGAGTGTCACCCTCAATTTTTATTTTTTGTAACTTGACTGCTGAGTATTCTAGCGGTTACAATGTATACGGTTATAACATATGAAACCTATTTCGTTTTTGCCTTTAAGCTACGACAACCTAAAAATAAGGCGCGAGAAATATAAAAAAAGTACTCTAATCTTCTACTGTTCTACACTAACTAAATTGTTTAATCTATTACAAAACAAACAGCTACGAAAAACGGTTTTAAACGCACTTTAATTTTAATTTTACTTTGTTGTAGCCTGTAGGTAACTTTAAATTCCCAACCTGCAGTTCGCCGTGTGCAGATGTCGGATATGTATCGTTTATTTGCCACAGGCCATTAATTTATAGACCTATAACAGTGGTTCATATGATTTTTATTTATTTTATAGTCTGTGGTTGTTTGTATTCGAAAATTTTGCAATGTACACATAAATATACCCATTTTACTGCTATTTTATTGAAAACTACACTTTAGCTGTAAAATTAAATCGTTATTATGATGTATGAATTGAGCCCTAATTAACGTCCCACTGTGTCCTTTCCTTGCGATTTTCTTTCACCGTAAGACAAGTGGTAGTCACAATGGAAATGTTTCGTGCATGAATCCGCTTCACTCGGTAACCCTAGTTACCTCTAAGGATGCCACTGCCTTTTTTATAGAATATTAAATTATAATTTTAGACAAAGTACATTACGATATACAACTACCTACTAATATTATATTTATATACTAATTACTAGACGTTCCATTATATTATTAAAAAAAAATTTCTGATAGCGAAGCGAAAATGCAAGCGAAAATAGAAGCAGAATAAATTTTCATTTATGAAAAGTAAACATCATTAGTAAGCATGCAGAATATGTGATGTACTAAAAGCACTGAATTCATATATCAGTTGAAGTAGAGACGCGTTGCGCTCCAAATCCGCTCATTACTAGAGGCCTTTGCTCCGAACGGATCGTGACTTATATTAAATATTTTAAGGTTCCATGCCGAATTTTACAAAACCTTAGTAACTTAGTATACAGAGTATGTATAAACAAAATTTATATAACTTTTTGTATTTAACACTGCATTTTTGACTGTCATTGAAATATCTATATAACATTTCCATAGTATAGGCCATAGCGTCGTCGTACAAACTACACTTTCCTCTAATTCTTAAACTATTTATAATTTAACTTTCTAGCAATTTTTTTCTTGTAAACTTTGTTATTGTTGCAATTTCGAGGAAAACAGCGAACCGATAGTATATTTTTTAAACCAGTTTTATTTTAGCTCGACTAGTCGTCGGGTACGAAAAGAGCGAATATAAACCTTCATTGCTGGAAAAAGAGCACAGTTTAGCTTAGAAATCGCATTATAAATTGCTATAGTATATAATTCTCACAGTCTGAGCTTAAAAAGACTTGACAATATATATATGAAAAAGTAAACTTTTGAAACATCGTATAAATCCTTAACACAGTTAAAAAAATATATTTAACCCACAAAATTGTGGGTATATCTCTTAAGTCATCATTAAAATATCAGACTTCATGAATACGAGTATCTAGTCGTAGTCATAAAGCACATAGAAAAACAACATTCATTCAGTTGATTTTCATACAACTTCTTTCCATTATGCAGTATTATTTTATAATATAGTAATCATCACTACTCATCACTACATAGTATAAAACAAAGTCGCCTTTTCTGTCCCTATATCCCTATATCCCTATGTGCGCTTAAATCTTTAAAACTACGCAACGGATTTTGATGCGGTTTTTTTTAATAGATAGAGTGATTCAAGAGGAAGGTTTATATGCATAACTAGCAGATCCCGCGGCTTTACCTGTGCTAAATCTAGGGAAGAGCCCGAGCGAAGCGAGGGCGAGTCGCTAGTAAGTAATAAAGTGAAAAAAAACATTTTTAAGTCGAGCATTTTGTACATGTATGATAATAGTATTTAGACAGCAAAATATTTTAGTGGATTTTCATAAAAAAAGTTAAAAATGTTTGTATTTTTCTTTAAGATATATAGAATCATATAATACATTTATTCAAACCTACACGCCTAACAATTTAAACAAAAAGTACATATACCTACCTATATATAAGCATTGTATAAAAATTAAATCAGGCATATTTACAAATATTTGTACCTACTCAGTTTTAAACAATTTACGTAACATAAATTACTATCAACCAATGCCAACAATTCAGCATTTTGCTAATAAAGTCATTTTACACTACGCTCCCTCATTCGCTGTTTTACTGCAAATTGTAATGAATGTTTGCGATTTAATTTTATAAGTTCGCCGCATAATATGCAATAGGGTGCAGACGACTTTGTCACAATTAGATATGTGTCCTTTAATGAATCGCTTATGTTAATTAAGAAAGATAATACTATTGTTGGCTGTTGCTATATGTTGTAATATAAGCTAATAAAATAAATAAAATTGTAATAAAAATGTCATTAAACATTTTTTTGTTAACACATCAGTTAATTGAACTTAATTTAGATTTGAACTGTTGGTATGTACGCCGAGGGCGGAGCTTAGCGATAGGCATGTTACTAGTTGTTTTTAAATGTAATAATTAATAAAGAAGCTGTAAATTCTAAATATTGGTAAATGTTCTTGTACCTAATTATAAAACGTGGATAAGTATGTATAAAGATTAAATTCCGTTTCGGAATACTCAAAAAATCACATGAAATCCTAGGGTATTTGTAATAAGAAAAGGATATTTAAGGGGCTGCCACATGCAGCACATATTTTCGCTAGGTTATCTTTAGCTTTATCATGGTAATATGAGGGCGATGACCGACCAAAGGGTAAAGAATAACTAGACATAAACAACGAAACGTATGAGAGAAAACGGGTAAGAATGATTATGTATGGAATTGCCTTCAGCTACTTTGCCTTTGTGGTGTGGAAAATGGAACCTTTTACAAAAGCTAATAATATTTCGAAAGGGCTTCCAAATTCGTCGTAAAGTACCGTCTTTTTATACAAGCTCTTTATACAACTCAGCCTTCAATACGTATTGAATTAATGGGAATGAATGCCGTAGAATTACCTGTACGTACTACCTCTTTACGTTAGCAATGTATTCTAAAATATAATACTGCATTTTGTTGAAATATTTTTACTGGGTTCTGTCATATATGCAGCATTTTAATAACACTTTTCTAGTTATTTATTCAAAACAATATCGATTTCTATAACTTATTCTTTAGCTTTATTTCTACGTTCTATTTTATCTTTACTATAGAAAAAGTTTTAAACATTATGATATTGTTCCCAATATTAGTCAGGTTATATGTAGTAAAACTCAGGTTTTTTCAATTCCATATGAACAATAATGTTAAAGGTTCAATAAAAATATTTCAATTCTGTAAGATACGGTTAATCCTGTTCTACGGCCCCATATATAAAAGATGCAATCAGAAGAAAATGTAGGAAGTCTGCAAGTTGAACCTAATTCCCAAGTTACGACACTATCTGGTCGCTGAAGACTTGGCGTTCTGCCCAAACTGTTATTTAGAACATCTTATCTCATTTTGTTTTTTATTAATTGTATAATATATTTCATATGATACCATCATATTTTTTATTCATTGATAATATTTTGCTTCCACTCCTTCCTTATTAATTTTTATTTTTACACACTTCCACCCAACGTTTTCTAAATAATTCTATTTACGAGTAATGTGAAGACAAATATACCATTAAAACACGTACATAATGACAACATTTTAAGAGATAATACAAAGATGAACTAATTTAATTTTAAAGTATTTTACCTACTCCTCGCTACATTAGACTTCAAAATAAGCTACAGAGCCTCTCTAATACGTTTGTTTCGTGAAAGCACAAAAGCAATTAGCGTAATGTTTCATTTTGCACTTTGCTTCTAACGAAGCAGACACATGAGTAAGGCATTATTATGTTGTGTATGGTTTTCGTGTAACGGAATATTATTTCCCATTTAGATGTGTCGCCATGAAGCCATGTCTAATAGGAAATAAGGTGTCTGTCTAATGTTGTATAGCATTAAAATACTATACTTTTTTATTTGTTGTACTGTATACTTAATATAAGCTATATTCAACTCTAACTTAAATGAGCTTTCAAAAATACACTGAAGTCACTTAATAAACGACACAAATGTAGTTACGTTTTGGTCTATAAGACCTATCAACAATTTCTGGATGATTGGATGTGAGAAAAACAAACAAAACACATTATGAACATATTATTAAGTATAAACTTTTAAATTTCCAGAGTCGAGAAAGCCTTTCATCAGACGGTGAAGGCGCTAAAGGCGACTGCTCTTCAGTAGGCTCTTCAGGTTCGGAGTCTGAAGAACAGCCACCATGCGACATTGGCTTATTGGAGAGGTTAATACGAACGCATCCTGTTTGGTTCCTACCCGGGATACAGAGAGCCGGTGCCTTTCATTTGCTCCAAGGCAAGGAGGAAGGAGTAAGTTTTGTATTTTTACTATTATTAAAAATTAGTCCTATAACTATAACTTTTCTAATAATTGATAATATTACTCGATATGAAAATAAAAATAAAAATTGAACTAAGACCAATATTCATTGAAAATAGATTATTTTATGATTTATTTAGATTTTTTACACTCGACATGTGTGATGATTTACAGCAAACGTTATCACGAGAAAGACTTTAATTTCAACACCACATAGATGTTAACATAAGACACTAGAACTTAAATTAACAATATTGTTTTCAGAACTTTGTGGTTCGCCAGTCGAGTCAGCCTGACACAATGGCGATCAGCGTCCGGCTACCCGCAGATAAAGGGCCGTATATAGAGCACTATCTGATTCAAGCCTCAAGCGGCCGTATCGGTCTCGAGACTTCCCACAATCGCTTCGATAATATACCAGAATTGATCGCGCATTATTCTCAGTGCTGGTAAATTTTAATTTTTATAAACTCATTGGGTTTTAATTAACATGATTGGTATTTTGTATATTTTGAATTATCGTTTCTTTTTTCAAAATATAAAGTATTACAATAAAAGACTGCAGTCCACCTAAATAATACAGCGAATAATATGGAAAAAAATTTAACATCACAAACAAACAATCAATCGAAGTTACTTTTAAAGATAAAGAAAATAAAAAAAATAAAGAAAGTACATAAAGTTTCAAAAAAATTAACGTATAACTTAATACAAAACTTCTATATTTTCTTTTACAGTGATGAGTTACCAGTACAATTACAGCTACCGAAGCCATTACGAGAAGCAAAAAGTCGCCATCAACTTAGCTCTCTTGCTTTACTCGGCCAAGAATTTTGGGGTTATCCAATGGCTAATCCAAAAAATAACCCCAATAATCTTCTATCGCCCTGCCAATTGGCAAATGGAGTTGTTCCAATGGCTATAACGCCGTCTGATACTGGATCTAGTCTAAGCAGTTTTAATGCCAGTGAGTATGTTTAGTATTTTGTTAGTAAAATAATATAGAAATAATGTGATTAAGGTTTTAAATATATAGACTTTATTTCATATATGTATATCTCCTAAAATTATACACCAAAATATTGACTGCATATTTTTAATTATAGGTACAGTAACTAACTCCAGAGAACAGATCTTAAGCCCAGATAAAGATCAAAATGTGATATTAAAAATGTCACCAGTAGATACATCTGGTTCTCCACCCAGTCAAAGCCAAAGCTTAAGTACATTTAAAGGTAGAACTGCACCTTCGCCACCAGCAAAACCAACTGGATCATTTGTTAGAGCACCCCGACCCACCCCACCGAATACTCTCAACCTTATATCCAGTACCGTGAGTAAACATAATTTAATAAAACTTTAACAGCTTAATTAGTATCGTTTTAAGATTATTAACCTATGCGATAACTATTTTCAGGCGCATATAACACATCCTCACACATTTCCAACGACAAACAATCATTCTCCCACACATTCTAACAGTGTAAAAACTACCCCACCTCCACCCCCGCCAAGATGGGCGAAGCCTCCATTCTCAAAAACTTCCTTATCCCCAAAATCGGAGGCATTAACCTTTAGCCCTATTAACAAAGCAAATGGAAATATAACAGTGACGACTACAGTAACATTCAGCGTCAATAACACACAAATACATAATCACCAAATAAATGAAAGCATTCAAAGCGACCGGTTGCAATTAACGCTTGCGTCTAATGCCATAAAAAATAACAATGCTGAAGCCGGGTTCAACACAATGGAGGCAGTGAAATCTTTAACAGATTCTAACGGAGATCTTCAGGTGAGGAGAAGTTAAATAATGCAGCATGGCGTGCGTATTGCCGAAAGCATGAATTTTGTTCTAAATAGTTCATAGCCTATCGCTAGATATATGTTTTTAACATATATATGTATAACTTGTAAATTGTACAAAACTCACTAAAATTGTTCCTGTTCCTATATAGAATATGATGCACCGTCTGACACCAGAAGGAGAATGTATAAGTACAATGACCGCTAGTTTACACGGCAGCTTTAAAAGACAAATCGCTGAACAGAACGGCACAGAAGTTGAATCACCGTTAGAATCCCAATCTCATACAAATACATCAGATTCTGTCGATCCAATAGCCAATTCCTTGACGAAGTCGAGTAACGCTTTTACTTCTAATCAACTTGTGTCTCCTAATGGAACTAATTCAGTAACAAGTGGCATATTTTCGCCGACGAGTCAAATTAATTCGCCGGTATCTAACGATACTATTTCTTCGAAAAGTGGAGTATTTTCACCTATAAGTCAAACTAACAAAAGCGAAATATTTTCTCCTGTATCACGAAGTTCACCTCTTTCAAATAAAAATGTATTTTCACCATCTTCCAATAACTCCTTAATGTCTCCTATAACTGGTAAAGACAGAGAAAAAGTGGTAACTCCTAATACAAATACAACAAGTTCAACGCCTTCGGGTCGATCAAGGAGGAGTAAGCACTCCATGCGCAAGGAGTCCAGGCATTATCAGGTAGGGTGTTTGTCTTTTAAATATTCTATATATTTTATATGCGTATTATGTATTGGCGCAAAGCTGTAAAATTGGCATTCATCGCTGCATATCCATATCATCACGAAAGCATGAATAGTTTATAATACCGTACATGTCTAAAGCCGCAAAAATATTTAACCGCATGGCACATACGACACAGAATTATGAACAGACAACTAGTAATAAATACATGTTTTTTTTTAATTAAAGACCATAGTTCTAAAAAATACTGTTTTTTTAGGAATCTGACATCCTTGAATCACCAGGAGTATATTACAGAAGTTCTTTAATGGACAAAGTAAGTGATTATGAAGACATATGGGGTCCAGAAAGTAATAACTGCTCGACTTTTAAACCACCTAAATCTGATAATGATAGTGTCAATCTAAACAATGGCATAATGAAAAGCAAGAGACCCGACCTCTTACCTGACACATTGCGTAAGTAAAGATATTATATTAGTGATACTATTTATACCAACCACTTTGTTATAGTATGTTTTTTATTTTAATTATTATAATTAATTAGTGATAATTAGTTTTAATTTTAATTATTTTAATTACAGCCAAGCTGAATGCGTCTAAAAGCACTCAGTCGATATTAGAAAAAGAAAACATGATAATACTCAACTCAATGGAAAGTTTGAATGAAAAGAAAAATCTTTCAGAAAGTTCTCTAAAGAAAAGTTTTAATGGATCCAGTGAAATTATAGCCACAACAAATAGCAAAGGAGAAATTGTAGCGAAAAGGCCAGACAAACTTAACATTGCTATGAATATGAATAAGAAACTGACTGAAGAAATAGAAGCTGCGTTAAAAATAAGAGAGAGTCACACAATCGAAAGTATGGAAACAGTTAAGTTGGAAGACGACTGTGGCAAAGGTGACGAATCTGAAAAAGAACACGCCGGCAGTCCTTTCTATGCTGATCCAGTAGATGCAATTAAAGAAGTGAGGAATAGTTCAAATTATTTCGTTTTAGATTACTCTACGAACACTTCACATATTCTTTAAGAAATAACTGTAATATGTAGAAAATAGGAATATTATAAAAAATATTTGAGTTTTACTTTACATAGCAGAAAATATAAACCTAACATCTTATACTGCTATTAGCGGAATAGATAAAAAGATTAAGTAAAGTCTTATTCAAGTATAACATAATACTTATAAGATCTAGTTATATCTCTATTATTATTTCTCAGGCTGCTCTGCTGCCTCCTGTACAGCGAAGAAAGCTGCTGAGATCCAGCGTAAACCTTTCACAAAGGTACTCTGAGCCTCCTACGCAAAATCACCCATATTATCCATTACGAGATATGCACAGTATTGAAGAACTATCACGTAAGTCTTCAACACTAATTATTGTCGTTTGAATAATGCATCATTAATATACTGAAAATATTCAAATTTTATCTATCAAAAATAGGAGTAGATGAAAAACAAGGTTATATATACGAGTTAATGCTAAGAGGCAAAAATTAAATTAGCTATAAACAAACTTACAGCGTCATCACCCAACACATCAACATCGGTTGACAACCTAGTGTCGTTAAGGAGCAAGCCTAAAATGAAGCCAGTGGAGCCTCCGCGCGTTGCCGCTAAACCACCCAGCGGCAAGAACGAGAACACGTGGGCTGTGGACTCGAGTTGGCAATTCATAAGTACGGTTTTATTCTTTTTACCATAAAATCGTTATTGCAATAAGTGATGAGAAAGACTGAACTAATTAATGTGAATTTATTTTGAAGTTGGTGAAACTTGATACTATCTTACATTATTAGGTATATACCGCATTATCTGCCAACTTTTTGATTAAAAACACAAGACATATCTACTAATTTTTAAATCATAATATTTCTTGATTACTTACACTTTTACTTTTGGCAATAAATATATGTTTTATCCTACTCAGTTTATATACGATTTATATAAATATGTTAACACGATTAAAAATGATTTTGTAGACAAAAATGATGAGGGCTCAAACAGTGAGAATGGCACGTTCCCGTCACTAGTAGAACAGGAGAGCCGATTGGGTGTAGATGACGCCGCGCAACACTTAACAGTTCACCAAGTTGTTGCACAGAGGTACAATAAAATTTTGTTTTTATATGTACATATATTTATTTCTAATAGACTGAGTTAGCCACTTAGTGCAATTTGACTCTTTTCCTGTATTAAGCACCGCATATTAAATTTAAAATATGTTACCTATATGTATAATATAACGTATTGTCTTGATTGAACAAAGTATGATAATCTAAATTCTAAACTAATGTTCTAGATTGTCAAAATTTCAAAAACTAATTACGTTATGTATATTTTATTTTCCCTAATAAATATGAAACATTTAAACATTACACACAATCTACCTTAATTTATTTAGGTTTCCCGAACTACATCTGAATGCGGAACCAGCGGCACTGGCGGAAGAAATTCGTTCACCGCCGAGAGCTTCTTGCTATGACAATGTTCACGACCTTAGACCTCTCTCTGAACAGGTACGTTATTATCATCATCTTCATCAATATTCCTTAATTAATACTAAGTATATTGTTTATTAAATCTTTACAAATATTTTGTTTAGGATGCGAAATTCTATTTAACTATTATCAGTTAAATGCATCTAGAAGATTTATTTCTTGACTAGATACAAAGATACAACATAGGCCTTACGATTCTCAATACTACAATTAATAAAAATACAACGTACGGTCGTAATAGGTCGGGTGAATTACAGTTTAGAAAGCTAAGGATACTTATTCTAGGATTACACTAGAGCAAATAAAACCATAAAATATTGTTGTTGATACATTTTAGAGACGAAATACATAAAATGACGAAAGCGTGGGCTATAAGGAGTGACTCAATTTTGTTGAGTTACCTATACCACAGCCTTAAAATGAGATTTAAAAACTGCAAAAACATAACCTCTACCTATTAGGTACAATAATTGAGATAGTACATATGTTATACGGCTTATGTAATAGGCTGTTTGGAAAGTAAATATAATTAAGGGAATATACAGAAAATGCCATGATTGTTTATCTTATCATCGAAAATACTTATATAAATGTTATTAGTGGCATTCCTAAACATGGTTACTTTTCTGCTTTCTCAGGCAAGTGACGATGGCACTGTGTTTTCTGAGCCTTGGGATAGTTCTCAGTGGGATGGTCTCATACCACCATCAAATCCCCAACAGAATTATGAAAACGTAAGTTCTTAATGTACAGAGTCGTAAGTAATATAAACATAAATAGTTTTAGCGAAATTGAAACAGATTGAGTGGGTTGTGGAGAGTGTGTGGTGAAGACATACGTAGTATGTGAATTTATTTTAATTGATTTAGTTACTAATAAATAGTAAAATGCTAGAAAACTTAAAAGAAGATCATAATAATAATAAAATGTATATTTTTTATAATAGGAAGAGCCTTGCGAATGGGAGTCGCCAATACCAAGACGCGGGAATACAGCCGTTACAAGAGCTAAGAGCTTCCGGGACAGATTGGATCCTTTGTTAGGTGAGAAATATAGTATTTAATATTTATACATAAAATTGATTGTAAAGTGTATGTTTAACTCATTTGAGACACCAAAATCAAAATTTTCACTGGAGTTGTGATGCCAAATGGATATTTTAATTGCTTATTTCTGAATTCGTATTAAAATATTCACGTATAATTAAAATTTTGAACAAACAATAAAACAAGAACGAAAATTAAGTTCCGAAAAGTAGAAAAAGTAATTCCCTATTATACAAAGATAAAACCATAATTTGTATTATTTACACTCTAGAATTATTTTTAAATCAATTAGCTAATTATATACTGTACGGAACACGTGGACAAAATATTCTATCATTGCCAATGTAAGTAAAATAATATGTATGTATTTACCTATGAGTGATTAAGTTTTGAGAACTTATTTATTATTGTTTTATCAAAATAATGTTAAACATCGTTATGATTAATTTGCAAGTCGGCTAACTCCGTTTAAGTGCATCTATACATGTACATCTTATGAGGACATAAGACATTATAAATGTTATTAATTCAATAATATTTTTCAATAATATTTATTATTTAATAATGTATACTAGTTCAATAATCATTAGTGACCGAAGACTATTTATATTTAAAAAATGGAATATTTATTGTTCCAAATTCATGATAATTATGATTTTGGTAACCTTTGAAAAATATACTGAGATGCGAGTTAGCCGACTCGTAAATTGAGATATCGAAATAGAAAAGTTGTAAATAAATAAAACCTGAAGAATGAGTATGCCGGTCAACGATATTGAATAAAATTCGGAAAGGAGATAGCTAGTTATATCATGGATTAAAGAAAAAAATATGATTTTGCCCAAAAACTACTTAATAAAAAAAAAAATATTAAATAAAATCCGTCTAAATATACATTAAAGCTCGGCAAAAATTAAACTTAGTTATCTATATTTTGGTGTTAGAATGTTTGATTGAATTTGTATTATATAACAAGTATATGTACTAATATATTAATCTGGTTATTTTAGGTATTATTAGTAATACAATAAGAAGCACTACTACCATGACTTATATTTTTACGCAGTACTTAAGCAAAACACTATAATTTAAATAATTATTTACATTGTATTTATTTAGCACGTTATTTAAATTACAATGTCAGTGACATTAATGACGTGCATCCTAACAAATACGCATAATATAAATCACGTTAAACACTCTCACGTGTAACTACTACTCGTATCTAGATTCTAGAAAAGCTTCGTTGAATTTATAGTGTAGGAATATTGTAGTACATAATAATTGTATTGTAATGTGATTTGATACACAATGAACAGCTAATTATACATTTAATCTACAAGGAATAATAACCTTTTAGATAACTTGTATTCTAGTATGAAGCAGATTCTCAACATTGATATAACAAACTAGTAAAACTTTTAACAGCATTAAAGATTTTATATCCTATAAAATTGCCTACACAATAATATAAAGTTGGCAGCGAATCGTCCATGCTACAATCGAGTTGCGTACAGATAACATTTTAATTACTCATTACGAATAATTATTTTGAAATCAATCAGTACATAATAGTCGAACAATGAGGCCGCAGCGCATATCTTTTATCAATAATTACATTAGTTCAGTAAATAATTAATTATGCTTAAAGACCAAAGGTCTGCGCGTGCCATGAATCTCTCGGCTCGTCTGGACTCAGTCGTTTACCGACGCTCGTGTTTGAAACGCGACTAACCCTGTGTGAATGAGAAATCATCGCTTTAAATCTTTCGTGCAAGCGGGACGTAACCGCAAAGTGATCGGTCATGAAGTGGTTCAAAAGGTTGTTCCAAGGAAAGTCCGCGAAGGTGACTGAGCCAAGAAAAAAATATTCTCAGGTGAATGACTTTGAGCCTTTAAAAGAGAAGAGAGTTCCGGAAATTATCAAAACTTCTGACGTTCCGGAGGGAGTGTTCGCTTTGACTACTATTAAAAATTTCCATTGTGATTCTCACGATGAATATGTGTTTGAAAGCGAATGGGTGTTTGTGACTCGTGAAAAGTTAATGGAGCCGAGATTCCAGCAGCATTTAGCGAAAACGGAGGCGTTGACAAATTTATGTAAGCGACTATCTGAGAACAATGCGCTGAAGAAAGAAACTTTGGTAGTAGCCAAGCCGCCTCACTGCCACTGCAGTGACATAGAGAAAATAAATGAAGAAAAAAAATGCTACGTTAATCCATTTCGTAGATTTCTTAATACTGTCATCGGTGCATGGAGGTGTTTTTACAATAAAATTAAGGAATGTTTATGTAATATTAAGCCCGATCCTTCCGTTATAGTCGTTGAAGATGTTTCAGGAATCACAAATTCGTATTTGTGTAGGTAATGATTTTTCTTGCATTTTTGGAACAATTAAGCAAAATTACTTCATATAAGTTTTTTGTTACTATCCGAGAGCTTATCTTAATAATATCAAATATTTAATAGCAAAAAAACGACAATGGAATAAATCTCTTAAGCTTTCACAAGGCTCGTATCTATTTCATCTTGAATTTAATCTTCGTACAAACATAGAATGATTATTTTTATTTACTATTTTACTATCAACTTAAAATTTCTAGCTCTGTGCTAATAATGATAAATTTTTGTTTTTGTTAAATTTAGTGATATGATATTAAATATTTTCATTTAATATTTACACAAATTAAAAATAATAATCGTTAAATCACAATTTTAACGTTTTAAAAACAATAGTCGATGGTATTTTCCTAAAAGTATTTATTATAAGCATAATTCTGTACATTGTTGGAATGTAACAGAAAATTTGATAAACAAACTTATAAAAGTTTAACTAATCAAATATGTATTTCGTATAATATTTAATTTTAGTACATACCTACTCATAAAGAAAGGTGTGTTTTTTCATAGTAAACTATACTATATACTATTATAATAACATACTTAAACCTTGCCCTTGAATCACTCTATCTATTAAAAAAACCGCATCAGAATCCGTTGCGTAGTTTTAAAGATCTAAGCATACATATGGACAAATGGAATATGACAAACGAAAATAAATATATCTGCTGTATATTTATATACTAAGGTATTATTTTAAATAATATTAAATATTAAGACACGTTAACCAACAGCGGCAGGGAGAGTGCGAGCTTTGCGCGGAGGACGAACGACTCGTGGTACTGGCGCCGCGCTACGCGCATACGCACTACACCTCGCGCAGGATAAGAGTACAACCTTCGCGCAGAATGTTGACAACTTTATCGCCTGCACTTTGGACTCTAAGGAAACTTGCCCTCAGGTATGTTATAGTTATCGATTATTTATTTATAGCCTTTTATTTGAAAATTAGGAAAGAAAGCTGTATCTTTATATAAATAAACCGTAACATTTTTTGTTTTGGACTAATGATAATGACGTAGTTTTACTATTTTTCTTCACTTCATTTAAATAAAAATAGACATTTTAAATAAAACTGTCTTTTGGGAGACACACGAAAAGTCTCTCCCGTGATTATGATTGCTGTACAATAAAAAATCTTGTAAAAAAATATTTGTTTAAGAGAAGAACATATTCAATAAAATATCAAAACAATTGTAGTTGTATGTCTCTTGAAAAACAATTATATATTATTGATAGCATTTAAAACATCCATTTTGATGCGCTAATTTAATTTATTGAACTTTAGGCAGAGATAAAATTGTTATCATTTAGTGTATCACATTTCCTTTTCACAAATAGACGAATTAATGCAAAATGCATTAATTATCATCAATCAAATCATTTTACAATTGAGTAATGTAATTTTTCTCGAATTACACAACATATTTTTGAGAAGAAAATAATACGCGCGATTAAGTTAAATTTTGAACGAAGGTTTTTTACGAAATATGTCTAAGTCTAGTTAAATTTTGTCCAGAGTAAGATCTGCTGTGTTTTTTGTAGTCGCCCGACAGTTAGGCCAAATATATGACAAACATTTATAAACATTAGATATAATAGATACAAAATAATATTAAAAATACTTCCTGCCAAATTTAAAGTTTGTAGCACAATAAAATTTCCAACATAAAAGTAGCCAAGTCAGTTACTCCTTATACCATTAGCTATTTGCAAGTGAAAGTCAAAATTGGTCCAGCCGTTCCAGAGATTAGCTGGAACAAACAGACTGACAAAATATTTTAAAAATTGATTTTTGATGTAAGTACTGTATATATTTTCATATGCATTTATTGAAATGCTATTAATTTTAAATTAAAAAAGACACTTCAATTTTATTTATATGTACTTATACTGACAATATAGTGCATGTATTACTACGATACTCATTAGAAAGTATCAAAGATTGTTTACTATGAAGAACTGCAGGCGTTGCTATTTTCGTTACGTCTCCACGACCCCGGCACGTCACTCGCACGTGCTTACAGAAATGAGATCACTAATGTTACAATTACTTATCTTTTAGCCCTAATCAAAGGGCAAATAGGCATGCACGTGCATGTCGATCAATATAGAATTAGTATATACAGAACAGGAAACATCGATAGTGATATGCTAATTGTATTAATAATGTTCTCTTTATATTGTTTTTGTATATAAACCTACATTATATATAACTTAAATGTTATAACTTAAATAATTATACTTTATACTAATACTCTAATAATAATATTATATAATAATATAACTTCAACTTATATTTTATTGGTTAGTGAAACTGTTTTGGAAGTGTATAGGGTATATAATATAGGTATAGGCTTAGCCGATATAAAAAAATGACAGACATGAAAAAAATCGAAATGGATGGACTAATTTTGACGAGACTTTTACTGGCAACTAACTCGTGATGGTTTGCGGAGTTAAATCACTCTTTTACGTACGATTCAGCACTAATTTTATTTTTTACTTTTTTGTTCTTTTCACGCCACATTGCTGTTTTATTTATAGAAGAATTTAATCTGTGAAAAAATATTAGGTATAAGATATGAAGTAGGTAATTTCGATATCTTAATCACAATGCGTTTATTAGTCTGAAAAGGAATTATTTTCATTGAGATATGACAAACGAGTATTACATTCATTTCAGATAATGATGCGAAATATGAGACAATTCATGTCAGGAATGAAGAATTATCTTGTGAAACATGGCGAAAGGGAGTTTGAGAAGGAGGTGGAAAAAGAAAGGCTCAAGGTAATAGAAATTTTACAATGTTTTAAAGAACTAAACTATAGATCGTCAAAAATATTATAAAAGAAAATTAAGTATTATAGTGTAAATTATATGATACAAGTTAATCTTAATGTCTGAATCTTAATCAATTTTTAACTAATATAAGTTTTATCATTTTCGTTATAGCTAAAACCAACGGAATTCCTTAATTTGGACGCGATATTGGAAGGCGTGATGCATAGGCTGGTGGTGCGGCCGCTTCGATCTAAGTTGTATACATTACTCGCTTCGTGGCACTCGGCTGATGTAAGACAGTTGCATGCAGCGATAGAACGAGCGCAACATGCTACACCTTTACAACTTGGAATTAAGGTAAATTTGTTTTTTTATTTATACAAAATAAAGTTAATAACAAATCAAATCACATACATACTTAATTATACTAATATGTACTATAATATATGAAGCAAATGTAAACTCAATTTCGGCCTGAAGGCTATTCGCATTCCCCGCATCAAATTATTATTATTGCGTGCCAAACGAACAGTTTTATGGATACCATGCATTACAAACTACAACTACTACTAGTAAAAACGTTACCTAAACGTTGTTTTTTGCATGAAGTAGTTTTATTAGCTTAAACACACGTAGACTCATTTTGAAAGTGACACTCATTTTTTATCTCGATATGTTAATATTGTCTTAAAAGTTATAATAAATTTATAAACTTGAAAATAATCGAAAGAATAATTTTAATATTTATCTTTTAGGAATCTACGAAAGTACCATCTTCAGCGGTATTGGCAGTAATCTCAAAACATTTTCTCAAAATGCAAGAAGCTGATTCTCCGTTGGACAAACTTGAAAACCTCCTCGCTGCTATTTCAGTTATGTTCAATGCTGTAAGTTTAAGTTTTTCATACGATTCATTTATTTATTTTTTATATGGGAGATTTGTTTCTATGATAAAAATTCTAATTTAATAAACATTTTTAATTTTCCCCATTCCCCAGTATGTTTCTTTATAATTACAATGTCAATTAGGTTACTAAAATCTATTTGCCTAACAATAGCCAAATATGTAACTCAAACACTAAATCTGTCTGTAAAATAAAATTCGTGCAAATTTGTTCAGCTGTCTCAGCATCATGGAACATATATGTACACATATACAAACATTCGATTATAGTAATATTTCTAAACAATACAACTCCATTTCATCAGATACGTGGAGAACGTACCCTCGGAGCTGACGATTTACTCCCAGTCCTCGCGTGGACGGTCGCCCGGTGTCGTCTAGTTTGCGCGGAGCTGGAGGCCGAGCTGATGGCCGGACTGCTCCCCGCCGCCCTCCTCGCAGGGGAAGGCGGGTACTACTTAACTGCTCTGTTCTCTGCTGTAGCTGTTCTGAAGAGATTGGCTCCGGATTCTGGACCTGATAGTACTACACCGGTATGGGCTTGTTTATATGTATAATGGTTTAACTTTGACTGATTGATTTATTTCTAATATCTTAAATCTAAAATTAAATATACGTTATTGAATAAGGCTTATTACACCATCACGAAATACTTAGTATGTAAATGTGTGGGATTAATGTCTGGTTGTGTCTCACGTAGGATAAATAGATAAATATTGTAATGCAATATTGTTATCAAATATTTTTTTAAACGAGCAACTGTAGAGTTTCTCGCAGGTTCTTCTCAGCAGAACAGCTTTCCGAGCCGGTGGTAGCTTACTCACAGACTTACAGACTGACATTTAATTTTGATAATGTAAAAATGACGATTCAAAAGAGCTTGTAAAAGTCTATTTGAATAAAGAGTATTTTGATTTGAATGATTTAAATAGTTTATATAAATTGTACCTATAAAAATAGCCAACAGTAGACATATCCCAACGTAAATCTAGATTAAAATGTCATCCATATTTCTTCTATTTTTTTCTTCGCTGACTTAATGTGTCATAAGTCGAACCATATTATACAAAACATTTTGATTTTTTGTTACGATATCTAATCCTCCTTACTTTTAGAAAAACCTATTATATTATTTTAACCAGCTTCCAAACAAAATCTTTATTTGGCGACTTCGGCTATCATATACCTATTAACTTAATATAAAAGAAAATTGTTATGGAATATGGGTTAACATACAATAAAAAATAATCATACAATCTTAAAATTAAAAAGGATAAGCATCTACTTGTTATTGTAAGACAAACTATCGTGGCATTTTGGGTTACAAAGGCAACCATTTTTCTTGCAGAGACAACTTTTTGACATACATCCTTTCTTGTATACGCAACGCATTATTCCATTTTGAGTATTAGTTGATTCTAGTTTTAACAAAGGCATTATAGTACAGTAAATAAAGCCGTTTTTTTGGTCAACCTCCAAAAGATAACTCAAAAAGTATTGAAAAAAGTTTTAAACAAAAGTTGTAGAGAATAATGTGATCCTAAAAAATAGATAGATGCATTTTATTGATTAATCCAATATTTTAAAAGTTATCGACCGAAAAAGAAGAATCGGTTCATAAAATGGGCCATAAATCGTAAACGGTATTTTTTACAAAAAAGTTTACATGAAATAAAAGATGCGAAATTTTATTCTATACAATAATGGTCTGAATAACTTTTGTCCTAAAATGCATAGTTTCCGAGATATCGGCTAAAAACTTTTCTTCAAGATTACCATCGAAGCTCCACCTGGATCTGTCAGCATTTTGTTATTTTATAGTCAGCAGCCTTAACTTAAAAAAAAATCAAATTGGATCGGAAATTTAGTGCGAGGTTAAATTCTTTATTTACTTGCCTATTAGTAAAAACTAGTTCTAACTAGAGAATGTATTAAAGTATCGATTGTCCACAGTGTCGTCGCGGCTCGTCGTCGTCGGGTCGCGAGTGCGGCGTGGCAGTAGTGCGCGTGGCGCTGCCGGACGAGTGCCGCGGGTCGATCCGGCGCGTGGCGCTGCCGTGCCGGCCCGGCGCTCGCGCCCGCGACCTGTGCCGCGCGCTCGCGCACGCCGCTGCCATCACCAACCCGCAGGACTACGCCTTGTTCGCGTTGCATGATGGACAAGGTTGGTTACTGTTTTATTGAAGTGAAACTTCTTTAGAATCGATGTAATTTCAAACTCGATGAAACGAAAAAATAAGTCCATAGTACCAGGCGCTCAGAGACGGGGAAGAGTTAGCCCTAATTTAAATTCAAGTTTTATTTCTGACATGTGTACTTTGTACACACGCACTTTTTTTTAACTTAATTTCTAGTATTATTTACTTTATGATTATACTAGCATTTCCCGTTGCTTCGCACGCGTTCTAAATACCGGAAACCAATTTCTTTACCTACCTTAAATACCTTACCAGCTTAGACGTCAGTAAAGGTCCTGGTAGCGACAATATACCAGCCTTATTTGTCGTAAAGTGTGCTGATGTTCTCGCAGAGCCGTTATGTCTTCTCTATAACAGGTCTTTTAAGCAAGGTTATGTCCCAGCAAAGTGGAAGGAAGCACATATTATACCCATACACAAAAAAGGGTTGAAGACGAAAATCGAAAACTACAGACCTATTTCTATACTTAATACATTTAGTAAATTACAAGAACGAATTGTATACAATCATATTTATCCACATATTTCAAAATTTATCCCTCAAGAACAACATGGGTTCATGAAATGTCGTTCCACTCTTACTAATCTATCCGTTTTTACTGGCGATATTTTACGAAGCTTGGGTGACCGCATCCAAGTGGATGTTATATACACGGATTTTGAGAAAGCGTTTGATCGTGTGGATCATATAATACTACTTCAAAAACTTTTAACCCTTGGTATTAGCGGTGACCTTTATCGTTGGTTTGAATCGTACATTTCGAATAGATCACAAGCTGTTGTGGTCGGTAGTGGTAAATCTAATTTTATTAGGGTCCCATCTGGCGTTCCTCAGGGGTCATTACTAGGGCCGCTCTTGTATGCTCTTTATATATATGACATCGGTAAATGTATTAAACACTCTAAATTTCTTTTATATGCTGATGACGCGAAGATTTACAAACCTATAAAAACACCTGATGATTGCATTATGCTTCAAAACGACTTAAATAGACTTTCACTATATCTTAAAGCAAATCGTATAACAGTAAATTTTAGTAAATGTACTCATATCACTTTTACGCGTAATAAAAATGTAATCAAAACAACATATAATATTGGTAATACATCAATAAAATCAGCAACTTTGATAAAAGATCTTGGCGTGACATTGGATAGTAAGTTAACATTTTCTGAACACATAGACTTAATTAGAGACAAAGCATATCAAAATCTTGGGTTTGTTCTACGTGTCTCAAAACCCTTTTCAGATATTAATACTTTAAAAATGCTTTATTTTTACTACGTTCGGAGTGTATTAGAATATTGCAGTCCCATCTGGAACCCTCAATACATAACGTACATTGAGACGATTGAAAAGATTCAGAGGAAATTTATACGCTATCTTAACTATCGTACCAAAGAACCTAAAATAGACTATATTGCATCTTGCTCATATTATAAAATAGCCACTTTAGAAAGACGTAGAACTGTGGCCGACATGATGCTGTTGTATGATATTTGCAATTCAAACATAGATAATCCTTATCTTATTACAGAAATCTTACAATTGTGCACCCCTCAAAGGCGCACAAGACACACTAATTTATTTTACGTACCATGTCATCGTTCCAACTACACTAGAAACTCAGTTATTCATAGACTGCCTCAAAAGTATAATAAACATTTCTGTCATGTTGATCCATTTAGCAATTCTAGAGGAAGATTCAAGAAAGCTATCATTACCACACACACACACACACACACACACACACACACACACACACACACACACACACACACACACACACACACACACACACACACACACACACATACATACATAAAACACACTCACACACACATTAGTTATAAATAATGAATGGCCGTATCATTGTTCATTATGTTCTTTTTTTTTTACACTTTTTGTTTTCTTTTTATATAAGTGCATAGTGTAATGGCATTTCTTAAATAAATTTAAACTTAGTCTGCCTATCTATATTGCCTAAATAATGTAAATCCGAACTTGGCTTATGTAAGGTTTTTTTTTATTTTTGTATTTACTTTTTTGTATGTAGCTGTGGATTTTGTTTTAAATAAATAAATAAATAAATAAATAAATAAAATACCTCGCAGAACTAACGCTCGCCCTTCCCGTTTTTACAACATTTTTCAATGATGCTCCGCTCCTATTGGTCGTAGCGTGATATAATATAGCCTATAGCCTCCCTTGATAAACGGACTATCCGACATGTAAATAATTTTTCAAATCGGAACAATAGTTCCTGAGATTAGCGCGTTCAAACAAACAAACAAACAAACAAACAAACAAACAAACAAACAAACAAACAAACACACAAACTCTTCTGCTTTATAATCCATATTAGTATAGATTATGTATTGCCTCTTAATATATGTTTAGGGTAAAATAATGTATGCTCTTTTTCTCGCCATAGATACTTAAAACGTAAGGCCTCATTATAATCTTTCTTATATATAAAATTCTCGTGTCTCATTGTTTGTTATCGAACTCCTACAAAACGGCTTGACCGATTTTCATGATTTTTTGTGTACATTAGATAGGTCCGAGATTAGGTCGTAGGCTATCAAATTTTTTTTTTATTTCTTTATGATTTGCTATCATAAAATACTTATAACCCTAAAATTTTCAACTTTCTACCACCAATTTCTATTTTTAATAGTGATAACACCTTTGTTTCAGAAACAATGTTGAATGAAAATGATTGTCCACAAGAGGTGATGTCAGAGAAAAGTGGACAGAATTTCATATTGGCTTACAAGAGGATAGATGCGAAAATCGCTTGGCCGCAACAGGCTTTGCTGTCTTATCCTTAACAAACTAATGTATCAACCGATATAAGTAACTCAAGTCAATAACTTTTGATAAAACGAAGGTTGTCACCTGCTCAGTACCAACTGATAACTTCAGAAAATATATTTTTGTCATCTAAAAGTGATATTTTCTATATACTACCTGACTATAATCTACGTAATATAGTTAAGTACATGCATTGCGCAGTATTTTTAAAGCCTTGCTATTGCTTCATACTTGCGTACTAATGTATTTCATGTAGCTTTTTTACCCCGTTAGTGTAGTTTATAATATCGACTGATAATCCGATTCTCTTAAACTTTTTGTATATTTGTATAACGTGTGATTTGTTGTGTGTGTCTTAGTTGTTTTATTTGATAATTATTTTATTTTATTTAATAAGCTTATCCGAACGCCGCCTTCAAAAGGCGGTTTTGTACTCGGGTGTATGTATGTATACGTTCCTAAATTACAATGTACCCTGAATGAACTCACCAAAACGTTGTTTTTAGTTTTAAATTTTAGTATATCTAAAAGTTTTTCTAGTTCTAAATTTCATTTGAATATCTATTTTAACTTTTATAAGCGCTAACTTGTTTATTGAACTGTGATGTAATTTGTATTAGTAAGGTAAGACTTGTATTAATTTTGTATATTCGTAGAGGATTTCTTAATATAATTTATTTATATCTAGTTTAAGTACGACTCAGTGTTAATGGACTGATGAATAAATTTTGGCGGTTTGAAGTACGAGGTTTATAGTATTATAAATATTTATTTACTATTGAGTACTATACGATGACATGGACTCTTGTATTATGTAAAACTTGAAAATTAGTTACAATTTTCATCACCTACAAGAAATCTCGGTCTAAAAGTTATTAAAATAGCTAAACAGCAGCTAACATTTATTCATCATTAATCAAACATATTCTTATATGGCGACATTTTACATACTTCATAAAATGATAGAAACACATCAGTCAAACGTACGCAGTTAAGTTATCGATAAATGAGTTATCGATTATGGAAATAAATGATTAAATATGGCACAAACTAGCATTTAATATATTATAAATTAATAACATCTTATAATATTTTAACAATTATTCGCATATAATATTTGACTTCGAATATTTTCATAATCGAATAATCCATAATTTGAAGCCCACCAATAACATAATTATAGCCATAATTACAGTTGCGAGTAAAGATCATTAAGCGAGGTTTTGCACTTATCAATTTACATATATTTTCTTCATGTGACTTTATACTGGCGTTACTTCTAAAGTTTTAAAGTTATACTTACTACAGGTCTTACTCCTTTAGGCGAGTTTTCAAAAGTGATTGATTTTTTCACACAACAGTGTGAAGTTAGTAATTTAAATTTCCCTTAAGTAATAATATGTATCATTGAAGATATTTATTTTATGAAAATATACAGGATGCATTGAATAACAAAACAAAATGTAACAGCGACAGCGAATGTAAAAACGATAAATTGCACTTTTCATAGTAACAATGTTGTAATTTGCCCTTTAGTGAGAAACTCTACTAAACTCAAACTATTCCCGAAATATAACTATAAAAATACCTTTAGAAGTAAAGTCTTATATGGCAGCACTTTATATTAAAAAAATATTTAAGAAGCATGCATACTTAAATAGGTTTAAAGTTTAATGTTTAAGCTTATTTAGCAATCGTAATAGTATATAACACTGACAATATTCATATTAAAAATAGATTTGCATAAACTATACTTATACTATAACTAATGTTACCAAAAAATTTCCAGCTCTATATTTAGTTGCATACAGTTAATAATAGAATTTTGAGCCTTTATAAGTACTTTATAAGCAGTAAGGACTGAAGGGGATCTATCACTTTATCGATTACATAGATTTTTTAAAATATTACATTCTAATACTAAATGCGCCATATTCGAATGTGTTAAATACATACAGTATTACTACGAACTTTAACTACGTATCACTTAAAGTATCCATTCGGCTGTAAAAGAACAAGAATATTCATTATTGTCTAAAATTTATTCTAACAATTTTGTATTTTAATCATTTGTTTTAATTCTGCTATTATTATGGATGAAATTTCTTATCTATATCGTAGTAATACAATATGTTAAAGTACAGTTTTGTATTTATTGCAGTCTTGTATTTTAAAGTTAGCTAACACGTATATTGTGTTCTGATAACAATTTCAGTCATTTGTGAAAATAAAAAGAATTTTTACCAAACAAAAATCATCTTTTTTTCTATCCTTTTATTATTAGATTTAACCTCTTAAGAAATTAAGGGTGAAGAAGAATCCAAAATGTTTTAGTAACATTATTATTATGATAGAAGAAGAATTATTAAAAATATTAATCATTTTCTTCTTTCTTATTTTTATTATAATACGCATGTTTCTCCTAATTTTTGGCTTTCGGCTAATAAGGTTAATTTTCTTTCACATCTAAGTGTAATGAAATATCTTTCCCGTGCGAGAATTAAACCAGCATCTCCATATGTTTCCATGTTGTTTATTAATTACTACAACACGCGTCGACGATTTGACGACACGCGTGGCGCAGTTTGTATTGACCCTACTTGCTGCGCCAGCGGTCGCGGGTTCGAGTCCCGCTGGAGGCATACATTTGTTGAGCACGCATGTTTGTACTCCAGTCATGGATGTTTAGTATCCATAACACAAGGCTCGTACCTTACCATGGAACTAGATAGTGTTGTGTGTAAATGTCCCAACATATTTACTACGCCAAAATCTACTACTTAATTTTTAATTTTTTAAACCTTCGTTATGCTACTCTACCATCACGTATGTAAGGAATACAAATATGTAATTAGAAACGATCACCAAATTGAGTTGGATCAATAATATCATAGCAACAATAATTTGTAGGTAAACTTGAGATAAATCGTCTTATACCTAAGAGAAAAGTTTAAAATAATATTTATCTATACTAAAAACATTTGTCTAATTTTCATATTATTATTTATTGAGTTACTGTCGTTTACGTTCTGTAATGGAAAACATGCAAGCTAATTATCCAAAGAAACTACCACTTACATATTGGGACCCAGTGCACGTAAATTATCCGGTGAGGAAATTCCCAGCTATTGAGAGTTCTAGTGAAAGAATCGGTCGGCAGTGGAGACCTCCACCTGAAATACTGAAGGGCCTTGTAAGTATAAGCATAAATTAGGTCTATAATACAACTTAATAAGTTTTAGCTTAAAATAATATAATTATGTAGCATTCGTATGTTGGAATTCGACTAAAATGATCATTATTCGCATTTTGGGGTATATTATATTGAATATTATATTATATTTATATAAAAATACAAAAATAAAATCGGTAGGCAAACAGAAAAAGCCCACTATCTACTGAGTGTTTTTTCTTTGCCTTGCTTTGCTTTGCCTAATAATTATGTATGAATCTGCCTAAGGATATAGCCTTTGAACCTAAAGGCGCACACGTGACAGGATTATTAATTATATCATTAACTTTTAAGTCAACGCTGTTGTAATAGTTACTGTAATTTGGAATAGAACTCTAACCTAACTGTTACAATAACTGCCTAAGACAAAAAATAGAAACATAATTCTGAATGTAAAATAGTTTCTTTAAAGAAAATATTTTACTTATTTACATTACTTTAAAGAACTATTGATTCTATACCAATGTGATTCTAAGTATTTTAATTATTTTTAATCTCATCAGAAAACGCCTTCGATAGAAGAAAATGAATACGGTAGAGACTATGATGTAACTAATGAATTAACAAAATCACAAACTAGCCTCGACTTTCCATATAAAATTCCTAAAATATCCCGATTTAACAAACACACGTCTTGTAATGAAAACTTATATATCTACCCTCCGAGTAAAAAGGTAAGAATACAAAAATTAATTTAAGAGAGTAAAATAGAATAACAGCAGTATATAGAATAGATTTTTCATTTAATTTATTACTCTTAATAACTTGACTAAAAGATAAAGTCTATATTGTAACTTTTCTAAATATTTAAGTTTCTTTAAAGCACAGCATTTTATTTGAACGATGGTAGGTCATATGGGTACTTATAGGCATTCAACCGCGACACTTTGACAGCTAGCTTTAACATTCAATATTTAACATTTTATTATATTTTTATAACAGGATTAATTAGATGATTGTTTAAATATGTTATCTTCCTGTACATCTAATACAAGTAAAGATCGGTCTTTGACCCAGGAAAACAACTAAAATACCAAATCTGCTTAAACTATAAATACAAATTCGGGGGAAAAATTTAGCGTACTTAACAGGTATATAAGATACAAAATCTTTAGTAAATACTAGCAATTCCCGCGGCCCCGCCCGCGTTCTATACAGTATTAAAAATAGGGATTGGTAGTAGAAGGATGAAAATTTAGCGTCATAACTATTTTTTGATACCAAATAAAAGAGGGAAATAAAAAATAGCCTACGAACTATTCTCAGATCTACCAAATTGACATTAAAAAATTCATAAAAATCGGTCAAGCCTGTATAAACACTGTGACGCGAGATTTTTATATATCAGATAAGTATATAGCTTACAGATAGAACTCCAGCGTATACGGCACATGGGACCAGTGAGATGAAAGGTTCATTTACAGAGCCTGTTTGTCATTCTAGACTTGTTACAAATAAAGACCAGTTTAAACATCCTGCCTCGATGCGGATAGAATTAGTAAGTAGTGTGAAAGTGTAAACTACTTTCACTTAAGTGTATTTCAAAATAATATACTCATACTAATCATTTATATATTCCTATTGCATTCAGCCCTTTTAACGCCCATTGCTGGGAATAGGCCTCCCATCAATACGAGGGGCATCAGGGCATACTGCGGGTTGGCGGAATTTGAAAACTTGCTAGATTCTCTCAGACATGCACAGGTTTCCTCACGATTTTTGTCTTCAACGTAATACAAGTAGTAATCATATCAGAAATGACTCGCACATGAACAAATCAGAGATGCGAGACCCGGATTTGAACCCGCATCACTCGGATATCCAAGCGAGTGCGTTACCACCAGGCTACCGATGTCTTATTATATACTACTAACTTTTAACTTTAATATTCTTCATGTACCTACTAATATTTTTTTTTATATAAAATCAGCCAGAAGTAGAACCTTTTGAAAACGAAATTGAGCCATTATATACTACACACGACGGGTTCGAAAAATATTTAGATCCATATTTGACTACAAATAAGTTATGTCACCGACCATTTACATCTGAACAACTAAGTCGACCTTCTAACACAAAGGACATCCTCACATATTACACATATTCTGATGTTCCATGGGTAAGAATTTTAAATTATTTTTTCTGTGTTATTGAAAAAGCAATAAGTACTATATTATGCAGATATAATAATAAATTACGAAATTGATGTTTTAATTGGATATTTTCTGATTAAATTATTTTAATTAAGACTAAATTAATTATTTTTATTAATAAAAATTTAAGGCTGTTTTGGTAAATCAATTAGAGCTGCTAGTATACAATTGTTCAAGGTACCAAATTTCATCAAATACAGTTAAAAGCGACTTTGAACTTAATAAGCTCACTTCAAGCCTCATTTTATCCATGGAAATTAACTGTTTATTAATATAATACTTTCATAGGTTTACGCGAATATTTGACATTATAAAATTGTGTATTATTATATTGTTCATTATATCTTAAGGTCCGTTCTCCAAAACCTAAGATAGATCAATGGCGTCTACCACTTAGCAAATTCAAATTAGTTTATGATAGAGAGAAATTTAGGAGTGAATTTCGGGAGATAAGAACACATAACCAAACACACTGGGTGCCAAGGTAGAGTATTTCGATAGGTATATATTTATCATCAGCCTGACCTAGTGCGTGTTAGCGGACTTCACATGTCTTTCGAAAACTTGCTAGTTTTTCTCAGACATGCAGGTTTCCTCACGATGTTTTCCTTCACCGTAAGGTAAGTGGTAATCATGATAGAATTTATTCACACATGAAAATATTAAAGGCGCGAGACCCGGATTTAAGCCCTCATCAGTCGGTTATCCAAGCGAACGCATTACCGCTGGGCTACCATTGTCTGTATGTAATATATATGTATATATTATTTTTATTAATTTTGTAAATCGTCACTTTTCAGAGCTTTAGTAACTGAAACTAGAGATAAATATGTGCAATCAATATCTCATCCAGAATCTCAAATACATAACTATGAAGAGGAAATCAGGTCTTACTACCAAAGATCGATCGGAAATTTACAAACGAACATTCAACAACAACATTCTACTCTAAAGCATTTTTATAAATCAGAAAGCTCTCAGCTTGGTTCGGGAAGTCCTATATGTTCAGTAATAAATCAACATGTCGAAAAAAATAAAAAGCTTGATGGCAAAACTGCGAAGACACTTTAAGCTATAATATATTTGTAAATTAAATATTTATAAGTTTTGTTCAACTTTGAATAAATCGAATTATAAGCTTAACTAGTAAACAAAAAAATAAATATAATTTACAAAACGTTTAAACACTGTTGGAGTCAAATTTTATCCCAATATAGTAGTTTATGGTATATGGGCTGCACCAGCTAGGATTGAAAGTTATACTCCTAGTATGACACTAAACTTAGATAATACAACTATTAACTTTTGACGCAATGTTCTATTTACTGCGTTCTATAAATGGCTCTCGTGTTTATTTTAAAAACAGTAAATTATACTACAAAAAATGTTTTATTCAAAAACTGTAGAAAATTGTATGCTCTACCGCTGTTTGTTTATGAAAATGTCATTTAATATAGGAAACGAAATACCTTTCTGCTAAGAGCAAGTTTTTGGGTACTTTGAGCTATAATATCTCAAGACGAAATAAAATATCAGAATGCTTAAAGCTTTTACAACTTTTCACCTTCCTATCCCTTACTCCAAGATTGACTCCTTATGATTTTATAGATTATTTTTAGTAGTTCCTACGCAAAAAGGTCATATGGTAGGTTACAGGTAGGTGCATAAATACATTTTTTTTCATACGGTGTTCATATTCGTATACTCGTCAAAAATTATATAAGCTTATTTAAAACACATAAAACAGCTTTGAAAGAAATGAAATTCAGTTTGCCAAACATAAAATAAAAATATATACACTGTTAAATTACCTATCGTTTTCCTGAAAACGACATTTTCAATTTGTCACTACAACAAAATGTCAATATCGACATAAAATGCAGCCTAAAATTTAATGGAAATATTATATTTTTTGGTCATAGTGTTTCTCATATCGTATACAATATATATTATTCAACCGTACTGGATCTTCATCCTTTGTTTTGCATTTGGTTATGCAGTATACACACAAATTTGTATGATTTTCTAGAGAATAAAGAAAAAACACGTACTTGTAAGTAATATAGAGAAATCCCTTACAATATTAGTTTTAAAAGCTCAAATTTATACATTTTAGGAGGATATTATATACTCGACTCCATATTATAGATAATCATATGTACTATATGTATATTTGAGGTTCGCACGTTCATAACTTTATTTTAAACAAATATTATTTTGTCAAAAATCACATAATATGTTATTTCCCAATGACAAGCATTTACTTTAGGTATACCGCTTAGTGTATGTAAACAGTCGAAACGACCAACTGCGCGTACTCGACAACTGTTGCGGTAATTGGACTATTCACACGTGTATTAAAAATGTATATATAATTGTACTAAAATTGTTATTGGTAAAAAAATTAAGTTGTAATTCGGCGTATTTTAAAACATATTGATAAAATTCTATAAAATATGGTGCATTTTAAAGTGTTGTTTATATTTATACTTATTTCTGTGGGTCAAATTACTAACGCAGTACCACATAAGGTAAGATATTAATTATATTTGTTTTATTATAATTATTTTTAATTCATAAACGCCCAAATTGCAAAATAAAAGAAAAAATTAAAGTAGTCATAACACTTGTAGATTTTTTTTCTACATTATTTTCATAATTTAAAATACATGCCTATTTCTATAGAAATATTCTGTAAGCATGTATAAAAATGTTCTTGCAATAAAATAGGACCTACTTATTCATATTTAGTTGGAAAATCTTGTTTCAATCTAAGTTTTGGATGCAATTTGCAAAACTTTATTCTGTTCTTTATGTCTTTTAATAATTTTTATTATTATAATATATTTACATGCGACGAACATAAAAATATGTACCATTGTCCGTTACCGATGTATATGTTGCATATTCCTAAGTAATTACTTTTATAATGCGTCCATGGTAATTACCATGACATATTGACAAAAGTGAAAATGAATGGAGAATTTATTTAAACTACCCGTGAAGGTTCATAGTTCTTACATATTTCGTCATTTTTAAAGCATCTTTTAGTCATACTGAAAATTTTATTTTAACATTTTATAGTTGTTATTTACTCATGTCTTAATAATATTTTGTTGTGTAAAATATGTTCTATTATCAATATATTTGGGACATTAAGAGCAATCCCTCTTAGATATTCCAATAATAGATTATAGAAGTAACTCTATATAAGTATGTACCTACTCGTATTTTATATGAAACCTTCTGATTGCTGTATTTATTCAGTTGTCATTCGTTCTAAAGGTTTGATTAAAATACAAAAATATTTTCTTTCAATAGTTCTATTTATTTATTATCGATGCATTATATATAAACAAAAAAGCAAATTGTTGTGTCGAAATTTAGTTAGCAGTTAGTCCCCCAGGCGAGGTCAACATAGTTCATATGGTAAAGTAGAGCAGTAAAAGTTGTCCTGGTATCAGGTATGATCACAAAATAATATCGGAATAATACATATATTACATATCATGCCTAACACAAAGATGAAAAGGTAAATTAAACATGCGGAATGGCAAATGCTCTAGAGTTGTTATGATTCCTTTCTTCGAAGCAATGACTGGCTCATCCACTTTTACTTTTTTATTTTATCATTTTTAAAGTTCACTTGTTAGTGTACAGTGTTGCTATTTAAATAAACTTGATAGTGCCCTCAACAACATTCACTATAAATTATAAGTCGCATTGTATATTATGTATGTATACAGAGGCGTATTTTAAATAACTAAGTTATCAACTGTTGAAGTTTGTGTAATAACCAAAGCAATTTGCAGATGTTGGATTCGTTAAATACAGGAATGGGATTAGAAAATAAAGAACTTACCAGAAGACCTACCGATCGTATACTTAGTCTGAATTTATCACTTAAACTTAATATGAGTTAATATTTTAATTAAATTAACTTTTTTTGCAGCTATTGCTTACTATCTACTATGAAAGCAATTGTCCCGATAGTAAGTCCTTTATATTGGAGCAGTTACAACCAGCTCTATATCTACTTCATGAATATTTAACATTAAAATTCGTGCCATTCGGAAAATCTAGAGTAAGTTTCAATTCTGTTTTTACAATTTTTCGTCTTTTACACAGCAATAAAAGGTCTTGCAATGCTTACAATAAGCGCTATAACACCTTGAAACTTTTTTATTCAATGACTATGGGTTCGACTCCCGAATGTCGATAAAATCGCGAAAGAAATTAATGTTTGCTGAATTAATTTTAATGGAGGCTGTAAGCTTACAATTTTATAACATTAAATATTAATACTATTATAAACGATCAAGATAAAAAGTCTCATTTTTGTTTAAAGTTGATAAATAAAATACGTAAAAAAAATTTTTTTATATACATATAACGATTTAGTACGTAATAATTTAATTATTGGCTGTTAATGATTTTGTTATTTAAAAAAGTAGTTAAATGTATCCTGAACATTAAAATATAAATTAAAATATATTCTACAAGACCGAAATAAAACAAATAAGAAAATTTATTTGATACTTTCCAGAGTATAAACTACGGAGATGGTGGCTTCGAATGTCAACACGGATCTGCAGAATGTTTAGGCAATATGGTCCAAGATTGCAGCTTGTATTACCTCAAGGCGCAAAGTGATAAAAAGAAATTAGCTTATGTCGCCTGCGAGATGGAAACGGAAGCTGGGTCAAACGGCAAATTTGATGTACGTAAATCTGTTTCATATAGGTATTGTAACTACATTATTACTTAAATTAAAGGTGTGCCTTCTATCGCGTCTGTGTGCGTGTGTCTTTTCCCAAGGGTGCCAAACAATAGTCTATGAATATAGACTATATATATGAATCCAGATCTGTGAATTGAATGGAATAAAATTCCAATATTTTCTTTTATAATTATAGTGTACAGAAAAAGCTGGTATTCCAAATGAAAGAATTGAACACTGCGTGACTTCCGGGGGAGGAACAATGTTGCAGTTGGAATCTGAATACTCTACCAGCTTAGTGAGCCCTACATACGTGCCTACTGTGACTATTGACGGAGTGAGTACCTACATATTACGTTTTAACTCTATTTTTTTTATACTTCTATTGAATATCTGATTAGCATTATACTGAAAACCCTTCCTAATACCTACATTCTTCATTAATCAAAAAAGCAAACACAATTTAAAATCATCGGTTATTAGCATTCGCTTCCGTTTCAAGCTTCATACTTTACTAATATTGATAATCAAAATACTTAATTATAATTGTACGATAGAGTACACTTTTTCCTGATTTATGGTTAGACTTTAGACAATTGCGCAGGAGATATTGTACAAGTGTAGCACGCAATAACAATTGCACTCTCTGTTCCTGTCACTCTCAAATTCCGATGGGACTTTGAGTGTACAGAGTTACTTCGACGCGACCAGCGAGAAACGTGTTCTCCGAGTCACGGGGGTGAAACTTCGCCATCTTACCAACTGCGTCCGAAATGAGATTTGATTTAAATAATCAATAACTGTCTCGACCGGAACTTGAACTCGTACTATTATCTACGGATCTGCAACCGTACATACTAGCCACTAGACCATTGCTACAAAATATACAGGAATGGGTACTGCACACAGGATATTTTTAATGTTTCAGGTGTTTGACCAAAAAATCCAAGACTCTGCTCAGGAAGACCTAATCGGAACTCTATGTTATATACTTATGGGGACTCCACCGTGCGCGCGATACTATAATTACAAAGCGTTAAACAACCTTTTACATGAAAAATCGTAATGAAATAAATTGGGAAAGTAACATATGACGATGTTTTGTAATACTTTTTTACTTAACTTTTTCAGTAAGAGGTATAATTTCCTTTCCAGATTTATTATTATTAAAATTTTAAACATGTACACAATACAATAATATTTACATATAAATATGTATGTATAATATATGCTACTGTACTAAACGACATAGAGATTAAAATCAAATAATAAGTAGAGAACCACGTATCTTAAGAAACACTAAGAATTCGCAAAAGCAAAAAATACATTAAATCTAAATACTGTGTATTTCCATTATATTGTGATAATATAAACAGTAATAATAAAGCAATTGTAGTCCAGTGTTAACGCGCTCATTTGTATAACCGAGTGACACGGGTTCAAATCCGTGTTAGCCACCTTTGATATTTTCGTATGCGAATCATTTACTAACATGATCACCACTTGTCTTACGGTGAAGGAATACATCGTGAGAAACTCTGCATGTCTGAGAGAACTTTGCAGGTTTTCGAAAGACATGTGAAGTCCGCTAACCCGCACCCCCCTCGTATTTAAGGGAGGCCGGGTCCAGCTATGGGACCTTAAGAAAGACTGATTACAAACAGTAGTAATAAAAGACATCTGAAATATATAATATCTTTATTAATTAAAATTGCACTGTCAAAATGTAAGTAGATTTTAAGAAAATTACGATGGCATATTTTCCACTATCCACTTATTGTAGTGGGCAATGCTCGTGTAGACGCTGGGAATACCTTCACTGCCACAATTTTCGGATCCAAACGATACTATCCCAATCTGTAAAAAAAATTCATGAAAATGTTATAGGCACTAGTAAAACCTAACTATTTAAGTGTGTTATAAATAATATAAAATATATATATATATCTGTGCGGCGTTTTAAAAATAAAAAATAAAAATATGTTGGGACATTATTACAACAGCACCATCTAGTTCCGTGGTAAGCTAGAGGCTTATGTTACGGATACCAGATAGTTGGTATACTACACCTATATAAATTTTAAATATTTTTCAGGTAAGATACTTATATAAATTAACTTAAATAGCAAAACCTTATCTTAATTTGAAATAGATTCAAATCGTTAAAGCCGTTTTCGAAATACAATAAGTAAAACTTGTACGTATGTACGTATAAAAGGATTAATTTAATTTTATAAGAAAAAATCTTATATCTAATAAGATAGGTATAAAATATGATGTATACAAATAAATTATACGAATATTATTTAAATTTTAGCTTAACTTATTAAATTGTCTAACACAATTTAAATTGAATTATAGTTACTGAAGTAAAATATTAATATTTAAATTATATAGTGTAAAAAATCTATTGTATTGTATATATGTAAATATGATATATTTATATTTATAATATGTATGTATTTAAAACTTATATGTGTAGTATAAGTATAACTAAACTACCTGGTATCCGTAACACAAGCATCGTAGCTTACCACGGAACTGGATGGCACTGTTGTAAGAATGTCCCAACATATACGTACTCCTCAGTCAGTTTACCTGATAATATTGGCCGTCTTTACTTAGAATGAGAGGAGCGCCACCGAAACCAGAGCAAGCATCTTTTCCTTCTTCTCCACCAGCGCATAGCTGACTCTCATTTATGGGTACTGATTCACCAAATATACGCTCACAAGTCTCTAAAGGCACTAAAGGCACGTTCAATTGTTGCTGGCGACCGATCTGAAATGTAAATATTTTAAAACAAACCTTTAGGAAGAACGAATATATTAAATACACGGATTATGTCCAAAGAAAATGGAAATTAGACCTTATTAAAATTGACATTATGCGAAATTCTGTTCAGTTCTTTGTTAATTGAGAAACTGTGTAAAATTTTGTAGTCTACAACCATCTAGACCACTATTTAAACTAAAATTATTATAAAATTGCGTAAATCTAAAAAAATATCTAAATTCCTTTTTTTTAAAGCAGTGTATCTTTGTTTTCTTTTTTTGTTTCTATTACTTTTTATACTTTCAACCTATCTATGAATTCTTTGTGAATTTATTTTATTTTCCTTTTTTCTACCTGTTTTTTTATTTATTTATTATTTCACGAACTATTTTATATACAATTTTTTGTTTCCAAAATAAAATAAAAAAAATATAAATATGCCTATAGTCAAAAATAAGTTTCTATATACCAAGTTGTTCTGTCCCGAGAGTTTTCCCCAACCAACAAGAGAAGCACGCTCGTTGATCACAATTTCCGGTTTATCATTCAAACAGATCGGCGCGGCAGTCACTGAAATAAAAGCAATACTATCAGTAACAAGATCATTATTGCTCATACATGTCCTTGAACAAGGACATTTTACCTATCAAATGTAATTTCAATGTCACAGCATTTAGTGTGGGTAATATACCAAGTAAAATCATTAATTATGTTAGGATTTGCTTTTTTTTTTTTTTATTTTATGGTAAAAAGGGGGCAAACGGGCAGGAGGCTCACCTGATGGGAAGTGATCACCTCCGCCCATGGACATCTGCAAGCCAGGCTTGCAGATGCGTTGCTGGCCTTTCAGGAAAAGGAGGGAGGGCGGAGGGAGGGGGGAACGAAGGCAGAGGATGAAGGGAAGAGGGAGGGGGGGAAGGAGAGTGGGCCTCCCGGACTCTCACTCACCGGACAAAACGCGACAGCATAGCTGCCACTTCACGCCGCTCTTCTGTGAGAGAGTGGTACTAATGAACTATACGGGGCGTGCCGGCCCATTCGGCTGCTACCCGAAGGTAACAAGCATGGCACTACCACTTTAGAAATACGCTTTGCTATACGCTTTTGCTCTTATTTTATTTCGTTTTAATTAAAATTGGAAGCTGCGCAGGTTATTAGCTGCCAGTTAAATAACAGACAGATATGGACTGATTGACTGACTGATGAGAACGCAAGTTTCAGCCATAAATACCTACATATAGCAAACTGTAATAATAAAATCTTTTAATAATAAACACATATATCTAAAAAAAAAATTGTGTCGAGGGTTCAGGAAATGTAGAATAACCCACACTTGGCATTGGTCATGACATACAATAATATACATGTGTCATGCCAAATATTTCAAAGCAGCTGAAAAGATTCAACGATCTCCTCCATATTAGATTGCAAGATCAAAAATAAAATGAATAAACTTAAAAAAATATTTTGTGAGAATTTAAGAACACATTTTGAAATATGAGCAACATTACCAGAATATTTGATGTCATCTTTCAAAACGATCATAGCGATGTCATGTCGAAATATCTTCTGCTCGTATCCAGGGTGGACCACCACACTCTCCACTTTAATTGCCTGAGTAGCTGGCGCGCAGAAGTATTCGTTACAGTCAGGACTACGGCTTATATCCCATTCACCTATTACGACTGTTGATCTTAAATTAAAAATAAAAAGTTATAAACAAATTTCAAAAAAGGAGGAGTTGAGAGTGTACATAAATGTTGATTATTTTCAATTTATATTTTAAGTAAATAATAATGAAATACCTACCTATAATAATTTAATTACTATTTATTATATCAATAGTATTTTAATTTGTTTCATAGCTTTCAATGATGAAATCCATGAGGATTAGGCATGAATTTAACTTGACCATCCTTGATATTAAAAAATGGTATGAACTTACAACTTATACCCTTCCGGTTTCGCCAAAGCGCAATGTGCAGCTGTAAGAACTACACGCTTAGATATGATTGAACCGCTGCAAGCAAATCTTACATTTCCTGTATCTTTATCTGAAAAGAAATATTATTACTAGTAACACAAATCACATTATAATATTCTTTACATATTTGAGTAGGTAAAACTATTTCAAATTTTTACAGTGCCTTACTTGTAAAGCCTATCCTAGCCACCCATGGGTGAGCTCCAAGATCATTGTAATTTATTCCATGTACCATACTCTTCCCGCACTGAGGTGTACCCGGTGCGTATACCTTCGCACACTCGCAAGATGGACAGCATACATAGTCTTCATTATTCATGTGACCACATGATAACGAATTTAAGCGGTGGAAATATCTTTAAATAAAAAAAACATTTAAGATATACTTTTTTATCATGCTATGTTTTCGGAATCATTGAACAAAATACAGTAAAGCGTAATCTTAACAATGTATTTGAATACTGTAGCTACGTCAATATGTAGATACCTTACATTATTTTAAAGAGGTACAGGTTCAGTGACATATATTTGAAATTTGTCAGAAATTATATACCTATAAATAATAATTCATACCTATCTGAAGTAAAACATGAGTAATCCATTAGATCTTCTAGTAATGGACATAAGCTTATTGGTACACATGTCATATTTGCAGGACACTTCTGAAACCATCATTTAAAACACATTACTTTCATTTCTTTCACTACTGTCCATATTTCTTGAAAGTTAAGAAATTCGAATACAATCAAAAATAACTTACGTGAGTAGACATTTCTTCTGCTGGTGGATTCATATCGACGCTTATTGATACGGCTGAAAAAATCAAACATATTATAATTATCTAAGGAATCTTATGAAAATATTATATAATATTTAAAGTATTATTTTAAAATATTTTAAATATCTTCACATACTTGAACGTTCATTATTATTATCTTAATTATAGACATGTCAAGGACTTAAATTATTTGATCTTTAATAATTGTTGTACTTTTGCCTTTTAATTATACCCCACATTTTTTAAGCTTTTTGTTATCAAGCAGAAATTATGTAAAATGAATTTGTCTTCAATATCTATTTAAGATAAAAGCAAAAACGGTTTGCATACGACAACTTAAATAATTCAAAATTAGATATAGCCGTCATCAATAGTGCATGCATGACGTCTGTTACAGTAAATAACCCTGAAACTGAGTATGATGGAAATTATCGTAATCATATCGAGGTTACAATTACGTGTGTATTGCATTCGTCTCTTAATGACACTGCTTTTGTGCCATTTACAACTAGGGAGTTTATACCATTGCTGTACAAAAACATATTATACGTTATGGTTTCCTATATTAAAATTGGAAGAAAAATTATCTCTGAAAATACTATGCACAGGTAATTTTCATGTTTAAGATTACATATTACAAATATTTAAAACGATAAGAATTAGTCACATTACTGCTTGAGCTTTAAGTTATAGGTATGACATATCTGTACTATTAATATTATGCTCTGTTTACATATAAATACATACTTTGCTGTGATTTGAATTTCAATATTTAAATTTTAAAACGAAAACAATTTTTTTCTTTAATTAGTAGTTTTGTTTTCATTCTCAGGGAGAAAAAATATCGTCACAATAACATCACTGTTCATTATATTTCTAGAAGTGGAATTTTATAGTAAAAAAAATAAACTTACTTCCAAACTGAGCATTAGTAGCTACCATAAACGTAAACACATAAAATAATACTGATAACATTGTCAATTTCACTTTTTTAACACTTATAGTTTCATAATTCACAAAGAGTAGAGCCATAAATTATTAAATAAAAAAATATTTTTTAATTATGTTGATAATAAATAAAAATTAAATGATCTATAGTAATATGCTTGTCATTATAGACCGACACCATCATCACAACAGAAATGATACGCTACAAAGCCTCCGTTTCGACCGAGGTGATTCTGGGCTAGTCAACATTTGGTACAAAAGCTAGATTAAATATTTTTTTGTTATAGTAGCAGTAAAATTAAATATATTAAGATATCAATAAATTCTAAATTCTATGTATTCTAGTATTCTACACTACATTATACTAAAAAAGTTTATTATAAAAGAAAATAATCACGAATATACAATAACTTGAAAAGTATTTAAGAATATTTTGAATTTAAAAACTTTTACATACTATGATCGATCCATTCAATGCGATGCACCATTCAAAAAATAATAATGACTTCTACAAATTGTTTACCTTCCCTGAGGCTATAAACACCGCTATACTCATTTGATACTGATTTATTAAGCGAGTATTAATCATCATTTCATAATACTTCTACAGGAAGCTAAAGGGAATAAAAAAGAAGCAAAAACAAACCCCCATTATTTGAACATATTTCTTATATGTAAAAGTAAAAGTCGACATTTTAAATAATTTCTATCACAAGTTTTATCGTGTACTTTAACAATAATAAGTATTTGATCACTAATAATATTAATTAACTTATACTTATTATAATAATATAATAATAATTTATTATATTTCAAGTAACTTAGACATTATATCCTACTTATATTAAAAATGAGAAAGTTTGTGAGAATGGATGGATGATTGTTAGTCTTTCTCTCCTAAAGGGCTGAATAGTTATGGATGAAAATCGTCACAGAGATAGATTATAGACTAGCACGCTAATTTTTACGGGTTAATTTTTATCCCTGAAAAATGAACTGTTCCTGTGGGATAGGTTTATTTGAGTTTAACACTAGAGACGAACCAAAAGCGAAGCTAGGGCGAATCGCTAGTACAAGAACACTTTGCTAATATTCATCGTCTTATACATACAATGCAATAAGCTCCAGTAAATTAAAGACGTGAGTTACTTAAATTTTTTCCGCACTAGCGCCTATCAATTAATTTGATAATTTGTGTTTTAATTCACATCGAAAATGTCAGATCATAAAAAAGGTAGAATTCATCACGACGATCGGACCGTAGCCGCTAATCTTGAGTGAAAATCAGTTTTTTTTGTTATTCCTTTGTTGAAGTTGCTTTTTGCGCGACCCGGTGTCATTCACTCTGGGTCACTGGACACTGAACCTGGTACATTTTGCTACACTTATTTTACTTTTAATAGTATATTATTTTCTTAAAGTAAAAAACTTATACAAAACCGTTGCTTATTAAATAACTTTAATTCTCGTCTGTCATTTTTATAAAGATTTTTTTATTTATGATTATTATTATGATTTTTAGTTTTACGACTTGTACTAATTTTTTGTACAGTACTCATGACTCACATGAGTCCTATTAAACTATATTTTAAGACTTAATGCAGTTTATAAAAATAAGTACATCTATGATCTAACTTCCTTATCTAAAAATATATGATAAATTATTTGTATCTATTATTATTATTAGGTACGGTCCTTTTTGTTGTATCGCAATAAAACCTACCACTTGATAAGAATACTGAACTAGATCTCTATGAAAACAATAAAACCTTTTGTATATTAGGAGTATTTTTTTTATATTATGAATGATGAATGATATAAAAGTACTTTAATTATAATATAATTTTGTGTATCATATCAATATACCATTTTATGCAACACAACATATCCAAATAAATACGAGCAAATAATGTTTATAACCAACAATAGCACATTAGTACGTGCCGTTAACATCGTGGTATTTAATCATTGTGATATATGCTTAATTTTTAACATATAAAAGCGATATATCCGCATTAAAGTTCATAAGCCTCAATTTTCTATTCAAACCATGACGCTAATTAGCGCACATGACATAAATTACTTCCTAATCCCATGGTAAGTAGATATATAACATTTTCCCACAGCCATCTATTCATACTTGTGTTTATGGTTAGTATACTATGTACTTTCCTTTGGTTTCACGGGTTTGAAGAAGCCTTAGAAGGTCTGTCCTTAGGAACACAATCATTCCTTTACACAAAGATAACAAATTCATTTGAAGCAATACATCAGCCACGTCCGCCACTAAGTCATATTGATTTGCCAAATAATGAATAATTTGTAGGAACTATAGTAAATTTGGATCTTAATGGATCTCTGAAATTGGTTCAACAACGTTGACATCCACGAACGCGAACTTAGCTTATCGTTAGCTGGTTTTCTAGTTATTATGCAAACGGAACACTTGACACCCTTTCTAGGACTTTGCCCTTGCAATCTAATTTCATCGTCCAAATAAGACACTTTGGAACCGGGCATAGAGGTTGTCAACCTGGAGATTTCTGATGAATCCCATAACTCAGTAACAGCTCTATATCCGCTGCCCTGTTATTTTTTATTTGTAACATTTGTTTTCATTTATCTCAAAACTAAAAAAATAATATTAAAAATTAAATAACAATATGCAAAATTACATTTATACTTTTTAGACAAATTATTCTTCTTCTAAGATAAAAAATTAAAAGCAATAATTTAAACGAGTTGATAGATGATTTTACATCACATCCAAATCATGGTTTGACTAAACCGAATTACGGTTTTCCCCCAAAATTTCAAGCATTAAACTACAATAGTTACAACAGAATGTATTAAAACTAAAATAAACAAAATTATTAGCAAAATGGAGTATGACGAGTATCAACAAATTTTTAAGAGCCGCATATCACCAGTGAAGCTGGCGAGCAGTGCATCAGACCAGAATGCTTGCTTAACTTATGTATGCCTGATCAATGAAGTAAGACAATTAACAGGAAATAATAATAATATGAATTCACCGAACCAAGACCGATCGTTTCATGTTGATGATGATGAAGTGAGTAACGGAGCAGCTTCAATATTATTTTTTGTTTAATAACAGGGTAGAAGTAATTCTGTAGGTATAGTCATTCGTTGATACATAGGTGTGCAACTAAGTTCCCGGGTTTCACATATAGATGCCGTTAGCGATAAATGTAGTCGACGTACATGTCTGAAATCGTATTTTTTTACTAGCTTGGACATCTAGTAACAATAACCAGTGGTAATATCAACAAGTACCGCAGCGTACAAATATTTTTTTTAACGAGAAAGATGTCGAGTTTTGTGCCAAATAAACAGCATTTGCGGGAAGTTTTACTTTTCAACTTCAACTTAAAAAAAATGCAGCTGAAGCACGTCGTTTGCTTGAGGAGGCCTACGGCGAACACGCACCATCAAAAACTACCTGTGAAGAGTGGTTTAAACGCTTCAGGAGTGGTGATTTCGACATCGAGGACAAGGAGCGCTTTGGTAGACCAAAAACAATTGAGGACGCCGATCTGCAAGCGTTATTGGATGAAGATGACACACAGACACAAGACCAACTTGCGGAGGCATTAAACGTGACTCGCCAAGGTATTTCCAAACGTTTACATGCTATGGGAAAAATTTTAAAGGAAGGAAAATGGGTGCCGCATGAGTTGACTGAGAGACAGATGGAAAATCGAAAAACCACTTCCGAAATTTTGCTTTTGCGGTATGAAAGAAAGAGTTACCTCCATCGGATTATTACTGGCGATGAGAAGTGGATATATGTCGAGAATCCCAAACGCAGAAAATTGTGGGTTTCCCCTGGCGAAGCATGAACATCGACGGCACGGCCAAACCGCTTTGGAAAGAAGACAATGCTTTGCGTTTGGTGGGATCAAAAAGGTATCCTGTACTACGAGCTGCTGAAACCGGGTGAAACTGTCAATGGGCATCGCTACCGACAGCAATTAATCAATTTGAACCATGCCTTGCTCGAAAAACGGCCAGAATGGAACACAAGACATGAACGAGTGATATTGCAACACGACAACGCTCCGTGCCATCGCAGTAAAATTGTCCAGGACACCATCAAAACGCTGAAATGGGATCTGCTACCGCACCCGCCTTATTCCCCGGACCTCGCCCCTAGCGATTATCACTTATTCCGTTCGATGGCGCATGGCTTGTCTGGGCTACACTTAACTAATTACGAGGAAGTGCAAAATTGGTTAGATGAATGGTTTCAGTCCAAAGACGAGACCTTTTATCGTCGCGGTATCCATGTATTGCAAGAGAGATGGCAAAAATGTGTAGCTAGCGAAGGGAGATATTTTGAATAAACCATTTTTTGTATGTATCTTGAAATTTTCTATTTTTTATTGATCAAAAAAACCCGGAAACTTAGTTGCACACATATATAACGGAAGGTAATAATGATAACCTGAAAATTAAATCACGATAACAATTAATTTAAATTTTATTTGTATGTGTTATAAAAATAAATTAATAAAAATCGCATGCTTCAGCTTATTGAAGACCTGCCAATCCAAATAGAAAGATCCAAAGCATTACACGAACTCGTTGAATCTCATAAACGCAATGACTCTAAACAGGAAGTACAACGAAAGCCCAATGTGAGTAATAATGATATTATATTATATTTTATATAAGGCTACTGTAAATAAGCTTCATGACATTTAAGCTACCAGTCAAATAGCAAAAGGATGAAATTTATTTCTAGCTTTTCAAAATATACAATTCACGGTTACGGTGATAATTACGGTTATTAGGTACATACATACACGACTCTACTAAATGGCAAATGAATAAAATATCTTATTATTTCGTAGACGATCAAATTTGAAGAAGACCTTAAATTATCAGAAAGTGATGAATGCGATCAATATGTACATCCACAGAAACTAAAATTAACAAAAATGAAGTGGCTAACTGAAGAACGAGAAGGTTCTGTAGATTCCAGGTACGTTTTAATGATACCAGAAATAAAATTTCAAATACTTTACTATAGGTATTCAGAGATCATAGTGTTGTTCCAGAAAAGTTAATGCTTTAACAGGAGCTAATATGAGGCATAAAAACTAATCCCATGTCAAAATAATTTAAAATCTCAATAAATAAAGGTACTTTATATCATTTTAGGATTTCTGAATTAAGGAGTAAAAAAAACTAAAATAATTTCATGACATGACATTTCTCATGAAATAAAATTAAATTTGTGACTAGATATTGTAATTGCAGATCGCCTTCACTTTCGCCAGTCACTTCTTCAACATCAACATGTAGTAGGGAATCAGATGTCAAAATCAATCATAAAGTTAGTTATGGAGAAAAATGTTTATCGACAATACTCAAGTTAGATAAGGAACACAACATGTTCGGTTTATCAAATATAGCCATCGTTGGTAAAAAGACATCGAAGAAGATTCGAAAAGATGACAAACCGGCATTCCCTCAGACTACAATAATTCAGATATGCTGTGTAAAAGGTTGCTGTAAACATAAGGTATTTATGTTACAGTAATTGTATCAATTTAATAAATTTTGATTAATTTTAATAATAATTAATATTATAGACCGAGTATTATTAGGTTTACGTACAGTATTATATAAAAAATTATCTGGCCTATGATTTTTACAGAGCAACACAGATCTTCCGACGTCGTTGAAGGTAATTTTTCAATGTTTTTAAATTGATAATTATGATTATTTTAACATTAATTTATATATTTTTCATAAATTTTTACTTTTGCAGTGCGGCGGATGCCATCATTGTTTAGATCCGTGTTGTCCAATTTGCGTAGGATCATGTGGACCACCTAGTGTATGTAAAATATTCTTTTTAATTACAAATATGCGTTATATGTTTCATTTATGTATTTATCTTGCTCATGTATATTAAACGCTTTTCAGGATACACCACCATGTCCATCACTGGTAAGCAAAATTTTAACTACCTTTCTAAAGATTGTAATAAATAATTACGCCTTTAGCCCTTTTAACCGTCCCACTGCTTGGCACGGGCCTAACTCAGTACGAGGGGGGTCAGGCGTGTTAGAAGACTTCATATGTCTTTCGAAAACTTGCTAGGTTTTTTTAGACATACAGGTTTCCTCACGATCTTTTTCTTCACAGTAAGACAAGTGGTAATCATGATAGAAATAATTAGCACATGAAAATATCAGAGGTGCGAGACTCGGATTTCTAACCCGCATCACACGGTTATCCAAGAGAGCGCGTTAACGCAGGGCTACCACTGTCTTGCAAATTGTAACAAATAATTCAAATTATATACTTTATTTTCAGTGCAGCCAACACCCGAAAGAAAATTGCATCTGCAAGGTCTGATATACAAACGTAACAGAAAATATTCGTACTGCACTAATTTCATATCATAAATATATTTTTTTATTGTAGGCATCATGTATCTCTTCGAAATGTAGACTGGATTGTTCTAATCATTACGGAATGAAGGTAATATAAGTATTATGACTGGTTATTAATTTCTTATAAATAATTTTACTTATTTCTGACTGACATAAAATTAAATTTTTTCCAGATTTCTTTTAAGCGAAAGCCGAACTTTGAGCCATCACCTGTGAGTATTAGTAATAATATTATTAACTAGAAACTTAAACTGTACATAATATATGAATATATTAAGTATGTAAATACATAAAATATTTTACTTCAGATGGAGTTGACGCCGCGTTCAAGCTGTATTTTACAAAAGGTAAACCTATTTCTTATATAGCTTTCTTTTTATGTAACCTACTGTCGTTGAGAATAAAAAGAAGTGCATAAAATTACCTAGTAGTAATTTTCTATTAATTCTTATGTAAAATCACGATATACATTCTACGTGACCAAAACTAAGTTATTTTAAATAGAGCTGAAGAAATTCAATCAAATTTTTGTAATAATAACATATAGTAGTCATTAAATTATTCGGTTCTTATTAAAGTTAGCATTATAATATTTTCAGCCAATGGCAGCCCGATCGTGTCACCATTTGCCTCAGTGCGTTCCGCCGTCATCCTGCTTTCCGTACCTCATGCCTTGCTACTGGCCAGCTCGGGCCAGTGCTCCTTGCAACCATCCATCGCGATGTTTCCACAATCCACCATGTCTTCCACCAAGGAAGAAGAAAATCTATTATCCTATACCGCCAGAAGAACAATGTCCTACTGTAATTATATGATTACTAATATTATTTTTTTCAATTCCGATAGCTTATCCCTAGAAGTACGGTGTTAAGACGTATTTAGAAGATACTCGTATTATATTCTAAATCACGTATAAGTTACGTTTTTCCCAATATATGTAGAACAATTATGTAAAAACTTTGATTATTAAATCAAATACATTTTTCAATTAATGTATATTCCAGAATGAAAAATGTGAAGACGAATCTAAGAATAAAAAATGTTCAAATCAAACTTGCCCAGGAGTAAGTTGTTTTTTAATTTAGTATTAAAGGTTGAAATAAGCTTAGAAATAGGTACATATATCAAACGTATCAACTCATAAACTAGGTATCAATTCCAAAAATTAAAATAATGTTTTAGAATATTTCATCTATGAAAGCTGCTATTGAAAGTAGATTTGGAAGCAAAGGAGCCAAGTAAAATTATGTTGAGAAATAAAAGTATTGAACAACACAGCTCCTGCACTTGTGTAGAGGTATGACAATATAAAAATTTAAAAAAAATAAATCAAGCCCTATATATTGTCTTAATACAGAAAATATAATTCCAGGCTGAGAGGACGTCGTCTTTAGAAACGTTTTTTGTTGAAAAGAAGAAAAAGCAGCAAGTATGATCTCAATTATGAGAGAGACTTTAAAACAAAATTTAAAAGATTGTCTGGTTTAATACTTTTTTAGGTTTACGCGAATATTTGACATTATAATTTTGCTTTACACTTGACAGCAAACATAGTCACGACATGGTCTCTTCCGTGAGTCGTGACCATAGAATTCGAAGCGTCGGGAAAAAATCTAAATTAATCCGCGAGAAAATTCGAAAAGGTAGTTTTATTTATAATTCTGGTTTATTACAGAAACAGAAGATATCTTGCTTTGTAAGAAGACCTCGAGTACGGAACTTATATTTATATAATATATATTAAGATTAAAATTTTATATTTTATTTAAGACAATTATTACAACGGCGAATAATTTTAGGTAAGAAGCGCAGAACCTATCGATAAACATTAAAGGAAACATAGTAATCGTGTGTGGTAACTTTCTCACAGCTGATGTAGAGATAACGCTCATTAAGAGATTTGTCAGGTACGTATCATTACTATCTACTCATACTATAATTTACATGTGAAAGCTTACGACCAAATTTAAATGCTTACATATATTCAGTGTCTTTTATTTTAATAAAGCTAAAGCATACGTATCTATATCTCATGTTGTCTTCATTATTATTTTATTAGTATTTTAACTAATATAACTTTTTAATAACCAGTTTATATGAAATTAAACATAGTCAGTCGTTTATTATTCAAAATAAAAATTAAAGTCAATTGTTTCAGGTAAAATCGTAATTACAGGATTATACAAAAAAAAATAATTATACAAATATAGCACTTTAAAAGTAACAATCTTTCATTTCCACGTTTTATACTTATTTGTGAACTACTAACTCCCAAATGATGATATTATTTAATTTAAGAAAGGAAAGAATATAACGAATGTAGAAATACAAAATACTGTATTATTTAGTTAGGGATCCCGTAGTCGATCTATGTGTGACCCCTCTTTATTCAGTCGAACCACCATTACTGGTCTATCAAAATCTAGAAAGAGCCTAAAGTTCCCTGTGTTATACAACAGCTACTCGTAGGACATTCATCAAAATCGACATATGTTATATTCAAAAAACTTTATTTTCATATATATTCTATGGCGTAAAATCTCTAGAAACTACAAATCTTTGGACACATGGCATGTGGACCTTTTTGTTTTGTTTAAGCTGATCTATCACTGTAGATGGCGGAGTTCCTTGGGCTATATGACAGTAATCACTGCAGTACATAAAAGGCGCTATATTCGTTTGGTATGGGTTAGGAGGAAACGGTGCCAAATCAAACATTTCTCCATGATTCCATGACGCTAAAGACGACGACGCGAATGGTACTTTGTACTTCTTTTTAGTTTCTGATTCGAAGACTCTGTAATTATAAAACATTTTAAATTTTCAATACGCATTTTCTTTATAACAATCTTTTGTGTTGAAAAAAGTAGCTTAAATATTTTGTTTCGGAGATATTGTGTAATGTGTTTAATTTTTTTTATTACATCATAATTTGATTACCCCTTAATATTATTCACAGGATTATGGCAAGCTGCTACTTCTTTATACTCTTTCTTTACATGTATTCTATCATAGACGCCTCTGTGTACTTTTGCGGTTAGTGGCATCCAAATCTCTTTGCGTCGTGGGCCAAACCCTTTTACCTGGAATATGATACCAGAGCACAATATTTGTTATTTTTTATAATCTATACTAATATTATAAAGCTGAAGAGTTTATTTTTTTGGTTTAACGCGCTAATCTCAGTAATTACTGGTCCGAATTAATAAATTATTTTCGTGTTGGATAGTCCGTTTATCGAGGAAGGCTATAGGCTATATTACATCACGCTATGACCAGTAGGAGTGGAGCATCAATGAAAAATGTTTCAAAAACGGGAGAAAAATATTTCTTTTGATTTTCAAGCGTTTAGAACGCGAGCGGAGCCACGGAAAAGGCTAGTAACTCATGAAATACTAATAATTTATTCTTTAGTAGTTGTTACCTTAGGTACATCAAATTCTGAATAGAAAGTAATCTGATCTTTCGCTCCTATACCGTATTGGTCTTCGACAGTAAAAGGCTTATGGTAAGCTCTGTAGGTAGACACGTAGGGATCAAGAAGTCTACGGAAACCACCCGCACTGTATGGTATTACTGGAGCTTCATTTCTACCAGCGGCTACTATCTGTTTAATGTTGTGAATTAAATTATAGAAATGGTTTAGTTGTCCTTTAAATTTTTTTTTCTTTTATCATATTCATTTCTTCGCGATAATACATATCATAATTATTTTCTATTATGATATTATAACACGATACAATATTATAGTATTAAAATGTACGGCAAATGGTTAACAAAGTTAACGAGAACAAACTTCTTAAACAGTGACTAGAGTTGTTTTTTTACCTGTATGATTATTTTTATAATATCAATATTCTAGAGTAATATAAGAGTATGAATTTCGAGAATTGTGAAACAAAATGATGCTTTCTAAATGAGAAACTAACTACTAACGTCAAAAATATATTCAGGATCAGGTGCTTTCACAATGTGTTCTGGAGGAGCAGTGAGAGATCTTGTAGCGCCTCTAAAATTATCTTTCGTTTCAGAAATCATAATTGGCTGCGTTATATTTTTACCTTGCAACTGAAAAATGGTTGAAATATAACATTATATAAATATTAAAAATTTGGCTTTTAACTAAAAAAATATTTTTATATAAGCACACACTCTAAGGGAGAGCCTGTTTTAGTAAGCGATACATAGCCGTACTTAAGCTGTTATCTAAAATATTTATAGCGTAATTTTTAATAACAATAAATGAAGTTTTATATAATATTTTTAGTTACTATAATATTCTTTACTTACACGTTTTTCGACACCAGTCATAAAAATGACTCTTCTGCAATTGATAGCGCAATCTGACCGCTCCATAGCTTTATTGGGGTTAGGCTTTACGCAGTACTCTCCCGTCGTAGTCTTGTAAGACTCCTTCTCTACCACCATGTCTCTCCCTCTAACCCTTTCAGGGAGTGGATCATCAATTTTCTGGAAAATATTAAAACCTTGTAGCACAAGTTTGTCTCACTTTGAGTAGCAACAATGTACCTAATTATTATTTCTTTCTCCAAGTAATAATTTTATTGTAGACCACGTACGTAAAAACTTGCTGATTTTTAAGAATATCTTATCCGCTGTATGATTTCGTGCGAGTGATGCGGGTTTAAGTCTGAGCCTAATATTTTCATCTGCGACTCATTTCTAACACGATTACCATTCATCATATGGTGTAGAAAACATCGTGAGATTGAGCACACGTCTGAGAAAATCTAGCAAGTTTTAGAAAGACATATGAAGTCCACCAACCCGCACTTGAAGGGCGGGCCATGTCTAGCAGTGGGACGTTAAAAGGGATAAATCCATATGATTTCATAATTTACTATAGTAGGTAAGAAAATTTCACCCTTCCTTATTTACTTACACAATCCAAGTTATGTGGTATGGCCGGTATGTACCGATGAGCGATACTAGTTCCAGTCCTTGTTTCATTATTGGAATGCCGTAAAGGAATGTTATATTGGATATTGCCCCATGTGTTTACATTTTGTATTAATAAGTTGTTAAGAACCAGAGCTTTTTGTTGGGTCATGGTTTATTTTACCTCTTTAAAATACTGTTCAATATAAAAATTGCAAAATGAAAAAAATGACATTGAGTGAAGTTTTATGACAGGAAACAAGTCTTCTTGTCCATGTAAAAATTAATATTTTACGCATTTATTTTTAAAATTAAAAAGCATAACTTTTTTATATTATGTTATATTATAGGTATTTTAATATCTTATGAGTATTCAAAAATGTTTTTATTCCATATTTTCCGTAGTTCAGTTTATAATTCTTGTGTGGCAAAGAGAATGTAAAACCTATATGTTATGTGCTTTAAATTGGATTAATAATATTGAGGGATGTAAATACTTAGTTAGTAATATTTACAAAGTTGGTATTTCACGCATAGGTATCACATGTAAAACGCAAATTAATGTACCTATTATTTTATATAATTTTTAGTGTCTAATAATCCAAATCAAAAACCAGATAAGTATTACCAACAAAAAAACTCTTTTTTCTCATAATTTTTTAGGGTTCTGTTTTTAATATTAATAAAGACAACTTTGTTTAAAAGGAACTTAATTTAATTAAAATACGTTAGACAGCAGTTTAGCTATAGAACTCTTCCTTTTTCCAAGAGTTGGATAGTTAGTATCGTGTCCATATTGGGTTACTTGCCACGGCTGTAAATACATGGGTAGAACATCATGCTCTGACAACCATTCGATAACATAATCCGTGATGGCTTCCACGTGAGGAGATTTCTCAAAACTTGACCTAATTTTGAGCCTTGTCTGAAATTTAAAAGACTACAAAAGAGGAGAATATTAACTGGCAAATATTATATAAGTGGTATACAGTGTAGATATATTGAAATATCACAATCACCGGATTGCTCAATTTTCCTCCAATATTACGCATGGCTTCTGCTACAGTGTCGCCTTGACGTTGTCCCTAAAAATTATTAAATGTTAAGGAAATCTAAAAATATGTTGTCAAAATACTTTAGTTTTATATTAACATCGCAGATGTGTTTGTATTTTAAGTTAAGGATAAGTAATTATAAGAATAATAGATGTATCATTCATTCTTCTACGGTACATATACGTACCTTCGGAAGTAGTTCCTTTACCATGGCAAATAATTCTTCACTCTGATCATGGTATATAAAATAATAAGCCCAAGGCGCTCGGAAGAATTCATAAAAGTTATTTAATTTCTTTGCCTGTAAGAGATAAGCCATTAAACAAACTTAGTTTGTTTCCAAAAAATCCTACATTCTCGTAAATATATAGTACAAAAAAAAATAAAGTCTTACAGTATAGCGTAAATGAACGTTATTTAAAACCGTCGCAGAAAGTCCATATAATTTTGTAAAGTTGTCCAATGAATAGCTCTGAGGAGTTAAACATGTAATGCCGTCTACGATAAAATCATGAGTAAAATGGAGTTTGAAATATCCTTCCTTAAACGTTTCCATAACTAGACCCTGGAGATTAAATATACAATATATTAATCTATACAATCGTTGCTTGTTGCTATGTTTTTGTGCAACTCCTAATGCCACCTACTAATCTGGGTTAAATCTTTGGTGAAATAGAACTAGGTAGGCATTTTATAAGAAATTAGGTAAATAATTTTGTTATTACGGCTCGACCCATTAACCGACAATCATGTTATTGTTTTATAATATTTGTTTAAAATATTAATAGTAATAATAAATTCTAATATTGTCAATATACTATATAGCTAACGTTGTATTGTAAGGACTGCACATATTGATGAGGCACTTTCTTTCCAGGAGACCGTACGTCTAGATATTGCAAGCCGCCAGGTAACGTACAGTAGGTAACGCGAGGTTGTTTAAAATCCGGAACATCTGGAGTTAATTCCATGCTATCACCATCTTGTCTTTGAAAATTAAGATTTTCTATAACGATTTAATATTACAAATAAAATATAATGTAGCTTTATGATACATACAAGGATCGTCTATCAATCGATATTTGATCACCACATGCATTGGAATTGCGGGACGAATCAAAACTCACACTTTTTATCGAACTCTTGACACACTTTTCTGGTTCCTTTTTGAGTTCAGTAAATAAAGGATCTAACTGATCTCTTATCAAATATCCTAACTGGAAAAAATGTTAGTAATTATTTTAAATTTGAAATCAGTGTTGGAACCATACTAGTATGTTAGTTATACTTGTATCTAGAATAGAAGAAAATCAACAAGTTTTCTGTTGGAATATAACTTTTTATAAAACTCAATAAAATATTGTTAAGTTTAAATATAATGATATAATAATAATTTACCTTACTACCGACTTCATAGGCATCAAAGTATTTGAGCCTTTTATTATCAGCATAATATTTTCTATGATACCTAGTAGCTGGACCAGCTGCATATATTGAGTGATCCTTCGTTCTAAATTCATGGTCTATTAGAATACCGCCATCATACGCCATGCCACTTTTCTGCATAGCTTAAAAAATGTTTAAGAAATACATACATATTATCTACATATCCCAGGCCAGGTACATACGTATTAACGCTACCGCAGTTTTGTTAAGTTAGGGTAGGATATTTATTTGGTGTGGTTTACAATCATTTGGCAGGACGATAGTAATGGCAAGGGGGGAGGAGAAGGGGTATACTCTAACATAACCTAAACTGCCTAGAAAGAAGGGATGATTTTTAAGATTAACCGGTTCAGAAACCTATGTTATCCAAGTCAAAAGTAAATAGTCGTCGACACTCGCACAAATCGATGGAAAAACAAAGATGCGGTGGCGTTCATACAAAAGTACTATATCTCCTTAACGTGAATAATAAATTATACATACCAATGAAAGCTTGTTCATTTATACCTCGAAACCCATAATAGAAGATCGCAGAACATTTCAATCTCAGTAAATGGTAGTGCGACAAAAAATCGACATGAGTCACGAAATTATCACTGTCAGTATGCCAATTTTGGAAATAGTAGGCTCGGTATACTTTAATTTTAAGGTTTTTGAGTACCTCTGTAACTGACTTGTCGATCTATGAAAATAATTTTACTAAAATTACATACATTAAGTTTTTACTAAATTCTGAATGAATTATTACATTATTAGGTTAGATTTAAAGAGAAATTGATATATTTTCTACTATAATACATACTTTCACTCACTCTTAATTCACTCTGTCTTTTGATGAAAACAGCATTAAATTTTAAAATCCTTTGTGTAGTTTAAAAAATCTAAGCGTACAGACGGCGAGAAGCGACTATGTTTTATACTATGTAGAGATTTAAAAATCGTTCCCAGGTTTCGTTTCCAGGTAAATATATGCTATTTGTGAACGCATTTGATAATCTTTGGACCGTAAAAAATAATGGTCTTATAAATATTCCCCCGTGTGAAAACAATTTGACTTTCGGCCCATATGGCAAAGTTAATTAGAGACACATAGTCTAACTTAAAAGGTGTTTAATATATTATTCAAATACACAAATATGAAATAATTTTATTACATATATTACCATTTTTGATATACGATACTACATCAGTCCGTCTGTGTTAGTATAAATAGACGCGGTTAACTGAAAAGGACCTACGACTGCTCTGTGAATATTATTATGAATGTTACACACTTATAGGTGCCTAATTATTTAAATTATTATAATTAATTACACGAACTAATACATAAACTAACATAAATATTACAAAAGAAGGAAACTCTAGTTTTTCTAGAATTTTCGTGCGGAAATGGTTCAACAAATATTATATTCTCAACTGGTATCTTCATTTCAACCAAAGTAGCCAAGCAGCAATATGCATGTTCCGTCGCACCATACACGATAATGTTATCTAAAAATCAATTACATACAAATTATATATACACACGTTTTCTAATTATACATAGTCATAATATTAAGACGATGTACCTATTGAGCCTGAAATATGTACAAAGGAAACCTACTAAGTCACTATTTAGGCAAATTTATTTTACACTATTTTTAATACTGTGAAGTTCAAATATGGGTAATTTCTATGGAACTCTATTTCTAATCAAATACACGGTTCTCAATTGAGTCAAATGTAACAGGCAGATATGGTAAAGGTTATTATTAAGGTTTAATTACTAAGTATGTTAAGTACTAATTAGTTTTAACCTTAGTAATTAGTAGGTACCTATGTCTACAATTTTTTAATCTAAGAATATAGAATATGAATGTAATATTTAAACTCTTACAATCCATATCGTTCAATTGAATGGCTTTCACAAAATTCAGTGCTCTATTAGCGTCGGTTACAGTGTTCACAATAAAGACATTAGTTGGAGTATAATTAATTACTGGCTTTATGCTAGCTTTGGGAATATCTAGACGTGTGTATTTAGATATTTTATGACTTCTAGAATAACAAAAATTATTATACTCAGATATTGAAATTAATATGAAAAAATGAAAGATGTATAAACTGTGTTGTAAGGTACCTTTGAAAAACAGATTTTAGGTAATCTGGATGTTGAAATTGCTTTCCGAATAATAAAAATAGCATATCATACGCACATTTCTCTTTATTTGAAAGAGTTATATATTTTTCTCGTCTGAAAATTAAATTATATCATCTAAGTAAGACTGAGCACAACTTTAAGATACTTTATATATGACTGCATCCTGTATGAAGTACACAAAGTTTCTTTAAATAGAATTCTTATTTTTAAGGGTTATTATAGTTGTATGTGTTCAAGTATTAATTTTGATTTATTATTAAATAAAATCAGTGGGCTTTCGCTACAAAAAACCTTTAAGCTCCTAATACACTATTTTTGAGTTAAAGCTCGTTCTTACTTATTGATTTCCACCATTGTAGCTTGAATGATATTTACATAGTAAGTGTATGGCACACTTTTAAGAAATTTCTCTGAATTAGTACGATATTTTTGAAACATCATTTCAGATATTGGCTTCGATCTCTTGTTATAAGGCAATCCGTTAGGCGATATTAGTGTTACATTTGTGAATAATAGATATGAACAAGAATCACTGAAACAACGATATTATTGTGAAAAATATTACTACCATATTTACCAATTATTAGTTTCAATTTATGTATAGAGTCAGTGTCTTCGTGGAATAGATGGTATCTAAATAAGTATATAAACAGAGCCACAACAATAACATAAAGCAAGTGATATTTATTACTCTCATGGAAAAATATTTTCTATGCTACTATTATAAAGAAAAAAGAAGTTACATCTTTGTATATTCGTATGCTTGTTCATAATGGACAAACTAAAAACCCGCTGAATCGATGAAATGCATAGTATGAGCCGTACCGTACCGGTACGGTACTGGTAAGGATACATAGTATTTATCTCGAAAATCATCCTTTAACGCTATGGCAAGGGGATGAAAGTATGTAGAGACGATAAAATATGCCTAGGTACGAACCCGAACGAGGGTAAGTCATATATATTAGTGGCTAGTCTGCATAAGATATACCTACCTACTTTTATAAGAAAAACAAAAAGTACAAGAGTCTCTTAATAAACTAGTATCTTAATAAATAAAATTGTAGAGCGAGTGGTACCTAAATAGTAACGTATTTAAGAATGCCATTGCTGTTCGAGAAGCACCAACAATTACTAATCTAGTATCCACATTGATTTGAGGAACGCTTGTAAACTTTTTACTCAAAAACCAGCTGCTAAAGGCAATGCTGAGAAACAATTATGTAGGGTTAATATTAATAGAAAAAAGTTACTAGTATGTATTACTATCGTTAATTACGTTATTAAGCTCAACCTCTATTTTGCTACAACAAAAATGGTTTTTTAATTATTTGATACTAAATTGGCATCTCTATGACTCTTCTATAATATACTTATATCGAATTTTTACATTAAATGCTTTTTGGAAAAATGATATTTAAATAGTTACTTTTGAAGATACAGAGGCCGAATCTATAATTTTTATATATTTTGTCTGTATGTCTGTCTGATTAATGAGTGAGAGCGAGTATGAGTCGCTAATTATATTGTAAAAGTAAACATTTTTAGAGGTAATTAATGTTACTCACATTTGATTTTTATAGTTTTGAAACGAGTAGATTTTTCATAAAAAAATACCCAAAATTAAATATTGCTATTGATTTGTAGGTACCTCTTTCTGTAGCTATTTTCAACATAATTCAATAACAAAATCATCAATGTTATGTAAAAATCAAGTTAGTTTATTAAATTCGCTCTTACACAGTATTTGATAGCTTCCGAAATCTTCTCAATTCTTCAATAGATGTACAATCTATTTCTGACTTTCTAGGTATTAAGGGAACCATTGAACCGACTAAAGAATTTGCTTTATGTGTTAGCTATAATATTAGTAAAATAAAAGGGATTAAAATGTATGACCAATATTTTTACTTGTTGTGTGAATATCAGTGATAGATGTCATCTGTACTAGCTCAATAGGGCCAACGGACAGACATAAGACAATCAATAATTTGTCAGTAAGAATATTAGGTAAATGTATATATTATATTTACATGACCAGTCATTTGTGCTTACACTTTGAAGCCATTATCAAAACAATTGAATTGAATAAATAGACTTTATGAAGTATCTACCTATAATATGAAGCCACATTACAAATAGGCAAAGCCAGCGTGAATCACTAGTAGCTTGTATTTTAACAGTCATTACTTATTACCCATTTATTACGATATGCAGTCAGCCACAGGAGTGAATAAGATCCAGAAAATCTCATCATTTCTCTCGCAAAGTATCGGAAGTGGGCTTCGAAGACAGGGTAAACCAAAACGGCTTTTAATGTGGAGATGCCACTATTGTACCCTTCGCTTTTATAGTATTTATGTAAGCGATGCGCATCTAAATTAAATGTTGCTCGTATAAAATCTATTTGTTCCGGTTGCCTATAAAGACAGTTTCAATTTTTAATATTTAATTTAGGTTCCTGTGCAAGACAGTTTTTATATAAATAAACATTTTTAAGTTTTAAAACGTAATGCGTATATTTGATACTATTTTATCTAAACCTTACAGCCTCTCGAATCTTACTTTATTATTCGGGAAGCTGATGTAAAGCATTCAAAAATTAATATAATAAATTCGACTACGACTAACCTACATACGTAGGTACGTGCCTTACATATACGTATGACGTCGTTGCCTAAGTGTGAAATAAAAGTTTAAAAAAGAAAATATTCAAGTGTACAAAAAGTTGTTATTCAAACAAAATGAAACAGATATAAATTCTATATAAGTACCTAGCTACTGTATCTATATTTTAACTGCTTTTAGTAAAAAAACTGGATGTTCAGAAACTTTATTCGAATATGTAATACATACTTTTACAAAATCAATAAAACGAAAAATGGTTCTTACTCTATAATACCAATTCCAGCAAGCGTAGTACTTGTTAAAAGCACGTAGCACTGTAATTTGTTTTTACGCAAAATTGTATTCTCTATAGTCCATAGAGTCTCTTTATTATCCAAACTTTTTAAAAGTTGGGCTATTTGCGGAATATCCATTATTTCTGCTCTACGGACTCTTAGTTTACTAAAAATATTTAAGGCAATTATATTACAATAAGGATAATTTCATGTTTTTATTTAAATAATAAAGCTAATCTAATAGTGTTATTAATGGAATTTAAATTGGTGTTAAATTAGTTAGTGGAGATAAAAACTATTTGTGTGAGTAATCACAAGTAATCACCCTAGTACAGAACTTCTGTGAGCGACATATAATGCGTAGTCACTTGATATATTATTTTTAGGAGGGACAAACTGTAACAAAATAACATATTTATTTATATATTTAAATATTCGTAAAAACAAGTTACTAGAATAACTTACGCAAAAATGTTGAAGTAAATGAAAACTCTTATCTTTGCAAGGTACGCGAATGATACAGTAGTCGTAATTTTTCATTATTTCGAACGCAGCTTCTAATAAGTGAAATCCTTGCCTAAAATTCGAATTATCAAATTAATATAAAACATTTCTATATCTTACTGCGTGGTAAAAAAAAAATTAAAAGTTTTGCGCATGGCATTGTATAGCTAGATAGCATGCCTCACTAAAAACAACAAAAAAATACAAAAAAAATTATCAAAATGTATCAAATAATAAATTTAAATCAAACCTTAAGCGAAATATAGGTAGAATATAAACGACTCTATAATTAGATATAGCGTTACGCGTATACTCGTAAGTCTAAATAACAATCCAACGTAGGTAATATTGTTTAGAATCTACTGTACCTATAGGTACAGTAGATTCTAAACAATATTACCTACGTTATATATACCTAGGTATCTACTGTACCTAGGTATCTACTGTACCTAGGTATATATACCTAATTAGTAATACATATTATAAAAAATTATGATTTGTTACGCTTAAATTATAATTCAATGTGACTGTAGTTATTACGAGCAATTTGCATGTACATTTTCTAATAAATAATTGCATACCTATCGTCGATATCTTCTCGAAACCCAAACAACTCAATCATAAACGCATTAGGATCGCCGGAATATTTTTGCGGTTTAGTTTCCTGAATGGTTCTTGCTTTTAATATAGAAGATCTTCCTTAAAGTAGAGGTCATGTTCAAAATTCCATTATAATTAAATAAAAAATTATAAAAATTTACCATTTTAAAAGAGTTTGTTCATAATTACGTTTAATGGTTTCTTGAATCTCAATAGCTCGGGAGCGCCGCGGTCCCATGTTTTCTAAGTTGGGCCTGTATTTTATTGCATTATTATAACTTATATCAATAGAAAATTCCGTGAAAGTAATTCATAAGAAGTTAATGTGGACGTATGATTTTGCCAGAATGATGTAACATCTTATGTTTCTTTCGAGCATATTAAAGAGTTTAAAAGTTACAGTTTTTTCTATTATAAGTAAACAAAATACAGTGAAACTTATATATCATATGACTTACAATAAAAAATCACATGAAAGTACTTCAGGTACAGTTAACAAGCCTTTATCGATATTCACAATTTCATAATCAAAAGGCTCCTCGTCGAGTATATTAGCAACCGATTGAGAAACATTCAAGGAAATATTAGAAGACTGTACTCGTAATTCTCTTTCACTATAATCTTCGGAGTATTGGTGTATGTAGTCGTCGTCGCTTCGTATTGTTGTGTTGCGGACAAAATTAACTTTACTATGACTTTTTTTAGCTTTATCCTGCTTTGCCTTAGATTCTACCTTCAGAAAATATTTTGTCTTTTATTTTAAGTACATTATTTCTTATAACCAATAGGTTTTTTGATATGGTAATATTTAACGTAGGTACTTACTTCACCCTTTACTTTAGGAGTTCTTTTCATTTTGATTTCATCAAACGGACTCCATTTGCCATTCATTATAGGTTCTCTATTTAAAATTGTACAAGATGGTTAAATAATAAATTAAATATATGTATTGTGTTACGGATACCGGATAGTTCATACACTACACATATATAATATACTTTAATTATAAATTTACATATTATAAATTTAAACACCTTTAACTGGAGTACAAACATTTCTGCTCAACAAATAAATGCCCCCAACGGGACTTGAATCAGCGACCGCTGGCACACTACAAATTACGCCAAACGTGTCGTCAACCAAGATCAAGAATCCATACATAGATATTTAATAAATTATTAAAACTTAAATAGTATAAGTTTAAAATTTTTTTGCAAAACTTCACCCGAAAGTATGAAGCAATGTGTTTGTTCGCTTGTATTTCTCTTTTTCTAAAGGCGTTGCTTTTTTAAGACCATGAAAAGGATCAACTTCGTAAGTATTTTGAAGCATATCGTAATTAATTTCTGAATTTAAGCACATAACTCCCACAGCTTGATCGTGTTGCTAAAAAATTAAAATTTTTAATAGTTTACAGGACAATGATTAATACCGAAATAAAAATGCAAATTAAAAATACTACGAAAGTTTTTTTTTGGCACAAGAGGCAATGTACAAAAAGTAAGAGATCCTTATTACGAGAATATTATGTTCTTTATTTAACTTTTCCAAAGACAAATGGGTGTAAGATTAATTCTGTGTGTGTACATTTTATACGATGATACATAATGATTAAATAAATATCGTTAGAGTACTCATATATTTTATAGAAACATACGAAATCTTCAAGGAATTAAGAAAGTATTCAAACTGCAAAGCTTACGTCAGCTACGATGATTTGCCTATCTATTTCCGGATGGCGCCCTATAATTTCACTAATGTAAAATTCTCCATATAATTCATGTAGTCTTGGACATTTTGTTGCTAAAATATTTACTATATCGTCATTATCTTCTTCTCTATATATGAAAATAATGAATTATTTTCAAATTATAGGATAATTACTATTAAAATTATTCAAAAAATATACAAAATTACAACTTACACAGCTCTACGTATTTTTAGTTTTGCACAAAATTCATTCCGCATTGCAGTGTACAAATACATAGTGTTTTCAGAGTCGTTACAAAACTTGGGTTTGTATTTATACATATTGTGTTTCTTAAATGTTAAATATCGAGAGGTCCAATCTAATAAAAAATATTGTTATAATATATTTTTCGATAAGTATCGTAGTTATATATTATGTTACAGTTAAAACCCGTTTTTAGATAGAACGCGTTTTCGCTAGTTTTTACTATAACTGTAACAAGTAAGTAATTAACTATAACATAGACATACCTACCATTTTTTAAATTTTTGACTATTTGGCTGTTTGTCTATCTAGGACCACATCACTAGAAAACCACTGAACAGATTTTGATGAAGTTTAGCATGATGCTAGCTGGTTATCCACTCAATATAGTCAGAAATGGTAGTTGAGTTATAGATAACTAGTAGGAAGTACGACTATTAAACTCTATATTACCATCAGGACATCCCGTCGGCAAAACAAACAAAATGTGCAAAAGATAGTCGTCGTTACGAAAAATTGACACAAATGCCTCTTCCAGAAAGAAATCGGTTACCAAATCTATACAACACATAAAATGTATGAACAGAGTGTTTCTCGATAAGTAATATTTTCTGAAATAAAAGTCAATTGCAACAATTAAAATACTATAATGTAGGCAAAAGGTTATTATTTAATGTGTTTCAACAAACTTACGGACATACTATAATCGTGTCGTGATCTAAATAGAGAAAGAAAATCATTTATGCTATAACTTGCCCAATAGATGGCGCTATAACCTAGTCACTCTTCTAGCGATCACCATGAAAATTATTAATATTAATACCTACATAATATATCAATAAGAAAATATTAGACAGTGGTGGTAAAGTGCTCGCTTGGCTCACCAAGTGATGCGGGTTCGAATCCAGGTCTCGCACCTTCTGATATTTTCATGTGCGAATCTTTTCTATCATAAGAACACTTACGGTGAAGGAAAAAGTCATAAGGAAACTTGCATTTCCAGAGTACCTAGCAATTTTTCGAATATGTGATAAGTGAAGTCCGCTATAGCCTGACCATAGCCTAATACATTGTGACTATATAGCCACATATATAGGGGATGACCCCTAGTGTGAAGCGAGGCCCGTGCTTAGCAGTGGGATGTTGAAGGGGTCCGAATACAAAGCAAATATTATTTTGTTATTGAAAATGCTATTATTTTTAAATCAATTGCTATAAACTATAGAAATAAAGAAGAGAAATAGATATTTAATTTAAGCAATAAAGAAAGAAGGGAGAAAATAATTGCGAACTAACTGAAACATATTACGCATCCATACTTCCCAGTCGGATGGGTCCACGCCGGGTATATTCGGATGGTCACACAGAGCCATAAAGCCAACGACTTCCTTGTTTTCATTTATCATGCATATCGAAAGAGTGGATAGTTCACTACAAAATTATACAATGACAGTACAAAAAGAAAAACATTGTATAGCCTTCTCTTTTTGAAGTTGGTTAAAACAAATACAACGTACACATTTCAATAATTATGGGTATTGAGTCTTCTTATTAGAAGTCATTAAACAAGTATTTTAAATGTAAATCTTTCTTTGTATGAGGAAATCAGCTTTCTTTGGATGAAAAGTTGTATACATAGTATAAAACAAAGTCGCTTTCTCTGTCCCTATATCCCTTTGTACGCTTAAATCTTTAAAACTACGCAACGGATTTTGATGCGGTTTTTTTAATAGATAGAGATGAGATAGAGTGATTCAAGAGGAAGGTTTATATGCATAACTAGCGGATCCCGCGGCTTTGCCTGTGCTAAATCTAGGAAAAAGCCCAAGCGAAGCGAGGGCGAGTCGCTAGTATAATGTGTACATAAAAATACTTTGACCTAATGCATTTACGCATACCACTAACATAAGAACAGTTGGCTATGTTCCACTACTACTTCTACCCTCTAAGACTAAACGGAACCCCATATAATAGGGGTCTCAAATTACAAACTATCCATGCGTCGTAGTTGAGTTTATAAAAAAAGCAAATAGCCAGCGATAAAAACTACATAGTAACAAACTTACATCAAAGTACCGATATCAGGTTTACCAAATAATTTTTCAGTATATTTATGTTCGGTTATCGCTTCAATATCACACTTATCTCCATCTACCGCCCTTCTAAATCTTCTGCCTCTTGATCCTACTTTGAAATCGAAAAATATCGACATATCCAATGGATTTATAAAGAATATTATTAATAGATTATTGACTGTTTTAATTTATTCAATGGTTAATCACGTTGGTCATGATTACACATCGAAACTATGTATAAATATAACCTATATATACAAATAGAAAGATAGATTTTGAAGAGGTTTTTTCATTCCGCTAACAAAAGCAGTTTAGTTTTGTACAAAATTTGAGATTATGTTGATTTCTTGAACTTACATTGATAATTTACACACCAATGGCCTAAGCATATACTATATGTTCATTTTACATAATATTCATTGAAACCGAATATCGATTATATATCTGTCTTGTGATCTAAGAACCTTTTCAATAAACAAGAAACTTTTTGGTTACTACAGACTACTAATAACACTAACAGAAGACATTAAATATCTTTTCGTACAGTATTGCCAATTTTATGATTACCATGATATCTTTATCACTATTTCGTCCATTAAAGTATCTCTTTAAAAATAATTACACAAAATTATCCGTTGCTTTGTTAGGTAGATTTTCATATAGATCGTCTAAATATTATTAAGTAATAATAATAATAATGTTCTCCGACCGATTTCGGGCATGGCGGCCATCTCATTAAGACTAGCCAACTGCGCAGGAGATATTATAGTGCACAAGTGTACGCGCAGACACAAGTGCACTCTCTATTCCAATCACTCTCATACTCCGATGGGACGACTGCTCGACACAACCAGTGAGAGCTAAGGCGCAGGACCGACGTCAAAAAAGTATGCCTCAAAACTAACAAAATACTAAAATAAAACACCACTTTAAACTATGCATAATATATTACAACCATAATTTACAGATTCAAATTATCATTAGAGTTATATTAAAATTATAATAAATTGTTATTTTAAAGTGAACAAAGCGGACCACACGTGCAGACATCAAAACCAATACTGATGAGTATTAAGTACATTCCTCATACATAGAGCTGCCCATATCAAATGTACATAATATTATTTTTTTAAATCCTTACATGACAGCCATTTTTCTCTAAATATTTCAAATAATATAATCTCATGTTCTTTTAACTTCAAATAGATAATAAAAAATTAGGTACAACTAAAATTAATATTAAATCATCAAAAATCTATAAAAATCTTATGGAACTAAGTAAAAAATCAAACATTAAACATTATCTATCAACAAATTAAATTATTACAATACAATGTCGTAGAAAATTAAAATAATGGAGATTCAAATACTCAAAAAACGGAAAAATGTCATTAATTTTTTAATACATTTGATTTTTATTTGAAAACCTATCTAATATTGAAAAACTGTCAAAAAATGTAAACACATCTCAATATATCATTATAATAAATAGCTCTTGCCTGATAAGTATGGAATATATTAGAATAGAACAAACTACAACTAAGTTTCATATTTGTGAGGGTTTATTAACTGACTTTAAAGAAAAGAAGTTCTCAATTTAGAAGAGTAAGCCATAATATAAGCTTTTTCCAGTTATAAGTCAAAGGAAATGTCACTTAAACCGATATACTATCTAGTGGGCTGTTTATAAATAGGTTTATGCAAAAAAACAAAGACTTATGTACTGTCATTATTTTGAGTTTACGTTTTCGTTTAAAATAACCTTTAAATCGTATTAACCTATACTAATCAGGTGAATGACAAAAGAAGTAAATAATATTATATTAAAATATGTTCACACTTTATATGAGGGGTGGTAGATTTTTCGCTCGAACCAAATGCGAGTGGGACTTAGACCTGCTAACATTATTAGGGGTTTTAACCGCCATATTAGACATGGTGTTTTGCCTTTGTAAGTTCACTTTATTCGCCGAGAGAGGAGCTCGGGGGGTTGCGAACCCATCATTATTTAATTTTAAAGCGGATCTAGTTAATCTTGTAGGCGTAGTTAGAAGATTATTTTTAGGCGTCATATGTATGTTTGTGTGTTGAATGTTCTCTTTGCCTATTTTAGGGGTGAGTGGTGTGGGGTTGTTTCTCATATTTTTTTTTGGGGTTTGCATATTCTCTTCTAATGTCTCTTTGCCTATTTTAGGGGTGAGTGGTGTGGGTGTCATATATTTTTTTGGGGTTTCCATATTCTCTTCTAATGTCTGATAGACGATGGTGGGGGGTGCAGGAGCTTCTTGTTTTGTTACTATTGAGCTGCGACAGAATTGTCGTTCGTTTATGTCGTCCTGAAATTAGTTACAGAATAATGGATATTGGTTGTTGTTACAAGTATTATTATTTTTTTAAGTTACAAAACACTAGACGTTTATCTATTTGCTAACTATTTGATATCTAATAATTCCAAAACATAATTATTATTATATTTTTTGATTCGAATTTTGTTTATTAGTTCAAGTCTCAGAAACATGAAATTATTATTATTTATTTATTTATTTATTATAATTGAGACTTCCCAAATTTTTATTCTATAATTTGCCAAATAACAGGGGATAAATTTACATTTTTATAGTAAATAATAGAGAATACTTTCATAGATTCACTTTCCGAAATTTCTTACACTCAAGAGAATGACAGGCCCTGTGTCTCTAATATAACTGTAAAACATTTGAAAGTTCAAAAAACAAAAATAAAAAAACTAAATAAATATTATTTATTATGAGAAAATGTATATTAACCTTATATGTACATGAAGTTTTCATCTTTCCTGGTTTTGTCGTGGATTTATTTTGATTTTTCTACCTTTCGAATACCTAAGGTACTTTGGTGCCATTTAAAAAAAATAGAAAATTGTGGATAGGAACTGTATGTAATAAGTACATAAGCTTCTGAAACGTCAAAAAAACCTTAGTCTCTTCCGTGAGTTGTAACAGTGTAAAACATTCATAACGTCGGGAACCAAAAATCAAAAAAAATTCGGTAAAGGTATTAGACGTCTCAGGCGGTTATATACTTGTTACAGACAGTGCCTACCCACAATTTACAATTTTTTTTTTATTCAAATGTGATTACCTTAGTCTCTGCCGTGACCATGATTGCTGTAAAGCATTCGAAACGTCGGGAAACAAAAATCATAATAAATCCGCGACAAAATCCGAAAAGATAGTTTCATTTATAAGAGCAAATAATATGACATAAGCAAACAAATATGAACCTTAAAGTCACTATACGTAGTGAGCAGAGTGGTGTCGACGAGGGGGTCGCGGGTCGCGCCCGAGCTGGCCGGGCTGTGCGTCACGCTCTTGGACCGCCGCCCGCCGCTGCGGCGACGCCCGCACGACTGTGGGGTTGTGACAAATTTCTTACAAAATAAAAAAAATATAAAAATAATATAATGATAATATTTAAATTAAATATTATCCCGTAATAAAAAGTATTCTATATGTGGTCCCGACAAGACAGTGGTAGCCCAGCGGCAACGCGGTCGCTTGGATATTCGAGTGATGCGGGTTCAAAACCGGGTCTTGCACCTCTGATATTTTCATGTGCGAGTCACTTAGATCATGATTACCACTTGTCTTACAGTGAAGGAAAACATCGTGAGGAAACCTGCATGTCTGAGAAAATCTAACAAGTTTTCCAAAGATACGCGAAGTCCGCCAACTCGCACTAGGCCAGCGCGGTGGACTATGGCCTGATCCCCCTCGTACTGAGGGAGGCCCGTGCCCAGCAGAGCGACGTTAAAAAGGGCTGATGATGATGTGCATCCGATATCATAACACGATACCGTTTTAAACACAGTTTTTAATTTAAAAGCTTAAGCTTAATTTAGCTCGAAAAAATACATAAAAAAATGTTGTAGGAGTTATTTTGCCAGGATTAATATTTATAAAAGTAAGTCCACCATTTTATTTTATTTTTGGTGAAGACTGACTGTATTGAATTCAATAACTTAATCCTATACTGAAACGTAACATTTATTTATTTTAAAAAAAAGTTCTTTTATATGATTCTAATGTAAAACAACCATTATAAAAATATGTATAAAAAGTTCCATACTCACAGTCCGCTTATGCTTGAGGATGCTGCCATTAACAGTGGCTTTGGGTGTCTTCTTCCCTTCAGCCCCATAGTCCAGCTTACGTTTAGCATGCTCGGACTTGACCTCGGTCACAGCGCGAGCCGCCAAGCGACCACTGATACGTCTGAAAAAGTTAAAAAATAAACATAATAAATATATGTTGGGACATTATTACTTACAACACTTTCTTTGGTAAACTACGAGGATTGCGTTACAGTTACACCTATACTAATATTATAAGGCTTAAGAGTATGTTTGTTTGTATGGTTGTACGCGCTAATTTTAGAAACTAATGGTCCAAATTGAAAAATTCTTTTTGTGTTGGATATTCCAATTATCGACGAAGGCTATAGGCTATATAACATCACGCTACGACCAATGGCATCAATGAAAAACGTTGCCAAACCGGGAGAATAATATTCCTTTTGAGAGCTTTCGTTGCGTGCCCTGTGTAAAAGGTTAAAGTTATGCAAAAATCATGTACGACGGAATTGTTCCCCTTTAAAGTCCCAAAAAAGTCCGCCATAGCATATTTATTCCGACATACTATGATTATAATATATTCATCTTACTTTTATAAAAATTGAAATGGCTGAACAGATTTAAATGAAACTTAGTACACAAGCCAGGCTTAGATTACCACTGGCATCTAGGTCACCCAAGCGAGGCGAGGGCACATAACTAGGTAATTTGATCAATATCGACTATAATTAGCTTAAGTAAAAGCAAGCAAAATAATGTTATATAAGTTATTACGGAAGTTTTATAATGCACATTGGTTCTGTGAAATTGCTAACTTCAAGTAAGCAAATAAGATGGTAAATGAACATATTATACTATTAAATTATATTAATATCTTGATTATTTGGTAATTGATATTACACTAAATATTATAAATGCGCGAGTTCGCAATTTTGTCCGTAACAGCTTATATTCCGAAACGATATATTTTATTGAGGCTAGTGGGTTATAACCAAAGTACCATTCATATTAAATAAAAATTAAATATAAAATACATTATATTAAAAAGAAATGCAACATCAAAAATCATAAATATTCATCATCAATACACTAAGTCTAAGAACAAAATAAAAAAAAAAATAAAAATGCAAATCTCTAACGCAAATTCCTAACCATCCATTACATAACGGTTACAACAATGATTTAAAAACTGCAACAACAAAATTAGCCTACAATTAATCAAAGCAAAATAATTGGTTACTGTTACTCGCATACACAATACTTCTCAATCCCTACTTATGTAACTTATTCGTAATTACATTTGCTATGAACAAACTTGCCTTGTGAGGTAATGTTCGCACTTCATTAGGTTACAAGCGAGCACTGAAAGAAGGGTATGAAAAGTATTGTTTTAAAAATGTATATGTATTTCTATTATATACACATTTCTATACAACTAAAAATGCCCTATTTCGACTGAGAAATACTGGTAGCAGTGTACTAAACCGCACTCATCTAGATAGGCTAATTGGAAGTCGCGAGTAAAAGGAACTGTTATAAAGGGCTTCAAGCATGGATAGTAGAAGTATAGAGTCTCCATACATGCAAGTATCCAAAAAAGGGCGTTCTATTGGGGTGGCACTATTATAATAAGATTAATTAAAGAAAATGCCAAGACATTAGAGTAGGATCTAGAACCTAAAACTACTTTAAACCTGCTAATTCGTCATATTTTTGAGTTACACTAGCGCTACTCTGGTGGGTTTTCGAGCTATTATTTTCTATATTAGTTAAAAACATTATTCTTACTAATACCCACCATAGATGTAGGTTTGTTATGTGTGACTATTATTTACCACAAAATGATACCATAGAAAAAACTTTAAAATCATTTGAAAGTTGGTATTTTTGTCACTCCATTCACATCACATTTCTTATAAACTCTGTGTAATAATAACAATAGCTTACCTTTTAACAGTAGATATAGCAGATCGTTTGAGAGCGGACAGGTTGGAGGACAGCGTGGTCACCGCCTTGGTAGCGCTGCCGGTGATCAGCTGGCGCTTGCTGGGCGGTCTGCGGGACATTTAGCTACTTATATTCACTATGCACTGATCTATTTTAATTCATGTATATGTATATACTCTAGAGAATAGTAATTTAGAAGGTAAAATTAATATAATAAATTTGACGACACGTTTGGCTCAGTTGGCAGTGACCCTACTCTATGCGCCAGCGGTCGCGGGTTCGAGTCCCGCTGGGGGCATTCATTTGTTGAGCACGAATGTTTGTTCTCCAGTCATGGGTGTTAATATTTATATTATGTATGTATTTAAAATTTATGTGTAGTATATCAACTATTTGGTATCCGTAACACAAGCCTCGTAGCTTACCACGGAACTAGATGGCGCTGTTGTAAAAAATGTCCCAACATATATATTTATTTAATTAATAGTTTCATATAAAGTGTTTTATGTTTGCCAAGGATAGCCCATTTATTTTGGCAGGTTACCAGTATATTTGAAAGAGTTGAAACTAGTACCTACCAGATCCGCTATAGATATGGTACAGACACATCATGCACTTTTAAAGTCCAATGAGACGATACATTAACACAACCAGGGTTAGGGCTCAGGATCGATGGCTTTAAGTGCTACGCTATTTCTGAGAATATTCTAACAGAATACAATTTTCGTCGCGTAATTTTAGCTTTGCATTTGTGTGAGTGATAGCCAAAAGCCAATAGTGCTTAAAAAAACAGTATAAACGGGTTGAAATGCGCTCCGCCACACGCCGTACCTCTCAATACACTGTACCCACAAATGCGAAGCCGAGCTTAAGGCGATTAGTGCGCTAAAATGCGTACTTTTTACAGCTTACTTCTTTTTCACGGTTTGCCCAAAATGCTTGAAAAAAATATATATTAATCATGAACTCTTAAACTAATTTTTATATGTATTTTTTTCTTCGTGAGCCCAACATTTCTTAAGCTTTTTATTTTCAAAGAAAGGGTATTTTTTTAACTTAAATTGGTTACTGTTCCTAAACGACTACGAACTTTTACAATATTTAAAGACTGAAAAGAAAATGATCTGTTGTACTTTATTTTGCACGTCGCGGTTCGTAAATCTGTCACTATTTTCTATTTTTCCAATCGAAAATGCTAATTATGAACATCGAAACTAAAGAGGGTGCCCTACGCGGGTGAGTGCGGCAGACGCGCGCTGGCGCTTGGACGGGGAGGTTGTGTCGCTTTTTTCTGGAACCGTGCTAGTAATCAACTACATTATTTTACGTTGCATGTGTGCTATATTGACAAGGATTTTTATTTGTGTGCTTGCAAAGACTTATCACTCGCTTGGGCGCTATATTTTAGTAGTAGGGTATATTATTTAGTATAGTGTTAAAATTAATTAAGTTATTTGTGAATATAGTTATTTTTTATTTTAATGCATTATAATATTAATTAAAGTTTAAAGTTTTTTTTTAAAAATGTCTTATTATTATGAATCTAATTATATTCATAATCTAACTAAATAGAAAAATAAACGACCTCAAAAAATACTAAACGATAAATTTAAAAATTACTGACGAGGTTTTGCATCTACTACTTGAACTGATTTTGATGTTATCTTTCCTTTACCTCTGTTGAATGAAATAGCAAATAAAAAGAATCAATGACGAACCGATTATTAGTTTCAGAGAAATTCTTGGTCAAACATATACATACATATACCTACATACACACAAAAACATATCTTTGTACATCTATACTTATTAATAAAATTGAAGTGTCTATGTTTGATGTCAAATTAACTGCTTTTCAAATTTCAATTTTCAAAGTATTGTCTGTCAGTTTGTTTGTTCCGGCTGATCTCTGAAGTGGCTGGACCGATTTTGATGAGACTGATTTGCTAGTATTATAATAAAATATATACACACCTGAAGTACCTACAGAATATAAATTAATAAAAATATTCGAAAAGTAAAGCACCTACTGATATGTGTATTGTGTAAATATAGCGGAAACAATAGTAGGAAAGTCAGATCCAAGATGTCGGACATCCGGTTTTTTTTCAACAATGACATGGGTGTCATTTTCGAGGTTTCTCGGGGTGCTGATTACGAAAATGAGGTCCATTTTCAGATCCAAGATGGCGGACATCCGGTTCTTTTTCAATAAGTACATGGGTGTCATTTTCGAGGTTTCTCGGGGTGCTGATTGCGAAAATGAGGTCCATTTTCTAATCCAAGATGGCCGACATCCGGTTTTTTTTCAACAATGACATGGGTGTCATTTTCGAGGTTTCTCGGGGTGCTGATTACGAAAATGAGGTCCATTTTCAAATCCAAGATGGCGGACATCCGGTTTTTTTTCAACATTTACATGGATGTCATTTTCGAGGTTTCTCGGGGTGCTAATTGCGAAAATGACTATGTATTACTTAATGATGCCAAAGAAGTATAACTTCTAACGCGTGTACATAAGTACACACACACATTTTTATTTTTTTTTAGTCAATAACCCCCGGCGTTCTTAGAAGACCTTACCAAAATTTCGTCAGATAGAATATATAGTTTGGAAATGCCTAAAGAACAAATATACAATCTTTTATTTATTAGGGCGAGCGAAACGAGACCAAACACTATCCCACAACCAGAGCGTTTTGTGGTACACTTTACTCAAAAGCAGTCACGCCTATAGATTTTTGCTTTAACATAGTAATCTAACTTCACATATAGATGTGTTATCTGTCAAAAGAATATATATATCTGAAATGGCTGGACCGATTTTGATGATTTGCTAGTATTATAATAAAATTTATTCGAATCTGTACATTAAATATTTAAATTAAAAATCTTATTATATTATTATTTTATCCATTACATAAAAAAGTAAATAAATAAATAAATATTCATTATCATCGATACAGAGGCCAAATATATAGTTTTTAGAATTTTTGTCTGTTTGTCTGTCTGTGACGAGAAAATCACTGGACACCTTATGATGAAATTTGGTATAATGATAGTTGGTTATTCGGGTCAATATATAGGATTCTCGTTACTTCAGGTAAATATCTCAGTTGTCAGAAATATATACTATGAGTTATAACGTATTATCCAGTAATATATTTAATTTCAATCTAAGAATTTGGTTTCCGGTCTGTAGAATGCGTTTTTAGAACATTTTTTTCATTATAATTGTTGAGTACTGATATGATTACTTAGAAATAACAAATCCTGCAGTAGAAAATATCCTTTATATTGACCTGGATATCCCCTATGACCATACTCAATTTCATTAAAATTTGTCTATTGGTTTTCTTGTGAAATAGTCACAGTCAAACTGACATTTTTTTTAAAGTTCATTAATAATTACTATTTCAAAAATATTTTTCATAAAAAAATCTATAAACAGATTCAGGAGTAAGTCAGAATTTTCAAATATGTATAGAAGATAATTCTACTATTACATCTCTGAGTCTCTCATTAATTAGGCAGTATATACCAGTTTATCTATACCGCGTGAGGCGCGTCTACGGTAGCATAGTCTTTGATCACTGTTCTAGTGTGCAGCGCGTCAGATTGTAGTAAAATTTTTGTGCGGGGCGCGCGGGGGTAACATCCTAAGCTCCGCCCTAACACTCAAGGCCATTGGCGACACTAATCGCCTTAAGGCGCTAGGACTTCTAATAAAATTATTATTAATTATCATTACTAAAACTTGTCCCAATCCAGACTCGAATCCTGGACCTGGACTAACGAGAATACATCAACAAAGAAGAAATAATTTCCAGCCAACCTATTTTTCTCAGCGGTGGCGGCGAGGCCGGCGGCCGTGCGGTTGCGCTTGCCCAGCGGCGACGTGGCCATTGAGCGGAATAACGGCGTGGTGGGTGTTAGCGCCTGCTTGCGCGCTGACAGCTTGTTGTGGCGTTCCTGCATAGATTATATGTTAATTCATATATTTTTTACGTACAGTTCGCGTCACCTAAAAAGAACGCTGGAAGAAAGTGGTAGGGGGTGTGTTTGCGCATGAGTATATTCGCATACGAAATTACTAAGCCTATTCTTTTATTTTTGAACTAGCCTTTCGCTCGCGACGTATATTGGTAATATTGGCAGGTAAATTGAAAAATATATTAGATAGAATGTCATTCAATAGAATTCTATTAGTTAATAAAATATGTTTGATTCAGTGTAGAATGTTTTAACTACTTACAAAAAAAAAAATTAATTCAATTATTATATTTTTTAATTATTAACTGCATTATTATCAGACTCTCTTTATAAAACAACATAAGTCAAAAATATTATTTTTAATTTTTTTATATAAAGGCGTCGCGTGCCTCGCCGTCCCGCGCCCCGCGTGTTACCACCAAATTGACCGTTAAATCGCCTCTGCGCAACTTGACAGCCAGCGTTCTTTTTACATGACGCGAATAGGGTATTCTACTACGTTGGAAAAAGTACTTTAAAATGTTGATTTTCCTAATAAAAGCCACAATAAAATATATTTCGGCAAAATAAACACGCTTTTTTGCCATAAAATTAGATTTAATTTTAAACATTTTTTATTCCCGCAAAAACGCTGTCAGCCATTTGGTGAAGTAATACTGGTAATAAACAACAGTCTTGTATGTAGTACCCATAGCGTATATTACCACAGAACACTTACTCAGGAAAACTAACAGTTTATAATAATATGTAGCAACTAGCAATATGCTCTATGCTGACAGTGGTCTGTGGCTGGTTGCCTGACTGACGTCACATCCATAACAGCTCGTGTTTTAGGTCACGTGATATACAGGTTAAAAATTACGACTTTTAATTTTAATATAATAAATCAATAATGAGCTTTTATGACTTAAAATCAGAATATTTAAGTATATTTCTACATAATCTTTTATTTTTATCAAATTTCATAATTTATTTTTCACCACCGAAAGTACCCTATTATACTTGAGTTATGTTGTCTTTATAAATTATAAAGAGTCCATATGCTACTGAGATGTATAAGTAATTTTATTGTAAATTTTTATCAAAATTTGTTGACGAGTTCTTGTAGTTCTTTGGTTGTGAGAGTAACAAAAATATAAATAAAAATTTTGCCTGTTAGTTTACTGGTAGACCTCATTCAAAGTGTTTTTATTAAAATACACCATGTTGTAATCTCCTAAATGTATCCAGTATATAAGTTACTTTCACTCAAAAAAATCGCTCATATAATATTTTTAAATAATTTTAAATTAGTAATTAAATTTAAATCTAAAACTTTCATAGCATGAATAATATCTTTATTAAAATGTTATATAACCTAGCCTTATAATATTATATTAAGCGAAAATATTAATAATATGAATCTTATTTAAATAAATGTTCCATTTTGAATACTTTTATATAGTAGTGAGCAATAAGAACATATTCCAATATTGCATATATTTAACAACTAGCGACTTACACTCGCTTGGCTCGGTTTCGTCCCTAGATAAATAATCCCTGCCAAATGTAAATTTTGTAGCACAAAAAATTAATAACATTCATACAAACTTCTGAGAACTCTTAAGACCTTCTTAATTCGGCCCTGTCGCAAAATCAGTACATAGCGGACATCTATTATAAACTACCTCCCTGGCAAACATCTTTTTGTTTTGTTTTGGGCCAGTGGTTTTCGATATTTCGTGATGTGCGAATGACCTTTCTTTCGCCTTTATATATTTAGATAATATTTTTATTATATATAATCCATATATTTTTAACCAGTCAGGTTTACCCTTTAACTAATGAAAGGCTGGACCTATTTTGATTATCTTTGTTGAATTTGTCTCCACCCTGAATAGCTAGCAAACTATATTTTAAAACATAAGAAAAATTCAAGAAAAAAAGCAAAATAATGATTACTAAGTATTTAAACTAACACTATTAGCATATTAAAGAAAATATATTACTTTAAAGTAATAAGAAAATGTAAAATATAATCAACACTTACAGCTTTCCTAGTCTCCCAGTCATCCTGCATCAGCTGTAGAAGAGGCTTCCCGTCCACAGTGAAGGTCGAGCCTGTTTTAGCTTCATACTCAGTTACAAGATCACGAATTTGCGCTTCAATTTTAGGTAACTGTTGATACAAATTAAAAATAATTTCGTTAATATAGTAGAAACTAAACAATGACGACTCGTTTGGCTCAGTTGGTAGTGACCCTGCATTCTGCGCCTGCGGTCGCGGGTTCGAGTCCCGCTGGGGGCATTCATTTGTTAAGCACGAATGTTTGTTCTCCAGTCATGGGTGTTTATATTTATATTATGTATACAGTATTTAAAATTTATATATGTAGTTTATCAACTATCTGGTTTCCGTAACACAAGCATCGTAGCTAACTACGGAACTGGTTGGCGATGTTGTAAGAATGTCCTAACATATTTATTATTTATTATAATTTTATATGTAACATGCTTTAAGTATTCAAAAATTAATTTTCTTGGTTTTTATGATTATTTTAGCATTTCTACCTCAGTGGAGCTATTTCTAAAAGGTCACAATAGATATGGTAGCAGCATAATATATAGGTACACATTTTTCTGTAGTTAATTTTAAATTTGTCTTTCTGCGAGTTAACTTCTTATTGTGTTTATTAATGTATTATATCATAATAGCCTATAATATCATAAGTGATATTTAAAAATATATGTAGAAAAACATGCACATATGTAATTTAAATTACAAAAATGAAAAGAAAGAAACTTCTGTGAAGTTGTCAATGCTATTCAAAGACTTTTTAATATTTTCCATCCATTATAGTAGAAAGAGAATATTGAAAGTGAATGCCCAAACTAAAACAATGAGATATACAGAGCGTGAAAAGCAGTGAATGAAGCCTGAAATGGTATTCTATATATCTATACGAAATTGTCTACTAAGAATACCGTATTTATTACTAAGACATACAGCGTTTATGGGGGACCATGTCCCACATGGACATGCTAGTTAAGAAGTGATTAAGAACTTGACTGTCATACATACATATAATGTTTATATGACAATCCGGAAGCGTGTTTAAGGTAATTTCAAAATTAACTTAAAGTTTCAACTTTAACATGAACAGACGATACTACAAAACTATATGTATTATATTATGGATTTTTTAATCTCGGGCATACCATTACAAATTTTGTAAGCTAATGCCCAAAAGATAGAAAGAGATAAAAGAAAAAAATATAGTACTAACATTACTAGCAATCGATTTCCTTTCCTTTTCTTCCCGGAGCAGCTGGCCACCGCGGTTGTTGTAGCGGCCGGGCTCCGACGCACGCGCCTCGAGCTCCATCATCTTGAGCCACAGGTTCTTACGAGTTACTACTAACTCGAAGATGTGCCTGTGAATTGTTTAATAATACAGTGAAACCTGGTTAAGTGAGACATCAAGGGACCTGCAATGTCGTTTCACTTATAGAGGTATTCCACTTACCTAGTGTCTCAGATATCCAGGTAAAAATAAATATCTGTCTCATTTACAGAGGGTTCCATTGATAGAGGTTATTGACAGGTTATTTCAGTTATAAAGGTGCGATCAAACAAAACAATGTTATCTCAGTTACAGAGGTTTATGCATATAAAATTTACTCCCTGTCTCAGTTATAGAGCTAACTATGATGATAAATCAAACAAATCCCAGATAAAGAGACTTAACTTGTCCCTAATTCAGTGCCAAAGTGTTGGGACCTTAGCATGAGTTCCAGTTATGGAGGTTTCTCACTTATCCAGGTCACACTTAACCAAGTTTCACTGTATTATGATAGTAACTAGTGTTATAAGTTTTTTTCTTCTCGACGAAATTCACTGTACAGATTAGCAGAGAACAGAGAGAGATGTGCAAAATGGGTTATAAATATTTAAATACAAGAGGCTTAAATACTTTTTGTATTTTGTTATATACAAAATAGTCAATAGTTTTTCATTTCATATATTAAAAATACTAAATGCAAAATACATATTTACAAAATTTTTTATTAAAATAAAATTCTTTTAGTTTTACACTATCTTTAATTTGTTAAAAAGTTTATTTATTTCAACCAGCTAACAGGCTGGTAAATTTACTTTGATAATTTTTTAAATGTCACATCTCTGCAAATTAGATGATAGGCTCTGCAGATAAGATTGAAGGCCTATAAATATGATCAATCTATACATATAATAAAATTGTAAATTAGTAGAATCTGTACATAGAATATCTTTAGAAAATCTTATTGAAATAGTGATTATAATCGATATAGAAGTCAATTCTATTGTTTTTAGATTTTTTTTCTCTCTGTCTGTCTATGATTGAATCGCGAGAAAACAACTCGGCAGATTTTGATGAAATTTGGAATGACGATAGCTGGTTACTCGGGTCAGGATATAGGATACTTTTTACTGCTGGAAAATATCCTATTTCTGTGGATTTTCAACAAATCGGTTAAATCGACATCTTATAAAACTTCACACGGTAGTAGTGAAATCTAATAATTTGATTTACGGTATTTGGTTCCGTTTCATATAATGTCGTAAGATTTTACTAAAGTTTAACGTTTGAATCTAATAGAAAAACACATTTTCCAGATAAATATAATTAGCCTAAATTTAATGGATACTTACTTATTTTCACTGTAGAACTTAGTAATCTTTCCTAAGTACAGTTCATGCAATGTGAGAGTGTCCTCAGTAAATATATCCTGGAAGTAATGTATGAACTCCTCTCTTTCTTGAGTTGAGTACATAACAGTGTCCCACATTAACTTGATTTTGGTGCGGACATTTGCAACAAATACCTGTGGTAACGTAAAACCAATTTATAATATAAAACAAATTTAAAATCTATACATAGTCATAGTCTATACATCTATACTAATATTATAAAGAAGTAAAGTTTGTTTATTTGTTAAATTGTAAGGAGTAATCTCGGGATCTACTGAACCGATTTTAAAAATTCTTTCACCAATAGAAAGCCACATTATTGCTGAGTGTCATAGGTTATATAAAAAACCGAAAAATAAAAAGGCTTTTACGTGGTAGTCCGTTTTGCAAAGTAAATCGGAGAAAAAACGGTCGAATGAAAGCGTTTCTTACGAACGCTGCCTTAACTATGAAAGATATATTTTTGAGTTCTAGAGAAAAGATGTGGAGCTTAAAAATGCCTACAAAAAAGTCAACGACAGCATATGTCTAACTTTTATATTTAAGTGACAAAAAGTAGTTTTTTTAATATTAGTATAGATCATTTAATTTTTATTTTTTAATATTAATAAAATAATTTAAATTATTTAAACACTCTGTACTAAAAAAGGATTATTAACATTATGCCCAACGAAGTGGGCACAGGTCAGCTAGTAAGTTATAAAATTGTCAAATTTTTCTTTTCTATTAATTTTGATAATATTCCATATAATACAGTTTTTTAATTTTTTTTAATTCTTTTTTTGTATAAACCTTTACAATTGGACAAGGCAATAATTCTTTGATATTCACATATTTTTATTGTTCCATTTTTGTAAGTCTGTTTATCAGGTGGCAAAGGCCTCCTCCAATCTTCTTCATTCTGGTTTTTCTATGGTTACCCTACCCCATGTATTTCCCGCGAATAGTCTAAACTTTAACATCGTCATTACATTCTCTGTATTCTTTTTCAGAGTCCATTCCATACATACAAGGAAATATATTTTGAAATTAACATGCTCAAAATGTCAACCACATCAATACAATTATCATTAATTTGTAGTAAAATCAATAAAATCTTATTTGCGCAATTAATAAAAAACATGCCATATCACAAGTATAGGAAATAATTATGTTATTACTTCTTGTAAAGAAACATTTGTTTCTCATAGACAGTAAAGAAACAGGAAGATGATAAAATACTTACAGCAATCTTTTGTCTTTTAATTTGATCACATCTTTTGATTTCCTCTTTAATTGCTGCTTCAGTTGATGGATGGCAGCCGGGATGGGCTTGTAGGAAATTTTCACAATAAATCCGATCTTCTTCAAGGCAATCCCACAGCTTAGAGAGACGTTCACGTAACTCTAAAACCTAAATAAAAAAAAAGTATTATTATTACATACTTATTTCTTATATATATTCTTCAGTCTGTAGTACAAATCGCATGTATGTTAAAAATGCACAATATTTACATGCTTAAAATATAAGTGTATATAAGAAGCAATGAAAACAAATTTATAATGATAGATAGCTACTTATACATGTAAAATGTTTTTAAAATCCATACCCTGTTATTAGTCTGCTCGTATCTCTCTTGTAAATCTTGTCGCAGCTTGGCTAACCTATCCATATTTAAATCAGTTACTTTAAAGTCTACAGACAAGGAAGTAACAACCATATGTTCAAACTTCTCTTGTGGCTTGATTTGTAGTTTATCTAAAATTAAAAAAAAATATGAAGTAAATAATCACTAACTTTAAAATACTTTAATTCAGTCTGAAAATGTTGATTCAATTTCACAATTAACTTAAGCAAATGTAAATTTAAAATAACCTAATATCATATGAATACTTATTAATATTCATTCTTTACTTATTATAATAAATATATAAATTTAATTTGAAGAAAATATATTTATGGACTTGCTTACCCATAATGTCTTTAATTTCAACTTGGGTGTTCAAAAATAACTCAACTCTTTTGTCCCTCTCAGTTTGTAGTACCTCTAGATGATCTTTGAGCTTGTCCAGTTCATTTTCTGATGGTAACGGAACGTCTTGCAATTCGTGGAAAGTTACACCAAGTTTATCAGTGAGATCCCTTTGCCATTCTAATAATCTGTTCATCTTCATGCGGCGCTGTTTCATTTGTTCCCGATATCTAAATATTAAAAGTAGTATTGTAATATTTATGTTTTGATCTTTACCACTGATCTTGTTAATATGAAATACCTATTATGTAATCATCTACTAAATAAACTTTTTACTTATAACAGGTAGCTCTTGTAAACTTTATTATTAACTACTTTAATTACTAAGATAAGTCTTATTAAAATCAAATGTATAATAAAAACAAAAAGATGAGATGGTTACCCAGCAATCTGTTCTTCTAACTCTCGCTTGTACTCAACCAACATAATATCATCTTTGAAATCCAGTATCGTTATATCAACAGATAAACATCTGCTTAATTCTTCAGTTTCTTCCTTTAATTCTGTGATATTAAATTACTTTTAATGCACAACACTTTACTAGCATTTATATATGAATATTGATTATTACAAACTTTTACAATTATTATACTTAAATATTCAAAAAACATTAAACTACAAAATCTTAACTTACTGTCAACTTGACCCTGCATAGTTTTTAATTTTTGCCTGGTCTCTGATATGACATCTCGGTGAAATTCTTTTTCAATCTGCACTAATTTGTGTATGTTGTCAACTTTGGTCTTATCATCGACCCCTAGATGGGACCAATTTAACCAAAGTTCTTCCATCATATTCCGGACATTTTGTGAGATTTCTTGAAGAACATTATTACTAAAAATTTATAAAAGCGTAAGGTTCTATGCAAATTGCTAAGTTTAATATCAAAATATATAAATAAATGTATACAACTGTATAAAGTGGGGTATAACTTTAAAAAAAATTGATAACGACTTTTTGTAGGACTCCGCCTTTTTCTCATGGAAGTAACACAATACGAAACCAAGACATTAAAAATCAACAAATAATATAGGTATAAGCATTTCAAAACGTTTATTTTCATTTCATAAAAATGTGATAACATTTAATAAATATCATATTAAACTTACAAAAGTTGGTTGACGTCTTCGGTAAAAGTAATCATTTCTTGCAACTAATTAAAACTATAACTTATAATAATCACATATATGCTCTCTTGAACCTACGAATATTTAATTAAAAAGATTTTATTGCAGTATCGAAAAATAAAACAGATATTTTTAAATCGATTAACAATACTCAGAGTCCAAAGAACTAAAGTCAAGCCTTGAAAATTGAATTGAACGTTTGAAGTTGGTTTTCAAAATTCAATACGTTACAAACAAAATATTCAACGCATTGATCTGATTGGTTCATGCCTCATGGTATAACAGACTGTAGAAGTGAAAAGATATGCGCTACAGATAAATTATTATAGTTAATACACTCGTGTACGGGAGTACTATTTAAAAAAGAAGAAATTAGAAAATTATATTCAACCATATTTTTACAATTATAAAGTATTAAAAAATCATAATAATTACACATTATATTTTTTTCTATTACACTTCTGACTTCAGTGGTTTAGGTTAGGTTAGGTCTAGCATCAAGAGTAGTGGGGGTACGTCGGCTTGTCGTGACAATAGTTTCCATTTACGGCCATGGCGTGACGATAGACTAGGGTGCTGTGCAACTAAGATAGTAGTAGTTATTATTATTCAGTCTCCTTTTTATCCCACGTAGTGACGTAGTGCAAGCGTACTAAACCCTCATCACATTACCCGAATTTATTTCGTATTTCTAAATACCATTAATAATATTGTAACTTAAACGGCGTGCGCAGTGCGCACTGCGCAGGTTCAGTCAATAGTAACGCCGTATAGCGTCGTTGATGCGAAGCTTGGAAACTTGTCACACAAATCGTATAAATCCATTATGTACTACTGAAATTGAGCTTGTTGCTAGACCTGTTTTACTCGACCGTTATATTACTCTACTAACTTTTGGCGCTTGCTTTAAAATAACGCTTTTTGACGGACATTTTATCATACACAGATGGTTCTCCGACAAAACTTAGTAGTAACTAGTAAAGCGACTAGGTACTACTGTTCCACCTCCGGTAATAGTACGCAAAAAAAATAATTATTTATTATAATATAATATTGTCATAATATCTTACTCAACACATATTATATCGGTAGTTGAGAGTATTTTTAATTTTTATAATAATTGTAACTTAATCATTTGTAACCTATGAATAATACAATGAAAATAATTGAAGATTAATAAATAAAAAACCTTTAGTTTCATAATCAAGTTTCTATACCTTAAACCTTTTAAATAAGACCAATCAATGTCTGTTTCACAATTTAACGAATTTTATTATTTGGTGAATATTATAACATTTTTCACTGTGAAAATTAACAAAAATAAATCCTTCCACAGAAACCATATATTATTTTCAGGATAAAAGTAAACAATGTCGATGAAGAAAAGTTCATGACCAACTGTGGGACATTAAAATTTTAGGAATAAGCCTGTATTAAGCGCTACAGAAGGAGACTGTAATATAGGTACCTATCTACTATTCTTGTATCAAACAAGCGGCTACTAAAATTATTACATCAATCGGTTGTGAAATGAAAATCAAATTAAATAATCTTCGTTTTATTTTTATAATATTATATGATATATATGTAATATGTATATTAGGGAGGTACCTACATAATATTACAAAAACACTTTTACTTTTCGGGCGATTGCACAATTTCGAATTGTGTATTTTTTTGAGGACATATTTTTGAGGCGCTAAATATGAATCTCGAGTTTTTGTTTATCAATATACTTATAAAACATAAAAAATCCCAGTTATATAGAACTATTGTCAATATATAGAACTATTGTCAAAATAAGTAGCTATAGGTATCTCATGAAGATAATAATTTATGTGAATAAAATTCAACCTCAAGCATTACTTATAAAGACAATGCTAACTGCTAATCAAACCTGCTTTAATGGGACTATCAATGACACCGTAATAAGAGAGTGATAAATTTTAAAATAACCACTCAAATTCATTCTTGTCTTCCTTAAAATAAGTATATTCATTATACATCTATGTATAATACAGATTATATATACTACTTAGGTATATATAGCTATACATAGGGAAAAGTATATAATATGCGTATCTACTACCTATAACCTACCTATATTTACATTATATACATACCTCACAAATCACAATATAGCAGAACGTAGGTAGGTATTGCATCAAATAAAGCAACTCTTAGCCAATAATGAAAAAAAGAGAGTGTGTGAAATATCTATCAAAACATTATGTAAGTTTGTACTCGCTGGTGATATCCTATTAAACAAACTTTCGTCGATCGAAAATAGTAGACACTAGACAGTAAAAGTACTTATCTGCATAATACTCGTTTATCTACGCAATACAGTTTATTCTCTGAATATTAAATAGATCATGGCAGTCATGCGGTGCTCTACAAAATAGTACCTAGACGAAATTTCTTAATTTGGTTATAAATGTTTGTTAAATCTCTCTTATTAGTAACGTAATAGTAATAATTATTTGTATATATGCATAATTTTTAGTATAATTTAGTTTATTTTATGAGGTAAGGAGTACGTAGTACCTACCTACATAGATTTTTTTATTTTTAAAAATCATAACTTATTGTACAGTTATTTAAAATAGAGTTTCATAAGATGTTAGGTAGCTACTTTCGTATGGTTTCTACCGGGGATTATAAACTCAAATTAAGGTTTACGGCATTTACCTATATATTTCAAAAAAGTAAAGGTTGTAAAGTCAAATAATAAACTTTTTTCTTCACTTTTTTATTAAAACCGATAAACACTTTATGGTTAAATCTGATTTCTATGACCATAAAATTATTGCATCCATGATCCACACCAACAATTCTAACTAAAGGTAATTTTCTACATAAGTGACCATGTAGCGGACTCGATTGCCGCATATTGATGCGTAGAAATTACTAAAAACATTTTCCGCTTTTGAAATCTTTGGTAAAGTTTAAAGTAATTACGTAATTTTTAACCATATACCTCCTACCATAAAACAGGAGTTTAACTTTTATATCTACCTACTTTCCTAATCGCGGTCGAAAACGTTATAATTAACATTAATATATTAAACTTTAAATGTAAATAAGATAATTAACGACAAATAATAAATTAATTGGTGGTATCTATTGTGTAACTTGCAACCTAGTGGAGTTTGTATGATTACAAAGATTGAGTAACAGGTACCTACCTAGTTTGCCACAAAACCTACCTACCTAGTGACGGACAATAAAGTAAGTACTTTCTCACACCGGGATTCAAACCTATAACTGTATAATAGAAAAAAAAGTTAATGTGTAAAAAATTAATTTCATCAGGTGATAATACTTACAAATTTTGTGTATATAGCACTTAACACGTTTTTTAATTTCATTCTATATGCAATATGACGGACGCCACAAAATAATAAATCATCATGACTTTTTTATTTCCCATCTATGGCGTGGGCATGGACGAATTGGTTTATTCGTTCATGGGCGTGGGTGTTAGATGAAAGGTACCTACCTATTTAATATTATTATAGTTTTATTACCAAACGAAAGAGTTTCATTAAAAAAAAGTTTACCTACCTATAGGTAATACATAATATAAAGTATATAATAAGTACCTATAGTTATAGTAACTTTTTAATACATATTAGGTATGTATATCTAATTTAACAAATACACGTCATAAGTACCTAAATGATACTAGTTGTATCTACTATTTTAATAAATATTTTTGATGGAATGATTCATTTCGATTGATAAAATGTATAGACTACAAAAAGATAGAATAAAAAAATGCGAATAACTTACAAATCAAAATCTCGTCACGTCACAGTTATTGAGTGTAGGTAACAGTAGAAAATCCGCATATGTGCAAATACTGTGACTAAGTGATAATCACATCATTACATACCAAGTATAATATACCTATATTACAGAATTTGCTTATTTAAGTAGGTACATAATGAATTCTTAAGAGGATTGGAAAGCTACTTCTGATAGTCTCTCAGATATGCAGGTTTCCTGACAATGTTCTCTGTATACAATATACATGTTAGAAATGATTCGAACTTCGATTAAAAGGATTCGACCCGGTTAGACCCGGATTAGAACCCGCTTCTCGCACTACCTCATACGTAGGTATAAAGTTAAAAAAAATTATTGTACTTTTAGCGCGAACGAAGCCGCGGCCCGGGTTCCGTTAGTAGATTAATAAAGCACAAAAATGTACAAAAATATAATTTTACGAAGATATGATATCGATATAGAAACGTCAATTGATCCATATTTCTCAAGCTCAAGTTACTGTGTCAACCTTAGTCTCAGACTTATTTTACGTAATATACGGTAAGATCGAATAACTTTGCATTGCCTGTTCTCATTTCTAGGTAACTATTTCAGCATGTTACATCTAAAAGCTAATTTTTAATTTAGTTTTTAGATGTAACATGTTTTTTTTTAATTTAGTTTTGCATACCTAAAAATATGAAAATGTAAAGTAATTTTAGTATTACGGGTTTTTTACATAAGTATCTTACTTTTATGTAAGGTAAAACTAATATTTCCTCTGTAATAATATGCTTGCTTGGAAAAAGCAAGTGAAATTCCAATCCCAAATCATAACTTTGATATTCTTAACATCATTGCCACATAAGTATTATGAATAACGCCTCTACTTTCAAAAAATCATCTCAATGAAATTTGCATGGAACCCTTACTTTGTTTAACTTGTCACCAATGCAACATTAAAAAGGAAGAAATACAATTTCACCAAGGCAGTGTTAAGAATTAAGATCCTAACTAGAAATCTCGCTTGCCGTTGTCTGCGATTTCTAATAGCCATATAATTATATTTATTAAACCTAAGTGTTTTAATACAAATATAAAGCCTTAAATTCACTCAATATTAAAATTAAAACTGCTTATTCACTTATTTTTATTGGTCGTTTAAAGAAAGCTGCTTGAATAAACTACTTATTTGCATTTATTAACTTGCATCGTTAAGTTTCAAAATTTTACATTTCGAATATATTTAATGGCTTTTGACTTGGATTGTTTTAAATACCTATATAAATAGGAGGAGTATGAATTAGTATATTAGGAAAATGTTTAATGTTAGATATCAATCATTATAACTGTTGTTCAAAATGTCAAAATGAACAAAATATGTTGCAGTGCTAGTCATATACCTTAAAAAGAAAAGAAAGTACCTGAGAGCTTTTCTATAAAACTCATAAAGCAAAATATTATCTAAATACAAACTTTGATCCAGATCTCTAGACGTTTGCGACTTGCGAGATACACGAAATAAGTACCTATATGCTTATACATACAAGAATCTCTTGTTTATTATTTTAAGATAGAAACTGAAACTGACCTTCGTTCGACCTTTTTTTCTGAAAATACGGAGAAAACGATTTTTCCAAGATATGATCAAGCTAGATCTATTTTTCGCCCCCATAAACCCTGTATTACACAACAATATATATTCTGTAGTATATCAACAATATATATTCTGTATCCATAACACAAGCTTCCTTCGTAGCTTACCACGGAACTAGATGGCGCCTAGATATAGAACTAGATAAAATGTTATATTGCGGACAGAGGTATTCAAGAAGCCAAAGAGGCTTCTGAAGTTCCTCGAAGAGCTGGGGTGGCAGGAATAGCTAAGGAATATTCCCACACACGCAAAATAGGCGCAAAGTCGTCGAGTTGCGGATAAAAGCCCCCGTTTACCATACCATACCATACCAATGTTATATTGCATACGAATCTTTCATTCAAGCAATTTCAAACAAAAGCTGGCGGAATTTACAAGAAGTAAAGTACTATACAAGTTCTGTAACTACGGTATTCTATTTTGAATTCATAGCGGAACCTTCAATTTCAACAGGAAAACAGATAATACCTAAGTACATATATTTTAAAGGTTCTGTAGATTACGAACAATGCAAAGTTAATGTATATGATAGAAAATTGACAACTTTTTAATAAGTTTAAAATAAGAAACTATCACAAGTATTACAGTGCCATGCCACAAATTAACAAAAGTAAAACTTTTGTATTATCAGCTGGCATAAAATTAATCTATATCTATACTAATATTATAAAGATTTGTATTTTTGTATGTAAGTGTTAAATATGCAATAAACTCGTATATTAATTCCATTGGTAACAATGTATTTAGTAAATGTTATAAACCATTCAAAGATTACTTTTTTATAATTTACGAGAGTAATTAAAAGGTTTTTAAATCGATTTCCATAACTTAACTCGGTTGTTATGTTGTTCGGTTGCAAAATATTGCCGCGTGTAATTTATACCTCTACTATTATCTCCTTGCGGCATATCTTTATAATTATCTACATCGACTTTTGCATACTAACTAGAACTACTAAGTTATATTTATATATACAAGTAATATAATTGAAAGTATTTTTATGTTTTATGACAATATTGTAGTGTGTGTAGTATGTAAGTATATTATGTTAAGTCCTTATTCAGCATTAAATCGATGTATTGAGCATTGGCCGTTTTCATATTATTAAAGTGGGGAAACTCGAGTATAACGGACGTGTTTATTTTACCTGTCATGACTACTACTTAACTGACTAACACCCCACAACACATGGCGACCCTGCCATAGAACTGGCGGAATCATCATTTTTTTTTTTTTTCTTCAATATCTCTCTTCATTCGATACCCTTATTTGAACATGGGGAAAGGTCAAAGTAAAGAGGATGTTAAAGAACAAGTTATCATCGCGCAAACATCGTCTGGTGGCGACAATCACGGAGAAGCAACCCTGGCGCACATGAAGTCTAATAATATTCTTCTATCAATTATCTGCGGTTTCATTATTGTGGGGGTGCTGATTGGAGTCTACTATTTATACAAGAGGTGCCATAAACAGTGGATCCAGAAGGAGCTGAGGAGTGCGGCCTTGGAGCGTATCCTGTCGCGCGTAAGCTACCGCCGCCGTGGCCGAGATGCCCGTGACCGCTGCGACGACATCGAGCCGCAAGTATAAAGTGTTATAGTCCTAAAGTGCGTGAGTGCGTAGTTATACGGTATGTTATTGACAATATCAAACTATTATGGACTTTAAAAATAACATAAGTTTTCTTTAAATTTGTTAATTCTTTAAAATTAATTTCTTTAAAATATTGTTATTAGCTTTTAATCACTAAGTTTTTCTGATTATGTCAATAGAATTAGAGTTAACTACTATATTTGAACAGTTGAAATATCTTAAGGAAAATATAATTAAATTAGGTCCTAGTAGGAGAGTAGGTAGTAATTTTGAAAAAAAGGTTTCTGAGGCAAAGGCAATTTATAAAAAATTTAAAGATATATTGAAGTGCTTACCGACTGACGTTTCTAAGAAATGCATTTTATTATGCGCTTCTATTGACGAGACTTATTATAAAATAATATCATTTGAGGAGAAATTTGATTCGTGTAGTAGTGGTCAGTCAGAGATAGAAAACATGTCTGGAGAAAAGTTTAGTTTAAAAACGGCAGTTAGCCTCTTGCCTAAAATGACCGATGACGAACAAATTACGAATGATCTTATTGACTCAATAGAGTTGTATGATTCGATGCTCTTAGATGAGGATAAAAAGCTGTTAATAAATTTTGTTTTAAAAAGTAGATTATCCAGCGGAGCAAAAATGCGTTTAGAAAGTTCTTATAGTTCTATTAATTTACTTTTAAAAGATATGCGTACACATTTGCTCACTCGAAAATCGGATACAGCCTTGCAATCGAAGTTACAAAAAGTAAAGCAGGGTGATAAGTCTGTTCAGGAATATGGAGATGAAGTAGAAAAGTTGTTTGTGGATTTAACAATTTCCCAGGCTAACGGGGATCAAACTAAGTATAAGGTGTTGCAGCCTCTAAATGAGAAAAATGCCATTAAGTGTTTTTCGGATGGATTAAAAAGCCAACGAGTAAGTACCATAATTGCGTCGCGTAATTTAACTTCTTTAAAAGATGCCATCAGAGTCGCGGAGGATGAGTGTGGCTCATCTTTGAACCACAAGGATCAGATTTTCTCGTATAATAATAATCGTAGGAATAGGCGTAGTAATAATTTTAACTACAGCTATCGTGGATATCGTGGTCGAAATTTTTCGACATATTATTCAAATCGACCGATGTCGCAATACCGACAGCAAAGCACGTGGCGCGGAAGCGGTTCACGCGGAGCGTCGAGTTACGGTGCAGCGGGACGCGCTTACTCTGCAAATCGCGGTGCATCGAGGTATGTCCATAATTATCGCGGTAAACGTAATAATAATGTGAATAATTCTAATGATAGAACTTTAAATCATTTTACTTCGAATGACCAAGGTGAGGAAAACGATAATTTAAGTCAGTTTTTTCGTGCCTAATCAGATTTTAGCTTGTGACAGCATTAATTGGGTTAATTTTAAAATAAATAATTTAGAATTAGAATTATTAGTAGATACAGGGGCCTCTTTATCAGCGATTAAATATGAATTATTATTAAGCTTAACTAACGTAACTTTACATAAGAGTGAATTAAGTATAAATGGCGTAGGTGGTAGTTTGAAATCCGAAGGTTTTGTCTATTTGACATTAGAATGGGAAGGATTTAATTTTAGTCATAAGTTCTACGTATTTAGGAATTTACCATGTAAAGCTATAGGTATATTAGGTCAAGATTTTTTAAAAATAAATAAAGGTGTCATAGATTATAATACAGATGTACTATCTTTAAGAGTAGGTCGGAATAAGGTATCCTTACCAATGCATTACTATAATCATAATTTAACAATCGGACCGCGATGTGAGGTAATAAAATATTTACCTACACACGTTAATTATGATTGTGTCATATATCCAAAAGAGATAAGGCAAGGAATTTTTCTAGCAAGTGTAATAGCTAGGCCAAGAAACGGTAAAATACCCATAAGACTTTTGAATACGACGGATGAGGAAGTAACATTGAGTATAAATGAGCTAGAAATAGATTCATTACAAAACTACGACTTTTGTAAGTTTGAAAGACCGAATGTAAGTGTGGAACGAGTGCGAAAGTTATTTTCTATGCTTAATTTACATTCATACCTCGGAAAAGACGAACAAATGTCAATTGAACAGATATGTGCAAAATATTCTGATATTTTTCATTTACCAGGTGACAAACTCACAGTAACAAATATTTATGAGCAATCTATACATTTAAAGGATAATGTAACGCCTGTTTATAAAAAACAATATAGAATACCATTTTCACAAAAAGACGAACTTAATAAACAAATTAATGAGATGTTAGAAAATGAGATAATAGAAAAAACGAGTAGTGAGTGGTCCAGTCCGTTGTTGTTAGTACCTAAAAAGGAAGATAAAAACGGGAAACGTCAGTGGAGAGTAGTAGTCGATTATAGGCAATTAAATGAAAGGATACAGGATGATAAGTTTCCACTGCCTAATATAACAGATATATTAGATTCCTTATCGGGAGCTTTTTATTTTAGCCATTGCGATTTAAGCCAAAGTTATTATCAATGTAGTTTAAAAGATGAGTCAAGAAAATACACAGCTTTCACTACCGGCATGGGACAGTTTCAAATGTGTAGGTTACCTATGGGGTTAAAAATCAGCCCTTCAGCTTTCAGTAGATTAATGACTATAGCAATGTCAGGCCTTAACTATGAAAAATGTATTGTTTATATGGACGATTTAATAATTTTCGGTAGAAATCTAATCGAACATAATAAAAACTTAATGACTGTATTTTCAAGATTACGAAAAGTAAATTTAAAATTAAATCCATTAAAATGTGAATTCTTAAAAAGACAAATACTTTACTTAGGACATGTGATATCCGCGGAAGGCATGTTACCGGACCCTGAAAAGATTCGCGTAATTGAACGCTACCCGACACCGGAATGTGCGGATGACGTCAAGCGCTTTGTTGCATTTAGTAATTATTACCGTAAATTTATTCGTAACTTTGGTGAAATAGTTTTACCATTGAATAAATTATGTCGAAAAAATGTTAAATTCGAATGGACACCGGAATGTAACAACGCGTTTGAGCGCCTTAAAAAATTACTTTCTAATCCACCTGTATTGGATTATCCAGATTTTTCATCAAAAAACGAGTTTATTTTACAAACTGATAGTTCAGGTTTTGCTATAGGGAGCGTACTATGTAATGGTAACGAGAAACCGATTGCATTCGCGAGTCGAGGTTTGAATAAAGCTGAATTGAATTATGCGACAATTGAAAAGGAGCTATTAGCCATTGTATGGTCGATTAAATATTTTAGACCTTATTTATATGGCAAAAGATTTGTTATTAGAACAGATCATAAACCGTTGTTATATTTATTTAATATGACTAATCCATCGAGTCGTTTGACAAAGTTTAGACTTTTATTAGAGGAGTATGACTTTAAAGTAGAGTATGTTAGGGGTAGAGATAATGTGGTGGCAGATGCCTTGTCTAGGATAATTATAACATCAGATGAGTTAAAACAAATGAATAGTAAGATGGTGTGTGTGTTAACTCGAGCGCAAGCGAGAAAGAATGAGAGCAAGATTAGTAATTCTTCTACTTCTAGTGATTGTAGGACTGATCAACCTAAAATTGCTGAAGTACTTAAGAAATGCGATTCAGATGTAGAGTTTATTATTTTACCTGACCAGAAACTGCGCAGTATATTAAAAAATCGAGATGAAAGCATGCTTATTTCAAGTAAAAAAAATTTATGTTATTGTAAGAGTAAGAATACTATATTTGCAAGCCAATCTTCTTTATCAGTATACTCGCGAGACGATTTATTGAAAGAACTGGCAATTTTGTGCAAGGACTTAGAAATAAAAGAAATAATATTAATGAAAACGCGTAAAAATAAAGAATTTATTGAATGGTTAGCTAAATATATTTCTAGAAATAAAGAAAAGAATTTACCTAGAATATGTATTGTAAAAGACGTACAAAGAATATTCACAGGTGACGAAAAGAAAGTGATAATGAATGATTTTCATTTATTACCTAGTAGTGGTCATGTAGGTGTGAGAAGAATGCTAAATAATATTAAAAAATATTATTACTGGCCTTCATTAGAAAAAGACGTAAAGATTTATGTAGGTAAATGTACTCAGTGTCAAAAACAGAAATACACAAAAATTCATAAAGAACCATTGTCTATCACAACAACAGCATCATCATCATTTGAAAAACTTTTTTTGGATATAGTTGGTCCTATTGATAGGGACGATAGTGGTTTTTGCTATATCTTAACACTACAATGCGAGTTGAGTAAATATGTCGAAGCTTACCCTTTAAAAACCAAAACAACTACAGAAGTAGCTAAAATTTTTGCTGAAAATTTTACTTTACGGTACGGAATTCCAACAGAAATAGCTAGTGATAGAGGTACGGAATTTGTTTCTAAAGTAATTTCAGAGTTGTGTAACCTTTTGAATATAAAACAGACAATAGCATCAGCCTATCATCATCAAAGTATCGGAGCTTTAGAGAGTACACATAAAGTACTAGGTTCTTATTTACGAATACAAACAAATAATCACCCATCGTCTTGGAGTTCATGGTTACCATATTGGAGTTTTTCATATAATACTACTGTTCATTGCGAAACGAAATATACTCCATACGAGTTAGTTTTTGGACATTTATGTAGAATACCAAGTAATTTATGTCAAAAAGTAGAACCATTGTATAATTTCGATAATTATGTATCTGAATTTAAGTATCGATTGCAAAAAGCTCAAAATGATGCGAGAAATAATTTAATTAAAAGTAAAGAGACTAGAAAAAATAATTACGATAAGTCAATTAATCCAATTGTTTACAAGCCAGGTGATTTCTTGCTATTGAAAAATGAAACCGGCAGTAAATTAGATACTTTGTACTTAGGACCGTATGTTGTAATTGAAGATTTGCGTCCTAATGTAAAAATAAATATGAATGGAAAAACTGTAACTGTTCATAAAAATAGAACAAAACTGTATAAGGAATAAATAGTTTTTAATTTTAATTTGTATTCTTATAAGATAAACTATTTAGTTTGATTGAGTAACTATAAGTATATATATATAAAAAAAAAAAAAAAAAAATGTATATGATAATTTTTTTTTTTTACCCTTTGGGGGATGATGTAGTGTGTGTAGTATGTAAGTATATTATGTTAAGTCCTTATTCAGCATTAAATCGATGTATTGAGCATTGGCCGTTTTCATATTATTAAAGTGGGGAAACTCGAGTATAACGGACGTGTTTATTTTACCTGTCATGACTACTACTTAACTGACTAACACCCCACAACACAATATTAGCGACTCATCTTTCCTCTCGATCTCGATCTTTCCGCTCGAGTGCGTTTCTAGATACGTTTAAAAGATTAGTAGCTATATATTTCTCAGAAATTATATATTTTCTAGCATTGACAGTATTATTACGTCAATGTTTTCTAGGCTCTTTTCTACAATAATATGCATGTAGGTAAATTGTATGTATGTATTTATTGAAATACATAATAAATAAACCTTATTCTTGAATCACTGTCTACTGATGAAAACTACATTAAAATCTGTTGAGTAGTTTAAAAGATCTCAGTGTACAGCCGGCGGGAAGCTTGTTTTATAAATATTATTTATTTATTTATTTATTAACAGATTGGGAAACAAACAGTATTTATAGTACAGATAATTAATACAAAATATTTTTTACATAGCCAATAAATAAATAAATAAATAAAATAAATAAGTATTATGTAGAGATGATGCTTCAGAAAGGAATTCCCTTTCTATTCTAAAATATATTCCGTTCCTAAAATATTACTCTTTGGAATGGGGGCAACATTCCATCAAACTTCGCATCAAAGATTATATTTTTAACATTACAACTTTTTTTTATAATATGTTATAAAAAAATATATATTTTATAATATCGTTAATTCCATATAAATAATTTTATAATCATTTTAAAATAAAATAGCTGAAAATTATTTTTTGCGTAGCTGTCAAATCATTATCTATTATGGGATGGACTATCTATAATTAATTAGTTACACCACAGCCATTTAAAAGTGGCTTTTATATTAACAAATTTTAAGTTGAGTTTGAGATAAATAACAATATTAACATTTACTTTCAATTATTATTAACCAACGCATTAAATTTCATTACGTCTTAAAAGTGTTTTTTAACTTCCGTTATTGTATCAGATTTTATTTTAATAGGTACCTATTTTAATTACAGACAAAATAAACACTTTCATTAAATATTTAATAGGTATTTTTATTGTATTTAATAGGTGTTTTGTATTTCTTAAAACTTATTATTTATCAAAAAAGAGAAGGAGATAAAAATAAACATATAAGTTATAACTTACTGTAACGACTGAAATCATAATAATTATAAGTGATCGAAATATATAATAAAATATTTACAAAATCAGTCGGCACTGGCCTTAATTTCCTTTGTCTTTACCACGGAATAGGTAAAATCTATCATCTATTCTGTGGTCTTTACATACATCAACAAACGAATTTACGAAACACTTTTATTTTTATTATATAACTGTAATGCTTCACAAAAATGTATGTATTTAGGGTAATAATTATTATAATGAAAGAAGGAAAATTAAACGTGTGTAATGTGTATATCACTTTACTAATATGAATGCGAAAGTTTGTTTGAGGGTGTAATAGAAGGTTAGGTGGAGGAGGAAGGAAGAGAGGAGCAGGAATAATAATCCTGCAAGTTGAAATCGCTGAAAGGATTTGGATGAAATTTAGCAAATATTATAGTGTAACACGTAGGTTACTATTAGTAATAATACTCGTTTTCACCAAAACCGTGTCTGCCTGCATACATTATAATAAATACAAAACGCATCTTAGGACCCACCGAAGCGAGGGAAGTCTACCGACTTCGAGTTACCCTTGCTTTACTTTACGTATAACCTTTAATTGTTATTATTAGATATTGAAATTGTCTGCAATAAATATCAACTTAAGTATCACTTAAAAGATAAAAAGATAAGTCGTAACGATTCAGAATAACATTGACAGATCAATAACTTGTGTACATGTGTTTTGTATTTGATACGCATGAGATAAAAAGCAACAAATGTTTAATTTCTATCAATAGACTTTTTCTCGAGCCTGTCGACAAATTTCTATCTATTGTTCTTAAGACGCGGACGAAATGCCAATGTACCGTTCCAAGTACACGTAATATCAAAGCAGAGCACTCACACATGCGAATGTCAGTGAAACTGAGTATATAAGCGATGCAAATAGCAATTGCTAGCATTACCCACCACCCTTTCGTGGAGTTACTACTACTGAATCAACAGCAATGAAGTACATTGTGCGTAATATTTTACTGTTTGTGTTAATAAGAAAAATATAATTAAGTGTGGTTTCAATAAATTTAACATAAATTAGTGCTCTATTATAAATATTAAGTGTTTTATTATTCATGATATTTATGAAGAGTTAATGAACCACTGATCGAAATATTTTTCTTCCTGATTTATTGGTTATTATAACTATTACATTACAGGAAGCCTTTCTCGTTGTATAAGTAAACGGTTTCTCGTGCTTTCAGAAAAACTGGTTTAAAACTGTGCACTAATACTGATTAAATAAGAATTGATAATATATGCACCGATAATATTTAATGTAAAAATCCAAATAGCGTTGATAATTTGCTTATTTTTAGTAAATTATATATTTTTACAGGTTTTCTTGGGGCTTTTTGCCTTGTCAGCGGCTTTCCCTGGAATCATTCACCAGGAGGCACCACAACACTCTGAGAGTTTTGACCATCAAGCCCTCATCGGTGAATCAGGACACCATCATCAAGTTCAACATGAGCACGCCAAATCACATCAGTCTATCAAATTCGAGCACTTCCACCCAGTGCCCGTATACGTAAAGAAAGAACACAGCCATCTCTTGAAACACCCTCTTGAAAAGGGCAAATCTGAACAAAACTTAAAACAAATTCACCCTGAGACCCAACACAGCCACGGTGGCGGCCTTGTCTTGGAGGACCACAGACTAGACACTGAACACTTTGCTGCCAGTCTTGGCCATGGAGGATTCGAGCATGGTCTTGAACAAGGATCATTGGAACAAGGAGGATTCGAACACGCAGGTCTTCAGCAAGGTGGCTATGAACAAGGAGGCTATGAACAAGGAGGTTTAGAACATTATTCTTCTGGAAGCTACGAAGGAGGCGAAGGATTAAAAGCGTACGCTGAATCTCAGCCTGAAATTCAGGGACATTACTATTCTGAACACGGTCAGGCTCTTTCAGGGAACAGTGGAGAGGGCTACAAATTCGAGCACTATTAGTCGCATTTAGCTTAATTCTTACGGGCATATCGGTGAATAATCACCGTTCTCTCATATATTTTTAAGATGTTCTTCTTGCCTGTTGAGTAAAAGCACAGTAGGTGCATAAAATATCTAAATGCTTTTGTATTAAATAATGTTTCGAATTCTGAGAAAAATGTACCTGATATATAGGTTAGACATAAATTCGTTAATTCCCGTGAATTCTTTTAGTGGTGTAAATGTTGCTATTTTTATGGCTCTTAAATTATGACATGTATTGTATTCTGTTGGTGTGTCGTCTTTGCTTGTTTCTTATAGTATTATTGTGATTATGATAAGGGCGTATGTTGACTCCCAGTGAAATTGTGATATTAATAAATGTTGAATTTTATTCACAAGTTTTTTATTGTTTACTAAAATAATATCTGGCATATATACTTTGTTTCTAGATAAAAAATAAGAAATACATTGATTTTAGTGTATCATTCTTATATAGAATAATATGACATACATATATTAATATGACATAATTAATAATAATTAGAATTCAAATGGTTAATACTTGTGTCGAATTATTAAGAATGGTTTGTACATTTGCATAATACAGTTATGTTTGTAACTGGTAAGTGGGTGTCCACAGAGTTAAATAATATGCGGTAATTCAAACATACCTATTTTAGTGATTTCTCGAGCTCAACAATATAAAGTTGCATAATATCGGATTTCGACCATATTATTCAATTAGGCCTCAGGAATTTTAGATTATTAATTAACCGTAATGAACAATATCATGTGCAATATAATGTAATTATTGCAATAATTCAAGTAGACAATTAAATTATTATTTGCGAAGATATTGCCGTAGATGTTCCAGTTTCCATTTCCTCAAGTATAACAGATTTTGAAACAACATAAAAGTGAGTCAGCATGCAGCTAGTAGGAGGGGATTGCGCAAATCGGTAGTTACAATTTTACTGATGGTCAATAGATTGCCTCTAATTGATATTCAGTTAGGTAAAGTCACGATGCGTAGTTTAAGAGACCATTATTTTCACAATATTGTCTTGTAATATTCTATTATTGATCATTATCTTGTTACTTTATTTTTATTATTGTCGTAATAAGACGTCTGATGCCGGATTTATGAATTGGTGTATGTTTCGTATATATATATCACTCACAATCAGTCATGTGTGTTCGCGTCTACTATATTGAACTTTCAATCCTTAATTCTTAGACATTTGTGTCAGTCGGACAATGCATGACTTTAAAAATCACTACATTACAAAATTGTGCCATGTCCCAAAAATTATATAACCTTATATATATAGGTTTATAATTAACACAAAACCTAACATATTATTACATTTGATACTCTAAGTACTAATTTCTAGATATCATTATCTATTCACTCTAACTTCTTTTTGATTAACATTTATATATTCGATATGCATTTCTTATTTCAAGTTTACGCAATTCACGCCCACATAATAGACTTTTATGCCCATAATACGTACATCATTAGTTTTATTCGTCTGTTCGACGTAAGATGGACCACATTCCATTCATTAAATTTACGATTTAATTACAGGTTTTCGATAATAATTCAATTTGATGGTAATTTTTGCTTTGTTGAAATGTTTGCATAAATAAAATGCTTTATATGTTGGTAACTAAATTACATAACTAAGAAACTTGTGTTGTTCTTTCTCTGTGAAATATTTTACTGGTTGACATACATATACAATTAACATAGTCTTGAAGGTGTATTTAGGTAGAGTTTTTAAATAATAGGAATACAATTTGAATCATAAGTTATCATTTGATAATTTATAACGAATTTATTTCATTTTAAACTTCCACTAAAAATATATAAACGCTAAAAATTCTATATGCCTACTTGATGATTTCAAAGGCATTTGCGCAATAAAACACGAATTACAAAGAAATCAATTTCTCCTTACTAGCGATGAATTAGATGATTTTGAAATTCACATTTAGAGCAATAAACATATTTGCTTTCTAATAAATATTAATTTACTATACCTATCATTTCTAAACGAAGACCACCAGTTCACTCAAAACTATTGACAAGTAGCACTTTAAATTATTTACAATTTATATAGATCTAATGTTATTGAGAACGCTTGATAAAGTGAAAAAAATTGCTTTTGGCCAAATTAAAAAGTAATAGCGGATTGCGTTGACTGTGGCTTCATCTGTAAATGTTACTACTCTTTTAGAAGTTGGTAAAACGGTTTACGCAGCCTTTAACCCACTGAATTAAATAAAACCCACAAAAATGATATAAATAAAAATACATAAATAGTCTTTTACACATTTTGAATATGCTGTAAAGAAAACAATATATATAAATGATAGAATTTATTATATTATGTAATTTTATTTACTACTTACAAAGTTTATTTACAACTATGAACAGATTTTCAGTCTTCTATACATTAATGTTACTATTATACGTGTTTATTCCTTATTACCGGAATAGGAATATGTTTTACAACCTCTAGAGGTACCGGGTAAGGATGAGGCACTTTCACTTCGTAGGGTTCTGGCACCGGTACAAGGACTGGCCTAGGTACTGATACCTTTACTCTCTCCAACACAGGAACTGGGTGGTGCCTAGTGATCTTAACTTCTTTGTGAATGACAACAGGTAGTCTTTGCTGGTTGTAACGTTCAGCTTCAGACGCCAAACCCTGTCTCTCAGCATTGGAAGCATCCCTTAAAATACTTTCGATTTCCTTTTGGATTTCCGATTTCTGTTCTTCCTGGTCCCTGGAAACGGATTGCCACTGGATAACCGGCCTTTCACTGTCGTGAGACACCTCTGGTTTTTGGTTCTCATTGCCGAAAGCAGATAAACCTCTGAGCTGAGCGCCTTTGTTATTCAGAATGTTCCATTGTTGTTCTAGTTGCCCCTGTAACAGAGTTTCTTCTTGTTTCTTTGCAGACTCTTGGTTGCTGATTACAGATAAACCTCTGAGCTGGGCGTGTTTGTTATTCAGAATATTCCATTGTTGTTCTAGTTGCCCATGTAATAGAGTTTCTTCTTGTTTCTTTGCAGACTCTGAGTTGCTGATTACAGATAAGCCCCTGAGCTGAGTGCGTTCGTTATTCAGAACGTTCCATTGTTGTTGTAGTTGATCCTGTAATAGTGCTTCTTCTTGTTTCTTTGCAGACTCTGAGTTGCTGATGACAGATAATCCCCTGAGCTGAGCGCGTTCGTTATTCAGAATGTTCCATTGTTGTTGTAGTTCATCCTGTAATAGTGCTTCTTCTTGTTTCTTTGCAGACTCTGAGTTGCTGATGACAGATAAACCTCTGAGCTGGGCGTGTTTGTTATTTAGAATGTTCCATTGTTGTTCTAGTTGACCCTGTAATAGAGCATCTTCTTGTTTTTTCGCAGACTCTGAGTTGCTGATGGCAGATAAACCCCTAGGTTGAGCGCGTTCGTTATTCAGAATGTTCCATTGTTGTTGTAGTTGATCCTGTAATAGAGCTTCTTCCTGGTTCTTTGCAGACTCTGGGTTGAATGGGATCCATTGGGATTCTTCGCGTTCTCGCTCTTGTTGACCTTTAATTCGTTGTTGTTGCTCTTTTTGCTCCGAGTAGAAATTGTAACCATTCCCACTTTCAATTTGTTTCTCAAAATTAGGTCTACTCTTAGAATAGTACGCATTTTGTAGCTGCTCTCTAGACTGCTCTGATTCTAATGATTTGAAGTACTGCAACCATGCTTTTTGCTGTTGATCATCGTTGTAATCTTGAGCAGACAATCGATATTCATTTTGGTTTTCAGCATTTATATTTTTCGCTGCTTGCAAAATTACTTCCTGTGTTGCATATCTTTTAGTAGGACTATTAGAACTCTTAGATAATGAAACTGGTTCTTTTTGAATTTTTGGGCCTGATTCTAATTGCTTTGCAGCACATAAAGCTACTAAAGCTATGGCCAAATAGATCTGGAAAAATGGTTTCAAATTAAAACTTGCTATTTTATTTTTCGTATTACAATATAGTAAATATAAATTTGAATAACTTTTAAAGCGATCTTCCTTTACTGAATACATAAATACTTACAGAAGACTGCATCATAGAAGCTAACACCACTCTTCGATGAGTGCAGGAGGATATCTGTTGTAAATTAACAAATTGACGACTTTTTTATACTCACGAATTAGAAGCATTCTCATAACAATTTCATCTAGTTTAGATCAATATAATTAGAATAAATGATTATTTATATCTCAATTTTCTAAACTTGCATAAGAATCATAATATTATGTACCTGTATCTCCTATGTGTATGGCAATATTTTCTAGTTTTAAAAGAAATTTAAAAAATACTATAATTAATTGCTATAAGCAAATAATATCTTATTTTTATATAATACTAGCGGAACCCCGGCTTCGTTCGCGCTAAAAGTACAAAAAATATCTTTGGCTTTATGCTAATACTTATAATCATCATAATCATCATCATCATCAGCCCTTTTTAACGTCCCACTGCTGGGCACGGGCCTCAGTACGAGGGGGATCAGGCCATAGTCCACCGCGCTGGCCTAGTGCGAGTTGGCGGACTTCACATTGCTATTGAAAATTGTTAGGTTTTCTCAGACATGCAGGTTTCCTCACCGTATTTCACCGATGTTTTCCTTCACCGTAAGACAAGTGGTAATCATGATATAAATGATTCGCACATGAAAATATCAGAGGTGTGAGACCCGGATTTGAACCCGCATCACTCGGTTATCCAAGCGACACGTTACCGCTGGGCTACCACTTGTTAATTATAATGTTGTTGTTGTTACGTTATGTACCGACGATGATTTGCTCATTAAAAGTGTCCAAACCTCTATTATGATGACTATATAGAACCAGTTATTGTGTTTTCCTGTGAAAATAAATTATTTTACTGTAGTACCTTCCTGCTTACCTTTTAGATAGCCTGAATATTAACTCTAGTAATAATATACACAAAATTAGTTTAAATCGGTTCAGTACTTTTTGCGTGAAACTCGCATATTGGTCCGCTAAGATACTGCTTTTTATCGCACCGATAAAAATAGGTATTGCGACTTTAACTTAGGAGATAGATATATTTTGATATTGTAAACTATTCTGCAGAGCTTTTAATACGTACAATTTCTTACGAAGTATATAGTTTTTATGTATCTCTTAAGATTTAGCCACCGCCAGTTATCTAAGGACGACTCAATAAAACCAATTAATTTGTTTTTATTTTAAAATGAAAAATTTTTCTGCGATATAAAGTATCATGAGTCATGACCGGAGTAATATGTAAATACTACAGAAAATTTTGCTAAAATCCGTGCAGTATTCTTTGAGTTAAACGACAATATACAAACAGACATACTTTTTTTGGAGACTATATTCAATACATAATACCTTACAGCCGTTGTGTTTAAAAAATATTTAATGTACATTTTTCTAAGCTACTTTTTATTATATGTATAGATTAAATTTATATTCTCATTTAATATACACAGGGCATATTTAATTAAAAATATTATCATGATACATAAACAGGTAGTGGTAGCCAGTAGCCCAGTGGTAACGCGCTCGCTTGGAATACCGAGATCTAGCTCGCACTCCTCTGATATTTTCATGTGCGAATCTCACTTGTCAAGCAAACATCGTGATTAAACCCGCATGTCTGAGAGAATCTAGCAAGTTTTCGAAAGCCATGTGTAGCCCGCCAATACTATGGCCCTGATCGCCCTTATATTGAAGGGAGGCCAGTGCCAACCAGTGAGACGTTAAAAAGGGGCTGAATACATATATAATACATAATATTAGTAGCATTTTTTTTCTTTTGTTTATGTACAAGAAAAACAAAAAGTTTATTATGTATGCATTCAAATATATAATAACGGACCGACTAAAAATATATGGTATCATTTTATTATTTATACTAACATAGTTACTTACCTATGCATAATATACAAATGTTTTGTATCTTCAACATGGTGCGTGCAGTGTATGACGATTTGTTATTAAAAGTTATGTAGTGAAAAAACTTTCCAACAAGGAGTTAGGTCGCGGGAGGTTACGCTGTGTTTGAATGGTATTGGCTTTTCTAGTTACGGTACTTACGCAGGTATCTATATAAATAAAAATGAATGTTGCTTAGCGCAAAATTCGAGAATGGCTCGAACTTACACTAAAGGGGGCAAAGCGAGGGTGAGTCGCTGGTAATAAATAAAAATAGGACATATGTTTGTCAAAGGGAGTTGGGGAGCGTGCGCCTACGAATTTGCAAAAATTTTTGGTAGGTAGGTTAGGTTACGTTGAGCCGTTAGGCTTGCATCTGATCTCCCAACGATCGTCTACACTTATCTTCTATACTTACATATAATAAAATTCTAACTTAGTCGAATCTGTACATTGAATATTCTTTGGAAATTCTTATTGAAATAGTTATTATTATCGATACAGAGGAATCTTTGACCGCATCACGAGAAAACCACTGGACAGATTTTAATTAAATTTGGTATGATGATAACTGGTTATCCGGATATTGGGATATTGGGTACTGTTTACTGCTGGAAAATATCTCATTTCTGAGAAATCTTAAATAACCGTTAAAAACCGACTGTAAAACATCACACGGTATAGAATAAAATCTAAGTATTTAGTTCCCGGTATTTTAAACGCGGGCGGAGCCGCGGGAAATGGTTATCACTTTTAAAACAACAACAACAAACAAATAAAATAATTAAAATCTCTTTCACCTATGAGTAAAGTAGCGTTAAATAAAAGAATAACAGCTGTCTACTAATTACGAGTACCTCTATCAATACTTATCTACACTAATATTATAAAGAGGAAAACTTTGTTTGTTTGTTTGTAATGAATAGGCTCAAAAACTACTGGACCGATTTTAAAAATTCTTTCACCATTCGAAAGCTACATTATCCACGAGTAACATAGGCTATATTTTATTTTGGAAAAAAATAGGGTTCCGTAAGATATTTGGGTTTTTCGGACACAAGGTGTAATCTATATCTATATTAATAATTTCGTCAATAAGAATTTATAATTCATATAAAATAAAATATATAGTATAATTAAATAAAATATAATATATTTACTACATAAAAAAAGAATATTTAATTCCTAAAATACTGCTAAGAAAGAATAAAATAATAATAATATGTTCTAAGTTTTAACTTATCAAATGATGCGTAATGATTTCTCATAGATGGCGTTATTAATCTATATATGTAATATATAAATGCGAAAAACACTCATCACGAAATCTCAAAAACTGCTGGACGTATAAAGATGAAAATTTGCAGGGAGGTACTTTATAAATAGTATAGGTGCACTAAGAACGGATTTTGCGATTGGGCCGGATTGAGGTGGTCTAAGAGCTCTCGCAAGTTTGTATGAAAGTCCTTCATCTTTTGTGCTTTAAATTTGGCAGGGAGGTAGTTAATATTTAGTATGGGTCTGCTAAGAACGAATTTGGCGACAGGGTCGCATTAAGGAGGTCTAAGGACTCTCACAAGTTTTTTTTTAATTTCTTCATTTTTGTCCTAGAAACTTTAAATTTCCCAGGGAGGTAGTTTAAAGTTATTAGATGTTTGTTTAAGAAAGGATTTTGCGATTGGGCCGGATTGAGGTGGTCTAAAGGCTATGGAAAGTTTGTATGAAAATCCTTCATTTTTTGTGCTAAAAACTTTAAATTTGATAGGGAGGTAATTAATAGTTTGTAATCGTTCGCTACGCGTATAAACATATTTTGCATCAGGGCCGGATTAAGGAGGTCTAAGGGCTCTCGCAAGTTTGTATGAAAGTCTTTAATTTTTTTATGCCACAAACTTAAAATTTAGCTGGAAGGTATTTAATAATCAGTAGACATCCGCAAAGAACGATTTTGCGACAGGGCCAGATTGAAAAGTGCAAGGGCTGTCGCAAGTTAGTATGAATGAAAGTCCTTCACCTTATATACAACAAACTTAAAATTTTGTAGAGAGGTAGTTATTGTCAGTAGAAGACTTTTAAGAATGGGTTTTGAACAGGGCCTGATTAAGGTGGTTTAGGGACTCTCACAAGTTTGTATGCTGTTCCTCTATCTTTTCTGCTACAAACTTTAAAATTGGCAGGGGGGTAGTTAATTGTTAGTAAACGTCCGCTTAGAACAAATTTTGCGACAGGGCCGGATTAAGAAGGTCCAAGGGCTCTCGCAAGTTTGTATGAAATTTATTAATTTTTTTGCGCTACAAACTTTTTGGCAGGAAAGTAGTTTTTGTAGTTAAGTAGAAGTCCGCTAATAACGGATTTTGCTACAAGGCCGGATTAATGAGGTCTAAGAGCTGTAACAAGTTTCTATGTAAGTCCTTTATCTTTTGTGCGACAAACTTTATATCTGGCGGGAAGATAATGTGTGGTCAGTGAACATCTACTAAGAACGAATTTTGCGACAGGGTAGGATTAAGATGATATTATGAAGGCTCTCATTATTTTGTATAACAGTTATTCACTTTTTGTCTTACAAACTTTAAATTTAGCATTGAGGTAGTTAATAGTTAGTTGACATCCGCAAAGAACAAATTTTGCGACGGGTCGAATCGAGGAGGTCTTAGGGCCATAGCAAGTTTGTGTGAAAGTCTTCATCTTTTGTGCTATGAACTTTAAATTTGGTACGAAGGTGGTTAATTGTTGATAAAAGTACGCTAAAAACGTTTTTTTTTTCTATAGGGCCGGTTTAAGGTGGTGTAAGGGTCTCATAAGTTTTTCGAAATACCTTCATTTTTTGTGCTAAAAGTTTCAAATTTCGCACTGAGTTAGATAACTTTTACGATACTACAAATCGGACACTCCATTCAAAGGATATTACGAATTTAAAAATAATAATAATAAAATAACGCGCAGCACAGCGGGCAATGGGGAGAGGGAGTGGGAGCCAAGAGCGGGGAGAGGTAGCCGCGCCGCTCAGGAGTATATCAACGATGGGTTCTGAAATAGCTGGAGTAATTTTTGTAAATTTTCAGGCAATCTACAGATCAACCGATTGCCAGTGATCGAATAAAGATTAGTAGCGATTAAAAAAATTAGCGCGGGCGAAGCCGCGGGTACTGCTAGTTTTAAATAATGTGATTCAAGTTATTATAACACGATATTCGTATGTTAAAATAATAAATAAATTATATAATTTTCCCTCACGTTTTTACGTGAAATACATTCGCAGAATGTGTTGCTTTTTATTTTAAAAATTATTATGTTAAGTCAATAAGAGTCTACTTTTATATCAACCGTATGATTAGAACATATTGTATATTCTAAGTATATAAAAAAGCGAAAGGTCTCTTATCACGGAATATCTGAACCGCTTGAATTATAAATATTACAGGCAGAGAGGTAGTTTATAGTTGGAAGACGAGGTGCTAAGGATGGATTTTGCGACAAGGGCTAAGGGCTCTCGCAAGTTGGTATGAAAGTATTCATTTATTGTGCTATAAACTTTAAATTTGGCAGGGACGCAGTGAGGCTGAGTCGCTAGTCTGAGTGTATTAAAAAATAATATGAGCAAAAATAAGTGAATTGAACTATTATCAAAAAAATGTACATAAAAACCAATAAATTCAATTCGATTTTTATTAATTATTTATTTACAAAGTTTATTTACAATTACGAACAGATTTTCAGTCTTCCATATATTTAATTATGTTAGTTTTATTCATATTTATTGCTTATTACTGGAACAGGAATATGTTTGACAATCTCAAGAGGTACAGGGTAAGGATGTGGTACTTTCACTTCATAGGGCTCCGGTACTGGGACAAGGACTGGCCTAGGTACTGGTACAGTCACCCTTTCTACCACGGGAAATGGTTGGTGCTTAGTGATTCTAACTTCTTTTTGAATGAGCACAGGTTGTCTTTGCTGGTTGTAACGTTCAGCTTCAGATACCACACCCTGTTTCTCTGCATTAGAAGCATCTCTTAAAATACTTTCGATTTCTCTTTGAATTTCCGATTTATTTTCTTCCTGGTTCTTAGAAATCGATTGCCATTGGACCAGCCTTTCATTTTCGTAAGATGCTTCGGATCTTGATTTTTCATTAATAATGGTGGATAAACCTTTTAACTGAGCGCGGTTGTGATTTAAAATGAGGTTCCAATGTTGTTGTAGTTGCTCTTGTAAGAGAGCTTCTTCTTGTTTCTTAGCAGACACTGGGTTGAAAGGGATCCATTGGGATTCTTCGCGTTCTCGTTCTTGTTGATTTTTAATTGTTTGCTGTTGCTCTTTTAAAACTTGCTCAGAATAGAAGTTGTAGGCATCTCTATTTTCATTTTGATTTTCAAAAACTGGCTTGGTTTTGGAATAGTAAGCGTCTTGTAGCTGCTCTCCAGATTGTTCTGATGCTAATGACTTGAAGTATTGCGCCCATGCTTTTTGTTGTTGATCATCGTTGTAATCCTGAAGAGATAACTGTTGCCTTTTTTGGTTTTCAGCGTTCGACTCCTTGCCTTCTGCACCTTTTGCTGCTTGCAATGACCTTATTTCACTGGGTGTGAGATATAAAATTACTTCTTGGGTTGCATATCTTTTATTAGGACTTTTAGATGGTGAAACTGGTTCTTTCTGAATTTTCGGCCCAGAATCTAATTGACTTGCAGCACTTAGAGCAATTAAAGCTATGACCAAATATATCTGAAAAAAGGATTTTAAGTTATTTTTTATGTTGTATTTTTAATTACATATTAAATTATATAATAATAGATATTAAAGCCATGTATATTGTGTACTGTATATTATATTAATTTAAATCAATAAATTAGATTTATCTTTATTTAATACTTTGTTTTATACGTAAATACTTACAGAAGACCGCATCATAGAAGCTTACGGCACTCTTTGATGGGTGCAGAAGGATATCTGTTGTAAATTTGCAAATTGGTGACATTTTTATACTTCCAAAAAAGAAACATTTTCATAACAATTTCATCTAGTTTAGATCAATATAATTAGAATAAATTATTATTTATATTTTAATTTTCTAAACTTGCATAATACTCATAATAAATAATGTATGTGCCGTAGGCAAATGTACAATTTGAAATAAAATAAAAAATATATTTTTTGTAAGGAAACAATATATCAAATTTGATATAAATATATATAAAAAATGTTTGTGCATAATGATACAATTCGATTTTCTAGGTAGTCGGCATATAAGTTCCTATTATAACAAATTTGCAATAATCCTCATAATCATACACGTACTTTCTATAATATTTTGTAAAAATATACAATAAATGGTTTAATATTTACTACCATTTCCCGCGGCTTCGTTCGCGTTCTAGGGACCGGGACCAAATTCTTATAGAGTACATATCGTTGATCGTATAATTAACGTATTATATATAATCATGTTCACACCTTCCCAAATAAATGATGCAATTATTTTAGAACAAATTTGGTTACCATAAAAAGGGTTTTAGAATTGTTTTTAGAATTTTAGAAGGCGAAAAATTCCGTCATACATGACTTTTGAGTAACTTTACACAGGCGTACAAAATGGAAGCTCTAAAAAGGAGCATTTGTTCCCGTTTTTGCAATATTCGATCCCGTTTTTGCAATATACTCGATCGAGATTGCATTCCCTAGCTACAACTTCTCTCCCTAACTCCATCGCATATAAAGTCATACAATACACATTGAGCTAAAAAGCAATGTGTATGTTCAAAAAACTATTGAGCAGTAATCAGTAAAATACTTATAAATATCTACATATTATATGAATATAAAGAATGTCAATTCCCAAAATGTGTCATATATATAAAAAATCTTATATAGAACAGCAGTCAGATAATATTGTTATTTTATCATACATAATATATTATACATAATTTACATCAAGCTTAATATTTTACGCTACACAGTAAAAGGTGACAGTTCAAAACACGATTTTGCATAATATAGTTTATTATCCTTATTGTGGTCTCTATACGTATGGAAACAAGTTATAATTCCTAATAAGGCAAAAGAAGATTATTTGATTATCGCACGTCAAGTCATATTTTTTCGTCGCCAAGTCAAAGTATAAAGAGAACAAAGTAGGGCATCTTCGGCCCAATCCGCGACATAATTACCTGTCATAGTTACCATAGTTGCCTATCACAGGGTTGTCACTGTAGCTAAATTTTAATTCAGTGCTCAGAAATTGGCATTGGGCCGGGAAGTGTGTTATTAAAAAATATTTATTATTTATATACATTTAAGAATGTAAAGCATTTTGTTTCTACATGTTTATGATTATTTTTATTAGGCCTGTAGTTACTTGCTTAAATTATATATCAGTAGAAAATAGTATTAAAAATGTTTGTTTGTTAGATTTATCTCGAAATGTATTTGTGTAAATAAATAAAATAAATCCTTTAATTTCTTGCGTTTACAAAAACATAAATATGCTATTAGTAACAATTAAAAAAAATTAAAAGTATATTAATAAAATCATATCACATCCTGCCCATCCACGGGCACCGCCCCCTTACTGCTGTGCCACACATAACGATTACTACGATTGTGCCACAGATTACAAATAATCGGAAAAAATCAATGTTAATATTTAAATAAGGTGTAATATGTTATTTAATCAGGAAGACAACAAAATTAACATTATGTAAAGTTTTACTTTCTTTTTATTATAATCATACAAATAAAACAACTAATCAGTTTAATTCCTTTTATTAACATGGTTCGTCACAATCATCATTTATATTAGATTTAGATTTGTCCGATGAGGAGTCTTCAGTTATATTAATTATTAACTCTTGTGTGCATAAATTATCAAATGCAATGTCACGGCCCAAATCAGACATTATGTTTCTCTTAGTTCTCTCCACCACACTTGATTTTTACGATAGTAATATTTATTTTCATATTAATAAATATAAAAATAAATATTATTTTATATTTAAAAAAATAAGAAATATCGATTATTACGTCACTATAGCTTGTCAGTCGTCAAGCTGTCAAAAAACCATTAATAAAATGGACAAACTATTATTTATATTATTATTGTTTACCTTTTCTGTTCAGTAGGTAATCTGAACAAACACAACTCTGGAATCGATGAAGAATTTAGACACCCAAACACACAGCAATAAGTTCTTCTACGAATGTCACACATTTTTCATATAGTGAAAAACCGCACGCGCGAAACATGTGCGGCGTCAGCCTAGACTGGCGCACTGATATACGGTTCGAGATATTGTTTGAGTGTGCGTGCGGCAACGTAAAGATACTATGACGCACACATACAAGCCGTGCGCGGTGCGTTTGTATGAAGATGCCGTACTTTGTATTCTTTTACTATGGCCAAGTCGCTTATAGGGTCCCGGGTCAGACTAAGTAAAAAAAACAAATTAAAAGTATTATTGTTTAAAGAATGACAACTTAATAATAAGTCAAGTTATTTTAACAAGATATTTGTATTTAAAAATAATAAATCGTTACGATTTTGCCGTTATTTATTTAAATTTAAGATGTTGCTTGTAGCCACAAAAACATCGATAACTATGATTTCTGCTTAAAAATATAATAGGTATGTGGATGAATAAATGTTATATCAACTAAATTAATAAAAATAACTACCTAACTTACTTAAGAAAAATAATAATATAAAAAGAATAAAAAACATACATAGATTTCATTACATTTTTATTTAGGTATTTACAAAATTTATTTACAACTACGAACAGATTTTCAGTCTTCCATATATTTAATTATATTACTTTATTGGTATTTATTACTTATGACGGGAATAGGAATATGTTTTACAACCTCTAGAGGTACGGGGTAAGGATGAGGCACTTTAACTTCGTAGGGCTCAGGCACTGGGACGAGGACTGGTCTAAGTACTGGTACATTCACTTTCTCAATCACGGGAAATGGTTGGTGCTTAGTGATTCTAACTTCTTTTTGAATGAGCACAGGTGGTCTTTGCTGGTTGTAACGTTCAGCTTCAGACGCCAAACCCTGTCTTTCTGCATTGGAAGCATCCCTTAAAATACTTTCTATTTCTTTTTGAATTTCCGATTTCTGTTCTTCCTGATTCCTAGAAAGCGATTGCCATTGGACCAGCCTTTCATTTTCGTTAGACGCTTCAGATCTAGGTTTTTCATTCCTAATGGTGGATAAACCTTTAAGCTGAGCGCGATTGTGATTTAAAATACGATTCCAATGTTGCTGTAGTTGCTCTTGTAAGAGAGTTTCTTCTTGTTTTTTAGCAGACTCTGGGTTGAAAGGGATCCATTGGGATTCTTCGCGTTCTCTTTCTTGTTGATTTTTTATTCTTTGTTGTTGCTCTTTAACAATTTGCTCCGAGTAGAAGTTGTAAGCATCTCCATTTTCATTTTGATTTTCAAAAACTGGCTTGCTTTTAGAATAGTAAGCGTCTTGTAGCTGCTCTCCAGATTGTTCTGATGCTAATGACTTGAAGTATTGCGCCCATGCTTTTTGTTGTTGATCATCGTTGTAATCCTGAAGAGATAACTGTTGCCTTTTTTGGTTTTCAGCGTTCGACTCCTTGCCTTCTGCACCTTTTGCTGCTTGCAATGACCTTATTTCACTGGGTGTGAGATATAAAATTACTTCTTGGGTTGCATATCTTTTATTAGGACTTTTAGATGGTGAAACTGGTTCTTTCTGAATTTTCGGCCCAGAATCTAATTGACTTGCAGCACTTAGAGCAATTAAAGCTATGACCAAATATATCTGAAAAAAGGATTTTAAGTTATTTTTTATGTTGTATTTTTAATTACATATTAAATTATATAATAATAGATATTAAAGCCATGTATATTGTGTACTGTATATTATATTAATTTAAATCAATAAATTAGATTTATCTTTATTTAATACTTTGTTTTATACGTAAATACTTACAGAAGACCGCATCATAGAAGCTTACGGCACTCTTTGATGGGTGCAGAAGGATATCTGTTGTAAATTTGCAAATTGGTGACATTTTTATACTTCCAAAAAAGAAACATTTTCATAACAATTTCATCTAGTTTAGATCAATATAATTAGAATAAATTATTATTTATATTTTAATTTTCTAAACTTGCATAATACTCATAATAAATAATGTATGTGCCGTAGGCAAATGTACAATTTGAAATAAAATAAAAAATATATTTTTTGTAAGGAAACAATATATCAAATTTGATATAAATATATATAAAAAATGTTTGTGCATAATGATACAATTCGATTTTCTAGGTAGTCGGCATATAAGTTCCTATTATAACAAATTTGCAATAATCCTCATAATCATACACGTACTTTCTATAATATTTTGTAAAAATATACAATAAATGGTTTAATATTTACTACCATTTCCCGCGGCTTCGTTCGCGTTCTAGGGACCGGAAACCAAATTCTTATAGAGTACATATCGTTGATCGTATAATTAACGTATTATATATAATCATGTTCACACCTTCCCAAATAAATGATGCAATTATTTTAGAACAAATTTGGTTACCATAAAAAGGGTTTTAGAATTGTTTTTAGAATTTTAGAAGGCGAAAAATTCCGTCATACATGACTTTTGAGTAACTTTACACAGGCGTACAAAATGGAAGCTCTAAAAAGGAGCATTTGTTCCCGTTTTTGCAATATTCGATCCCGTTTTTGCAATATACTCGATCGAGATTGCATTCCCTAGCTACAACTTCTCTCCCTAACTCCATCGCATATAAAGTCATACAATACACATTGAGCTAAAAAGCAATGTGTATGTTCAAAAAACTATTGAGCAGTAATCAGTAAAATACTTATAAATATCTACATATTATATGAATATAAAGAATGTCAATTCCCAAAATGTGTCATATATATAAAAAATCTTATATAGAACAGCAGTCAGATAATATTGTTATTTTATCATACATAATATATTATACATAATTTACATCAAGCTTAATATTTTACGCTACACAGTAAAAGGTGACAGTTCAAAACACGATTTTGCATAATATAGTTTATTATCCTTATTGTGGTCTCTATACGTATGGAAACAAGTTATAATTCCTAATAAGGCAAAAGAAGATTATTTGATTATCGCACGTCAAGTCATATTTTTTCGTCGCCAAGTCAAATTATAAAGAGAACAAAGTAGGGCATCTTCGGCCCAATCCGCGACATAATTACCTGTCATAGTTACCATAGTTGCCTATCACAGGGTTGTCACTGTAGCTAAATTTTAATTCAGTGCTCAGAAATTGGCATTGGGCCGGGAAGTGTGTTATTAAAAAATATTTATTATTTATATACATTTAAGAATGTAAAGCATTTTGTTTCTACATGTTTATGATTATTTTTATTAGGCCTGTAGTTACTTGCTTAAATTATATATCAGTAGAAAATAGTATTAAAAATGTTTGTTTGTTAGATTTATCTCGAAATGTATTTGTGTAAATAAATAAAATAAATCCTTTAATTTCTTGCGTTTACAAAAACATAAATATGCTATTAGTAACAATTAAAAAAAAATAAAAGTATATTAATAAAATCATATCACATCCTGCCCATCCACGGGCACCGCCCCCTTACTGCTGTGCCACACATAACGATTACTACGATTGTGCCACAGATTACAAATAATCGGAAAAAATCAATGTTAATATTTAAATAAGGTGTAATATGTTATTTAATCAGGAAGACAACAAAATTAACATTATGTAAAGTTTTACTTTCTTTTTATTATAATCATACAAATAAAACAACTAATCAGTTTAATTCCTTTTATTAACATGGTTCGTCACAATCATCATTTATATTAGATTTAGATTTGTCCGATGAGGAGTCTTCAGTTATATTAATTATTAACTCTTGTGTGCATAAATTATCAAATGCAATGTCACGGCCCAAATCAGACATTATGTTTCTCTTAGTTCTCTCCACCACACTTGATTTTTACGATAGTAATATTTATTTTCATATTAATAAATATAAAAATAAATATTATTTTATATTTAAAAAAATAAGAAATATCGATTATTACGTCACTATAGCTTGTCAGTCGTCAAGCTGTCAAAAAACCATTAATAAAATGGACAAACTATTATTTATATTATTATTGTTTACCTTTTCTGTTCAGTAGGTAATCTGAACAAACACAACTCTGGAATCGATGAAGAATTTAGACACCCAAACACACAGCAATAAGTTCTTCTACGAATGTCACACATTTTTCATATAGTGAAAAACCGCACGCGCGAAACATGTGCGGCGTCAGCCTAGACTGGCGCACTGATATACGGTTCGAGATATTGTTTGAGTGTGCGTGCGGCAACGTAAAGATACTATGACGCACACATACAAGCCGTGCGCGGTGCGTTTGTATGAAGATGCCGTACTTTGTATTCTTTTACTATGGCCAAGTCGCTTATAGGGTCCCGGGTCAGACTAAGTAAAAAAAACAAATTAAAAGTATTATTGTTTAAAGAATGACAACTTAATAATAAGTCAAGTTATTTTAACAAGATATTTGTATTTAAAAATAATAAATCGTTACGATTTTGCCGTTATTTATTTAAATTTAAGATGTTGCTTGTAGCCACAAAAACATCGATAACTATGATTTCTGCTTAAAAATATAATAGGTATGTGGATGAATAAATGTTATATCAACTAAATTAATAAAAATAACTACCTAACTTACTTAAGAAAAATAATAATATAAAAAGAATAAAAAACATACATAGATTTCATTACATTTTTATTTAGGTATTTACAAAATTTATTTACAACTACGAACAGATTTTCAGTCTTCCATATATTTAATTATATTACTTTATTGGTATTTATTACTTATGACGGGAATAGGAATATGTTTTACAACCTCTAGAGGTACGGGGTAAGGATGAGGCACTTTAACTTCGTAGGGCTCAGGCACTGGGACGAGGACTGGTCTAGGTACTGGTACATTCACTTTCTCAATCACGGGAAATGGTTGGTGCTTAGTGATTCTAACTTCTTTTTGAATGAGCACAGGTGGTCTTTGCTGGTTGTAACGTTCAGCTTCAGACGCCAAACCCTGTCTTTCTGCATTGGAAGCATCCCTTAAAATACTTTCTATTTCTTTTTGAATTTCCGATTTCTGTTCTTCCTGATTCCTAGAAAGCGATTGCCATTGGACCAGCCTTTCATTTTCGTTAGACGCTTCAGATCTAGGTTTTTCATTCCTAATGGTGGATAAACCTTTAAGCTGAGCGCGATTGTGATTTAAAATACGATTCCAATGTTGCTGTAGTTGCTCTTGTAAGAGAGTTTCTTCTTGTTTTTTAGCAGACTCTGGGTTGAAAGGGATCCATTGGGATTCTTCGCGTTCTCTTTCTTGTTGATTTTTTATTCTTTGTTGTTGCTCTTTAACAATTTGCTCCGAGTAGAAGTTGTAAGCATCTCCATTTTCATTTTGATTTTCAAAAACTGGCTTGCTTTTAGAATAGTAAGCGTCTTGTAGCTGCTCTCTAGATTGTTCTGATGCCAATGATTTAAAGTACTGTGACCATGCTTTTTGTTGTTGATCATCGTTGTAATCCTGAAGAGATAATTGTTGCCCTCTTTGGTTTTCAGCGTTCGACTCCTTGCCTTCTGCACCTTTTGCTGCTTGCAATGACCTTATTTCACTGGGTGTGAGATATAAAATTACTTCTTGGGTTGCATATCTCTTATTAGGACTTTTAGATGACGAAATTGGTTCTTTTTGAATTTTCGGCCCAGAATCTAATTGACTTGCAGCGCTAAAAGCCACTAGAGCTATGAGCAAATATATCTGAAAAAATAAAGTTTGTATAAATATATGCTATCTGGTATCTTTAATTATATGATGCTCTATGAAATAGATATTTAAAAATAAAATAGATTTGAGTTTATTAATATTACTGGTAATGAGATTATTTTTTGGTTCATACATAATACTTACAGAAGACTGCATCATTGTTGCTTATGGCGGCACTCTTCGGCGAGTAAAGATGGATATCTGTTGTGGATTTGGGTTTCGACGACTTTTTTATACTCACGAAATCGAAAAATTTTCATAACAACTCCATCTTGTTTCGATCGGTAATAATTAGAATAAATTAGTTATGCTTCAATTTTCTAAACTTGCGTAAGTCTCAAAATTTATTTTTTCTTATAGCAAACTCATGATATTATAAAAAAATATTATATTTTTTAATCAAAAATAAATAAATTTCGATTTAACCAGACATACTGCAAATAAATGTATGCACATATGTACATAATATAACTATTTGATAGTTCTAATAGCAATAATAAGTGAAAATAGCTTGGTAATGTAGGTACAATATCTATCTTAGCATATCCACTTTTCAATAAAAAAAATTAACGTGAAATATCACTACATAGTATAAAACAAAGTCGCCTTTTCTGTCCCTATATCCCTATATCCCTATGTGCGCTTAAATCTTTAAAACTACGCAACGGATTTTGATGCGGTTTTTTTTTTAATAGATAGAGTGATTCAAGAGGAAGGTTTATATGCATAACTAGCTGAACCCGCGGCTTTGCCTGTGTAAATCTAGGGAAGAGCCCGAGCGAAGCGAGGGCGAGTCGCTAGTTAAGTACATAATTTAATCGATTTTTTTATTTCATATAAAATTTAAAATATTATACATAATAATTGATATTATTATGTTATTTTATTTTATATTTGTAATTATGTTATTTGATTACATCCTAACTATACACTCTTCGATATCATGATTTTTTACTATTATTGTATAATAAATGAAAAAAATGTAGTTGTATTGTTTTCATATAAAACTTTTATCCCCTCTCAGTAAGCCTCTGTAGCTTATGGGATACAAATTAAGCAAGCGCTGGATGTAACTATTGAGAAATAATCCATGTTGTAAATACTATATGAAACATGTATCCATTTAAATTATTTTAAGAAATCAACAGGTGTTATTGTGGAGCAGTATAATAAAAAACGAAAAATATGTAGTGTTTAAATTCATGTTATAGCTGTTGCTAGTTATATATAGATGTTATTAGAATTAAAAAAATATTTCATATTTGTCTATGACCAAGTACGACTAATTATGCTTTACTTAATAACACATAACTTTCTGGCAAAAATCCTAAAGTGTATCTGAATCCTTAAGTTTTTCCAAAAAATTAGCTCTTTAACTCACAGGGCTTTTAGAATTTCTCAAACCTTATCTAAAAATTTCAATATTTACAATATTTCATCAACATCAGCATTTATATTTTTATCGGATTCTTCTGCCTACAAGACACGATCTATAAGGAGTCCGGAAATGAAAGTGTTTTAAAAAACAAAATTTCAAAACAAATTAAGTAATGTAAGTGGGTTATTCATTCTTATCGTATTTTTAAAACTAAAAGTTAATAGAAAATATTTTATAAAAACTCAAAATTATACAAATATCTTGTCGTTTCAAATTAATGTATTCATCAAAACATATTAATGACTGTAAAAATTCATCTGATTGTCGTAAGAATTCTAAATATTTTTTGGTATAAAATAATCTAATATAAAAAAACCTTGTGTCACAGTGTTTGTTATCGAACTCTTCTGAAATGGCTTGACCGATTTTTATGATTTTATTGTGTATATGTATTTGGTAGGTCTCAGTATAGGTCGTAGGTTATTTTTCATTCCCCTAGGTGATGAACCCTCATCCACCCAAGGGCCAAGGGCCGCGGCCCTCCAGATTTTTCTTTTTTTATTTTTAGACCAAAATTTTATTTTTTACTTTTGTATGATTTGGTATCAAAAAATCACGTATGACCCTAAACTTTCATCCTTCTACCACTGCGGACGGAGCCTCGGGAAAGCTAGTAATAATATAATATATTTGGAGATTCTATAAAATAAATCAGGAGAACAGAAGAGCTAGATCTTCACGTTGAATCCACAAATTTCGCTTTTTTTTTATTTATTCCCGAAACACATAGAACGACTAGGTACTTAAAACTTAAACAAAAATAAAATAAAAATGTTTTAAAACAATAAACTTTATTTAGTCAATATATACACAAAAGCTTATACGTAAACAATAAATTTTGTAGATCTCTTAACTTGTATAATTTAAAGTTTTATAACCATCAAACACTTTGAGATGCATCTTCCGCCGAGGTTTGGCCTATTACTGTTGTTAAAGGCAATTCACCTGTAATTTAAGAGATTATTTTGTTGTACGTACTTATAATAAAGCTTAATTCAGTAGCATCGTCATTCATCGGTTTTTTTTAATCACAATAATTTCTTTTATACTATAAGTACTGTTTGCCTGCAACTTTATTCCATTAATATATTTAATATGGAAAGGATGGGCTCTTAAGAATCGTAACTTGATGATTAAATAACTTTTAACCTCAATACCTAATAATTGAAGTTATAAAATGCAAAAATGTTTTTCTCCAATCCAACAAACAAGCTCTTAGAGGGAGAACAAACAAACTGACTTTTGTTTCTAAATTTAGTTATTATAATATTCACTGCATAATATATTTTTATTAAGTAAGCTGATATTTTGAATTTTCGAGTGGCCCTCCTTAATTTTATTTATCTGTATGGATGGAGTAGGTAGTAGTACTTACTCGTTGAAGCTACTGAAGCTGTTGTTCCGGATTAATTATTATTAACAAAATTGGATATTTTTAGATAAAAATAGTATCGGTCCAGCCTATTGAGACTAGCCAGAACAAACGGACTGACACAAATTTTAATGCATTTAGCAAAAAGGTGTTATTTTGGCATTACAAAGATCCACTTTAATTTTATTAATCTCTGTTGATAAAGTGCTTACTCGATGATGGTACTGAAGCCATGGTTGAGGCGACAGTCGATATTGAAGAAGCCGGTTCTTCTATAAAAGAGATGAATTATATAAATAAAATTGGATATTTTAGGGAGAAATTAATATAGATTTTAATTTTAAGGGGAAACTATTACCTGAGGTTGTTTTCGTGTCTTCAGGCTGAGCAGTTGTTTTATCCCTGAATCACGATAAAAATAAGTAATTTGTATATTTAATATAAAAGGAATTACAAAAAAACGCGACTAACTTTTAAAACATTACTCACTTACCATATTTCTAAGATAGTTTTTGTTATCATTTCTCCATCAAAAGAGAAAACTGCTTGGTAAACACCTTCGAATGTTGGGGTGTACTCAGTTATACGAACTAAAATAGATGAGGGCGTTGCCTGAAAAGGAACTACTTTTAGAGTTTGATTAGATTAAAAATTATATTACTAACTTCGGAAGGCTGTTTTGCTGAGAAGAGTCAGCGAGACACTCAACAGTGACAACAAATTAAAACTTACCACATAAAACGCTATAGATCCCATATTGGTCCTTCTGTAGGATGTTTCCAACGGAATGCCATTTATATACACCTAGGATTTTAAAGCATAATTAATATTTTCAATTTCAAATTTCCCTCGTTAATTTAACAGAAATAACTTACTTTTTCCACAGTACAAGTGTCGCAAGAATACTGCACTTCATGTTCAAAAGACTCTCCTTCTTTCGGCGCATCTACGGTGTCCACTTTGCGTATAGTTACCACTTAAAAAATATAATCATTAATACCTAATATTCTACTCGTCTTTGTTACACTTTTTTCTAAGAAATCTTGTCAATTAAATTTAAGTTAATAATATTAGTACCTACCTATGTTATATTAAAAAGTATTTATTGTATGAAAAGTATAGAGAATATATCGTAAACTCAATTAAACAAAAGAGGTCACATTTGTAGCTTTCGAGGAAGAAAAATAATTTGTTTTTATAGTATGAATAATTATTAAAAACCGTAATTACCAGGTGCTAAAAAAGAGAATAAAATTTAATAACAGAATGAATCCTTCATTGGAAGCAAACGTATAGTAGTTATATATTATAAATAAATACGTACAATTGTCTGAAAACAAAAATAAAAATTGTTATACCGATTAAACCAATATAAATTAAAGTCATGAACAAGAGCTCAATTCAAAAAAAATGTATCTTACTTTCAATAACTGCTAAGATTTTATGGTAAAGAATTCCGCTTTTGTTAAAGTACCCCATGTAAACACAAGATTGACTATCTTCAAACCTGTAAGAAATGCGTTTGTGAATGGAATCATGCTACGTTATGTTTTTACAAGGAGATACGAGTATATCTTTCAGACTAAGTAGATAGACATTCTGTCACAACCTGTCCTAAGAATAAATTCGTTTGTTATCTTTGAGTTTTATAAAAATCCTATGGAAACACTTAATTTTCTATAAATTTCCCAAATGATCCACCATATAACATTCATTCAGGTTGTCGTTCAAACATAAAAAAAATCATGTTATATCAGTCCTGTAGTTCACAAATGATGCTGATACCAAGGCAAGACTTCATTTTATTTATATACTTAGATTAGATAAAAAATATGCTTCATGTACCGGATTATTTCCTGAAAAAAATCGATTTTTTATAACCAACCTAATATTATACATGGTTTGTTTGGAAAATAATGTTACAGGGTTCGGTCGCAAAAAATTGTACAGTTACATTCATGACATCGTAACAAACGTTACATACATGACTCAATGTTACATTCATGATCAGCATAAAGCTTAGTTCAGAATCATACAATAAAATGATTTATTTTTAAATCATTATACACTAGTTTTTTTACATTAGGTTATTATACCGCTAATAATAGTGATACTTATTATGTATTTATATTAAAACGATTAATTCTGTCGAATATTCTTTAAGAGGGCGCCGAGTCGAAACTAGTGCCATCATCGCATTTTTAACAATTATTGTAGGTATATACCATCCGTCCGTGCTACTTTTAGCTCGGACGTATTGTAGTACCTACATGCAACATATTTTCTGAATATATTTAATTATAATAAGTGAAGTAATGTAGATACCTACATGATTATCCACTTATCCGCCAAAAAAAGCCACATGTTGCTACATGTAGGTACTACAATACGTCAGTGCTCCTTTATGAAATTTTGTTTTAAAATAAGATAAATTCTTAAAAATGGTACGTTACTAGCACCACGTCAACGCTAACACTCTAAATAATACATAGGTTCCTCTCCTCTTGAGGCCGGGTCCGGGTGATGTAATAAAACGATTAATTCTGTCGAACACTCTTTAATAAACATGGTTCCTTCCCTCTCGAGGCCGGGTGACGAGCATTTGATGAGCACCAAACACGATAATATACTATACATAACTTTAAATATGTACTACATACTTCAGTTCAGGCATAAAAAATTCTACTATCCTATCTTTAAGAAAATTGGCATCCTCGCAAAGGTCCGACAGTATTTCACACCGGGACAGCTTCTTGATCTATATAAAGCTCAAGTCCGGTCGTGTGTGGAATACTGTAGTCACATATGGGCTGGTGCTGCGAAATGCCATCTGTCTGCTTTGGACTCGATTGAGAGGCGTGCGCAGAGGATTATTGGTGAACCTACGCTGGTAAATGTCAACGTACAAAGCCTCGATCACCGACGTAAAGTTACCAGCCTCTGTGTATTCTATAGGTTACATTTTGGAAAGTGTACGCAGGAATTACATGATTTAATTCCCCCATCCCCTTTCCATCATCGGACGACGCGACGAACGGCTAGTCTCCATCCTTATGTCGTGGTCATTCCATCCGTCCGAACGAAACGTTTCGCTTCGTCATTTATTATACGTGCGGCTAAGGATTGGAACAATCTGCCTGCGTCCGTGTTTACGTCCGATTACAATATGGGTGTCTTCAAGACAAGAGTAAATAGGTGGCTACTGAATTATTGCGACTTACCATCTACGACTGCGTTACCACTTTCCATCAGGTGGAACCTAGTCAAGCACTAATTCAGATTGATATAAAAAAGCAAAAAAAAAAAAATTAAGTCAAAATTGAATTTCTGAAGTGTATTCTCCGCCTTACAATCGGTCATGATCGTAACGTTACACATTTCGTTACATATGTAACAATCATGACAGAAAAAAGCGAGCGACATAACCTCGAATCAAAATATCACTGTACTGCGAATAGATACATGCAGAGAAGTAGTTTCATTGTTTTATGCGATATCAAAGCTTTAATAACTTTTATTAATAAATTCGAGAGAATGCCCTATACTTACCCTGCAATTCAACACAAAAAAATCAATTTTAGGCGACAATTCTCGCGTCGACACACATTTAAATTTTCACTTCAAACAAACATGGACGTTTTTGTTTTCTGAATGTTGGCATCTTGATTAACGGTGTTGCCAGTAAATAAAAGGCAAAAGCAACCAAATTATTTATGTAGTATGGCAAAAATATGCGTTATATTCATGACGTTACACACGCAAAAAAAAATTGGACACATTTTCGAAGTTAAATAAATTTATTATGGTTATTGATAAATTAATGGTAACCTTGTAAACGCGTTGAAAAAAGTATTCAGAACTTGAACCCAACTTACAAACGCAATAACGGACAAAATTTATGTTAAAATTACCATGTTTTCGATAATAATGTAGTAGTTGGACAAACTGTTTTTGTATGGAGTAAAAGTAGTGCCAATCGAAAAAAAAAACGAAAATAAAGAAATTTGTAAGGATATCCAAGATTTCATGGTTTTATCTTAACTACGGAGAGGTTCTCTTTAGATCAATATAAACGTATATTTGTAATTAAAACAGCACTAATGCTATGACAAAAATAAAATCAGGACAACAAAAAAAAACTATTAGTACACTTTTTTGCGACCGAACCCTACAGGTATATTTCACAGCAGCATCTTTTGGTAATAATCACCGTAGCTTAAACATAACTCTAAGAGTCTATATCACGATCTATATGTACTAAATGTTACCTCCTCCTTATTCATAGATCTCTTATAGAATATAGCGTGAGCTACAGACGTTACCATAGCTATCGAACATTACGCCTTTAGAAGCGATACCTTTTATATTTTTAAATAATAAACAAATTAGAAACAAAATAAATTAAATCTAGTCACTACAATTATTTATACCTAGGGAAGTTAAAATTGATCATTTTCGTAACAGGTATAACAGACACGCGGCCACTGGTCAGTGAACTCTCGCCATTACAAAGGACGTCGGCAACTGTGCAATCATCACAGTCAAAGGTGATCGTGTGGTCGAAATGCTTGCCAACTTCGTTTGAAATCGTCAGACGAGTAGATTTTATTTCTATAAAATAAATATTTATCTTGTCTTAAAAGTAGTAAAACATTTATTTTTATATGAATGCTAGCAGTACCCGTAGCTTTGCCCGAGTCCAAGCTTTTGATCGCTACCAAACTCAAAATCTTATCAAATCGTCGTATTCGTTTTGGAGTCCATAAAGAACATACCGTATACACACTTTTATTTTATAAATAGAAAGAGATAATAGAGTTAAGATTTACTTAACTGGTATTATGTAAGATAATGCCTATTATGTTTTACTAGCGACTCGCCCTCGCTTCGCTCGGGCTTTTCCCTAGATTTAGCACAGGCAAAGCCGCGGGATCTGCTAGTTATGCATATATATACCTTCCTCTTGAATCACTCTATCTATTAAAAAAACCGCATCAAAATCCGTTGCGTAGTTTTAAAGATTTAAGCATATATAATATGGACAGAGAAAGCGACTTTGTTTTATACTATGTAGTGATTATTTCGGTTTCGACGTAAAATTTCTGGTTTCCTTATTTTTTAATGTAAAAAATATAATTATGTATGTCAAAATTAGCTTAAAATAAATTTCTATAAATATATTGGAAGTAAATAAAATATTGTTTTAGCTGTAAATTAATTACAATTGATATTTTTATTTTATCAGTAAAATAAAATAACTTTACCATTTCCTGTAAAAGAAATATATTTTTATTAGATTCAAGTGCTTATTGAAATAAATAATAAAATAGATTTTAAGTGATTAATTTTAAGATTAATGTTAATTCTTCATCCCGTTGTAGGTACATATCCAGTATATACACTACTGACTTACGAGTATGTCAGATATTAAGTTAACGGATAAGCCACCGCTTGTTTACTATTTTTTTAAAACCGGTGTTTTAGAGTTCTATATAGTATATTTGTTAATGTCATGTACAGCTACACATCAAGAGGACCCAGGACGGGTTCGATTCCCGGGTGGGACCAAATTTAGTTATTGACCGCTATTGCTGGAATCGGTCGGAGAATATTATTATTAGTATAATTTAACCATTTATAGACCTAAATTAGGAAAACATAGGGAAAATAATATTATTAATGTTTTAATTACCGGTATCTGTAAAACAATTAAATACTATTTCAAATAAATTCAGTTTTAAAGCTTAAAGTTCTAACGTATTTTTATAGTTAGTTTAGATAATTTAGAAACATATGTATTAACAGGACTATATTAATTACTTCTTTTATAAATATTAAGGATTTAGGAATTACTTATAGTGATGTAACCTTTTTTCATTACCAAGAAAGCTACAGTGCATAGGCTTTTCTATAAGAACTTATATGTAAATCGAAGTACTTTTTTATTTAAGGTTGAATCTATGAACATGTAAAATACTAAATAAAATATTTGTGAAGTATAACTTGGATTCAGCTATAGAGTTTTATATAAAATTTACCGACTAGCACTACGAAACCATGTGTTGCATAGAGCTTTAAATTAGTCCAGAATTAACTGATTTCGCAAAGTGATTTAAAATATTCCATTTGAACAAGTATAATTATTCAAGTTTACCTTTTTCTGTTAAAAAAATTTACTTATTATTAAAAATGTATTTTTAAAAATATTATATAAAAAAATAGTAATTAGTTTCATAATAATTACCTGGGGCTAGAAAGAGAATATATTTGTTTCATTCTATGTTTTACTTTAATTAAATAATTTCGGTTTAAAATATTATTAACTTTCTTTGCAATTATGTATATTGTATAAGCAAGGCAGCGGTACCGCGCTCGCTTAGAAACGGAGTGATGCGGGTTCAAATCCCGAGTATCGCATATCTGATATTTTCATGTGCGAATCGTTTCTAACATGATAATGAATATCGTGAGGAAATCTGCATATCTGAGATAGTCTAGAAAGACATGTGAAGCCCGCCAACCCGCACTTGGTAAGCGTGATGGTCTATACAATGGCCTGATCCCTCGGGTATTGAGGGGTAACTACCTAGCAGTGGGACGTAAAAATGATTTAATACTATGCATATGCAAGAGACGAGTCGATGTAAATTGGAAATAATTAGAATAGTAGTATATATTATACTTACACAGTACACTTAATACTCTTAATCTTTCTTCTGTACCGTCTTTATTCTGTATAATCGCGAAATAATCTCCAAAATCAAGATGGCTGGTTCCTTCCACATCTATTTCTATTAATTGTTGACTAAAAATAAACACTTTTATTTGATTTTCTCTAGGTAACAACTGACTATAAAATGGCATAAAAATTGGATATCCATTAGCACATCATTTCTTTTCATAATCTACTTATAGATTGAATTGAACTTAACTTACCGTTTTCCTTGCCTGAAAAATATTTGCATAAGTTATAAATAAAAGTACATAAATTTAATACATTATTAGGTAATTCTATTAAGATTTCGAAGGACCAATTTTAAGAGACATATTAACGTAACTAATTGAAGAAAACCTTTTTTATATGTTGTTTTTTTATTATTTAAAGATATCAAAATTACCTGTCAGTATATTCCCTAAGTCTGTATCTAGATGAATCCAAATTATAAATGGTTCCATCTGCAGCTCGTACCATCATGCTAAGAATGCGGCAGTGGTCACATCGGTATAAAATGCCAGTACTATTCGGTCGTTGACCATGCAGCACCTCCATAGATCGAGCCGATATTTTGGCCGACGTTGGGACTAAAAGTTAATACATATAATTAAATCATACAGTCTCACTATAAATATTTGGGATGAACTCCAAAATTACTGAAATGATTTTGCTCAAATTTCGAAACTATCTGAAATTTTTCCAACTTAAAAGATAGGATGGTTTTTATCTCAATTATTAACCTCGATGTTTATTATGGCAAATTAAATGTGCGCTTATCTCAGGAAGTACTGCTTTAAATTGAAAAAATCGTTTAATGTTTGATACCCATTTTATCCAGGAAAGCTATATATATACATCACAATACTTATATCATCATATCATATCAATAATATGTAAAATATAGGTTTTCAGTCTTCAGAATGCGAGCGGAGCCGCGGGAAATGCTAATAATATTTTACGAAATGTTTATAATGACATAGAGTATTGTGAAATTCTGTTACTTTTTGTCAATTTACTAACATTTGGATTTATTGAAATTCTTAGTAAGAAAAAAGTTGAAAGTTGGTTGTAAAACATTTAAAAGTTTACTACTTTACTTACTAAAAAGGAAGCGATCATAAAAATTAATAAGTACACTGCAAAGTTATTGTTCGTGTTCGTGCAAAACTTACGTAAATAAAATTCATCGACCCATGTAGGACTGGATCCATTTTTTTTCATAGCTTTAACACGATATACTCCATAATACTTTTTCTCCCACGTTGGAAAATGATAATTTATTTTCAGGAATCGCCCGCTTGGGCTGAGCTTTGCAGTATATGAGTCATTATGTAGAGGGGTCTGAAGCAAAGTTGGTGTATATAATACAATATCGTTATATTATTATTGCCCATCATTTTATTCCATTTATTCAACAAAAATCTTATCAGCTAGCAGACTTGGCCCGCTTCGCTGGGCGTTAGTTAAAATAAATTAAACGGTTTTTATATTTTTTAATAAACTTAAAAGTAGCCTAAGTTACTCTTTATAACATTAGCTATCTGCGAATGAGAGTCCCGTCAAAATCAGCTTAGCCGTTTAAGATATTAGCCAAAATAAACAGACAGATAAAAAATGTATAAATTGGTTTTTTGTGTTAGTACCGAGTATACATTCATATGCATTTAGTGAAAAGCTGTTAATTTAAATTTATAATTTCAAATTAACAGCTTCTCAGACACTTCAATTTTATTGATATGTACTGATATGTTTATTTTTATTTTGTTTCTTTGTTCTAATCTCACGTCGAAACAGAGTGACGGATTGACGTGATTTTAGTCGCTGACATAGAAAAAGTGCAATAGCTCTAACTTTTTAAAATGACCTAATCTGCTCATAAAGTCAAATCGACACCTTATAATTATCCAATGTAAATTACTTACCAATGATGCATCTTTTATAGCTCTATCCTGAAAAATACAGTATGATTATGCCTGTAATAAGTCTGAACATAAAAATATATTTTTTCTTCATTATTTAAAATATTTTCTGGAATATAATACTTACATGCGATTCAGTATGATGAAACATTACTGAATTAAATCTATATCCATCAGGTATCACTATTCTCCTAATACTGCTCGTATAATTTTTGGCCGCTCGAGGAACATATTCAATGTGACTGTCAACTTTAAATAAAGGAATATAGTGCGACTTATACTATACAGTAAATTCAGCAAAAACTATATTGAATAGTTTTTGCTACATAAATTAAACAAAGAGTAATAGTTACTATATAAGCAAGCAATTGTGGAAAGAGTGTATTATCTTATGTAGAGTAGTGTAGAGGCATTTATATTCAAACTCAAAATATTACCTGGTATCGCTATAATAAAAAACAAATGTAGTTTTTCATCTGTTTTAAATGAATAGAATATAACATGTATGGCAGTGTAAATGTGCATACTTACGTGGGACAATTTCTACGAAATTTATTTACCAATATTAATAAAACAAATTAGAAAATATTAAAATAAAATAAATTATATCTACATTAATTGTAAAAATTTAAACATACCATCGCCTGAAATAAAACAATAGCAAACTGTACAAAGAAGTGATACTATATTCTTGTGTAACTTTTAGTAAAATTACTGCTTTTTTATATTAATTACTGTAATTAATGCAACAAAATATTTATAAAAAGGACTTACGTTCATATTCTGTAAAACAAAACATTATACGTGTTAAGTTTTTTTGGTAGATAGTTTAGTAATAATTAATAATTAAGCATAGGTTTGTGATATATACAAATTATAAACATTTTTATTAATAACAAGCGACTCAACCTCGCTCCGCTCGAGTTCTTCCCTACGTAAGTTTTTTTTACTTTTGTCAGAGATCAGATATTTTCCCGCAGTAAAAAGTGATCGATACGTTGACCCAAATAACCAACTATCATCATACTAAACTTCATCAAAATCTGTCCAGTGATTTTCACTTGATGTGGTCACAGACGGACAGAAAAAAATTATGAAAACTATAGATTAGGATTCTGTCATTCGATTTAAAAAAAAACTTAATGTACTCACTCCACCAAGTTAGAATTTTATTATAATATGTGTAGATTTAATGTTGTTATCTACTAATGAGTAATGAGTTAGCTGATGTCACGAAACGAAAATAGCTTCTTGTTCGTGCATCACATGCGTGACTCTCCACAATGCTAATGTCATGTAACTAACTTCAAGACAACTGCGACGCTAGTTTCGTAAAAATGATTGCGCTTAGTGGACGTGTATTCCGATTCTGACATGCCGAATTTGAGCTCTGCTATGTATTTCACGTTATAAATAACTAAAAGGGTGTTTAAAGTTGTTTAATATTATTTTTATTCAACTAAGTTTATATGTAAGTTTGGGATTATTTTTGTAGTTATTATAACGCTTGTTCTCAATACTTGTTTTAATGTATCAGTCGAGGCGATTTATTTTTAACTAGAGCGATTTTGCCTCGAAAATAATTCAATTCAGTAACCTACTTTAGTTAATGTAATCGTCGCATAACATTTCTTGCCTAAAAGTATTTACGCGCCACAAGTTATTCATTTTAAATTAACAAAAATGATGGCAGATGAAACATGGGATTCTGCTACAAATATGAAATTTATTGAAGCATATAAGCAACAAGTGAGCTTGTGGGACCCTAACAATCCTGAGTATAAAAATCGAAATCAACGCTATGTTGCGTACCGTAACATAATAAAGGCTATGGAAATGAATCTTACTGTAAAGTTTGTAATATCAAAAATACGTTCCCTTCACAATACGTACAATAGTGAAATATTAAAGTCAAAAAAATCTGCAAGAAATGGAAGAAATCGAAGATACGAATCTAATATTCCATGGTTAGATAGCCTGGATTTCTTAAAGAATATAGACAGTAGTACAGGAAATTCAGATATATTGGTAAGTGTATATAAAATGTCAATAAATGAGTGTAGGCTTGTCATTAGCTCATTATCTAATTGTTGTTAAGCCTTTAGCCTATATTAATATTTAATAATGCTTAAAATTTCAGGTCAAGCAAGTGCCGAACCAAGCTCCGAGTTCTTGGTCAAATGTTGAAGTTAACACCGACTCATACATTGAAAATGCTAATCCCTTAAAAAGAGCAGCTAAAAGAGTTAAAACTTGTCCGGTGATAGAGACGAGAAAAGCACAAGAAGAAGTATCTATTCAGCACCTCAACGACATTGAAAAAGATGAATTTGATTCATTTGGTAATGTTGTTGCTAAGCAGTTGCGGACTCTACCTTTAGAAGTGGCATTAGAATCCGAGGAATTAATATTAGCAGTTTTAAGAAAACAACGAATGAAAGTTTCAAAACTGCATAAAAATTAATTATTACTGTATGATAACACATCTCAACTATATGACATGCATAATAAATACCTAAATTATTTATTTATCTTGTGAGAAAGACACGATCGTCTATCGAAAAAAGTTTATTTGTGACACGAAAACTTTTCTTACGCATATGTAATTTAAAATCATAAATGCACTTAAATGTAAACATACAGAATATGCCGAATTAAGAAAAAAATCTGCTTACCATCGTTACCTAGAGGATAAATAAAAAAAATAATAAGTAATGAATTGATGATGATGACACGTCTAGTTTGAACGACAATGCAAGTGTCACATTCTAAATCCAATATGGCGGACTCACAAAGATGGCGGAATATGTCTTTATTTATGATGCACTCTCATGATATGGATATTAAATGCAAAGGCTTGCTGAGAAGAACACAAATTAATGACTAAATATGTCGAACTCAATTTATACAATTTTTTTATGTTTTTTCATCATATCATTTATTTATGTATTACTATAAAATTATTTTAACTTACGTTCAGCTGTAACAAAAAATATGTATTTTTGAATATTATTTGCATAAAATATTTAATTAACTCATTCTAAATTTATTTATAAAAACTTACCATAATTATCTGTAAAAAATATGTATTTTAGTAATATGTCCAATAAAATGATTAAAGTCATTATCTCATTCCATGAAGCTATATACAAAATTTATATTAAAAAATATGATTTTAAATACAATTGATATTCTTAATAATACTTTGATGACTTACGCCACAATTCACTTGCAAGCAATGCTTGATCTGGTGAAGGCAAACTGTATATATATCCAATTTGACATGGATTCCAGTGATCACATACTTCTTTGTCAGGATCGAGTTCTGTTACGAATTTGTAAGTCTGCAAAAATAATAATTTGCTTACAAATTTATGAACAAGTCTATGACTGAAAACCTGAATCAATGTGACAAAATTAAGTTTGCTTGCGGTATTTAACCCACTGTTTGTTTTAGTCAATTTAGTAGTCCATGTAAGATCAAAAGGATCATATAGTGGCTGATAGCGCTATGAGCACTGTGCATTGAGTAATCTGTACTGAAGAATACGCTATACTTTATGCTATACGAGTGTAACTTTAAAAATAATTGCTTATTTTTGAGTTTAAAAAGTTTTATTAAGATTCCACTAACTGAACAAGTTCATAATAAATACTGGATCTATGTAGCACGACATAACTCCTGTTTGAAAGAAGTGGAATTAGTATGCTAATCCTTGCATATTATGTATCCGACGAACTTAAAGTATTGACCACCTGCAGGCATTCAGTACAATTTTGTCGACGGTAAACTCACGTGCGCCCACAATAACAAGCGTGGATTTACTAAGAAGATTGGCTACATAAACTATCTTCGTAAGCATCAGCGCTAAGCAGACTAGAAGTCGAAGTCGCCAGGACCGAAAACGGTTGCACGAATCATCATTATGAATGCGAAAATATTCGTTACTTTGTTATGGAGGGTCATGCTCTACTTTTTACCCAGTATTTTATTAGCGGCCTGCATTGTAAGGAGCAAAGCTCTACTTATAAGAGTAACCAAGTTCGCTTACTCTATCGGGATAGTATCGATAGTGAACCACAACATCATCAGTATCTTCTAAAGCACATTTGCTGGTAGTGTAGTTAAGTGACGTTCTCTCAATCGGCGCACAACCAATTACAGTAGACCCATTACGAGGTAGATCAGGGCCTTCTATTTTATGTCCTAAAATATTAGAAAAATAATGTATCCATCATATCAATTTAGCATAAAAAACCACTTCAATATTTAATTGCGTTTTGTGTGTATAAGATAACAAAAAAAATTTGAATTGATTATAAATTGATAAAAAGATAAAAAATCGTACGAAACGAAAACAAATTGCATAGGCAAATTGATCTTCTGAGATTTTAAAACTTAATTTTCAGTTATTATTTTTATACTTACTATTACAGAAGAAGTATTTATTTTCAGCGACATATAACTCTTTATCTTCAGCACTAAGACAGGAGTCGTATATAATTTGAGTAGGTTCTACATCTTCTTCACACATTAAAATACCGGAACCGTCTGGTTCCTTAGGCGCTCGGTTAGAAGGGCAACGGTAGAGCATTCCTATAAGGTTTTTAAAATTTTGAATATTTATTTATTTTACATATTACATTAAACATTTCAATAAACATGAAAAACAAAATTTTATGAGGGAATATATTTTATTTAGCATTATGACCTTTAAAGCAGAATACAATATAATTTTCAGATGGATTTTACTCTCAAAACAACTAGACATAACGAATACACAAACCTTTTCTTATGATTAGGGGTGGTTTGTTCCTTATCTCTGCGATAGTTACACCCTTCTCTCCATTTTGAATAGCCGTCATTATTCTTTTGTATAGCGTTGTACGTCTTTCTTGTTCTGCTATTATATATGGAAGAAGTTCTTCCGAGAGAACATCAACTTTTTTCCTAGCTTCTGCATTCATCTAAAATTTTATTTAGGTTCAATAGAAACAGTATGATAGTTTACTGTATAATTTTAATTGTTTCTTTAAAATATTTCTAATTTTATTTTGTCATCATTTCAGCTTACCCTATCAGCATCTTTGTTGAATTTTATTCCAGTGCCATCCTGAAAATTATTTAAATCACAATTACATCAAGTAAGGCTCTATTTCTTCATCCATCCATTTTTAATTTAAGAATGTAATATTTTCCACTGGTCAGTTTTGATTTTGATAGAAATATATAAAGGTAAACCAAGGCTTTATCACTAGCTATTCATTATGAGTCACTAAAATCGCATATACCATGTACTCGCATGTTCATTGTATTTCTTAAACTAGGTAAACTTACGACAGCCTGTCTTCTGACGATATTAGCCAAGTATCTACCCCTCCGAGTCGCTGGTAACAACACGCTGCCAGGTTGAACTTCATCCCCTGTCTAAAATAAGTAATCATTTTGACATTGTTTCGACTATGAATATTAATGTAAGATAGTTAGATATTCCGTACTAACCCACGTTATAAATTAATCATTAGTTCCACGTAAGTACCATATAATGGACAATATGCGTATTTTTTATATGACAGTATATATATTTTACATAAATATAATTTGCATATCTACTACTGAATATCAAAAAAATCCATTTACTTAGAGGAAGAAATCACTTACCGGCTGATAGCCACATAATGAAATATCAATAAGATATAAGAATATAAAGTAAATTGATTCTTTGGTCATGATGTGTGCACTAACAGAGAAAATTATCAAAATAACCATTACCACACAATTACAGGCTGTTAGTTAAGGAACTAATTGCTTCATCAGATTGGTTTAACGAACTCTTTTATTACTCTATAACGTTAACTGTTATACCTATTTTGATAAAAAGAGAAATTTAACAAACTAAACTAACAGGTATTTTTAAAGTGGACATACGAGTAGTATACATACTAGGTATCTACTATCTGCTACGAGTAAGAATTTACTAGAATGTACCTATATTACCTTAATGGATCTACATGATAAACATTTTTAATCATTACAAAAAAGCGATGATAATTGTGATAAATTAATTCAACCGTGCTTGAGACCATTTTTTATAATGTAAGTTACTTTAGAAAAGTACTGGTTAATTGAACTCTACCAGACGTTTATTGAGATGACTATCACAAGTGTTATCTTGATTTGGTTCGGCAAAATAATCTTAGGAATACTTTAACAAAAATATCTAAATATTCTTATCTATTTAATGATAATAAATCATTAAATTTTAATATTGTACAATGTTTTATAATATTGCTTCAAAAGTATTCGATCAATTTCGTAAAATTAAGTAATTGCTCTTGAATTTTATAAGCAGGAAATAAAAACTGATATAAAATAATATATGTATAAAATAATATATGTATTTCGTTTTTACGAATACTTTTAATATTTATTGATGTTGAAACAATTTAATAATTAATAATAATTTATCTCTTTGCGATTCTAATATTATTTTATATTGAAATAAATATTATAGAAAGTAATAAAAGATATACAAATTAATTTATAGGAAAATATTTATTTTTATTCTAATAAAAGCCTAAAAATAGCAGTCTCTAAAATAGTAAAACGTAGCTACTTATATAATAATTAAAGAAAATTATTTATTGATTCCAGCCATACTGGAGAATCGATACTTTGTCTGCTTTGCGTACTGGTATTTCCAAAGACACATCTTTGTTCAGTTCCACAGGTACTTTGTGAAGATAATATGGCCTATTTGCATTAAGAAGCACTTCCTTGGTAATTGGCAATGGCAAAAGTCTTTCTACTTCAAAAGGCTTCTCAATTTCTGTCTTCTCTCTTTGTATAACAGGCACTGGAATATGTTTGATGATCTCATAAGGTACAGGGTAAAGGTGTGGAATTTTAACTTCATATGGTTCAGGAATAGGAACTAATACAGGCGTTGGTACTTCTATCTTTACCTGCTTTACAACAGGGACTGGTTTGTGCTTTGTAATCTTAACTTCATGATGAACCAGAATTGGTGGCGAATTTGCGATTGCTTCTGCTTGTACTAGTGCACTTTGTTTTTCTAATTCTGAACGATGACGTTGCCTGATAATTTTCTCGATTTCAATAGCATGTTTTTGGTCATTGTATCTTGGAGCATATTGCAATTGTAATAAAGGTTTTTCTGTCTGAATTTGAGAGAGCTGAACGTTGGAACTCTCTTTTGGCGATAATGATGCGAGCGCCTTTAATTGAATTCGGTTTTGGTCTAAAAGTGGCTTCCATTGATCTTCTAATGTTTTCTTATCCGAAACAGAAGTATATGGTAGCCATGAAAAAACTGGCCTTTCCGTTTTTCCTTGGGTATTTGGTTCTTCTGTTACCTTAGTTTCCTTGAACGTAGGATATACGTATCGGATACTTGGTTGCTCTCTAATCTTTGGTTGATTTTGACTCCAAATATTTATAGAATCTAAATTTTTTTGTTGCTTCCAGTCAACAAGTTGTTCTTCTTCTTGGTTTTTTTCATAAATAGGGATATCTGAAGCTAATACTACATTTTCAGGTTTTCGATTTTCATTTGAAGCTATTCTTGCTATCTTTATATTTTCAAACTGTTGACGAACAAGTTCTTCATGTTCTTCAAAAGTCAACTGTTTTTTTGGTTGTTGTTGTTCAATTAATTGTGGTACAGATTTGGGACTCACTAAGCCCTTGCCGGCTTTTAAAGCCTCTATTTGACTAGGTGTAAGATATAAAATAATTTCTTTTGTTACATAACGTTTTTGTGGCTTTTGTGCTGGCGTTGTTGACGAAGAGTTCGATGATTCCGCAACGGCTTCTGGCCCCGACTTTAATTCTTTTGAAGCATGAATTTCTACTAGTGCAACTAGCAAAGCGATCAATAATATCTAAAAGAGAAACAAAAAATTATAACAAAGTTACTTAATTTAAAAAAATATAAATACTATGATATTAAGTTTATAGTATTTATACACTTAAACATCAAATAGAGTATCTTGTATTTTTTTAAAAATCTCCAAAAAAACCTACAGAATAGTCCATACTTGTAGGCAGTTGCCACGAGCAGCGCTGTTGGACGTCTGATAGTAATTATTAAAGAAGAACCAATTTTATATACAAAACGTATCTTCGAAAACTAATAGATATGCACATGATTTTGGATTACGTGACATAGTTTGGTTACCAGTATACTAACTCTGACCGTATATGCAAATTATTTTTGATTCAGAATTTCCCATTAACATAACAAATTTAATTTTCACAACACACGGAAGAAGAAACGACAAATATAGACTCTTTCGATTTAATAAATATGAATAATATAATATGTAACGACAAGCTATTTTTATACTAGACTCCAGACTTACCCACGTCACTCGGTTAAGTACCTAATACTTTTTCTAAAATAAAAGTAGCCTCAGTTACTCCTTAAAAATCCAGTCAAAACCTTTTTTTCCTCTTAAAGACATTTCTAATGAGATTACTCAACTTATATAGTAAAAGCTATTATTTGTCATTTTTGATGCAAAAAGTGGACATAATAGAAAAATTTGACGACACGTTTGGTTCAGTGGGTAGTGACCCTGCTTTCTGCGCCAGCGGTCGCGGGTTCGAGTTCCGCTGGGGGCATTCATTTGTTGAGCACGAATGTTTGTACTCCAGTCATGGATGTTTATATTTATGTATTTAAACTTATATATGTGTAGTATATCAACCATCTAGCGTACCTTATCGTGGAACTAGATAGTGCTGTGTGTAAATGTCCCATCGTATAATAATATAATAATAATAATAATAATATATCTTATATTTGCACATATTACTTTAATAAATAGGTAATTAATAATTTTTGTTTAAAGTAAAGTAAATGATGACGCAAGGTGTGAAACGCAATATGAACTACATTCCTGAAATTTAAAAATACACGTACCTAGTTAAATGAAACGTAAAAAAAATTAAGTTTACATAGACGTATGGTTTTTGGAATGGGTTCTTAAATTCTGGTTAAAATGAAAAAGGCAGAGTACGTAAGTTAGGTATTATGTTATGTGATATCATGCTCCCTCCGACCGATTTCGGCCAAAGCAGCCAATCTCATTGAGACTAGCCAACGGCGCAGGAGATATTATAGTGCACAAGTATACGCGTGGACACAAGTGCACTCCCTATTCCTATCACTGTCATACCGGAGGGTGGGACGACTACTCGACACGACCAGTGAGACCAGGACCGACGGCTTTACGTAGGTACTCTCCGATGCACGGGGCGAGCACACCGCTAACTTCTCAACCCCGGGCTGATATTTAGGCTTACTAAACAGAAAGGCTCTATAACTAAACTTAGCCTGATCTGGGACTTAAAATCAGGACCTCTCGATGCTGTATTATAGCATTTTTATTAGATAAAACATATTCGATTAGCTATCTGTGAGTGAAAGTCCCGTCAAAATCGGTCCAGCCTGACAGACAAAAATTTAAAAATTGTTTTTTGTTGCTTGTATCGTATATACTTGCATATGCATTTAGTGAATAGCTGTTAATTTGAAATTAAAAACAGACACTCCAAATTTATTTATATGTATGTATATTGTATAATATTGTATGTATGTATAGATAACCAACAAAAGAAACATTGATTCATACATTATTTACATGTGAGATAAATGCACTTTTTTACAGGTTATCACATCAAGCAATAATAAGTATAAGCGAGATCATGCGATCTACTAAACAATATAGTTTAAGTATTCTTTATTGCACTTTAAGAGAATATTATACAGACATTTTAATATAATTTTATTATAATATAATAATAATTGTTAATTAAAAATAAAATAGCCTAAGTAATTACATTAAATTCCATTCTTAAAAATACATTTTAATAATAAAAAATGAAAATTATAATAGAAAATTGTAATGAATTCACAATAACATACTTATAAAAAAGTTAGAAATTAATTATAAATTGTGAATTGAATACCTACGAATGAAATATATCAGTAGTAAAGATCACTAAATATTTTTTATATTTTACTAATAAACTCAGATCGAGTTCTGATTTATATCCAACGCATCTCATACAGGTGAGTTCTTGCCTAACACAGTTCTGAATAGATTTGTATTGAAAAGATCACACTTAAACAGAAAGGTGTTTCGGGGTATACTCAATGAAAAAGTTAGCTAGAATCTCTGAACCATCGATGCCGTTGTAACATTTCTAAAATTTTCCTACGGTCTTCAGAACTGTGAATTTTAAAGAAAAATAGTCTATTTGTGTAGAATAACTTTTTCTGAACAAGTTCAATTCTGTAAATGTGATTTTTGAAATGGAGGACCACATAACACAACCGTATTCTAGTTTTGTTTGAACCATATATAGTATATGTAGGGTATTTGTTATTTTTAAACCCTTGGTGCATCTTAAAATAAAACCCAGAGATCTTTAGCCATATTTAAACAATCATCTATACGAGAAACAAAACTCAAGCGACTATCAATGATAAAACCTAGATCCCGAACGTCTCGATCAGTAATACTCCCAGGATCAGTAATACCTTTTAATTATGAGCATAATGAAAAGATTAATGATTTTTTAGGTCAATGATATACACTCATTACTCATATAATATATAAACTTGATATTAGAAGCTATTTTTTAGTAAGTTGCCTGTCAAGTTTAAGCAGAAAGATCTTTAAAATTGACGTAGATAATATTATTTTCTCTTTTCAAATTGTGTAACAGCAATTTGGGACAAATATGCGATTAGAATAAATCATGATGACGTAATGTGTAAAATCCATATTTTTAATATTTGAGTATAAATAGTCCTACTTATATTACAAAGGTGAAATTTCTAACTCATTATGTAATATTTTATAACCGATTTCTTTTTCTTTGCTTCTATTCTAGGGGGTTATGGTAATAATAATCATATTAATTTATTACTTATTTATTTATTATTTCATATTTGTTTTGCATTATTGAAAATAATCAAACAAAACTAGACTGGATCATTTTATTTTACTTATTTATATATACAGCTAATGACTAAAGTATTTACAATTATATATAGATGACTATTTGGCACGATCACGATTTCATATTAAATTACCAGCAACAGCTCTTCTTTTTGTAGTGAGTTACGTGTTTGATGATATGAATGGGGTAAGGCTTCCATACTGCGACGGGAACCTCGACGGTCTTCTCTACTGGTACATGGACCTTCTTAATCACTTCTACAGGCCTGTCTACAGGGACATGTACCTTCTTGATGACCTCAAAAGGCACATGCTTCACAACTTCCACTGGAACAGGTCTTTCTACTTCAACGTGCTTGGTTTTGTACACGGGGTATGGCACCTGCTTCACAACATCTACGTGAACGGGGTAAGGTTGTGGTACTGGTACTTTGACTTCATGGCGAACTGGCACTGGTACTGCTTGAGGCACGGCAACTTGGACATGGCGTGTTACTTCAATAGGTATACGACGGACTACATTCTGGACAACAGATTGAAGCTCGTATCTTGAATTTTGAGTTATAGGGCGACCAACAGAGACAGTTGTTCCAATAACTTTAGGGGGTCCAGCTAATGTAAGTGTTGCGCCATTAGGTCCTAGTGACGATCCACCCAAATATCCATCACCGATTCCAGCATCACCGAGTCCAGTACCACCGAGATCAGAACCACCCAGTCCAGAACCACCTAGTCCAGAACCAGCCAGCCCAGAACCACCGAATCCATTTCCACTGAGACCACCGTCACCGAGTCCAGCGCTGCCAAGTCCATCACTACTTAATCCTGTATCCCCGAATCCAGCGCCACCTAGTCCAGTACCATCAAATCCAGCGTCACCGAGTCCAGCGCTACCAAGACCAGCATCACCAAAACCACCAAGAGATGCCCCGCCTAGATCTCCGCCAGCAAAATTTGAATGTCCGAAAGATGAACCTGAATTGCCATTATAAGATGGTCCGCTACTAATATCAGCACCCCCAAAACTAGATCCAATACCATCACCTGCAGAAGGACCATTTAGATCTATCGACCCAGATCCTGATAGAGATGGAGCTGGTGGTCCATAAGATGATGAAGGTGGACCGTATGATGCTGATGGCGCATTTTTTGCAGAGTTTACATAAGAATCGCCATTGTTACCAGTCAATAGTCCTGCTGTGACACTATAAACTAATGCTGACAGAAAGACTGCCCTAATCTGAAACAATGATATCTTTTATTAATATAACACGTCTTTTTATACATACGATAATTGATACTGTAAAGAATATATGTTAAATTTTTTAAGTCATCAACTTACAAAAAAGGCCATGGCTGTTAGCTAAGCGCTTAAAGCCAACTAGAATAAGTTGATGTTGTGTGTTCCGAGTTTCGGAGGTTTGTGATTTGATAACAGAACCTAACCACATATTTATACTGCTCATAGGCGTCGCTCTTTCGATACACACATGAATAAATTAGTCCGACGGATATCGTCGTAAGCGATGTCATGTGCGATTTTTATAATATTAATTTGAATAAATCACCAAATCATATCAAATCAACTTTCTGTTTACACCAGCATATGTTTTACTATAAATTAAAAAAATGATTCATTTTTGAGTGTAAAATTATAAAAAACACAATTAAAATTAAATTAATTATTATAAAATATTTAAAATTACCTCCAAAACATTAAATTAACAAAGATGTAAAGTCTCGCAGCCTCGTAGCCTTTTAATATATACCTATATATGTATTATTATATATTTAATTATAGTAATCTTTACAATCTTTACATAATATCAATAAAAACATTCATTTGCTGCAGCTGCATACATATTGTATTAACTAATAAAATTAACTACGAGTAAAAGTAACTACTAAATAGGAGCAGCATTACTCAAAAAATGTTTGAAAGATTATAATTATAAACAAATTAATGGTTTATTTGACGAAAAAATCTATGAAATTTTATTACTTCTGTTTAAGAAATAACGGGAACAATAACTTATAACACAAAGCTAGCGAACCACCTCGCTCCGCTCGGATTCGTCCACGTAAATTTTAAGAGTTAGTATAGATTTTTCAGAAATTATAAATTTTCCCATATTAAAAAAGGTATCTTATGTGTTGACCCGGTTAACTAGTTTATATCATAGCAAATTTCATCAAAATCTATTTAGTGATTTTCTCGTGATGCGTCCCCAGACAGACAAAAACTCTACATACTATAGATTCAGCCTCTGTATCGATCGATAATATTTCAATAAGATAAGTATTTCAAAAAGGTGAAATTTTATTTAGTGTATCTTGAAATTTTAATAAAGGTTTTGCTTTCGATTTCGAAGCTTATCTGCACGAAAAACGCCGAGCGATGTTGGGCGCCTAGATACTGAAATAATTTATATTAGTAAGAATCTTTGTTTAAGCTTTTATTGAGGACTCATATATATACATACTTATATAGTTATTGAAGTCAATAAAATACTAATCGATAAGAGTCATAATATGAATAATATCTAATCAGTCATTAGAGCAAAATCCGTAACAAGTTTAATTAAATTATATAATATTCGTAATAAAACCAACTTGTTTTAAAACATTTGTGATTGAGTTTTGGTATATCTACTTCATAAAATTAGCATTTAACCCATATTTTAGTTAATTTAAAATTAATAATTCATGTGATGTAATAACTTGGCATTAGTCCCTTTGTTGAGCAACTTTTAGTTAAAACCAGTTTGTCGTTTCGTTTCTATTTCACCGTGTTATGGGAAAATTTATGTAGATGAGTAATGAAATACCATCTGGCCGATATTTCGCCTTACTTCCGGTGTCATTCTGTGTCACTACTTTTACGTAATTATAATGCAAATATTATATTATGTTTAAAAAGCGGGACTATGAAAATATTTCGTAAAGGTGTGTGTGACTAACCAGTTTCCAGTTATTACAGATTTGATCCCAATCTTCACACAATGAATTGCGGTATAGCTGTTTGAGTAAGTTACGCAGCAACACCTAGGTACAACATCATTGTAATTTCACTAGCAAAAAGCTGATCTTCGTGAGGGCTCGAGTGCAGTTTTTCGAACGGGTAATAATTTTTAAGACAGTTGTTATGTTCATTTTTTAATGGTTATAAAATTATATTTTTACAGACTACACATCTAGATCTAGATATGAAGTTAAATTACTATGATAAAGCACAAATATATGCGTGGTATTTTTTCAGAAAGAGTACCACAAAATGCTCAGGTTGTGGGATAGTGTTAGGTTAGGGTAGTGTTTGATACGTAATCAACTGCCATCAAATTTTTTTAAGGTCAACGGACACTTCAAAAAAGTATATTAGAGGATTAAAACTTACTCAAGAATAAATCAACAATAAATCAGAAACTTGGTGTAGAAAAGTATGCAAATTAGATACTTAACCTTTTAGACTACCACAAAAAATATTTGTAAAGCTCTCGCACTACTCACCATATTTGTATCATTTTCTATAATGGCCCAAAATTCAATGATATTAAACATCACTCTTTAAGAGGTATATGGCTCTAATATACTCGTATGTAATATAACTTATAAGAATAATGTACATGGAGGATAGCTCGCAGTGTCTGACACGACGAAACTTTTTTTTTATGGGAAAAAGGGGCCAACGGGCAGGAGACTAAAGTGATCACCACCGCGCATGGACATCTGCAACTCCGCAGGGCTTGCAAATGCGTAGTTGGCCTAAAATTAGATTTAATACTTATATTGAGCTGGGTAAGTGTTGAGATGGGTACATGAGATCTAAAACGTGTTATCTACAATAAACTACGAGTACCGTAACATAAACATTATAAAAAAGAAAGTTTTATTTTTGTTTCACTTATCATGTTTTACCTCTAATACTCCAATAATGCAAAATTTTTTATTTTGATAAAATTGTCAGAAATCAATCGGTTGGTAACCCATTGAATTGCTTTATCGGCGTGAGTCTTCTTAACGGTTTAAAATAAAGTATCAGGCTTATGAAAAGTTCTAGGACGCAAAAACGTACACAGTAGCGCTAATGTCATGAGTAAAGTATGCAAATTGTTAGTTTTATGTAAAAGGTGACTTAAATAATGTGCGCTATGGATAGATATATTATGTTAATACATCGATAAAATGTGAAAGCGTCATAATTAGAAGTTCAAATAAACATTTTTTTTGAAGTACGTGACAACAGTGACAAGGCAAAGCCCATATATTAATAAGTCCATTAATATATTTAAGAATACAGCATAAATTGATGCTGTCTTAAATCCTCATTTTGGCTTCTTGTTAGGTTAACTCGATAATTCAAGTTATTGTTTTACCATTGCCAGAATATTCACTTCCTATTCATATTAAAATAAGCACAAAGGAATATGAAAGTTAAATTAACTTATTAGTTTTTTTTAAAAAGATCAATTAGGTATATTTTAATATTCTCGAAAATGTTATTCCGTTTGACAAAATCGCATATCTAATAAAAAAGCCATCAATTAGATTCTTAGCAAGTAGGTAATTGGTAAAAAAATGAAATTCAATGGTTAATAATGTTTTTTTAAATGTTAAAATAAAATCAAGTACAGTACAATCAAAGTACACTAATATTATAATGAAAAAGACGAGACGAGATGATTACATGATATGTATGTGTCTATAAACTAAATTCATTTAATTTCTGGTTTATCAAAGTTCTCTATAGTCAAAAGCACATTTTAAATAAATATTCTACTTAATTGAGGATAATTTAATATATTTTACAAACCTAATTATTACATTTAGATACAGACACCAGATTACATAGACAGACAGAGGATTAAGTATTCTGAAAAATTTGATTAGAAGTCTAAGTAATTAGTTTTGTTGGGAAAACTTTTTTGCAACTGTGATTGTGATGTATGGATTCAATTCTTTTTAAACCAACCCCATGAAAAGGAGAGTTAACTCTAAAATATTCTGAATTTTAAATAAGTAATACAAATCCTTATTTGTAATCTTATTCTTTAAAAAATATATTTAGTCATTTATAATTAGGTCATTGATTGATCTCAAAACTATAAAACATGTAATCATAACTTGCATCTAAAAATATTTTGAAAACTTTTCATGTTATATTAAATAATTATTTAATTATTATTATATTATTTTAATTATTTTTATAAATTACAAAAGGAAATTCATTTAATTATTTATCTATGAAATTTATATTTAAAAGGATAATAAAGAAAAAATAATATTCTTTGGATAATTTTTATTTATGAAGTAATGAAAATTAAAGTACTATTTACAAAACGAATAGACGATGAATATACAATTCGTTTTCCTAAATTAATGACTTAGTTATCACCCTACATTGCAGCCTCTAGATGAGCTTTCGACATGAAATATATTTACAAGTATACCAACTAGGTTGCATTGCGAATGAAGTATTTACATTAGCTGGTCCAACTCACCACCCGTTTGACCAGCCGTTTGACCACCCATGACCGTGACTAGAGCCGTGACCGTGGCTAGAATGGCTGTGAGCCTTATGATGAACCGTCTTAATTACTGGTACTGGGTAAGATTTCACAACGTGAACGGGAACTTTGACTAATTTCACAATTGGGACCTCAACAATTTTCTCAACTGGCACTGGGTTGTCTACAGCTACTTGTACAACTTTTTCGACTGGTACTTTAACAATTTTCTCTACTGGGTAAGGTACGGGTTTGTCGACTTTCACATGTTGGATCTTTACAACGGGGACGGGGATATTTCTGACTACTGGTACTTTTACTGGGTACGGTTGAGGCACAGGGATTTGGACGGTTTGACGTACTGGCACTGGGACAGGTTGGGGTACTCTGTGTGTAACTTCACGAACAACTTGATAGGTTTCATCACGCACTCGATATTGTGTAGGAGCGCCGTTGTTGTTAGCGAGACCATGGATTTCAGTGATTACTGGGGCCTTAGGGCCTGGAGGAAGTCCATTACCTCCAACAAATCCAATTCCCCCTAAGCCTTGAGAGGAGAATGCATCCCCTGACCCTTGTAAAATGTTTCCTGGTCCTGACAAAATACCTCCAGATCCTGATAAACCAAAACTTGAGCCAGATACACCTGGTCCTGAAATACCAATTCCTGCTCCAGGCAGTGCAGCTCCAGCATTAATAGGTGGTGCAACTAAGCTTCCACTGTATCCTTGTTCAGGTATTCCACCTCCAATATATCCATCACCGGAAAACTTGGCTGATGGTAATGAGCCAGGCGGGAAAGAGCTCGGTGAAAAACTAGACGATGGTTTTTTACCTTTAAGTGCTAACCGAGCAATTAAATCGAGATCTACATCCTCGCCTGTCCATGCGTAGCAGCTACTCAGTAGGATGGCTAACGAAGTCAATATTGTCTGTAAATAATATTAAATTGTCAAAATTTTGGTACGGAAAAATAATATTCATAATATCTTTTTCTTATTTATTACTTACAAGGGTAGCCATGGTATCTAGCTAACCGCTGGCCACTTAAGTAAACTTGTCTGTTCTACTACAAGCTGGGCTTGTATGTGTTGTTTTGGTTATTTTTGTCATACTTATATAGTCGCGTCGTTTATTAGTATGTAATACGTCACCGAATTCAAGCAAAAAAACTGGTTCCGATACACCTTTCCTTTTCTAACGGATATACTATTCATCTGAATTAATTCCACTGCCGATTACTTAATATTAGGTGTCCTACTGAGAAATATAGGCGCATCTCTAATGTTATCGATTGCCTAATAAGTGACACAGTGAGAAGAGCTTATGTTAATGTAAATTATATTAATATTCTATATGTTTATTATATATTTTAGATATTTTCAAAGTTTCTCTTACTAGATTAAAAGGATTTAAATAATTACTAATTTAAAATAATTCTTAACCATTATTTACCTCTCTCACTCATCATAAAACATACAATTCGTTTGTGCGTTTGTAATTAAAAAACCACAGGCTCTACCCTTTTTTTATCTTTACAAATACGTAATCCAGATATCAATTTGTTTAGAACGAGTATTTAAGAGCTTCATCGATAGAATTTTTACGAACAAATTCATTAATTACTTCGCATTCAAGCATTTTTTTTCTTAGGGCAAGGATAGATAGGATAGATCCAGGATACAAGCGATTCATAACGAATTTTACAATCAGAAATTCTTACTGCATTTTCGGAGCAATTTTTTTTTCATTTACGAACGTTTATAAAATTTTAGGGACCGCAATGACGGAATTCCATTTAAATGTGTTTATATATATTTAATGTGTGACCTTAAAACTTTAACCCCCATACTACAGATCAACACTAGTAAATAAGGCGGGATCAGCACAAGGTACTGTGAATAGTAATTTTCAATTATATATTTAGCGAATTTCTTCAATGGACAATGCTCTGGACAAGGTATTGCGTTTAGAAAGCGAGACATGCCTACGCACACGCATTCGTCTTCACCGTATCTAAAGTGTTCCTTGACGTTTAATAAATATCAACTGTAAAGGGAAAATTAAACACTGGTTATAAATAACTTTGTTTATTTAATAATATTATATATATATACCTAATTATTTAATTTTAATTAACTAAGGTTGGTATTTAAATTGCGTTTAATAAACATAATAAATAATATTCTATGTGCATGTAAGACAAAGAAAACAAAATCTAAACGAGATTTAGAATTAGGATTTCGGATTCCGCTGAAAAAATTGAACGTACTTAACTATGGACGAACCCGAGGATCAACAAAGCAAGGGTGTTAGTCGCTAGTTTATTATAATAATTATTATTGTAACCATCTTAGTTACATTTTACGTAGCAATAATACACTCAAGGGTATTAATCTTTATAATTACTTATTAGCAAGTGAAATTTAAACTTGAGAGAAAATGATTAATATCATAATGTCGTGTTTTTCAGTGCCTGAACACGCACTTATTATGTAACAATTAACATTACTCCATGACATATAAGAAAGTATATCAACTCTGTTAATATTTTAGGGTATAGTATTATGATTTGTTGTTTTGTTTACTTTTATTTGCTTTATATGTATAAATATATATCCTATTGTTAAAAACTTTTGTATGGGTTGTGGTATGATATAACATTCATTCAGTACATTTTTAAACACATTGCAGTTTTTGAATATTTAAAACTATTCATTCCCATAGCTTCACTCGGGTTCGTCTGTAGGTACGTAGTTTCGAATGTTTTTTTTTTGGTTTTCCGTGCTCTTTTAGTAAATTACCCCTAAATAAAACAAAAAAAGAATTATTCAAATCAGACCAGCCGTGTTTAAGTTTACTAACTAACGAACAGCAATTTATTTCTATATAGGTAACCTAGACATAAATACAAAAATGGTTTTTTTAGTTTTACTTTATTAAAAAAAGGAGAAACGTATTTTTGCTCAGAAAATATATTTTGGAGTAAAACTATTGATATTTGATATTTTCCAAGATTTTCATTTAACTAGATTATGTATATATGTAGTTTTTCAATAAAAATAAAACAAAGTTATCTTAACATATTTTTTATTACAATATCAACATTATAGTATAAAGAAGCAACAAATATTGTAGTATCTTTTCACATTAAAAATATTATTTACAAAACTCTAATACATATTTCTTATATCTAAGGTACTATTTACAAAATAAACACTTTAGGTAAATGCGATATTAATGATAATGCTAATATATTATGTATGTATGTGTAAATGTAGCATCAAACTGCTATAATGTACAAAATTAAAATATATAAAACTTATTCTCCCTTTCACTCTTTCTTAAACATAGTGTAAACAATTTGTGTCAGAAAACATTGTCTTAGTGATAGTTGCGATTTATGAATTATCTTATTATTATACCTACAAAAATGGTAATTATCTTTAAAACATATTTTTTTAATTTGATAAAATCATTACAGCTGCCAGTAAATGCCTTATTTCCTCGAACTTAATATTTGCACTTTCGTAAAGTCCTTTGACAAGGCTATTCGTGATTTTTTTGCTAAGTTGTTTCCTAAGAATACATTAATTGAATGTATATATAGATTAGACATAATATAAATATTAACTTTCTTCTGTTCCTCAACTTCTGTTTTAAAATATTTAAACTTTGTACAGTTTTTATCGAATAATTTATTCTGTTCTTTCCTCAACAATATCCGATTTATCTTCCCCTGCTGAAAAAGACCGCCTCAATGAACCGATGTCATCATCCATATCAGCTTCAAATAATGGTTCAGTTTTATAAACTCTCAACATTTTTGGTTTTATAACACGTCTTCGATGAATAATTTTATCGCCTTTGTATACTGTTCTATGGCGTGAGCTATGGGGAGGTGGAGGCTTAAGGAGAGGGTAAGGCTCGTCAAATTCCGATTTAGGATATTTTCTCTTATAAGAGTAACGATTGGTTGTGGAACTTGGACGTTTGTGCCTCTCATTTGGTGATCTATGACTTGAATTAAACGTGCTTTTATGTTTATCATCATCTAGATTGAATTCTTCAGTTGAATCAGTTATATCGGATACATCTGTATTTATTTCATCTTCTTCTACAACGGCGCCTATCGGATGATGATTCGATGAATCTGCAATAGGAATAGTTTCTGATTCCTCTTCACTACGCGAGTATTTTACGCCTTGATAAGGATAGCGTCCATTATTATACATATCATAAAACGAATTGCTAAACGGATTTAGGACACCATTGTTAAAAGTCATCGGATTATTGTCATTCTGATATTGAAGAAGTTGTTGCAACTGCGTAATATCGAATTTCATTGGTAATGGTTTATTTAATTCATTTCGCATAGGTGTCATTTGGCTCTCATCAAAACTTTGTTTACCTTTTAACATATCTGCTACTAGTTTAAGATCCACGTTGTAAGGGTTGGCAACTTTAAAACCATTAATTGTTGATATTAAATTACCAGCTTGTATTTCAGTCTCAGGTCTGTTTACATTAGAGTTGTGTTGCTTATTAGCCATTAGCTTATGAAGTATTTCAGATGCAATATCTATGTGATGATTTTCAACGTCTTGATTAATACGACTTGGTAATGGTGTTGGTATATTGCCTTGTTCTAAACCGTTACTATTACGATTTCGCTGTGTCTCCGAATTATAGCTTTGTGTTAATCGATAAGGAATATCGTTAAATTTTAGTAAATTATTTAAATCAGAAGTAGTTTGAGAACGTTGGCCAGTATTGGCCAATGACTGAGATTTGTCATAATGATTATTTACTATTTGGTTCGCGAATTTTAAAGACTGAGTTAATTCATCAACAAAACGTTTATTTCCTGAATCTAGGCCGATATCTGATGATGTTTGATGTTTTCTATAATTTTGCTCAAATTGTTTCATTTTATCTAAAATGTCATCCGGTTTTGATTTAATTGTATACAATGTATTTTTGTCTTTGTAATATGGATCATTTACTTGTTTTAAAAATTGTTCCCGAGTTTGTTCCGAAGGATCTTTATAATATTCAAAATTACTATATCTATTACTTGAATCAGCATCAATGGGTTTTTTAATAGATGAATCGGAGTTTTGTACAACATTAGAAACATCGATTGGAACAATATTTTTTAGTGCTTTATGGTGATCAAATGGTATTTTGTGCCTATTTTCTAAAATTTCTCTGTTGTTCATATATTGAAAAGGACCCGATGTAACAACTTCAGAATTTATATTTCCATATGAATTTACACTATCGCCGTATTGTTTACTTCTTTGTTTATCATTTTCATTATTGTAGTATGAATTAAGATTATATGAATTTTGCATCAAGTTATTATTGTAATGAGCATTTGACAATAATTTGTTTGCTTCAAGTTGTTGTTTGTATTTCTCATGTGCTTTAGCAGCTGCTTTTGCAAATTCTTCGGCTTCTAATTTTTCCGTTACTGGTTTAATATTTTGTTCTACGCCATACGCTTTACTGGAATCCATTTGAAAATTGACTTGGCTAATCGCTCCTGTCTCAGGTTGTAAGCTATGAAATTGATACTGAAAGTAATTATTTTTTGTTGATATTTCTGGTTCCAGTGACGATTTTTTTTCCGATAGTTTCCATCCATAATCACCGTGGGAATAAACATCTGACTGACTCATATCTTGCTCAGAGTCTCTAGCTTGGCTTTTTATATTATTATAAAGATTATAGTCAGGTTGTGCATAATTTAAAAACAAGTTATTTGCTGCAGCTACACTACCAAGGCGATTTGAGTCGCTATTTGTTAAATCTGAGTTAGTTTCTTGCCTATTGTCACGTTGGTTGCTATTATATCTATAATTTTGATACGGTTTCTGAATATATGTTTCAGATTTACTCAAAGGAGTTTGCCAATTGCTTTGCAAATGCTCAGGATATATAGCTGTATTAGGTGTCATAGTAGACGAGGGAAAATCATTTTGATATTGATTTTGAGATTGCAATGGATACTTTATTCCATTAACCGAGTTGTCATAGTGGTCAATCTGCATCGCCTTACCATATTCATTGTTTATTTCATATTTACTTCCAACTGTAGGTACTCTACTGTTACTGTAATCTATGGTTCCTGGTTGAAGATTTGACATCGGAGAGGACACATATTGCTGTAAGTTTTGTGGACTAGAAAGGTATATTGGGGAAGAACTAGAGACGTATGTGTTTGTTGGAGTACCTATATACTGATGGCTTGGTAACGGTGTAGATTGATAAGGAGAAACTGGAGTACTTTGTGTTTGTTCAACGTTATATACATAAGGGTTATACTGATACGAATTTATATTACTTTGATAAGTTGGGCTGTATAATTTTGGATCCGTAGTTGATAATTGATTTGACTGCTGGTCATAATTAGAGGCCGGTAAAGTTGAATATAGATATTGTGGTTGTGGTGTAGCTGTATAAGGTGAGGCAGAAACTTGAGTACTCAGTTGTTGCTGTTGATGATATTGATTTTCTGCCCTCATTTTTTGTAAAAACTCTTCTGGAGGTAAAGAGTATTGCATTGCTGGATACTGGTTACTTGATCCTGTGGCACTATCTTGTGCATCTTGCGTTTCTTGAGACGACTTTTCATTTTCTTGCTTTTGTTGAAATGGGTTTTTAATCCGATATACTTTTCTAGTTCTGCCTCGGTCAATTCGGCTATAATCACCATTATTGTCAGCAGCCATGTGATAATGAAGGTTGGCCGAATTCATAGACTGACTATTCGGTTCCCCTTGCATAATATTTGTACTGTAACTAGTTTCTGATTGTCCATCATTAATAGAGTATTGCTGTTGTAGGTGGAGAAAATCTTGATCGCTAAAGCCATCTTGACAGCCAGCTATTTTGATAAGAAAAATTGCGACTAGTATCCGTATCTGAAACAAAAAATAAAACAATGAATGTTAGATTACTTCTCTAATTTGTTATCTTATTTTACACTTATCCTCATGTTCAAGCTTAACTCAGTCAGTCTATACTCGTAGCAAGAAAACATCGTATATAAATTATTTAAAATTACGAGTCACTCGTTCTAAAATGTCTAGTATAAAATGCGCAAACTTGACCTCGATGAAAGCAATAGCATTTGCACATTTACTATTACTAACTTTAATATGTTAATGTAGAAGTTGTGAATAATTAACTGAATGAGTGTTTTTCTTATATTCACTTTGGGACCGATTTTAATTCTTTTTTTACATGAAAAAAGAATAGGTACATTGAAATTACAATTTTATACTTGAATATACATATATGTAGATAAAACAAATGTAACCTTAATTATTATGAACACCCTAGAATGTTTAATGTAATTCCAAATAAAAATATATTATTCCTCAAATTGTCTGAAATTTTGAGTGTTTTTTCTAAAACGATACATAATTATTACTTTAAATAATAAAAAATTAAGAACTCTCACTATTCACATAAAAGTATATAAATGATCCTTCAAATAAATACATAGTACCTACTACAAAACATTTACTGTACAAAAGCATACCGGTTTAAAATATCTTAAGTAACAGGCATTAAATTACTGTAATTCAAACATAAATAAATCTCTTCATATATTATTCATTAAGTGAAATTGTATACTGATGTCAATTTCCTTTGGTGAAGTTTAGTTACAGTGTTTCTAGAGAGGGCGAGGGGCAAACGATAACCTTCACCTAAGATGGCATGACTAATACAGAATACTTCCTTTAAATCGCTATTATCGACGGTTCAAAATATCGTGAGAATTTGCAGACTTACAGGCGCCCGCGCAGATTTTACTTTCTCTTAGGTTCAATGTTGTTTTTGTACTATAACATATTGTTTTATTTAGCCTTGTATAAACTTATCGCCAGAGACATAATAGTTATTTTGACTCCAAATGAACAAAATTAATGCGTAAGAAAGGGTTTATCCATTGTAAATCAATAATAAAATTTTAGTACCAAAAATATTGTGGTAATAATAATTTAGGATAAACTTCGATCGATCTGAAATTTGGTATAATAACGTATTTTGACCTTACTAATCATGAATATCATAACGGAAATTGGCGCAAACGCCATTTTGAACATGAATATTAATTAAATAATACAAGAGATAGGAAGGCTCTTTGGTTCTAACTAAACTTTAAGAAAGACTTACTAAGTATATCAACATAATATAATATGTAAATATTGTTATCAACAAAAGGCAATGTTAAAGGTCATCGCGACAGATGAATCTTCAATGTATTTTCTCTGCCCTTTGGAAGTCACGACAAGGATGCAGGGAAAGCTTTTAATAACGAGTTGGAGTTAAGTACTATATTTACTAAACACGCTTGATTTATAGACCCGCTAATGCTTCATCATTTGAACATAAATAAACATTTACTAAATATTACTTATTTTTATCTACCGATATTTTGTTTAGTAGATTTAGTGGTATAAATAAAAAAATATTACAGTCGAAATTCTACCACTAGGCGAATCTACTATTCGCCTATTACTAAGTTATACTTATCTATGTTTTATTAAAAAAAAATAGGAAATAAACCTGTTAAATATTTATTATTTAAATATTTTCAAACATTTTTTAACACTACTCATTCTATTAATTAGCAGTATCCAGTTAATACTTATCACGCACACAAGTTCTTGACATAAACATAATATATTTTTAAGATTTTCATTTCTTCTTTTCTTATATCTTTTTCTAATAATCATTAAAACATTACTTAATTTTAATTAACACCTAATATATGTTTCAAAAATCTATATAAATAAAAATAAATGTCGGTAAGAGCAAACTTGAGAATGGCTCGACCAATTCGGACTTTTTATATGTTCCTTAAGGCATACGGAAGGTTTTAATAATAAAAAAGAAAAATCAAAGTTTTTTATCAAAGTGTTTCTTTCTTTGTTTCAAAGCGATAGTTCATATTTATAATTTAGCTTGAACTTGAGGTACCTATAATAATTAAGTAAAAGAAGAGGATATATACTTAATTCTAATTGCTAGCTTAAGTTAACATAATATATGTTAATAGGGTTGTTAAAAAGTCCTCTCACTATTACTAATTCACCTTACATATTAATTTCAACCTGTTATAGTCGTCTAACGAAACCGTCACATAAATATTAATGATAAAACACTATTTTATGAATATTGCATATTTCAATACGGTGACATCTTACGAATCTTCATTGCACAAGAAAGTTATGACATATGTAGGCTGTATTTTAACATAAGTGGAATAACATCTCTAGATGTTTACAGTGTTTTTTTAAATGCTGTATTGGACCTTTTATAGTTTATTACCCACTTACTTTTAATAGTTTAGTGTATTGTAGCAATGTAAAAAGTAAAAAACTACTAGGCTATATGAATTATGGCGAATGTATAAAAAAGAGAAGCCAGAGAGATCATTTTATTTAAATATAAAACGAATTATAAATAATATATTCTAATTTATTATTAAATAATCACATTGATTTTTATCTCCGTTAAATGGTGACATTTAGGAGGTGATGTGTAACACAAGGAATTCTATAATTTCTCCTTGGCCCGCGGAAGAAATGGAACTAAGTAATATATATTGAGAAATGTATTTAATATGAAAATATAAAGAATTGCATTGATTTCACTATGTAAATATAAAGGAATAAGACATAATCCATACAGAAATAAGATCAGTAAAACTCTTTTCGCCCTGATTATATTAAATCAATTTATTGTACTCGTGTACCGTATTGCATTCGGTAAAAATAAATAACTTCGTCTATATCTTCTGCTCTATGACAATAAATAACGGAAATTTCAAATTTAAACCTTAAACATTCAATCGGACTATGAAGACTCATCGATTTTGATCGAGAACAATACATTGTATTGTTATGAAAAAGCTAAGATTTATAGAGTTGTCCTTAAGTGGGAGTGTACCTAAGCAATCTGGTTCGATTATATAATAAATATAAATATATGATATAACCCGTAGAAAGTAAACCATGGTTTTCTACTCAGACACTAAGGTCAAATTTTTACTCACAACTAATTTTCAACCGCACTGTGAATGAACTAGTTTAAATAAAATATATAAAAATGCGGAAAAAAAATGATTATGTTTTTAACTAAATGCTTTAACTGAAATATTATGCCTGTTTTATAAATGAAACTATCTTTTCGGATTTATCGCGGATTTATTTAGATTTTTGGAGCCTTTCGAATGTTTTACAGTAATTATGGTCACGGGAGAGACGAAAAATCCGAAAAGATAGTTTCATTTATAATGTCAAATTTTCGCGTAAACCTAAGAAAGTATTAGGTATACCTGTATTAATTTTCCAATGCTCTTTATGTGTAAGTATTTCCTATGCGATGTTAGCATATTGCATAACTAACTCAAGGATAGTTGAGTCACTTTGATATGTAACGTATTTTATTATAAAAACATAAATTTAAAACGTTTTAGCTGTTTTGAGTAGTCAAAGTATTCAAAATTTTGAATACTTTGACTTTATTTGTAGGATGTGGTGTTGTACTCACAACAATTTTTATTTATATTTTCATATCCTCAAATTACTTTCCTTAGTATAACTTAGTCTATAGTTATTTATTATAGGTCATATAAAAGGAATATTCATTGTGGCTTCTACACTCGTGAGCAAAAAAATCGACTCAGACGACACATCTGTAGTCGCAAGTCACTGGAAAAAAAACTGAAAGCAAATATATTTTTATCATAGTAAAATCTTAAAGCTGCTAGTATTAGCTTCAAAATGATATAAAACATTGTAAGGTTTATTGCTCACACAACCTAACAATATGCTGTGATAAGTAACCACCCTTTTTACGCTTGTTTACAATAGTGCTAATTAAGGGTTACTGACCCATATAAAAGGTTATCTACCTTACCCACCCTTATCAGTTAGCCGTCAAACGTCAACCGATACACATCTCCGTTATTAACAATCAAGAATTCTACCTGAAAATGGACACAACAAGCGATTTAGCAGCTCAAGCGATCACCCTATTGCGACAAGGCCAGAGTCAGCGTGAAGTGGCACGTGCACTGAAAATGAGCCAGTATGCTGTTTCCAGAGTTTACCGTCGTTACCAGGAGATTGGTGGCTTTAATCAAAGACGCGGTTCCGGTAGAAAAAGGTGCACATCAGAGAGAGATGACCAATTTATTGTCAGCCATCGTTAAGAAATCGGGCCCTCACTGGCGTTCAAGTCCAACAAGAGCTCAGAGAAACGCGAGGAGTAGCTGTGAGTGGCTGGACAATCAGAAGACGACTTAAGGCAGCTAGGCTTGAGCCAAAAAGTCCAGCTACTGGCCCCAAATTAACCCCAGACCACCGAGCAGCCCGCCTACGTTTTGCTAGAGAACATGTTGATTGGACTGACGAACAATGGAGGACCGTTCTCTTCTCAGACGAAAGTAAAGTGTGCTTGCATGGTAGTGATAGAAGAGGACGAGTCTACAGAAGACCTGGGGAAAGATTCGCGCAGTGCTGTATCAAAGAAAATGTTGCTTTTGGAGGAGGTTCCTGGATGGTGTGGGCCGGCATTTCAAGCGAGGCAAAAACCGAGTTGGTTTTTATTGAAACTGGCGGTCGAATGGGAGGATTGACGGCGATCCGATACATCGAAGAGATTTTAGAGGATCACGTCGTTCCCTACGCCGGTTTCATTGGCGAAAACTTCGTCCTAATGCACGACAATGCCCGTCCACATACTGCAAGTTCCGTCCGGCAGTATTTACAGGAGGTCGCAATTGCCGCTATGGACTGGCCAGCGCGTAGCCCGGACTTAAATCCTATCGAGCATTTGTGGCATGATCTTAAAAGAAAAGTTCAGGCTAGAAATCCTGCACCAGACACGATGGCGGACCTCAAAGCAGCGCTAATCGACGAATGGAATAGCATCGAACAAGATCGAGTAAGGAAACTTATTCGATCCATGAAAAAGCGATTGGAAGCTGTTATTAGGGCCAGGGGGGGAGCAACACTAAATATTAAAAAAATAATTTTAATTAAATTATTGTTTTGACGAATTTTACGTGGTATTTTCTTTACCGTCAACCATCACTTTTTTTAATGCTTAAGACTCCATCTCATTCAATATTTTTTCTTTACCAGAAAACATTTTTTAATAACAACATAGATCACTCATTTTAAAGCTAAAACAAAGAACTTTGAGATGTTAAAATCAGAAATATAATAAAAGCTTCTGTATTTTTGCTAGAGCTTTTTAACCGCAAGCGTGCGTCCTGAGTCGATTTTTTTGCTCACGAGAGTATATAGCCAGCACCCACTGTCACTTTTTATTACCTATTCTTTGAATAAAAATCAATAAATATAGTGGATATCAGAAAAAAATTTATCAATATAAATATAAATATTCTTTTTAATATTAATAAAACATATCCACATAATTAATAAAATATTAAAACGAACTAGTTTCTAAGTAAAGTGACTAGAATTACTAGAAGTAAACTTTCTAGTAAAATTAATTAAATCACAAACATACTGGTTTTGATAACTGAACCTGAACTAAACCCTTATCTATTAAAAAGTTAGGTACTCAGCATAGATAAGAATAGCAAAAGCTCGTTACACTGGTGGTTAATAATTATAGTTACAGATTTGTATATATTATAATTTTTTTTACATTCGAATAAAAAAAATAAAATAGTATGAACTTATATGATGATACTAGTGATTCACCCTCGCTTCGCTCGGGTTCGTCCCTAAATCTAACGCGAGCTAAGCCGCGGGTTCCGTTAGTAATAAATATAGCCTATGTTACTCAGTGATAATGTAGGTTTCTAATGACAAAAAAATCTTTGAAATCGGTCCAGTAGTTTAAGAGTTTATTCGTTACAAAAATACAAATCTTTCCTCCTTATCATATTATTATATCTATACTAATATCTATACTAATATTATAAACGCGAAAGTTTGTAAGTATGGATGTATGGATGTATGGATGTATGGATGTATGGATGTTTGTTACTCTTTCACGTAATAACTACTGAATGGATTTTAATGAAACTTTACAATAATATAGCTTATACATCAGAATATCACATAAGCTACAATTTATAAAGATATTGTGTGAATTGTCCAAAATATGACGATAAGTATCAAGTAAGTAGTAAAAAATCTACCATCTGCGAGCTATTCTGGCGTGCGCTGCCAAAACCGCTAGAGTTATACATATGTAATGTATGATGGAAATGTTTATCTTAACAAGCGACTCACCCTCACTTCGCTCGGGATCGTCCCTAGATTTAGCGCGAGCGAAGCCGCGGGTTCCACTAGTAATAGGATAATAATCGAGTAAAACGTTAGCAATACGAAAATCTTATAGGTAGATTGTCACTGATACTTGCCTACATAATAAAGAGTAAAACGATCAGGAAAAATATTTTCTCTACCATGAGAGTTTAAATACGCCTTAAAAATAAATAAAAGAGATCAGATGTTCTGATAAACATTATCTAGCACAAAGTAACATTCGTTTATTGTATATTCTTCCGGTACAGAAATAGCAAATATATGTAATTGCTTACGAGGGAGCCTTTACAATAGCTAACTTGAGTATGGAATTAAACCTGAAGTTTCACAAGAATATTACTTTCTTTTAAATTGCATGCTGTATTTTTTATTTTTCTTTTTTACCACGATTTTTATCTTCTAATATCTTGTGTTTGTTATGGAACTCCTCCGAAACGATTTGACCGATTTTAAGGTTTTTTATTTGTGTAGGTACATTTGTTCTAAGAATAGGTCGTAAGCTATATTTTATTCCTTAGAGGTAAGAGTGGTTCTCTCCAGATTTCTTTACTTTTAATTTTAAAACCAATTTTTATTTTTTTATGATTTGACATCAAAAAATACTTATAACCCTAAATTTTAAACCTTCTACCACCAACCCCTATTTTTTAATAGTAATAAGAACGCGAGCAGAGCAGCGAGGGGAATTAGAAGGGAAGCCAGTAATATTATAAAAAATGATAGGCTTATATTGTTTAATTTGATAATATTTTTTAATTCTAAAGGTGTTCTTTTTTTAACTAACCAACGCAGCTATGGATGATTGACATGACCATAATGGACTATAAATTATTTTAAAACTATTATTTTATTCGATTTCGTAAGAAGTTAATTTCAAGCGAAAATATTAAAAGCTTGATAAAATATTAAAAATTATTTAAATTATTGTAACAGCTTAAAGAATTACTAATTGGATTATTTCTTTTAGATTTTCCGTCAAATACTATTTATTTTAGTATTGTTTTAATATTATTAAAAACTATTCTAGACACTGACATAACAATAAAAAATATATACTAGTGTATCTCGGTTTCTCATAGTTCAATAATGTACCTTTGTATTATTAGTAACCTTTATTCGGGAGTATAGTCTATGTGATGTAAATTGTATAAGCTATAAAACTGTAAGCTTTCATCACAATTTCTGTAGTTTTTATAAATATTAAACATTAATAGATATTGTTATTTTTTAAAATAGTATCTAAGTATTAAACTATTAGGCCTCGAAATGCAAATCCTAATCTTATATGATCCTACTTTTTTCTTGTACACGTCTGCGTTTGTATTGAATTTTTATAAATAAATAAATAAATATGTTGGGACATTTACACACAGCACTATCTAGTTTCACGGTAAGGTACGAGCCTTGTGTTATGGATACTAGATGGTTGATACACTACACATATAAAAGTTTAAATACATATATATATATATATATATATATGTATTTAAACTTTTATAATTAAATATTATATATTTAAATATAAACAGTCCATGACTGGAGTACAAACATTCGTGCTCAACAAATGTATGCCCCCAGCGGGACTCGAATCCGCGACCGCTTGCGCAGCAAGTAGGGTCATTACAAACTGCGCCACGCGTGTCGTCTGTCGTCTTTATAAGTATCAAAAGTTTAATCAATTAAGTTCCACCTACACTATCATAAAATGTAACTATCCTTACTAATATCTGGATACTAAAAATTGAAAGTTCTTACGAATATTTTCACATTTTCACGGTGCTTATATCAAATAAATATTGTAAGAATAAAAATGTGTTAGAAATTCTTCACACCTTAGCAAGCACTAACACTACAATTAAGATTTTGTTCCACATAAACATGCATCATAAAATTCAGTAAACTAATGGACATCAACATTAATCCTGAAATTAATTGCCCACCCACCTAGTAAGCCATGTTATATATAATACTTAAGTTTTAGTTATTTTTATTAAATAATGTTAGATAATAATTATTTTTAGTTGTAATACCTTAGCTCTATAGTAGTAAAAGTAGGTACTGATTTTGGTTTTGTAACTCACTCTTCAAATTAAGAAATAAGAGAACTTAGCATGTAGTGTTTACCTTTAAATGATTTTACATACCCTGTACATGCATATAAATACTTTTTGTTATACTAAGTAACTTATGTAAAATCGCTGGTAGACCTAATAAATAAAAATAATAATTTGAATTTTCGATATAATGTTAATAATTATTAGATATGTATAATACCTATGTTACATTTGTATATGTAATGGTTTTAATTTCTCCTTCATTAATTATGTCACTAAGCTGGTTACAAGTTCTCTTTGGCCTTTTATTATATAAAAGTTGTAGAAAGTGAATTAATATTTAACGAATTATTAACATAACTACCATGATTTTTTGTGACCTAGAATAGAGATGTGTTCGAAATCCTTTTATGGATAAATTTTAAATATTTCATGAATATTAATATCAATTCATGTAAGTATTTTATTTTATATACTTACACGCCTAAAAAATTAATTAATTATACTACGTAAGTTTAAATTTTGCTTAATCAAACGTGATGTGCTGACTAAACTTAATTTTTAACAAAAAAAAATACTGAATATTATACAATGAAATACAGGCAATACGAAAAACATATTAAACTGTAATAAATTACGATATGGAATTAAATTACTATTCTTTAAATTTTATTAATTACAATAAAGCAAGATAATAAAATTAAAAAATGATTTATTTATTGTATTAGCTTACCGTATGATGCTTAGCCATTATTTCGTAAAATCGATAAAATCTACACAAACAAGCACTACTTTAACTGTTTTAATCACAACATTGTACACTGACACCAAAATCCAACACGTCTCCTTCAGACCTTCAGTTAAGGGTGTATTTCGTTACTTGAGCAATGGTGAAATGAAGTTCAAGGATAGGCAATGTTAGGTTTATATACGGGGGTAGCGGAGCGTGCTAGTGTTGGTTGAATCGGTGGGTGCATGCACGAATGCAATTGAGTGCACACATGCGCAACAAAGACCGCTTCTCAAAGTTACTGTGAAAACATTACTTTTTAGTAACATTTATCGTTGTTATATAACTATTGGAAAGCAAGATTTTTGTATTGCCTAGATAATTTAGATAGGCCAATTTTTAGTGGTAGTAATTTTTTATTTCATTTTACGCTAGGTAGTAAATTTACTCACTTTACATATTTACTACATTAGTTTTATACATATATGTAATTGTAGTAAATTAAAACATAAAAAAATTAAATGCTAATAATGATAATCATAATATTCTCTGCTAAAACTAGATGAGTTCTTTAAATTACAGTATCTATGCTCATAAATTATGTACAATGAAATTGGTTCAAATTTTTTGTAAATATATTTAAAACATTAAATAATTCCTTATTGTTCAAAGTATAACATATTATGCCGTATTTCAGTATAAATCGTGTCTACTAGACCAAAGCTCGAACTTAAGAAGCTGCAAAATTGACATACCTTCCATCAAACGAACCAAATTTTATTGTCCATAATATTTCCCTAGAGCTATAAGAAAATCACACTTAGATAAAATTGTTTGACGGACAAGTTACGTACTTCCTTGTTCAGAGTTGTGATTAACCAAATCGATTGATCGAAGCAATTTTATCGTGTTCAGCCAATAAGCGCTGCAAATATTTTCCATTATAAATTACTAAAGCGTTTTACAGCGCTGTACGATCCAATAACTTTAAACGCCTCAGGAAGGAAACACTTGCATCTTATTTATGAGTTTGATGGCTTAAGATATTCCTAGGGCGTCTTTCTGAGTAATGTATAGGCATTGAAAATGGCAGCCTTTATAGTATTCCTATAGTCTTTAATAAATGATATTGTAAAGTTGTTACAATAAAGATAAGTTATTACACAATATCTAAAGAAAGTTTTAAGCGGTGCTAAGGTCTGATATATTGATTACATCTTTTATGAGTTTCCTAGTACCTACCTAATTACTAGTTGTTGCAAGTCGTACGGAGATTAATGAGGGCAAATGTGAACTCAACATCTGCTAGATCCTTTAAAATAATTTTCGCTTAACAATGATAGATATTTTATAGGCCTATACTAGGTTTTATATTTTGTACAGAAAAAGTAATAACATTTTATTACTCTTTTAAACGGTTCTACGGTTAGTTACCAAATAATGGATTAATATTTATTGTATACCTATTACATAGTGCAAATATTTTCCCTTACATCCTTACATGGTTCCTTTACATCATTACATAGTTCCACAAAAATGATGCATTATTTGTAAATTTGTGTGAGTAGGTACTATTACTAATTTTATATTAATTTTTATTATATTTACAAAACATAAAAACTATTGACATACTATTTTCGCTACTTTGTTACTTTTATGTAATAAAATAGTATAGTTCATTAAATAAATAGAAGAAATACACATTGTTGATTGTCTGTCACATTTTGGTAATGTAATTATAAAAATTATAAATTGTTTCACTCTATTAGTTACAAAATTTGAATGCCAATAAAACAAATAAGCAAGTAAAAAGATTATCATGTATAAAAATAGACCGATAAATCTAAAATAGAAACTAAAGAACCCACTAACGGTGATAGTTGACATATAAAATGTCAAGTTTTAAGGTAGGGCAGTTTTCACTCTCGCTGTTTTCCGCATTTTCCTCGATACCGGCTACCAGGAATCAGGAAAAGGCGCGACCCTTGTCTGTCCGGTCGCCTGGTGTGAGATACAGCGTTAACTACCGCTCTGAAGAACGTAAGATAATTTTGCAATTTAAAACATTATTTTAATAGATAGAAATAAATTGAATCAATATGTTTATTCTTTTAGATGTATGTATTTGGTATAATTAAATTTTACTTCTTAAATGAAAGTATATTATTAGTATTATTTAACAAAAAAATAATTTGTTTGCACTAAAAAATATTAATTTTACACGATTATAGCAAAAACTTAGAACAAAACTTACGGAAATAAAAAACAAAAACTTTTACAAGCATTTGGATCGCCGTGCAATTTTAAACTTGTAGGCGTTTAGCGATTGAATGGTGATCGATCTGTACGTGTGTATATCTATCGGAAATATTCGAACTTAATCAGTTACATAACTAATACAGGAACTGTTTTGTGTTCCCATAATTTCTTTATTTGGAATATCAGGAGATAGATACGTTGCTCATTATAAAGACTTCGTTTAATTTGACTGGTTCTACTTAAAAAATATTTTGGAAATAATTTAAGTATATTTTATTTCCTAGAGAATTAACACTTTATATATTTTTTGTTTATTTATTTGTGTTTTGATTTGATTGAAATATCTAGTAATATCTTATTAGTATAATAACGACTTATTCGTGCACATTATTGTTTAGCTATAGGGAAAAAGTAGCTTTATATACCTAACTTTGCTTAGATTAGTTTTTGTGTTATGAGTTTTTAAGCAAAAATGTAGGCAAATTTTAAAAGAAAAATGGTGTTTTTATTTATGATATTATGTATGTATTTGAAAGAAAGTTCACAAGTGTCGTAGCTTACCATGGAACTAGATGGCAGTCCAATTAGAAAAATGTCTCACACTGAAATCCTAATTTCAATTTCTGCTCTAAAAAACTAAAATAAAAGTTAGTATAAAAGGTAATAAGTAAGTACTGGCTCGATAACAAAGGATGCTCTCCATCTTATTAGCCATTTCTCCCAGACGATCAATATAATATGACGAAAAGTATAGTGCAAAAATAGATAGTTTGTTAAAATGTATATTTTCCGAGTACATACATACTATAGTTAGCTGAATCTAACTTTTTAGAATTCCACAGATCCAATGAAATACAAACCATTATGTGATTACATTTAGATCTCAATGTGTATCTGTTCATCTATCGATAACTTTTTTATTGAACAAATTAATTGCAAAAAAAAGTACGTTTGCTTAAATCTCTAGGTATCAAATTCATTATTTTATTTAAATAAAATATACATTTAGGCAGTTTTCTAAGCACACATTGTGAAATTTTGAACTTTAATTTATCTTAAGTTATATGCTCTGTCTTAATAATTCGACTATTCAAATTTACGAAGTTACATGTTTAAATAGCAAACATAGCTGTAGAGGAATAAAACAAGTCGTGTTTCAAAATTCTTTTAAGATTAGGTACTCTCTTATTATATGACAATTCAAAACAATTCGGTTTTACGAAAGGTCGCTCCACAGCAGATGCTAGTGTTGAGCTAGTAAAAAATATTTTTGAGGCTTGGGAGAGGTCACAGGATGCTCTTGGGATATTCTGTGACTTATCCAAGGCCTTTGATTGTGTGCATCATGAGACGTTGATCAGGAAACTGCATCATTATGGGATTAGACATAAGGCACTCAACCTCCTGAATTCCTATCTCAGTAATAGAATTCAGAGGGTTGATGTAAATGGTAAGAGATCTCCTGGGGCTCCGTTTGCTATGGGGGTTCCACAAGGCTCTATTCTTGGTCCGTTTCTCTTCCTAATTTACATAAATGATTTGCCATTTTTTGTACAGGACAAACATGAGATAGTATTGTTCGCAGATGACACATCACTTATTTTTAAGGTAAAACGTAATTTACTTATGTACGACGATGTAAACGATGCTCTCTCAAAGGTTGTCTATTGGTTCGATTCGAATAATTTATTATTAAATAACAAAAAAACAAAATTAATAAAATTCACAACACCTAATGTTAAAATTGCTGATAATGGTGTAGTATTGGGTGGAGAGATGTTAAGGCCGATAGAATCAACTAAATTCCTAGGTATCATCATAGATTCGAAATTGCAGTGGAATCTTCATATTGAGGGGCTAGCAAAAAGGCTCAGCTCTGCAGCGTTTGCGGTAAAAAAAATAGACTTATTACAGACGAAGATACAGCTCGCGTAGTATATTTTAGTTATTTTCATAGTATTATGTCGTATGGAATCTTATTATGGGGTAATGCAGCTACCGTTAATACCATTTTTGTCCTGCAGAAAAGAGCTATTCGTGCCATATATAGTTTAGGACCTAGAGTATCATTAAGAGAAAAGTTTAAAGAAATTAAAATATTGACTGTTCCTTCCCAATACGTGTACGAAAATGTTATGTATGTTCATAAAAATATACACGAATTTCCCAAGAATTGCGACATGCATAGCATTAATACTAGGAGCAAACATAAACTTGTAATGCCTGTGACTCGCTTACGCCAAGTTAGTAACTCTTTTTATGGACAATGTATACGTCTATACAACAGGATCCCAGAAAACGTTCAAAAAGCTTCTATTGCCAAATTTAAAAAATTGTGAAGGATCGTTTGTGTACTAAAGGCTATTATTCGATTAACGATTTTTTAGAAGACAGTAGGCCTTGGGAATGATGTGATCGCCGCCAGGCTATTTCAACATATACAATTATTGTTAATTTACAATTCAATTTAAAAAAAGAGTGAGAATAAGATAAAAAAAAATATTAGTCCCGCTGAGTTTCTTTCGCCAGTTCTTCTCAGGTCAGAGGTTTCTTCTTTCCGAACTGGTGGTAGACTCATGACGTTCAGTAAGAAATTGTAACAATTTTTATGCTGAATAAAATATTTTGATTTGATTTGATTTTATTGATATGTATAGACGTAGTATGTTCTTCGTTTCTTTTATAGGAAAAATCGTTTCTTTAGAGCCTTATACACGAGCAACCTCTCAGTTTTGGGATATATAAGATGACGAAGACGATGAATATTTTGCGAGTGCAATACAATCGTTCATTTGGGATTCTTATTGGGTTGCCTCGTTCAAGAATTTCAAGTATACCTAGTTACTCTTTGAGGCAAATTTTGATAGTTTTGCAGCCATTAGGACGAAAACTGCTATTACGATGATTAACTGCCAGTTTCAATAACTCTATCTACCGATGACTGGTAGTTACTTTCATACTATTTTGACACATTAAAAGTTACAACCTGTCAAAATCGTATGAAAGTATCTACCGGTCTATCGGTAGATAGAGTTATAGAAACTGGCAGTAAGTGATAGCTATAACGATCTCCTAAATATAATTGTAACTAATGTGATTGTCCTTTTGTGTTTAACTTAAAACAGTATTGTGATATAATAACAACACATTATTTTATAGATATTTTCTAAAGTAGTGTGTGAGTGTGAGTGAAGAGATTGTTATATTATATTTTATACTGCTCTACCAAAGTCTAAAATATTCAAATAAGCTAAAAAGGACAAAAATGCAAATAGAGATGCAAAGGCGTTCGGAGTTTCTTTCCGTAAGTGTAAGTAATGACTGATTTCTTATATATAGCGGAAATGGTTCCTTACTATATGTTAATACTAGCGACTGACCCTCGCTTCACTCGCGTTCGACCCTAGGTGCTCCCTACTCAATTAACAGTTTGTAGCACGAAAATCATCCCGTAATTAAAATAAATAGCCTACAAACTACTAAATGCTAACTAACTTAAGTTACGCCTTATAACACTAGCTACCTACGAGAGAAACAGACAAAAATTGTAAAAATTGATTTTTTAATGTAAGTACCGTTTATATCCATTCATATGTATATACGGTATATTAATGAAAAGTTATTAATTTGAAATTTAAAACAATCACTTCCATTTTTTTATATGTATAGATAAGAAATCGAATCTTAATATCTTTTTCAAGTTGGTATGACTTAGTCTTTGTTACAATAATTGGGACGGAGTTATGGAAATGAAAGGAGTTAGGCACTGCGAGTGAATTGGTTCTTGAAAAGAATCTCAGACAGATTTAAATCAAGTTATCTTCAATAATATTTTTATTAAGTTAGTTAAGTAGTATCAAACAACATAGATAACTAAAAAATATAATAACATTATTTTCTAATTAACTACAAATATTGCACTTCAAAACAGCCAATTAGCTGATAATACGACATTCCTTAGTATCTTAAATTATGTACTACAGTTTTTACGACAGAACGCAGATTCAATAAATATTTACCTACTTGAAATCTTGTTGGAGTTGTCCAAAAAGATTTTATATCTTTAAAAATTTTAATAATTATAGATAAATTCTGTTTATCAATTTTAAGAATTGACTCTTGCATTTTGAGTCTATAATTTAATCCAATTTCGATAGCAAAACAATTGTTTTTCATAATTCTATCCTATTTTAAATATAATAACCAAATCATTCAGTACATTGCGATGCTTAAATAAAATTTACCTACTACACTACGAGTATATTAAAATATTACGACGACTTCTTCTTTTCACTTCTATCGTTTTGTTTCCTAGATGTTACTCTGACTGAGTGAGTTTCGTGTTTATGGTCTGACTGCTTGACCATCCTTTTTGGATGTGAGTGATAATTTCTGGGATAAGATGGCTTGCTTGCAACTGGAGCTCTGTATTGGCTTGCTGTGTATTGGCTTGCTGCGTATTCACTTTCAGGGTTGTAATTCGCGTACTGGCCAGGTTGGGTATAATGCATTGATTGAGAATTGACGTATGATACTTTTTCACTGGAAGGATGCTTAAGCACCGTTTGAGGCACCATTACTCTATATTGGGACTGATATTTTGCAGATGGCATAGGAGTTACATAACTAACAGTTTGTATGCTTGATTGTGCTGGTTTTTTTGGGGATTTGTAAGAATATGGTAAAACGGTAGCAATTGTATGATCTTTACTAGGGTAATTTTCAGAGAGTTGCAACGACTGGCTTGAATCTTGGTTAGCTCGGCTTTGGTAAATGTAACTCTGTGGGACATTAGAAGTTATAGCTTCTTGATATTGTTCGCTATGAATTAAATTAGATGGTACTACTGATACTGTATTTGTCTGAGCTGGTTTCGTTGGTTGGTTGGTTTCGTAGTACTCAGAAGATTGTGAATTGTATGAAGGTGATGCAGATTCATATTCAGATGAAATCACTTGTTTTAAATAATCAATATTTTCCTTATTAATGTCATAAGGTTCTGGGCTCGCAGTAACATATTGAGATAAATCTGGTTGAGCGGTTACTTGGGGTGAACTTTGTGATTCATAATCCCCTGCCACTTGTTCAGCTTGTTGACCGCTGGAATATTGTGGTACTTCATATTGAACATTTGATGAAGTGTCTTCTATGCTCGACTGATTTTCAACATTAGATTGATCATTTTGGTACTCACTCGAAACAGCCCCCGTTTGTGACTCCTGTTGATACTGTGGTTGAATATAATATGCTTGCATTTTTACCTCTGTTTGTGGAACATACTTATATTCGTATTCATATTGTTGGTTATTAGGACGTTGATATAAAGATTGAGGCTGCTCTACCAGATATTTTTGTTGGTTGTTAATCGTGGGATATCTTGCCATAACTGGTTTAACAGCTGAATATTGAACTCCAGAATAATCTGCTTGTGTATATGTAGGTCTGACATAAGGATTAGAGTAATGTTGTGGTACTGATTCAGATTGTACACTTGAATGTTGATTATACATAATTTGCGGCGCAAATGGATATCCATTTTTCTTAAAATATTGATTAACTAACTCTTGAAGGTTTACGCTATTCAAATGTTGAGATAAGGGATAGTTCTGAGGCAAATTGGGATAAAGTTCAGCTGTGGGATTTTTCAAGTAGGAGCTGGGTACTCTAAGTACTAATACCGGTACTATTCTTTGATTCTGATTTAAATATGAATTTTGGGTGCGTAAGTGATCTTGTGTTAATCCAGCATTCTGGTAATGAGGGTTTTGGAGAAGTTGTGAAGGGTCCACAAAATAATTAGGCATGACAGAAGGAAATTGTCCACTCAAACCAGAAAATTCCTGTCCATTATACGTCGTGTATAAGGTTTGTGCAGCATTCGAGTGCGATTGCGAAGAAGCTTCTAAAGCCTTCTCATAGTTAGTCTTAAATTCAATAGATGGTTTATTATACGTATAGGAAGGTTCCTCGTTCTTTACAGGTACTAATTCATATGCTTGTGACGGTTGTATTTCAACGCTAGTTGCATGAGAGTTTGAGTATTTGTTATTTGAGTATGAATTGTACTTAGAACCATGATTTAGGTTTCTAGCTGGGATATCTTGTTGTGAATAAGGATATATCATAAATTTTCCTTTGTCCTGATTGGCTTTGCCAAAATATGTGTAAGAGTAGCCATTATTAGTTCTATATCCATAACCAAGGTTCGCATCAATTGTTCGCTTGCCTTTCGATTTCGAATCTGTGTCGTTGACAATCTCAATTGCGATAACAGCTGGAAATGGAGGTTTTTGTACTGCAGGAACATCTTTACTATCTTTTTCCACACTTGATTTACTTTCTTCCTTCTCTTCTTTCTTAGGAGAAACAGGCGTCTCAGATTTGACGCCAAATTTTTCCTCGACCTCTCTCAAAAAGTTTTTTTCATCTGTCGTTAAAGTTTCTGATTTCTTATCTTTTTGTACAGATTCATTTTTATATTTCTTGGGCTCTGGATCTGATACTACTGATACCATCACCACGCAGAAACACATCTGAAATAGAAAAAGGTTTTTATTAAAAAAATGTATATCATAACACTAATAATCTACATAAATCTTCTTATTAATAATACAAAATATATATTTATGTAAACTAATAAGCAGTATAATAAAAGGTATCGTAATTTAATTGACAATATAGTCAAAGTTATAAATGAATTAAGATTCTCTATCAAAGACTTATGTAAGTATAAAGTTTCTTGTAACAATAATAATCATAACATTAAATTTCTTCAAGACAAATCCAGCCTCTAGCTTTCCGCGACCTTTCCTGACATGCAGCATAAATTATTAACATATTAAGTTATTTTCTCTATTACATCATGAATAATTAACCAAGATGACATAATAACGCAACACAAATTGAAATCAATTTTTTTGTATTAATTTATGCTGTTTTTATGTTCCGGCATAATATTACTTTTCAAGGGTTGAGTCAGAACTATACTATTGTAAGTACAATTTAAAAATAATATATCATTAAAAGCACTCACTAAATAATGGTCAAATTATTTAACAATTCGCAAAGTATGTAAATTATAATTTAAAAAAATAAAGATCACGCTTTATCGATTAACTGAATTAAAAAAAATATTAATGTTTGAGCTTTTTTAATTTTTATTTAATTTAACTATAATTTATTTCCTTTTTCTTAGTTTGATATGCTATAAAAGCTTGCTTTTTAAGTTTTTTAAATTATAGTTTTTTTAAATAAATAATTATATTTTTATGATTCCTTGTTTAATCGTGCTAAATTTCATTTTCATTCAATCTCTAGTTTCGAAGTGGGTGAAAATCATGTTCCGATATTCTTTCTTTACATAAATAAAAGATACATATGAAACTAATAAAAAACCGCGTTAAAAATGCTTAAAGGAACTGGATTAAACTTCATTCATTGTATATTCATAACAATAATTTTCAGAATAGTTTAAGTGCTCTTGCATGATTCAGCTACCAATTAAACGTTTAAATAGCACACATGACAAAACTCACTTCATATCACCTAACAAGCTTTCGCCAGAATGTGAACGAATTGTTATAAGCAGACTGCACGCATGCAAAGATGAGGCACATTACGTGTCGTTGAAGTAATGTGAGAGGAAAGTAAGATTAAATCGACATAATAAGGAGAAAGTGATTCCAGCATCCAGAGGGATTATAAAAATACTACATTCCCTACTCCATGACCCTGATTTACTCTACGAGGTACAATAAACACTTTAAATGACATACCTAAATGTCATTCTCTAATTTCTTTATACCTGAATCAGTAGTTTCAATATCTACCTACTACCTAAATACCTATCAATAGTTATGCAGAACTTCTTCATGAAAGCTTATGTCCGCATTGATAGTAATCCGTACCTCTGACATTCGAAATATTACATATTTAATTGAAAGTAAAGGGGACAGATATTTTAATACACTGACAAAACAATACTCCATTATATCTAGACAATTACAAGTTGAAACGCATTCAAATTATAAAATAACCTGTTATTAATTGCGTGCGCAATCACAATGACTTGTAAAGAAATTTTGAATTTTATCCGGGTCAAATGAAGCTATTACTTACAAGCGTTGAAGATTGCTTCGCACTTGTAAGAGAACTTTACAAGTTACAAAACGCTCGTAAAGAACTTGGTCAATATTAAATCGAAGATTTTGCCATTTCCATTGTGAAATCATTGACTAACTGATTGACAGTCCACTAATATTATGTTCCCTATTGTTATCGGTAAAATCATTTGCAAACTTAGTTAATACTACTTATATTATATATTATAAAATACTTAAAACTACATATTATATCTCTAATACTTAAGGAGAGATAACCTAATGGTAATGGGTTCGTTTGGGGAAGCGAGTGAAGCGGGTTCAGTTCTCGGGTCTGGTACCTATGACATTATTATACACAGTAGTTGTAGTAGTAGGTTTATTTCTCTTAGAAAGCAATATACATATAACCCCGAAATTGAAAAATATTACGATTAGCATATGTACTTCTTTACTTTGGCTTTGGCTATATGTCGTATATTATAATAGAGAAAGAAACGTAACGTAAATGTGTCGCAAGTTCAAAATCATCAAACATCTAAGTTATTTAGCTCTTTAAAATAATATAAGCATTAACTATACTTTTTTCAATACATTGCTACAACAAATTGAAATAATATTAAAAAAATGAGTTTATATACTAAAACTGAATCGCTCAGAAACAATTCCAGATTATTGTCATCTTTGGCATTTTTTACCGTCTAAAAATTATTTATACTATTCGTGTTTTAGACCAATTTCTTCTTGATGACAATGTGAATGTGAATAGCTATTTACATAACATAATGTTGTGAGATCAATCAATGAGTTACGGTTATGGCTGTTATTATAGGAATGTATCAACAGATAATTAAATTGGATTTGGTCACGAGAAAATAAATTATTACTATTCATAACGATTCACTATAAAATAGAGTTACCATAAATATTAAGCTAAACTAGATAAAACATTCAACGATCTCAAACCTTGCAAGCTTAGAAAATATATTATTTATAAAAAATAATTTATTTATTATTATATATACCTTACATATAGATTATAGTCGTACGTACTTACTATGTATTAAAATTTATAATTAGGTAGATGTTTATTAACATAGTATGTAGATAAAAATAAATTAAGAGGTAACCTAACAGTAAATTCAAAGTTTTACTTTTAAGAATACTCACTTATAAACATCAGTTAATTTTGCACTAGCTTTAATACGTAGTTTTATGTAACAAAAGTTTTAATAAGGCATTTAATGAGCGATCTGTAAAATCTCAGACAGAATCATGATTATTAAAATGTATGAACGTTGCGTAATTTACATTTCACTGGTATTTGTAACGATAATTTGTTCATATTTAGCGAGTGAAACTCAACCTTAAGACCTTATGCGGGATATTCCTAATTTACCTATGGGAATTCATATTATTATGCCTTTACGTAATTTGTGTAACTGTTACTTTGCGCAAGAGCTAATCTTCATCTTAATATATGACGTAAGGTATACGTGTCGAATTTATAAATTTTATCCAATTTATTGAAATAATGAGTTTTAGTAATCACATACGTCATGGGGTCTCTTATTCATTTACATAATGTGCATTTTGCATGCACATTGCCTGCGTCATTTGTTGCTTAGATATTTTAGATACGTAATATTCTTATATAAATATCCTGGTCATAAGACAAATGGTATATTACCAAAGCCGTATAATATATACCAAGCGTATATAAAATTCTTCAAGCAATTAAATTTAAAAAGGGTATTTTATTTTATTCAAGGCATAGATAACTACTCGGATTATTCATTCGAAACTAAATCAATTAATTTTATATATACTTAGTTATAATAATAGTTCTATTTAGTAGACACAGAACAAATGAAATAACAAAGCCCCAGAGAATTTGGCATTACAGTGCATACTAAAATCTAGGTAACAGATAGTATCGATCCATTGCCAAGCGCCGTTACTATTCCGTTATGTCCTTTATAACAATATATAAGTAAAATAAATACAATTTATGTGTAACTAGCCTTTCCCGCGGCTCCGGTTGCGTTCTAAAGGCTGAAAAACTAAAGAAATATTTTTTCTCTCGTTTTTGCAACATTTTTCGTTGATGCTCCGCTCCTTTTGGTTGTAGCGTGATGTAATATAGCTTTCCTCGATAAACGGACTATCCAACACAAAAAGAATTTTTCAATTAGGACCAGTAGATCCTGAGATTAACGCGTTCAACCAACCAACCAAACAAACAAACAAAGGTTTTTGTTAGTTACTGAAAGCGACTCGTTTAATACTCTGTTGTCAAAAACGATTGAAGGTATACAACTCGAAAACATATAATTGTCTAGCCACATTGTCTATAAATATATACATTGAATAATATCTATTTAGATATCAAATCTTTACACTAAAAATTATGTATATTATATATCTTATAAGAGGTCTTTGTTTAATGAACAAAGAGAGAACGATATAAAAAACATCACAATTATTATATAAATAATCAAAATCCTACTTATAATAAAATTAGTTAATAAGCATTATCATTTAGGTACCATCCATCACATCATCATCATCATCATCATTACAATATCAATCAATCTGTTAATATCTCATATCTATATAATTTTGCTTTGGAAAAATATATTTGACCCTTGCCTCAAAAGATAAACTGGCAGTCGCCACACGAAATGTTGTACGACGTAATACCTAAAGATTCCTTACATAAGATTAGTTTTTAATTTATACAGCAACATGCTACATAAACTAACAATTATGATAAACAGGATTATGTAAGTGGATTTTTCTATCGAACCAATAATGGGTAGGAAATTTTGGAGATTCTAGGTCGTGTAACTTACGCGATTTTCCGTATGCAAGAATACTTTTAAGTGAAGTCAAAATTGTGATAAAGAAGTATAAAATATGTTATCAAAGATAGCTACATAACTAGCCATACAGTCAGAACCGACTTATTTCACCCAACTACTACTACAAAAATTCAGATATTTCCTTTACCTTATAACTATCTACTTATTATTTTTATATTACTACAACTAATTTTAACATAAAATACATTAATATAACAAAAATTAAAAAGATCTTAAGCATTTTATATAAATGTTGCCAAAAATTACAGCGGAACATAAATTATTCATACGTTATAACGTAATAGATAATGGCTTCTATTGTGATTTTAATTTTCTAATAAAAATCTCACTGGAAATCGTGAATTTTTTGAATTTCACTATTACCTACTTATGTAACGGTTTAGTTTTGTAAATAGAAAGTAATATGCAGTCATATTGCTTATGTTTTATTCAAACAAAAATACGCTAAATATTTGTATTAACAAACTTAAAAATTAAGATGTAACTTCTAGTAACTTTGATAATCCCTTTATTACAAAATGTATACACATAGATAACACAGCGAGATCAGCGTTCTTTTATGTTACGGTCGTTATAATTTTTTGTACAATTCAACTCTAGAATTTTGAAAATATCATTTATTGTTTTCAAACTCTACCTGCACTTTCGCATAGTTTATTTAGACTTAATATAAAAAAAAACAAATCGTTCAATTGAAGGAGCCTGGAGGAAATCACATCTTCAAATCAAATTAATATGAATGTTAATGTCAATAATCAAATCAAATCAAATCAAAATATTCTTTATTCAAATAGACTTTTACAAGCTCTTTTGAATCGTCATTTTTACATTATCAAAATTAACATGTCTGTCGCTGTGCCTTGAATTCATATGTACATATGTCTTTCCATATCATGTATTTAGTAAAAAACGGTTTAAAATTACAAAAAGACACTTCAATTTTGTTTGTATTCAGCCCTATTAACCGTCTCACTGCTGGGCACGGGACTTCCTTCCATATGAGGGGGATCAGGCCATAGTCCACTACGCTGGCCAAGTGCGGGTTGGTGGACTTCACATGTTTTTCGAAAACTTATTAGGTTCTCTCAGACATGCAGGTTTTTTCACGATATTTTTCTTCACCGTAAGGCGCCGTAATGATATTAGAAATGATTCGCATATTATGAAATTATCAGAACCGGATTAGAACCCGCATCATTCGGATCGCGATCTCCAAGCGAGCGGGTTACCACAGGGCTACCATTTTTAATTTTGTTTATCTGTATAGATTATTTAATATTATTCTAATCTTGCATTGCAATATTTTTTACAGAAAAAAGGATAATAATAGTAATAATAATACATATTTTGAGAATTTATTCAGACATTACATTAAATGAAAAAACTTTGTAAAAAAATTGGCCAATAGTATAACGACTTCTATCTAAATAATCTTTAAACGCCCCTTGGCTATGAGTTCAGTAACTATCAATTTATGATATAAAAAGCATATAATAGAATTGGTGTGATGTTTTAAATCTTAATCTTCTGTGTATAATTGTTTATTTAATCCTAATAATATTATATAGGCGAAAGTTTGTTAGTATGGATGGATTGATGGATGGATGGATGACATGAAAGAGTAACAAATTCTTTCACGTAAAAACTAATGAAGGGATTTCGATTAAACTTTACAATAATATAGCTTATACATCAGAATAACACATATATTACAATTTATAAAGATATTGTGTAAATTGTCCAAAATATGACGATAAGTGTCAAGTAATCTGCGAACTATTTTGGCGTGCGCTGCCAAAACCGCTAGAGTTACATATATGTAATGTATGATGGAAATGTTTAAGATAAACTTAGAAAAATAAAAAATTAGGTGATTAGATGACACATGATTAGGCGCGAGCGAAGCCGCGGGTTCTACTAGTAATAAAATAAGGTTGAACATATAATATTTTAATTACTTGAGTATTTTTTTATTAAAATTAAAGAATATATAATTTATACAGTTAATCTTGTTACTTGTCAGTTTTAATTAACATATTATTTTGTATTAAAATATAAACAAAAGCAATATAAATATATTGAACTTTTAAGTAGAGTCTAAAACTTCCTCTACAATATTAAAGGTACTAAATGATAGGTATAATCATTACTAAGTAGGTATTAAGAAATTATTTTCTCAGGGCGTATTACTAATAACTATTTATATAAAAAGTGCGTACACACTTTATTTTTTTTTAATTCAAAATTCCACTTTTAGGCACGGATTGTTTATAAAAAATTTAAAAAGTATCACTTATATAGTCCATTCTTTATAAGTATAATAATAATTCAATTTCAACGTCCCACAATTGTACACGAGCTTCAATGATAGTGGGTTAGAAAAAGTAGTTACTTACCCTTGCTTTACTTTTTTTACCTTATGTCTTATATATTATTTCTGATCATAGTCTATTAGTGGACTACATTCATGTAAATCCATTCAGAATAAATATATCGTTCTAATTCTAATAGGTTGAATGAAGTTTAACAGTTAATTAACAAGTATAAAAATAATTAATATATATTTACCAAAGAAAGCCACCGCATTTTGATTTTTCTTGTGATATCCCCGACTCACTTTCTGTCAAAAGAAAAAAATCCCTTATCAATCACAACACAACACTCACACTTCACATCACAGCACATTCATATAAAACATACAAGCCAATATGATTCTTAACAAAATAAATTTAAATATGAAAATTCTGTGGCATATGTATGTTTTATAATCATGTGGTCAGCCGTACCTGTATAAGTGTTCCAGTGGTCGAGTACGTGCTAAGCAATGGGTCTGTGAATCACTATGTTACGTTCTTTTATACCTCGGAAGAGTTCGAGATGCGCTGAGACTCTGTCCGAAAGCACACCGACGTTATAGTATATACGACAAACTAGCTTGCACACTTTCACTTAGATATCCTGTAAGTAAGCGTGATAAAAAAGCGTTTAAAACTTGTAAATAAAATAATATAGGATTACTAATAATTTAATAATAAGATTAAATATAATTTAATTATATTAATAATAGTAATAAATTTTTATTATTAAATAAATTATACAGAAAAAAATCAGATAACGTTAAGTTTAACACAAAATAAATATTGCTATTATAAAATATCCCACACATTTGAAATTAGTTAATTTAGGTATAAATGCTACTGCACTGGTCGAATGGACTATAAAAGACGACTAGTGGCGCTTTCGAGTTATTTGCATATAAGTTGAGTTTGACCAACTGTTGCCAACACCGGTCTGACATCAAGACAAATTATTTTTTTAATTTTTATACACGAATATTACTCATTGTTATATACCGACAAATCACAATCGTGTTTATTAATTCTAATACTCGTAATATGCTTCTATATAAATAAATAAAATTGTAGTATTTTCATCGATTACTTATTAAAATACTTTATTTAATTATTAGTTAATACCAACATGAATTATTTACCAAAGTAATTTTAGTGTAATGGTAAATTAGTTTTGATTCAAAATGAGTGCAATTGTTTAGAACATTGTACACATAAGAAGGTGTTATCGATGATGACCTCAATATTCGAAGCATCTTTATAATATACTTAACATAATCATAAGATTCACTAACTTCCTTACTTTATTAATCATTATATAATATTAATAGCAAACGTGATATCTTAACGAATAGGCTTTATTCGTATTCGTAGTAAAACATAAATAAGTTTATTTAGTTTAAAATTTTTTATTGTTTATTTTTAAAGACCATCTTCAATATTTTTCTCTGCGGTAGTTATTAAAAGTTTTAACATACATACCAGATACACATGTATAAAATATTATAAACTCGCCCTCGTTCGCTGTGGTCTTTCCCTAGATACTAATATTTTCCCGTAGTAAAAAATATCCAGTTTTGAACCAAGAAACCAAATTTTGATCAAAATCTATCCAGAGGTTTGGTTGGTTGGTAAATGCTGCGGTCACAGACGTAGACAAACATTTTAAATAAAATTTTGCAATAAAATTATATGTTAATTTTAAAAACTTTTTTCACAATACTGAATACTATACAATACGTGATAAACGTAGAAATAAAAACTAAACTCTGTTCCATCACTCTATTTCATAGTCTCGACAATGTAAAGTCATGAGAAAACATAACTAATAAAATGCTGCGTAAAAAATACTACTTTGACACTTGTTGAGTAATAACCCGATTTATCGAGACACGGTAATGTGAAAATAATGTCTTAAATTTTCGCAAGATTATCCCATATAACAGGTTTATCATCCATTTCCTTTATGTAACAAATATTACATGGTCTCCATGTGAGATTCATTTCAATGAGGTAATTAAGTAAACATTTAAAGATACTGTAAGCGAAATTACAAGTATGTACTAGGTATAATGATTGCGGTAAAATTTTAAATAGTAAAAGTAAACTGGCATCTCGAAGGTCACAGATTCAAACCTGACCTTTTTAAATGTGTTATATATGCAATGGGCACTTAGGAATGTGTGTGTATGTAAAATATATAACACCTTATAAAACAAAATAACTTTAATTAGTATTTTAAATATAATTCTTGTTTAAAATCAATGATACACTTTGTAAGTAGAAACCAGACTAAGGACGCGTTTCGATCAGTCAATCTACGTCACGTAAAAAGTCCCGCTATTCAAGCGTCCTAACTTAAGGGCAAGTGGGTTGTACATTTAAAAGTTAAAACTCGGTAAAGAAACAAATTTCATTTAATTATGTACTTTACTCACACGATCATTGCAAATGTGTTAATAAACATCTACACACTACTACACAAATTAAATCTATATTCCGAACTTTCAATGAATGAATTATTAGAATGATTTATTTTATCTTTTAATCATTAACATTACATTAATACCATTCGTCTTAACCATAAAATGGATTTTTGTATTGTCACGTTACAGTGATCTAAGTTTTAAAAACTGTTGACTTAATATGTAGAATCTGTAAACTTTTTTTTCTTAATAATTATTAGTATTTATTTAAATTAAATAAACAATAGGCAAATATAAATTCTATGCAGTTTGAAGAACAAATATTTTTGGTCATATTCTTGTATGCTTAATAATATGCTTGCCTTAACATTGGAACAAAGATGGGAACTCGCTTGTCGTTTCATGGCAAGGCGATTACATTATTATTGTAGAGAAAAGAGACAGTTTCGTGTAACTAAATTAGTGTTGTATAATAGTGTAGAGTTTATTTTAAATTAATTAGGTAGAATATTTTCTAACATTACATCTTCACTGCATACATTTGTGAACTGCTGTTGAAACCTACTTTCACTGAAATAAATTAAATTTTTATTCGAATAGGGATATAATACACACCATTTTGTTGTTTCCAACACTTCGCAAATTTAATAAATATAATACTGTATATCTATATTCATATTTCATAATTTGTATTATGTTTAAACCCTTTTTTAAGGTTCCACAGCTGAACAAGGCAACCCTCAATGTAAGGAAGATCAGGACATAGTCCACGCTGGTCTAGTGCGGTTTGCTGGACTTCACCTCTCTTACGAAACTCACTCAAACACTTCCCTCAGTTTTTCTTCTTATCAAGTTTGAACTTGTTTATTTAATTTTCCAAGTGAAAGAACGTGTTACCTAGCTACCACTGCTTTATAATATTATTGCTTCATAATAATTTGTACTGTTATATTTTGCAATCCAAGGTTATTGCCAATATACACACACTCATAGATGCTTGAAGTAAAAATTAAGCGATGTATTTTTTATATTATTACAAAACAGTCCTAGTACATATTTGGTCAAAGGAATGCGTATATAATGCAAGCTCAATAGTAGACAGTTGAGGCCACTACCCCATATAAAATTCGATACATAAATGATGTTTAACCAAAGAAACAACAATATTTTTTAAATGAAAACTATTGATTTAAATAAAATAATTAATTAGATAATTATTAGTGCTGACTTGAACTGACTTAATTAGTTATTGTTTGAGTCGGTGCCAGCCAAGAAGAATAAATTTAACCTGCCTTTGCAATGCACTTTCGAACGGTTATTTTGATTATATTTTTTTTTATGTGATCTGTGATTATATTTACAAATTGATACATTAATTATTAAATTGTATTAATCTTACTTTTGCTTTGGCTGGCACCCATTCTAACAATAACTAAGTAATTAAAATTATTATTTTTTATTATTAAATTTTTTATTAACAACTATCGATTCATAAATACGTATAATATTAAAAGAATTTTCGATAAAAACGTAATAAATGCCCATAAATTTTAGAGTTGCCCTCGATTTCCCTAGGATCCCATCATCAGATCCTGACTTGGTGATAATGTGAATATCTTGGAAGTAATAATACCATTGATTTGACGCAGAAATTAATGAACAAACATAAAAAGAACCGTTCATCCACATAATATGATGATTTTCAGACACAAATGCTTGAAATCTTTAAAAAATATATCAAAAACATAAAAGGTCTATAAAACTTGAGAGTTGCCCTCAATTTCCCTGGGATCCCATCATCAGATCCTCACTTGGTAACAATGGGACCACCTCGGAACTACACCCTACCGAACAAAAGAAAAAAATTTTAAATCGGCCCACAGACGGCGAAGAAATCGGTAAACATACATAAAAAAATATATACAGTGTAACATATAACCTCCTCCTTTTTTGAAGTCGGTTAGCAAAGACTTGAACGCTAGATGATTGTAAAAATATTTAAAGGGAACGAACTTAATTTATCATGATACGTTCGTTAATGAACTATAAATTAAGTAAGAGTAATATATCATCAATTGCAATATCTCGACCGCAATCCGACCATCTTTCATTTATTACACTCGAAATTGTAACATCTGATCGTGTGTCAAAATACACAACTAATTTATATAAGGTTTATATTTGGATAACATTGACACCAATACAAGTGATGAAAGGTCTATTGTTTTAGACCGTTTTTTTAGTGGAACCCTTAGTTTATTTCTAAAATAAAAATAGCCATAATCTATCTGCCAGTATCTTGCTCAGTCAAAATCAGTCCCGACTTTTCGATCGAGTCCGACGATTGTCTATCCATAGTAATTACAATTTTTATTACAATATTATTATGCATTTAGTAAAATAATTTTGACATAACAAACATACACTTCCATTTTATTTATATGTATAGAAGGTATTTTTATATAGAAATTATATTAAAGTAAGAGAGACAAAAAAATAACGTTTTGAAGAAACATAATATGCTAAGGTAATTTCTAATAATAATATTTAGTAATGTAAACATAATCAAAATTTAATAAGTAATATATATAAACACAATCAACATTCAATGGATTTAAATTAAATTTCACAACACTGATGCAAGTATTTACTTATCTGTTGATGATGATGATGTTTGACCGGTTGAAAGAGATGGCATACTAATGTGCTACAATATACTTAAACACCACACTCGCTTCGTCTTTGATTTTTAAGGCTTAAGACTTAAGAGATATAGGTAGTAAATCTTAATGGTTAAATACTTATTAAAAAATATCTTTGCTTAATTTATTTTTTAACAATTTACAATAAAAATGATTTAACATTAAATCGACTTCTATTGATTCATACATTTTATTCACTTACTGTCTCTGTAGTCTCTACTTCGAGACAGTGACGTTAGCTTATTTTATCCAGAGAAAAAAAAGATTCCCAAAAAATACCAGAAAAATGATACTTTCATGGCAAGTACTCGATTTCAGTGAGCGCGAGAAGTTTAAATTACTATTTTATTATCGTTGTAATACCAAAGCGAAGTTGCGCATAATCTTTGTGTAAGTTGTCTTTATGTATATTTTTAATTAACAAAAATGAAAACCGACTTCAAAACGCTACAAATCGAAACTAAAAAGAAAAAAAAATAATTTTAATTACTTAGTTATTGTTGGAGTCGGTGCCGGTCGGAATAATTTATTTTAAATTTTTTTGTGGAAATTATTATGTTTAAATAAAATATTGGAAGGCTTGGAAGGCTAACTAAACTACTGCTTCAATAAGTCAGCGAAGTTTTGAAATGAACGACAATAGTCAATCGAGATTTGTCCACGTCTATTTTTCCACGTAACTCGTAGACGTTAATAAGATTTACCTTCTATTATCAATCCACCTAATATCCTGAAGGAATACGACTATCAGTTCATAAGTACGTATAATATTAAAAGAATTTTCTTTCAACTCCTAACCGTTGAGGAGATATACCTTACATCATCACATATTCTTGAACAGCTTCAGAAAATATATGAAAAAGGTAATCAGTGCCGATAAAATTTAAGGGTTGCCCTCGATTTCTCTAGGATCCCATCATCAGATGCTGACTTGGTGACAATGAGAACATCTTGAATGTATACCCTACCGAACAAAAAAGAAATTTTTAAAATCGGCCCACAATTCACGGAGAAATCGGTGAAAACACATAAAAAACAACTGTTGAGGAATTTTGCCTTCCATCATCAGCTCATCCACATGAGATGATGATTTTCATACGTAAAAGCTTTATCGGGTTTAGAAAATATATCAAAAACATAATAGGTGCCTGTAAATTTTGAGAGTTGCCTTCGATTTCCCTGGGATCCCATCATCAGATCCTGACTTGGTGACAATGGGACCACCTCGGAAGTCGGAACTATACCCTACCAATCAAAAGAAAAATTTTTGAAATCGGCCCACAGACGGCGGAGTAATCGGTGAACATACATAAAAAAAAAATACATACAACGGAACATATAACCTCCTCCTTTTTTGAAGTCGGTTAAAAACAAGAAGATGACCTGTTGAAAAAGTCATTCACCCTATAAAATTACTTATATCACTTTAGAAATAGTTGTTTTGGTATATTAAAATTCAAAAAAGCAATAATTTATTCAAAACAGTGACACACTGAGTAGGAAGGTAGGTATACCAGAATTTTATAAGGAGTTTATATAAACTTAAGTTTCCGTTTTAAGTATCCGGTAGAAAATAATTTTGCAACGTTATGCAATAGAATACTACTTCATTAATAAAATTGCTGGTTTAACAAGTGTACAGGCGATAAATAATTACGATACCAAGGAAACTTAACCTCTGAGCGGCATTCGACTCGACGATTACGTAGATGACGTGAGAATCGAATAGTTTGGCAATATATCTAGTTTCAAGCTGTGACTAAAGCAAGAATATTAAATTCGGGGACATGTGTTACTTTGTGTATTTATTAAAATTATCATATTAATAAAAATCTATATACGTGTAACTATTTATGTTGAATATTTTTTTATGAATGAAAAATATACTGGTCTAGTGGTTATCATATATGGCTCCAGAAACAAAGATCTGAAGTATGAGTTCCAGATCATGCGTCAGTATACCATGAGATATTAATGTGTTGTAAGTAGATATAGGAAATTCCCGGATACAGCCCGAATTAATATGCTTGCAATTCTTTTCCACCATTCCTTGGCAGCCATTTTATGTAATATAATAGTAAAAGGTAACTCATAAGTTCCATCCTAGGCATCCTTGGACATTGCTTGACCTGATGAGGTTGAGCCAAAAGAAAAAAACACATATATCAAAGTTCAAATTCTTTGGAGAGCATAAGCAACAGAAATCTGTATCTGATCCCGTCTTATCTCTCATGTCCTTCTATCAGAATATTAATTAGTGTAAAAGGAAAAGTGCACTCTGTACCTACTTATTTCTGCGCGTACATAAGTGCACTAAGTATAATATCTCTTCCGGTGGCTAGACCCCGCTAGATTTGCTGCCGTCCACGAAATCGACCAGGAGGACATCATCAGGTCGTAATTTGAATTATTTGTAGAATTGAAATTATATATAACGCTTGTTGGCAAATTTAGATTAACTATATAAACAGATCACATGTATTTATTTATTTATTAAAGATAATAACTCATAGTTATGCCTTTTACAATAAAAGACAAGTGCTTAGGTACTATTAGTTTTCTATGCATTTTTTGTTAATTATATTTAAATTAAAAAGATGTTACGGAAGTAAATTTATCGTTTATTTTGGAAATTGCTTCATTTCATGTTTTCTACGCTCTAGTAATGTAGTAATTGGCAAATAAGTAAAAGGTTGTAGGCAAAACAAGGTTGCTAAGTGATGAGTTTATTAAATATTTTTTATTAATTTAATTTAACAAACACAACCTCGAAAATTCTTTATGCGGGATACATAAACTATATCAACATGTTATATTACAATTGGAGAAAATATACCTTCTTATTTTTAAGTCGGTCACAACTTACACATAACTAGTTTATGTAGTAGGTACTAATAGGATAATAGGATATGGTAACGAAGTCACAATTATCATCAAAGGCATATATATAGCGTGAACCTTGCTGGATCTGATAAAGATTCAAGTCCAAGGTTGAGGCAAAAGAAAAAAAAACAAATGTCAAACTTTAAATCTATACATATAAATAAAATTGGAGTGTCTGCTTTTAATTTCAAACTAACAGCTTTTCACGAAATGCATAATATCAAAAGTGTATACGATACTAGCAACAAAATAAAAACAATTATTAAAATGTTTGTCTGTCTGTTTGTTCCGACTGATCTCTGACACGGTTGGACCGAAATTTCGACCGGGAATTTCACTCGCAGATAGCTTTATTTATTTTAACTGAGTGGCTAGTATCTAATATAACCTCTATTTAAAAGTCTTTGATATAAATGGATGAAAAATTACAGAATTTAACATTTCAGGAAGAGTTTGATGAACACAGAACCCTAAAAGCAACAGAAAGCATTACATTAATAATTTTGTAATAAAAGTGCAATTTTCATCATGTATCTGCTAAATAGCTTTAGTTGATGCTGTTGTGTACCATTTACAGTCTTAAATGAAATTAATTGCTTTCATAAGATGCACTAAGCTTATGCAAAAATCGTGTTACAAAACACAGAAAAAAATAACACAAACAAAGAGTAAGAAAAATAAGTACAAAAAATGAAGTAGGGCTGTGTATTATGTACACGTCCCTATCGCTCAAGCAGCGATTATGTTCAGGGATCCTGAAGGTGTTGGAATTGGCAAACAGTAAATTTGCAATTTTTTAAGTAAGTGCCATTTATCATCTATTTAGGTCTTGCCAGAATAAAATTAATCACTCTGTGAACAATAATTTCAATGCAAACGATAATTATGTGGATAGTTCAAAAAACAAAAACCAATGAACCCATTTTTATATTTATTACGCCACTCTTTAATATACTATAAATAAAATTATACACACAAAAGGAGCATACATCTTAGTAACAGTGATAGATGAGCAAAACGGTTGAAACATCACAGCAATCAAAATTTGTTATTATTATCTTTGCGGATGTAGAATACGAGTATCTAAACCAAATGTTATATAACAATGTTAGATGACACTTTTGTAATTTCACATAAAATTAAAATCTCATTCTTTTTATCGTGTATCTATATTTTTAACTAGAGACTTACTCTCGCTTCGCCCGGATGAGTCCCTTTGAACGTTTTGGTATTTTTAAGTGGAATCCTAATTTTTTTAAACAAAAATAGTTAAGTTAATCCTGAAAACACGTCAAAATTGGTATCAGCTTATTTGGAGATTACTCGGAACAGACAGACAGACAAAAAATTTGAAAATTGAGTTTATATTTATATATGTAGGTACCTTATTATATACTATGCATTTAGAAAAAGTTTATTTTTGACGTTACAAACAGACAGTTCAACTTTATTTATATGTATAGATTTTCACTTTTATTTATAGAACTCATTAAAGTTTTATACGTTATTAACACCATTTTTCAGAATGACTTGATATTATGAATAGTTTTATTGCAAGCGAAATGAATTAAAAAAGTCAAGTAGGATTATAATAATCAACTTTTTCACGCAACTCATTACTTTTCGGTATTCGATGTATGTACCGTGTGTTATCATAGTCTCTCTCTCTAGAACTCACAACTTCAAGGAAATTTTATTAAGTCAGTAAATTAAAAAGTTTAATTTTGATATTAGTCAATCTTTTTTACTTATTATTGTGGGGATATAGTTAAGTGAATCTTACCACAAAAAAGGAGGTCGCTCAGGCACTTCGACAATAATTGATCTGCCGAAGTAAACTAACTCTACCTATAGACGCTATGGAACTGCCCTATTATATTGGTATAACAGTAAAAAAGGATTTGTCAAGTATCTAACTATATAGCGACTTATTGGCAGTTGTTAGCAATATAGTATTGTGTTGTGAAAATTTCAAATGATTAAATAGTTATCCTGTAATCCGCGGCCTACGCAAATCTAACAAATCAAAGATCAGAAAAAACTCTTCATGATTTCATCAAAAATAATTATACTATCACAATTTATAAAAAAATATGTTATACACTGTGTAAGTAAATAGATGTTTAATATCCTTACATGCTATAAACTTCGAAGATTTACATAATTAAAACATTATTCCAGAGATTTATTACTGTTAAAGAATTAACATATCGATTTTGAATCAATTATGTTATATTTTTATGTAATAAAAAATAATAATGTAATAATAAAACTTATCAGTGAAAGACATTTATTATTTAAACATATTATATCTAATTAGTTGAATATTATACGGTATCCGATTTTTTATAGCTATAATTCTTAAAATTAATAAAAATGTTCAACTAAAACACATGTTTTATTTAATCTATATTATTTTGTGTGAATAATATTTAGTAAATATAGTCGGACTACTTTTTAAAAATGATTTATTAAAGTTAAACCACAGAATAGAAACATTTAGTAAAGACTACAGTCTACAAGTTACCTAATTAAAAATAAAATATAGATCAAAACGCAGTTGATTTTAAAGCTGAAATATTTTTATTACATAAATGGAAAAGTACCTTCATGATACATATTATGTATATATCTATTTAGTACATAATAAGTTTACGTTATTGCATAATTCAAGGCCTATAACGTTCTCAGTCTTTTTTTAAAGTATACAAATAATTTATATTTATGATGGATTGAGTGTTGCGTTATATAAAATTTCATTAGTGTGTGATAAAACATTTCAAACGGTAATGTTCATTTGTGGTACTTAATGTATCTACATGAAGACTGCGAAAAATTATATAACCGTAATTTATGTATCTTACACACCAGAATAGTCTTACTTTTTTAAATTAAACTTCTTAATAATTTTATCAACTAAGTTAAGAGTTTCTTATAAAAGAATTTCACCTAGAATGGTCCATAGTTTTCACAATTAAAGGATATAATATTATGTATTATTATTTAAAATCAGTGAAACTGACAAAAGCCTTAGCAGTCTTTCTTTTTCATCCAGCATCAGGCAAGAAAGGCTGGACCAAATCAGATAGCGTCTCAAATTTTATAGGAAACAGTTTGAATTAAAGCTTAAATTAAGTTTTACTTTGTTCTATATAGTAGATCTATTACCTACCCAATCTTATACATAAAAGGGATATACCTACTCGTATAATACAAGGATATAATTTTTTGATACTATATAACATTTTAATTTCGGACCATGTAAATACACCAGAAGGGTTTATACAGGACAATGGTTGGAAGGTATTCGAAATGCTGATGTTAATAAAGATTTGATATTACTTCACATCTGTTTTGGTAATAACAAACTTTAAACAGATATATTTTTTAATTAGTGGCAACAAATGCAAGTGTGGCACGCTAGTCCATATTTTCACTTTTTATCGAAGATGAGGCATCTAGTTATAATGCATGAATTCAAGTGTAATAACCGAAGACGTGTATTATTGCAATATTTATGAGTTGGAATCTCTCTAAGAGCGAGTGCACGCTATGAGACTATTTAGTCTTAAGACAATTTTTTTTGTTAATAACACTCCTTTTTATCTTTATTTATATTTTACTGGATAATTATTTATTAAAAATTGTAAGTACTGACATAACTGAGATTTGATTTTCATTTTCTTTGTATATTGATATACTGAAAAGAAAATGCATAATATTAATTAAATTTACATTATCTATATTATACTTATTTTTGTTAGACCTTTAAACAAAAGCTATTTTACTATGAGGCCGTGGTTGTTATTATATGGGTTAGCAAATAAATTAAAACTGCACAATCTGGAAGCCATATCCAGTTAGAACAATATGAGTAATACCACAGATCACATAATACTATACGTAATACTTAAAAATTATAAATAATACAGGTGTAGAAATTAGGATAAAAAGTGGCTTCACATGTGTCTTCAAACTTTTTTTTAACGTCCTACTCTCACTCCTCAGTACGAGGGGGATAAGGCCATAGTCCAACGCGCTGGCCTAGTGCGTGATGGCTGACTTCATATGTCTTTTGAAAACTTGCAAGGTTTTCTCAGACATGCAGGTCATGATGTTTTCCTTTACTGTAAGACAAGTGGTAATCATGATAGAAATGATTCGCACTTGAAAATATCAGAAGTGCGAGACCCGGATTTGAACCCGCAACACTCGGTTATTCAAGCAAGTTACCGTTGGACTACCACTGCTTTGGCTTCACATATTTTATAAAATTACACCATCTTACCGTCGCACACAACTGTCTTGTTGTGTGCGCATATTCTAATGTTGTAATACTACTCACGGATTAGGTTATGTAATGAGAATATAGAGTTTGAAGACATCTCAAGTAGTACTCAATAATACGAACTATATCTATTATTATTAATTGTACAAGAAATACTTACACGCGTTTAACGGGCAGTCATTGAATTAATTTTTTTCATACTTTTATGTCTGTCTAATGAAGTTATTGTAGCAAAGTCAATATACTGCATCATCACTCCCGTTAACAATTTAATAAAAAACGTACAGTTCTAAGTTTTATTATATTTAACTTTTAGTAAAGAATATTTACTATTAATATTTATTGATGCATTCTGTATATAATGGTCATCTTTAAAAATCAAATTTGTTTGGATTGTAAGATAATTAGATAAAATGTACGTATGACTATGTGAAATATTTTATTTTGCTGTAACAATGCTCACAAAGGCAAGATTCGATTTTATTTCTGTGTGTTATATCAAAATATTAAAAAACATTCGCATTTTCTTACAGAATAAATTATTATAAGTCTTTATTTTGGACTGTGCATATAGTGTTGCTACAGTTTATTAAGAAGATTTTTTCAGGAGAAATAATGTTTTATTGCACGCCAATAAAGGTCCTTATATGGTAAAGTTATATGAGTAAAGCTAAACCTACCATCTATAAGTGTAAACCGCATACAAATCGGCCAGTAGTTTTTAAATTGATCGTGAACAGAAACGAGGCAGACAGCCAGAGATGCGACGTGGGACTTTGTTTTATAATATGTAGTGAAGTGACTTCACATATTGTTAAAAATGTACGCCCTCTATACAAATTGACTTAAACTATTTCAAAGTAAGCACTTGAAGCGTGCTTTCTATAATGTAAATAGAAAGTTTTGGTAGATTCTGGTCAATGATTGCACAAGGTAGTTTCATAGATTGTTCATAGATGGCGCCTCGAAGTTTTAGACAAATGATATACATAGTTGCACTAGTATACTAGTATACAATTTTGTATATTTTAAAAATCAGTTGTAACAAAATATGTATAAATGTGAAAGTGTGTGTCTCTGTCCTTTTTCCGTCAAAGCATAGTGACGATATACATTTTCTGTGGATGGGATCTGAGGGCTGATCTGATCAGATGAGATAATCTCATTCCAACTGAAAATACGCTATAAAAAACCTCAGAATATCTAACTACTACCTTCGTATACTACAAATACATAGTTACCAGAAGTTTTTTTTATGTTTCACTACCTAACCAATACTAATAACTAATAAACCTTCCTCTTGAAACACTCTATCAATTTAAAGAAACCGCATCAAAATCCATTGCGAATTTTTAAAGATCTAAGCATAACTACATAAGGACAGTCAGATAGCGGGAAGCGACTTTGTATTATACTATGTAGTGATGCATGATTCCTATAACAAGCTTTCATTTAAATTGATGGAATTAATGGATGGATGAACAGATTGATATGTTTATCAATCTGTTCATCCATCCATCCAGATCCATATTTATTTCATTCACTGAAAAACTGTTTAGGACAGCTGACAGGCTGATAAAGCCCGGATGCTTTCATTGTATTGAATTTGAGCTAATTTGATTATCTTGGTTTATAAATTATTTTAAAACTGTTTCTTTTATATGAAAACTTTTTTCTCAAATTAAAATAAATATAAATTACTTTCACTAACTAATACCAACAATTAAGTTTATTGAAAAGACTTAAGAGTAAAGTTTCTTAACAATCGTTATACATAATATAGGTATATGACATAACGCCTAATATGCTGGTACCCAACTTATACATGTAAAAAATAATCATATTGACACTACGATACTCAACAAAATTAGTAGATTCTAAGTACAACATCTTTCACCTATTTAGTAAAAAAAACATCTAAAATTTAAAAGTACTCTTGTTCCGTCATAGAAAGTAGGTTAGTAATCGACATCCACTCGTGACCCTGGCTTGCGGACGCCGGAAGAAAATTATCTCAAATAAACATTAAGTTTAACATGATAATGATGCTTTAATATATTTGTGTATTTACAATATAATTATTATATTGCTCAATATTTCCTTGCTTTCTTAGCTGTAAATTCGGTAATATATTATGTAACTACTAACTAGGTACTATAAGTAGGTAATAACTTTTCTTCGCAGTTCTAATAAACAAAGAGAACTGCTAGGAAAATTATTACATATAATATATGCTGGTTAATTGCTCCATGCATATACTCGTGTAACTGCTCTGCTCCTATCATAATGTTTGTATACCTTAATTCATATTATAATTTAAAAAATAAAATATAAATATGTTCGGCCTTTTTTTTTACAACAGCGCCATCTAATTCCGTGGTAAGCTACGAGGCTTGTATTACGGATACCAGATACTACACATATAAATTTTAAATACATACATAATATAAATATTAACACCCATGCCTAGAGAACAAACATTCGTGCTGAACAAATGAATGCCCCCAGCGGGACTCGAACCCGCGACCGCTGGCGCAGAAAGTAGGGTCAATACCAACTGAGCCAAACGTGTCGTCAAAAAACTTTATAATGAATGACTAAGTCATCTCTTTATTATAACAGATAGCTTTAAAACTGTAAGTAATACTTCAAAGGTACTTATATTTTTTTCTTAAGCAACTACTTTTTCGCCCATCTGTATCGACTATTAAACTAATAATTAAGACAAGTAATGATGTAAAGTCAAATTTTGTGTAAATACAAATATAATACGTACGAGTATATAAGGTACATAGGTTAGTAGTAGTTAGGTATTGTAATAATATAAGTTACTAGTTTCTTCTTTTTTATATTACTCTAGAGATCCTCCCTTTCGCTCGAATTCGTCTCTGGGTGCTCCCTGCCTGCCTTTAAAGTTGGTAGCACTAAAATCCGTCTCGTAATTTAAATAAATAAATTTTCTAAAATAAACCTTTAGGTTTAAATTTTTTCATACTTTGAATTTCTTATTTATTTACTAGTATATCTTATCAAAAGCCTAAAAAAAATTTCAAGCTTCTAGCTTTAGAAATGACGTAATTTACATACATTCATACCCAATTTCAACCCCTTAGTGTCCTTTTTTCGCATTAAAAAGTAACCTATCTCAGGATCTAGACTATCTCTGTACCAAATTTCATTTAAATCAGTATAGAAGTTTATCGTGATTAAGTAATTTAGACAGAATTTGTTTCGCATTTATCATTGTAAGTAAGGATTAACACCGTTTTACTAATAATTTACAATATTAAATGTTTAAAAAGTTAAAATATTTTGCATATAATCTATTTGAAATATAAACACATTTATTAAAATAAAACTTTCAGTATAATAAAACAATTCCTTTATTAATAAAAACATCTTAAAACTAAACATAAATACTGACCACTCAACATTTAAACAACAGTAATAAAATTAGCTTCATTATAATTTGTTTACATAATAATTAACAAGTAAATTAAACACTAACAATTAAATATTAATATTAACTATTTACAAAATCAATATGTGTATTTTTATGCATAGAAGTTTTAATTTATATATATATTTTTTTTTAAATAATAAATGATAAAAACATTGTGCTAAAATTTATTCATTTTTTCGTAATCTTGTCTGATTTAGGAGCTCTTTTATGATGTCCATATGTAATGCCACCACCAGTAGTGTGATATATTTGATTAGGTAAGAACCCTCGCTCATAGTGTCTAGGATAAACCTGAGATTGTGATTGCGACAAATGTCTACCGCTCGACAATGCTTCGTATGCAGATAGTGCATCTTTCGCATATCCTCTTTTCATATATTCTATCTGAACGCTAGATGGAATGTATGAATCTAGTAGAGATGTAGGTCGTCTTTTATAGGGTCCTCCGAATGACTCACTCGGTCTCGGTGTAAATGATGACGAAAAACCGCCCCCAGTTGCATAAACTGGTTTTGTTAGAGGTCGGTACATCGGTAAAGCTTTTGGAATATGAGCTAAATGTGACGGTGGTGCCTTTAAAAGAAGTGGACTCGGATGTGGAAGCTCATTCGGAGCAGTTCTATATCCTTCTGTAACAGGAGTTCGAGAATTATAGTATCTAGGATAACCCAACCCTGAAGGATTCGATGGCTGTATGTCATTTTGACTAGGGTATGGCTTAGGTATATTCACTTCATTATGTTGAACTTCATCGACTACATTTGTGTCTGGATACTGTGTGTTTTGGTAGTAGCCCTTAGGTGGAGGTGCAGATATGGCAGTTGGGTATTGTACAACAGGCATTTGATATGCTAGTACTGGTGTGATGGTAGACTGAATTGGTGGAATAGTAGGATGAGCGTAAGTAACGTAAGATATGGGTTGAGTATATTGCTGTATATAGGTTTTTCCGGTTGATGCAACGTATGAAGGCACTTCATAGTACCCAGATTGCTGAGTGTGAGTTGCATCCTGATAGCCAGAAACCTGAGCCACAGTATGCGAAGGCAACTGGACACTATGTGATTGTTGATGTTGATGGGCTACTTGCTCTGAAGGCTCATTGTAGTATTGAGGTAATAAATATAGTTGCATCGGTACATTAGATAAATACCCTAACACAGTTTGTTGTGAAGCAGGTGGGCCATATTGAGGCGTTGGTGTCACTGGCGGTCTCTCAGGCTGTTCAGTAACAGCATACTGATGTACGTAACGCTGTTGCTGGGGTAACTGTTCAGGTTCCTTGTAATATTGAAAGTAACTATTTTTCAAAAAGTCAAGTGGAAAACCAGGAGCACTAGCAGAAGATGGCTCCTGTGACCGTGCTCCCGATTTTTCTAATTGAGTTTCCTTTTCACTTCTCAAATTATCTTCTTCTATATCTTGCAACTCAATCTTTTTCTCGGCTGCCACGAGGGAAGCCATAAAAAATAAAGGTGCAACCTGAAACATTAAATATAAAAAGTGGTTAATGTGTGCGTGAAAATGGTATTAATTGGTTTCAGGAATGGAAACATTTCCGCTAGCGGTCACTGCACTCTGAAGCTGTAAACGGCATATACAGAGGTGCGGACGACCAGTTTCTACCATTATAGCAAAGAACAGGTGAATGGTAAAAAATATAGTAGAACCTATTACTAAACCGGTTACTATAGCAACGCAGGTACTTGTAAAAGGGAGCGTGCCAGCTTTTACTCTCAATTTATGTGGTTATCTAATTGCATTCCACTTTCTGGTGGATGTGTCTGTGGTTGTTGCGACTATTAGTATCGCACTTGAACATAAACCTTTATTTATTTGCATATTTCTGTCACAATTAAATAATGAAAAAAATGCTTTTATCTCTATTATATTGTAGAATAACAATTACATAAATGAAAACAATAGCCAACCAGTTTTTAACATGAATTATATTATAATTGTTTAAATGCTAGTGCAAATATTACTTCGACATTCTACACTCGTAATACAATTTTTTTGAGACATTCATATGACTTACGTAACATAATAGAATAATTGATATCTTAAATTATAAATAAAAGAGTCGGCCCGCGTTACGAAATTGCCTTTTGTTTTAAATTTCACATCTCATGCAATAGTATAGAAGGAAGACATAATAATTTGAAATGTAGAGATAGTTTAAGAATCCGTCCGTTTAAAAATAATATTCAAATGCAGATCTTTTTGATCTGATTTGAATTGGTTGTCTTTAACTGAAGATCTATTTCAACTTCTTCCTACTGCTGCACGCGCGTTAGCATTTTTATTCAATTAAGAACTAAAATTCGTCTCTAATGGAGCTTTTTGATTGAATATAACGTCTCGAAGTTTCACTAAATATTAAACAATGAAATTTGATAATATTATTAATTTAAACTCTTAACTTTAATTTTTAACCTTTTAAATCATTTTACCGTACCGTTGTTTCAAGTGAAGTACTAAGCTACTAAGTAAAAAAATGAGATTCCACTATATCACTATGGATATGTGTTTCCTTTCAAAAAATCTTCCACACACTTTTTAAATAATAAAAAAAATACATTACGTAGTGATTTATCATTTATAGAAATATTTACGCCTTACACTATGTCAGTTACAGAGTAATTAGCAACATTTAACCTGACCCCAGTAATAACGCCTGTCAAGATTAAACAAGGTTAACAAGCTAAGGCTACTTATTAGAGTAATTAATTATTAATTAGCCATTAAATATACAGAAGATGTAACGAACCAAAAGTAAGAGTAGAATAGCGTAATGTTTTTATTAGAGCGCCCTCATAAATAGAAAATAATAATGTACCTAGCATTATCATAGCTTATATTCCGTTACATTTTATGATAAAAACGACTAACCGCAATTTAAAGCTAGATTGATAAATAAATAAATAAATATGTTGAGACAATAATACACACAGCGCCATCTAGTGTCGTGGTAAGCTACGAGGCTTGTGTTACGGATGCCAAATAGTTGATAAACTACGCATAAAGCTCAAAATACATATTATAAATATAAACCATGACTGGAGTACAAACATTCATGCTCAACAAATGAATGCCTCAAGCGGAATTCGAACCCGCGACCGCTAGCACAGCAAATCGGATCATAAAAAATTGAGTCAAACGTCTATAAATATAAAAACTTTTATAAAAATAAAAATGAAAACCGACTTCAAAACCTTACAAATTGTAACTAAAAAGAAAAAAAAAAATTTTAATTACTTAGTTATTGTTGGAGTCGGTGCCAGCCAAGAAGGACAGTTTTATCCTGCCTTTGCAATGAACTTTCGAACGGATATTTTGATTATATTTACAAATTGATACATTAATTAAATTGTATTAAGATTATTTTGCTTTGGCTGGCACCGACTCCAACAATAACTAAGTAATTCATTTTTTTTTTTTTTTTTAGTTTCAATTTGTAAGGTTTTGAAGTCGGTTTTCATTTTTGTTAAAAAATAATTTATTTTTAATTTTTTTGTGGAAATTAGATATTATGTTTAAATATAATATTGCAATGCTAACTAAACTACTGCTCCAATAAGTCAGCGAAGTTTTGAATTAGTGCATAATCAATTGAATGAATTTAAAAAAATATCCTATTTTTACTTAATTCTATGAATACGTCAAAATTTTAGTTTTTTTGTTATGAATGGACAGCTTTTTCAGTTCCAATTTAACAATTTGATTGGCTTAAAATTAATTTGATTCGATAAGCTCTATTTACTAATATGACTCAAAATCCATTTTACGCTATTACACTAAAACTAAACAAGTTGTCTTAATTAAAGAAGAAATAAGAAAAATTAGGTTAATTTAGTTTTCTATACTCTAGACTGTAAAAAACAAAGAACGACATAGATGAAGTTGAAATAAGTAAATAATACTGGTATTAGGACAATTTTAAATACTGTCAATGTACGTAAGCAGCAAATGCAGTTAGTTAGGCGTCACACAAATGTCATAAAAAGTTAAAACCTACGGTACAAGGCAATCAGGATAGATATACTCTACACCAATTATCTAAGCATTTTAAAGTCATAGCTATGAGAAAAAAATGTGTTTAAAGACCAAACTAAATTTGAATCGTCTATTTATGTAAAATATTAGTTTTTTGTAAAAAAATGCAGTAAATTTGAGTATAAGCAAGAATGCAATTCTAGTTCAAAAGCCACGCACAAAATATGTATACCTAGTACCTATTAAGATTTTAACCAAAATAAATAGAGCCCTATACGAACATCATTAAAATTAAATAAATAGGTATCGTATGTTCCAAAATGGCAGAAAACAAAACTCAAAAGGTAAAGTGAATACAAGCATTACCACATAAATTAACAATAGTATAATTAACATGACAAAGAGTTACATTGAACAGACGATTTATCTTAATTGTAAAGATTTCAAGTGAGTTTTGGTCAAAAGTGCAAAAGTATTTTGTTTACTTCTGTCAAGACACAAAAAGAAATAAGTTCAAAATCAACCGCACTTAACGAAGCAACTTTTTGTGGTCTGTATGTTGAAATAAGTTAAGGCTCTATATTTTATATTATACCAGACAGATGTCGATACGCAATATTTAAGATCTCTTTTATTCTTATTATCCTTTTAACTAAATTTAAAATGTTAATAAATAATAAATGTAAAACGTTGTTGTAACAACGGTGTTACCGTTTGAAGCCTTTAGCATGATAACGAAAATAAAAATAAAAATATATGTAATTGTAATTGAAATTACAGTTGATGAATATAGCAGAGTTCATCTAATTTTATTTTTACGCGATTTGTACTGACTGGGACAGGTTTCGATAGTGCGTGCAACAAGTCAAACTTAACAAGTCTAAACTTAGTTATCTATTATATTACCCTGGATACTAACAGCATCACAATTACACACGAATGTCACCAATGTGGAAGAATCCATCTGTGATATTAGTGAGAATCTATCAAATTATATCGTTTTTAATTTTGCATTTATGTTTAAAGTATCGAATTTTGATTTTGAACATTTGCATATAGATAATAGAGAGAAAAGAAAATTGAAATATTATTCCGTATTATGTAATGTATAGAATTTTAGTATGGTCTGGTCGGAAAATTGTTTGATTTCAAAATATAGATCAAGATGATCCCATGTACATCAAAATTGCCTCTATGAAAAGAAACCCATAATATCTTCTATTCACTCTCTCTCATAAGACAATGATATAAAATCGTTCATTTAAACGTTATCAATTAAACGCATCGATTGTTGTAATAAATTAGCATTTTCTACAATTTTTATTTTTATTTTACAGCTATTTAGATTAGCATTAAAACTTTAAAATCTTAAGAATGTATTACTTAAATTGAAAAAATGAAGACTGCATTTATGACGTAATATAGTTTCGCCTTCGTGTTGAAATGTTACGAAAAACACTTAATTAGCCGATTAAATGAGACTAAAGCACAGTGATTTTATATAACAAATTTTAATGCATTTAAATACATAAGAAATAAATATAAATTTTAAATCAATGTCTATAAATTCATAATTTGTATAAGTTTATTCCATAATAGATTTTATTACCTAATAGTTAATCAGACCCAGAAAAAATATCTGAGCTTTGAATGAGGCTATAATGAGACCATGCTCAATATTATAATAGTTCAAATATTTCAGCTTCAAAACTATTAGTTTTAGAGATGAGAAGAACATGCCCAGGCCTTCCCATTTTTCAAGGTCCCAAATTAACATTTTAATCATCTAAGTATTAAATAATTTCAATGAAATTTTAACCCTTATTCTCATATGAAGAAAGTGACATTAAAAAAAGTTCAAATTATTGTTATCTTGCTTAATAACCAGTTGACATAAAAACCTTTAAAAGGCACTTGTTATTTCATTCACAATGAATTTGTAACTTTTAAAATGCATTAACCTCTTATTTTTGTAAATATAAATAAATATGTTGAGGTCTTAACATTCAGTATTATCTATCTTACCATAGCATCATCTTCATAAAGACTACGAGGCTTGTGTTATGTACAAATCGTTAGTTATCGTGTATCTTAGTTACAAATTACCAGATAGCTAACATACATACATACTTTAAAAACATACATACATATTATAAATACAAACAACCATGACTGGAGTACAAACACTTGTGCTCATCACACTGAAGGCCCCCCAGTGGGACTCGAACCCGCAAACGCAAGCAAGATCACTAGGAACTGAGCCAAACGTGTCAATGAGACTAATATTTTGAAGCCAACATACATATTTTTGTTTTCACAAAAAATCGAATTCTTTTTGTTATTATTGTATTATAAGTATCTCATTACTGAATGTTATGAAATTTTTAAACCTCACCTTTAAAATAAACATGATGAACTTGTTTACATAAACACTTGAATGTTCTGCACTTAGTTATTGAAACTTAAACACTGTACAGAGTGTACAATCACCGCATTTTGACTTGTAATTTTAACAGCACTTTTTCTTTCTTGTCCAAGCGGAGCCGAAGGAAACCCTATAATTTAATACATGAATGATTAAAAAAGTCATATTTTCCAAAGTCAAACAAGAAATACTATAAGAAAATATGTATAATAACAAATTTTAAGTTTCTGTTCATTAACTAATAAATATATGTATAAACTAATCAACATGTCTGCAAATGTATACAATTATTACTATCAAAATATTTCGGCTTCAATATTTACACTTTCAATAGGCAACTAAGGCGTTCAGCTGGCTACTCGTTTGGTACCTAAGTGGACGCGCGTACCATTTGTAGCGATGTTAAATATACTCTACATATCGGCATAAGAAAGGTCTATACGTAGCACATACTATGTTCTCGAGGAAAGCGAAAATCGAAGCCTTTCATCATCTATCTTGGTAATGAGACCTGATCGCTTTATTGTTATAACCTTGAAAAGTCCTTAGAGCTTTTCGGAAAGCTTTTTTAAAATACCTATAATATAACATTAAAACTACTTTTACGTTTATACGTTTTAATAAAATTTAAGTACTTGTAGATAGATTGTTTCGAAATTATTATTAACATTTCAATTTTTTGATACATTTGCAATAAAAATTAGTGAAGTAACGAATATTTACGTTTGGGAATATTCGCAAATTTATTGATACCTGCTTTCGCATTCGTATTCGTACGAAATGATGCGAATGTTAAGCGAATTTATTTAACAAAAAAATATACCGATCGAATTGATAACCTCTTCCTCCTGCGGAAGTCGGTTAAAAAAAGGAAATTATGGAAATCAAATAATACAACTGTGCTTCACTTATATTTAAATATCACTTTGTCAGTTTTGAATAGGTAATCAGTTAAATGTGACAATTGTGAAGTATCTAATATTCGTTACATAACTAAATTAAAAATATTAAACCTGTATACAATATTACTACGCAATTTGCAAAAGTATTTAACTGTAAACATGATAAAGTTCATGATGTCATCCATGTAATAATAAATTACTTAATGATGTCGATAAACATATTGAAAATTTCTCTTATACCGAAATAATAAAATTAGCTTTAAAAAAATATTATTTAGCTAGTGTAAGACAATAGAAATTACATGTTTCGTTTTCGAAAATATCATGTCATGGTGAGTGGTATAACGCTAAGAGTGTATCATCACGAGTGGCAGCTGTCATTACATGCCCGATTATTACCCGCAATATTGACGATGATATTTTTAAAATCGATTATTATGGATCAATAGTCTTCGAAAATGTCGTGTATAAATAAGCAAAAACATATTATGCATAAAATTAATGTAATGTTCATAATCATTCAATTTTATCCGAAAACAGTATTCTTACTTCACTACACAGTTGTATGTGTTATATCAGGTCATAATCTATGTGTATACTTAAGCTAAGCTAAGTGGTAATTCGATAACTTTCCTTTAGAGTTCAAATATTAAAAAAACATATTATGAAGCAGGGAGGTAATTTAACAAGTGTACTTCAAAAATAGTAAAAAAATATGTACAAGCATCATGACTTCTATAAACTAAAGTGAAGTACGAGTAGATTATCTAAACAGGCGAAGTTTGAAATAATCAATAATCAGAGCATTATGTATGACCTATCAAATACGATTTCGCTGCGAGCATTATATGTCATTGCTATTATAACACAAATGATTATTATCATAGGTTGGATGATCACGAAAAAAATAACAAAAAATAAACGGTTAAAAATAAAATTCCTTGCCCAATAGTTGCATAACACAGCCTTTTACGGCTATAATTTAGCTAGGATTTATTTTGTAACGTGAAGCTTTTTAATAAGTTTATTGTTATTGCTTAAGTGAGTGATAACTAACATTTATCTAAATAAAATCTAACACATAACAACACCATTAAGTACGTTTATTACTAAAGATTTATATAGCGGTACAATAGTAAAATAACTTACTAGCATGCTGCATTATACGAATTTACGAATTTAATTATTATCTAACTTATTAATAAATTTTTGCCCGCGGTTTCACTCTCAGTAACTACGAGTAAAACGGGGTATATAATTTGACTTAAGGACTTACAGGACGTAATTGATATTCTTATCTTTAGCTGTTTGAGCGTGAAAAAAGTAAGAGTGAAAGTGAAAAGAGTAAGTTGATTAATTATTTTCACATTTATAATATTAGTTAACTAATAAAGTAAGTATAGTAATATATATAGATATAATATATAAATAAAATAATTGATTTTAAAAAATTGTTGCGTCCAAATGAATTCCAAGTCCAAACTGTTCGAATTCAGATGAATGAATATAACTTTACAACGCGTTATGCAAATTGAAACCAAACAAATAATATTTCGAAGTATGAATAGAACGTAATATTTTAATCTTCTTGACATATCATTGAAAGACAAAACAATGAGATAGACTTTCACTGCCCGTGTTAGGATTACTTACATATCCTAAAAAGATTTAGAAAATATTTCATTCTATATTAAATAAAAAATAAATTATCACTACATAGTATAAAACAAAATCGCTTTCTCTGTCCTTATATCCCATCTTTAAAATTACGCAACGGATTTTTATGCGGTCTTTTTTAATAGATAAGGTGATTAAAGAGGAAGGTTTATATGCATAGCTAGCAGATCCCGCGGCTTTGCCTGTGCTAAATCTAGGGAAGAGCCCGAGCGAAGCGAGGGCGAGTCGCTAGTTGTTGATAAAAAATTAAATTTAAAGTAAAGTGATTATGTAAATTATTAGTATTAATGTTGTTATTATATTATATTTATATTTTCATTTTTATTTTTATTTTATTTTTATATATCGAAACAATGTAGAAAATTATGTATATTATACATATGAGTCACACCTAGACTATATATATTTTAAAGGTATAGTTATACCTATGTAAGGTATAAATACAAAATTAATAGTTACATTACAGGTCGCGGGAAAACTATTCATTTAGCAATACCAATTTAATTTAATTAATATATAAAAAATAAATGTAAGAAAACAAAACTATCAAAAAATCGTAAATATGAACATTCCTGCTAAGATTGAATACGAAGTATTGATTAACTATTAATTGTATTTTTATTTGTTTGAGCAAACTCAACTTGATCTTGGTAACTTTTATACAAAAAAATCGCGTAAATGCTAAATGAAAATAAAGCTATTAAGTGTATAAAGACGTTGCCCTGTATCGGTTTCACTTGCTTTCTAACCCAACTAAGCGAAGCCGATATCCTATATAGCGCTCTCACTGTAAACCCTTTGAATTCTTTGATATGTCCCTATTGTACTCGTATATCTATCTAGAATTAATATTATTGCGGTATCTGTATCAGATTTAAGTTGTATCGAAAGTATGACTTGTGTTGCAATGACGGCTAAGGAACGGAAGAGAACAATTTGTAAGGAAATTGTATAATGATATATGTGGAAGTGTTTATATGTACATAATATGCGTTACCTAAGGATTACTTCTTGTGATTAGCGCGAATCTTATTTTGATAAATTAATTTATAGTAACTTACTTTTTTTGTAAACCCGATTACGGTCGCTTGCTCGAAATAACCTATATGCCACACTGGGCAATACGGTTGTACTTTATATGCATAAAAATGTACAATATTTCTTGCAATTCGTCCAACCATTTCTGCATGAAGGAGGTTTATATAATGTAATACGCAAATACAAACTTTGGCATTAATAAAGTTGCCCGATTACAGTTAATTAAGAAAAATCAGAAGGCGATGTAAGAATATAAAAACAACTTAAAATGCTTCTATATTTTAATTTAAAATGTACCTCTATTTAAATGTATAGAATTTATGTCGTGTTCAGATAAGCTTAGATTAACATTATATTACGAAACTATTAGCCTTAATTTCTTTAATCTTCACAAAAACATTAATTTTCCTCTTCCCGTTCTCTGTTCATAACTCTTTATTGCGTAATATGGTAATATAAAAAATAGCATAATTTGTATAGAACCCTTTTAATAATTATTCTTAAAATATATGACTTAAAACTTTATATGTAGTTATTTTGTGTGTCGAGAGAGCATATAACCATACAGTTCTTTATTTGAACTTTTTTCATGCAGAAGCAGACCAGTACATCGACGCATTTTTTATGGGAAAAGCTTTTAGGCAGTCAAATTATTCCCATGAGATATTGGGTGAAAAATAGTTCAAGTTCTTAATATCTTTAAAAGTTCCACAACTAGTATAAAACAAAGTCGCTTTCCATTGCCTGTTCCTATGTATGCTTAGATCTCTAAAACCACGCAACGGATTTTGATACGCTTTTTTTTAATATATAGAATGAGAGACGAGCACGAGCGTAACTAGGGCGAGTTGCTAGTTAGGTACATATTTAATAAACACTTCTCGATGAACGAAAACTCGGCATCTGTCAATCAAAATAATTATATGGTAGCTATAATGAGTCAGTATTTCATATTACGAGTAGTTTGCTCAAAAAGTACCGTTGAATGATTTGCTATTGTGTCATTGCTTTATAGGTATTACTACGATTACTTATATAGGTTATTTACATAAAACCATACAAAGCAATGTAAGGGTTTTATTGATATTAATTTTCAATATTAAATTATTATCAATTAGTAATAAAATTTAAACATAGAAAAATTATTTCTTAGTTAAATGGTTATATATTATTTAAGAGTATATTTATGACTAATAAAATTGCAATCAAATTAAATTACGCTATCTTCTCATCTTTAACAGATAACTGTCGTTATATTTTTTTTCGACCTTACCTACTACTTTTTAACGAGTTTAACAGAGTTTGACTAAAAATCCTTTTAATCAATTTGATCTGGGTTCAAGAAAAATCTTTCAAGCGAAATAAATATATTTCATACTAGCGACTCAACCCCGCTTCGCTTGGGTTCGTATCTAGGTTTCGCTAATTAAAATAAATAAAATAAAATTGCACTTTCTTTTTTTGAAGTCAGTTAGTAGTAGTAGTAAGTAGCCTAAATTACTCCTCATAACATTAAATATCTGCAAGTGAAAGTCCCGTCAAAATCGGTCCAACCCTTTCAGAGATTAGCTAGAACAAACAGACAGACAGACAAAAATTTTAAGAATTAATTTTTGTTGCTAGTATCGTATATATAACTTCATATGCATTTAGTGAAAAGCTGTTAATTTGAAATTAAAAACGGACACCAATTTTATTTATATCTATGTAGTATGGTATAGTTTTACGTGTTAATCCCTTTTAAATAATAGCTATTATGAAGCTCAGTTAATGCTAGATAATGATGTGACGACGGAAACTCTACACATCCTGAATGCAAGAAAGTAATTTGTTTTGTACTCTCCGGTAATGCCTGTCGTGTGTTTCCGTTAGGAAATTTGATAAATTAATAATTAATAAACAAAATCTATTATATAGAGTATATTTATTTGGACAATGGATGTGGATTTAAATACTTTAGGAGTTATTTCATACTAGTATGCTAATTCAATATAAAAAAATAAATTATATATATTTTTTTATATATTATTTTATAGGTACTTACTATGGGTTAAAGTATTATACAGTCATATTTTATAGGTACTATGGGTTTTGCTTCATGTATTACATTGAATGTCAAGCATACTCTATGTCACTTTTTATTATCTTTTTGATAATTTTATTTACGCAGTCATTTTTATAACATTGCAAAGACGTTCTTTACACTGCCATTTTGTACCTATTATGCCATAAGAAATTCGAGACAGTAGTGTAGATATAATACATAGCGCTAGATCAGGATTGTGCGTAAAGCCTTCAATAATTACTAGGACACCCATGGATATTATGCTAGAGTAGGTGAAACAGATAAAATAAGTAGAACATTCCTTTTTATATTAAGGCCACCACTTAAACTGAAGCTACTATAACAATCGATGAGAGTAATTAGAAATTAAAACCATTTATTTTCTTTCTAATGTAAGTTTTTATTTTCTTTTTTATTATAGACTAGCAAATTGAGTTAAAATAAATTAATCGGATTTTATAATTTTGTAATAAAATAAAAGTAGTCTAAGTTACTCCTTATAACATTAGCTATCTGCGAGTGAAAGTCCCGTTCGTTCAAAGATAAACTCCTCATCAATTGTTATTATTTTATATAGGTACTTTACACTTTTACATATTTCTTATTCATAGTATGACCTGTGATCAGTCGTCAAGACTACTCTTGCAGCCAAATTTAATTAGATAAATCAAGAGAGCCGATATGCTATCTTATATAGATCAGTGGCTCTACCTCGCCAAAATCCAACCCCTCTCAAATCACCTGATTATAGTCTTGACGACTGATCGCAGGTCATACCTTGGAAAAGATTTTCACATATGTAATTTTAAGTCTTTCGATAGACTAGAATGGAACCTTTTCCTCAAAAATAGCAAAATTCCCAGCTAGATAGTGAATATCATATCTAAAGAACAAAATCCTACACAATTGTACTAATATCTCATAAACTTGGTTATGTATAAGAAAAGCGCCTAATTTTCACAATTCGCAAGTTGTTTATAAATTCCAGAGCAGTTTCCAAATAATCACGTTATCAATCATAACTAATGTATGTAACACGACGTATGTGCCGTATAGCGGCGTGCTTTAATGTTGTTTAAAGTTAAACGTGTTTCCTCATCATACGAAATTAAACATATTCTGTGGCTTAATAAAAATGATATATTAAGGTAGCGAAAAATTTTTCTAATTTAAGTTTGTGTTAATGTGCGTTTAGTGTGAAGACAAAAAACAAAAATACGAATAGAAAATATTATAAAACATAAAACTTGAAATGCTTAGCTCTAAGGCTTTATTCATATCAAATTGCAAATAAATCAAATTAGAAAACGCCATTCAGTTTTAGCCAAAGTAAAGAAATAAAAATATTGTATAAAATAAATTATTTTTAATTTAGTAGTCAGCTCGATCAATGAGAAAAAGAATTAATTAATTTAATATATTTTAACTAGTTAGTTACTAGGCAAAGGCAGGTTTTTAAGTATTAGGTTTTCTCAATAAAATCTCTCAGCAATACAGAGACATTATGAGACAAACCAAAAAATATACAACTTTCAACAGAAGTCACAACAAGATTAATATTATAGGTATAAAAGTTTACAAGTGAGTGCGCATCTTCACGTTATGATTACCTACTCAACAAATTCACCGAAATTCGGAATCGACTTACGGATTCACAACTTCAGACAAGAACATGTACCTATTATAAATAACAATCAACGAAGAACAACAGAACCTGTGTATTGCCGAAATAATAATCAAATCTTCATATTATAATAAAATAGCGACTCATCCTCACTTTGCTCGGGTTCGTCCTTTAGGATAACTAAAGGTTTAACAAACTTTGAATGTCTTATTTATTTGAATTTTATCAAAAGTCCAAAAATATAAGATTCAAAAAATATAATATTATAAAAAAATGACGTAATTTCCATACAAACTTTCATCCCTATTTTTAACGTTGGGAAATGCATTGACGCATACCAGCTTAAAATAATCCAGTACTACCCATTAAAACCCAACGGAACTCATCCGTCTTAATGGGGCAGGATCGCTTGCGCATGTTCGCAAGCGATCATCGCAGCCAAAAGAGTTGCTCCACAGTCCACTCTGCTATTCAGAAAAGTACCAGAAGCAAGCCGCCTCATACACCCATCGAAGTGGGCCCTCCCTGCGCCACCCACCGAAGTGGTTTCTCGGCTTCGCGCCCGGCTTGCCGGACGCTACTTCCTTTCTCAGGCTCGAGACTATTTGTGAACCAAATTTAATTTAAATCAGTTCAGTAGTTTTAGTGTGAAAGCGCGACAAACAGAAAGACAGACTGAGTTACTTTCGTATTTATAATGTTTGTAAGGAAGTAAAGATAATACAACAACCATCCATAATTTAGTACGTACAGTATGTAGTATGTAGTATTATAATATTTCATTTTATAACGTATTCTGTGATCTGTGGTAACAGACTCATCCTATTTTCTAATATTAATATGTAATAATAAAACCAGGATTACGTATGTGAGAAATGATACTAATATTACGAGATCAATTAGTAAATGTGTACTCCTTTCACTGCACACACCCAGAAGATGTTCTTATGATTACATTTTGATAAACGGCTATTGAATCATTGGAATGTATATAAAAGTCTTATCAAACGATTTATTATGTTTACATCTCTGTGATTGTCAAAAATTGCGCAATAGGGTTGGGTAAAAGTTTTTTAGATCTTTCGTGTAGCATCAAAACATGTTTCTTAATTTGTTCATAATACTATTGTATTATTTATAGGATATAACAGTGCTAACAAGTAACAACAACAAGATGATGAGAATAAAAGGTTATGTTGTATACGAGTATATATGGACAGAATTATTTAGAAACACCTATATTATTAAGTATTCTATTCCCTATATACAAATCAAATTTAACTAGTACTGGTTTAAACTCTTCTATTAAACAATTATACATGAAAATAGTCAAATATCTTCTAAAACTTAAACAACAATTTCTTATGTAAATTAACCTGTAATATCCGATACAATATCCAACACCACACTACTCAATGACATTAATGAAATGAAGTAATTCGATATTAAAACGTTTTTTAAATGTCAATAACAAAAAGCAATTAATTTTAAACAAATAAATATTATAATATAATAAGGTCTAAATATTAATAGTTAATAATTGGTTATTGTTATAACCAATTAGTTAAAACTATTTCTGAGACTATCATTTTATATGGCGAGTCCTAAGTCTATATTACTTCACTTTGTTAGTGCGAATCGCCGATGTTCGAGCACTACAGAGAATTCGGGGATATAGGAAACAAATATGGTATGGTAATACCATATTTGTTCAACTCAAATCTTCTTTCTGTCTGAGGACTACTTAATTATCTAAATAGCTATTAAAATATTTTGACCTACACTGGGCAGAAATTTAGTACATTTCACAAGGCAGTTGGCCATTACATAATTTAAGTATACAGATGACCTAAAATAGCAAGCGATCAATAAAAACTTAATTAGACGTAATTATTTTTCAAGTTTAATTTTACAAATTGGCTATTACGTGTGACCTTTCAAATTAGTGTGATAATTTCTATATGCAAATTACTAAAAGCTCTACAAGCTCATCTCACACTAAGCAGGTTGTATTATAATGATATAATTTATATTATAATGATCGATGAAAACTAATTTGTCTTAGAACTTTAGAATATCATTCTTATGCTCATTATTAGTGAATTTTAAATATACCTTGTTTAATGAACTTGACTGTGCTAGTTTTTTTTTTTCTATTTCGTAATTAACTTACTATTTGTTGGAGAAAGAATAAAAATTAAAAAATAAAACCGTATAATTGATATCTGCTGAGAAGAACAAGCAAGAAAATATTACATCAATCCGACACTTACGTAAAAGAAATAATAATTATTTTTTATTTTAAAGCTTTATTTTAATTGTATTAAAACCAAATTTAATCGTGATAAGATATATACTTACATCAACGTTTTTGTAAGATTACATTATAATAAATATTTATTAACTATAATTATATGCACCATAAGTTTTTCTTTTTATTCTATCTCTAGAGACTCACCCTAGCTCCTCTCGGGTTCGTTTACAGGTACACTTAAACAATTATTATAGATTACTCAGGACTGAATAACAGATAAAAAAATATCATCAAAATCTGTCCAGTGGTTTTCTCATGATGTGGTCACAGACAGATAGACAGATAGACACAAATTCGAAAAATCGATAGAATCAGCCTCTGTTTAGAAAGAGATAGATAATATTATTAACTATTTCAATAAGATTGTCTTAAAAATATTTAATATATATAGATTTGACTATGTTAGTATTTATTATTTGTATAGAAGTTCAAAACTTTATTCACATTAGCATGTACCTATAGTTCCTTGTCACAATATCATGTATGATCACATCCGATAAAGATGAACATGATAACTTGTAGTATTATTTTTAAATTAATTTTAGCTAAGACTATTAAATCAGTAATATAAGTATGTGCCTTATGTATATTAACTTTTAAATATAAGAAATTAGTAAAGTTTATTTTAGGATTAATATAATGTTTCTAGACAAAATAAATTCTATCTATAAATAGCCATTGTAATTAAAAGTGCGATAATTATTTTACTACATAATTACTCTTATGTAAATAGCATTTACATTAATAGGTATAAAACGTAATGGCATTATTAAGGAAATTTTAATTAAAAAAACATATTATCTATTAGCATAACATTTTCTTTACTTTCTATTTACATAACAATACAAAACAATAAAAAACAATTATTAAATTATTAGAGAATACGTAGCTCAACTATAATAAAATTAATAACAAAATATACCTAATTAGAGTTTGTTATTAGATTTTGGAATAAGCACTGCGACCGTTATATGCTGAGTTTGCATTTGTTGCTGATGTGTAGTCAGCATTTTGTATAGCTCCATGTTCTTCTTTAGAAATACTCTGGGATATTGAAGTTTGTACTTTTTCATATTCGCTGGGTTGCGATGTTGGTGATCCGGATGTATAAGTGTACCTTGTTTGTGATGACGATGGATAGTAATTATAGAAATTTGATCCATGATTTGGATATACTAAATTATTGTATAGAGAAGGTTGAGGCTGAGGGAGTACGAACATCGTAGGCTGACTTAAAAAGGACAAAGGGTGAATATTTGGTCCAAAACTAAACTGTCCATGGCCAAGGGGTCCTAATATTGGGCTTTGGTTGATATGATTATTTGAACTAGGAGTGTAAAAACCATTACTGTATTGTAACATGGCACTGGGCTGTTGTAAAACGGCCAATATATTATTATTAGGTTTCTGAGCTACGAATTGATATTTCGCCTGATATCCTGGATTTGGCACAAAATTAATAGGTACGAAATGTGATTGACTGTTTTGAGATGACACTTGAGGTTGTGAAGTATGAGAAGATGAAATATCAGCATTATTGCCCGAAGTATAGTATTGACTCGCAGACTGACTAGGGTAGAAAGAATTGGATGAGGTCTGGTAATTTTGACTGGGACCGCTCTGTGAATTTGGAGTTTGGGAGTAAATATAAGTATAATCAGGTTTTTGGGCTCCTGTCGGGATTGAGTTTAAAGGGTTGGCCTTCCCTGCTCCCCTCTTCTTTTGTTCGGCATCTTCGATCTCGTTGGCAATCACAATGGCGGCGAAAGTGATAACAATCTGAAATAAATCATAAGTTCAACGAGCCATCATAACAAAGAGGCACAAAGGCAGAAAAATCAATCAGCTCCTTGTTACTCGAGCGTTTGTTAATACATCGTGAGGTCAAACACTTATTATGAAACAAATAGCGCTATGCTAATAAAAAATACAACTGCGTTATATACTTACAAAAAGTCCTTTATTCACCATAGTGGCTAATTACATATCTCGATGAAAGGAAAAGTGCTCTATTCACCGATGCTGGGAAAAGTGTTTCTGAATATCAAGTTCACGTATTTATATGAACGGCTAAGGCAACTTTCCTTAAGTTCCAGATGGAAGTACATAGGTAAGGGAAGTGACCGTTAGGTCTTTGTCCTGTATCGTAACAGATCCAGTTTCTGTGAGAGTGTTTGCTTCCTGCATTAGCACGGAAACGCTCTGTTCGCATTAGATACACCTTCCATTTCACATCAATGAGCTCAAATTGCCTGTATACTTATTTATAATGCTTCACACAAAATTAAAACATTATTTGTAGCATCGGGTTTCGTAAGTACCTATTATGTACATTTGTGGTGTTTTGTGTGAGTAATATCAGACTAATATAGACATAAAGATAATTTACTGTTTATATTCTTTCCTTTCTCATGATAGTTCTCAAAGTAATTATTCAATAACATAAAGTTTTATATATCCTCGATTACGTAGGACATACTGAGTAAAAAAATGAATGTTCTATGTATATCAATTCGTAATTAATTTAAAAAAAACAATTGGAATAAAACAATTAAGCATATCTTTCTTTTATAATCTTGAATATATAACTTTCCTAATTTATTTTATATCTTATCTCATAAGATTCACCTTTGAGTTAATAATTATTAGCTTAGATTAGTTTTTACATAAATCGTATTATTATATTATTTTTTACTTTACTCAAAAAATGTATAAAAACCTATACTAATATTTTAGTTCTAGTTCTACTAGATTAGATAAGTAAAATTAAGGTTATTAAGTAATTATCTTATTCATGATGTTACTTTTATTATTTCAGTAAGTATAAACTATTGAACACATAATTGCATGCACAATAAATATTCTGATATAATCAAAATGTGGGTACGTCCGGACGCAAGTATTTTCAGGAATCATATATTTTCACCTATACCATTTTAAACCCAATGCAAATATGATTTTGTTACAAAAACAATCTTCACTTAAAATAATTCCATTCATAACAATGAATAAAGCTATAATAAAACTTTAGAACAAAAGACATCAACGCGCATTAAGCATCCCATAATTTAAACAACTCGTACCAATATAGCAGTCCAGTTTGTAAAAATCGATTGCTAATCTTAAACAGTGCTAAACTATCACACATTTAGTACATTTGATATTACATATTATATATATTTTTTGTAAAAGAACGTCATCTATTATTATTGTAAGAAATTATCAAATAAAAGTAAGTGAGTATATAATTGTACTTTTGCTACATAGTTTACAAGTGTTCGTATAGATGGAGCTTTACACTTGTATCACTGATCACATAATACTAATACTAGGTAGTATACAACTGTAAAAGTTTTCTTTACTTTTTACTTTGCTAAGCTGTACAATGTATTTATATATGATAATATAATACAATATTTTTATATTCTAAATTTACTACCATATTCTAAAGTTACTAATAAAATCAAAGTACAGATATGTACCTACTACACACTAAATAAATGATCGATTTTGTTTCTTTGATACACTTTTAAGTTCCCATCAGTAAATATGTGCCTTGCTATTAAAAGTCGTTCTATTTTACATACCTACCTGTGTTCTTATGAACCTATCATTCAAAACTAACATAGTTTCTTCTAACCGCATACCTTCTTTTCATAATAATGCATAAGATCTAAGCAAAGGTAAAACTAGGTATAATACTATGCTAATTATACTTATTTAAACGAAATATAACGCATTTTGTATTATCCTACATAAGCTTTTTTTTTAAATGTTGATGACCTTTGATGTTGGGTATACGGTAATATCTAAGTTATGAAATTACATGTATGCTTGCGATAAACCTATTTGTGTTCCTAACAATTTAAAAAAAATAACTTATATCATCACATAAAATGGCTTAAATATTGATTTGATTTTTTCAAATCATCAATGAGTTCTCATAATGCAAACCACTTTTTATTTCAGCAAAAGAAAAAAATATCCGGTTTTAGTATATAAAAATAACTGAGTGATACGGGATACAAGACAATCAAGTCCGAAAAGCGAAATGAGGATAGTCTATCATAATTTTAACAATTTTATGTCACAGTTCCGGTTATTCTTTGAACTTAATGTCCATCATTGCGAAATATAAAAACTAGAGTGCCCAAATAAAGAAGCTCATTATATAACCCAATGTTCGGAAGTGAACGCATTCGCTACTGAGACACATGCGCCGTCAACCGTGAACGACATGAATCACTTGTACCTAATGATTTTATTGTTTACACAAGTCAAAATACACCTTTATACAGATAGTGATAATTAAACAGTTTTTAATACTTTTCCCATCGCTAACTGTATATATATATCACTAGAACGGGTGACTCATTCTCACTCCACTCTCATTTTCTAAGAGAACAGATATCTTCCAACTGTAAAAAGTATAAAGTATATGTTGACCCAGATAACCAGCTATCACTATACCAATTTCATCAAAATCTGTCCAGTGATTTTCTCGTGACGCTAAGAGACACAAAGAGAGAAGAGACAAAGAAAAAGAAGAAAATTTACAGTTTCGAATCAGTTAGAATTTTAATATATAATATAGTTAAATGGCAAGTCGCTAGCCATTTTCAATTTTCATAATTTTGTAAATTACGTATATACGAGAATTATATCCATTTTATCACTATTAAGTAATTTAAATGAATTTTAAGTCTTTACAGTACAATTAATATTTTGTATACAAATGAGTATCTAAAACTTTAAATAAACTAAGTCAATAAATACCTAATTGAATTTATAGGCAATTAAATATGCTAAGATGTTATTTTTTTAGGCCACACATTTATTTTTTTATTGATTTACTACCTAAAATAAATAAACATCGATGAAACTACCAAAAAGCACTTTTTCGAAATTTTATTATGAAATGTAGTCAATGCAAAAGCATTATTTAATAGAAATAACCCTTTCTAAAAAAATCCAAATCATAACAGCTATATATTACCACCTCACATTTCAACAATTGGTTCATACATAATACATATAGATGCTACCCAGCGCGACTTAATTTTATATGTGTAAGGAAGAGTTATTTTAGCATTTGCCACCTATGGATCATATATTTTAATAAATATTACAGAAGTACATACAAGATGCTCGATTTATATTAATAATACAATTTCCCTTGCTTTCCTATGAGTGAAACTGTATGTATGGTGCATATCAGTTTGATTATTATTTATCAAGCTACAATATCATTTCAAACACATATTTAGACCCCTGAGTCTTTATTTTAAATAAAAGAAATAAAATAAGAAAAAATCTTTAAGTTGATTTTTATTTAAAAAAGAAAACAACAAAAATAATTAGGTAATAAATAAACAATCTTAAAATTAAAAATATTTACAGAAATTCACTTCGTATTCACAATTACTACATGACAATGGCCATCGAACAAATTCTAGTTATTTTTGATTGATAGAAAACTTGTTTTATAAATGCTTACTTTATATGAACATGCTATCATAATTACGCTATGGCTGTGAAAAAGAAAGCTCTCTTTCACGTGCCTAACACATGGATATTTATGACTATATATGTTAGAATTGAGACCAACAACTTAAGACCAAAGGCAACTGTAGTACACTCGTGGAACTTCAGTTTCATTCACGCATACATTCGTTCTAATTCAAATCCATACCAACTCATCCACAAAAGCATATGAAGTAAATTAGTTAAATCTAGGTTTAAGCTCTTCACTATATTTGATGGTGTTATATGTTGTTTCACTGTAAGCACCTTGTGAATCTTTAGGGGGTCCAAAACGAGAACTACTGTGTCCGCCAAAACTATATTTCGGACCAGAAGAAAGAGGGCTATGGCCAGAAGAAAAAGAGCTGTGGCTAGACAAAGGGCCTCTATAAGATGAGCTTCCCGATCCAAAGCTAGGCGCTGAATGTTTTCCCGATGATATATAGTATGCGGGACTAGGAGCAGAAGCTGCATGGATGTTGCTGGTAGAGTAAGCAGACGATGGAGATCCGTATGTTTTTGCAGATGGCGCTAATTGACCACTTGCTGAGAATTGTGAGGCAATAGACTCTAGAGAACCAAATCCTTCTTTAGGTAAGTAAGCAGATGCAATCTGTTTAGATAGGCCACCTTGATAGCCTGATAGAGACCCAAAACTTAAACCATGTCCAGGAGATCCATGTGAAGCACCTCCGTGGCCACCAGTCGATTGGTAAGCAGCAAAAGATGGATTTCCATAAGAATTTGAGTTGCTTAAAAAGCTATGACCAGAATCGCTTTGCGGAGATGAACCCAAGAATGTAGATGGCTTGAAACTGGATTTCCCAGGTCCAGCATAGCTATTCACAGTGCTTAAAGCTCCGCTCTGTGGAGACTGTCCTGAATTTTCAAATGAGAGACCGGCATAAGAGTGACCAGAGTCACCTAAAGGAAGAGTAGCACCTTCAAAGTTGTGGCCAGAAGTTGGTACAGCATAATTCAAAGCGGGCTGGCTAGCCGTTGAGTCAGGTGAAAATAGAACTGGACCAGTAGAACCAAAACTGCCAAGACCCTTAACCCCAAAAGCATATGCAGGGAATCCTTGATTTCCTTGACCCTGTTCTCCTACGCTATATTGTTGAAATTTTTGGCCTCCATAACTAAACTGAGGTACACTTATTTCTTGACCATTACCGCCTTGTCCAGCAAATTGATAAATTGCACCATGACCACCAGATGGCAAAGCGATAGCACCAGAATTTAATCCTTGAGATATTTGGCTCATGAGTTGAGAGAGATCATTAGAAATTAGACCTCCGTAACCTGGTTGTAAAGTAATGGGGGCAAGTTGAAAATTTCCATGTCCACTGGCTGGTAGACCTTCTGATTGAATTTGATATGATGGTCCTGAGCCTTGATTAGCAAAATTGAAGTTCGGTTTGGCACCACCCACGCTGTATCCGGCACCGATACTTATAGCATTGGCCTCTTCTTGACTTAACGCCGGTCCTTGATAACTGTGACTGGAAGCGCCATGTTGAGGTTGATAACTTCCTGTAGCTGCTTCCCTTTTATCTTTCGGTTCATCTGTTTTAGTTTTTATTGCCCATGTTGTGGATAAGCCAAGTAGAGTTATGAATAAGACCTGAAAAGAAAAAACTAATTTATTATAAAGCCTGTATAATATGTATTAAAAATTCTTTATATTAAAGTACATAAAATATATAAAGTTTTTTTATATAAATTCCATTTTACTTTCGTTAATGCAAATTACACTGGGAATCGAAAGACTTGTTTTCTACCATATGAGTGTATAATAAGCCGACCCGCATGTCACCGTTCAAGATTATACCAGCCATTATAAATTTAATTTCACTTTTACCGCTTTTACTTCGTACAAAATATAAACCTACATGCGTTGTACAGGACTAATTTCTATGAATTAAGCAATTACACTTTAAGAAAAAATAATAATTTGCAATTTATTTTTAGTAAGCGCTGAAACTACGGTACTTTTGATGATATTCAAATAATATTTTCTTCCAGGAACTATTTTTAGAAGTTTTGAAATAAGAATATTTTTTAAGAAAAAACTTCTACTCTTACATATATAACTGAATGTCTTTTCAAATTCACGTTTTAAAGGAATTTAAATTATTATGATACTTATTATGTATTTAATATACAATAGATCTATTAAAATATTTAATGTTTTATTACACTAAAACTTAAATTCGTTGATAACACTAATATCCAATATTTTATCACTAAGCACACACTCACCGTGAATTTCATTTTATATTCTTATAAGAAAGTTCGGCACGTTGACGAAACTAAATCACTATGTTTGCAAAGCACTTTACTGAATAACACTGATCGGACGGCTGACTGCTACAGCCGCCGAATTTGTAATGTGTTGTCGCTGTATTTTCACCGAATTTATAAGACAGCGACTAGAGGCTAGCACCCGCTTGCGCTTCGGAAGGGTAAAAGTGTATCGGAGAACCCTTTCACTGAACCGACTGAAAGAATGGGAGCGAGCCATCGGGCTTCCGAGCCCAGCAATGAGGTAATACGCGGCCGGAAGTGTTACATCACTTGATCACGGTTAGATGCACTTATTTACTGTCTTTCGCACGACGAATCGCGCGCTTGCAAGATCTGAATAGTCCTAGCACACTCATCAACTTTTAAAAAAACTTCTATATTTTTTACGAAACTGTGATTTCCGGTAGGTAAGTAAAAATTATAGCGGCTTGTAACGTGTTTAGAGTCAATACACCAATTATTATTATTTTTCTGTTTAATACAAGAAACATGCAAGTATAATCTCTGTCTTATCAGTTTTTAAATAAAATAATCAAATATCTAGCTTCTATCTTATATCTATTTATATAGAAAAGTGTTAAATGTTTACAACGATCATAAAATATTTAAGTATTTTGATAAATATTTAAATCGATCTTCAGATACGCGAAATATGTGCCCAGAATTCTTAAGGTACGTGCACTTTCATTCTCGTGATTGTTGACATCATACGCCGTGGGTTGCAAAGTAATGGTTATTTTGAAGCTTAAAAACAATTGTTAGGAAATTGCTTTAGAGGATTTGATTGAGATGAATTTTTCATCCCACTTCGTTTGTAAATAATATAAATTGTACTAAAAAGTATTTATTTTAGTTTAGTTAATCATATTGTAAGTACTTAATTAAAATAACATTAATTACAATCAGCATTATATATTAACCTTTTATAATAATTTCATTTAATTAAATGTGATACAGAAAAAATATCTTGACATTATAATATATAATCAGATCATTAGTTATATATACAAAAAGAAAGGAACTAAGATAGGAAATAACACTTTAATATTGATGTCGATTACGCTTGGTAATGTAATGTAATAGATTATAAAAAATATAAATACTACTTGTAACAATATAAGCGATATTATACAAGAAAATGCTTGATTGATTAGTTGAGTAATTATTAATACTATTAATAAACATTTTAATGTACCTATTTGTATGTATAAGAAATAAAACAATATAATAAAATGAAATAAATGATCGCGTTACGCCGAGATTATAAGACATTATGTCATGTCATGTACATGTATTATTAAATAATTTTCGTATAGGTAATAATGGAAAAATATTTATTTACTTTTCTTGACAATAAATTTTAATTTAAATTACATAGTGATTTAATGTGTGTTCACTAAAGTATGTGCTTTATATGTGCTACCTGTCTATTATTCTTTCAAAATATTTCATATAGTAATCGGAAGTTTTATAGTTACGCTACTATCAGCTATAAGCTAACACGTAACAAACAAAGAAAGTAACTATAGGTACTTAGATATAAATGTATATTGTTCTATAATTTTAACATTGAAATAACAAATAATGTCTAACAACACACTGTATACGTATTACATTACAGCGTATGGAACTGCATAATATATACTCGTAATACTACCTTAGTATTAAAGATTATATGAAAAATTTTGACCTAACTTGATGTATTTATGCATACTCAGAAACTCACTGGCAAGTGGACAACCTTGGCTTCAAGACCGGCTGAGTTGCCGAACTATTGAACTAATATGATAAGATGAACATACATTGAATGGAATCCACAGGGGCATTGTCCACAAAGCAACCCAAATATTTACGAACAATAGGTAGTATTGCATAACTTTATTGTCTTCACTGATCAAATTCCATCTTCGTATTTTATTGTAATGTTATTTAATCAATACAAAAGATCTTCGTGACTCTAAAAATTTGAAATATTACAAATAACACCTAAATAGAGTACTAACAACTTGCCAATATTTCGGTCAGTTACATTGATTACACTGCACGTGAAGTATACTAATCATGAACGGTGTACTCGTACACGAATTACTTAATAAACCAGTATAAAAAGTAGCCTTGTCTTTTTGCATTTCATACGTAACAATAGTGACAAAATCACGTTTAGTGAGCATCAACGCTTAGTAAACATTCAAACAAGTAAAATCTCAATTTTTAACACTTTTCTAATAAAAGTCACCATACTTTTATTATTTTATTAACCGTTTGATGTAAGAAAGCCCATAAAAACAGTAAGTAGTAGTTTCTATCCAATACTATATTAATTGCATTTACACTACAAAATTGTACTTAGTAGTACCTACCTACTGTATAAATAACTCTAAGAAAAAACATAACGACGCTATCACGTGCGCGCGCACACGTGTTACGAAGGAAAGCGATGTTTTTAACCTACTGTATATACTCGTATATTATTATACCTATTGTATTTCTCTTGGGAACGAAGTCAGAAAAATCTCTGAATGTTACAAAGACTATTCACAATGTGATGCGACAGATGAAATTGTGCCATACAGGTAAGATCAATATTATAAAATTTCTTTATAAATTTTTATTGTTGCCTCACACTTAAAACTCGTATGTCAGTCTGCAGCATGTTGCATATTATGTACATATATCGTTTTTCAAACTTATATGTATTCATTAAAAACTCATACACGGTTAAAAACAAAAAAGTTTAACCTTTACTTGTAATAAATGTGCTAACTTCTTAAGTATTCAAAATTTAATATTATTTACACTCTTGAAAAATAAATAATAATAACCACCAATTTTGAATAAATAAACAAATAATTAAGAAAGTGTATGTAAAAATTGTGATAACAGTGCCTGTCTTTCAAAAGATTCACAATTTGATTTTTTTTAAGACAGGGAATAGTAAAACAGTAAAAGCATTTTATGAATAAATTAAAATGAGTATTGTAATAACTTACCAGCTTGTAGTCATTATGTACAACAACATAATAATTATATTTTATTCTTTCATAACAAATTGTTTTGATCTACATAACATTATTAATATAATAATATTATTAATTACATTACTATAATATAAATACTATATAATTAACCTACATTAGAAAAAGCTCCGGAAGTTTCGGTTTACAAATACATATAAGGTTTGAAAATATAGTTAAAAAACAAAGTTTTATATACTTCTTAATATACTTAGTCATTGCATGACAAAACGTTTTATCTTAGCCATAATATATTTTGATCACTCGCTGACACCAATGCTTGCTTATATAAAAACGTAAGTGAGCAAATTTTGGTGCGCGCAACAAAGGCTTGTTTTTGACCCTTGCATAATATTGTCATTAGATAGAAATTCTTTAAAATTCTGAAAATCTTTTGGTTTTTGAGTGAATAGCTATTGTAGTGTTCGTGTAATAGGTATATCGCTATGTAGATTGCAGGGTATAACCTATGTCCATTTTTAATTTTACCTAAATCGATTGAACTGTGAAGAAGGCACACGTCATATACACTTAATTTCTTACTCATTGAATTTCATATTTAAATTATTAATCATTTACATTAAAATTTGTAATTTTTCTTCATATAAAAGGAAATACCATCAACCAAGTTGATTAATATAAGTATCATGTTAATTGTTTTATTATTCATAAATATAATAATCATTACATTAATTTTTATGCCTAAGTTAATTTACATATTAAAATGTTGGCTCTACTATACTTATAAAGATACCTTGACAATGAAAGTTGAAACTCAAACGAACTTGAGATATATGCGTGCAGCGTGACTTATTAATACTCTATTCAAAAGGTAATATAACTCATACGCTTGAGCAATTCTTACTAAATACTTTTATGTAGGTTTATATTTTAATTAAAAGTAATTCGGCATGTTACTTTTTATACAATTTTCCTTCGTATTATAAAATATAACTATTGTCAACGCCCGCATACCTATAAGAAAAACATTTAAAAATATTGCCTACAACTAAAACATAGCCTGATCTGTGAATTAACAACAAAACAAGCAATTTCAGGTAAAATACGTTTTGTAACGACCAACAAGAGGGAATTTAGGCTTGTTGGAAAAGAAACTATACTATGATTCATCTTGACGCCGAGCCAGGAAGTTGAGAAATAAGGAAGAAAGTTTTTTATCTGTAATATAACAATGGACAAAGATAATGTGAACTACATATGTATGAATTTATTTATTAATTGCGTCTACTAGCGATTTTACATCACATAAATAATTAATATATCCTAAAGTATTACATGCACAGGGTATAAAAAATAATTTAATAATTTAGTTAAACACTACATGCCATAATGTCGCTTATTTCATAATAAATTTGAACTTTTATATATTACAAAGTTGTAAATAATAGGGTATGTTATTGGCGTACAATGCATATTTATCTTATTCACGGTTACTGTAATTATCGAAAATTATATATAATCTGGGTATTCGGTAAATATGTGAAAATGTTGTAATATGTAGAGGCAAATATTTTGTAATAAAATTCATTCATTCGATCTCATAATAAACTTTGTCTTCAAGGGATTCTTATGACCGAAATAAATATAAGAGTGGGTAGTGTAATTTTAAAAAAAAATATATTTCATATATTTCGTTTCTCACGTCAAAAAAACATACACTAGTATGTAGGTACTGGTACATGTTATATACTAGCTGTAAGTCTCACTAGGTACGTGTAAATAGTAAATACAATGTAGGTATGTTTCCTTTATTTTATTTAGTTAGTTTTTTAGCTTCTTCGTTTTGGTCAGTTAGATATTTTTAGTTTTATATACTTAACAACTTTAACCAAAATAATGTAATTTGTCACATACATATTATCAGTTTTGTATATTTTTGTAATCGTCTTAGAAAAACTTGCATTTTGAGTAGCTATTAAGTAATTACGAGGGAACATAAGGTCCTAAGAGATATATACATATACACAAAAGTTTTATATACTTCATATCAGACACATAACTCTCCTTTGGGCTTCGCAGCACTCTTGCAATAAGGTATAATTATGTTTAACAATAACGTGCGATTAATTATAAGATAAGCTATCTTTAATTAATTGTTTGATTTGTTAACAAATTAACCGCTTAGTAGCTAATTGCACACGATTTTCTAGAAGAAGAAAATAAATTAAAAACTCGATGTGAATAATTTTCATTTTACATGTAGCTTTAACCAACTGTTCAATAACTACTTAAATTTGTAGTAATATCTATATTAATATTTTTTTATCGACTAAACTTTATAATAAAGTAAATTAACTTTATTGTACAACTGTCTGTCTCGTTGGTCCTTATAAAAAAGCTGACTTAGAAGTCATATCATTTTCCCATTTAGAAATTCTCAACTCGAGGTGAGAAGCTGCCGATATTATAAGCAAGTTACGTTAATTAAAATTAAAATTGCTTACTTGAGTTATTTCTTAATCTATATCTTCATTAAGATTCAGCCAAACGTTAATGCTAATGTAAATCTACTGACTGTCGTCACGTAATAAAATTTTTAATAATATTCAGAAAGTGTTGTCCTATCACTTTCCAAGAAAATCCGGTCTGCCGGGGTATTGAAAACAAAGCCTCGTTTAATGTGATTATTGATTATATCTAATTGAGATAATATACGCAAAATATCTATTATGAAAACCTAATTTATATTTTTCCTTATTTTCAAAGGTTAAATGACATACTAGCGTCTTATTCTCGGTTTGCTCCGGTGTATTCTTGGGTACATTTAATGTTCTAATTGTTACTCTGCTGTTGAGGGTGAAGACAAATCCAACAAACTAAAGATCGTATCGTATTGAAACGAGGCCCGTGCCCAGCAATAGGACGTAAAAAAGGGCTAATGTTACATACATACGTACATACATACATACATACATACATACCTACATAAATACATGCAAAGATCAGCTCAGTCGTCTTTAGTTATAAATATTATGATTATATGATTTTTTTGAAATGAAATATAAAGATCTTGATACACCTACTGATGACATGATCATCAAGAAACAGTCATATAATAAAATGAGTCAGGAGATGAACCGCATGAGACATCTAGATGTTATAACTAGTTCCGGTAACAGGAACAGCGGTCATATATCCGGCTTTCTACAGCGGTCATATGATGAAATATAATATTCGTGCAATGGTTAATCGGTAATTTAATTTTTCTTAATTTTCCACAAAATGTGTAATTATTATATTTGGGGTTTCTTTAGTGCTCTTAAGGATCTGAAATAAAAGATATACTTTTGCTATAGAGATTGTAATATTTGTTAAATGGTATTTTTCAAAAAATAAAATAAACTTCTTTTCTCTCTTTTGAAATCGCCTTGGCATCTTCCTCCATATATAGTGCCAATCAGATACTTGTCATTGAGCAACATCAGTGGTTGGTGATAATCTTCATATTATAATAAAATTCCAAGTCAAATCTGTACATTAAATATTTTTGGAAAAACTTATTGGAGCAGTCATAGTTATCGATACAGAGGCCTTATATATTTTGAGAATTATCATGAGAAAACCACCACAAAGACAGATTTTGATGAAATTTAGTTAGAAGATAGTTTCTCATCCTATTCAATATATTGGATTTTTCTTTTCACAGTGGAAAAATTATATCATTTCTGAGAAAATATGTATCGTAAGTCTTAACCGTTAAAATGTATCTAGAGACAAATCCTACGTACGATAGTATCAGTACGTTATAATGAAAATATTTCATCTATGATTTCGTAAAAGATTATTAAATCGTTATTTTAAAAGACTGACTAAAACTTCTACTACTTAAGTCATCAATAAGAAAATAAAATGAAGATAGTTACGATAGTTATAATTTTAGCAGCAGTAAAAGGAATTTGTTGGCCGACTTTCTATTGCGGTCGTTTTGATGTAACTTAGTTTTTTTTGTACAACTTAATAATAGCTACTTCTTTTGCTACAACTTCGTTGTAATTTAATGATAACACATCATGTGCATGTTATATAAAACATGTCACGCGTGGTATGTGTATGGAATGCAGTCTTTGCAAGTAGTAGTAGTGCGTACTACATAGCTTTCATATAATTTTAAACCTACTAGTATGTGCGAAGTACCATATTAGACCAAAAAGAGTTGGAGTTCTATTGAGACAAATATGTATATATTTATTTACCTTTATTAATATTATTTCATTCCGTTCATTAGAAGAAATATACAGCATAGGTTAGTCAATTAAATCTGAATCAAATATATTAAAAAATAATGCCAGCTTTTGTTTTACAGGTTACCGATTATAATTAAATAGTATCATTTTTTTATTGTAAAATATTCATTACATAATTAATATTGTTAATAAGTCAAAGCTCACTTGTAGGTATTAGTGAGATGTGAGACTTCTTATTAAATGGCGTTTATGATTTAACATTTATAATGAAATATTTATTACTTTCTAGAATATTCTTTTCAAAACAAAAGTCCAAATTTACCTAAGTTTTATTAAAGTTACATAACACAGATTCTAGTTTAATATACTATACAAAATACAAATACTTTACCATTGAGATTATTATATTTCATGGTTATTGTAGGTCATTATAACAAGTTATGAGCTTAAACATGTTGTAGTGGTTATCAAGTGAAAATTATATACTATTAAACCATTATTTTAAGCACGTCCTAAGTCATTACACGTACTTATTTTTTAAAAATATAGAGTAATATGATGTATCTTATAGCTAGAGCTTTACTATAAACTTACGAAGAAAAAAATGTTTGGGCCTACAACATACACAACCGTACCAAGGATTCCTCACGATCAATTGAAGTTAATTAAATGCATGCAAAGAAATATTATTTTTTAAGTACAAGATTGTATATATATGTTTTTTTTGTATAATATCTAGAGCGATTGAGTAACAAACATCAATGCTCACAAACTTTCACATTTATGATATTAGTATGGATTCACACAGCAATAGAGCAAAATTAATATTTTTGCATAGAGATTAGAAGTAGAGTAACATAGGATCTGTCTGATCTGTCTCAAAAAGCTATGGTTTTTTTTAAAACATAAAAACTAGTCAATGTTATCGGTAACTCATTTTATAATTACGGTAATGTATCATTTATTTTTTTTTAATATGTTTTAATTAATATTATATGAATAAAAGAAAAAATAGTGTTAAAAATAGAAAAAAAACTGTAGTATCTGAGTAATAGTGATTGAATAATATTCTAACGACTTCCTAGACTTTCCAAAACTCCTCGAACTTCTCTGTTTATTTCCTAACCACTATTCGTATTATTCTCATCTAGATCAAAATATGGAAGTGTTATGTAATTTGTCAAAATGATCTTAATTTAAATAAACTTTTTATTATTAATTAGTAATTTAGTTCAGATATTTGTTTATAATATAATACTAAATATATTACTATATTACATAATATTTTATACATATATAACATATCTTATGCAAATTTTAAAAGTTTGAACTCCTTTATTCAAACTTACTCTATAACTTTTGTCAAAATATATAATAACAAGTCATATTTAGAGAAAAGAAGGAACTTGGTGCCATTTCTAATTTTCGTCGTTTAGTTTATAGTCTATATCTACTTGCCCACTCGAAATTGCAAGGTTGTTGTGTAACTGGATAAATTCACCGTTTACTATCCCTATATTTTGAAATATGTATTATATAACTTTACAGTTTATAATAGAAAATACACGCACTTGTATTCCTGCTACGACTTTTAAAATTAGGTAAAAATACTACATTAGTATACATTTTTCAGAGATAAGATATTTTCCCGCAGTAAAAAGCGTTCAGTCACCAAATCTGTCCAGTGGTTTTCGCGTGATGCGGTTACGTACAGACATACAGAATAATATAGAGAAATTTAACTTTAAGAAAACTATTATAATTAAAAGCAATGTATTGATATTGTTTAATTATTTTTCAGTTAATATTAGACACTGTTATATTTGTATATATACCTATCTATAGGTTGTTATGTTTCGTTATCGCCAAACAATTTAATATGTCTTAAATTAATCAACCATTTTTTTTCTATCTTAAAATAACCATAATGCACTGCAACTCTACAGCTCGTCAGTCTTTGACTCTTTACTTTTAGGAGACAACATCGCCGTCAACTCAGCCGATAAAACCATAAATGTTACAACTACTTAACATTAAAATTAAAAATAACTGTTAAAAATAACTTAAATAATTAAACAACTCTCTCAGATTTACGGTCATCTTGATGACATTTCCTTGTCCTGTAAATGAAATTATTAGTCTTTACTGTAAGGACATCGAAACGCCTGGCACCAAAAATCAAAATAAATCCGCAAAAAAATTCGATAAGATAATCATATTTAAAACTTTATTATTTTAATTGTCAATCCTACTCATTGAATAAAAATTATTATAATCGATGTTATTATTTTTTTAAGTATGAAGCTGAAGAAAACTATCCATTTTAATTGACAAATACATATGTATAATATACATTCACTATACAATGTGCATATTAAAAGGAATTTAGTTCTCAACAGCATAATATATAAGAAGCACTTCAATTAAGAATAAATTATTTTTAAAACTAATTTATACGGAATCACAATAACACTTAAAGCGCTACAGATGTGCGTTGTTTTACCCGCATTATACCAAGCTGACCACTTTTACTATCACTCGGAATCTGAAACACATTCTGCTAAATAAATACGAACCCGCACCGGGTTTCAAGCTCACGTAATAAACTAGTTTGAAGTTCTTCTTAAGTTTATTATACAACCAAATTATGTACGCGGTTTTGTTTATTCTTTTTAATTTAAAATAGTAAATCTTGTTACTTAGCAAAAAATGTCGAAAATGAATAAAAGTTTTCTAACTTTATTAGGTCAGAACTTTATGTTTGAACAGATAGATTAACAGACTAACTAACTTCGCATTCATAATTTTAGTATGGTTAACATTTGATCTACAAGCACAGAGACATTTAAGCCATTCAGACATGGTTGTAAAATTGCGGACTATAATAAAGCTATATTGCTGAAGGGTATATAGGTATATCATGGCAATTCCTAGACAATTCTGTTATAATATGAAAAAAAGGTTCTGTCTAAAAAATTGAGTCCACGTGAATATTGGAGTATTTGTAGCCCCTATTTTGTGTCTTTGCATCTTGGCTCTGTAAGGTCCTAAAACCCGAATATGTTTAAATTCTCACTATTTGTTACAAGTGCTCAATTAAAATCTGTCCGTTGAAAAAACATCATACAATCGAGCAAGTATTTTGGTGGTAATAATGGCCTCTTATTTAGACCACCATCGTCATTTTAATCATTTCAAAACATCATGTACGAAGCATAATATTATAAATGTTTATTTAGTTGAAAGACAAATTTATTTTTCTAAACATACCTTATGAAATCGGAGAAATGATATAATAATCAACAAACATTATATCACATTTTTATGCTAATTTTATATCCATATATGGCGATATCTTGAGGAAGACTACGATAAAATACTTTCTCGGGCATTGCCTACTTAATGGCTACGGACATTACAGACTATATTATTGTTATTCACTATTATAAAGTTAAACTTGAATGTAATCTGACAAGTTTTATATAAAGCACGTTGGAATACTTTTAGATGATTTAAATGGATAATGACATAAATGATGATTCATACTACTTACATTTTGTGTTGCATATTTTTTTAATTTTATTGTTACCTAATATAAGAAAATTGTCCGTAATTATTGTACATTCAGTATCTACCTACATTTTTTAAGTGGATCTACCTACTAATGTTTCAAAATTGACGTATTTTGGTATTAGCACTTACAAAATTATATATTTGACTGATGATTGAACTCTGGTATTGTGTAAATTCTAATGTATTTAACGCCTTTTAACGACCCACTGCTGAACACAGGCCTCCTTTGGTTCTTCAATACGAGAGGGATGAAGAATCAGTCTATGATAGCCAACGCTGGTAGGCGATTTCACATGTCTTCCGAAAATTACGTGGTTATCATATTAGATTAATTCACACTTGAGAATATCATAGGTGCGAGAGGATTTGAACCCGCTACACACGGTTTTCGAAGCGAGCGCTTTACGACTGCCACTAAATTAGACAGCGGGCTTCTTATATAGTCGTGGTATAGGATAATATGCAAGATATTTAAAGAGTGTAAAAGAAGGTGGCAGTAAAGAAAAAGTAATTTTGACAAAATATCTATATATGTAATATAATGTAATATTTTTATATGTCTAGTAAGCCTGAAGTGTAAGTTGCAATATAGAATGTATAAAACCAGCGAAGAAGACTTTATAACACAACAGAGGTTATCTTTGATAAAACATTATGGTAAATAACATTAAAACACAATAAATAAATTGAGCATGCGTTTATTCTTATGTATACATAGTAATTTAGATGCCAATAACTTCGGTGATGTCCGGACAGGTGTAAAGCAGTGTCGTTGCGCCAGAAACTAGACTAATTAATAGATCTAGTAGACCCCGACGTAGCCAGGAGCAACGTAACGACCGACTCCGTCAAATCCATTCACAACAGTTGGTCCGGCAACGACGGTCTGAAAAAAAATATAAATACACCATACGTACTACATTTATATATTTTCGGGCTTTTAATCTTTATTTTTCTTTATTTTGAAGTTTTTTTATAATTAACTAATTTTAATACAACAAACTACTTGCAACCTAGAACGATTCCATTTTGATAATTTTCGCTATTAAGTTAATACCTTTTTAATATAGTGTAATAATTAATATTTTATAAACCTCCTAATATTTGCATGCTGTATCTGCCTAAAAAGATAATGCATTTAGTATTAAGCTACACTATATTTCTTTTTACTCAAAATTGTATTAATGTAATTATCACTAGTGGATTTAAATAAATAAATAAAAATAAATAAACCAACGATCACTATTAAATACAGATATACTACCAATCTGTAGTTTAAAACAGCATCATTAACAAAAGAAAATCTTACTCTAGTGCCGACAACGGGAGAGACGACGCCGGGAGCGACGACGCCGGGCCAGGTGGTGATGAACTGTGGGGCCGCAGCCGCCAGCGCAACGAAACACAGGAAGAAGAACACCTAGAAGATTTCATAAAAAACTTGATAAATATTTTTTTTATATTTATATATTATTATCTAGTATGTAACTAGCCATTTTTTCTCGTCTACTCTGAAGTTGTGGACTTATTTTTTTTTAAATTTATTCAGCAATTTCAACGGAAGAAGTTACAAATGTCCTTATAACTACAAACTTTCGCATTTATAATAATAGTCGTCAGATCAGTTTTTGCTCATGACTTCGCTTGCGTGACAACAAACACTTAAGTTTTACTACTAGATACAACACAACCTGATATAATTTACCACAATGTGTCAGGTATGTACTTGTTTTATTATGCCTATCGCTTAATTTAAAATATCGTAAAAAAACTTGTAAGTTGTAGTAGGTCAGTGTATGTAAAACATAACGTAGGCTTACCCGTATTGGGTTAAATAGGTCTAGTAGCAAATAACAGCTGCTCAATGCAATATTTTAAAATCAAGCATTTAGACAAGTTGAATGTAAATTCCTGTTGCAACCTAACATAATAAGAATTCGGAAAGTTTAATGCTTTAAAATATTGCAAAGACAGCAATGAAACAACAAAAAATTGTGAAACACCTTTAAAGCCAAGGATAATCAATTACTGTAATTCTTAAATAAAAATATAAGTAGTTATATCTAAAAAAAACAAGTGCAAGTGCAGTTTAATCTGCAGTGCACTTTGTCTTTTTAAGAATCTAATATTGCAAAAGCGATAAATAAGTATAAAAAGCTCTATTGTTAGCTTTTTTTAATGTAATACACTCTAGTCAACTAGGTTAAGAATGCGATCTTAGTTATTTTATAATCAATATAAATTACAATAATAATATAATAATATTATTTATAAATGTTAGTAATTTCAATTTAAAAAATATAAAATATAATACGTACGAAGAATTTCATTTTGATGGTAATGAAAATGTTGGATGGTATCTCACTAGAACTGCTCAAGAGCCTTCTGAGTGCAAACTATACTGATCTACGGAAGACAGACGCATTATATAGGGCTATAGAAGGTCATCAACCAGTCCTATAGGTATCCTATACCTAGCACCTCCTAAGGTCATAACTTATCTGAATGGCTAATGAAAAATACCTGTCTTCAAGAAAAAATATATTCATACCAGCCTATCCGATACTAATATGGTATCAATAATAATTTATTAGATCAGCTATGACTGCGGCAGGTTCAACATCTGTTGGTATATGCACAGTTTCGACCATATGATACAGTAATTTCCTTTCAAAGGATGTAATATGCAACCTTTTAGTGATTTTCTTATAAAAAATGTATTTCATAATTCTAATACTATTCATGAAAATCTAGCAAATTACTTACTAATATGGAATCATATGCATACTTAAGTGGTTAAAAAACTAGGGTTTTATGAGTAAAAACATGTGGCCAAACTTGATGTGAACGGATTACAATTACGAGTATAACCAATTTTTGCAAGAATCTCATGTTAGGTAATATATTGTTGTGAATGATTAGGAAGTGATTCTTAAAGAACCAATTAATAATTAATAGAAAAAGTACATTCAGGTATATTTATATCAAAAAAAGTATCAAAAATTAAAGTTTCTTGCTTGGTGGTTATGGAACAGCAGATGTTCTTATAAAAAATGTACGTAGATACAAGTACGAAAAAGAAATTCTTCTCTTTATTAGGCGCTTTAACGTTCGGGGCGGGGATTTCATATATATTTTTTTTATGTTACATTCACTACATAATATAAAACAAAGTCGCTTCCCACTGTCTTTCCCTATGTATGCTTAGATATTTAAAACTACGTAACGGTATTTGATGTGTTTCTTTTTAATAGCTATCTATTATAGGTTAGATTAGACCTAGTGATTCAAGAGGAAGGTTTTAGTATGAAAGTCTTAATTTATGAAGTTACCATCTTCCCTAGCTGAACAATTAAATTTAAATCTGTTAAATCAAAAGAGACAGTTTATTAGTAGTGTAGTTTTATTTTTAGTGACTCTATGTGGATCAATATAATAAAGAACTATACGATAATGTTATAAACGAAATGGATGGAATGTTTAGAAACGAATCCACAAGATCAAGCTAAAATCACTTGAATGATATTTATAATGACTATAAAAGTAATGATTTTGTTTTGCAGTCGTTATAGCTAAGTTTCACATTGACATGATTCCCTTTGTTTATGTGTTACTCATTTGAAACTAGATTAACTGTAGGCGCCCTTTATCTAATTAACATACCTAACCTGCCCATATTATAACTATTTACTATCATTTGCGAGATCAAATCTTTTCGTTTTTAACATACAGAATGTAATTTTAATTTATTTTTACTTTTTATAATTAAAAATATAGATTAATTCTTTATTCATCATAATATTATTCTTTTTTTTTAATTTAATATTTACATACCAAAATGATAAATCACAACATACATATAGGCTACTATGTAATAAAACTACAATATTATAATATAAAATAGGTATATTTGAATAAAAGACGTTATTTGAACTGTAATAAGAAAAATAAAGAAAATATGCGGAAATCTACTGTTATTTGTAAGTGTAAGTATACCAAATGATTGGCATTAAAAATCATTCGATACATGCAAATCGTAAATAACTAAATCAAAAGTACATGAGAAAGTTTTTACGCAATGACTTAAATGACGTGCTGGTAGTATAAAGAAATTTTGACCCTTATTCACTGTCAGAGTACAGGTCGAAAAAGTTTCAGATATTATTTAAATAAGCTTTAATGCAATAGGAAAAAACGACACATGATGTTTAGAAAACATAGCAACAGGAACATTAAATTATTATTTTAGATTAATTTAAGGTGAAATTATTGTTAAATCACTTCGGCAAGAACGAAACGAACACTTACACTTGCAGTTCTCTTGAACTGATATTTAAGTTTTCGAAATCATTTTTGTCGCATTTTGTACGTACTTAAATATCCGACTTAAAAATCACGGAAAAGTAAAAAATAGTTTTCATTTACTTACTACTATAGATGATTATTGTATAAGTATAATCAAAGTACTATAGATACCTAACCAGATATTTTCGAAGTCAGTAGGTACCACCTGATACAAATCAAAGCTAAGCTCTAATAATTTATTTTTTTTACTTTTCAGTTGTTCCTTTAAAGTTCGTTTTATATTTCTTTTTTCAGTACTATCAAGTCGAATATGATAATTCAGTCATCTGCAACCGACTCCCTATTCCCTAATCTGCGAGGAATATTATTAATAGAGAACTTGGAATAGGTATATTATTCATAGAAAACTTGGTGTAAAGTATTACACCAAGTTCTCTATTGATACGACTCGATTAAATAAAATAAAAAGCAAATTAGACCTTACGTGGTTAACTTATAAGTTGGTTTTCAGTGTCGAGTCGCATATGTTCATCTGCGCCCGACTCTCTCGGCTCCAAGGCGTCAGCGCGATACACCGCATTCTCTATCCACACCGCGATACGGTCAGATATTGCTACCATAAACCGGGCGAGGCGACCAGAATGCGTGCGGGAGGGTTTTGGTTCCCCTAATACATATATTAGTATTAAATTTAATAACTTACTAATATTATAAAGCTGAAGACTTTGTTTGTTTGTTTGGTAGAACGCGCTAATCTCAGGAACTAACTCATACTGGCCCGAATCGAAAAATTCTTTTTGTGTTTGATGGTCCATTTATCGAGGAAGGCTATATTACATCACACTACGACCAATAGGAGCGAAGCATCAATGAAAAATGTTGCAAAAACGGGCGAAAAATATTTCTTTTGATTTTCAGCCTTTAGAACGCGAGCGAAGCCGCGGGAAAGGCTAGTAAGTTATAAACAATGATGATGATATTAAATTAATTATGAGAATAAAAGAGTATTTTTCGTTTAAATCTTCGATACTAGAATATATTATGTAAGATACCATTATGTAAGCTAAGTTAAAACAAATAGCTGAAGCTAACTTAAGGCTATTATTTTATTTCCTAAGTAATATTACTTCAGCTTTAATTTTAAAGCACGTTACATGACGGTAACATACCTAATATTTCTGCAACTCTCTCCAAAACCACATCAGCTATACTTCTTAGTCTATTCGAAACCAACATCTCTTTTTGTCCTTTTGCAATATAGTCGCAGAGACGGTAAGCCACCTTTAAATGTACGTTTTATTTAATGATTTTTAGACTGACTGACTCGGCGGTATAATGGTTAACATGTTACAGTTGCACATCCAGAGGTCTTGGGTTCGAGTCCCGGGTTGAGTTAAATTTTGCTAAAATAAATAGACTAAAGACTTAATGTCTTCCAGTTTAGTATTAGCCTCAGTAGTAGCCCGAAGTTGGGAAGTTTGCGGTGTTCCACCCGTGTGCCTCAGGGAACATGTAATGCCATTAGTATTTAGTTCTGCACCCTCTCACTGATAGTGTCGAGTGGTCGTCCACTCGGAGTATGAGAGTGACAGGAATAGAGAACCGTACACTTTTAAGACTTTTGGTCTGGGGCTAGTCTCAATGAGATTCGCCATTTTGGCCGAATTACTCGGGACCTGACATAATTATTCATTATGAAAGTCAAAGAATATTTTAAAAATAAAAAATAATTCGTATCGCCTTACAACAACGGTGAAAAAATACACAGACTTCAAAACCATATAGGTACTAACAGCGATATCAATATAGGGGGTTGGGTTTATATTATTTAGTAGTCTATTAATATTAAACCTAAGCATAATTATTAATTTAGTTAACTACTACTACAACATTTCATTCTTCATTAGGCATGTAATACGTTTAAAAAAATATTAACATGAAAAGAATATTGAACTATGCAGTTACTTAGTTGTTGGTACTGAGATATGTTTGCTCTACCTATATATAAATTATTGTCATTAAATATGCATGTTATATAGCAAAACAATCTTGAATAACCTTTTAATAACAGTTGTTTATGTATAATTTAACTTTTCCTACGAGACTTTACATAAAACAAGGCTAGCAGAACTTATTAATCTAGAGCACATAGAATATTAAATTTTGTTACAATGTAACATCGTAGAGTTTATTGTGTGAGTAGGTGTAGTAGGTATATTATTATGCGCATATTTTCTAAGACTGACCTGATATTATAGGTAGGTTTATGTTTCATTTATAATTTATTATAGAATGGCCTAGGTGGAATTTATTTTTTTATTATTATTAAGTATTTTATTTCGTTAAACTCTTTTAGTGATTGCAAGCCCAATTAATATGCACGAAGTTTAGATATAATATTTTTACATAATATGTGAATACAGAAAAATCTTAAATTGCTTCACCTGAGCACTAAAATTAACGAGCCACTTTTGCCTCTGTCGCAGTTCCCTGGACCGATCCGCATGCTCCCTGCGGTTTAGCATCCCAGGTCCAGACCATCGCCTGGAAGACTCGCCCAGTGCTCGGAAATACTGTTCAGTTTGCCTATACGATAATATTCAATGTGATATAATATTTCTTCTACGTTATGATGATGTTTCTTTTGTCTATTTTTATCTAGTAAGTATTTTTTATTTGATATAATTTTGAGTTGAGTAGAATGAGTTGAAATTTCACGCTTTTTCCATTACAAACTGTTATTTATAATCTAAGTAGATAGATGTAAAAATAATGTTTTTTTCGATAATGTTACCATGTCATGTATGATTAAATCTCTTTGTACGTTAGCGAACATGTGTTTTATTACAAACAACCTATCATGCCATATCTACAGATTACAGAATACAGATGATATCTAATACCGTGTCCCTGTGCTGGGTCCGTCACATTTTACATGTCACGTGTAGGTAGTTAGGAGTGTAGGTATTGAGGTATAGGTTAAAATCTATACTTAAGAACTGCATTAATTATCATTAAATATTATTAAAACATGAACATTTAGAATATGGCTACATCTATTCAAATACATATGTATTCTACGCATATATGATATAAGTAATAACATATAAGCTCAAATCTTACTCTGGACTAAGAAAATAGTCTTCTTCTAAAGCACTTTTAATTTTATCTCTCCGATCCCGAGGCAATAATGGTCCTTTCTCATCCCACAACGATTGCAAACGCCTAGCAGTGGGACGCGCCAGCATTCCCACCCTTTCCATATTGCGTGCCCGTGCTCGATTATTGTTTTGCCCCTTTATCCCATTAGGCGGTGGAGCTAATAAATATGATTTCTTAATAAATAACGAAATATTTTAAATAAAACCATTTTACCAGATATTTTCTAAATAAAGAAGGAAGTCTCTACCGTTAAGAAGATTTCTCCTGTAACCGTGTTTGCTGTCAATCTATACAAATATTATAAAGCTGAAGTGTTTGTTTGTTTGGTTGAACGCGCTAATCTGAGAAACTACTGGTTCGATTTGAAAAATGCTTTTTCTGTTGGATAGTCCGTTTATCGAGGAAGGCTATAGGCTATATTAGGCACATTACGCTACGACAAGTAGGAGCGGAGCATGAATGAAAAATGTTGCAAAAAAACGGGAAGGGCGAGCGTTAGTTCTGCGAGATACCATACTCAATAATAATTTGGTTTCTGGTCTTTAGAACGCGTGCGAAGCCGCGGGAAATGCTAGTAATCATAATAAATCTGCGAAACAACAGAACCGAAACAAGCACATAAAACCGAAAAGATAAGTTTCCATAGTTAGATGATGTGAACATCTATTAGATGTTTAAAAGCGAATTGTCAATTTACCTAATAATAAAAATAAATTATTCTGTGTACGCTTAGATTTTACCCTATGTCAAAGCCTATATATTGATTATTGGGTACACCGTGTAAAATGGTATAGTAGAGTAACAAACATACACTCATACAGAATATCAGAATTATAATAGTGAAATTCGACAATATATAGAAAAATCTCACCAAGACCATCTTTGATCACTTTAACATTTTTCTCTGACTTCGACTCAAGACTCGATTGACTATCAAATTTTCGTTCCGATTCCGACTCCTCTTCTTTACTTGGTTTTTTATTTTTCGGCATTGTTTAATTTATTTGCATTACCTACTTATAATTTGAACATAAAATACAAAAGTGTTTGTAAAATGACTTGTGACGTTTAATTAACTAACATACTTTTTAATTGAAGTGAGAGTATTTTCTATATTCAGAATTCAACCTTAAACTTAATAAATAGTTCGATAGCAAAATCGGGTTGACTTTACTGCTGTGAATCAAGTATACGCATTTTTTATCTAGACATATAATAAAATTATGAGTTGAATATATGCATTAAATACTTTTTAAATTTTTATGCAGATACAATAATACAGTATTTAAGGCACAGATATAGAGGCCGAATTTAGTTTTAGAATTTTTGTCTGGCGTTGCCCTACGAGACAAACAGATAAAATCTGGTGTTTGGTAATCTGGGTCAATATATAGGATAATTTTTACTGCGGGAAATATCTTCGTCTTTAACCCATTCGTCTCCACCGCACTTTCATTACAACTCAAACGTCATACCGCCATACATATTACTAGTGAACCCACGAGCGGGGTCTTCGGCATGGGGAATGCGCTCTGCGTATAACTTTGACGTTAAAAACAATTCACATTCCAATGACAGAGGTGTACAACATTCGTGTTTATTTCATAAAATTAATAAAATAAACTCAATGAAATTATTTTATATATATTTTTTTTATTATTATAATCATCATTTACCTTTTCAAGAATTTTCATTGAAATAAATATAAAGTAAAAAAAAATCGACTTTATTATATTTATTTTATATTATTATAATGTAATTATTATTTTTCACGTTGTAAACTGTTAAATCAATGGGAATATAGATACATAAACAACTAAAAGTAGTCAATAAAATTGAATATTAATAAATATTAATAATCCCATTCGGGTTGCGGGAGATTTCTATTCACGCATGCCACAGTCGACAAAGATCCCAGGCAGCAGGCCCCAGCCCCGCCAGACTTTTCTTATTTTCTCATTAACTATGTAGTGCTGATTTATACTTATGTTTTTGAGAATATCGTTAAAATATACTTTCCGTCATTGCAATTTCATTCGAACTTGAAATTCTAAGTACCTACAAGCACTATACACATGTTTATATTGTTACTGCTTTTGTTAGCCAGATATAACTAGTGAATACTTAAGATCTTATTTTAACAACTCATGACTAATTGGTTTTATTTTATAGACATTTGAGTACACTACTTAATCACTTTTTTGCATTATGAAAACAATATTATACTTTTTTGATTAATATTTCGTATATCATGCTAATGCTAATGAGCTAAGCTTTCCAAAAATATAGCACACTAATAGTGTGTAGATGGTCATTCTCGTCTGCGGTTTAAAAATGGTTCTAAGCTATGTCACTACGTAAAAATGTTAAAATACTTTAAAAAGTAAATATAAAACGAACGAACAGATAGTTACATAGAGATAACTTTTGCGAAACCTCTCTCTGCTGGTCTGCTCCTGTCCGAACCAAAATATGTTTTCTATGAAATTAGCATACTAAAGAAATAAATATTTTCTATTATAAAACGTATCCTTCCGTCCTTAATACCCATAGGAAGATTTAAGCTACGAAGCTTAAGCTTAGTATAAAATTTTCTACAAATTTGAAAAACATATTGTGATAAAATTTTCATGGGGCCTTTTAACTGATTTTTGAAGTGTGAAAATGAGAATGACCAGATACGAAATACACAGAATATCAAAATATAACATCGTAATTTTTATATTTTCACTGTCTTGACAATAATACTTCATTGCATGTGTGCGTAAGTATTAGTCTAAGAGCTAATAAACTATTAGACTAACTGTTTATAACTAAATTTGCAATGCTAATAAAATATATTTATTTATTTATTATTGGGGAGTGTTGCTGTTCTGTGATTTTGGTGGCCTCTCGTGTTTCTCTGAATGCTTTAAATGGTTTACACCTAGCGGTCTGCTTCGTTTTCCAGTTCCTTGGTTCATTCGTTCAAAATGACGGCAATATTGAGCGAGACATTAATAATAGAATTAGAATTTGAATGAAGGATGGATGAATTGGCGACATTTCTCAGAGTCATGTTGAGCGACGGAAGGAATGAATGAAACAAAGTGCATGGGACCAAAATGCGAATGATGAAATGGATATATGTGTGACTAGCTAAGGAATGATTATACAAGGGGATAGTAAAACTGAGGGGTAATAGGCTGGATTGGCAAGGGCATTTTATGCGGAGGGAAGAAAGTCATATAATAAGGAGAATGTTGAATATCTATGTAGGAGGAAAAAAAGAGTAGAGAAAGACCGAAAAAGAGATGGATTGATTAAATAAATACATGTAAAAGGGATGGACGTCACGTTGACAAATGACAGAGGAGAGTGAAAGAATAAGACATGTTGTGCCGACCCCATATAGCGTGGAATAAGGGCAGGAAAAATAAAAAGATTATCGGTAAATGTAGGTGCGTTACCATTTTGGCAAGCACTTTTTATAAAGAAAAAATTTCTTAGTCTACTCCCGTAAAACTACAATTTTATTATGTTGTAATTTTTATAAGTTTAAGTGTAAAAAAATGACTGTGAAAATGAATGTAGGTACCAGACTAGCAAAGTTAACATCGGTATTGTAATAAGTAGTAATGCTCCCACAAGGCTAATGTTTTGTGGGCATGTACTTTAATTTTTTTTTAAAGTATATGCAAGCAGCCTGAATATTGTAGCGTTTGCAGGAGTCTGCTAGACATTTTACAGGGTTATATGTGAAGTATAAATTTTTATTTATATTAATAATTATTTATTATGCAAATTAATTACTCTAACTCTTTTTAACCGTATGAAGAATGAAGGTAAAATATTAAAATACAATATAAGTAGTACAGTAATTTATTCATCAAAAACGAGTTAGTCGGATAGTTCGCTAGCTCTCCTACTATATTATTGTCATTGATTGTCATCCTTGATTATTCACAGAATGTTTCATTTTATTGAAGGGCCTTAAGTATTTAGGTAAATTATTTGTTTTTTTTTATAAATAGTTTTAGTAAAGTAATTTTTAAAGTACGGTAGTAAACTACGTATGTTGTTGAAAAACATTCGTCCTTTAAAAAAATGATCAACATTGTCAATAATCATAGTCAACAAAAGGTAAGACAATAATGAAATAAAGACTCCTTGCAATTATTATTACATAAATTGAATCCGTACTAATATTTTAAATGTCAAAATGTGTTAGTTTTAAGTTTGTCTTTCTTTCACGTTGAAATGGAACAAAGATTAGCATGACGTACAACGTGGAACTGACGTAGGCTAAACAAAGTATAATTCGCGTCATGTAAAAAGAACGCTGGCTGTCATGTTGCGCAGAGGCGGTTTATAGGCGAATTTGGTGGTAAGACGCGGGGCGCGGGACGGCGAGGCACGCGCCGCATGCTTTCCGGCTCGCTGTTGGTTCGTCAGTTCAAAATACCATCGCGCACACAAAAGTTATTAATTACGAAATGGTTTTATATAAAAAATATAGAAAAACTATTTTTGACGTATATTATTTTATAAAGAAAGAGTCTGATAATAATGCAGGTAATCATTTTAAAAAATATTTTAAATTAATTAATCATATTTTTTGTAAGTAAATTAAACATACTACACTGACACACATCAAAGATATTTTTTTAATTAATATAATTCTATTAAGTGACATTCAATCTAATATATTTTTCAATGTATCTGCCAATAACCAATATACGTCGCGAGCGAAAGGCTAGTTCAAAAATAAAATAATAATTTCGTATGCGAATGTACCCATGCGCAAACACACCCCCCACCACTTTCTTCCAGCGTTCTTTTTACGTAACGCGAACTGTTCACATGTGTAAAAATTTAGGGCAGTATTAGAGATTGCTACTTATGATATATGTTGCTAAGCTTTTAAAAGTCAAATTAATTTACAAATAATGTATGAAAAGAAATATTTTATTGTAAAGCCAGAGCTTTTTTATATTATTATTTATTAGACAATTAACAGCTGTCCAACCTATATTTATTTATTTATTTAATATCAAACAACTGCGTTAATTTAGAACACGCTGTAGCAAGCCCATTCAATGACAGCCGTGTACAGACAGAGCACCGGCCATGTTCATTTCTATCTATGTGTGCGTTTAGTATTGACTATGTCATTATATTAATTATTATCTGTCAAAATACAATTTATTACTACGATTTTTAATTAAAAAAAGTATAAAATTTCTTTTAAAATAATGTATACTTCTCCTTTGCGTTCGTAAATCCCAAAAACTAAAAAAACGCTAATGTTTATTATGTACAAGCTTCATGAATTATTAACTTATCTTTGAATATGAAAAAAAGGTATGAAATTACATAAATTTGTAAGAAAATATTTTATATTGAGCAACAAACAAGAAAACAGGAAAATTTACTCATGTTTTCCATGTAGGTACTCGTAGTTTCCCTTTCCTTGTGATAATAACATAGTACTACGCGTTATGTTGTTTGATTTTCAAATGCTTGTATCGGTCAAAAACAGTATTTATTAAATCAAAATCGAAAATGTCTGCGGTTATAGCGATCAGAAACAAGCGAAAATTTAACAATATTATAAATATATCCGCCTGCAAATTAGGGCCTGCGTGTAGAATATCATTCAAAGAAACACCATTATGGCATTTCGCGCTTGCGTCTAACACTGGGCGAATTTTTGTAGTATCTTTATCATGTCTTATGACAGCGTGGTGGGGTATAAAATATCCTTCCTCTAAGCGGTCGGATCGCGTTTCTGAAATATACCCTTTCTCGATATATTCCTTAAAAATATTATTATAACTAATGCAAAGTTCATTGTTAGACTGAAATTTTCGTTCTAGTAATAAAAATCTGCGTTGTGCCATGGCACGCGAATTACCTAACAAAAGCGGATCCCTACAAAGGGCAAAACGGTGCAATAACGACCGGACGAATCACGTGATATAGTAGCGGAAAACAAATTTTCACATTCTTCGTCCTGCTTACTTAAAATTATTTGCGTGCTCTTCGAGCTCCCAAAATTTATGAAGCGTTTTATTTAATAATGCGTTATCATCATAAATTAAAAATGAAGCGGATTGACTGGTTTGCAAGCGTTGATCATTCGTAGCGGTGGGAATAGTACCCATAAATACATATCCAAAAACAGTTTCAATCGCGGGTGGAGCGGGTGGTTTAATTATTTTACTACTCGTGTTAACATTTAATTACATTTTAGCCCCAACATTAACGTCATACCATTAAAAATTGAGTGTAAAATGGCAAAGATACCGTAAAAGAGGATCCTTGTCTACACAGACAACAGGGGGCGCAAGGATCCTTGTGTTTACACAGACGAGGGGCTAATAGTGATAAAAACTGATCTATCTTTTAAGTTGGAACAAATCACATATTTAAAAAATAATTTCGTCAAGATCGGATAAGTAGTTTTGAAGTTCACCATGGACCAACATAGTAAAATTGGTATTTCCATAAGATTACTTTCTGGGAATAGAATTTGTTTACTATTTGATAGCAAACCATGATATTGATATTTTTTATTTAAAAATATTAATAATTTTTATGGATATTTTTATGTACATCGTAATTTTGTTCTAATTAGTTCTTTTATATAGCTATCTATAAACATCCCCAATCTCTTTCAATATCTAAAAGTGTAATTATAAAAAGAAGGATCCACCCATTCTATCGACAAATTTATTATATAATTTATCAAAATACCGGTTTTCATAACATATCAGATTTAGCTATTACAATATCTTTGTTTTTCCTGATATTACTAACAAAAATGAAATCGATATTATAATAATTATATACAACGGTTACTCACCTCTGAAATACGTCGTATGAAATTGGTTGAATTTTATTAAAAAAATAATTTGCTAAATCTTGAAACCAATGGATATATTAGAAAGAACGTGTTAAAATAATTAGTTCACTTTATTTTGTAATCGTATAACGACGTATTTACGAAGAATGAGCTACATTTATAAAGAGCCCACTACGTGGGTTCTCGGGCCCGCAAATGCGACATAAATGAACCCACGTCGTGGGTCACTGGCACTGAATGGGTTAAGTCAGCTAGTACTAATATGTGTAAAAATTAAAACATAATATGACACCAAGGAAAAAAAATAAAAGAAATTCGTTATTAGAACACAACTTTTTACTACAGATATACATTGTATATTTTTACAATAATATTATCATTCGCCTTAAATTAACATAAAGCTAGCTAGATTTCAAACAAAGCCAACTGGCGCAGTCGTGAACACCGTCAGAGACTTGACCTGTACTGGAAGCGTTCTCCGCGAGGTACGGAATATGCCAACCGTTACTACTTTGTTGTGCGAGCGGTGTAAATTTTAAAGGAGCCTGAAAAGAGAAAAACGTATATATTAGAAAATAATATGTAATACATTATACACGTCATAAGAAAAGTCTGTGTCTGTTTCTCCGCTTGTTTCTTTTAAACCACGGAACTTTCCAGACCACGGAATTTCATGCGGTTTTCACTAAAGCTATTAAGAGCAATAAACGATGACGTTATTATAATATATATATGATGACGTTTATAGTATATTTGCGACAGTGTCTGGTCGAAAAAACAGTTTTTGAATCCTTACATAGCTAATGCTGTCTGAACCAGCTCTAGATATACATCAAAACAATATTGTAAAAAATAATAATGAGATCAATATCTCATTACTTATACATCATAACTAATCGATTTGCAAATTGTTTTTTTAACATAACATAAATAATTAATAATAAAACGTGACATGACCACATTTCAATGAAATGCAGTCAGATTTATTCACAGATGATCTCATATCTCACACATTTAATTAATGTTACAACCATTAATAACCATAAAATTCATACTAAATCAGTATGATACAAAGAAAAATGGCCAGTGAAACTGCCCGTAATGGATAACAAAGGTTCTATTATAGGCGAACGCTTTAATCATTAGGCTGACGATTTTTCGCCCTCATAAATTGTCAAATTGCAAAATCGAAATGGTTAATCACGTTATCGAGAACATTGTTCCTTTTAATGTATAGAGAATTGGATTTCCTTTCGATTGCTTTTGTTTGCTTCCGTGCCTCGGAGAGCACGTAAAGCCATCGGTCCTGCGCCTAACTCTCACTGGTCGTGTCGAGCAGTCGTCCCACCAGAATATGAGTGATAAGGAATAGAGAGTGCACTTGTGTCTCCATACACTTGTACACTATATTACCTCCCGTGCAGATGGCTAGTCTCAATGAGATTGGCAGCCGTGGCCGTAATCGATCGGGAGTACATCATCATCATGATTAGATATTTTCATTCTATAATAATAATTATTATTTAATAACATAAATATTGAATGCATTACTACCTGAATAATTGGTTTATATTTGGGCACAAACACCATCCACTGATGCTGCCACTGCCATCTTTGGAACAGTCTTTGTAGTTTATCTTGTTGCAATAAAAACCTATGTCCTCTGAGCAGATCTCTGGACACAATATCTGTATGTGACCCACTTAGTAGAGCAGCTGTTATAAAGTATGGATCATCTTGGGAGCTGAAATTTAGCATATTTCAACTTTATAGTAACTAAAATTAACTAAAATTTCCAAAAAAATCTATAGAAAATATACAATTTAAGGACTTTTCTTGAAAAGGAACAATATATTACTTGACTACGATACTGTTGCAGCTAACTTATGTAAAAAAGAGAAAATTTTAAATATATCATTGGTCTTACATATCATCAATGAAGAAATTCTCTGTCTTTTTCATAACATTTAACAATGCACCCTTCTGCCACTTTAACATGTGTTTTCTCCCTAGTAGTAGCAATTTCTTGTTTTGTGAACTAAAATAGTCTACAACATAATTTAACACTCTTATTCTATGATAAGTTTCCCCCACAGTAAAAGCAATATTTAATGCATCTAACACAACATCATATGGTGCAGTCTTCTCAATGAAATTTAAAAATCTTTTCAACTCAACTGGAGAGGATTTTAATAACAAATCAGATCCAACAATCAACTTTTCTTTGACATTATTTTGTAAAATACTAAATTCTTCTTCGGTCAACTTCAGACAGTCTAATGCTTGGTTACACCCTGTGCATTTACCACTGAAATAAACAAAATTATTTTTAAACTGTCAACATAATATTATATTTAATTTTATAAATTATTTGTGTATAGTTGAATTATATAATTTAATATAATTCAACTACACACAAAACTATAGGCAAAATAATGTGCTAACTGTTAGTATATAGATTTATCAGAAATAAAATATTTTTCTGTGGCAAAAAGTTAACCCAGATAAGCACTTATGTACCATAATAACAAACATATAAAATTGTCCAGTGGTTTTCTCATAGACAGACAGACAATTCTAAAAAATACAGATTTGGACTTTGTATTAATACTGATGAGTAATCTATACTAATATTATAAAGAAGTAAAGTTTGTTTATTTGTTAAATTGTAAGGGGTAATCTTGGGATTTACTGAACCGATTTTAAAAATTCTTTCACCAATAGAAAGCCACATTATTGCTGAGTGTCATAGGTTATATAAAAAACCGAAAAATAAAAAGAAAAATTAATTTTTAATTTTTAATATTATTAAAATAATTTAAATTATTTAAACACTGTACTAAAAAAGGATAAACATTATGCCCAACAAAGTGGGCACGGGTCAGCTAGTAATTAAATAAGAATGTCCAAAAAATATTTAATGTACAGATTTGACTCAGTATTTTATTATTTGGATAGATACCAAAACATTTTAAGGTAAAGTGTTTGTTACCTTTGTTTTTCAATTGCTGCAAATTTTGCACTCCAATTTAAACTTTCAAATGATTCTTTTAGCCTCTGTGCTGTGACTGTAGAAACAATAGCACAGTTATCTGATATATGAAAACATATTTCATTTAAATATTTTTTCAAATTTTTTTTGTCTTTGTATGTCCTAAAAATATATTTCATCCATTCATTATATGCATCATCTTGAAGAGGCCTACTATTAATCACACTTTTGTCTATTATAAGTAAAGCTTCAGCTTTTCTATTGTTCCGGAATAATGTGCCTATTAATGTGCTAAATGCTGAGTGACTAGGTGTTCCACTTAGATGAATATCATCCAAAATTTTCATACACTTTCTCCATTCATTTATTGAGCATAGAGCATGTAAAAGCTTTTCAGTTGTAGAATAATCTAATATTTTATATTTATCATACAGATACTTATATGAGTTTAAAATAAAATTTCTTTCATTTTCAGTCAAATCATTCTCTTTTGCATATTCATAATAAAAATGTAATAAACCATTAATAACACCTAAAGATAACTCTTCACTAGATCTTAAATGATTTGCAAATGACAAAGCAGCATCAAATTTCTTTTTAGCAATCAAAATTTTTAATATAACAGCATCAATATTCTTTGAATTTATTGTGCCTGGCTTGTTTAAAACACTGTTTTTCAAATCATTCCAAGTATAGTTAGAATTATTAAGTTCTGTCTTCAAAAAATAAATTTGTTCACATCTATTCACTTTAGATTTAGTAATATCAACTTGACTTAAATATCTCGTTGTCTTTGTAAAACCTATAGGACCATGAAATAAAATAAATTAGATAAATGCATTTATACTATTTAAAACTTTATATATAGTTCAAGAATCGAGACTTACAAACATTTCTTGACAAGAATCCTTTATAAGACCAAATAAAATGCTTTTTAATAACACTCATGATTTATTTTTGAAAGACCTTGAATACTTAAAATATTAATAAGTAAAACATTTGATCACATTTTCAATTAGTTATTGAAGACTTGTGAGTTGTGAAATTTAATTGATATTAAACAAAACTAATAAACTTGTAGTTTGTTTTGAGTCTTGTTTTGAGGTTACCTATAGACTATAAACTATAAAGCAAAGAGAATGTAAAACCTAATGACAACTTTTATTAGTCATCTATGATGACAACTAACTATTTTATTAGTCATCTATGGTAGCAATATACTCTATGATGACAACTGACAACATAGCATTGCTACACAGACAATTTAATTAAATAATTTTTAATTTAATTTAATAATAATAATAATAATTTAATTTAATTTTTTTTTAGGTTGAATTGTCTGTGCATTGCTACCATCTAAGACTTGGAAGAAAGGACACATTTATAATATTTTTTAAATAGATAAAGAGAGAACAAACAAATGTTTATCTAGAACAAAAAAGAACAAACTACGAACAATATAATAAAAAAAGTTCAGAAATTTAAAAAACAATAATCCTGGGGGGTTAATCCTTTTAACGCCGTTTAAGTGACAATTAAATGGTATTTATGAAATACGAAATATATTTGAGTAATGTGATAAGGGTTTAATCTCGTCGCAATCTAAGAAGTATGGAAGTAAATCATGAAATTTCTTTCTTTGGTAACTATTACCATAAATATGTAATCGTAATTGAAAAATGTTTAAGCAATTGTGCAGCTCTAACTTCGAAGAAATAAATAATATTTAGTGCCCGACGGGGCACGTTGTTGAATTTTGATGAAGTGTCAAATCTTCTTATATATTTGTATGTTTAAGTCATAGATGACTAATAAAAGTTTAAGTATGCTTGCATGGACTTCGCTTGCGTTAGCTTTGGTTAACACATGTGTTTGTATTTCGTGCGTGGTTTTTCAGTAAATCGCGAATATTGTTGTGATTTTTGTTAAATAAGATATTACTAACTTGGTGTTGGGTATTGGTAAGTAGTGTGTGTTGTATTTGTCTTTGTATATAGTGTTTTAGTGTAAAATGGAACCTGATCCTCCGCCCGATCCACCCGATCCTGGTGGATCGATGGTGCCTGCAAATTTAACACGAAAGCGTCAAGGTGATGAAGTATTAACAGAGCAAACAAAAAAAACTATAGTTGATCCAGCGTCAGCTACACCATCCATTCAACATGTGTATGTTCACCCTTCCCTCTCCGGTCCTAAATTCTATTCAGAAAAGGATAATGGACCTTTCATTGTTTATGTTTCTCGTGAGACTCCAGACCCTGCGGCAGGTACTACCATTCGAGCGATAAAATTCGGCCAATTTCTGTATCATAACAGGATTCAGAATATTATTAATGATGGCGTTAAAAATGTAGGACGTAATAAAATTGAAGTCCAATTCTCGTCAGCTGTAGATGCCAACAACTTTTTATCGAACCCTATTTTGAATTTGTCCAAATTCGTCGCAAGCATACCAACATTTAATGTCACCCGAATGGGCCTAGTAAAAGGAGTCCCTGTAGATTGGGCAATGGAAGAGTTTGTATCCTCTCTTGAATTACCTTCTAGTTGTGGTCAGGTGTTGAAGGCGAGGAGGTTAAACCGTAAAACTGTGAATGAAGGCAATGTTACCTGGGTTCCAACGCAGTCAGTAGTATTAACTTTCCGTGGTCAAGTACTGCCACCCAAAGTATACTCCTACCACACCTCTCTTCCTGTACTTACATATAACCTGCCAACAATTCAGTGTTTGAATTGTTGTCGTTTTGGCCACATTAAAACTCAATGTAGGTCGAAGCCAAGATGTTACAGGTGTTCCCAACCTCACACTGGGGACTCATGTAACATTTTAAAGGAGAATTCCACCTGTCTTTACTGTTCTGCAAATCACTTTGCTACAAATAAAGACTGCCCTGAGTTTGTCAGGCAGCAAAACATCAAAACTTTAATGTCTCAGGATAACATTTCCTATATGGAAGCATCCTTCAAATTTCCTCCAGTTAGGCGCTCCTATGCCGATATGGCAAAAGAAATGTTCTCCCCTCCTCCGCCTACAACTTTCTCTCAGCCTATCCCTGGTAAATCTCAGAATCCTATGAAAAAGTCCTATACCAAAACGGTTGTCCGCTCCCCACGCCCCCGAGCTCCCCTTGCCAAAGGATTTGATAGACAAGCTCACCAAGCTATTACTAACAATTGCCCCTCTTCCTTACCTAATGGCTTTGCCTTGGGTATTAATAATGATGCTCCCTATGACTTTTCTAAATCTAACCTCTTATTAAGTTTGACTGAAACCTTAATATCAATTATATCCGCTGGTGATGAAATTCCCCTACCGTCCAACGTTGCCCAAAACTTCCTCCACATTTTTAACATTCTTAAAAATGGCCCCACTCAACTTTCTTCAGTGGAATAGTAAAAGTGTACGCTCTAAAAAACATGAACTGCTTTCTATTATTGCCCTTCATAAGCCTGTCATTATTGCCATCTCTGAGACGTGGTTAATTCCGGGTTCCCGTTTTAGGGTCTCTGGTTTTGCCTGTTTGAGGGATGACAGAAGTGACGGGTATGGGGGTAGTGCCATTCTCGTTAGGCACTCCACTCCATATTCTCTAATCACTCTTCCCTCTTATAGTTCACAGTTTAATGCTGTGGCTGTAAGAGCTTTTAATATTTCATTTCTATCTCTCTATATTCCTAACCCTTCTTCTTCTGTCTTCCTTGAGCTACAGTCTATCATCTCTTCCCTTCCGAGTCCTGTGTTAGTTATGGGTGATTTTAACACTCACCACACTTTGTGGGGGTGTTACTTTTGCGATAGATTCTCGACTTTTTTGGTGGATATGATTGATGATCTAAATCTGTGTATCTTAAATAATGGTTCACCAACCCGCAGATATATCCTAACCAAAATCCTAAAACTGCAGTAGACTTATCCCTAGCTTCCCCATCTGTGTCTTCCTTAATATCTTGGAATACCCTATCATCCTCTTATGGTAGTGACCACTTCCCCATCTTACTTTCTTAAAATAACAGATGTACTCCTCCGCTTCCCTCCACTCCCTTGCTTCCATATAATTTAAAAAAAGCGAATTGGTTAGACTATGCTTGCTCAGTTGATAGCGTGATGGACTCCCTTCCCGAGTCTGTAAGTGATGAGAATGTCACGGTTTGCTATGATCAATTCCTTTTAACTATTTTTTTAAATGCTGACCTCTATATCCCCAAAAAATATCCCACACAAAATCAACTGCCTTCCAATCCCTGGTGGGATCAGGAATGCAGCGATTTTTTTAACCGGCGAACACTTGCCGAACTATCATATGCAGCCTCCATGACTATGGAGAATTTTCTTGAATATCAGCGCAGTAATGCAAAATTTCGGAGAATGGTTTATAAAAAGAAAAAACTTGGTTGGATCAAATTCTGTGAGTCCCTTGAACCTCGATCCTCGTCTCGTCTTGTTTGGAGACAAGTTAAAAGATTCCGTCGGGCTCTTGATGATGTCTCTCATCATGGCTCTAACAATCCATCAGAATGGCTTAATGACTTTGCTGACAAGCTATCCCCTCCATTTGTTCCCTCGCACAATTTGTTTCCTAATTCTGCTCAGATCTGTTCATTGGATGATATGGATGCCCCTTTTACTTTGGAAGAACTTGAAAACTGCTTAACGGGTTTAAAGGACACAACTCCAGGTGAAGATGGTATACCATACTCTTTTATCGGGAAATTGCATGAGAAAGCCAAGGCATATTTTCTCAAAATTATTAATGCAATATTTAAATCAGGCATTACACCAGCAGCATGGAAATCACAGATCATCATCCCAATCCTAAAACCCGGTAAAAATCCCTCTGACTGGAATTCTTATAGACCTATAGCGTTATCATCAACATTAGCTAAAATTACTGAACGGATTTTAAAAAACCGACTGGAATGGATAGTGGAAAGCAGAAATATCTTAGCTCCCTCTCAGTTTGGCTTTAGAAAGGGTCTAAGTACCATAGATAGTCTCAGCATTCTAACAACAGATATTCGACTAGCCTATGCAAAATAAGAGTATTTGGTGGGTGTCTTTTTAGATATTGCTTCTGCATATGACAATGTTCATCTTCCGTTGCTCAGGCAGAAAATGCAACAGCTGAGTTTACCGCCGAGGTTGACACATTTCATATGTAATCTGCTGACCGGGAGAACTATTTCTATAAGACATCGACTTCTTACTGTCCCTCCAAGGCTTGTCTGGAAAGGCTTGCCTCAAGGCTCGGTCCTCAGCCCGTTGCTATATAGCATATACACACACGACCTCGAACTATCTGTTAATAGTTTTTGCAACACCCTTCAATATGCTGATGACATCGTTCTCTACTGCAGCTCAAAATCGGTGGAGGACATTAGTTTTCGTTTAAACTCTGCTTTGCATTATCTAGGCCAGTGGCTCTCTGAACACGGCTTATCTTTATCAGTTACTAAATGTCAGGCAGTTGTTTTTACAAGAAAAAGAAATGTTCCAAATTTTGATCTTCGTTATGAGGACCAAATTATTAATTTGACTGATAATGTAAAATTTTTAGGCGTAATTATCGATAAACGACTGAACGGAATTGCCCACGCAGAGTATATCAGCAGAAAATGCGAAAAAGGCATCAATGCTCTACGAGCGGTGTCTGGAGTGTGGTGGGGTGCACACCCTTATACTCAAAAGCTACTGTACAATTCTATAATACGTAGTCACATGGATTACGCCATGTTTGTACTAGACCCCTTTAACAAAGCACCTTCTGAAAAGCTGAACAAAATACAATATAAATGCCTCAGAATAATATTAGGTGCTATGAGATCCTCTCCTACCAATGCCATGCAAGTTGAATGTGTCGACCCTCCGTTTCCTATCCGCCGCCAGTACCTATCCGATCGGTTTGTTGGCAAGGCATTACAGCTGTCTTCTCATCCTCTATGGCCTAGACTTCGACATCTAGCAGAGCTTAGCCCTGCGAACAAGACATTATCCTTTTTACTAGATAGCTTCCTTAAATTTACTAAACTACCACATCCCATGTCTTGTTTTCCCTCTAATCCTATCTTCTGCACTCCCTACAATGCCCTAGTTATGTCTCCTTCTATAATTACAGAAATTGGTCTGACTAAAGGAGCACCTGACACCAACACAAAGTTCAAGTCACTTATTCATCAAAATTGGTTGGATCACCTCTTTATCTTTACGGATGCTTCGAAGCTATCCAAGGATGGCTGTGTTGGTGCAGCTTGCTGGATTCCAAAATTCAAAATTATACTACAATTTAAGTGCCCCCCCCCCCCCGAGTCATCGGTATTTACAGGCGAGGCTGTTGCTTGGTAGAAGCAATCTTGTTTACTCACTCCCACAATTTTAAACAAACAGTTATTTTTACCGACTCTCTAAGCTGCTTATTGGCTATTAAGGAAAACCCATTTCGTAGTACATTGAGATATTCCATAACTTTGAAGATTCGCGAAGCTTTGTGCTCATGCTATCAAAAGGGTTTGGCGGTTTTACTAGTTTGGATTCCAGGTCATTCCGGGATTCCTGGAAATGAAACAGCTGACTTCTGTGCCAAAGCTGCTGTGCAGTGCGGTTCACTGGAGTATTTTTCTAATTCTACGCAGGATCTTTTATCCATTGCTAAATCTCGCTTAGATAAATCGTGGGAAATCTACTGGAACTCATCAAAATCTTTTAAACATTATGCTGCAATCCAGCCTGAGATCCCGAGGCGTCCTTGGTTTTCGCGTTGCAAAAAGGCGGAACGCTGGGTTATTTCTACCATTTGTCGTCTTCGTCTAGGACACGCAAGTACCCCTGTGCACTTGGCAAAAATCAGAGTCAGGGACCATTCCTTGTGTGAATGTGGCCTTGACGAAGGTTCCTCTTCCCATATCCTTTTCAACTGTCCCAAACTCTTGTATCCTGTCTATGACATCCTTCCCTGTAAAGTACCCCGTCCTATTAATGTTAATTGCTTGTTGATGTTTGTGTTTAGTCCATTATGTAGATTTCTATGTATATATATTAAAAATAATAAAATTAAATTATAGATATGTTGTAAATATGCTACTTGACCTTCTAACAATTATATATTTTTTATAGTATATAGTTTTGTATATATTGTGTTGTCTGTTGTAGGTTATGATTTTACAACAAACCGCTCCGCCTCTACATTAATGTGATCAGTCTTAGTGTCTGTTTTTTTTTTCATATTCACCGATCAGTCTATATATAACGTGTATTCTCCATTCTACGCGACATTGGCGATGTCAACTGTGCCCAACTGGCGCTTATGGAAGCCATTAAAGGAAATAATTGAATTGAATTAAGCTTGCATATTATAGTCATCTATGGCTTGCATTACGTGGGATTAAAAAGAGACAGAATAATATTCTATCTTATTTCTTAATTCTTAATTACAGCAACCCAGTCCATCGTCACGCTACCGCCATAAATGGAAACTATTATCACGATAAGCCGTCGTACCACTACTCTCGATGCCGCTGTTGATGAATATGACAGTGACAGTTGCTGATGTTAGTATCAGGCAGCATCAGTCAAAAATAATTTACGAATTTGAGAACCAAGCTACTGCTATTATGCACGCTTTCATAGTATAGAATAAATATTATGCTATTTATATAAAATTAACAGTTCCAAAATCATTTAAAACTCGACAAACATGGATGGAAAAAGTACAAAAATGCCTAAAGTGGCTAAGGTAAGTTTAAACAAAGTGTGCTTTACTTTTGTTAACTTCTTGCAAATATTTCTATACCAAAGTAATAAACTTTAAATACTTTAGGTCAAAAACAAAGCACCAGCTGAAATTCAAATTACAGCTGAGCAACTTCTACGTGAAGCCAAAGAGAGAGACTTGGAAATTCTGCCACCACCACCAAAGCAAAAAATCTCTGATCCAGAAGAACTACGAGACTATCAACATCGTAAAAGAAAAGCATTTGAAGATAATATCCGTAAAAACAGACTTGTGAGTGGAAAATATTAGATTCAAGTTAATTTGTTGCTTAACCAATTAAACCATATCATACATCAATTTCAGGTTATTGGAAATTGGCTCAAATATGCTCAATGGGAAGAATCACAAAAACAAGTTCAAAGGGCTAGATCAATATATGAGAGGGCATTGGATGTGGATCACAGAAATGTTACACTATGGTAAGATTTAAAAAGTATGTCATTATACTCAAACAATAAAACAAGATTTTTATCTTAAAATGTTAATTATTAATAAATCATTCTTGTCATAATTTCTTGTTTTCTTTAACCAGGCTCAAATATACAGAAATGGAAATGCGTAACCGTCAAGTAAATCATGCTCGGAATTTATGGGACAGAGCAGTTACAATACTACCAAGAGTATCCCAATTCTGGTACAAATACACTTACATGGAAGAAATGTTGGAGAATATAGCTGGGACAAGACAAGTAAGTTTCACTAAATAACTAAAAAAGAAAGTATAATTTATATCCTTATAATTTAAATTACATATGTTTATATTGGTGATAAAATTACCAAATTGCATTAAGGGCAAATCCCTAATTTTCTCTACCTATGCAGATTGAGTTTATGTCCCCTATATTTTTAATTTCATCAAATTAGCTGTTTTTGAAAATCACACTGTACATTTATGCAAATACTGCTTAAATGTACAGGATAATGCTGCATCTCTGACCCATTTGACCATTATATTTACAATGGGTTTTATAAAAGTATTTAATGTAAAACAAATAACATTTTTAGGTTTTTGAAAGGTGGATGGAGTGGCAACCAGATGAACAGGCCTGGCAAACTTATATTAATTTTGAGTTGCGCTATAAAGAGCTTGATAGAGCTAGACAAATTTATGAAAGATTTGTTATGGTACATCCTGATGTAAAGCATTGGATTAAATATGCAAAATTTGAAGAAAGTCATGGTTTTATAAATAGTGCCAGAAAAGTATATGAAAGAGCTGTGGAATTTTTTGGAGATGAAGATCTAGATGAAAGATTATTTATTGCATTTGCAAAGTTTGAAGAAAATCAAAAAGAACATGATAGAGCAAGAGTCATCTATAAATATGCTCTTGATCATATACCCAAAGACAGAAATAAGGAATTATATAAAGCATATACTATACATGAAAAAAAATATGGTGACAGATCAGGCATTGAAGATGTGATTGTAAACAAGAGAAAATATATGTATGAGCAGGAAGTTATAGAGAATCCTACAAATTATGATGCATGGTTTGATTATATAAGACTTGTGGAAAATGAAGGGAATGTAGATGATATAAGAGATACTTATGAGAGAGCAATTGCTAATGTGCCACCATCCAAAGATAAGCAATTCTGGAGAAGATATATATATTTATGGATTAATTATGCCTTATATGAAGAGTTGGAAGCAGAAGATGTAGATAGAGCAAGACAAGTCTATAAAACATGTTTAGAACTCATTCCTCACAAAATATTTACATTTTCGAAGATTTGGTTAATGTATGCACAATTGGAAATCAGATGTAAAAATTTAAAACAAGCAAGAAAATCATTGGGTATGGCCCTTGGTGTGTGTCCGAGAGATAAACTCTATAGAGGGTACATTGATCTAGAGATTCAATTACGAGAATTTGACAGATGCAGAATTTTATATCAGAAATTCCTCGAATATGGTCCAGAGAATTGTGTGACTTGGATTAAGTTTGCTGAACTTGAGACATTACTTGGTGACATTGATAGGGCTAGAGCTATATATGAAATAGCAGTGAATCAACCCAGACTAGATATGCCAGAATTGCTGTGGAAAAGCTACATAGATTTTGAAGTTTCCCAAGGAGAAACAGATAAGGCCAGACAATTATATGAGAGGTTATTAGAAAGAACAGTTCATGTAAAAGTGTGGCTGTCATATGCTAAATTTGAATTAAATGCAGAAAATCCAGACAATATAAATGTAGATTTAGCCCGTCGTGTGTATGAACGTGCTAATGACAGTCTAAGAAGTGCTGGTGAAAAAGAATCTAGAGTTTTACTTTTAGAAGCATGGAAAGACTTTGAAAGTGAAATAGGTGATGAAGAAAAACTTAAGGCGGTAATGGCAAAGATGCCTCGTAGAGTGAAAAAGAGACAAAAAGTTGTTAGTGAAAGTGGTGTTGAAGAAGGATGGGAAGAAGTATTTGATTATATCTTTCCAGAGGATGAAATGGTTAGGCCTAATTTGAAACTTTTAGCAGCTGCTAAGCAATGGCGTAAGAAACAGGTTGTTCCAGAAAATGATGAGAATAATACAGATAATACGTCCAGTAAACAAGAGGACAGTATCGGAGACAATGAAAATGAATCATAATTTTATATTATGAATTATAATAATTTATAATGCAACTTAAGAACATAAAATTTTTAATATTGAAAATTTTATGTCTAATCTAAAATCTATCCAGTAGTTTTTCCGTGATGCGCGCACAACTGCTGACCTCTATCATTTTATTTATATAGATTCATCTGAAAGATATATTCATTCATTTAGCATGCAGCAGCAGCATTATACTTTCTCTGGCTTTTTCAATATACAGTGTGTTGCCAATTTATTTGGGACAGTCTATTTTATTTTTTTTATTAAATTATAAAACAAAGTCCCACGCCGCGGCAGTCAATCTGTTGCGATACACTCAAAAACGTACACTCATGATGAACATTTAGGTGTATAATTTTTATCTAGAAAATGAAATATGGACATGATTGTTAAAGACTTCAGAAAAAAATATCTGTTTTATTATATTATCACTACATGGAGTTTATTGGTGTAAACCGGGTATTAAATTATTCCTTTCAATACGATCTTATTAAACAAATTACCACGTACCCAGAGATTCACCTTTTGGTAATGTTGGGAAATGCATCACTGCAAACCACAGTGGCTTTTCGTGCCAGTGAGTGCCACACAGTACTGCCCACTAAAACCCAACAGACCTCATCCGTCATAATAAAGCGTCACAGAATCGCTTGCATTCTACCACGACAGCCCGGCAGGTCTTCCGAAGCAGACCACACAACCATAAGGGGTTGCTCCACAGTCCACTCTACTCTCACGAGGTACCAGGAGGAACCACGTTTTTTGGCTTCTTCCCCGGCCTTCTGCCGAACGTTACTGAGCCTCCCACTACGACAAGGTGAAAGCAGGTTCGACCTAGTTACGCACCTGAGCGCAGCGAGGGTAAGTAACCACTTACCAGTGCAAAATAATTTAAGTTTATATGGTCAATAATATTGACTGTGTTTTTTCAAAATCAAAATCAAAATATGGAATCTAATAAATGTAAATTTTAAGCATTAATTTCCAATGACAACATTGTTATTAAATAGAAATTTCTTAATTTTAATTTAACGGAAGCATACGAATAAAATTGTGGATAATAAATAAAATTATGAATAAAATTATCTATAAAATTATATGAATAAAATTGGTCTGTTCCTTATTTCAATTTAACACCTTTGCACTAAATGCACAAAAAAGATACCAAAAAATTAATCTTTAAATTTTTGTCTGTTTGTTCCCGCTATCTCTGAAACGGATGTACCTATCTTGCCAGGACTTTCACTCTCAAATAGCTAATATTATAATGAGTAAGTGTACTTTTATATTATTAGAAAATTATAAAAACCATTAAATTTATTTAAACTTACGCCCCACGGGTTTGCATCTTCTAAATATTTATTTCTTAAAAAAAAGCTGGTTCACATAATTTTCTTGGATTTACGTGAATATTTGAAATATAAACGAAACTTATCTGTTCTGACATTGTCGCGGATTTATTTTGATTTTTAGTCCCCGACGTTTCGAATGCTTTACAACAATCATATACAATGTTCTCGATTTTGATTCCTAACATTTTTTTTTTTTTGAAAGTAGTAAAATAAAATTTTATTAATTTATATTGTCATATTTAATTATTTCCAGCCTCTGTCTGCCTGGCTTGCTAGGTATGTTTTAATAGATTGGTATAGATTTCATAGAAATGTGGTATTTTCCTGCAGTCAAAAGTATCCTACATATTGATCCAGACAGCCACCCATCATCATACCAAATTTTGTCAAAATCTGTTCAGTGTGTTTCTCATGATCCAGTCACAGACAGACAAAAAATTCTAATAACTACTGGCTCTCAGTAGTAATTACTATTTCAATAAGATTTTAAAAAACCTATTCAAAAACTATTTATTGTAATTAAGCTAAGTTTTTAAATGTATTACATTTGTTTATAGTTTATAAATATTAACAGAAGTGGGTTTTCATACATCCTAACATCTATCCAAAGAATAATAATTAAAAAAAATAATACTATTAATATAAACTCTTTATTCCTATTTATTTCAATCAACATCCTCTGGTCTGACTGGATGCGCTAATGGTATTACTGATTTTTTATTTACATCTCTTGAGCAAGCTTTTCTCATATCTGTAAAAAAATATGTTATTTTTTTTTTAGTTAATAGTTTATCATAAGAAATAATTACTTACATAAGATATTTGTTAAAACAATATAAAAAGTAATCTGGTTAAAACATATTATTATAAAAATACCATAAGCATCTTCATCTGGATCTCCAGAATAGTATTCAAGAACAGTTCTATACACAATATATCCCAAATTTTTGTACATATTAATTGCTACTTTGTTGCTTACTCTCACAAACAAATCCACAAAGTATGCTTTCTTTCTGAAAAAAATTATCATTAATGTATTGATTGTTTTCTGCTTGTAATTATCACCTAAAATAATGTGTTATTAAAACTTACTTTTCAGAGAATTCTTCTAATATATTCATCAAAGTAGCAGCTATTCCTAATCTTCTGTAATCAGGGCTTACTGTTAAAGCAGTTACATGGCCATGCCAATTATCACCATGACCTTCTGCTTTGCCCATTACTAAAAATATTAAGTTCCAAATTACCATTTAAACCATTACCATACTACTTTTTAGAGTAATAGTATACAAACTGTCTTTTATATTTTTGCACAAATTACTCATCTGAATATTAATTAATACAATTAGATAAAAATGAGAAAATTATAGCAAGATTTTAATTGTTGTTATTTATTTTGATCCTATTTTTGTATATAAACCAAGGAATATAATAGAGGTATTTTATGTTAAACAAATAAAATATTTTCAACTTACTATAACCCATTATTTCCCCGCTAGGCGATTCTGCTACTTGAAAAAACTCAGGCCAATGAGCTAAATATTGTGTATAAAAAGACAACCCATACGTTTCTGTTAATGGATCGAGATTCCTAAAATAAATAAATATATTTTCCAAATAATATATTCAATTAGTAAATAATATAGGTATACATTATATAATACAGTATTACCGACACGTTATTAAAGTAAAGCATATCTTCGCAGGTAAATGGTCGAATGGTCGTCATATTGTAATAGCTATTTAGGTTATTTTAAACGATGTAATTTAGAGTATTATGTAGCAAAATACTCTATGCGTAATGCGTATGAGCGACGACGACGAACGTTACGTAGGTACTCGTAAGTATTAGTTATTAACTATTAAGTTTTATACTTTATCCCTTTATAATGTACGACGAAGACCCTTCCTACTTCCTAGCAAAGAGAATGTAACTATAAATAAAGTATAATTTTCCTACTTGCTAGGGAATAGGGATTTTACTTTTAGGGACACAGTTGACAGTTGACACTGACAGTACAAGAACAGAGTTGAGAGCATAGATGACTAATAAAAGTTGAGAGTACCTACCTTTCAAAGAGAATGTTTACTCTTTGATGTATATGATTGGTATTTGGTACCTTTATTTAATTGTTGTTTTTAAAATTTATCCCCAATAGGGAAAGGCAAAGGAGTACCTTTATTTAATATTTTTGACATATGACATGTACCTATGGATGGAGTGTAGAGGTAAGGAGTACCATCTTCATGAAAGCAAAGATGAAGCAGTGTATACCGTAGTGATTACATTCTCTCTATTATATTATAATATTTTTTTTATATTATCCCATGAAAATCTTGTTTCTTTTTTTGTATGATACAAAGGGGGCAAACGGGCAGGAGGCTCACCTGATGGGAAGTGATCACCTCCGCCCATGGACATCTGCAACACTGCAGGGCTCGCAGATGCGTTGCCGGCCTTTCAAGAAAGGTAGGGAGAAAGGAGGGAAGGAAGAGGGAGGTAGGAGGAAAGGAAGACGGAGGTAGGAGTGAAGGATGAGGGAGGGAAGAGAGATGGGGAGTGAGCCTCCCGGACTCTCACTTACCGGACGAAACGCGACAGCATAGCTGCCACTTCACGCTGGTCTTCTGTGAGAGAGCAGGTGCGGTCCGAAGGGGGGGGTCACAGGGGACATGACCCCCCCCAAAATCTAAGGTCAAATTGAAAAATCTCAAAAATTTGCCAAATAATAAAAGGAAATTTCTAGCTATGGCCTAACAGCGATTTTATAGTTTGCTGACATCTAGTGGTGTTTTTATGAACATGAAACATGTTAGAAGAGCGATTAACAGGTTTAGCTTCTAAACATTCACCCGGAAATAGAACTAGAATAGACGTCTCTAATATTATCACCCGATTCGCAAATACAAAAAGACGACTTCCATTTTTTAACCGACTTCAAAAAAGGAGGAGGTTATAAATGTTCCTTTGTGTGTTTTTTTTTATAGATGTTCACCGATTTCTCCGCCGTCTGTGGGCCGATTTCAAAAAATTTTCTTTTGTATGGTAGGGTATAGTTCCGAGGTAGTCCCATTGTCACCAAGTCAGGATCTGATGATGGGATCCCAGGGAAATCGAAGGCAACTCTCAAAATTTACAGGCACCTATTATGTTTTTGATATATTTTCTAAAACCGATAAAGCTTTTACGTACGAAAATCATCATCTCATGTCGATGAGCTGATGATGAAAGGTTTTCATTTTTGTTAAAAAATAATTATAAGTAATGTATAAAACCGACTTCAAAACGTTACAAATCGAAACTAAAAACAGAAAAAATAATTTTAATTACTTAGTTACAATCCACGAAGGACAGTTTTATCCTGCCTTTGCAATGAACTTTCGAACAGATATTTTGATTATATTTACAAATTGATACATTCATTAAATTGTATTAAGATTATTTTGATTTGGCTGGCACCGACTCCAACAATAACTAAGTAATTAAAATTATTTTTCTGTTTTTAGTTTCGATTTGTAACGTTTTGTTAAAAAATAATTTATTTTTAATATTGGTAGGCTAACTACTGCTCCAATAAGTCAGCAAAGTTTTGGAGTGTACGACAATAGTCAATCGAGATTTGTCGTCTATTTTTCCACGTAACTCCTAGACGTTAATAAGATGTATCTTCTATTATCAGATCAACCTAATATCTTGAAGGAATGCGACTACCGGTTCATAAGTACGTATAATATTAAAAGAATTTTCTTTCAACTCCTAACCGTTGAAGAGATATACCTTACATCATCACAAATTCTTGAACAGCTTTAGAAAATAATGAAAAACGTAATAAATGCCTATAAAATTTGAGAGTTGCCCTGGATTTCCTTAGGAACTCATCATCAGGTCCTGACTTGGTGATAATACGAATATCTTGGAAGTATACCCTACCAAACAAAAAAAATTGTAATCGGCCAACATGTAACGCAGAAATTAATGAACAAACATAAAAAGAACCGTCGAGGAATTGTACCTTCCACCATCAGCTCATCCACATGAAATAATGATTTTCAGACACAAATGCTTGAACATCTTTAGAAAATATATCAAAAACTTAATAGGTGCCTATAAAATTTGAGAGTTGCCCTCGATTTCCCTGGGATCCCATCATCAGAATCTGACTTGGTGACAATGGGACCTCCTTGGAGCTAAACTCTACCGAACAAAAGAAAAATTTTTGAAATCGGCCCACAGACGGCGGAGAAATCGGTGAACATACATAAATATATATATATATATATATATATATATATATATATATATATATATATATATATATATACCTACAATGGAACATATAACCTCCTCCTTTTTTGAAGTCGGTTAAAAAAAATTGTGTCTTGTGCAATAATGTGTATTGAGTGACCCCCTCCAAAATTTCAGGCTGCGACCGCGCCTGTGAGAGAGTGGTACTATACGGGGCGTGCCCGCCCATTCGGCTGCTACCCAAAGGTAACAAACATGGCACTACCACCACGTATGATTATAGTTCAATGTTATTAGTTTTTTTTATAAATAAGGAAACTTAGTAAAATTCTGCCCACAAAAAATACAACTATCAGTATTTTTAAATATTTGTTTCAAGAATATAATAACTGTTAAGTGTTTTAGTTTTTGAAATATTTAACGCAAAATTGATAAAAATACAAATTTTTTTTTAATAAAATTGGAAAATGGAAAAATTAAAAAAAAATGTATTTAAGTATCGCAACTATGTTATTATGATTTTGTATTGTAACTATTAACTAACATGTTTAAAAAGCACCAGCCATATTAAAGAGAATTGACATGTTAAGCTTTCTGCAACCACTAATTCTCAAAATGAAGTAATTAGTTGGCTTGACTAACTAGATCTACTAGTAGTTTAAATCCAACTATTTCTAATTGGCCAGGAAAAGTTTAGGAAATATTTAAATGAAATACAAACTAATTTTCAGGCATTACATTTAAAAAACAAAAAATCAACCTAAGGACTACTTTAATTTACCAATAACCAAATTGTCTTGAAATATGGAAAAAAATGTTTTCTCATCACTGGCAACATTAAAACTCATTACAACTCTGACAAATGCTATACACATTGTTTGAATGCGACTCCAATATCATAAGCGGCCTTTTAAAACTTATACGGGCGTTGCGCAACCCTAATGCATGGGGACCACCTCGCGCCAAGATCCCATCCCGTACCTGCATCACGTTTATCGTATTTCAACATACCTAACACTCGTGAAATGACAGTGTTGTAACATCGAAGTGTACTTATATAGTAAAAGACTTACTTGATTAATTACATTCGTCATATAGCATACTTCGATAGTGTAATCACCTTAGAATAATTAGTTTGTAAACGTTTTTCTAAAGTATTATATAAATAAAGTAACATTTCAGTTGCACCCTCTTGCGACTTCTATAACCCGTTTTAAAGTAGTTTAGCATCAACCCGATGACAAACAATACTAATTTTGTGAACACCGAAAGGGATGAAACTTGTTAATGTTGTCTTAATTCTTCCTTTGTCCATTTGCATATTATGCCTATCTCGATTCTTTAAAATGTTGTATTATGGCTGATCTACTACATTCTCTATCTACGGAATGAAGTGTGACTAACCCACTTGCTACTGTGGCGCCTCCACAAATAAGATTTTTAAAATTTACCCTGATGCTAATGTGACGCCACCCAAATTTAACGCATTTCAACGGATACATGTCATATACACAGAGAGAGTTCTCCTTACCTCAACCTTCCATAATAATTTAGCTGCCGAAGAACTGTCAAAATAAGACAATTAAAATTTTAACCATAGATTCGAACGTAATAGATTATATTATATTATTTACAACGTTTGAATCTATGGTTCGAGCATATCTATCTATATATTATTATATACCTACTTGTTTTAACGATTAACGGTGCTTCAGCAATTAAAATATTAAACTAAAAATAATATTGTTTACGATAATTCATTTATGATTTTTATAAAGATGGGCTATAAGTATTGATACAATACAGTAAAATAATAACAAAGTGAAGTGTGTCTTTGTTTACGTACAGAATACAGACATAACCATAGCTTTAAAATTTTATCCATTTCTATTTTTACTGTTTTACTTTAAATTTTCTGCATTTAAAAAGAAATTTATCTCATAATACTGAAAAAAAGGCAAAAAACAAAAGGTACATCAATTTAATTGAGAGTCTTATATAAAATAATTGTCTAATACAAGACTTACGCAACCTTTGATTATAATAATATAAAAAGAAAATAAAAAAAACGCTGCTCATTGTTGCTTCAATTTTTTTTTATTTGAATGTTCAATAACTTAAAATAATTTATTTTGTTATTATTATTAGTTGAGCTACCAACATGAACATAATTTAATTTACTATCTGTAGTATTTTTATTCTTCAATTTAATATATTTTAGAATTTAGATGTTTAAAGATTAATTAGTATTACATTTATTTTACTATCTATTGACGTAAATAAGTGATGTATTACTTTAATAGCATTATAATAAAAGAATTATTGTAAAAGTTTTTATGTTGAATGAAATTATTTGTTGCCATACTAAATATTCTTGTCTACAAAATAATTATTATCCTACTCGTTTTACCACATGTCGAAAGGCATATTTATTACTCTTTTACAAGCTAAAAGCTCAAGTGGAGCGATCTATGGGCTTCTTGCAGTTTACCAACACGACAATGGCCGAATTGTCCGTATATAAGATATTTTTTATTGGCTCATACATCTAAACCTGCCATGTCTTTGGTTTTAAAAATGGCGTATACAAGCTTTTTGTTTGCCGGTTTACGCTGTTGAATGAATAGTTTTCGGAAACCTGTGCGTATTAAGACGACACGTAAACGTCGTGAATATGAGAATAAAGTACATGTGTAGGTACAATTATCTACACCATGGAATCGTGAACAAATTTTTTTAGCGTTATGGTGAATTAGAATGGTGCCTGTGGTTTGTCAAGCTCGCACGTCGACAGGTTACCCGTTTGAAACGTAAATATCATCTAGCGGGCGTTTTATATTTCAGATATGACAGCGTCGCAAAATAGTAGATAATGGAGAGTTCCGAAGACGATGCGGGTGCCGCGACGAACGCTTCCCGCCGCGTATCGGCGCGGGAAAAGGACGTTGGACAGATTGAGGACGTCAATGCAACTAGTAGTTTGCAGCAGGATCCATCTGAACAGAGAACATCTTGTGAAACCCCCGCAATGTCGGAAGATAATTTCGACGGGGATAGTGTTCCGTCACCGTCGACGCAAGATGTCAACACAAGCACGGAAGCGATTTTGGATATGATAGATGAGATTGTCGACGGGCCTGGTGCACCGAAGCGTCTGCCTTTTTCCTTACAAAATGACACAGACAGTAGATTTGCTGGTGGGGGAGATTTAAATACAAACGTAGACCACACTGTAAATGTTGAGAATCCATTATTGATATCTCACTCAGTCCCTACCACGAGTGCCAAAAGTAATGAAGAACAAAGTTTACATACAAATTCATCAAATATACTCAGTACTCAAAACGAATTTTTAAATGATCAGAAAGAGGACAGTGTTGAATTGCCACAAAATAGTTCATTAGCACTGAATATTGACAGCAAATTAGTATCAGTAGATACTCAAAAAGAGGCAGTGTCATGTTCTGAGGAACTTCAAGACTCAAGTTCAGTTTCAATTATACCTTCAAACAGTGTTTTAGAGACATTTCAAAGTGTATCAGAGACTGAGAGTGCATTGTGTGAAAGGACAGTGAAGTGTGTGACTTCTAGTGATAATAGAGACAATGTTGTTGTGGAAAGTGCTGAGTCAACATCAAGTGACAATAGTATTAGTGATATAAGGGCCCCTGTGGAATCTGCTACAAGGTCTCCATTGAAACGGAGACTTGTACGGCCCTTGCCAAACCGACCAGATTCTACTGTTTCTTCCACAGTAGACTCAAGTGTTACTATGGACACATCTGAACAGGCAAGTGAAAGTATTGTTAAAGATGTATCTAGCTCTTCAGATGCTGTGCCTATAATACATGGTAATGTTAAGCCAGAAGAGATTAGAAATATTAGTGAAGTTAGTATCTGCAAAGCAGAAACAAGCAGTCCTACAAGAAAAATTAAACTTATTAGGCAAAAAATTGTATCTCAAACATTTCAAACACAAACGGAACATAATGTTGACTGTAATCCACTTACATCTCAAATAGATCAGTGCCAGTCAACATCTGAGGCCACTAATATTGCTCTTAATTCATGTACTGAGCCAGTATCTGAGAATAAAGCATCAAATTTAGAAAATCAATGTGATCCAGAACCCAACATTATACCTAGTGTATCTGTGGATCAAACTAAAGAAGTAATACCAGAAAGCACAAATGAGACCTTTAATAAAAGTGAAGTTGTATTTGAAACATGTTCAAGCAATATTACAGATGTTACAGCTGAAAATATGGAACAAGACATTTCTAAAACAAATCCTACTTTAAATATTGACCCACCTAAAACGAATATGCCAGAAATAATTGAATCAACCAGTCAAGAAGTTGATATAGCAACTACGAATTCAGAGGAATCTGATGTGTCAAAGCAGGTTCCAAAGTTAACAATAAAATTAGGTACTATAAATGCAGAGGAAATTAGGCCTCCGCTACCAAAATTTACTATCAAACCTCTCAGGCCCCCCTCTGAGGTATTATCACAAACTGGCACAAATGTTAGAGAGCAAATACCTCATGTGAAAAAGTTAAATATAAAACCAATTACTCAACCTGAAAGGATAAATGAAATCCACAGAAAGTCTAGTAGTAGTGAAATTTCTGAATCCGAATATTCTGAAAATGATGAGAGTGCTAGTACATCAGACCAGGCATCAGCCTCTGACCAAGGCCCTTCAGATATAGTGCCTAAAGTAACTATAAAACTTGGCAAGCCAGGAACTGAATCTGAAGGACAATTTTATACTGAAAAAAATATTCCAAAACTCACAATAAAAGTAATGCAAAATAATGATGTTCAAGAACAACCATCTCCTACAAAATTAAAAGTGGTACTTAGTCAACCTGAAGATACACAAGTTGACAAGGTACCAAAACTAACAATTAAGACTGTAGCAAAATGTGAGAGTCAACCACTTAGCCCAAAATTAATTATTAAACCATTGAAGCCTCCAGATGATCTTAATAAAGAAAATGCATCTGATCATTGTCAAATTTCGGAAATAGCAAAATTTAAAACATCAGCAGAGTCTTCATCTAGTGCAGATAATAAAGAATTGCATGTACCGAAAATCACTATCAAACCAGTGATTAAGTCTTATGATAGCCCTGATAATATACCTGTAGTAACAAAATTAAACATTAAGCCCTTAATAAAACCTGACAATATTGATTTATCTGAGGGCTCAGAAGATAAAGTTCCTGTAGTATCAAAATTAAATATTAAACCTATAGTAAAACCTAAAGATAGTGAAATAGATAGTAGTAAAGATGATGTACCTAAGATTACAAAATTGAATATTAAACCCTTAAAAAGCCCTGAGACAAATTCTTCTGAAGAAAAAGACTGTGATGTTAAAGCTGATGTAGATGAAAATAGTATACCTGTTGTTACTAAACTTAATATTAAGCCTATTATTAAGCCATTAGATGAAGATATGATAAGAGATAATGAAAATCAATCATCTGAAACTGGAAACTCAAGTGATGACAATGCTGATCAAATACCTATTGTTACTAAATTAAATATTAAACCTATATGTAAACCAAATTATGTCGAAGAGTCAGGACCAAGCAATAAAAAGGAAGAGGGTATACCAGTTATTACTAAATTAAACATTAAGCCATTAATTAAGCCTGATGAAAGCATATCTCCACTATCTCCAAAAAAGGAAATCTCAAAAATGAACACTAGTAACATACCAGCAGTAACAAAATTAAACATTAAACCTGTTTTAAAGCCTGATGAAATAAAACATAAAGAAATATCTGAAGAAGATGAAGAGATGTCAGTAAAAAATCCACCATTATTAATGAAAATTAATAGGAAAACGGTTGTCAATGAAGATCAATATTCTATAGATAAATATGATCATGAACATTGTAATAATGTTAGTGATCCTATGATACCAGTTATTTCAAAATTGAATATAAAACCAATAGTGAGAATTCCAGATAGAAATTTAACAGAAGAGTCCAATGATAGTTCAAAAAAACCAGATGCTCTCATCACTAAAGCCAGTTTAAAACATGTTGAAATGAATGACAATAAAACTAATAATTTGGAGTCTAATCAAAACTGTGTAAGTGACTTAGAAGAGAGTTTGCCTTGTTTAAAAGAAGATCTAAAAGGTTCCATCAAAGAAAATGCTTGTGATACAAGCATAGTCACTGCAGAAAAATCACAGGGAGAAAAAAATATTCCTTCACTAAGCAGCAGTCCGCAGGACAAAATTTCTAAGTATATTCCTGAAAAACAGGCTTCACAGGTTACTGTACATGATGACAATGTTGAACAAGATTCAGAGTCAAATATCACTCTAAAAATATCTACTGAAAGGCCAAAAGTCAAAAGCACACCTATGAGGCAGAATTGTACCTTATTAAAAAAATTATTAGAAAATCGAAAAGATAAAGGAACAGAAGGAGAAGTAGGTAATAAAATGAATGCTAGTATATATTTGACATCTATTGTAAATGATCCACCAAAATCACCTACTCAAAATGTAAGCATGGGAAGTGATTTACTCAAAGAAAGATTGAATTTGGAGATCAAGAATGATGCTGTTGAAAGTAAACAAATAAAAGAAAGCAAAGCAAACATTATGGGCTGCAACATACCACTAAAAGTTCGTTCAATACAAGAATTATGTAAAGAAGCTAATGAACATATGACAAAACCCCTTGAAATTAATATTTCTGATAAAGTTTCATGTCATAGTCCCGATCAAGATTCTCCTAGAATAATATTAAAAATTAATAAAACTGATCAAGGAGCATCAGCGAAAATAATCACAGAAGAAATTAAAAAAACTGATAGTCAATCATACTCCCCTAAGAATACTCATGATTTGATGAATGATACACATCAAAAGAAAAACCTTTTAAACAGTAGGAGAAAACCTCATGTGGATACCCCAATGCCTATGGGCAAGAGACTAAGAAGTTCAAGAATCGTTCAGGCTTCAGATAAGTCACCAACAGCAAGACGTAATGTGGGAAAAAGAACTTCGACAAGTGAACCTGAAAGTCCTCCACAAAATAAAGAATCGGAGCTTTCAGTGTTGGAAACAAAGAGATTAAAACTAGGTCAACTATTGTCTAACAAATCACTGACAATCACTCCAATTGCTGCAAAAGCACCATCAATATCTCCACCAATCAACCCTTTGGAAATCAAACAAAGTGGTAGAAACCATTCTCTTTTAAATAATGAAAATTGTGCTAAAAATGGAAGCTCCAAACTACATAACATCTTGTCGAATTTACAAGCGAAACAGTTACACGCTCTTGATCTTATTCATCCTGAAAACAATCAAAGTTCGAGTCCAGATTTGAAATCGAGTACTTCAGCTGAAAGTTCAGAGCTAATATCTGATAATACGTTAATGGATAAAAGTAGACCGGAAGTCCAAATGATATTTCACGACAATTCTGAATCTCACGATTTTAGTGTACCTGAGGAGATGGCAAGAGATCCTCTCGCAGATGACAGTTTAAGAAGTAATGATTTTATACAAGACATTCCCAAGCCCGTAGATATGACGCCACAGCCTAAAAAGCGTGGGCGTCCTCGGAAGCTGCCGGTTTCAGAAGGAGCGAGACCAGTTGTTACTCTACCCGTCCCAGCACTAGAGGAGCGACCGCAACGATCGCTTCGGTTATCAAGGTACTTTTCATTTTAAAAAATTTATAACTAAATGCAAATGATGCGAATGATTTTTTATATAGTGTTTATTCTATTTTATATACCTATATGAATACATTAACAAAAATATAATAAAATATTTCGTGAATTAATATAACATATATTTAGATAAATCTAACGTTAATTTACAGGGATCGTCCAGTAATATTAGTAAAGCCTAGAGGGAGAGGACGTGGTCGAGGGCGAAGAATCGACACTGAAGCAAGTCCAGCACCGGCGGATCCAGTTGAAACTGCTAATAAATTCTTCGCAGAACAAAAATCTGAAGAGGAGATTGATCCTACCAGCTCTCGAATTAAATTGCCGCGAATGACAGAGGCGTTAGATAAGATGCCTTCTGTTTGTTCAACGCCCCTCACGAGTAGGAGACGAACCTCTTCATCAGATATGCCGTTTTTTGGCAGTACTCCAGACTTGAAAGTAGTTTTGGAATCGTCGCTTCCTAAAATGGAAGACCCGTTTTTGAAATCTCCAGAGATGATAAGCGAAGTGAGAGGTCGTGGGAGTCGAGGTGGGAGAGGGAGTCGCGGGGGCAGAGGCCGCGCCGCCACACGTAGTCCTCGGGGACGAGGAAGAGGTAGAGGTGGTGGTAGAGGGGCTATGTATATGAAGGTAAGCAACATTCATTCAATATTATATTAATTCCCATGACACTGATTGTTTTGATGAAAATTTTAAATATCATTATCTTTAATGTACTTCTTTCAGGAAACGATGGGTATATATGGGAGAGTATGTGGTCCCGCAACCACCACCGTCCAATTATTTGAAGAGGAAACTTGCATGATGGATGACAATGCCACTCCTGCTAAGTAAGCTTAATTAAAATGAATATCTTTTAGTTTCAATCAATTTATTTCAGGAAGCAATAATTTGTTTTTTTGTTAATTCCAGACCCTCACATTTACTTGATGAAGATTCTCAGAGTTCTGTCATGAGTTCCACTAATGACAGTAATAAAATGAAAAAGTCAAAATTTGCAGATTTGTTTGATAGGTAAAGAAGTTATTACATTTTATTTCATATAATTTGTGAACAATAGTTATTAATAATAGCATCAAATTAACTTAAATATATTGACACAATAAAATGATTAAATGTGTATGTTTTCAGCAATAAAGTATGGTCAGCCGCTGATGTCAAAGAATACACATGGCCACCACCTGAAACAACAGGTGGAGAACATCAGGTACTATTTTACTTCTTTATAATACAGTACTTATAGGACATACATTCTTATTGATAATGAAAATTATATTATATCTAAAATTAACATTTACCATTTATCTGTAGTTGTATTTAAAAGCAGAGTGGCTTTCATTGTTCCATTTTATTTTATCAATCATCACAAGTTATAAAAATAATAATACCAAACGATAATAATTCTAAATACTTTTCAATCAAAAAAAATTTTCATGGCAGTTTTCATTTACTTTAAATGAGACGAAACTAGAAGAATGAGACCTCCTCTTTTGTAAAATTTAGTTAAATGAAAAGCCAAACCTGTAAAAGTGAGTTTATTATCATTGAATATATTTCCTTGAAAATAATAAGTGCAAATAGGTAATCAGACAGAATAATAAAATAATATGTATATTATCATTTTACTTATTTATAAATTAAATAAATTGGGACATTATTACACACAGCGCCATCTAGTTTCGTGGTAAGCTACGAGTTTTGTGTTACGGATGCCAGATAGTTGATATACTACATATATAAGTTTGAATATATACATATTATAAATATTAACACCCATGACTGGAGTACAAACATCCGAGTTTAAGAAATTAATGCCCTCAGCGGGACTCGAACCCGCGACCGCTGGCGCAAGAAAGTAGGGTCACTACAAACTGCGCCAAACGTGTCAGAAATTATGCATCACACAGACATTTATAGCTTTGCATATAACATGATTAGATCATGTTACTAACAATCAATTTACTAATTAATTATACTAATATGTACATGTTTGCTTGTGACCCGTACGCATATCTTATTTGTGTATATATTTATTGTAAAACCTTGTATTTTCCCTTTCTTACGTCATATAAACTTCTATTATCACTTGTAGTATCGAGGAAATTTACTATCTAAAATTACAATATTTTTCTATGTATCAAAAAGATTGTTGCAATTTTCATTTAAGTAACATTTAAATACCCATCCTTTGAATACATTTAAAAATTGATGGGTTGGATTTTCTTAAACCGCTTCTTACTAATCACATAATCTCTGTGCTATGTGAATAGTTAGTAATTTTGTTATAATATTTATACATGGTTATATATAAAAACTTTTTATATAATAGTTAATATATAAACATGGTTGTTATTAATTATTGCAATTTATTCTCCAGGTCATGATGATTCAAGAACAAGTGGCGATGTTCCTAGGCGTCAAGAGCTTTAAACGGAGATACCCCGAACTCAAACGACGGACTATCACGGGGGAGGAAAGGGACTATGTACTCCGTAAAGGACTTGTTACGGAAGCTCTTTGCGATCTCGGTAAGATACATTTTCACTATAATTTAATAATATGTTAAAAAATGATAAATAAGTATAATATTTTTTGTGTGTTACTTATTTTCTAATATATTTTTTCCTTACTTAAGGCATAACGGCAGTCGACGCTAGCGAAGTACTAGACATAATGCTGTCAGACTATCCTCACAAATATGAAGAATTTCGAAGCCATCAACGAGAAAAACAACTCGCAGAACCAACAGAGGAGGTACCAGAAGAGACCAAACCTGAAGTAAAGACCGAAAAAATGGACGCTAAAGATCAGAAGCCGATCGATAGTAAACCTGAACCACCGAAAATTGACCCCGAAAAAACTAGACAGGTACATTATATGCAATATGAAACTTTTATATAATATAAATATTAAACATATTAGAAACATAAACAACCAATGATTTGAGTACAAACATTTATGCTTATCTCCCAAATGAATGCCTCACCCGGACTTGAACCAGTAACTGCTGGCACAGGAAGTAGGCTCATTATATACTGAGCCAAACTATTCATCCCATTTAAATTACATATTTTTCTATTATTATTTTTAACTCTATTTACTTTTATTAAAACATATACCTTTTATATTTTACATAACATGTATTTTTTTCAATATTTTGCTTTTATTATGGTGACGTCATTAAGGTTATGCCCAGGTAGGTCATGGACATATGATAAAAGTTACATAAGAATTATGTAGATAAGGTCAATCATGCTGATATACCTACTATTTGCGAAAAATTGTGATAACAACCAAAACAAACGGTTACATAATACTTTCTTAGGTTTACGCGAATATTAGACATTATAAATGAAACTATCTTTTCCGATTTTTTTTCGGAACTATATTTAGATCCAAATAAATCCATGACAAAATTCGAAAATATAGTATCAAACAGTTACAAATAAAAAAAAAATGGTTTTATCATTATTTCTGTGGTCAATTTTTTCATGTGTTATTTTTTATATTATGTATTTAAAAAAAAATGTGGTACACATATTTTTTTTATTATTTCACTTAAGTTTCTTTGTGGCATCAATGCCGAAGTTCGTTCTGCATAGTCAAGTGGAATAATCCACATTCTTTTCAACATTTTAAAATATCACAACATACTTAAATTTTGATAAATTCTGTACCATAGGGGCAGCAATAACTTAATTTTTGAGATTTAGGTGACCTGAAGTTTTAATAAATGCTGCCTCTTAAATAAAACATTTAAGGAGGACAATTTAAGGATAACATAAATAAATAAAAAATGTTCATAAAATAAAAACTACTGGGCCAAACTTTGTTTAATTTTTATGGGACCAAGTGGCAGCTATTCCACACCAAACAAAAGAAGATTCACATAAATTGGATCATATATCACAGAGTAATCGGTGTACATACATAGAAAAAAATACCGATCGAATTAATCTATATACATAAGAAATAAAATTTTAAATTCTGATAATAAAATTAAAGCCACTTGGGACGTGATTACTCGTACGACTGGAAGATCAAAGCCCGCTAGTGAACCTGTCCAACTGTTAATTAATAATGCTACAGTGAGTTCCAATGAAGATGTTGCAAGTTCATTTGAAAGTTATTTTACGAAAATCCCTGAAAAGGTCACATCTTCTTTAAAATCTTCTCCTACAGATGCATTAATTTCTTTGAAAAGTCATACTCCTCACTGTGATCACCAATTTAAATTTTCTTATGTAGATGCGGATGAAATAATTAAAATATTTAAAACTATCAATCTTAAAAAAACTGGTGATATATGGGGCATGTCTGTTAAATTACTTAATACAATAATAACAAACATTGCACCACAATTGTCTCTTATTTTCAATAAATGCATAGATACTGGAATATTCCCTGGTCTAATGAAAATTAGTAAAATAATACCTCTTTTCAAAAATGGGGAAAAAAATGATCCTGGCAACTATAGACCTATTTCTATATTGCCATGTATGAGTAAAATCTTTGAAAAACTTATTTTAAGTCAACTTATAATTCATTTTAACACAAATAATATTTTACATAGTAAACAGTATGGTTTCACTAAAGGCAAGTCTACAGCTGATGCGGGGATTGCGCTTCTTAGACATATTTATGACGCTTGGGAAAAATCACAGAACGCAATTGGAGTTTTCTGTGATTTATCTAAAGCTTTTGATTGTGTGGAACATGAAACTCTTTTACTTAAATTTGCACATTACGGTGTTCGTGGTATTGCTCTCGATCTACTTGCTTCTTATCTTACTGATAGGGTTCAGAAGGTCGCGGTAAATAACGTCAATTCTTCTGGTTCTCGTCTTAGAATGGGTGTTCCGCAGGGATCTATCCTGGGTCCGTTTTTGTTTTTAGTTTATATTAATGATCTTCCGTTTTATGCCGATAAATTGTGTGATACTGTACTCTTTGCGGATGATACATCCTTAATTTTTAAAGTTGATAGAAAGTTAAATAATTACGACGAAGTAAATAGTGCATTATCGCATATATTTCACTGGTTTAACATCAATAATCTGGCTTTAAATGCCAAGAAGACAAAATATATGCAGTTTTTATTACCTAATGTAAAAAGGCAGAATTTCAATTTGTATCTTAATAACGACATGTTAAATACGGTAGATTCCACGGTCTTCTTGGGATTGACTTTAGATTCGGGTCTGCAATGGGGTCCCCATCTCTCGTCTCTTGCGAGTAAACTGAGCTCAGCTGTTTTCGCTGTTAGAAAAGTCAGGCAGCTAACGGACGTTGATACTGCCAGACTTGTTTACTTTAGCTATTTCCATAGCATTTTATCGTACGGTATTTTGTTGTGGGGTAATGCAGCGGATATTAAATCAATATTTATAATTCAAAAAAGGGCCATTCGGGCTATTTATAACATGAGCGCTCGGGATACTCTCCGCGAACTTTTTAAAGAAATAGGTATACTTACGGTTGCTGCGCAATATATATATTGTAACATCATGTTTGTTCGTCAAAACGTTAATAGCTACTCAAGGCACTGCGACAAACACGGTATAAATACAAGAAATAAGAATAAACTTGTAACACCCAGTTTTCGCCTACAAAAAGTAAATAGGTCATTTATGGGGCAAGGTGTACGCATGTATAATAAAATTCCACAGTCAATACTGAGCTAGCCTTTGAAGCAATTTAAATCTAAAATTAAAAATACGCTACTGAATAAGGCTTATTACACCATCACGGAATACCTAGTAGATGTAAATGTGTGGGATTAGTGACTGGTTGTGTCTCACGTAGGATAAATAAATAAATTGTAATACCATATTGTTACCAAATATTTGAAAAGAGCAACTGTTGAGTTTCTCGCCGGTTCTTCTCAGCAGAACAGCTTTCCGAGCCGGTGGTAGCTTACTCACAGACTTACAGACTGACATTTAATTTTATTAATGTAAAAATGACGATTCAAAAGAGCTTGTAAAAGTCTATTTGAATAAAGAATATTTTGATTTGATTTGATTTGATTTAATAACCTTCTTTGGAAGTTGGTTAATAAAAATAACTGTTTTCAAAAAATTTACAAAAAGTTACTTTTTCTTAAATTATTGAAAATTAATATTTCTTGTAGCTCTTTAGAGAAATTAATTTTATACTATCAATATTAAATGATTTTTTTAAAAGGAACTTTTTATATATTTATTTATTAATAATAATTTTTATTATTCAATTATGTTCATTTTGCTTAATATGACAGTGCGAAAGTTTTTGAGAATTTGTTTGTTATTCTTTCAAATAAATAAATAATCATTATTTAGGATTTTAGTTTGTTTGTCTTTGACCGCATCGCGCCAACATCCGGGATCCAGGTCAACATATTATAGAATTATTGCCGGAAACTATTAAAACTTGAATATCTATATCTATAAAAATGAATTCCTATTTGCCTTGGTCACGTCATCACGCGTGAACGGCTGGACCGATTTCGCTAATTTTTTTTTGTTGTGTTTGTTATTGTCAGGAGAATGTTCTTATGAAAGAAAATTGTGGTCGCTCCCACTGTCTGTCTGTTCCTTTGTATGCGTAAATCTTTGAAAGTATGTAACGGATTTTGATTCGGTTTTTTTTAATAGATACAATGGTTCAAGAGGAAAGTTTATATGTATCATACACTAGCGGAACCCGCGGCTTCGCTTGCGATATTCCGAATCAAAAAATTAAAAGTGCGTGTGTACGAAGTACACATGTCAGAAGTAAAGGCAAACTAATTTTTAAATCTTGTTTATATTTATACTACGGCTAACCTCTTCCCCGTCTCTGAGTGCCTGGTACTATGGAGTTATTTTTTCGTTTCATCAAGTTTGAAATCTCAACGATTCTAAAGAAGTTTCACTTCAATAATAAATATAAATAAAATAAAATAAAAATAAAATACTTTTATTGACTTAAAGATTACAACACAAACTTGTCGCAAGGGCCCCTGTACTAGGTGGTAACCAAATAAATAAATTTTAATATTGTGTACGTAGGACATGGCGGCGGCGGCGATGGCGTCTGCCAGCGAGTACAACGCGCGCCTGAACGCGGCGCGTCGGCCGGCGTGCGCGGACCTCCAGTCGCTGACGGTGCAGCGCCGCCGCGCGCCCGCGCCCCCGCCCCGCCGCGCCGCCCTCCCCCCCGCCGGCCTCTACCCGCACGCGCTGCTGCCCGGACAGTACCAGCACACCTACCGCGTGTACACGCCGCAGGAGCTCAGGTGGTTATTCCCACTTTTTTTTTTAATTTATTTGTAAAAGCACACTTACAACAAAACTTATACATCGTTTTCTAATTAATTATACAATAAAAATATGTCTCATATGCATGTCAATAAAAAGTGTACATAGCATTACAAAACTCAACAATTAAAAGTACAAAAAATTAATAAAAATGAATCTAAATAATGTCATTTTAAAAAGGAATAGTTATTATCAAAGAAAAATTACAATTACTTGTTAAGAAAAATAATGTTAATGTTCATCAATATTATAATAATTAAATATCTTATTTCTAAAAATTGGGTAAGATTCATAAAAAATGTCAATGCCAGGTATTGATCTAAGAATATCATTATATCTATTACACAACTGCACCAAGGGGGCTTGCTTGCCAATATTAGTCTTCACGCAAGGAGTGTGAAATATATTGTGGATATGGGAACTTGTGTGTGTCCTAGAAGTGTGTAGTAGTAGAATAGTAGTAGAATGTGAGTTCTGAATTAGTTACATTATTGTTTATAATTTCGTGTAGGAAACTTAGTTCTAAAACTTTGTATAAGTGTAATGACTCGAGTACACCAAAACCGATTTTGTCGGCCGATTGCGGACTGAACCACCCGGATGAGTAATTCGGACGTGTATGTGCTTACACTGCTACAGTTACCATAATCCTGACTGTACGGCTACATATTGAACGAAAATTCGTCGTCGCGTTGTAGCGATAAAAAATCGTGTTCGATCCATGACGAACGTTCTTGGCCACATCATAAAAAATTTCACTACGTTGCGATAATCTAGAACGAAGTGTAGCCAACCGCACGAACTTTGTCGCGACACAACCCTTTGATGTGCGGCAATCCACCGACAGCGGCGCGAAGCCACCGTGGTGTATTCGCGAAGATGATTAGCGATAGGACGAATTCTTTGGCCAGACGAGTCGCGACAACGCAAATCTATGCGTTATCGCGATAGTGTGGCCGTAGCATGACAAGTTCGGACTCGACGGTTAATTTGCCGATTTCGGGCGTCGTCGGGCGATGACGGTCGTGTTTGAGTACGCGCTCTCTTTTTTTTTACTAGTGTTTGATTCAATCGTCCGAGTTCGGCCGTCGTCGCCCGAGCAAACTTCGGCCGATGACGGATTCGGTATACGCGAGCGTTTAGGGCTTTTAACCCTGACTATACCTTTTTGCGAAACACACTGTTGCCTACACTACTATCTTATTTTAACGTTTATATTTTTAAACATCAAATCTTTTTATATTTTAAAATGCTTACCTTAGATATTATTATTATATTACAACTTGCCTTACACTCACCGTATCGTAAATCCTGCTCTGAGTGGTTCTGGCTTTTGAATGGTTTAAGTCTCTGATTTTGTACCTCTGCAAATGCAAACTATTTTTCATTTAAAAAAAGGAAAGTGCAAGGAAACTCGTTGTTTGAGAGAACTTGACAGCATTGTGGCTTATGGCCAGATGCTTATCTCATTTTTCTTTTTTTTAAATATTATATATTATGACATAAAGTTTGTTTACTTATTCACTCGAACTGAATAATATATATTCTTGTAAAACAAATTATCAACACAATTTTTTTAAATTTACTTAATACCAAATACAATTTGGCTATATCTATACAAATATTATAAAGCTAAAGAGTTTGTTTGTTTGGTTGAACGCGTTAATCTCAGAAACTACTGGTCCGAATTGAAAAATTATTTTTGTGTTAGATAGTCCTTTTATCGAGGAAGGCTATAGGCTATATTACATTACGCTACGACCAATAGAAATGGAGCATCAATGAAAAATGTTGCAAAAACGGGCGGGCGTTAGTTCTGCGAGGTACCGTCCCTCAGAAAGAATTTGGTTTCTGGTCTTTGGAACGCGTTCGAAGCCGCGGGAAATCCTAGTATTATATATTTTGACATAAAGTTTGTTTAGTTATTTACTCAAACTGAATAATATATATTCTTGTAAATCAATTTATCAACACATTTTTTTTAAATTTGGCTATACAGTTTATAAAAGGTAAGCTAAACAAAATACCCGTGTTGGGCAGGTACTTCCCGCTGAACACGGCGCTGGCGGCGCCGCCCGCGCCCGCGTCGCCCGACTGCAGCTCCGACTCCGACGGCGGCTGGGGCTCGCGCAGCTCAGACTCGGACTCCGACCGCGACCACAGGAATGCTAAGGTTCTTGTTTATTATCACTTTTTTACTGGTTATTGTTTGTAAAGCTCCGACTCCGAGCGCGACCACAGGAATGCTAAGGTTCTTGTTCATTATTACTTTTACTGGTTTGGCGCAGTTTGTAGTGACCCTACTTTCTTGTGCCAGCGGTCGCGGGTTCGAGTCCCGCTGGGGGCATTCATTTGTTAAACTCGGGTGTTTGTACTCCAGTCATGGGTGTTAATATTTATAATATGTATGTATTTAAACTTATATATCTATATCAACTACCTGGTATCCGTAACACAAGCTTCTTTCGTAGCTTACCATGGAACTAGATAGCGCTGTGGGTAATAATGTCCTAACATATTTATTTATATTTATTGTTAGTTACTTTCAATTTGAAAGATTTTATATGGAAATTTATGTACTTCATAATAATTGTTCTATCAATGTTTGGTTTATATACAAACAAACATTAACATTTGTTTGAAAAACTAAATAAAGCAGATATAAGCCTCGGATCTAGCGCCTCTGATATATTTATTTACGAATAATTTCTAACATAATTACCACTTCTCTGACGGTGCAAGGACGGTGCAATATGTGTAGTCTACAAACCTGCACATGGCCAGCGTGGTGATCTGTGTCCAGTACGGGCGTAATAAAAAGAGCTAAAGACATATACACACTTGCAATACATAATCTTTATTTAATACTTTACTAAAACATACATACCTTCACGCTACACCCACTATGGTAACTAAACTCTTCACAATCTAAGAAGTCGGATTTGACACTTCATCAAAATTCAACGACTTGCCTTGTAACGGTGGGCACAAAATATAATTTATTTCTTCGAAGTTAGAGCTGCACAATTGCTTAATTTTTTTTCAATTACGACTACATATTTATTGTAATAATTACCAAAGAAAGTAATTTGATAATAATTTACTTTCATATATTTGACAGATGTCAAATCCAACTTCTTAGATTATGATGAGTACAGAAAGGTGTAAAAATCCTTTAAATCCTCACTCCCTAATTGTTTTCTATACACTATTTAAAAAAATACATAATATTAATTAAAAAACACAACAGCGGAAAAAGCTGACAAAGACGAAGCGTCACAGCGCCGTAGAGCCGCCACAAGGAGCCGTCAAAGAGGAGGAGGTGGACACCTGCCGCACCTGCAAGCTGCGCCTCGAGGCCAACCGCAAGTACACGCACGAACGCTTCCTAGTGTGCGCCAATTGTAACGCCAAGCGTGAGTATGCTTACAAGTTTACATTATGAATTATTAGCGAATTATTCTTACTTTACTCGGGTTAAAGGCATAACGCAAGAAGGTTAACGTCCAATTAAAAGTACAGTAAAACCCCGATTATCCGACTATCCTATTGTTTTTCTTTCTCATTCTTTCAGTTCTAATAGAAAATAAAAAAAATGTCTTTTATTTTTGTTTACGATAAACGAAAAAGAGAAGTGTTGTCTCTTAAAATCATTTGTATCACATATTATGTAGGTCGTAGGTACATAATAATTATGGTCTTTATTACCGTTGTAAATAAAAATTTAAATTAGCTTGATTTCACTTTGAAATCGATTATCCAGATTTTCGATTATACGTAACACGTATAATAAGTTTTAATTGATTTTAATTGGATAATTGGGGTTCTACTATACTTTTTTGTACGTCAGAAACTTTAGCAGACATACAGAATAACCCACCAGAGTTTCATCATAATTTTACCAACGGTTATGGAGCAGATGATAAAAATGACGCGTGTTACTCCAGGTCATAGACTATCTATATTGATTTCTTCCAAATTCGACGAGTGGTGACGTATATACCGGTGGAATTTTTCTATTTCGGACCGAAGGATAAATTTATTCTGTTCGCGCACATATAAACAAATGTACAATATCATAAATCATTTATTTACAAATACTTTCAAGTAATAATAATTATATAAAAAATATTTTAATAAATGATAATTAAAATTAAATATCTGTTGGTAATGACTTTTAAATTACTTCTTTCTAAATGCATATAAAAGTATATTATATAGCACATTTAAGAAAAAACAATTATTATATTTTTTATCAATCTTCGGCTAATCTTCAAACGCCTGGACCGATTTTGACTGACTAACTGTACGGCTACATATTGAACGAAGATTCGTCGTCGCGTTGTCGCGATAAAAAATCGCGTTCGATCCACAAACGTGCTTGGCCTCATCAAAAAAAATTCACTACGTTGCGATAATCTAGAACGCTCGGCGTCTCGTAGTCAACTAAAGCGCGCGAAGTGTAGCCAACCGCACGAACTTTGTCGCGCAAAACCCTTTGATGTGCGGCAATTTACCGACAGCGGCGCGAAGTCACAGTGTATTCGCGAAGATGTTTACGGATAGGTCAAATTCTTTGGCCAGACGAGTCGCGACAACGCAAATCTTCGCGTTATCGCGATAATGTGGCCGTAGCATAACAGATGTAACGACACCTTCCCTCACGCAGTGCACCCGTCGTGCGTGGAGCTGGGCCCGGACACGATCCGCAAGTGCCGCGAGTACGCGTGGCAGTGCGCCGAGTGCAAGACGTGCTGCGCGTGCGCGCGCCCCGCCGACGACGACAAGATGCTCTTCTGCGACCTCTGCGACCGCGGCTTCCACATCTACTGCGTGGGGCTCTCCGCTGTGCCCACTGGTTAGTGTTTTGTTTTTAATTTGTATACTCGTATCTACTGTAGACTGTCTTTATATGCGTTTCTTGGATTTTACATATTATTTATTGTGATGACTTTGAATAAAGATTGTTAATGCGTTATTCTTTGAATAAATTTGATTATTGAAGACCTTTTATCTTTTGTGTCAATTCTTGTCTCACTTATTACCGTACTATGATAGGAGTAAAAGCTGCACTTTGTATTGGCGCGTATACTTTTGCACTATAATATCTTCTACGTACATGGCTAGTCTCAATGTAATTTGTCAAAATTTAATTTTTGGCGGTAATCAGGAATATTTTCTTCTGTTTTAAAATCTTATATCAAGTCATCGTCATCATCTCTATTGTATCTAGCTAAGTTCTGTATCTAACAATTGGATAAACACTTCCAGGTCGGTGGCACTGCGTGGAGTGCGCGGTGTGCAAGTCGTGCGGTGCGCGCGAGCCGGGCGGGCTGCCGGGCGCGGGGGGCGCGGGCGGCGCGGGGAGTGCGGGGGGCGCGGCGGAGTGGCACCACCAGACGCGGCGCGGACCCGGCGGGCACAAGCTCTACTCCCACTCGCTGTGCACGCCCTGTGCCAGGTCTGCATCTCTCGTTAATCTATGACCACACGTATCCATTTATGCCTAGTTTGGCAGTGTCACCCACATGTGGTAAATCAACCAACATTGTCAATTGATAGGTTAAATTGTTTGTTGTGCAGGTTGTACATATTTATGACTCACCGGGTAGGATTGTCATGTGGATTGTGGTCTGACATTATTGATTGATAGGGTTGAAAATTTTTTATCAAAAAATCGCGCTGTAGTTTATAAGATTAGCCTGAATAGCGAACTTTACTTAATGATATATTTTTCTAAATTATTTTAATACTTTTAGAGTATTCATGTAAAAGTACGTAAGTAAAGTGTAAAAGACCTGTAAATACCAAATACTTATATTGCCAAATATACTAAGTAATAAATGGATGCGTGTACTAGTTAAAACATAGTTATATTATTTTTGTATGAAGTTTTGTGTCGGTAAATTACAGGACAGTGTCGCTGTTTTGTACTTAATTTAATTTATTATTTTTCAACATTTTTGACTGCGACACAAACCCTCATACGTTATTATTAGCCATATATTAAGTGAAACATAATTAGTTGAAATATATATTTATTGACTATGTATGTCAAAGAACAAAGAGGAAAGTAAGACATTTATTTTTCATACTTTTACACTTAATTAATGACTAAATGAATATATAACAGAATTAGTATATTATAAATTAAAAAAATGGAGTCCATATATAATGGCGTCTTAATGTCACAATGAACATAATTTTCCTTTAACCTTTTTAATGTATTATTAATGCAAGGCCAGAGGGTTTACAAATTTGTCCTTTAAAAACAAAATCGTTAAACTTCAAATAACAATATTTCGACTGTTGAATTAAACCTAATTTAATGTATATAGCATAGTAGAACCTGAATGTATACACTAAAAACACTTAATTTCATGTACAATTTCACGATTATGTTCAAAATGACGTATTAACAGTAAGATAGGTATAGAACTAAAATCTCCTTCGGTTCTGGTTCTACTAATATATTCAAATATAAACACATGAGCACGTAATTATATTATAATAATTTATATTGAGATTTGACGAAAGAATGATTGTACTCAAAGTGACTCGATATTGTTTTTCAAGTAAAAGCAAGAGGGGCTACAACAAAACCTGAACCAATAGTTGCGTAAACATCAAGGGATGTGTGTCGCGGACGCAGACGAAAAGTACTAAGATTTTTTACAAAGTTTCGATGATTTTTGTGTATGCCCGGCTTGTGCAGGAGTTTAATCACTCATATCGTTCATTGGTGACGATATTAATATAGATTTTTTTCAATAAGTGATTTATCGATATAGATATTTGATATCGATAAATGTTAATATTAATTAATTTAATTTAATATGTTTAATGTTCATTTAATTTTAAATAATATTTATAAAGTAAAAAATATAAAAAATATATTAAGATTTATATATGTAATATGTTTAAAGATTTTTAATTAAATTAAAAATTTAAATGATGGTCCAAGTGCAGCTTCAGAGAGCTCCTGTGCAGCCGGGCTGTTATTTGTTAACTGGTCTTGGTAGACATTGTGTATTCACGTCATTCCATGCGTGTTCAATGTTGACTAACACAAGCTCACCCTCTCACTATCGGAATCCGCTTGTCTCTGGTATATTGTAGCATTTTTGACCCCGCATATATTCTTTACGACCCCAAGCGTTGTTCAGCACATATTCCCTACTGCCGAATTCTTCTAAATAACATTTATAGTTGAAGACAAATGGTAGAAGGTGATATGTTACAATTTTTTTTCTATGTAATAATTTCTTCAAAGTTTCTTTGAAGTTCATGTATAAAATGACTGTCATTGCCTTAAGTGAACTTTAATAGTCGTATTTATGGCTGTTTTAGGATTTAAAACTGTTTATACACTCTTAACATCTATGTAATAAACAGCGAAAATTCGAAAATGCTATCTCCTTTATCCATTCACGTCTTCAATTGTGTCTCGTAATTCTATAGAAATTTACTTATTATGAACTTATTTAGCAGAATTTGGTATATATGATAAGTTGCATGCTCCACATCTCTTCATACAAGTTATGTCAAATAAGTAACGGAGGTTGTTTGTTTTTCTCTATCTACCCTCGTATTATAAACTATTTTTGAAGGCGCTTCGGTTACAAGTAATTTATAGGCAAACAATCTTTGTAGGTCAGTAAAGCGGGTAAAAACGATATTGGTTTCTTAATATATTTCAATGATTAAATAAATATATTTCATAAATTAATCAAACATATTATAGTTAACATATTAATTTATCAAATTTGTCTAAAAAATTACATTAATTTATTTTTATACCCAACTTTACTGCCCGCTCTCATTTTTGTAATTATTGGTTATTTAATATCTTTTGTATGTAATTGTTGCAACAAGCAATTTTTATTATTCAAATTATTTTACTCCATCATGTTAGTTTGAAAGTGTTGCTTCAATTAATTCCATCATGGCTATGGATATCGTCATGTCATCAGCCGTTGTAACGAGACTAACTTCATCCCATACTTTGTTGTACTAACTCGGGCGTAATACCAATATCATGTTAAAGCGTTCACTAACTGACTTTGTTACTTGTTTGCTGGCTCTTTAAAATTATCAATTATTATTTTATTTTCCTATATTTATTCCGAATCATCTATTTCACTTAGTTAACTTTCCGTTTTGATTCGTAAATAATTTTCCTGTCCTATACTTTCTTTTGTGCTAAGAACCAACTATCTATTTATATCACTCGGGTCGTGATTATTACTATAGCACGTTTGTTTATTTCCACATTCGAATTCCCCATAATTTTTGTTCAATGTTAGGTAAAATATAAATGTCCTTGCAACTATTATTTATTACAAAGCGAGAGCCAATGATAAGTAACAAAGCGTACACCGAGCCCCGGCGAGGCCTCGATTGATACTAATGGCGTGTTTCTGTGTTCCGGTGCTTGTGCGCGTACGGTCCGTATGTGTGTGTGCGTGCGTAGGGCGTATCGCATCGGTCGCTACTGCCCGCTGTGCGATCGCTCCTTCATCGGGCCCAAGGGGACAATGCAGCTCGTCATTTGTAAGCTCTGCGATAGGCAACTTCATCAAGGTACGTCATCGTAGCGCGCACCCCCCGCGTCCCCTCTTCCCCACCTCCCAGCTCCCCGCCCCCGCACGTTGCGTGTACGTTGTGTTTGCGAAGATAAACCGAATATTTAGTATTTCGTGTGCCGCAATAATATTCAGTTTGTACTGAACCAAACAAACGCGCGCTCTATTGGTCTGTGAACCGGCTCTTACGCTTCGCGGGGCTGGATGTAATAGATCGTGAGAACTTAAGTTCTAAAAGGTATCATATCACTCCATTAAATTATATGTGGATGTCGATGTTCGATGTTAAGTAGTAATCAAAACTGTTTAGAAACAGTCATTCCCTTCCATTATATCCAGCTTCTGACATTGATTTCTATATGCTTGTTTTCTTTTAACTAACATAAGGATATAATTTTGGGTCCGATTAGTTAGTATTAGTCCGGGTAGAAAATTGTAACCTTATGTTGTTCGCTTTCTGCTTCTATTAATGCCTTGAAATGCATGAATACATTATTCATTACAATTTTCAATGTGTTGTTATGTACTTTTGAATGATACGCCTTTTTCATATTATCGCTTTTTAACTCTCGATGTTAATATTTCATTATAAATCACTAAGTCTGACCTTAAGAAATATACACACACGAAATAGGAAGCTTTAAGTCTTGTGTTAGAATGGACATATAGGTGAGCATGATGTGTTAAACAGCAAATTTATATAATCTGCCTCGTTAGAAGATTGCTAAATACTTGAATCGCAATTAGACATTGAGGGGCTCAAACCTCCAATGAAGGAATTATATAGAAATGCATATATTATTATATTATACATACTTGTGTGTGATAGAATAATATATTATATAAACCGATCCGGGACAGTGGCGGCTGCCATTATAAACTTTAATTACGTACAGTCTATTCATCCAAACAGTCAATTAACGAAAGTGTTTTAACAGCGATAAGGCGTTCTCGATTGTCATATTTATATATGATATTTAGTCGCTTTATTGTTATTCAACGGGCACAAGGAAATTGAATTTTATTGATTTTAACCACAATTTGTAACGAAAATTCCATTACATTGATTGGTTGGTCTACTGACTGTACATGTGGGTGCCGCCCCTGTCGCGGCGCGGCCGACGGTCGTGGCAGTAAAGGCCTGTATTCACTTTTTTTAGTGCGAGTGCAGGTGATTAGTAAAGGCCTGGAATTCATTTTGATTAGTGATTAGTGCAGTTATTGAAACTTCTTTAGAATCGTTGTGATTTCAAATTCGATAAAACGAAATAATAAGTCCATAGTAACAGGCACTCAGAGACAGGGAAGAGTTAGCCTTAGTTAGATCTCACCCACCGCGAGTCAGTGACATTTCTAACTCTGTCTAACTCGTGGGTGTGATCTTTGCGCCATCTCCCTCTCAACGAGCTTAGACGGGGTTATAAACGAGATTTAAAAATTAGTTTGCCAAAGAAGTTTACTTGTGACATGTGTACTTTGTACACACGCACTTTTTGAAGTGAAACTTCTTTAGAATCAGTAAGTACCAGGCACTCAGAGACGGAGAAGAGTTAGCCTTAATTTAAATTCAAGTTTTACTTCTGACATGTGTACTTTGTACACACGCACTTTTTCTCCTAATCACTAATTACCTGCACTAATCACTAATCAAAGTGAATGCAGGCCTTAAGTGTAATGCGTGTGCAGAGTGCGTTAGAGCCCTGGGCGGCGCGGTGCGCGTGCTGGACCACACGTGCGGCGCGTGCCGGCGCGGCGGCATCACGTCGCGCGCCGCCGCCGCGCGCCTGGCGCCGCGCACCATCGCCACGCTCTTCATGGCCAAGCGCCGCTTCAACAAGTACGCGCACCGCCAGTACCTGCAGAGCCGCCGCACCGACCCCCCCGACGACGACCTCGTCTAACCCGTACCTCTACTGATTATTCGCTTCGTACGTAAGGAACTGTTGCATAAATCTGATTAATATTACGATTAGTAGTGACTATGTATAGCGGAGGTAGTGTACATAACCGATACTAACTTCACTGGGTAGCTGGGCAATCATATTTTAATATTAATGTTTTTAAATGACGCGTGTGTGCGTCGTTCGTGTGAAGTGCGCGCGGTGTCGCTCCGTCGACGCAGTACGGAGTTGTGTATGTCTTAAGTAGTGTCTCGAAACAAGAATAAACTGTACATTATAATATCTGCCTTTCAATGCATTTGGAATGCAAATTCTATTGGAGATCGAGAGTCGGCACACCGTTCTGAAATGATTTGATAAGAAGACAGTGCGCATTTTCTTTTCGATTCTAGGTTAATTTTAGATTTTATTGTTAATTTCGCTTAATAAGGTATTTATTTTAGTTATACTTTTATGTGGATACGACTGTATACAACTTATACCCGATTATCATTATTCATATACATGTAATATTATATATTATATTCGAGGAGGAACGGGAATATATTGAAGTTTAATCAGTTGATGGCGACTATGATGTCCGAAATGAATTTACTTATGGAGAAGAAATTATACAGAATTTATCCGATTCCCAAAAACATAAGAATTTACATTGTTGATTATAGCTATGTTACTAGATTGTTAGGTTTTTTTAGTTTAATTATACAAGTGGAATCAGCAGCTCTTCTTCCAAGTGACAATTTAATTTAACTCACTTAAGACAAAATGCTAGTTCTCACAAAAATATCCTATAGTGGTACGTTTGTAGTTTTGGTGTTATTGATTTTAAAATTTTAATAGTTAACAGAGAACCTAATTAACGACTAAATCGCTTGTCATTTTTTTATATGCGAATAGAAGTTATGAACTAGCATTTTGCCTTAATTACAAAGTACAAAACATAGGCTACCTTTATCTTCTAATTTATTAACCACTCGCCCAGGAAATTGTATGAGCCGAATCACTAAATATATTATAAAAAATAAATTATATAGATTATAGTATGTTTATTTTCATGTTTATGAAGAAAAAATATTTATTCGAACCATCGATATAGTATGAAATATAGACGAGTTCGGCATCAATAATTTCCCGGGCGATGCTCAACTAATGAGACTACTACAGTTGTTTGGAACAATGTCCTGTGAAACGGTGCATTGTGATATACGTAAGGGCTACTTCTTATCAAAACTGCGCGGCCGACCGTCGAGCCCTTGTGTTTACTGAGAACTGTGTAAAAATAGAGTGTCCCTATGTAACCTATTATTGAGTAAAAGTTATTTTTAGCTTAATCGATTGTTTTATATAGTGTTAAAGCCGAACCGTGATAATATGAAGAGACGGTAGCAGCGCGAGTGGTCGCAGTGTCGTGTACTTAGACGTCTCGCTGAGTGCAATCTGTCCCCAATTCGTTGTGTATTATAACTTGTATTAGAAGTGTAATCGGTGACTTCGACTAATACTGATTAAGTGTATGTATCGAGTTTAGTTTATAATTATGCTTTCTTTATTATTAATCATAATTTACTTAGTGAAGTATAAGATATAATTATGTGAACCGATCGTTTGATAGAATCATGTAATGTTATGTGCGAGGTGGCCGCGGCTCTCGCAGCGCTTCGCGACACAGGTGAATAAGACTTACTTGTAAGAGAAATAATTATAACTTTTATGTCTACTTAATGCAAGTGTAAACGTTCTAGAAATCTCGCACTGTTCGGTCAATTTTGTAAAAAAATAAAGTAAATTTAATTTGACCCCCCGTTTTTTATTGTCAGTCAGTAGCATTGAATTAAAACTCATTTTGCAATAAAAATAATTTATATAATTCGACTTAAAATATGGTAAACTCGGTAGCATGATTAACAAAATTTTATAAACACTGAAAAATATTCAGCAAATATATTTAAAAAACTGCAATAAAGCATCTGGATTCTTATATCGTGGATTGAGTACCTGCAACAAGCAAACAGTTCTATGACGATATTATGATGTTAACAGTCAAACACAATATAATTTAATATACTTACATTACAATAATAATATCTTTTGTATCAATAATTCATAATGTCATGTGTCAGTTGTTTAGTATAAAATGTTTAAAATTTTTGAAAATATTGTAACAGATGCTAGTTTTTATAAACCGTTTAATCTAGAAAAATCGAACAAATTCTATTTATAACATCTGATATATCATACATACTATAAGTATAAACAACCATGACTGGAGTACAAACAAATGTATGCCCCCAGCGGGACTCGAACCCGCGACCGCTGGCGCAGCAAGTAGGCTCACTACAATCTGCGCCACGCGTATCTTCGCGAGTGCGAGTGAGAGAGTGAGTATGAGTGTAGTTACCGCGCGGCGGACGGGGGCGGGCGTCACTCCTGCAGGCGCAGGCCGCTGATGGAGAGGAAGGTGAAGGCGTTGTGCAGCGCCAGCGCCGGCACCGCGCACAGCGCCGCGCGCGCGCCCAGCCGCGCCGCCGCCGCGCGCGCCGCACGCACCAGCTGCGCCGGCGGCGGCGCGCCCCACACCTGCACGCCACAATCACATACATATACACTAGGGGTGTGCGGATAATTACAACTTAAGAATTATTCGTTGCGAGTCGAATATTAATTAATATTCGATTTGAAACTCGAATCGAATAATTCAAGAATCCGAAAATTTTCGAATAATCCAATTTTTTTTGAATAATTAATTTTTTTTCCGAATGATTCGTAAGCTATCATGTTATTAGCGAATTTTCCTATTTTCAATATCCAAATATAAATTTAACAGTCAATATACATTTTATTCAAACCATGAAATATAGAACAATTAGTATAGTGTTTTTTTTGAGTTATATATTATTCGTAAGTAGAATATTTTGATACACGATTTAAAGGAATTTAAATGGAAAAAATAAAAAAATCCAGAGATATTTCATTAATTCGCGAATTATTCAAAAATTTTCAAATTATTCGTAGAATTTCGAATGATTCAAATTATTCGATTCGAACTATATTCACACACCCCTAATATACACTACACTACATATCCAATGAATGTATTCAACCTTTATTCCACTGCTGGGATTGGACCCTGCACCGTACATACATATTCATATTCACTGAATGTATTCAACCCTTTATTAACATCCCACTGCTGGGCTTGGACCTCTTTTTTTAACCGACTTCAGAAAAGGAGGAGGTTATATACGAGAGGACTTACGGACTTCTCATGTCTTTTGAAAATTTGCTTGTCTTTCAAAATGTGACCTAAATTCGACTGCGCTACGTTTCAGTTACTCAAACGAGCGCTGGGGTATTCTCGACCTTTTTAATTAGAAAGTAGCGATGTATTTTAACGGTCAGTGCAGAGATGTGATATTTTCCTACAATAAACACTCATATATGTTGACTCAGATTACAGCTATCGTCTTATCAAATTTCATTATAAAATGTCCAGTGTTTGTCTCGTGATGCGGCCATTGATAGACACAAAAATTATAAATACTATAGATTTGGCTTCTGTATCGATAATAATGACTATTTCAATACAATTATCAATAAAAATGTTATGTACTGATTCAGTTGAATATTGTATTTATTACTATACTCTATTCACGGAGTGAACCATGCAAAGCGCTTTCTCTGTCCCACAATTGCATACAAACTGATAAGGACAGAAAAATGTCTAGCTCCGCCCACTAACGCGTGAAACTGGTTTGAAATCTTAGGGCTCTTTCAAATTGGTAATGTTTTATTTAAGGATAATTTGTAGTAAAATAAAATCAACATACAAATAAAATCAACATCAAAGTAAAATTAACTTTATTTTTAAATATTTCTATACATTATTTTTTAAATTTTACTTTCCGACGTATCACTATCATTTCCTACATTGATAATAAATCTTTCACTTAACCCTTCAAAGTTATGATCAATTACGTTCATTTTTGGTTATTTGTTCCACGTGCTTCACGCATTTTTTTTTTCATTTTTCAGGTGTTATTTTTTAACCGCTGAATAAAATAAAGTTTTTAAATTAACAATTTTAAAAGATATATTTTATAATATGATCACAATGAAGCAGGTAACTACGCAAGAGATGTCTGAACGGTACGGAGTGCAACGTCGGACTAATTATGACTTGTATTGTGAGCGTGGCCTAAGCGTCTTATCTGCAACCAATCATGCGGAAGCGCAAAATCTCAGTGCTTGGTACATTCAGCGAATAGAGTATAGATTGAATGATTGTAAAATCCTGAATGAACCTGATAAAACACAATTTTTGAATAATTTAAAACCTCTATAAAACTAACAAAAAGTCCGTACCTGATAAAAGACCCGCATGTATACCATGGGGCTGGGCTCGGCGCAGTCGTTGAGCAGCTTGCGCAGCGCGTACTCGAACACGGCGGCGAGGTGGTCGCGCGAGGCGAGCGCGCGGGCGCGGTGCCGCGCACACGCCGCCGCGTCCGGGAACGCCGCCGCCGACGACGACGGCGACGAGCCTGCACACGAAGTGGAAGATAGTAGATTTAACTTTTATAATATTAGAAACAAATTTAACAAACACACCTACACAAACAATAACATAGACACAACAGATTTTTTGTTTTTTATGTTTATTTTATTTTTGTTCACAACTAAGTAATGTAATTTTCTTTTTTTTAACTGGAGGAATTGTCATTTTTTTTTTACTGCCATGCTCCCCCGCCAAACACCCTAGGGAGCTAGGTATTACTGAAAAACAGCGCTGTCTGAGACTCTGGCCTCAGCAGCATCAGCTGAGTTATTATCCTTTGCCATTGATTTATTTAAACCATCTTGTATATATTAACTTTTTTTATGTTCTTTCTTCATGGCACTAAACGATTATTATTATTTATTATTATTATTAAATTAAACTTACAAAACTAACAAAAATGTTTTTGGTAATGATAATATTATAATATTTACTCATGTATGAGCAACATAAAATTTAAAAACATTTATCTTCTTAATAATTTCTTTTCTTTTCTTCTTTCTTTAATATCATTGTGTATATTTTTCTAATAAACTCCTTAAATAACGTTTTTTCTATTTCATCCTAGACTAGCAGACCCAGCCCGCTTCGCAGGGCGTAGTTTTGTAAATAAATTACTTTATAAATGTTAATAATAATATAATCTAACGATTAGGTTGTTAAGGAAGCAAACATTATAAATTGATATTTTGTTGTCAAATTGACATTTCGAGTCCATCTAATCATTACGTGAGCTAGAGTATTGTTTTGATTTATATATTTTTAACTAATATTATATTCTAATACTTATTATACTATTCAGGACTAAGAGAAATCACATCCTTCTTACCAGTAGCGACATAGCAAACAATAGCGGCTACAGTATTCTCATAGTTCCACCTTCTGGTGATGGCCACTTTGTAGTCTTCAATGTTACAGCCAGTCTCTTCATCTATTCAAATAATGTTTTTTTTGTTAAGATTGCATTTAATATCTTTTTTATATTAAAAAACAAACGTATTTTGTTTTACTTTACTCTCTATGCAAGAAGATCGTTTTGTAACACAAGGGTGTTAGGAGCATCCACATATTGCAGAAAAATAGAGTGTAGTAGCACCATTATAATAATATCTTACACAAAAATTATTAATATTCAGTAACATAGGCGTACCAAAGAAGGATAATTGTATAGCTCATGCATTGGCACCAAGCGACTCAGACTTTCTGTTACAAAAATAACTATCTGGTTTTGTGTGGTGGTGGTGTTATAACACTGGGTTTAATAGCAAATATAGCACCTGTTCCTGCGCCTGATTACGTCTGGTTGACTAGTCGTGTCCTATTATTTTCCTTGATTAAAAGAGTGAAAAGGAATAAAAAATTGCATAACGTTTGCACATTTGTGCACTATAATATTTCGTGCGCTAGTATAATTAGCTATTATTATATATATGTTATATATATTTCGGGACAATATTATAACAGCAGCACCACCTAGTACCGTGCTAAGCTACGAAGCTTGTGTTATGGATACCAGGGCCTCAAGTCTGCTATTTTACATACAATTGTCATTGTGAAACAATGCAATTTTAATTCAATTACCATTGGTCCAAAATTTGGTAGTCTACTAAATTTACAATGGTCGATCAATGGTCTTGTCATTGGATTGTAATTGGATTGTAGTTGAATTGTAGTAGAACAGGAATTGGTATTGCCATTAGCTAAAAAAGCGATCACCGAAATGAGTTTTAGGCTAGTTTCGATTATATATGTTATCAATTTATGTTTTAAAGACTAAGCATTATGTAAAATGATCATAAAAAGCCATAAATATAAATTTTAAATGCAATATAAATAATAAATCCTCAAAAATAAATAAGTTTCATCTGTAACTGTCAAATTGACATTAAATATCAATGTCATTTCACATTTGATAGGTCAATTATATTTATTCGCGGACGGTCGTGGTATAAATTACCTACTGTACTAGCATACATAATAATGGTGATAGTTATAGTTAATAGTTAACAGTGATAGATCAGTGGTCATTAGAACTGTCAAAATATTAACAGACTACGCAATTCATCCGATCATTGCCTTGTCATTACGTACGGGACTACCAATTATTTGCAAAGTGTCATTGAAGTGTAAGTGACACACCATCGGAAGACCATTGAATTAGTAGACTACCAAAATTGCAAAAAGTAGCAATTACGATGTCATTGATAGATAATTGTATCACCATTGCAATAGCAGACTTGAGGCCCAGATAGTTGATATACTACATATATATAAATTTTAAATACATACATATTATAAATATAAACATCCATGACTGGAGTACAAACATTCGTGTTTAACAAATGAATGTCCCCAGCGGGACTCGAACCCGCGACCGCTAGCGCAGAAAGTAGGGTCACTACCAACTGAGCCAAACGTGTCGTCCAAATTATACTAGACTAGCATTTCCCGCGGCATCTCACGCGTTCTAAAGATCGGTAACCAAATTCATTCTGAATTGCGCGGTATGGTAATTCGCAGAATAACGCCAGTTTTCGCAACATTTTTCATTGATGCTCTGCTTCTATTGGTCGTAGCGTGATAAAATATAGCCTATAGCCTTCCTCGATAAACGGACTATGCAACACAAAAAAGAATTTTTCAATTCGGGCCAGTAGTTTCTGAGATTAGCGCGTTCACCCAACCAAACAAACTCTTTAGCTTTATAATATTAGTATAGATAGTAGTCACTAACAGTCGAAGCGGTTGTTGTCGGTGTGCGCCCAGGCGTGCCACTCGACGGCGGCGGCGCGCGGCAGCGCCTGCACCACGGCGCACTGCACGATGGCGCCCGCCGTGCGCCGCTCCAGCTGCCGCCGCGCCTCGCGCGCCGCGCCCGCAGACGTCACGTAGCACACGCTCTGTTACCAGAGACACAACGTATACAGTCTAAAGGTGGGCGAAACTGCTATCTGTTGATAACCTGGATATTATACGGCTAGCACGAAATGTCAAGCGCGGCAGTTGTCGTCCATAGTGATTACATTCTCTTTGTTGTGGTCATATTATATAAAATAAAATAAATTAAAAAATAGCTATAGCGCTTGCCTCTGGAAATAAATAAGAGGCGATTTGATTATTATAAATAGCAGGTTATTTTTTCAGCTATCTAGAATAACGAGCACCCCTAAAAATAGCCTACAAAAAGCCTGCGCCCCACTATACACTAGTGGAACCCACGGCTTCGCTCCCGCTAAATCTAAGGACGAGCAAAAAATAAACGGGGGCTAGTGTAAGTCCCGTAAGTGAATACGGATAAGGCTGTATAGTAGGGTAGCGCAAAAAACTGAACTCGTGTGAAATGTTAGTTTTTGATGTTTAAGGAGTCCTCTCCAAAGCACAGCTCAAAAAAAATTTTAAGAGGTCGTTCCGAATTTTTTTAATTTCAAAAATCGTCAAATATCAAATTTTTAATTTTATGTAATTGTTACTTTAGATTTTTTAGAGCGAACACTAGTGTATTATACATATAAACCTTCCTTTTGAATCATTCTATCTATTAAAAAAACAGAACTATTAGAAAAAAACAGACAGCGAGAAACGACTTTGTTTTATACTGTGTAGTGATTAAAATGTTGTATATAAATTTAATTTAGTAAAAATTACAAAAAAATGGTAGATATTTGTTTTTTGTACAACTTAAGACTAGTCGTTAATATAAATGAAATGGCTCCAAACTTAAAGGTTTTGGTCAGCCAGTAGGTACATTGAAATATTTATTTACTAACTGTACATAATTATTTCAATCGGATTTGAGAATTGGTAACCGTAAAAAATATGAAATTTATCATTTCTAATATCTTTCTTAAAATCTATATTCAACGATTGTTGATTGAAATGAATAAGCATTTGTCTTTAAAATATCTATTTAAAGACATTAGGTTGATATTAATAAGCGTTTGTCTACTTAAAACTACTAAACCCAGCGTGTACCTGCACGACGCTGCGTATGTGCGCGCGCGGGCTGGCGGCGCGCAGCACGCGCGTGAGGTGGCGCAGCGCCAGCGCACACTGAGTGCGCGCGCCGCCCGCCGCCAGCCGCATGCAGCCCGGCACCAGCGCGATCTGCCCGCACGTGCCCACCACCTCGCCCACCTGCCGTATTATATATAGACATTAGACGCGTCATGCATGAACATCACGGCTGGCGAAAACAACGTAAATACTGTCGGTAGCTAGATACAACTTAGACGCACAAAGAAAGGGAAAGAAAATTAAACGTCATCTACGGAATTTTTGTTGTTAGAGAGAGATAAATATATTTCTATAATTTACCTCAGGCGCCAGCCGCCATTAGAAGGCATCGAAAAAAATAAAATAAAATACATTATTCTTGATACTTACGCATGAAACAATACTTTTCTATCTTTAACAGTTAAAGTATAGTTTTTACATGTCCTAAAAACACAGGACGGCATTTTTTTTCGTTGTTTGAGGAAGTTATACACAAAAGTTATTTTAATGTCACGTACTGCCGCGGCATTGGTTGGTACGCGACTAAATGAAAGTCCAGCCATTGCCTTGCATTCATGTTGTCACTACAGAGCGCGGGCAACGTATCTACAGTTTTATATATTATCATTGTTTGTAGCAGGGATGTTAGGGAGCTCCGTAACCGTAACCGATACTATCGGATATCCGATATAAAAAATTATCTATAACCGTAACCGAATCCGAAATAAAAGTTTCCGATAATATCGGATAGGGGCGGAGCCTAATTGAGACACGTTATGACAAGTTTTGATTGGCCGGCGGCTGCCGACACACAAGCCACGCGCATTGTTTATTTTCTTCTTGTATTTTACTTTTGAAATTCCTTACAAATTTAATATCCGTAACCGAAATAATCCGAAACTAACGGATAATCCGAAATAATTTCATATCCGGATCCGTATCCGGTATAATAATCATTTCTATATCCGTATCCGAAATTTCATATCCATAACATCCCTGCTTTGTAGACCAGTGTTTCCACAAACATTGTTCTGCCATGGCCCGGTAATTTTTACACTGCCCCTTCGTGACTTAATATTTTAAACCCAAGCTAACACACATTTATTAATACTAAAAATGGTTTATTAACACACTGCGATGCGTCCGTCGATAGTAGGTATTATTTTTTAAAACCAGGCAGGATCGTTGCGCGGTATTTTATTTTGCTGGCCCAGTACAGGGTCGCGACCCGGCAAATGAGAAACACTGCTGTAGACTGTTCTAAATTCAAAACTCACTACCTACTGAATACCTCTGTCAAAATCTGTATTTTGTTCTATTTTGAAATCTCTGAGTAAATGACGTTTATTTTTCTTAAATAAGATTAATTTTTTTTATAAACTTAATGATATAGATGTTTTTGTTATATTACTAAAAATGACAAATATATATAATTTTAAAGCCACATAAATATGTATAATATATTGTTTGTAAACTGTCGAAGTCATGATTACTTCGCACGGCGAACTCAATAACGTTACTTTAAAGTGTTATATTTTTTTGTTTCTTATTATATAACAGTGCTATCTATAAAATGAGAGCTTATATGAAAATTAGTAATTTAGTGACTTCAAATACTTCTGAGATTCAAAACTCTCAATATATGATCTTATTTACAAAATAAAATATCGAAATAAAAGTAAACCTTAATGGCCTGACTATAAGGGCCGATGTTGGCCGGCGCCCAGTGCGAGATACCCTGCACGTGCATGGTCATCCGCTCCTTGCACGCGCCGTCGCAGTCTTGGTTCTTGTTGTTCGATTTGTATGCAACCTTTTAAAAAAATCAAAGCAAATTAAAATAAAACATTATGAATATTATGGAACAATTATCATTATTTTTTTTTAATATTTTTAATTTTTATGTTTACACTTTTCATAAATAAAAAGTTGGATGGATAGATTTGTTACTCAATCACACCATGATGGTTTATTTGACTGGATAATTTTTTTGACACAGATATAGATTTGAATCTGTAGCATATAAATAGGTTCAAATATTCGTATATGTATTTTTTTATAAACATACCTTTGCATGTCGTGTCATGCCTCAAGGTCATTAACAAAAATAAAAAAAATAGTATTCCATATTGAACTTAAAAATAACACTACAAATAATATTATAAGTTAGTAATAGTTACAGTACATTCAGGAATCAGGCTAAAAATCTATGATATAATTTTCAAATTATACAATTTGAGAGAGATACCTTTAACATACCTTTTAATCCAAAATACCAACAATTCAAATTGTTTGACACTTAAATATCTTGTAAGTTATAACATGCAACCCTAAAACTCACCAAAATTGAACAAAAACCTCTTTTGAAAGTCTGTTAAAACATTAAAACTTACAGCATCCATTATTAATCCAACATTCTTCGGTAGTGGGCACTGCACACACACTCTAGTGGGCGGGTTGGGGAAGGAGAATGTATCCACATACACTTCATTGAGCGCTGCATACTCCTGCATATCCCGCATGTATATATTCACGGAACACACGTCTGGAAGCACCAGACCTTCTGACTCTAACAGATCTGTAACAATCATTGTGTATCGATGTACTTGTAGTAAAAAATTAAATAAAGAAAATATCTTTTGGGATATATAACAGTGTATAAATTATCGACAAGTTTAGCTCAGTTAATAGTGCTATGCCAGCTGTCGCAGGTTCGAGTCCTGCTCTAATACACTAAATCAGTAGTACTTAAGACTATTCCCAGGTACCTAGTAGCATATTTGAAAACGTAAAATAATGTCGTAAATATGCATTATGTCCGTCGTTATTTTGTAATAAAAATTTTCTTAAACAGATTCTTGGTATTGTAATTACATGATAAATATACATATGTTGAAACAAATGTGGATCCTTATTTATATATAATAATGTACTGTAATTACTATCTTATCTTTGATTTAATTTGTTCATGTAATTAATAAATATCATCTTTAGATCCTATAAATTAGTCATGACAGATTGTACCAATTTTTGCCCAATTTCCACATTTCAAAATTTAAAATACACATCATTTTGCAAAAAAAATTTGAAAAAATAATATTTCGTTGATATTAAGCCGTTATTAGTTACAGTAAGAAATATTGTTTCACAACTTATTGTTACAAACGATTTTTCCATAGTTTATAAGTAATTCAATAAACATGGATTTAAAAAAATCTTTTTGAACCTACAAAATACAAAAACATTCACTATCAAACAGGCTCCTGAACAAGTTTACCTACTAATGAGTTTCTTCATAGCGTCCTCTGTCGATATCTTCGTATCGACGCCTTCACCCACAATCCCACCAATGAAATACCAGCCATGTCTGTTCCCATATATAGATCTGTGGTCTAAAACGGGTTGTATATCGTCTGGGTCTATATCATTGTAATAGTATCCGTCCTCGGATACCTCTAATTCGTTAGCATCTGTTGCATCTAAGGTGGTATTGTCACCAGCGTAAGTGAGCAATGGGTTCAGTTCATTTTGCTTTATTATCTCTTCCTTTTCTAACTTTTCGATCGACTCCAACTCAGTTTCACTTAGTTCTAAATCACTAACGTCGCTAAACACAGTATCGTTCAAATCTTTTATAAAATCTAATGAGCTTTTCACAGTTGGAGGTAGCTTGAGTGTTTCGTCGAAGTTTTCTTTAGTTTCTACATGCAACTTTAAATTTAAATATCCGACAGACGCGACTGGGTCTTCGGAGTGTATCACCAATTCTTTTTCATCTCTGTTGACAATGTAAAGGGAATGATAAATATCAAACGTAATTAGGCAAACACGACAATTGAAAGTAATATGAAAATATTCTGTATCAACGATAAGCCGTGTAATTAATCACATATTTTAATAAGTATGGCTGATAAAAAATGCATTTTAGCTTTTATGATCCGATATAGAAATGAAAACATTTTAAATAAAAATATAATATTTCTTCATACACGCAATTATAAAATAATATTTTATATTAATTTAAAATGCCTTTGACAAGAATATTTCATTGAAGTGAAAAAAAAAAACAAATAAATGACTTACATAACTAATTTCTTCCTAAATAATGGGCAATCGAGGGTAAATGTCTCATACTCGCCGCCTTCACCACACACATTCAAACCGTACTTTTCCTGCATGACTAGAAGATGAGGCTGAATTTCCTTAATAGTCAATCCAAGATGTATTTTTGGGTCAAGGCCAAGTGCTGCCACCTGTTTTATTAAGCAACAGGTTAACAGTATGTCTTATGGTGTAATTTTTTCGACGTACTTTTTATAAGTCTTGCTTTGCTTGGGCTGAGGTAATTTTTTACCCTTAGATAATTTTTTTTAATAGGTTCACAAATTAAATGATACATTATAAAAAAACTTTATGTGTGTAAACAATTTAAAAGTCGTACAATGTTCATCCTCACTAAAGTGAACACAGCATGCAGCATTTTTAATAATAACCCTGATATTTTTCTAAAATAAGTTAGTCTGTTTACTCAATAGCCGAAGATACTCATAGCATTAGCTATTTGCCAATGAAAATCCCATTAAAATGGATCCAGCTGTTTTGTAGATTAGCCGAAATAAACAGACAGTACAGGACATACAGACTGCCAAAAGTGTTACAAATTGTGTTTTTCTTAAAAGGTACTAAATATAATACATAGGCATTACAGATATTTAAAATTTATTTTTCTGTATATATTCTATTACATACTAGCATTTCCCGCGGCATCACATGCGTTTTTGGGACCGGAAACCAATTTTTTTCCGAGTCGCGCGGTACCTTTCCGTTTTTGCAATATATTTCATTGATGCTCCATAAACGGACTATCCAACACTAAAAGAATTTTTCAAATCGAACTAGTAGTTCCTGAGATTAGCGCGTTCAAACAAACAAACAAACAAACAAACTCTTCAGATTTATAATCTTATTAGATTCTATTTAATTAATTGGCTAAATGTAATCAACTTAACCTGTTAACATTCTATACACAATTATTACCTACTAAAGAAATGAAAAAATGATTAGTTCCATAGCCATTACCAACCATCCTAATCTGTCCTACTATGCTCAAGCTGTTGACAAGTAGATATGCATGTACCAAACATATAATATATGTCAATCACATTATCTTAGTGTTTAAACACATTTGTAAGATAAGTTAATAGCAAGATAATCTCTTTTTAATATGTTTCTTAATTGGGTCTTTGAAAATGTATTTTTGTTTATTAAAAAAATAATAAGGATTAAAAGACTTAATTTATACAAAGAAAAACTATTAATACCTTCGGCTTCTGTTAATATTTTTTGTTTTTTTGCTTTGAGCCATATATTATATTGGCATTTCTTTGTACAAGAGATTATTAGTTCATTTCAAGTTCATATATTAAAATAATTTTCTAAAAAATGATAATATTAATAAAAGTACTTAGTTTCAGTTAAAAAATAAAAGGAAAATTACAGCTCATTTATGAAGCATAATTTTACATAAGTAAAGTGAAACAGCAACATTATTGTTCATCATAATATAGACATTGTGTTTGTCACACAGTTGCTTATCTTAATTACAAATATTTATGTCTATAATGGAAGAAAATTAATATGTCACAAATTAACACTCCACTGCTATGTAAAATAAAAATATATATTTCTATTTTAATTATAAAAAAAACAAAATATTTATGGACCTAAACATAATAAAAATAAAAAAAACCTAATTCAAAAGTTCAGAAATATCAAATATATTATACCTTTATAATAATAGCTTCAACACCACTTGCTATCATTTCCTGTAATAGCTCCTTTTGGTTCCTTCTCCAAAGATATGCAAGAGAGACTAAACCAAGTCTTTGACATCTGAAGACAAATTCATATTTATATAAAAATATGTAATATGGAGACCTCAGAAGAAATTTGTAAATAATTACTCAGCAATAATTTATAATTAATAGACTTACACATTCTCAACTCGGATTCTTTGGTAATCTGACAATATAGCTCCACATGCAACAGCTTCTATATCTAATTCACTCTGAAACCATAAAATATAAGTAGAAATTATCAAGAATCCACAGGGACAAGATTAAGAGTAAAAAATATTAAGTAAGTAAAATAAAGTTTAAATTTTTACCTTCACTTTTGACAAAAGCCTATATAAATCTTCTACTTCATCATTTTCTGTAGGATTATAGTTTCTACCTTGGTTAATAGCAACTCCACAAATCTTCTCCCTGTACAAAGGGAGACCCATTGCCTCTGCATATAGATCAATTCCTTGATGTCCAACTGTTTGATACATGTAGCTGTCCAATTCATCTAAAATAATTGATATGTTATGTTTTGTTACACCATTGTATATAGAAGTATATACTTCCAAATTTAATTTTAAAAAATATGAACAGTAATGTTATTAAAATGCAAAAAATAAAATTCTGAGCATTATTTTAAGTATATAACAACTTAGTCTATACATATTGTATACTAATGAAATTTGAGATATATGTATCTAAATCGGTATATATGACAATAGTAACCTTTATGTATTGGTTGGAGGTTGGCCAGGGCCACGATCGTGTGCCCGGCGCCGACGCACTGCATCATGTTGTAACAGCTGTCCTTCCCTCCGCTAATCAACGCGACCGCTCTCATCCTTGCTAACGTTCAATATCACGAATAACAAACTTACATTAATTACATAACAATCATAATAACTATTTGTGCAAAAAACAATATGACTATTTCACAATGCGGTATCCCTCACAACAGCACCATTTCTTTTGTAATAACTATTTAGTCTCCTATGTTCGCCTACTTTACACTAAGCCTGTAAGGAAACTAAAATGCAGCATTGTCATTATCTAAATTAAAGATAACATTATTTAATTACAAGGAAATAAGAAAATTATAGTTTCAGGTGCACTAAAATGTCATATCTGTCACTGTTGACTGTTGAGTTGTCACTTGTGTTAACCATAAACCACGGTCTGGAAAGAAAGTTTAGCTCTAGCACCGAGAGCAATGGGGGTACGTCAGCTTATCATGACAATAGTTTTCATTTACGACAGTAGCGTGACGATAGACTAGGGTGCTGTGCAACTAAGACAAAATATTATTCTGTCTCTTTTTTGGCCCACGTATTGCAAGCGTACTAAACCCTCATCACATTACTCGAATTTATTTCGTATTTCATAAATATCATTTGATTATGACTGGCATGGTGTGCGCAGTGCGCACTGCGCAGCTCCGGTCGATAGCAACGCCGTACAGTGGCGTTGACGCGAGCTTGGAAGCTTGTCACACAAATCGTACAAATCTCTTTCTACTTAAATAAAGCTTGTTGCTGTAGGATCATAGACTTCCTTCGGATTTACTTCAGCAGACGTTCCGGGCCGTTGGGGTGTAGTGGTTGATTGCGCAAGCAATCTTGCGAAACCTTATTAAAATGGAATTTAAATTTTGTAATTTTCTACTGAGGTATTATGCGTTAATGCATTTAACAAGGGAATAAGGTTCATCCTTAGGTACGCTAATTAAAAATTAATTTGTATCATGTGCTTGATTGATAAATCTGATTACCCGTATTAACCATGTATTTAATGTGCTTTTCAATATTTTAACTAAAGTATATATATAAGCTGTAATATTTTATACTACTAATTACCTACTGTTTTATGATAGCGACGATAACTATAACTTAAACAAAAAAAATTAGCCTCACCAGCCGATGGCAATAAAATTGCTACGGTGACTCCACTTTTAATGGCACCGTCCGCGCGACTATATAATATGAACTATTTTGGGATGCCTACCGGATAATAATAATCAATCAATCAACTTATATGCTAGACGTCTATTAAAGTATAATTTAGCTTCATATCCTGTTTATTTAGTTAGCTATGTATGTAGAATGTCTAGTAGCCTCCTCCGGCTTCACCCAGTTGTATGTCACTTCAAAAATAAATAAATAAATAAAAAGGAAGAAGTATAATTACCTTAATTATGTAAAATAGATCCATACTTATTACCTGGCTATAGGGTGACAGGGGTGGTAAAATGCCACGGGCCCCCGACCCAAGAGGGCCCCGGCGCAAGAGGCCGCAAGCTTAAAAAAAAACCTAATATTACAGTACATAAAAATTATATATAAATATAATTATATATAAATATAATTAAAAATGTTAAGTTATTTCTGAGTTCGCGACCTCTTGTGTACTACATTAGTAGGCCTCGTGGTACTGCATTAATGGTATTTGTTACAGGAGTGACTGCAGCTAGTGCTGAACGATCATTTTTGAAACTAAAATTAATAAAAACATATTTAAGAAACTCTACGGCACAAGACAGGTTACGTAACAAGGCAGGCTAAGTAACTTGGCTATTCTGTCTATTGAAAATTCTAAGGCTCGATTTTTTAACTTTGATTAAGTCGCGGAACAAAAATCTCGGAGCAAATAATTTTATTAATTAAAATTTTATTTAAAGTAAATTGTTATTTAATTATAAATATTTGTACAAGCCTATGCGTTTCAAAATAAAACTAATTAGATTATAGAAATTAACTAAAATGCACACAATATTACTAATAGTTTTGGGTAACTACTTTCATACGTGGATTTACAAAAACAAATTCTAACGTGACTATTTTTACTTGGCTCTATCCGAAGAATTTGCCACGGGCCTCAGATAGTATAGTTACGCCACTGATTCTTCGGCAAAATAATAGCAAATATAAATGTTTCATGTATATGCAAAAAAATAAAATAAAATGAGGTTAAATAAAAAGAGTAGGTACCGAAACAGTTGAAGAAAAATGAAAAGTATAAATTCCCATAGTTTCGTACTCTAGAACTACAAAAAGCGTAATTATAAAATGGAATAACTACAGCCTTAGAATATTTATGTTCATTTCTTAATGGAGAAAGAAGTATTCCGTGTATTAAAAATATTTTTAAGTAAGAATGGAAGATATTCTTTGGGAAAAATGTTTATCACGCTGGCTGACGGTCTTACCCCCGTCAAATATGCAGCTGACGGTACTTTATTATTTTAAAAGTATAAAAATTAAGATGTATAAATTTTATCTTTATATCTATTCTATACTCATATTATAAAGCTTAAGAGTTTGTTTGTTTGTTTTTTTGGTTGAACGCGCTAATCTCCGGAACCAAGAAGCCAAGAAGGACAGTTTTATGCTGCCTTTGCAATGAATTATGATTGAAGACAGAATCAAAATATCATTTTATTATGATTAGAATGATATTTTGATTATATTTACAAATTGATACATCAATTAAATTGCATTAAGATTATTTTGCTTTGGCTGGCACCGACTCCAACAATAATAAGTAATTAATTTTTTTTTCTCTTTTTAATTTCGATTTGTAACGTTTTGAAGTCGGTTTTCATTTTTGTTAAAAAAATAATTTTTTTTTAATTTTTTTGTGGAAATTAGATATTATGTTTAAATATAATATTGAAAGGCTAACTAAACTACTGCTCCATTAAGTCAGCGAAGTTTTGAAATGAACGACAATAGTCAATCGAGATTTGTCCACGTCTATTTTTCCACGTAACTCGTAGACGTTAATAAGATTTACCTTCTATTATCAATCCACCTAATATCCTGAAGGAATACGACTATCAGTTCATAAGTACGTATAATATTAAAATAATTTTCTTTCAACTCCTAACCGTTGAGGAGATATACCTTACATCATCACAAATTCTTAAACAGCTTTAGAAAATCAGATGCTGACTTGGTGATAATGAGAACATCTTGAATGTATACCCTACCGAACAAAAAATAAATTTTTATAATCGTCCCACAATTCACGGAGAAATTGGTGAAAACACATAAAAAACAACTGTTGAGTAATTTTACCTTCCATCATCAGCTCATCCACATGAGATGATGATTTTCATACGTAAAAGCTTTATCGGTTTTAGAAAATATATCAAAAACATAATAGGTGCCTGTAAATTTTGAGAGTTGCCTTCGATTTCCCTGAGATCCCATCATCAGATCCTGACTTGGTGACAATGGGACCCCCTCGGAATTATACCCTACCAAACAAAAGAAAAATTTTTGAAATCGGCCCACAGGCGGCGGAGAAATCGGTGAACATGCATAAAAATATATATATACAACGGAACATATAACCTCCTCCTTTTTTGGAGTCGGTTAAAAAAATTACATATTTACATCATTGTGCTAAAAACCCACCTACTTATAAAATCTGTTGGTTTGGGTTTTGGAACTTACAAGCTTCTCAGTATTTCGAGGAGTTGCCTCCGTTTGGATCAATGCCCACCCCGCCCCGAACCTGCGCACATCGTACGGTGTTTTTTATGATGACCATGCTTCTGGCGGCAGATTTGCCCTGGAAACTCCAGACGGAGGCACTTGCCGAAGTATACCAGTTTCGAGCGAGTAAGCGTGCACGCGGGAAACATCCAGTATTAGAGGGAGTCGCTGGGGTCAGCGTCAGGCGTTTTCAGTTTACTCGCAGCACGCGCTCCGCCCGTCGCTTTTGTCGACTTTACCGAACTTACTTGTCAGAACGCGTTTTTCACGTTCGTGCGGTGTGGCGCGGCACGGTGCTTGGTATATAGTGGGTACTGGATTAACGATAACGAACTTGAGAAAATGTAACGGAAGTTAACGATTCCGTTAACATTTTTAAGTTAACTTAAAAGTTAATCGTTAATCGAAATGTTAACTTCGTTAATTAACGATTAACGGATTAACGACTTAATGCCCAGCTATGACTAAAGGCTAATGAAAAATGTTGAAAAAACGGGAGAAAAATAGTTTTTTCAATTCATTCGGTATAAAATTCCTAGAATACGTTTGGGGTTTAATACAAGTCTTGTGAAATAAGTGAGCAGAAGGCCCGAATTTCTGTTTTAGCACCGAGGCCGTATCCACCTACTCGTAGCTACGCTATTGGATATAACTAATCAATTACTTTCTAAAAACACCTACGTAGGTGGTAGGTATATTATGTATCTATTTATTACAATACTAAGCGATTCACCCTCGCTTCGCTCGGGCTCGTCCCTAGCAGGTGCGGTCGGCGGCATCGGTCGGGTCGGCGATTTGTGTGTCAGCGGTCGCGTCCGTAATTTTTTTACGGTAACTCCTAAGATAATCGTTTAAATTATATGGTGTAAAAAGTAAAATAATGTGCATATGTCATGCAAATCTTCTAATTTATTTAAAATGATAAGGATTAACACCGTATTTGTGGAAATAGCTTTCCAATTAAAGATATGGTATGTTATTCTTAAGAGATACTTCGATACTAGACCTACGAGTACAATAGACAACTGCAATTTGCACCATACATCATTTTGTTTAGGGATGTTATGGATATGAAATTTCGGATACGAATTGGATACGAATATAGGTATGATTATTATACCGGATACGGATACGGATATGAAATTATTTCGGATTATCCGTTAGTTTCGGATTATTTCGGTTACGGATATTAAAATGAATATCGGGCTCATTATTTTCGAAGATGTTTGTACTAATAAGATACTTTGATCCTGCAAGTTTCAGATCTCTATCTTTTACCGTTCCTGAAAAAATCGAAAAACACGAAAAAAATATTTTTCCCCATACTTTATGAATCGATTGATTTGAATGTTGGATATATTTTTGAGGATGGTGGTAGCTTTTAGGAAAAAAAATAAGAGCTATATCGGTCCATAAGATCCAAAAAAAAACGAGTTTTTTTTTTAATTTCAATTTTAGGACATGTTACAGTTACGGTAAAATTATGAAACTATTTTTTTTGAATTCCTCATTCAATTTGCGATAAAAATATATATCTTTCAATTTTTAAAAAACGGTACGCCATGTTGAAAAAAAGAAAAGTTCGTTTTTTTATACAAACTTATACAATGAAGGAAATCAGGAAAAAATATTTTTCTCCATACTTTATGAATCGATTGATTTGAATGTTGGATATATTTTGGGGAATGGTGGTAGCTTTTAGGAAAAAAAATAAGAGCTATATCGGTCTATAAGATCCAAAAAAAAAACGAGTTTTTTTTTTAAATTATATTTTTAGAACATGTTACAGTTACGGTAAAATTATGAAACTATTTTTTTTGAATTCCTCATTCAATTTGCGATAAAAATATATATTTTTCAATTTTTAAAAAACGGTATGCCATGTTGAAAAAAAGAAAAATTCGTTTTTTTATACAAACTTATACAATGAAGGCAAAACGGCTCGGTGGCGGCTTGCGGCTCGCTTTATGGTATTGCTCTTGGTTACCTTAGCGCCAGAGTCCATAATCTCATAATTATTTATTTTTGACTTCGCCAACAAATGTTGTTCGTACTTTTCTCTGTGTTTAATAAATAATTTCATTCAGCCATATTATTATTTCAGTGTGAATATGTCTACATCGAAAACTAATAATCCAAAGTGTCGCATTTGCTCAAAATTCATAAAAAAAATACCGGGTGCTCCTAAATATATACAATCTGATGAAGATGCTGAGGAGTTTTCAAATATTTTTGACTGTACAATTGTAGTTGGTGATGTTTTGTATTCGTGTTGCCGTGGAAAGAAATATAAGAAAATTAAACTTGATTACGAGCAACAGCAAACATCTTTGGGAGATGAATTACCTTCAGATACGATCGAATTGCTAGAAAAAACTAAAACGAACTTATCATCGATGCCTTTCGAAAACTTGCTAGGTTTTCTCAGACATGCAGGTTTCCTCACGATGTTTTCCTTCACCGTAGGACAAGTGGTAATCATGAATGATTCGCACATGGAAATATCAGATTGTGAAGAAATTATGCAATTCTATAAAAACTACCGATTCTGGGTAACATTTTGTTGTATATCGGATATCCGATAGTTTCGGTTACGGTTACGGAGCTCCCTAACATCCCTGGTTTTGTTATATCTCAAAAGGTTTAGGCATGGTTTAGGCAGCGTTTTCATTGAAAGCTCCCAGACGGCTAATTTTTTTCCGACATTTTAGCCAATTTATACAAATGAAATTAAAATACTTTACAAATTATAAACTAAAACCTTCGAGAACCACTATGTTCATTAGTGAAAACAGCATGAAAATCGTTGCAGTAGTTTTTGAGTTTATTGTAAACAGACAGACACACAGACTTATGACAGATTTTGATGAAATTTGATATGATGATAGCTGCTGCCCCAGCTGGTTACCAAAGTCAACATAATAGATTACTTTTTACCGCGGGAAAAATCTCATTTCTGAGAAATCTATACGAATTGTCAAAACGTATCGAGGGACGAACCCGAGCAGAGGAAGAATCGCTTGGCTATACATAATATAATAAAATTTTTACCAAGTCGAATCTGTACATTCGTTATTTTGTCGGTCTGTCTGTCTGTGACCGCATCACGAGAAAACCACAAGACAGATTACGATGAAATTTGGTATGATGATAGCTAGTTATCCGGGTTAACATTTAAGATACTTTTTAGTGTATGAAAAAATCACATTTCCGAGATATCTATACTCACAATTAAAAAGTATTCTCCAGTAGGTAATAGGGATATAAAATCTAAATCTAATAATTTGGTTTCCGGTGTTAAGAACACGGGCGAAGCCGCAGTAAATGCTAGTCTTAAAATACAATATTAAGTACATAATATTGCGGATTTAATATACAGTATACTATACAGCTATAATAAGTAGATATAATATCAAATATGGATTGGTTGTTCAGAATATTCTACGCTTTTTAACCGACTTCAAAAAAAATTCAAAAAAGGAGGAGGTTATATGTTCCGTTGTATGTATTTTTTTTTTTTTTTTTTTTTTTTTTTGTATGTTCACCGATTGCTCCGCCGTCTGTGGGCCGATTTCAAAAATTTTTCTTTTGATTGGTAGGGTATAGTTCCGAGGTGGTCCCATTGTCACCAAGTCAGGATCTGATGATGGGATCCCAGGGAAATCGAAGGCAACTCTCAAAATTTACAGGCACCTATTATGTTTTTGATATATTTTCTAAACCCGATAAAGCTTTTACGTATGAAAATCATCATCTCATGTGGATGAGCTGATGATGGAAGGTAAAATTCCTCAACAGTTGTTTTTTATGTGTTTTCACCGATTTCTCCGTGAATTGTGGGCCGATTTTAAAAATTTCTTTTTTGTTCGGTAGGGTATACATTCAAGGTGTTCTCATTGTCACCAAGTCAGCATCTGATGATGGGATCCTAGAGAAATCGAGGGCAACCCTTAAATTTTATCGGCACTGATTACCTTTTTCATATATTTTCTAAAGCTGTTCAAGAATTTGTGATGATGTAAGGTATATATCCTCAACGGTTAGGAGTTGAAAGAAAATTCTTTTAATATTATACGTACTTATGAACTGATAGTCGTACTCCTTCAGGATATTAGGTGGATTGATAATAGAAGGTAAATCTTATTAACGTCTACGAGTTACGTGGAAAAATAGACGTGGACAAATCTCGATTGACTATTGTCGTTCATTTCAAAACTTCGCTGACTTATTGGAGCAGTAGTTTAGTTAGCCTTCCAATATTTTATTTAAACATAATAATTTCCACAAAAAAATTTAAAATAAATTATTTTTTAACAAAAATGAAAACCGACTTCAAAACGCTACAAATCGAAACTAAAAAGAAAAAAAAATAATTTTAATTACTTAGTTATTGTTGGAGTCGGTGCCAGCCAAAGCAAAATAATCCTAATACAATCTCCTTGGCTGGCACCGACTCCAACAATAACTAAGTAATTAAAATTATTTTTTTTTCTTTTTAGTTTCGATTTGTAGCGTTTTGAAGTCGGTTTTCATTTTTGTTAAAAAATAATTACGTAAATGGTTTTATAATAAAGAATACTTTAATACCATTTTTTACTGTGATAATTATTAAACATAGCTAATAGATTAATAGTTAATACCTAAATACTAAATAGCGGAAGGTCAAAATATACACATCAAAAATTGTCAATTAAATTAGAATTTAGTGTAAAATGTAAATATTAAAATCCTACTTAAATTAATGACAGTGTAATGTTATTTGTATCTGCAAATGTAAGTCACATTAGGTAACACAGGTGTTTTTTTAATAAGCAATATGATTATGATATTATACTTCTTAATATTACGTGTTTTCAATAATATGAATATTTAAAGTTACAAGTAATTTGATAAGGATAACAAATAACATTAAGCTTATTAGTCATTAAAGCGCCATCTGTTATTCAAATGTACAATTGGAAGAAATATATCATGAAGGAATAATAAATAATTTCTTTTACGCAAACATGCGATCAAAACAACTATACACAATATTATACTGCTAAAATACTATAGCAGAGATTATTATTACAAGGAAGATAGCCGATAGCGTACTATAAGACATAAATTAAATTGTGTCTTGATTAGTTTGCGATTGTCTGTAGTTTTAGTATTGCCAAATTCAAAAATATATATAATTCTTAACACTTTGTTAGTTTGGACTTTGGAAGTTATAAGTATTTTATTATTTTTGGTAATAGTAAATTTAAGCAAAAAAATATAATTATATAGTTACATTAATATTTTAATGCATATTACTATATTTCTTATTGTATGATATATTGTATTTCACTAAAAAGTGAATGCCTGATGTACAGACGTTTTGAAAGGAACCATTACAGTCTTCGTCAGGTTTGTCAGATTATTGATGCGGTGGTTTGAATCACGTTTGAATTGAAGTGCGAAGCTTCGCATATAGTTTTATTAGTCATATATTAGCTTTAATATAAAGTATTTATCAATGAAATTTTTAATTTTGTAGTGAAGAAGTGAATTCGTGTGTGATTGTGTGTTAAATTACTAATCATGGTTTTGGCTGAAAGAAGCAATGATGTTCGAAACGGGAAGCGTTCGAGAGGGCCAAGCCCGAATGGACACGGTAGCCCTGATTCTAGTTCTGAAGATGAAAATGGTAAGACATATTTTAATGAGACGGGTTTATATTGTGTTGGTATATTAATGGGCTTCCTACTGCATAACATGGTATATAAAAATTGAGCAGTCCATACGCTAAATATTACTGCATAAAGTTGTCCTAAAATATTTAAACAGCTTATATTTGATTAATCGCCGTGTGAATATATCTAACAAATTCATGTCATGCTTTATTTTTATGCTTCTCTTCATCTGCCTTCATGCTGCGCTCATCTCATCAATACATGTAACACCAAACCAAGCAGTAGTGCCATTTGCAGCCGAAAAGATAAGAGTGGGTCGAGATTACCAGGCCATTTGTCCTGAGCTAGAACCCTTGGAGCAGAGGAAACCTGATCAAATATCTGACAGAGCCTTACTTGTTTGGTCACCTACTTCTGATATCTCTGATATTAAATGTAAGTAAAATTGTTTGTGCTAAGTTGATTGATATTAGATCATGGCTTAAACCAACATTATTCTTTTAGTGGATGAATATATTACAACTGCAAAGGAAAAATATGGCTATAATGGTGAACAAGCACTGGGAATGTTGTTTTGGCATAAACATGATCTCAACAGAGCAGCAATGGATCTTGCAAACTTCACACCTTTTCCTGATGAGTGGACAGTTGAAGATAAAGTCCTGTTTGAACAAGCTTTTCAGTTCCATGGCAAGAGCTTTCACAGAATACGACAAATGGTGTGTATTTACTGAAAGATTTTCTTGTAAAATATATTATAATCACACATAATTAACATGTTTTTGTTATAGTTGCCAGATAAATCAATAGCATCACTTGTTAAATACTACTACTCATGGAAAAAAACAAGGTCAAGAACTTCTCTAATGGATGTTGTAAGTGAAGGTCGTAATGCAGCTAGTTCTGGTACTGGCAAAAGAGAGTCAGGGGCAGGATCAGAACCTGGTGGTTCTGATAAAGATTCTGATAATGATGAAAAGGTATGTTACCAATATTATTTTTATTGGATTAGCTTTTGTTGAAGCATATTTGGTCTATTTTTGTTTAGTATGCAGGATCATTTTGTCATAAATATATAATGAAGGCTAATAATCTTTTGTGAATTCAAACAGTGTATCTGGATTGTCCAATGATTATTGCCCTTAGACAAAGTCATTGGTGGCTTAGTAAATAGAAATGCAGAGTAGATCATTTTTTTACCAATAGCATATATTCATTTTGGCATTACATTGAATACACAAATAAGATAACAAATATTAAAGTTGAATAGAAAGTTAAGACTTTAGAAAGTTGTCAGTGGTGGGTTGGATGTATATAATACATAATATGATGGATATTATATTGGTAATGACAGAGGTGGACTTTACACCGGGGTGTAGTTCGCAGAGGCAAGCCACTGCAGGCCGGCGGGCATGGTCTTCGCGGCCTACATGGCGAGGTGGGTTCGTCGCTTACAGCAGTATAAGCATTCTATGTTTACAGGGTTCATGACAGCTAACAAAATATTAAGAACCACTTTAATGGTAATAAAATTCTGCTAGTAAATATTCTAAGTAAATACTTTTAGAATGAACCATCATTAAATTATAATGATGTTATTCTTACAAATAATAATAAAATGTTGCATTCTAAATTCTATGTTATGAACAAGAAGTATTTCCATAATGTGTTTAGTTGATATAGTTATGAAATTTTCAATGAGATAGGTATAATAAATAAAGCTTTTGTCATGTACCCTACTGGATGTTCAATGTCTTCAAATTTCTCTGTATATCAGTGTGCTGTCCTTCATTTGATGTTAATCAGTTGTTGTTCTGGCTACATTGCCACACTCTTCTACAGATGCACAAGTCATACAGTTATTTTCATTTACATTTGGATGGATTGTGGCAGCATCGCTTCATTTCTTGTTTTTTTTATCATCATAATGTCATGTCTTAAGTTAAAATAAAATATTTATTTCAATCATTGTTTCCACTGAAGCAATTTGAAAAATTCTAATACATCATAATATTAACATGTTATCATTTAAATATTTATATTCGGATTTCATATTTGATTATTTACATTCCAAAAACTATATATACCTATAAGATGATATGTTTATTATCAGAGTATTAGTAGAATTTTTTGCAAAAATCTAATCTACAGACATATAAAAGAAAACTGTTTAATGATAGACATTTATGTGACCTTTTAAAGCATATAAAAACAAAGCACTAAAACATCTCATTTAAATAGGTTATTGCTATTATTATTGAAATATTTTATTTGCCTGCTTGTTCATTTTGCTTATTTTTAGTTAAACTGCTCTGCATTTTTATTTACCAACTGTCTATTATCATATTCTTATATTCATTTAAAACTAATCAGTCTTTCAACTTTATCATTAAAACATGAAAAGTGTCATCTCCTGTTTTCATCACATATCAGTAATTTTGATTTATAATAACATTTATTACCAAGAGTTGGAAAGTAACTACTAAATAAAGTAAAATAATGTCATTTATTTTCATTTGTTTTTCTTTTATGTGCACAAACTGATGTGTGCAATATTCTTAGTGATATAACTAATAATATAGCACCTTTACCTGTTCCTCAATCACCCACCAGTTCCCCGCATGCTTCCTTTAACGGCCCCCAGGATTGTTGTAAAATGTGTGCAGAATATCGTTTAAATCTAACGGGTTTTTAAAAGAAGTATGTGAGGAGTACATGGGTTGTTGTTTTTAGGAGTATATTTGGGTAGGGCTAGGTCAGTGTTTGGGTTTTATGAAAGTAAACTGTATATTGGGGTTTAGGGTGACGGAGGCGAGGCGGGCAAGTGGTGTACGGTGTGCGGCATTCTCTGTTCGCAGACCACGGCGCACAATTCTCACAAATTGTGCCAGGCATGCCTCGTGCACGCCAGGTCGGTAAATATTCATTAATGTCATCTCATTTGAAACTCGTACGCCCTGAATTAACAGATTACGTACGGGATTAACATTGATTTTTCTTTTGTTCTTTTTTTTTATTAATTTTGTAGCTCTAACAAATTACATAATTTTAGAAAGAGACTAGTTTTAATAAAGAGACCTTTTTTTATTTTTTTTAATCTTCGAATGAAGTAAACATATTAAAATTTGATTCTGTATTAAATCAGAGGTATTGACCCGGTGGAAACCCCACCGAGCAATCTATGACGTCACACGCTTTATACATTACATAGCGTAAATAATATATTCAATAATGTTTGATCCTTAACGCAATAAATAGAAACTGAAAGTAACCTAAACTTGATATTGAATGCATGAATCGATTAATTTCTGAATATTAGTCAGTACCGGCTTTAGGTTTGAACATTAAAATTGTGAAAAACTGAAGGAGAAACATCTGAACGGTGTATAAAATTCCAAAGGAGTGTTCGACTAAAGCCGGCACTGCTAGGGTGGGCGTGCGATTTTGAACGAACGATGATGTGACAGACGCACGGGCACGATGAGACCGTTGTGCGGGCCGTCCGGGCGACGCGGGCCCGGCTCTAAACAGCAGCGGTACAAGCATCGCCTGCCGAACGGCATTTACATCAATCACGACGATCTCGTTGCCATGGCAACCGGCCCGCAGCCCGGCGAACCCGCCCAGCCCGGCTCCGTCAATCAGGGCGAAGCCCTGCTCAAGGCCATGGACAGGGAGATTATCTCGCTCAAGAGACAAGTAAGATCGGCAACCCGATGCTATGTAGTTCACATTCTCACCCTTACTCGTCACTGACTAGGTGCCACGGATTGCAAAATTGCAGTAGTTTTCGGCTCTTACGTTTTATTTAATTGACTTACATATGTGTGAGCTATGTCGTTTGAAATCTGTCATAAAGTGGACTTAAAGTTAATTGGCGGCGACTGTAAAAACGTACAGTCGATCGTGTGACTGCAAATTTGTCGCCCGTGTACTACTATCTCTCAATAGCTTGACGAATGTTTACTTAACCTGGATGTTACTAATTTGTGTGATGTAATGTGGAGAATGTGATATTAAAACCGATTACATAAGAGTTGTAGTGCTGTTTCAAAAATGCATTAGGCGATTTAACAAAATACATAATATATTCTGCACACATACCCCATACTTTTGTTTTAAATTTATTTTGTTGACTAGCTTTTACGATAACTTTACGTTAATGCAGCGAGAGTCCTGCGAATCTTGATAAATGTTAATTTGGATGATCCAGATACGCACACCCCGTCCTGCCTGGCCTTTAATTTTTATAAATAGAAGAAATTGCTGTATTTTATGCTCATAAACATTATTTTATAAGCTTTTATCATTTAGGTACAACAAAATAAACAACAGTTAAGTGCTATGAAACGCAAAGTAGGAGACGCAGGAGTCGAGGAGCTACGACCCGGGGAACCCCCAGCAAAGATAAATTCACGGTGGACTAACGATGAATTACTTATGGCTGTCACTGCTGTTAGAAAATATGGTAAAAATGATTGATTTTAAAAGATTTAATTAATTTACACAATGTTCTATGAAAAAGCAAATTAAAAACGATTGCATATTATTTTTGAACCAATATACACACAAATAATAAGTAAAATGGATAAGTAATAAATATGTTGAGACATTAACAATCAGCACCATTTTGCCCCATGGACCGGTTCTTGTTTTTTTTTAAATTTTATGGTATAAATGGGGCAAACGGGCAGGAGGCTCACCTGATGGGAACTGATTACTTCAGCCCATGGACATCTGCAAAACTGTAGGGCTTGCAGATGCGTTGCCAGCCTTTTAGGAAAGGGAGGGAGGGAGGAAGGAGGGAAGAGGGAGGAGAGAAGGAAGAGGAAGGAGGGAGGGAAGGAATAGGGAGGGAAGGAATAGGGAGGGAAGGAATAGGGAGGGAAGGAATAGGGAGGGAGGGTGGTGAGAGTGGGTTTTATGGTTACCAGACTGTAGATAAACTACACATATATAACTTTAAATACATGTAACATATAAATATACAAACACCCATAACTGAAGTACAAACAAACATTCGTGCTCATCATGAACGAATTCCCGCAGCGGGACTCTGAACCCGCGACCGCTGGCGCATCAAATAGGGCCAATATAAACACCCAATTCCTATACAATACTAATCTATAATCTATACTAATCTATACTATCAATCAATACAGGTAAAGACTTCCAAGCGATCGCAGAAACAATAGGCACGAAGACAGAAGCCCACATCCGCACATTCTTCGTCTCGTACCGCCGCCGCTACAACCTGGACGCGGTGTTGCGAGAGCACGAAGCAGACCGCGGCAACGCGAATCATATACAAGCTGGTAGATATTTGTTATTATTACAATAAAAACCAAGCCAATTGCGAGTCGGATTCACCCACGTAGGGTTCCGTACCATTATCTATAAAAACGGCAAAAAGTCATGTCTGTTGTATGGGAGTCCCCCTTAAATATTTGTTTTATTTTTATGTAATTATTTATTTTTTAAGTGAATATATACGTCTGTCAAGGTTCTTGAGATACAGCCTAGTGACAGACGGACGGACAGCGGAGTCTAAGCAATGGGGTCCCGTTTTACCCTTGGGTACGGAACCCTAATGTATGTTAGTATTTCACGCAAACATACAAAACTTACTTTTTTACTTAACGGGTTTTGATAAAGCTTTACTTTACAGTAGGTAATATAGCTACATCAGAGTAATACTAAGTGTTCTACGCGAAACCTGATAAACATTAATATTAAATAAAAAAGGGTGTCAAACCATATTTGTCCTGCAATAAGATGGAATTGTCCTTCTCATTCTTTAAGAATAGCTATATTTTCTAAAATAACAACCAATATTTCCCTGCTCCTGGAGAAATTGTTAACACTTTTACTTAAGAAATTGTGAGTTTTTGAATTAAATAATGTTTACATTTATTTTAGGTGCTACAAGCACAGAGGCTGCAGATAATGATGTAGATAGCAGTAATGCAAAAAGTGGGACTAACACATCTCAAACCAACTCTAAAGAAGAGAAAGTAAGTACTCTAAAACTTCAGTAGTACATTACAAAGAATTATTATCACTACATATTATAAAACAAAGTCCTCTCCCGTGTCGGTCTGTCTGTTCGCGATAAACTCAAAAACTACTACATCGATTTTGATACTGTTTTCATCCATGGTATATTGGTTCTCGATTTACTAGTGGAACCCGCGGCTGCGCTCGTGCTAAATCTAGGGACGAAATTGAGCTAAGCGATGGTGAGTCCGCTAGTCCTTAATAAATGATATCTCATAATACTTTCTTAGGTTTACGCGAATATTTGACATTATAAATGAAACTATCTTTTCGGTCAGGGGCTGCGACCATGATTGCTGTAAAGCATTCGAAACGTCAGGAACCAAAAATCATAATAAATCCGCGACAAAATCCGAAAAGATAGTTTCATTTAAAATGATATCTCAATATTTCTAGACAGAAGTGGACAGCGAGGGAGTAGCAATAGGCGCGTCAGCGGAGCAGGGCGGGCCGCCCACCACGCCGCCCAAGCACAAGGGCAAGTGATGCCGCCCGCCGCAGCGATATGCGCGCTAACAAACACTCATACACGCAAAAATACATGCTATCTACAGCCTAAAATCTCCACTACACTACTGGCTGAAATTGCTTAAACGAAATTCTTTTCGAAGTTGACCGAAGTCCGAATAATCTGCGAATAGTGGAATATGAATGAATACGCCTTGTGTACGCTTCGTCTTTGACTCGGGCGCTAAAACAAATGATATCAAGCCTCGTAGAAGCGAGGTTGCACAAGCTAACCGAAGTGCTACTTCACACTCGTATTTGTTAAACTTCGATCACTTCGCAAGTAGTGTAGTGCTTGTATAAGTTAACATGATTACCTTACACCTTACACCCTTACACCTCGCCCGACCAGGCGACTTACGAACCTATAGGCTAAGTTTACTTGATTGCTTAGGGATCACATACATATCGCAATATTCGATATAGGTACATATATTAGAAACGTAATGATTAGTGACATCACTATATTTGCTAATATTTATTACCGTATACGTATGTTCTAGTGTGAAGCAACGCGATCATTTAAACTTGGTCTCACATGTTGGCTTACAATATAGCATTGTGAATTGATAACTGCGATCGATCGCATGAGCACCTTATACGAAAATGTATGAATGAATCTATTTTTTATCTACTGGGGCTGAAATAGAAAGAGGTAGAGGAGACTGTAGGAGATTGATTGATCTGTTATGATATGAGTGAAGGTCGATCTCCCACGGCCTCGTAGGCCATTTTTATTTATTTAACATATTCTGCTTCTAATGCCCATTCATTATACATTCTCAAGTGACATTATTATTAGTGCTCATATGATTTTGTTACTATTTAGTATAAAATTTGTTTACAATGACGTCATAAAACTATGTGAAATATATTAAGGGTGTGGTTGTGATGGAAATCTCTACAGCGTCATAGATTATGCGGCTGGTACATTAAATCGATTGGAAAATATATATTTATTGCAGTATTTGGTTAATCTAAAAAAATTGATTATGATATTAGTTTATTCTATTTATTAACAATTAAGTACCGACAATCATGATTTTAATGTTCACAAAAATGGAGATCGTCGCCTTGTCTAAAAGTTATAATAGGGATATTCCATAATAACAGGTTTTGTAAATTATTCAATTTATTAATTTTTATTTACATTAGTAAAATACTAATTATTTAATGGTCTGGTGCCTCACTGTAGGTTGAGTACAATAGGGGTTTGTTAAAGGAACAATCAGTAGAATAGTGTGAAATTGGCGACATTGGCGAGTCACCTTTATTTGTCTGGTGAGATCGAATTTCACTTGAAGTTAACCCTTAAATATCCTTATCTACAGTTTGGTATGTCATTTCATGTCATGTCCATTTTTCCACATTCTTCAATTGTCACGTTATGTAAAATAATAATTATCCTTTTTTTTCATTTGATCCGGAATTATTATTTCGGTATGACATGTAAAAAGAAAATAACAATGGAGTCGCAGTTAAATCACAGTCATTCAGTCCACGCCATGTCACAATCGCAGCCACGGTCAATTAAAAATCATTTTTTTCATTTTAATCTAGTTCTAATCCTGACGGGATTAACATTCTCAGTATATTCCACATTAATTTAAAAAAATCTGCCCGGCCATGTTGTTATGGAATATTTAGAGACAAAAGTATTTTAAAATAGATGCAATAGATGTTTTAAATATTTTATTTAAAGTACATTTCGATTTCGTCCACTAGATTATATAAGACAGTACTACAGACTGGGTATTATGTAGAAAAATAAATAATTTAATAATTATTATTCAATTGACAAAATATGATAGGGAAATTGGGTAGTTTTCTTTAATGTCTATCATTTAACAAAAAGTGTTGCCATAATTAGGCAACGTTATGTAAAAACGTAGAAAACTGGTTTTGTTTAATGTCTCAAATAATTTTGCCTTATAAGAATACCAAGGATTGGTAATGACCGCTATATTTTGGGAATCGTGAAATAGTGTAAGGTATACGCTTTAGAAATAGAATTATAATAGTATGTAAATATAAGGTCTATGATAAGATAAAAGCTTCGATATATACGCGATCATAATAAGGTTAGGAATAACAAAGTTTTAGTTTTAAAAAGTAAGTAATATATTTTCATAATAGTAGACTTTATGAAACCATGACATGTGACATTAAACTATAATTCCATCACTCTATACTATAAACTTTCTTGTCTTCTCTTGTACAAATATGTACTAAACATTTATTCATATAAAACGTTAAGAAATATTCTCAAACATTCGTACAGATGTTAGTTAAATAGAACTGATTGTACACTTGTATTGTAAATATTATTTTAATTGCAATGTGCGATACGAACAGTTCACTATCTGTAAAATGTTTAATATCGCTTTCGTAAGTTGTAAAGGTAGAAACATTTTGTCTTACACAATAGTTGATATAATGTACAAGTAAGTCTCGATAAAGAAGTATAAAATACATGTTACAGGTAATTTGTGTGTATTTCAACTATCAGTGTGACCATAATAGAGTGAATAAAATCGATATTGATAAAACTGATGTAATATTTAAGCGTGAATTTTATACATTATGAAGTTTATTAGTGATACAGATGATAAATTAGGTTTTTTTTCGAGCTAGTGTTGCCAGGTTAAATTTTCTTGAGTGGGATAAAGTGAATTACTATTATCTATTATTACGAGTTTTAATGTAATTCTCATACACCATAGCATGGAAGTGTAGCTATCAATTCTTCCATGCTTAGTATGTTATAGTACGAAATTAGCCTTCATTTACGAATATCATTAACACTAACTAGAATACCTAATGGTGTTTAAAAAAATATATGACCTGGCCATTCATAGTCCACTTGCCTTAAACACATTTTACTATGTACTCGCATGCTTAAGGAACTATATAAATAGTGTCTAGTAATATTGTGAAAAAATTGAATATACGTTATAGGTACATAAACTTTATTTTGTAAGTAGACTGTTACGAGTAGCGTATCGATCGATAGTGATGGGATAAGTCACTAACTCTATTTTTTTTTATTTTTATGATCTGTTGCTATTTTTAAAATATCCCCTTAAAACAACTTTTTAATTATACCGACATTTTTATAGTTAGCAACTTATTCGTTGGTTTTTTATTATATCCTATTTGTTTTTAGTTTTATTTAAATTTTCAATTACATTTAGGCAAATTTTATTCCAAGATACTCAATTAGGTAAAATGTTTTCTTTAAAACAAAAAAAAACTTTAACTAAAATAATTTAATGATAAACTTAATATCTTAATATGATAATTGTTGCGTCAAGCAAGTTCGTCACATATTTTTAGAAAATAAAAAATGCACAATGTGAAATATCTTTGGCATTTTTTACTTTTAAAATAAATTTTAGTTGAAAAATATTTTTAAGAAATCTAGTTCATTTCTTGATAAATAATTTAATAATTTTCAATTTATAGATTTAATAATGTACGTATAATTATCCTTAATCGTATTAAGAGTTTTACTTTCAAATATGATTTTCCATCGACTCCTGAGGATGCATTGAACTGAAAATAGGAAACTAAATAGTTACTATTTAGAAGCAAAATATTTTAGAAGCAGAGAATACATTTAATAAACCAACTTGCATAATGTTTTCTCACGTTATATGGTTATTTTTAATCGTAGTTACAGATTTATAATGTAGATAAATAATATGAAATATTAATGATATTTTTGTACACCTTAAAGACATCTCGATACATAAGTGACATAATTATGAAGTTACACTTTCCTAGTATTAATGATTCAAATTATCATAGCTTTTAAGTTATCCTTATTTTATTCTACTGGATTCTAATACGATTGTGTGTAAGTGTAACTTGCTGTATATTGGATTATACACGTTTGACTAACAAACAGGCCCTTCCCTAAGGTTTTTATAGTATGATGGTAGTTTTCGAAATATTGACCCCTAGATAATTTTAATTTGAGTTTTGTAGTAAAAGGCACTAAGTACAAGTTTAGTACTTTATATTAAATGGTTAAAAATGCTGCCCGTTTTGAGAATTAATCGACAAGTAATAATTGCAGGCTTGAACAAATAATGATAATAATGTATACCTGTGTGTTACTCAATACATATAATTCAATATAACAGTGATTTATTCTAGTTTTAACGTGCGTACATCACGGATAAGATGATTCGTTTAGGTCAAGCCGAAGATGTGGTTACCGTATCAGATAGTTCGTTTTTATGGTTCGTAGTATTTTTGTATATAATGCAGTTTGAACTGAAAATCAATTCTGCAGTTGATCGCAATGTTCTAAATAAAATAATTTCGGAAAATATTGTAAAATGCGAAATTATTATTTATTTCATTCGGAATATTCCGCCTAACGTTGAGTTAAGCAATATTTTTAAAACGTTTATTTGTATATATTACGTGTAAGTTTAATCTTTAATTTTAAACTTATTACTCATCCGTTTAATTGTAATTGATACATTAATTCATTTTGAAACAAGTTGTAAAATTTTTGACACTGACATTTTTTTAAATAAATTATGCTATCTTTATAGGGACAATTGATTTAACAATAATTGTTTTATTTAATTTTAAATGAATTTTTCGATTCGTAATGTTAGTTAATTATCTGCAGTCCATTTTAGTATCTATAAATAATTTTTAGTTTTGGGTATTGGGTTTCTATATCTTAGTGTAAATATAAAATTCCATTCGTGTTTCCGCAAACGCAACGTAACTGACGACCTGACGTGACGGTAGAGAATAAGTAATATTGATTTCACAGCACATAATCTAATCACTCCAAAGAAATCCACTACAATGAAGTCATCTTATTTATTCATGCTTATTAGAGCTAGTAGGAAATTTGTTAAAAAGTAAATTATTTTTATTATTATATTGTGTTCTGTATATTAAGTGTATCGATCGGTTTATGTTTTTATAAGTGCAAGCTCAAAGTTCAGACGCCCAGAGCTGATGCTTTATCAATTTATTATGTTCTATGTATTCGTAATGTTTGAATTTAAGGATATTAAATAAACATAAGTCTGTACGAATTTGTTTTTGATTTTACCATTTAAGATAAGATACATTAAGATTTTGAGGTATGTATATAATATGATAATTTAGTTATGAATATACTAATAATGATGAGGAAAATATTATATTAGTAAAGTAATAATCCTTGTGCTCGCAGTGTCGTGGTTTTCATTGTTTTATTCCCTACAACTGACCGTTTTAATTTGAGTTTAAAAACTTTGTTGTTAATTTTTTTATTTAATTCAATTCTCTTCAAAGCGTGCCAGTTGAGCACAGATTACTTCGCCAATGTCACGTAAAATGGAGGATGCGACACGCGAAAATTATGGAGACACGAAGGAGATTGGTCGGTGACATAGAGTTAATTTTTTTTATATAATGACATTGTCATAAAAATAGACTGCTGTTGATCATTCTGTTCTCGAGATATTGACACGACATTTTTACTTCTTTTGATTCTGTAAAGTTATGTCATTAAAAAAATTAATGTATAGGCAATACAGAAATTAATATATACATATTTGATCGTTTAGCCACAATGGCGTCAAGAGTGTTACGAACTGTACCATTAGGGCGTTTAAGACTGGCAGAGATAGATGACGTCCCGGCAATAATGAGCTTAGTGACTGAATCCATGGCAGTGAACTTTCGAATAAGTGAGCCCTGTGATGTCGCATATCTTATGTAAGGAATATATATTTTTTATTATTAGTTATCTTTGTAATAGGTTCATAATAGAAATTCATACACTAATATTATTGTACCAATATGTATATGTGACTAAAGATTAAGGGAGTATTTGCCATGCTTTTTATTTAAAACCGACTTAACGTAATTAGATATAGTCCTTTTTTCGTATAAATGAAACGTTCTCTTCATGTTAGGTACACATTCTTTACTTGACATCACTACATATCTTCCTACCGTCATTTCCTAAACTTCCTAAAATATCCAATTACCTGGCGGTGGGTGGTAGTCCAAAAAAACCTTTTACAATTAAAAGCTTCAAATATTAAACGGTTTGTACAGGTTAGTTGAGTTTTTATAGAAATAACATTTTCCAGCAGTAAAGCAATAATACCAAATTTCATCAAAATCTGTCTGAACGTTTTTGCGTAATGCGATCACAGATAGACAGACAAGAATTCTAAAATTTATAGGTTCGACCTCTACATTGATAATAATGGGCAATGGCTATAATAACAAGATTTTTCAAGTACATATAATTCGACTTAGAATTTTATTATATGTAGGTATTATGTACTTATATTTATAGATGTACAGTCTTGCTCTCCTTTTTTCAGTGAAACAAGTATACTTTCAATATGCCAGCTAGATATTAACGGAACAATAGTTGGATTTTTAGCCTTGAAAGATTATCCTTTGGTGCCGTCTATTAACCCTGCGGCTTGGGAAGATTTTGTATGGACTAAATTCAAGTATTTTTTTTTCTATTAATCTTTGTGTGGTTTGATTAGATATTTCACATATTGTTAATTTGTTTATATTTATTTATGTAAATATCTATACTAATATTATAAAGAGGAAGGATTTGATTGTTTGTTTGTTTACATTGAATAGGCTCCGAAACTAGTTTACCGATTTGTAAAAATCTTTTACTGTTGGGAAGCTACACTATCTCCCGAGTGACAGGCTATATCATATTTAAAAAAAAATGGAATCCTTACTAAAACTCCAATAATGTAAATAATAATTAAAGAAAGCGTTGGTCAAACTGTTTTAGAGCGATAGAGTTAAATGCACGGAATACTCTTTTTATACATTTGTTATGTTGGAACATAGCTTATGCACGCGAAGTCGTCGATAATATGTTGAAGTCAGTTTTTATGCACGATCCATATGTACATTTTATTGGAATTATGAAATCATTAATAGATAATCAATGTAAGTATTACTTTAAGCTGTTTTTCTTATAATTTTAACATGATTTAGACCTGAATACAGTTACATCAGAACATAAACTTAAAAAAAATTGTCTGTTTGTTCCACTGAAACGGTTGATCAGATCTTGACGGAACTTTCACTCGCAGTTAATGTTATAAGGACTAACTTAGGCTACTTTTACCATAGACATTTTATTTTGTAATTTGGTAGAGATCACCTAGTAAAGAAATCTTTTTCAATCTGGTCTTGCCGAATATTGTATAAACATGAAAAGAAACAATTATTAAAAATTATAAGGGTATATACTATAGTCTACATCACTCCAGTCCTCCAACTATATCCACACAAAAATCACGGTTATTTCGCTAATCCGTTTGTACGTGAAAGGACAAACAAACAAACACATTCACATTGTATTTGTAATATTAGTAAGCTACTCCTAGATGTCAGTCTACATATATACTTATATGTACTTAATTTCATCCAAAACAGTCGAGTCGTTTCTACGCATTACATATTTCTTGCAGACATTAACGAGTATTAGAAAAGATGAGATTACTCGTTCGGTACAATGAAAAGGTATAACAACTTTCCAGTGTTAGTACCAGGCCAATCTCGCGCCGAGGCCACTTTTAAACGTGTACAGGCGTTGGAGCGCGGCGTACCTGGCGACCAGCTGCCCTCGCTGTGGGTCGCCGACCGGAAGGATGTCAGTCCGAGATTGAGAATACGAAGAGCTGTGTTAGACTTTTCATAATCATCATCAGCCCTTTTTAACGTCCCACTGCAGGGCACGGGCCTCCCTCAGTACGAGGGGAATAGGCCATAGTCCACCGCGCTGGCCTAGTGCGAGTTGGCGGACTTCACATGTCTTTCGAAAACTTGCTAGGTTTTCTCACGATGTTTTTCTTCACCGTAAGACAAGTGGTAATCATGATAGAAATGATTCGCACATGAAAATATCAAAGGTGCGAAACTCAGATTTGAACCCGCATCACTTGGTTATTTAAGCGAGCGCGTTACCGCTGGGCTACCACTGTCTATCTTTAGTTCTCTTCGTTAGATTTTTATTATATTAAAAATAATTTATTAATTGATCTTAGAATTTCTAGAGATTTATGTAGAAGTTATTTGCTTTTGGAATAATTAGATCGTAAAAAATATTCTTTTTAATTTTTAACTATGTTGGGAGGCTTATTAAGTTTTGCTAGCGGCTCTGCTCACGTACGGCAAAGTATACATAATCTTGAAGAGTTTATTGATTTATATATTACCTCCTTTTATTTTAATTACATTAAAATCCGATATTACTTTCGATATCATAATGTTAGTGTGTCCAACCCTTAAGCGGGTTTAGGATTTCCGCTTCATAGAGCGACAGCAGAGGCGTATTTACAGATTTGGCGCCCCGGGCCATTTAGTTTTGCCGCCCTATTAAGTGAAGATAAAGTATTTAAGAAAAACAAACCAAGTAATAGGGTAGATAAATTTTCAATAATACAAATTAAAACAGGTAATATTTCGTTAATCGTTAATTCGATGCGCTAATTTCAAACGAAACAAGTGACGACTTTCATCACTCCCGCCTAGAGGATTCGATCCCGGTCGATATTTCTAATCCCGGGATTTCGGGATTATCTACAGTCAATCTCGGGATCCCGGGATAGTCCCGGGATTATACTGTTAATGGAAAGTGGTAACAAAAAGACAGTAAAACATATTGTTACGTACTACGGGTTCGGGATCGGAAATTAAAAGCGTTCTCGCACTTAAGATGTTTTATTTACACTTTATGTACACGCGCAGTCTGTACACAGCACTAGTTTAATTTAGTCTCTGAGCACTATAATCCACCACTTTTAATAATACACTGTACTTTTCTTCACTTTTCCACTATTTCGTATCTCTTCGTAATCTTCACTTAACTCCGAACGTCAACTGATCTCTCGACACACTGCCGGCCTTTTTATATGCATAAATTTAGAACATTCTAGTATCGAAAATTCAAAATGTTTCTAGTAACTTCCAAATCTTTCCTGAAAATGCGTTGTCTCTCTCTGACACATTAAAATTTGCAATAAACTGTTCTTGTTATCTAATTGTCAAAAGTTATAACTTGACATTCGCTGTTGTAAGGCATGGTACAAGCGTGCTATTATGACGAGTTCGCACTATATTCCGCGAGACTATCCCCTCCTAAGACTTGCTCGTCTCGAGCATCGTTGTTGCCGTGATACTTGGCTAATCGGTCCACATGCACGATTTTAGCCGGGCTTCTATGTGTACGTTGAATTCGGAAAGTGACATCGTTAATTTTCGTTATAACCTTGTAAGGCCCCTCCCAACTGGGTTGTAGCTTTGGCGATTTACCCTTTCGTCTCACCGGGTTATGCAGCCATACCAATGAGCCTTCCTCGAAGTTCGTTCCTGTCGCCTTCCGGTCATAACGAGTTTTCATGCGTTCACTTGCTTGTAGCCCTGCATCTCGTATCTGCTCATGAACACCAATCATCTTCGCTCTTAGTTCACTGGCATATTCGGTGATGCAACTTGGAGTATCCGGCGGGCAACCACTTAACAGATCCGCTGGAAGCCGTAATTCTCTTCCGAAATTTGCAAAAGCAGGTGTTATGGTAATGCTTTCGTGTACAGCAGTCCGGTAAGAAAGCAGGAACAATGATAAATACTCGTCCCAATCCTTTTGATGTTTATCCACAACCTTAGCTAGATGGCGTTCCAAAGTCTGGTTAAACCTTTCAACCATTCCATCTGACTGCGGATGATGTGGTGTGGTTCGAGTCTTGTGTACCCCCATGATTTTACATACTTCCTGAAATATATGTGATTCAAAGTTTCTTCCTTGATCACTGTGCATTTCTATCGGAACGCCGAATCTGCAAAACACATCTTTTACCAAAGTATTTGCGATAGTTACTGCTTCTTGATTTGGGACGGCGAATGCCTCAGGCCATTTTGTAAAATAGTCCATCACAACTAAAATGTATCGGTTCCCGGAGTTAGTAATCGGAAATGGTCCTACTACGTCTAATGCGATTCTCTCCCAAGGTGCCCCAACGTTGTATAATTTCATTGCTCCTCGGCTTCTGGTCTGCGGCCCTTTGACAGAAGCACATTGCACGCATTTTCGACACCAGTCCTCAACATCATCTCTACAATGCAGCCAGTAAAATCGCTCCTTGATCTTGGTTAACGTTCTTCTTACCCCTAAATGTCCACCAGAAGAACCATCATGGTAGGCTCGAAGAACCTCAGATATTTTTATTTTAGGTACAACTAATTGAAGATGGCTATCATTTCCACGCGTTGTTTCCCATTTGCGGCACAATACTCCATTGTGTAACAACAAACTGTTCCATTGTGCCCACAAACTCTTGGTAGCGGTACTGTACTGTGCTATGTCAGTCCACTTAGGTTTTGGCCTACCACTACTTAACCATTCCATGATCGGTCGTATGTCTCGGTCTTCTTCTTGTGCTTTCTTCATGGCATCATCGCTCCAACGTTCGTCTATCGAATCTGTTCTAATAATTTTAATAGATTCTAGTTCCTTTATTTCTTGTCTGTGACAGTGCTTGCAGTCTTCCTCGCATGGTCTTCTAGATAGGGCATCGGCGTTACTGTGTATTTTACCCCTACGATGTTCAATTTCAAACTGAAACTCTTGAAGTTGTTCAATCCATCGCGCTACCTGTCCTTCGGGGTCCTTGAATTCCAATAGCCATTTCAGGGCAGCGTGATCAGTTCTTACCAAAAATTTGCGTCCTAGCAAGTATTTCTTGAAATGCTGTAAGGTTTTTACTACAGCAAGTAGCTCCCTTCGAGTAACGCAATAATTCTTTTCCGGTTTAGAGAGTGACTTACTGAAATATGCGATAACCACCTCCTGATCACCCTTCCGCTGGGACAATACACCTCCAATACCGATATTGCTAGCATCAGTGTCGACAATAAACTCTCCTTTTGTGTCTGGATACCCAAGGATCGGAGTTTGGCAAAGATGTTTCTTCAGTTCTTGAAAGGCCGATTCACAATTCTTGTCCCATACGAAAGGTCTCTTCTCCTCGGTTAGTTTATGAAGTGGTTTGGCGATGTCAGAAAACCCTTTCACAAATCGTCGATAGTAGGAGCACAATCCTAGAAATGCTCTCACTTGCGTCTTGTCTTTAGGGGTTGGCCAATCTTTCACAGCGGTGATTTTCCCAGGATCCGTTTCTACTCCGTTTTCCGAAACTACGTGTCCAAGGTAATTTACTTGTTTTCTGAAGAATAAGCACTTCTTCGGACTTAACTTTAGATTAGCTTCCCTTAGTTTATCGAGTACTGCTTCGAGTTTCTTAAGATGGTCTTCGAAGTCACGTCCCACAATAATTATGTCATCCAGGTAAACAAGGCAGGCTGCTCCTAGTAATCCAGCGAGTACACGTTCCATCAACCTCTCGAATGTAGCTGGTGCATTGCATAACCCAAACGGCATAACCTTAAACTGCCACAACCCTTTTCCAGTTGAAAACGCAGTCTTCTCCTTATCCACGGGGTCCATGTCCACTTGCCAATAGCCACTCTTTAAGTCGAGAGTTGAAAACCATTTCATGCCACTGAGAGTGTCTAAGGTGTCGTCGATTCGAGGCAGGGGATAACTGTCCTTTTTGGTTACATCGTTGAGTCTGCGGTAATCGATGCAAAACCTTGTAGATCCATCCTTCTTCCTTACAAGTACTACTGGAGAACACCAAGGACTAGTAGATTGTTCGATGATGTTATTCTTTCTCATGTCTTGGATCATGTCGTCAACTTCTTTCTCCTTAGCCCATGGAATTCGTCTTGGTCGTTGTCGAATAGGGGCTATGTCACCAGTATTAATTTTGTGCTTCACTAATCCGGTTCTTCCAATATCGCCATCATGTTTTGAGAACAAATCTGAATATTGGTAAAGTAAATTTTCAGCTTTTGTCTTCTGTGAACTTGTGAGATGTTCTTTGCAGTCTTCTATAAGTTTCATTGCTTGCTCTTTATCCTTGCTAAGCACCTTCTCATTCTGTTGACATCTGCTTAACCAGGCTATCTCTTCACAAGTCCCCACAACTTCCCCTCTCTGAATAGTTTGCGTAGCGTCACTGGTATTCAGCACTGGAACCAGGGATGTTGAAGTTTTACCTACTACAACTCTTGCTGGGATCCATGAGCTCTCATCTCCAAACTTCTCTATGATAGCGCATGACCATGGACTACCTGACTTGTTCTGGGGTAAAACGATAGGTACTAGAGTCTGCGATCTTGGTGGAAGAGCAGTGTCTTTTAAGCAACAAACTTTCCCCTGAGCTCCACCACTTATCGGTACTTCTCTATTTCTGCACTTTAAAACTCCATATTTCATGTCAATCGTACACTGGTAATTTTGAAGAAAGTCCAATCCAATGATGCAATCATCGACGATATCTGCAACTATTGCTTTATGCCAATAAATGTTGTCCCCAATTTTGATAGCAATTTTCCTTTCTCCCCAAACAGGTACGCGCTGGCCGGTGGCTGTCATGAGAGTGATATGCTTTCTGTCTTGCAACTTGTTGTCCGCAATGTGTTTCAGCTTTCGGTTATTAATGATGGTTCGTGATGCTCCGGTATCCAGCGTCAGTTTACATGCTACTCCATTAATTGCGCCATGTATTACTAAGGTGTTTCCATCCACTGTCTGCTTCACTTCTATTTGTGGGGTTGAAGATCCCCCGGCCAGCGCCCACCCCACAGCCCTGGCTGGAATTAGTTTCCCTGTGGCTGGTCAGAAGTCGACACAGCCACATCTGACTGTCTCCGAATGGTCGATATTTTAGGGCAGTTACTTCTGAGATGGCCCCGCTCGCCGCACTCGTAGCATCTTGGATTAAAAATACGTCTCCGGGTGGATGATCCTTCCGTAGTGACTATTTCCCTCACCTTCCAAGCTCTTGTATCATGGCGCACGGCTTCAACTTCCAAAGCATGAGCGACAGCTTCCTTGAGACTCGTATGGTGTCTTAGGCGAACAGTGGCGCGTACCTCTGAGTCGCGAATCCCGTCCACAAAAGCCTGCAGAAGAATAGTTTCTATGGTGGATGGCGAGGATTGATATGCCTTACGTACGAGCCTCTCAATCTCTATGGACCACTGCTGCAGGGTTTCATTGGCTCGTTGTGTACGATCTTTAATTTGAGCCCTATACACGTGCTCTAGATGACTATCACCATACCGCGACTCCAATGCGTTAAGGAGTTCACTGTATGTGGTCTTCCTGCCAGGGTCGCTAGCACAAAGCGCCTCCAATACATTCAGAGCCTCCTCTCTAAGTGCGACGGTAAGGGCAGATCGGGCTTCGTCATCCGTCCAACCACTCGTCTCCTTGATCGTCTCAAGCTGGATCTTGAATGCGGCCCAAGAAGATTTGCCGTCGAAGTAGGGGACTTTGAAAATCTTTGCTGATGATGAGCTAATGTCGGCACCACGCGGTAATTTCTGAGTTTCCAAGTAATCCATCCTCTTCTCAATTTTAGAGAGTTTTGAGTCGTGCTCGTCTAAAGCTTCACCGTGTGTGACGAGTGTTGTCTTTAGTTCCTCAACTTCTCTTTCAACGACTTCCACCCTTTCCGTATTCTGTTGAAGAGCGGCTATGACATCCTTGTGAATGCCCTCTTGGAGTGCGCGCAGCTGTTCCTCCTGGCGGCGAGCCTGCTCTTGCATCATGAACGCCATTTGTTGCAGAAGGGCGTTCATGTCTGGCGTGGTGCTCTGTGGAGCCGCGGACTCATCCCTCGATGTGCTAGGGCTAGAATCTTCCCTTTGCTGTTCTGCCATTGCGCGTGTAGTGACTCCTTCCTTCTCGTGCCTTGGTACTAACGGCATTTCCGATCCCACTTCTGACACCAATTGTTACGTACTACGGGTTCGGGATCGGAAATTAAAAGCGTTCTCGCACTTAAGATGTTTTATTTACACTTTATGTACACGCGCAGTCTGTACACAGCACTAGTTTAATTTAGTCTCTGAGCACTATAATCCACCACTTTTAATAATACACTGTACTTTTCTTCACTTTTCCACTATTTCGTATCTCTTCGTAATCTTCACTTAACTCCGAACGTCAACTGATCTCTCGACACACTGCCGGCCTTTTTATATGCATAAATTTAGAACATTCTAGTATCGAAAATTCAAAATGTTTCTAGTAACTTCCAAATCTTTCCTGAAAATGCGTTGTCTCTCTCTGACACATTAAAATTTGCAATAAACTGTTCTTGTTATCTAATTGTCAAAAGTTATAACTTGACATTCGCTGTTGTAAGGCATGGTACAAGCGTGCTATTATGACGAGTTCGCACTATATTCCGCGAGAATATCAAAATCTTTTTTTATTCATCTTTTAGTTTTGTGAGGACATAGAATATAATTTAAGTTTTAAATCTTCAAAAAGGCGGTTAAACAAAATTATACTTTCTTCTTCTATACTATCTATATCTATACTTAATATTATAAAGAGGAAAGATTAGATTAGAGATGTTACGATTTAACTCAAAAACTACTGAACCGATTTTAAAATTCTTTCACCATTAGAAAGCTACATCCTTACTGAGTAACATATGCTATAATATATTTTCCAAAAAATATAAATCTGTACATAAAATGGAATAATGTAACTCAAGGTATCACAATTTTGTCTATAAAAGTCATTATTCTGCGTACGCTGCGAAAACTGTTGACGATATATAAAATAATGTTCTATATAAGTATTAATAGTACTCATGATTGCTCAGAAAAAAGTCCGCGATAGCATAGATCTAACTATTACCTATAGTTATGCTACAATAACAGTTTTAGTTTGAAATGTTTAGTTTAAATACGGGTGGAATCGAATAGCGGTGATATTTGTATCATAATATTAATCCTTATAATTTTAAATGGTTTGATAAATAAGGTAAATTATATATGTGTTAATTACACTTTAAATAACGAGGATCTGACTTTTCGTTTAGAAGTTATGACGGATATAAAAAATCTCTAGGTTAAAAAAAAAGTCGCGGTTTGAACAAACTGTCCTCACGTTCAATCTATTAACAAATAGCTACTAATTTTCGTATTTACGTTTAAAAAAAAAACTTTTATATATTAAACTTTACTCATTAATTATATATTTTTTATATTATTAAAAAGGCTTTATTAAGTAAAATACAGTGGCAAAGTCTACCAAACGCCGCGCCGCCATGTCGCGCCGTGTGGCCTGCAATCACGAAAAATGGGTATAAAGAAGGTGGGTGGAGAAGTGTGTAAAGCTAAAGATTTATCATTTTTAGAACCGCAAGTAAAATTAAAAAATATAAAGTGAAATATTCTTCAAAATATTTAATTTAAAATTTGTACATTATTTTTTTCTAAAAGCAATTACACACTTTTACGCATAATCCGGTACCGGTCGGTACCAAAAACAAATTAAATCAGTTGTGTAAACAAAATGCCAGTCAAAACGTCTCATCAAATTAGTGCGTTTCGTTTCACGCACATTTTTATTGGCTTATTTAAAAAATGTATCAATCCCGAAAATCCCGGGATTTATTGAATTTAATCCCGAAAATTTCGGGACTAAAATATGACCGGGATCCCGGGATCCCGAGATCCGGGATCCCGGGATCGAATCCTCTAGTCCCGCCGCCCGCGCCGCGCCACCTCGCGCATGCGCTGTTAAGCAGCTAGATGGCGTAGCTGAGACAAAAGGCAAGATAATAATAATACGCCATACGTTACCTTAAATAAATCTATAATAATATTTGAACGCAAATTTAATTTAGATACTTGTTAGTATTATAATTATAAGCAATTGCTTGAGTTCGAATCATTCGTTTATCATTAACTAGCCTTTATCGCGGCTTCGATCGCGTTCTAATAGTAGGGGAGCCCACGATGCTAAATGGGGATTTACTCGAGCGTCATAGAGACCTATTGGGTTGCAAAGCTTAAATGATAAGAAGAAAGAAATGTTATATGATATATACCTTTTATAGGTGTGGGAAGCGGCTATAGATTTTTAAATATGTAAAAAAAAAACTGTTGCATGGACATCCTCGAGCGCGTCAGATTTTTTAAGGGATTTCGATGTGACGCAAACGCGCGGCCATTTTCATAATGTGCAAAAAAATTCGCCATTTTGAAATACTCAAGCGCGTCAGATTAAGATATATATGGTTCATCTTTATATTCTAACGATTATCTAGAGGGATTCGCCTGATCTGACAAAAAAAATTAGAAAAACGGTTCGCCCTAAAGGCCATCCCTGCAACTTAATTTTAATTACTCGTTAATTCCATTCCTGGGCGCTTAAAATTGTACTTATGACATTTTTGAGCTCAAAATATAATTTATGTGATTTTTTGAGCTCGCTGAGTTCAAAGAAATAATATTTCTATGCATTTGAGCTCCCCCAGCTCAAAAGTCTGATAGAAGTTTCATAGAACACTATTTTTGGAATTTTCAAACCGCAATAACTTTTGATTGAATGAATCGATTTTTACGTGGTTGGTGGCATTCTACGCAGTTTTTTTAAGTCTCATAAAGAATTTCTAATTTTCAATTGGTCAAACTAGAAATTTCGGGGTAACTCCGAAAAAACATTTTTTCGGGTTTTTTTTCGTTCACGATATCTCTTGAACGAATCAACCGATTTTGACCAGCTTGGTGGCGATCGACGTGGTTTTTCAAGCTGAAGGGCGGATTAGTTTTTGAAGTTGATCGATAAAGCCATTTAAAGTTATTCCAAATAAACCAATTTCAAAAAAAAAATTTTTTTTTTGAGATTTTTCAAAATTTCTCAAAATCTATCGGTCTAAATCGGTTCAAATTTACAGGAAATCTAAGTTTGAGGGAACTCTTTAGAACGCCGTTTAGTTAAACCTTACTTTATTACCTCACCTTATTTTAAATAAACATCTGTTGATTTACAATATCTTAAGTCATAAAACAAATTACATCCTAATACCAAAAATACATTATTGAACCTATTAACTATTTTTGCGATTCCACATAAATTATATTAAAATAGCAAAAAAAGCCAAAACGTTGGAAACACGTTGTAAACAGTATGCCACGAACAAGTGTTTATGATCAGCTGTGATGGCGTCATGGCAGCAGAAACCAGAGTGGGGACGGAGTGACAGAGTAATACATAGAGAAAGAGTGAGAGAGGAATAGAAACGCGGAGAAAGAAACATAGGCATCACGCAGCTGCACGCATTTAACTTTATCGACGAATTTTTGTTATTTCGGCTTGCGGAAATCGTCAGATTATATATTTTTCGTTATTTTTGAATTATTTCCTATTAAAATAAAAAAAAATTAGCTACGCTCGAGAATGTCGAGATGACGTTATTTTTTACAACTTTGCTGCCCTCCCCTTTCTTAACGTGACTCTCAAATTGTCAGATTAGTTGAATATACACTTTTTAGGATGTAATTAACCCTCACCCTACCTTAATCTGACGCGAATTTCTGATGGTCAATTTTTTTTTACTAATCTGATCCTGTATCCTTCACGGGCGGTCTTATATATGGGGCTTATGTTTGGTGGAGGTACTTAACCGGGTACAAGGTATCCCCCTGTATAATAATCTGCCGCGCTTTAGTAAATCCCGAAATCCCCGCTTGGGCTCCCCTACCGTAAAGGCTGGAAACCAAATTCTTTCCGACTCGCGCGATATGTTACCACGCAGAGCAACTGGCGTGCCTCCTTCCTCACCACCGCCGTCTTGCACGCGGTGATCATTATTTTGTTGCGAAGTTACATTAAAACTGCTATTTCCTAAGACATTTATTGAAATCAAATGATGCCAAGAGCAATTATGTTCAGAATTAAATACTTGGGATGAATAACTTTTTTATTTAATATCATATTTATAAAACACCTTTGCAAATGATGCATTGTCTTATAACAAATTTAATAACCATAAAAAAGGCTATAACGAGTCAACCTTTAAAGATAGACATAATTATGCTATCGCAGACTTTTTTTGAAATTTTAAAGAGGAACAATTTCATCATACATGATTTTTGCACATCTTCAACCGGTTACGCAGAAGAGATGATCACGAGGGAGCGGCGAAGCCATGGTCATCTCTTCTGCGCCTGCCGCCCCTTGGAGCCTGCCGCCCTGGGCCATGGCCCCCTTGGCCCTAGGGTAAATACGCCCATGAGCGACAGGTTTCAGATCTGCAATTAACACACTAATAGTAATAGTGCAGAGTTAGAGAAGTAGGTAGAGCAGCAATTTAATGCCCTCAGTAACGTCGGCACTGCTCCTGATTTTACAGTATTGGGCTAGTAAAAGTAATTAATAATATTGTATCGTCTGTAATAAAATTAGACCATTTGGCGTTTTTAAAGTTTCAGAACTAAAATGAAAAATAATTACAAAATTTCTATATCATAATTAAAATATAATGATTTTTGTGAATTTTGGAAACTTAGGTGTAATCCTTCCCGGATGGCATGAACGCACGCTATTTCAAAAGGTATAATATACACCTGTCTTATTTCAGTGTGGTTCTTATTACCGTTTTTTTTTATTTCGAAATGAGTCAAGAGTAGCAAAATAACATACCTAATTTATTTTTATATATTTTATTCTTATCATAGCGAAGAAGATAATGACGATATAGTGCCCATAATTGAGCGCCATTCAACTCGCCTTCGAGAGCTATACGGTGACTTCTACGTCAGTGAATTAATATCCCGACATCCGGAATCCGAAAGAGTTCTACTTGTGTGTGAGGTTTGTTTGAAATCTTTAGTAGCTATAACAAAGCAAACACTCTTAGTTTAGTGTGTTCTTTAAAGAAAATAGTAGGTAATGGTATGTACCTAGGTAATATATATAAAACTTACTTACTTCCTGATTCAAAATTTTAAATTTCAACCATAATAAGAATAAAGAAAATCTTCGATAATAGTTTTGAAATATCTTTAGGATTCAAAATATTTTTTCACAAAACACAATCACACAACAAAATAAAATTTATTTTGTATACTAAATTTCAATATAGGCTTACTAAATAGGTAGATATAGACTAACTACATATGTATGACCTGACATAAAAAACGTAATTTACTTGTTTTCTTTAATATTTAGCATAAGGAACTAGCAGTGGGTGTTATGTGTTTCAATACGCAAATTAATTACGAAGCACTCGAAGAGAGCTTTGAGCTTTCTCCTTTCTCTGGTTTAAGGCACATAGAAAAGCCACCTAATCCTAAGCCGAGAGAGTTCGATTCAGAAACAAGGTATTAATATTATTACCGACTTATATTTCGTATTTTAAACTAAGGCAATATAAAGTTTTATATAGATAGTGTCATAGAACGAAACTTGAAGTATTTTAGTGTACAGTTCATTTTCATGAAAAAAATATAATAGTAGGTATCTAAACAAATAACAATTTGTATACCGAGAGATTTAAACAGTAAGTCTCGCTACTATTTTAGACTTTGACGTTTATTTTGCCGGACTCTATCTTAGTAAACAGCCTTATAGAGTCTAAAGCAAATAAAGTTTTATATAAATTTTAATTTGCTCAACAGCGTGTCTACTACAGCGGGCAATTTAGAATCGCATCTAGATTCAAATCCGGACATACCGTCAAAAGATAGCAAATCAAGGGTAAAATTATTATACTTTTTTAATATATTTACTGTATCTACAGTGTGCTGTTCAATGTGTACATATAAAAATGCCAATTCAATTTCTGTCGTTCTAAAGACTGCAATTAAGAGTGTATTGAATTTTTATTAATTTAGTATGAATTTTAGTCCCGGCCCTCTGTAAATATTACACTACTCATGACATGTTCTAGACTCTAGTATGTGTGTGTGACGTGTGAGCAAGATAAATTGCATTATATATTGTCTTACTCTTATAATAGATATCTATTATGAAACGAAGTCATAATTACTGAAAATTATAACGGTGACGATATTAATCTATAATATATAAGTATAATACAGGTACATACATAGGTAGGTACAGAGGCGGCCTTACCCATTGCGAGGCCCCGGGCCGCAGGTCTTTGCGAGGCCCTTTGTCCTTCGTGAAAAGTATGTGATGCAAAAGTAGGTCTGGTTGTTTGGTTTAGGTATTTGTCATGTTTGAGGAGAAATGTTTAAATTATAAAAATAAATAAAATTTGAGTTTTAAAATTGAAAGATTCACAAAACTAACAAATACAAAAATGATAAATTTCAAAATTGATGTTTGCGGCTTTTTTCTAAGACTAAATTCTTTAATTAAAGCACAATAATCCAACCCTAAGAAACCAATAAATGTTTTTCAATTTCAGCTGTATTTGTATTAAAAAATCTTATAATAATTGAAAGTTGCTCAACACGAGAAACGTCGCGAGTACAATCAAGACTAAATATAGAGTAATATTTAATATTTATTATTTTTTCAACAATTTGAGTCTTCACGTGACTTGCCATTTATTGTATGAGCTCATTTTGAATATTTTTTCCGATATAGTCGTCTTATCCTTTTCTTGGAACAGCTTTTCAAACCATTCCCTAAATTATTCCATTTTAACATGCAATCTTTGTGCTGTTGACTAGATTCATGAGAGTTTAGATAATCACCCAAGTGTTACCAATCACACACTCCTTGATTTGATCCAATCTTTGTATCTTTGTATCTAGCCCGAATATTCGACACAGAAGGAAGTAAACGGCATCCTTTGTTTGTAAAAAATCATCAGCGCCTGTTAAGCTTTTCACCGCTAACTAATGAATTTTTCAATTATGTTTTGAATGAATGAATTTTATATTTTACTTAACTAACTTTATTTTAAATTAACGTTGTGTTATAACCTTAATAAGCAATTAAGGATCAAAATCAAAAGTTTGAAATAAAAAAAATATAGTAAAAAAATCTATATTTTTAAAAATTTGCTTGGATTGTTGCGCGAGGCCCTGCAAGAGCGAGGCCCCGGGCGATTGCCCCGTTCGCCACCCCCTAAGGCCGCCCCTGGGTAGGTAGTTACATGACATCTATATATAATCTGGAGCCATATATTCTAAGCTTAGCTATGGAGGGATTTCTCTCCTCCATAAACCAACCCTTCATAAACCAAGAAGACTTGAATGAAATTGACATAATTACCTACTATGATGAAATAATATTCTTTAATATTTTTAATTACTGCTACTATTTTTTTACTGTGATTTATATAGAAAAGATAATAATATGCATAGTTTGTTTCAAATTTAATACGATCAGGTGACGTAGGTATTCGACGAGGCAGAATTAAAAGAAATTCATAAAGAACCAGACAGTAAGAGTCAAGAACCTGAACTACCTAATTCTCAGTTAGACATTCTGAAACTACTAGAGCACGAGGACTATGACTTAGAATATGATATCGTAAATATTGATACGGATTTATTGAGATTACCTCGTCTGTTTACTACTGAAGACTTAATAAAAGGACAAAGGTAATTTAAAATAATACATTGTATTTATTTACATATTATTTTAAAGGTGTACTCACTATAAAACCTAGATAATTCGATATGTAAATAGATTTGTATCAATTTAAATTCATTTTAAACATTGAATTATCAATATTTAAATTTTTCAAGGAGTTTCGTATGGTTTTTTAAACATATTATTTTTAGTACCTATATAAACTAACGTTTTTTGCTATTTTTAATTTTGTTTTGTTGATACTGTACCTACTGCTATGGGGTGCTTATTCTAAAATTACGATTGGGTCCTATTAAACGGTTCCAGATTCTGTGAAGAATTTGCTCAACATCGAAGAGAGTCAGTATTTGAAAATAAGTACCACGTTAAAGATACGCCGAAGAAAATTTGTAAGTGAAACATAAAATATATTTTCGTAGTACAAATAAGCAGGTGTGTCATTATAATTTTATTTTAGTTTGGATTTTATAACAAAAAAATCAGACCAAGTCATAAGATAATAATTTTGATATTTTTTATTTAAAATAATGCAAATTGATTATGAACAATAAGTTTTTATTTAATCAACCTTTTTGAACATCCTACTGCTGCGTCACGCACTACTGAGGTAACATTGCCTTTTTAGCTTTTAGCTAAGTATAAAGATAATTATGATATCAAAACGCACTTACCACCTTTTCAAACTCATTAAGTCTTTCAACTATTTTATTTTTTCAATAAATATGTAGTAAAAGCGAGCGTTAATGTTGCGGGTTCATCGCTCAAGCCCCCTGAACCTACGCGCTACTCAGGCCGACCTAATGCCTTCCTTTTGGAAATGTTCGCCATGCACCCTGATTTTGATGAAAGGTATTAAATAATAATTGGTTATTTATTTATTCATTACTAGATTATATTATATGTTAAGGTCATCTTAAATCGCACTTTCCTCAATAGGAGTTTATGCAAGAGCCGTGGGAAAAAGCAAAATATAAAAAAAATATTGGTTCATTTAAAGTTTTTTTCCGAATTTTTAAATTTTTATAATAATACTAAACGTTAGTTAACGAACTTATTTTTATTTGTGTCTCGGAATAGTTGTACATATTTAACATAATTGCTAAAATAACATCTTTTATTTTGTTATACTCAATCGTAAATAAACCATAGTCATTTTAATTAGGTACGGTTTCGATATGCTCGAAGCAGCTTATGAGCTTTTCCCCGACAAAGACTATTGTGTTATGTGCCTTCCTTCCAGTCACACGTGTTTTCCACTACTGGAACATTTTACGGTATTTTAAACCTGATTTCTGTTTTATTTTCATATAAAACTATCAAAATATCAAAATTTTAATAATTAAATAAGTTTTATTTCAGCTCGTCACTCCTTTTAGTTTCCGTGTGCGATTTATAAATGAAACGCTATATGTAGCGCACGTTAACTCTATTAGAGGGTAAGTCTAAGGAAAAATAAAGATTTCTATATAATTATCACTATACTAATTTGTATAATAGTAATAAGTATAATAACAGTTTCGGGTAATTTAATTAATTTATACATTTTTTTAATACTTTTAAATTTTAGCGATGTCAGAGTTCGTAAAGCCGAAGCTTACGATATAGTACATTTAAGCGCCGTACTGGAACACGCGCCAAGGAAACACAACTTGTTAGGGCTGTTAGAAAACAGTCTTCAGTCGCTAACGCTTTCCTCATTTGTTCTACTTAGTCAGAATCAACCCGTTGGAGTAGCTATTCTTGGGTAAATAGGTTTTAATTGATTTGGATGTAAGCGGTATGAAGTATACAGACGAATATATATAAAGATAAATAAAATCGAATTGTAAATTTTGTAATATCAAATTACAGCTTTTTACTAAATGAATACAGAAGTATATTATGTGGTACATACATATAAGAAAAATACATTTTTTAGTCTGTCACTCTGCAGTCAGGCAGTTTGTTTCGGCTAATCTCCGACGGCTTTTTATCCTTGGGAAATTCATTGACGCATACCACCTGTAGGAAACAGGTGGTTATGTGGGACTCACTGGTTAAGCCTAGGTACCTAAAGACCAACCCGAGTATAGCGAGAGCAAGTCACTAGTTTTATGATAAAATAAGTTTATAGTAGTAACAGTAAAATGTTAGTTAATGCTAAGGGATAATATTATAATATTTGTATGTTACTTTTGTATTTTAGACCTTTAGAAGATGTTACATCAATTAGAACACAATACGAATTGGAAGCTGAAGCTAGAAGGTCTGGGACAGATGCATCTGTAAGGTTTTATTTCAATAGAGTCTGTTTTCACAATATGCATTGATCCTGATAATCAGTTATTATCATAGCAAATTTGATCAAAATCTGTCAATTTGTTAAATTGTGATGCCGTCACAGACGGATAGACGAAAATATTAACAATCATAGTTTCAGCCTCTCTATCCTTAATAGTAACTATTAGTGGTATTTACATTCAGTCAGAATTTTAATGTATGTATAGATTTAAGCTACAGAAAAGCACGAATATAATGGTTGTATTTTACAACAGATTTTAGCTTGTGTAATGTCACCAATAATGGAACCTCACGGACGATGGTATATGCGAGAATTATTGCGTCATACCAAGTACACTACACTGTTTTGGCTTTGTCGACTTTTTGCCAAGGGAGATGCGGTAAATAAGTCTTAGATATATTTGTTTGGTTCGTAACATTTACTATATCCAGACCTGATCAACAGTTCTGTACGTCATAGTCGCTACTAGTGGGGACAGTATCTGTTAACGGTAGTAGGGGGAAGGAAGGCAAAACGGGCCCTGTAGGCAAAATGGCCTACCTTAATAACTTGTAATGCTACTTATGAATTTTTGATTTTAAAATGTTGGCCGCCATTTCCGTTTTGCCTTCCTTTTCACATACTTGGTATAATATTTTAAATTCTGTGTAGTATTGCCGATAAAACCTTTACTAGACCAGCAAAAGATTACCATCTTAGAGGTTAGATCATAGAAATATAGTAATAATTATTATATAAATACCGAAAAATCTTCATAGTAGTAAATATTGGTCATTGTATCATATGTCTTATAGTCTTGTATTAGGTAAATCACTATTTTTTTAGCGAGTCTATATTTTCTATGCTTTGATGCCTTATATTCCCGTTGTCATAACAACTATGTTGTTATTCTGAACATATTGTTTAAATTTTTTTGAAAAATGCCTTCTTCATATTATTTAGAGTAATTTTATAGAGCCCCAGTCGAAACCTCATGTCGTTGGCGAGTCATATGAAGCCGATACGTCCATGCCGCACAACGCCTTATTATATCGGAAATAAAAACTTGTATAAAAATGTAAAAGACATGTAAGTTATCATCTATCACACTGTATCAGCGTTTAAAAAACGCTGAAAACGAGGTAGGTAGTATGTAGGGAAATTGCATTAAACAATCACTTTTAGATCAATGATAATAACGGAAATTTTAATCCAAAATCCAGCCAGATACAGTTTAACTTTGCATACACATACATTCATTTTTTTCAGAGTTTAAATTTCTTCTTTAATACTTCTTTAGGAAATTATTTTGTTCATTTGAGACTTGACATGCGTAATAGCTAATTATACTAATATTCCGTTATTATATTTATAATGCAGAGCTACGCCATGTGCGTTATGGACCATAGAACGGCCGCTGACGAGCTTGCCAAAGGTCCATGTGAATAACAGCATCGTTGTTGTAGGCGCGAGTCGAACTGGACTTGCATTCTTAGAAACGTTGCTTTTAGGGTAAGTTTTTGTTGTACATACACCTGAAAATTTTATTTAGGATAAGCTTTTTCTAAAAAAAGAAACACATCGATAGTATTCTTTTAGAGACATCCTTATAATGATATACCATCGTCAACTTATAATAGCTAACCATAGCTGGGCACCGTTAAACAAATAATTAACTCGTTAATCGTTAATCCGTTACTTAAAAAAGTTAACTTCGTTAAACGGTAAAGCGTTACATTTTGAAAGATTTAACGCAAGTTAACGTTAATCGTTAATCCGTTAACACGTGATTGAAATTGTATTTTTATATCATTGCAACAACTAATAAAATAATAAATCAACTAATAAAATCTGTTGATTTGGGTTCTGTAACTTAAAAGCTTCTCAGCCTCTTATTTCGAGAAGGAGGGACCGGACTTTTCAGAGGCCCAGTTCAACGCCCTCAATACCCAGCTGTTTGGGACTCTACAAGAGCCACTTCGCTATCATGAGGCACCTATCTCTGGCCCTAGATAGACGCTGGACGTTCCTTTTTCATTTCTCCCAGTTCACCCCGATACTGATGGAAGCCGTCTCGACTTTCGGTAGGCTTTTGCCGAATGTCCGGGGCATTAAATCTCTTTGCCGGTTTTGAGATTGTGAGGTCCATGGCACTGTATGGTGCCCCCGTTTGGATCGACGCCCTCTCTGTCCCGAACGGGGTCCAATTGTGCAGTACGCAGCAAGTCTTGGCGGTGAAGGCAATAAGGGGATGACGCACGGTGTCCTTCTGGCGGGCGTTTCACCCTGGGTACTCGCCGAAGTGTACCAGTTTCGGGTGAGTGAGTGTGCGCTTGGGAAACTTCCAATGTCTTCCAATGACGGGATCCCTCCCGTCTAGCTGACGAGGCCATCATCCGGCGATGGAGGGAGCAACTGGTAAACCCAGAGGCTGGCCTGGCGAAAGTTGATGCAGTTCGTCCTGTTTCACTGGGTCAGGAGGCCCACACGGTGTCATGACTTTCAGACTGATGCAGATGCTTACCTGCCCGGCACGTGAACACGCACCGACTACCTTACCTACCAAACTTTACTTAGGTACCTGGTTTCGTTTTACTCGGCGCGACGTGGTGCTTGGTAAAGAGTAGATACTGGATTAACGATTAACGGACTTGAGAAAATGTAACGGAAGTTAACGAGTCCGTTAAGTTTTTTTTTGGTCAACTTAAAAGTTAATCGTTAATCGAAATGTTAACTTCATTAATTAACGATTAACGGATTAACGAGTTAATGCCCAGCTATGTAGCTAACTATACTAACTTATATATTATATCATTACAGTATATTTTTTTTTTGACTTGGTGGTTTAGTCTATCTTTAAATCCAAGTATTGGTATTTCAGAAATAAGCTTATTGTTTAACAATCACTACGAGTAGTTAATAAAGTACATTCATTAGAACAGTCGTCTTCTGACTTCTTAAGATAAGCTCCAAAATACCAAAATATGTAATTGTCATCCAAACTACAGGTTTCATACATTAATTCGTACATTCATTGTTTATTATTTCGAAACAAAAAGGTTACAATATGACGATGACAGTAGTAGTATAGTGGTAATGCGCTCGCTTAAATTTCTGAATGATGTGGGTTTAAATCCGGGTCTTCGCTTGTCTTACTGTGAAGGAAAATTTTTTTGGAAAAATTGTGAGGAAAACTGCATGTTTGTCTGTCAACTGAAGTCCGTCAACCCGTACACTTGGCCAGCGTGGTGGACTATGCCTGATCCCCTTCGTATAGAAGGGAGGCCCGTGTCCAGTAGTGGGACGTTAAATGACTGAATACATACAAGGTAAGTTAATAAATAATATACTATTCCAGTCCCGCATCAGAGTACCTAACATTCACCAACCTGACGCTAGTGTCGCGGCACGGACTGCCGGCGCGCGGCGGCGGCGGTCGCTACACCGACCGCTATCTGAAGAGCGTCCCCTTCTATTACTACGTCGACGTCATAACCGCGGTTATGGTCAAGATTGATAGGTTATTTTAATACTTTCTTTGAGTTGATACTTGACATTTCATAAATTTTTCGTCTATCCTGTCATTGCTGTAAAGCATTCGGAACATTAGAAAAAGGAAAATTAAAATAAACCGTAACAAATGCGAAGATTAGCCAAATTATTTACATGGAATGTCTATATTATGATGTATTCCGAAAATGTGGCCTGTGATTCTTCGGTATGTAGTCTTTGATAAGTACCTACCTATATAATAATAATAAATTTATTTTCTATTATCAGACTTCACTTTTTTTAATATCATAAAAAAGAATTTTCGATTTAACCGAATCACAGATGCTTTTTATTTTTATATCCGCAGCGTCATACAATATTTCTATCGAAGTCCAACACAATTTGTTTATCTATGTGTGTATGAAAAAATATGTAGAGAAAACAAAATATTGCTTTTTGATGGGTTTACTAAATAAGATATTCGTAACTCTACCAACGTAAAATAAAATTCGTCCGACAGTGGAAGCATACTTTTGTTATATGACTGTTCAAATTTGTCGTTAACATTTTTAATTAGTAATTTGGAACGAGTTAATATAACGGTTAATATAACAAAATGCTGCTGGATACTGTCTCTATACTATATTTTTTTAGTGTTACTTAGAAATTCAATTCTAAACTAGCAGAAAATGAACACAGAGCACACACATAATACGTAAATTGTTATTAAATTTTTATTATTATAGTTACATTCCTTTCTAAATAAAAATAAGTAACGATTTGTAAAAAATCAAGTTAAGAAACCATTTTTATATTATGTCTTGTATTAAAATTTGTTTTTTCTATAACACAGGAAGAAAAAATGTATACACCTAGACGATTGTGGTATTAAGTTTTACGACGAACTAATTTTGACCTGCGGTCAGCAGTTCCAACATCCTGATTATATGAAAGATGCTGTACAATTGGCTAAAGAAATTGAGTAAGATTTTTATACAAAAGCTAGCGTAAAATAAGTGATATCTTACTTGGAAACAAATAAATACTTTGATATTTTATAAGAATGGACTACAGATTACCCATTTATTTTAGATTAAAGCCTTTCAGGATGGTTATTGTGTTGGCTTTATTTCCAGGAAGGGTAAGCCTTGCGATAGAGTTCTAATGGATAACCCGACATATCAACCTGATAGTGTTCCTTTGTTGCCGGATTTACCAGATAACGTCATGATAATAAACAGTGTATACGAGGCTGACGTTTGTCTTAGAAAACTTATGCGAATGATATCTGATGCGAGTAAGCTATACATATGAATATAAAATTAGTCAAAATTTATTTTGCGAACACTACGTGCTTACAGCGCATAACTGAAATAGATTTTTGTGTTTATTTAAATAACTAAGACAGTCCAATCGTTATAGCACATTATGAGCCAATTCAAATCGATAAATAATTTCAGAGCATATTGTTTTGGTTTTATTGTATAACAAAATTAACTGATAACTATAGATAAAGGTGTTTAGAATTATTTCTTTAATATATTATGTAAGAAGTCTAAGGCTAATCACATATTATGCACTATTAGATCCCGTAAACTACATACATATAGCCACTACAAAGTTATAATAATTATTAACAACATATCATAATTTTTAATTATACTAAATATATATTTTCTCAATTGAAATGTTCGTGCATGCCTCAATATTTTCAGAGAAGACTAACCAATGCCTAAATACGGAAAATAAAGTGGTTGTGTACGGCGATTGTATAGAAGCGTATAGTTATATAGCGGCTTTACTAGAGCAAGGGATAAGTGCGGAAAACATTGATTTTGTAGAACCTTTTCCTCCAGAGGATACTACTGCTATGAGAGTTAATTGTTTCAATAATGAAACGGTAAATAATTAAACAATAAGAGTATGTTCATAAGAATATTTGTAATTTTTTTACAAATTAAAATTATCGTAAGACAAGGTTTTGTCTAACTTCATGAATAACTATTCAAAATTTATTTTATAACACATGGTATTAAAGAAAGTATAGATTATAGATAGATAGAAAGACTCGAAACTATAATTTTTAATAATTATATTAATAAGTACTCTACAGTTTACAATTTCTATTTTGAGTTTAGCTTTAAAGCTTACTGTTATTTTATACCAGCTTAATATATTTAGTGTTAAGTTGAAGCTAAGGGATTTATTTCTATTCTATGAATAGCTAAGTTTATTTATTTTATAATTCAGGTAGATGAAAGAGTTCAAGCAGGTCTGGAGAAATTAGGTATTAAAACGTACAAACAATGTTATTTCCACGGCTGGTCACTGCAGGGATCCCGCGTAGAGTTCCTCCGGCTGATGTCGCCATTACACGCTCTACATTTACCATGCTTTGCCTTATTTTATTATGGAGTTAAAGGGATTGATCTAAATGCTTTTAAAGGTTAACTTATGCATTTATTATTTAATTTAATATTTTATCTTTTACTTGTAAATATTTTACAGGACAAATAAAAGTGTAGATTTCCTTCCCTTAATTTTAAATAAAATATCTTATTTTTGTAGAGTTTTTTACCTATTTTCATAAATAATATACATATATACATAATTAATGGGGGTTAATAGCCATAAACGAATGTGGGCTGGTATACGACGGCGGCTTGGTAGTGGGTCCGCTGTTCGAGACCAACGACCCCAGCGTGCTCGGCGCGGGGCCGAGCGCGGCGTACTCGCGCCGCCTGCACGCGCCGCTACATGCACACAAGTATTACTGTTCTGAAGATGTAGGCGAAGCGGTTAGTAGGGAATAGTTTTTTTTTATGGTAAAAAGGGGGCAAACGGGCAGAAAACTCACCTGATGGGAAGTGATCACCTCCGCCCATGGACATCATGGCTTGCAGATGCGTTGCCGGCCTTTCAGGAAAGGGAGGGAGGGAGGAGGGAGGGAAGGAGAATGGGCCTCCCGGACTCTCACTCACCGGACGAAACGCGACAGCATAGCTGCCACTTCACGCCGGTCTTCTATGAGAGAGTGGTACTAGGTATACGGGGCGTACCGGCCCATTCGGCTGCTACCCGAAGGAAACAAGCATGGCACTACGACTTTGAGAGTATATTCTTTATTGCACAATAAAGTTACATAGAAAAAACATACATTGAGAGTGACGTGGACAAGGGTGGACTTATCTCTACAAGAGATCTCTTCCAATCAACCCATGTGCGTGAGAGATAATGTTAAGTAGCGGGTAAGAAAGAGAAGGCGCAGGGAGGAATGATAAAGAATATAAGTATATTAGCTAAAAAAAAGTGTAGTCAAATTTTGTTTTCAGATTTAAACACAGAATTTGATCACACGTTTGGCTTAGTTTGTAGTCACTTTGTACTTGCTACGCCCAGTGGTCGTTGGTTCAAATACCGCTGGGAGCATCATTTGTGTGATGAGCACAATTGTTTGTACTCCAGTCATGGGATAGTTTATATTTATAGTAATAATATTTTTTTATTAGCCAGTTATAATTGACGATGTGATTGTTAATAGTATACACAACAGCCAACATGATCTACATTCTACATTAATATCATTGTATTAGTAGCTATGATACCTATTTTGACGACACGTTTGGCTCAGTGGGTAGTGACCCTGCTTTCTGCGCCAGCGGTCGCGGGTTCGAGTCCCGCTTGGGCATACATTTGTTGAGCACGAATGTTTGTACTCCAGTCATGGATGTTTATATTTATAATATGTATGTATTTAAACTTATATATGTGTAGTATATCAACCATCTAGTATCCATAACACAAGGCTCGTACCTTATCGTGGAACTAGATAGTGCTGTGTGTAAATTTCCCAACATATTTATTTATTTATTTATTTACACACCGGAGAAATGATGACAAGTTTTCATCCTTAAAAAATATAATTCGAAAAATAAAGGTAGCCATAGTACTTATGTTCTGGTGTCATATTTCTATTGTAGTATTTTGTAGCTTTTATTATTTATTTATTCAGATAATGTATTAAAAAAAATTGTATAAATTTATTATTTTCTTTTGCAGCTTGCTCACCTTCTGTTGCGTAAGATGGATCCGTTCGTAAATGAAAAAGCTCCCACAAATGTTGTTTCTGACATCATACCACGATGTAGTTCCAGCTTGCTTGCGTAAATAAAAGTTAACTTTCTAGATAGAAATTATTTTGTAATAACAATAGTTTCGCCTTTTTAACGTCCCACTGTTGGCCGACAGTCCCTGCTTAAATAGAGAGATCAAACCAAATTCCAATACACAGTGTATTGGATAACGATTTGATAGATTTCACATGCTTTTTCAAAATTAGATGCAGACATATATGCAAGTTAGATTCTCACTTAGAGCTTTCGAGTTTGATACCTTTAAGCACAACTACCAATTTACGTTAAGAAAAATGAATATCTTAATCTCCAGGCGATCCTATTGCTGTTCTAATATTATTCATTTAATAAATGAAGTAAATAAAAGATTCTACAATACATAAATAATAATGCTATTTTAAATGTCCATGCCATTTTTTATGTCCTTACATATTTATTTATTTATGTTAAGCAAATTATAACTTTAAGATTTATAAAATCGAAAAATATTACAGATGCAAAAGTTCTCATGCAAGTATTCCAAGAACAGGATGCCTTTCTATTAGCATGGCTAAAGGGTAAATAAGATTTAGGTGTTATAAAATGATATTACATTTATGTACATACATAATGTATTAGACTTTGATATTCAATAGTGTATTTATGATTGTGTTCTTTAAAACTTATTTAAATAGATCATAAAAAAAAAGAAACTTAATAATACGTTGTTTTAGACTAGTTCTAGTAGACTTTTCAAATAATTTATTCTAAGTAATAAATAAACTTATAATATCCACAATAACGAACTACAGTCGATGGCAGCCAGTAATGAAGTTCTCCTCCCCACTGGTGCGCTCGGCCACGCTGCCCGGCCCGCGCTACTACATGCAGCTACGTCGCCCCGGCAAGGAAGTGCCGATGGCTGTGCAACTATTACTACCGGATCAGGTAGTATCTTTAATAATCTAGACCTATAAATAAAATTGAAGTGTCTGTTTGTAATTTAAATTTACCAGCTTTTGTACTTATATCAAATAATCTTTTGTCTGTATGTCTGTCTAGTTCTGGCTAATCTGTGGCTCAGTTGGTAGTGCGGTAGTTGCTTTCTGCGCCAGCGGTCGCGGGTTCGAGTCCCGCTGGGGGCATTAATTTGTTGAGCACGAATGTTTGTACTCCAGTCATGATGTTCATATTTATAATATGTATGTATTTAAAATTTATATATGTGTAGTATATCAACTATCTGGTATCCGAAACACAAGCCTCGTAGCTTACCACGGCGCTAGATGGCATTGTTGTAATAATGTCCCAATATATTTTTTTATTTAAAACGGCTGGATCAATTTTGACGGTACTTTCACTCGCGCTATAAGTAGTAACTTAGGCTACTACTTTTGTTTTGGAAATTTATTTAGTTTTATCACAAAACGGATTTTAGTGCTACTAACTTTAAATTTGGCACTAGGCACAAACCCGAGTGAAGCGAGAGTGAGTTGCTAGTCTATATAAATAAAATGATAGAGGTCTGCAGTCATGGGAGAGACTCTACTTATTAAAATTATATTTATTAAAATTCTTTAAACAGGGCCATACTCTAATAACGGATAAGGATCAAAACTACTTCAGACTTCAAATAAATGCATTACATTGCATCGAGTCTATCACCTGTTTGTCTAAGAAATCGTTCTCAAGTGAAACGTTAACACAATTGTATGGGAAGCATGAGGCGTATTTTAATAATCTCCTTGCGAGGTTTAATGTTAGTATAACTTACAGATTATTGTAATACTGTTCTTATACCTACTATTTATTGTTTTTAGACTTATAGAATTTATAGAAAATGAATAAAAAAGCATTTGTTAGATAATTGCGTGAAACAAGCGTTAAGTCTTTATGGAATAAATATTAATCGGTGAATTCTTATTAATTTCAGGCTAGTTTAATAAGTGATTTATACGAATATTTCACGCAACCCTGGATAGCAGCTCTATATCAGGAGCCATTTGGCACTCTATTGTTTGATATTTATGAACAGGTCGGAAATACGGTACGAGTTCGGATTTATATAAAACTTATGGTCATAAAAATAATATTTACCATAGTATTTATATAAGAAAAACACTCTTTTCATCGTTAGGATTTAGTTTTAGGATTTAAATTAATTAGGATTCAAAGTGATTTTTAAGTAATAAGTGATCCAACTTCGCTCCGTTATAACGGTTTGTCTAGATTTCTTAGAGGTGTGATATTTTCCCGCACTATAAGGTTTTATATGAAGTTCAATCAAAACCTGTACAATGTTTTTTTCGTGATCACAGAGACAGACAGACAAAAATGCTAAAAATATAGATTCGGCCACTGAATCGATAGTAATTACTATTTCAAAAAGTTTATAAATCTCAGTTAAATGTTTATTATATTTATTTGATTTCCTTTTCAGGTGTACGATGTAATTAAAACGAAATATAATGAATTTTACGCTAAAAGCAAAATTGAGGGATCTTTCCAAGAACCCTTATCTGAAGCCTTTATTTCGCATGAAAGTGGTTGTAAAGTACGATGGTTTATTCAATTATACTGTAATAAGATATTTTCCTTCTACATGTACCTAATACATAAATTAGAAAACGTTCAGGGAGATATATTTTTTATATTATATTGCTTGGTATGATTTTGTAGCTTGTTCCTTAGTTTTCTGTTTATAGAGATAGTATTTTGGAAAATCAGTTAAAATATTTGGACAATGTACTTAAATAATATTCTTTCTTACTTCTTACTCTTCTAAAAGAATGTACGTCATTACTGTGAGCTATCTTAAACTAAATGAAATGTAGTAATTATTTTTTTAATATTTTAGGAGTGTGGCCAAAACGAAAAGCTGCATCATGAAGCGGCTATTTTCTGGAAGGTTGTTGGTGGAGAGAGCATCGTTTGCGCTAATCTTACAAGATTTCTTAATAAGAATGTAATAACCAATCCCCATTACGCGATACCGGAACAAGAGCTTCCATAGAAGCCCTTGTTTCGGCAACATAGTAAACTATACGAAAGTACAGTACCTACTGGATTTTTCAATAAAAAAACTTTAAATGCATAATTGAAAGATTTTGTGTTTCATTTATAACCTTTCCAAAACTTCAAATTCAGTGGGCATACGTCGTATGTTTAGATATAAGTAGGTTAAAGGCTGATTATAAAATTTTCCAATAGTTCACTTTTTCTGAATAATGTAAAATAACGCAAAAGTACATTTTAGACAATTTATTTAATTTTACACATTTTTGTTATTAGACAAGTTTCCTTACAAATAATATTTACATAGAAATGCACACTGCACAGGTGGCCTTCAAATGACAACGAATTTCACTATGGTTTTCGTTTACTGTACAAAGTTGAAATGATAAATACAATGCTATTATTTATATAAAACTACCATTTCAAGTAACTGACTAGCATCGACAAATGGCGCGGGCGTATTAAGGCGTCTCACAAACTGGCGATTCAAACGCACTCTTTATTTGATTAAAATATTCTTATAATTATTTTTAAGGTTTATTATTTTAAAATTTACTGGCTTTGAAATTAATGTTATGTTATAATAAAGGCTTTAAATGTCGAAATTAGCGCAGATAAAAACTTTTAATTATAAACTACCAGAAATAAAAAAAACAATTTATTTCATGTTATTTTTTTGCTTGTATCGAAATTGCCAGTTTGAAAGTTATTTGATAATATGTAATTGGCCTCTTAATATTACAATTGGACTAAATAATAATTTAATATTATAATATCGTTGAGCTCTTAACACCTTAAAAGTATCATGCAAACGGCTTAATATTTACACCGACTGTATGGCAATTATTAAAAACTTAGTTCATGTATTTTTGAAAGCTCCTTCCATAAATTATTTTTTATCTATACATTTTTGTAATTCTTATTTATGACGACTCAAAAATTGAGAATGAGATGTTTTGACTTTTGATTAATGAAACGATATTTTAAATAAAAATGTATATAAGGAAGCATTTGTACATTTGGATCCATTATTAGAGGAGCTATCAAAATTATCTTAATATTAACTCACATAACCAATACAACAATCAGGAAAATATTATACCTATACTTATTATTTAATCAATTTAAAATGGCTGTACAATATGACTAGAATACACAATATACGTTTAGAGGGAAACAATTGTTTCTTATTAAATTAAAATTTTATTTTGTACCTATACATAGTTTTAAGTACGTTTTTGACGTACTAAAGTCATTGATAACAAATGAGAATAATATACAATCGAAGTATTTTCAATGTTGCTCTTACTCATTTTACCATAATTTGTCCTTGTCCGGAGTCCTTAAATTTTAGCGTTTTTACCAAAAACAGAAAATGGTGACGAAAACACATACAGATTATCATTTTGTACATTTCTTCAATATTTTTGTTTCTAGTAATTAAACTCTATTAAATAACAAAATATCAACTAAGTAATATTAATAAAAAATAATTATATAACTCAAATTCAAAATATAATTCCAAAGAACTCGTACGACGCTAATAAATCATGATAAATTAGATTCGTAAGAGAGCTTAGAAATCTTCCACATATTTTAAAAGGTTTAATGCTAGTAATCTGGGAAAAACTTCTTAACTAGTTCGAAATGTATAAAACTAACATGTACCAATAATTAACTGACCAGTTTTAATTTTTTAGGAGTTTTTAATATACATACAAGTACGCCTTTATTTAATTTCAGAATATCGTTTTGTATCATTTGCGTAGGTAATATTGTTTCGCAGTTGTTTCCTTAAAACAACATTTTTTTTCAATCTCTAATGGCTTAAAGGAGATTTGTTTAAGCCTCGAAAGTTTTATATAAATTTCATGATATTAAAACTATAAATTGTTATTAAACCAAAAAGTTTAATTAGCTGATGATAATATTTATCATTCTACAAATTTGCCAAGCATACTTGGACAATAGTGAATAATAAAAAGTATTCGCATTGTCATGCAAAACGGTCAATAAAAAACGGCCATGTATGCGGTAAGCCTTACCCATACAAACGACTACGGCGGCGCGTAGTCGTGCGACGCCGGCGAGTAGTCGGCGCCGTGTAGCAATGATTAGGTCTGGTACTGCAGCATGGGGGCTGCCGCGAGGTTCGCGTGGTGCCCGCTGTTCATTCGTAGCGCGGAGAGCGATTTGTTGTACCATTCGTCCTCCGCGCTCATACCTTGTTATATAAAAAAAGTTATTATTTTACAATTAATTACATTATTGACAAAATAATAATCAATATTAAGCTCTTCAACTAATTCCATCACTACTATATTTGGCTAAAGCCCGATTTCAGCGATAACATCTCTTCTGTGAGAAAAGAGAATATAAAGTATATAAAAATTATTATTGCTTTTAAATATTTTTCATTTTCAATTACAGTTCTCTTTTTGACTTAGTCGACACATTTATTCCAATGCAAAACAAATTAACTTTACCCTAATTGCAAGCTCAAGTCACTTGTTCAAGCTTGTTTTATATTTTGTGAAAATTTTCCATGTACGAAAATGATATGGCTAATCGTATAGCCAAGATAAAGGCAGGCGAGCGGAGCAGTTACCCTTACCAGCTTTACCGCATAGTGATAGACATAAATGTACTCGAGCCGGAGGGTTGTGAAGGTACAAGCGACCCTCGCGTTTTCTCAAGATGCAATCTCGCCGCAGGAAATAAGATATTTGCGAAGACGCCGCGAGGACGCCCGCCAAAGTAAATGTAGTGGAAATTTTCTTATTAGAATATCTTCGGTACGATGCCTTTCTCCATTACTTGGACGTTTTTTCTACGCAGAAATCCGGCTCGCGGCATTTTAACTTTCACGCTTTGCCGCGTTATACTTTATAAGAACGTATTCGTTTATTTTTTATAATTTTTACGATTTTTGAATTTATTTCAAATTAAGATATGTTCAGAATATGTAAAGAATATATGTTGCTAAAATTTCAGGCGGTCGGATAAGACGGGGAAATATCAAAATATTTCCATTAAAACTTAATGCATACGAAACGTATCTTAAATATATTCTGTACAAGTTAGACGTCTTGAGTTGAGCTGAGATTTATAATCTCCGGCCGCAAACTCAAGGATCATTGAATTAGTGATACGAGTAGGTATAGCGTCTTCAACTGACTGATATATGTAAATACATAATTTACTAACGGAAATATCTTAAACTAATTTTCAGGTAATTATTTCATGTAGATAGCTATCGTTTTAACTTTAGTTCACGGACGTGACAGTGAACTTACAGTGTTACCTACAATTAAAGCATTTCCTAAAGCTCTATGTTGAAAAGTCAGTACAAAATTTCTTACGATAATAAAAGATAAATTATGAAAAGTAATATCTTCAACCGAGTTTAATGGCCGTTAGTCCTCTTTGATGAAGCTATGACAAAACACTTTGCAGAGAACAAAAGAAAGAATTTCCACGACTTTAACAAATTCTAATTAAGTTTTTTTCCGTCTCGAGATCATCTGGAAGAACTTAGTCGTGGCTAGCAAAGAGCAAGTTTTCTCATTATTATAAGGGATATTTGTATAAAAACGAGGCTGCGATCATCCGGATCCCGCAACTTTATAATTGCCTTGACGGTTCTAATAGAAAGTTGATGAAAGCTGCCGCGCGCGTCTACCGCTTCTTGTTTTACATTTCAAACTTACATCTTAGTTGCTACTCGACTTAATTTAGTATTATTCATCACGTTAGCTGCTAGGAATCATGAAATAATAATGTTTTGTAACGAACGCTAGCTTTTGTAAAACTTAAAATACGTAGGTAAAAATTTATTTATTATTCAAAATAGTTGCTGTGGTGTTTGTCAATAACCATTCATTTTGGTATAGCTAATTGGACTTAAAATATTAATTACATATACAAAGTAAATACAAGTACTATTAAAAAATGAAAAACGAATAGTCTGATTTTAACATAAACAAAGCTTTGTAACTATTTTTTTACGAAATGCATATGCAACTATATGTATACGCTACAGGAAACACAAACTAAAACACAATTTTTAACATTTTGTCTGTCTGTTGTTGTTCGTGACGAGACTTTTACTGGCAGATAGTTGATATTATAAGTTGTAACTATGCCTACTTTTATTTCAGAAAAGAATGATGGTTTCACTCAAAAAAAAAACAAAACGTACCTAGAGTCCTAAAGTCTCTAGTTCTATTATAAACATACTAAAGATAGAATTTCCTAACATTACGGGCTGTGTTAATATTACCTTTAACAACATTACAATACATATAATGTATCTAAATATGTAAATATTTAAAAAATTGAGATTTAGTAGCGGTTCTTCTTAATAATCTATCTGGTCTTTTTAATACCTAGTTTGATAAGTTGAATTTGGTGTGTTATGTTTGGAATATAAAGTAGAAAGCATGTACTGGTATTGTCTTATATATTGTCCTATATATTGTATAATAACTAAGAACTAAATTAATATATTGCATTAACGCAAAGGCAAGCTGTAGTTAAGCAAAAAACATAATTTAAACTCACCCATAGTATCCTGTCGCATGCCGACGGCAGTCATATTCGCGCTGTGGCCCATAGAGAAACCTTGCGGCATTGGGTACGAGCCGCCGCCCATTTGCGACAAAGAAAATATGTCCTTTTGCAGCTCTTCATAGCTGCCGTGGTGCTGAAAAATGGACTATTGTTAGAAACCATTATTTTTTTAAACGATATATTACATCTTATGTTTAAAAAAAGTAATGTGATCTTTTTTATTTGTACGCTCTCTTATTTTAGTGATTCGTAGACGCTTCGTAGTAGTACGTTTATATTTTAAAAGTAACAGGAAAAATGCAATGTGGTTTAAGTTGAAGCTTCAACTTTTCGTATCAATGTTATCGGAGACATATCATATACTTATTACTCGTATAGCAATGGAGATCCTGGACGAATACAGCAATATTTTTATCGACTTTTTATATTTATATATATGTATATGTTTATTTTTAAGAATAATTACTCTTTTAGAACTAAAAATTAGATTTCTTTTAGAACGAAAATTTCTTTTAGAACTATAATAGAGGTAAAGATGATAAAGAAAGTAATATCGATCCAAAGACTTGTACAGTGTTTTTTTTATTTATATTTACATATTACAATACTTAGATGTTTTATGTAGGTATATTCTAGTAATACTTTTTGGTAAAATTTGTCTGAACGCGCCGCGGTTGTAATTTATAACGATCAACACTTCACTAATGGGTAAAGCGACGGTTGATGAAAATATTAAAACCACTCCATTACCACCACGTTGGAAAATAATTTTTAAGTATCATTATACCTTATATATCTTGCATAAGTTTAACGTTTTTATTGCTGGATAATTAACGGTTTTAAATCAATCTTAACAAGTAAGTATTTCCGGTAGTGAAATATAAGAATTACCTACTTGATGCAAATTCAGTTACGTATTCGATTACAACCAAATCTAAAACAAAATAAAATTTGAAAGTGCTTAATACATTGTTTGTTTTTATATCTACATTTATTGATGTTTATCAGTACAGACTGATGCCTGCCTTTAGCCTTAGGTGAACGAACGGCTGCGGCTAGGCCGACGGAAAAGAAATCTTGTACAAACTTAATCAATTCTATGTTGGTGGGCTGTTAATTTTGGTGAAGTCTATAAGAATTTTCAATTATAAGAAGTTTTAAGAGGTTTACTAATAAATTTATTAAGTAAGTATTTAATGTTAGTTTGTTGTTGAGACAATAATTTATTAAAAATTAATTGTATTTGACGATGTCGTTACAGAGGGCTGTTATTATGATTTTAAAATGCAGTTAAGTAAAATATTAAGAAAAAGTGTGCAGAATACGCATGACTCTTAAAATATATACACATTACACACCTACACATTTACATGTAATTATCTATTCCTACTCTATAATATAAATAATAAATAAAATATGAAGAAATATTTAGAGTATTCGATGTACAATTAGGCTTAACTAAATTTTTACTTGCCCCATACAAATACTATTTCAGCACTTATTTTATTATCATTCGTGTTACATAACTACTATAAAATAATTCTAATGTAATCATCTAAAACTGATCATACATTTGAAACAATTCCCAATTTTACAAAGAACATATGATATGAACGTGGATCGCTCGTTAGCATGCGGCGCTAATCAGTCGCTCTGATTACGCCGTAATGAGATTGCGTCATTGCGCGGTCGCCGAAAATAATGCAAATACCGATGTTGCAGTTTGCGCTCGGACAATGCACTCGTTATCGTGCCGATATCCGATGGCCCTTGAATCTACAGAGCGAAATTTAAATTGGTTTGTTCTATTAATGAACATATTTTTAAAATTGTAATAAAATGGCAAGAAATTCTAGTATCTCATTGCTTTTTTTATTGTGTTTACTATTAGCTTGAAAGTATTTAATGTTTTGGTATTAAATTAAGACTTAAATGTCTTTTTTATAACAAGAAAACTTTGATTACATTAAAATTGTATTCGAGGGCAGCAGAAAGTTTTTTTTAAATAAAATTTGCAGTTTTTATCCTTAATAATGCAGTTTTAACTAAAAGTTACCGTCAAAAATAGTGTCAACCTATTAAGAGTTTTGACTGTAACACTGTTGGTAACAATACAACTCGTTATGGTGCCCATATGATAGATTGAAAATCAGAAACAACATTGTTTCAGAATATAGGGACGCTTAGTCTTTTAGATAAAAAAGTTATTTGATTGTAGACGAATAATGTTTATACTTACCTGTAATGCTTAATGTTGTGTTCCTTACAAAAACTATCGACTCAATAATTATACCTAACAACATAAAATGAACATCACTACATAGTATAAAACAAAGTCGCTTTCTCTGTCCCTATATCCCTATGTAGCTACGCTTAAATCTTTAAAACTACGCAGCGGATTTTGATGCGGTTTTTTAACAGATAGAGTGATTCAAGAGGAAGGTTTATATGCATAACTAGCGGATCCCGCGGCTTTGCCTGTGCTAAATCTATAAAATGAATATGTCTAATATATAAAATGAATATACAGTACGCTTCTCAAATTACTTGGTCGATCTTAAGCTTTTCATATTAAGTTATGTTGCTATTTAAAAACATTTACCTGTGGATATCTATTGATAGTGTTAGGATGAGGGTATGGTTGGTAGCCTCTGTAGCCCTGGATATTCCTCATCATGCCGTTGCAGCCCGGCAACACTGCTGGTGCAAGCGCTTTCTGCAACTGCTTCTCTTGCTTACGATATTTCGCCCGGCGGTTTTGAAACCACACCTGTATTACAAAATATATTAGTACATTCTGTTACAGTACAGTTTTTCTACTTTTAAATAAATACTTAACATTTTAAGTCTTATTGTAAACCTATCTGAAAATATATTAGTTTGTATGTATATAAAATATAGTTGTATAGCAATTTCGGGTTTCATGGGAAAATTAAAACGTATATTTTAATATACGATAGTATATTAAAGGTTAACAATACAGTATTTAAAAGTATTTTTTTTTCAATCGCATGTTTTAATTTGAAGGGAGGAAAATATTATTTGAGCCCTCTTTACATATTTTCAATTTGTTATTGTACCCAGAAGGACCCGCTATAGTAATAATATTATATGTACACTTTCGAAATATCTATAACGAATATATTTTTTAAATAATAACATTAACAATTCAATAAAATCTAGAATTTAAGTTTTTCACGGTACACATACGCTTGCACATACATAGGTACTTATGTGAATAATAGGCAACTGACGAACATGTTATGTCCTACAACAAAGTACCAAACATCGTGTCGACCCATAATCTGTGTTGTCAACGGGAATGAGGCGTGCGTACTTTGATATGGTGATTACAGCTGATTACAGCGCGAGGGAGAGGGCAAGGGCGACGCCCTCCGGACGCACTCCCCATAAATAAACCGATACATACCTACCCACAATTTGCAACTAGTAATTTGGACTCTAAACCTAATGTAATACGAGCTATATATTATAAATAAGCAATACATAGAATAGGGTAAAGGAACATGGGGGATATTAGTTTTTTCGTAAAGCAATTCGACATCCGTCCCTCGCCGCGCGCGTTGTGATGAAAAACGAAGCAATTTCCGAGCTTTTTAAGAGCGATCTGTTACAATCGCTTATTGGATATCTTCAAGTTGAAATGAGCATTTACTTCACTATTAAAACTTTCTAAATCAATGCGGCGTGTCTCTTTTACCATTTTTATTCAACAAATGTGTTTATGGTGTGAAATCATGCCACCACATAATTTATATTACCTATATGAAATTCTTCTTTTAATAATAATTAATGTGGATTAGGCAAAAATTAAAACAATTTTTTAATCAATTTTTAGATTTCATCATTACTTAGTACCTATATTTTTTTTAAGTATGACTTTTCATGTAATTTAAGTACATATTTCCTGTGTAAAAGCGTAATATTTAAAATAACTTTTAATGTTTTTATTAATATTTGATACTCCTAAGCGTACAATAAAAGAGAGATTAATAAGTCAATATGAAGTACCTAAAAATATAGTTTAATATAAATTTAAGCTAAGTATTCACCAAAAATCAGTCTCGAAAGAATATAAAAGATTTTGTAGAACTTTAACAATTTTATAAATAATTTATAAGCACGCTTTAACATCGAGATCAAATTCATTAAATGTCTGGAAGACATTTCGAATAAAAAACCTATGTACCCGAGCGGCATGTTATCCGAAGAAAATGGTCTATCTGAAAAAGCACGGATCCAACAAAACATTTTCTTATTTCCAATTGTAGAATTCATTTGAGGGCAGAGACAATGTCGAGAGGCGCGCGGGGAGGATGAGCGGCTAACTTCGTTACGGATCCATTTGATGGGATTGCAATGCCTCAGGGGCCACCCTCCGTCACCCACCCCCGCTCGCCCGACGATGTTGTATTTTTATATCGAAATTTCCTCTAGGAGGGAACTCGACGTCGCTGTCGTCTTTAACGTTTACATTCTTATGTAGCGTCGCCCGAACGTTAATAGCCTCCTACGAAGCGCGTGCACGAATGTAGGTACCTACCCCAGTGTAGGCACCACCGCCAGTAACTACGTGTACTGGCACTTTGAAATACACTGCGTGCGTATATTTCACGAGCTTTTAACGGCAGAACGCAAAAATCTTTATATAATGTAATTTTGTTGTACCTTTTATATTTTAAGTAGTTGTAAGAAGGATAGTTAAAGGAATCGCGTTTAAATAAATAATAAATCTTTATCTTAAATAAACCACGATGTTGAAATTCTTATTATAACTTCTAACAAAAATTAAAACTTTATTGAACTGACAATACTTAGCAAAGTATTTAAATTCAAATTCAAAAGTCTTGTTCGGAAAAAAATATCTAAAGCATCGAATTAGGTGCTCCTGGGACAAATCAATAGTGTGTCTCGAGGGATTGAGCAATTTTAAAACTGAGATAAGGATCTCTCGCGAGTGACTGTAAGCATTTCGTATTCATACGGCCGAGGACGACAGATGGCGCTTTAATTCAATCCGCCTCCGGCCTACGCTTCAAATTAAATTATTCGAGTATTCGCGCATCATTGATATTTCGACAATTCTACTCAAGAAAGGAATAAAATCGACGGGTTGCGAGTATCTTAACTAATAGGAATATATGAATGCTAAAGTTAGGACAATATAACATATTATTATGTTTACTTATAATAGCTACTTAAATAATGAATTAATAACATAAATTTTTTGTATGTTTTTAATTCATTATTTTAGTAGCCGTAATAAGTAAACATAATAATATGTTGTCTTAAATTTTTATTTTCAATTGAAATATAATCTCTACCTGTATTCTCGCTTCATTGAGCTTTGTTGTCCTTGCGAGCTCCTCCCTGCAGTATATGTCTGGATAGTGAGATTTTGCAAACGCTGCCTCTAATTCCGCTAGTTGTTCCTATTGAAATAATAAAAAAAATGTTTTAATAACATTTTTTTAAATAAATATTTATTTAAATTCTGATACCGAATTCATACATGCAAGCTAACAAATAAAACGTTTTATATAAAATCGCTTTTTAAAAGATTTTTATGATTTCTTTTGTGAGGGTTTGAAATCGAGCTTCAAATATATACATAAACGATTACATGAGCAAAACAAGTTTTTAATAGTGCTCATTATTTTTAATAATAAAGACTAAATAATTATAATCAAATTATTATTATTTGCCATTATTTAAGTTCATTAGCTTAACCAGTAGCGAATAATTGACGTATTTTGTTTTTTTTTATTTTTACGTTAAATCATGCCCTCAACGATTTAATATTAACTTAAAAGTAATATGTGTTTTCAAACAATTTTTTTTGTACACATGGTAACACTGTAATAGTACTTAATATTATATTCACAAGTATCATGAACATAATACATTGATGACTAATGTTACCTGAGTAAACGTAGTTCTGTGTCGTCGTCTCGCGGGTGTGGGACAGGAAGCTGTTGTGGGCGTGTGACCCGCATGTTGAGGACCAAGCGAAGGGGACAGTGCTGACGTGCCTCCTGACGTGCTTGTCCCACCAGGCTCTGGCTTCAATTTTTTGAAAGCTCCCTCTGCTATTAATAAAAATAAATATAATTTTATTAATCTTACATAATCTTGTGCAATTTAACTTTAATATATCTTTACTCGAGTATTAAATTATTATTTATTTTTGAGTATATCTGACAAGAAAAGACGTTTTATTCCTTGCTTCTTATTGATACAGTGTGAATTTTTGTTTTAAATTTTACAATTCTTTTGCTATCACGTACAAGTAGTTTTAATGACTTAACTAATTTAGATCCACATTATCGAATATTATTATGTCAATTAGAAACTTTAGTCGTCATATATTTTACGAAAGTAACAGTTCTGTTCATCATGAATTATGTTATAAGAATATTGGCTATTTATTTCATTTCAGGTAGGTACGAATTTATTATTTTTAGATAACTATCATCAAAGTAACTTAAAATTATACATTTTAATTCTAAACATTTAAAATTTTGAATTATATTATAAATATGGCAACATTATTTACTTATTTTTAGCTACTATAATTATAATTATCACATTTTTTTATAATATTTGTTAAAATAATATTATATAGTGTTGCTATTATTAAAATAGAATATGTATAATGTAGAATTTTAAGGTACCTACTTTAATGCCGTCTTGAATTTTTTGTAAATTGGGGATAGGCACTGTAACCAGTATATAACCCCCTGAGACGTCTAATACCTTAGTCTCTCTCGTGACCATGGTTGCTGTAAAGCATTCGAAACGTCCGTCGGGAACCAAAAATCATAATAAATCCGCGACAAAATCCGAAAAGATAGTTTCATTTATATGGAGTGTCTGTTTTTAATTTCAAATTAACAGCTTTTCACTATATGCATATGAAAGTATATACGATACTAGCAAAAAAAACGATGTTTAAAATTTTTGTCTGTCTGTCTGTTTGTTCCGGCTAATCTCTGAAACGGCTGGACCAATTTTGACGGTACTTTCACTCACAGATTGACAACTTTTTAACCGACTTAAAAAGGAGGAGTTAGAAATACTTATTTTAACTAGTGGAACCCGTGGCATCGCTGACACTAAACCTAGGGACGAACCCGAGCAAATCGAGGGTGAGTCGCTGGTATTAATTAAAAATCCATCATAAGGTGCATAATAACTACTACTTGTAGGTCGGTGTAAGTTATTAGCTAATAATTTAGAAGAATAGAGACACATTAAGTAGTATGTGAAATAACAAATTAATTTATAATTACATTACAAAGTTTTATTTTTTCTTTGCAGCTAACTTTTTTTCACCTATATACGCTGGTTTGTTATTGAATCTTTTACTTGGTGGTAATAACCAAGCACCTGAACAGGGATTAAACTTATCATTCGGGAACTTGGGTAATAATAATAATAATAACCAACAAGCACAAAACGACTATCCAGATTACAATATTGGCACAAGTAGAGATTCAACTTTAGATAGACCAAACAACTTTCAGGAACAAAACTATTCACCTGAGGGAACTAATAATTTTGATCAACAACCGCAAGATTACCATCAAAATAAATATTCTGGTTCACAAGAATACAATTATAATAAAGAATCACCTAGAAATGAAGAAGAACAACGAATAGGATCTTCTGAAGCAGGGATTTCAACTATTAATCAAAATATTCCCAGACAACAAACTAATGTTGACAATAATTATGAAGCACCTGCAATTAGCAAACCTAAAATTAATTCTACACCTACTAAAATACCTTTGGAAGGTAAGAAAACTATTACATCTCAGAACTCAACAGTTAACAATCTTGGAGAAAAAAATAATTTTAGTAACTCCGATACTGACTCTGGTGATACCTTACCATTGACACTAAATAATTCGAATATTGATACAAAGAAATCTTCAGATAATGTTCTAAAAGAAGTAGCTAAAAATAATACAAAAATTAAAAGCAAAAGTGAAGGGAAAAGTGTGGATAAAACTAAAGATAAAAATGTATTGAAGCCATTAACTAAAAGAAAATTTTTCTTTCAAGTCAAACCAGTTATGCCTGATACGGACGTCTCAACTAAGAAGGAAACAATATTTTATGTCGATTAATCTAATGTTTTCATTAAAAATACTTAATTACAATAATTGTATCTGATGAATAACAATGAAGGTGGATTCTTTATTGAAATTTGTTATAAGCAAAGGGTATTTCGTGTTAAGGTAGTATTTTTAATGTTGTTTTGTAAAACATTGATATCTTTACTGCGATATAATCTAAATTTAACCAAAACTACGTCTAAGTGAGATTTTTGCATAAGGTCCTATCATTCGACCCCATTTAGCGGGGTCCGGCTCAAAGAAGTGACTTCTTATTTGCATAGCGGGCCGGATCGATCCTTGTCGTAGGTCAAGTTCAGCTCGGCGTAATTGTAATTGCGTTGCTTTAACACTGTTACAGCTAATGATTCCGACTCCGTGCAGTCACACTGAACAGATTGTTTCGTGATAGTCTGATAGAAGTGGTGCTTGAAAATGTTATGCTGTAGCTCAGTTTCTGATATTGTTTATAGGTGGTGTAAGCTTAAAATACGATTAAGCATTTGTTTAAAAGTTCTGTCAGTGTTTCCTACAAAGCGGTAAGACAATAAATAATATGATATTTTATATAGATTTTTCTAATCTGATTTCTTTATTCATTTACTGAATTTTATCCACTATTATTATAACAAAATTTAAATAACAAAGAATAAATCTATTAATATAAAGTGCACTTAAGAAGAAAGAAACGATAATGAAATAAATACCTTACCTATAATATTTCTAAGAATAAAATATTTAGTTCTTGTAGATAGTAGAATATAATAAAGACCTATTAATTTTGTATTTTCTATTCTCAAAGAAAAACGTTCATACTCCGAGCCTTTTGTAATGTCATTATTATAATATCTACTTCAACTAAGAGTACGTAAACTCACATATTCAAGTCTTTATGCTCGTTTCTGTAAAAAATCTCATATTGGCGACATAATCAGTTTACCTTTGGTTTCCCTGAGCTTTCGAATTAAGAGGGGAGATTTTAAAAGCACCGTCGGAGGTCGGTTTGGCAAGTATTCATGCATTCCCTTTGACGGCGTCCAAGCTACTTATTAATTAACATGGAGCTAAGTGTTTGCGTCCGCGGTAAACGGAGCCTTTTAACGTTTAAAAGGTTGCTTTTTTGCTCGTTTCTATGTTTTAGAGGCTTTGATGGCGTATACGAGTATATCGGTTACGCTTCGCGTGACATTTTTCATAATGCTATTAAGGTAACGTGATTTCTTCCGGACTGATATAGCATGTTATAATTTAAAATATTTTGCAATTGAAATAGACCGCCGCGCTGAATCTGCTGCCGCAAATAACAACGTTGGTACAAAAGATTTGTGACACAATCAAGAGTGACTTGCGACAAGTCAACGCACAATATTTATTTGTCGTATAAAGAAGGACATTTGTTCGGGGGCGTAACAGAGATTCAATGTAACATGTTATTAGGGGGCCCTAATCCCCTAATTATGACGATTGACATAAAAGCGCCATCTGTGGCGACCGAAAGGTGTCGGATGACTGCACTAGTGTATAGTGTGGAGTGACGCTGAGCCTAGGAGGTGAGATGAGGAATGCAGAGGGACTAGAAATATAATGCAATCTTGTTCTTTTTTTACATTTGAATTCATTATATTACGATTTGGAATGTACAATGATAATCAAAATATTTCTATAGGTCCTTATAGGTATTTAAAAAAAAACATATTATACCAAAATTAAGCTATTTTGGAACAAAACTATAGAGAAAGTGAGTTTTAATATGTGAATCGGTGAGTAATAAGTTAATAGTGAGTTATAGAATAAATAATTAAAAATAAGTTATTTGATAGTAATTAGTCTGTAGCAATTAAGTAGTATTTTAATTTCAATATTTATTAAACATTTTAAGTCATTTCATTTTAAAGTGTAAAAGTAAGTGAAATGTACTTATAAAATTTTATTGTATTTTTACATAAACAATATTCCAAATTCAGAAAATAAAGCTTTGCAAACATTTTATCAAACATTTTATTTTTACTTCATATCATTTCATTCTGATTTTGCTCTTGAACAAATCGCAATTTTATATTAAAAATAAAAATGCATTACTTATTTGGCACCCTGCGAGGCGCCACAGGGCTTCGAGCGCTTCGCCCTCCAGCGTCCATATGTTGTCACAGCCCTTAATAGATTTATAATCGGTGCAAATGCCGCAAATCCCTCTGATTGAGATCTCTGATTGATCATACAAGTCCTTACGGTTTAGATGCAGGGATAATTTTATTCGCTTACTACATTATAGTAGCTTATTAACAAACATGTATTGCGATAGAATTTTTACTTACAATAGTCAATAGTAACCTAAAAATTACACGTTATAAATTAAATTTTTATAATAAGATTTTTTATTGGATTTTTATGGTGTTATTGCAATTACTAATACTCAACATGTACGAATTACCAATTTTTGTTCGTTTTTATTGTGAAAAATATGGACCTATTATTTTTATGAAAATTTAAAGTACCATTATTATTTGTATCTTTTCACAATTAAATTACTTATATATATTTTTTATAGCAACAGACTATAAAGAAAATATTTCTAGTCGTTCTTCCGTTATTGAAAGGTATATTTCCTAAGTATTAGCGTTAATCTACACATTTTTATTTAACCCGTTGGACATTTGTAACTTTTTTTCGAGTGGCAGCTGGGGTCGCGAGAGCTACAATGGGTTTATCGGATTTAGGGTGACGGCGCGTGCGCACTCTATTATCACAAGGAGCCTCTTAACTCGAGAGCTTATACGCATATTGGTTAGTTATCAAAGGTATTTAATGTATAACTTTGTGTTGAAAACAATTAAAATATTTTAATAGGAGCTGGTTTTTCAATAATCAAAAGATATTAGAGCAATATTTTTTAAAATAAAATTACATACTATTACTTAAATAATGTGTTGTTTATTTGTATTTGTGGATTATTAAGCTTTTTTGTTAAGCACAGGTGAAAAACCGGGTGTGGTCCTTTTCCTTGTCACACGCACGCGATGGCCACGCGTACCGAATCAAAATTTACCGCATTACCGCTTGTCATTTCATGTGGACATCCTTATTGTACGTTTATCCGGTTGCCTCTCTATTTGTTAGATTTGCTTATAATATTTTTGAAATGTATCGACAGTAACATGCGTTAACCATTCATAAATGATTAATAGTTGGCAACTTTAAGTACAGCTGTCGAAAAGAGTTTGTAGTTGAGTAGTAGATTTAGTTTTGTCAAAATTTTAAATACATACCTACTTGTAATAAAATTTTAACCGAGTTAAATCTGTACATTAATTAACATCTTTTGAAAAATCTTATTGAAATAGTTGTTATTGTCGATACAGAGTCCAATTGTACAGTTTTTAGATTTTTGACTATTATCTGTTTGTGACCGTATCACGAGAACTATAGGGACCGGACAGATTTTGATGAAATTTGTTAATAACTGGTTATCCGAGTCAACATAAAGGATACTTTTACTGCGGGAAAATATCTTGTTTTTGAGATATGTAATCATTAAAAGGTATATAAACGGAGCAAGTATATAAACAGGTGGCTATTAATATTCACTTTCCATGCAAACGTTTAATTATAAATGTATCTAGGTATTTAATAGACAATCATGTAGGTATAATCTCTCTCACTCTGTAATTGTCTTTGTGGATTGTCCTACATAAATTGGATATAGTTTATGCATATCATGATAACGTATTATAAATTTCGTAATCGTATATTTTAAGAGATATTTTAATTTTTGTATTTGATAGTAGGTATGTAAAACAATATGTCCAACAAAGCCTATATTTAATAAGTTCAGCATACTTTGATGCAAGTTGCTGTAAAATATATCTGAATTGCTATCTAAAAATTAATTTCATATATCTAGAGTACTTATATTTAATCTCAGACACAAAAATGATTCAGTTTGTCATATTGAAGTTTATCATGACAAGTTTATAATAAAGCAAGTTTCTAGTATTTTTTTTTATGGTAAAAAGGGGGCAAACGGGCAGGAGGCTCACCTGATGGGAAGTGATCACCTCCGCCCATGGACATCTGCAAGCCTGGCTTGCAGATGCGTTGCCGGCCTTTCAGATGGAGCAGGAGGGAGGGAAGTGGGAGGAAGGGGGGAACGAAGGCGGAGGATGAAGGGAATAGGGAGGGAGGGAGAGGGAGGTGGGAAGGAGAGTGGGCCTCCCGGACTCTCACTCACCGGACGAAACGCGACAGCATAGCTGCCACTTCACGCCGGTCTTCTGTGAGAGAGTGGTACTAATGAACTATACGGGGCGTGCCGGCCCATTCGGCTGCTACCCGAAGGTAACAAGCATGGCACTACCACTACAAAACTTTCATTTTTTCAACTAATCATTGTGCCATTTTCGTATCGTGTAATATTTTTTTTTAGTTTATTAAACCTTATGACTCATGCAAACCAAACAGTCGTTTATAGATTCGTTATCACTCTGCATTACTAAATTTCAAAATTAACGCTCAAGCTCATTCGCGTTTTCCTCAAAATACGCGACGGTGGTAGAAAGTATTGCGTCCGTACGTAAGTTATTATAAGTCAATACGAAAAAAAGTAATAAAGCACAAGTAACTTTTAATTATAAAAGAGGACTTTGAAAAATAAACTTTTATAGTTATTATCGCACCTTTATAAGATTACTTGATTATGTCGAACTACATTTATTTATATTATGTAAACTGGACTTTCTTCGAAGGTTTATGAAATAAAAAAGAAGAATATTTTAATGTGCTTAAATGAAAATAAAAAAATCGATCAAGCTTTTTATTTCTAATAAATGTAAAATAAGTAAAAATATGGGTTTTAAAGATTTTCTGACCCTTTTTCTATGCGGGCCGGTTAAAAAAAGCTGCGATTGCTGTAAGTTAAATAACATCTAGCTATAAGTACTGTAACACTGTTATGCAGCTGAAGTAGAAGTGATAAGGAGCACGCTCACGTCTCTAGCTATTGTTAAGCATTAGTAAGTAGACGTGACTTTGCTCTATCAACTAAAGTACCTGTTTTAGAACAACTAGAAATATATTTGTTTAATAGAACCCAGAAAAAATAAAACCTATATATTTTTTGTGGTGATTGTTGATATTAATAGATATTTTTCAAACAGTTTAAATATTTTTTGTAATGATACACGAATTTATTATTCCGATAAATTGTTAAATTGAATTTTTGTTTACAAAATATGGTAACGGCAAAGTAAAATTCAAAAAATCGGGTGGATTATTATTAGCCAATCATCTTAAACACAACACTCGACGTTCATCTTGAAATTAATTATTAAATAATTTTATTACTGTATTCGTTAACCAAGTTTACTCAACATTACGATTTACGATCGAGGTTAATGTAAGATTTAATTCTTAAAACTTGCCAAAAAGGAGAATAGTAATTTAGGTGTATTTATTTGGGTACTATGTTATTTTTTTAATATATAATTATACAGTAATATGTCATAATTATATTTCAGTATTTATTGTATTAAAGCCAGTGTGCATGGATCGTAAGACATTGCGTTCACGTCCCGCGCGGCCATTGTTAGCTTCAGTACGTGACACGCTGCGCCTGTGAAGATAATATATAAGGGTATACCTTTTATATACACCAGGCTCCTATATATTGTACAGTGGACGTATAAAATATATTAATTATATCGTATACTTGATTTTTGTTTGTATTTTGAAACAAATGAAAAATCAAATATAAAATGATTCTGATCATGAAAGTTTTTATTTCAAAAAGGGAGAATAAGGTCATCAATATTTGGTAGAAAAAAGTTAGGGAGTGGGAGGTTAGGTGTGAATGTAAAGAGTTTAAGGATTTGAATTGACTACTAAGGATTTAAATTAAAATATCTGTTTTACTTACTAGGTCATTTCATAAAATGTTGTACATGATGATAAAACACCATTATTCAAAATACCAAAGCAGTAAGCAAAGTAGAGTTGAATTTAAATTTGAAAAAGGTTTACAAAAACAACTTATTATTTATTTGAAAACTCCTCTTGAAATAGTCTATATGGCGATAGAAGCCAAATCTATAGTTTTTAATTCCTGTGTGTCTACATGTCTGTCTGTCTGTGATCGCACTACGATAAAATCACGGATTTTAATGTAAGTAGTTAAATCTGATGACAGAATGTTATCCGGGTCAATATATAATTACAATGCTTTTTACTGCGAGGAAATATCTCATCTCTAAGAAATATAGCAATCGTTAAAACCAGAGCGAAGCGAGATATATAAACACTTAATAGTATTAATATATTAAAAATTATTTTAAGTTAAATATAGTAAGTAAAGAAAAAAAAGCTTCAATCTTCATCATATAAAGCTATAAAAAGAAGACTTTTATTAAGATTCTGAAAGCTAATATTATTTTTATGAAACCGAAAACTTTAAGAGGAATGCTAAATCAAAGCTCGGGGAATATTATAGACATAATTTCATTTTATCTTTTCAAAATCTAACATAAAGAATATTTCAAGCTATTAAAAAGCGGTTCCAGTATTTAGGGAATATCACTTTGTCCACCGCGTTATAAACGCGGCATGAATACGCATATAACCATATACCCGCTTGAAAATTCAGCCTTCGCTCGGGGCGGAGGCGGTCGTTAGTGACATTTCGTATTCATGACGTCAGCCTCGGGCCGATTGTTTGCAATATTACTCTAATTGAAATTGTAATACGTACATATTCTGGATAGTGTCGCAATACGTGTCCGAAATTCTACATACTGACAGACAGTCTACAACTTGGTTTGTAAATTTTTTCTCATCATCATAGCAATCTTTAATTAGTACATAAGTGTATCTGTGCATAAGCCCAGAATTCTATTTCAAAAAATAGTAAACATGAATGAAAAGATAATTTGGTACAAATAATTTATTAAATCTTTACAGTATAATAGTTTCAACTTACTGTTGTATTTCTTGTACTACGCAAATACTTATAGCTTATTATTTCTAAGCTCTTTTTACTCGCAGTCAGGTGATTAAACAGTAATTTTCATTGAAACTTTATTTTCGCGGTTTCGGTTCTTCGCGGTTATTTTGAATGTCGTCACCACTAATAGTTCTAATTTAAAGCAATAATTCTAGTTTAGTCCTTAAATATTATAGAACTAGAGACTTACCCTTACTCCGCTCGTCCTTATGCTCACTTTAACATTCAGTATTTTCAGAGACTTCTTAGAAATTAGCTATCCTATATGTTATCAAATTAAATCCAGATGACTAGCCATCATATAATAATATCACCAAAATCTATCCATTATTTTTCTCGTGATTCAGACAGTAAAAAATCTTATAAACGATAGATGGACTATATAGAAAAAGAAAAACAAAATTGTATAGTTGTGTAATGTAATGACTGAAATCGCCGGAACAGAATATACTGTCTGTTGCAACGGAAAATATTGATTTTTTATTCAATATTCATTTTTAAGCTTGTCCTCTTTACTAGCCTTTGTTATATGGGCATTTATATTATTTAGTTCATTTATGCAGGTACATACGGATATTGTCGCGTAATGTTGTGTGGGAGGATGGGTTTGGTTCGTAGTTATTTATGCATAAGAAATGTTACAGGTAATACAAAGTTCTGAGTAGAGTTGCTGCATAAGTTTATGTGATTAAACGTAAAAACAAACCTAGTTATTTGCTTTCAAGTATTCATATTGTAAGACAGTGGTAGCTCAATAGTAACGGGCTCGCTTCGAAAACCGACTGAAGCGGGTACACCACTGATATTTTTATGGGCGAATCATTTGCAACATGATTATCACCTGTCTTACGCGTGAAGTAAAGTATCGTGAGGAACCGTCCCTGAGAAAACCTAGCCTTACAAGTTTTTGAAAGACATGTAAAAGAATCAGGAATCAGGAGGAATCAGACCATAGTCCATCACATGGCCAATGTGATGGACTATGGTCTGATTCCTCTTATTAACAGACGCTTTTGTCCAGCAATGGAACGGTAAAAAGGGCTGACTCCATACAAATAGTTTAACTGAATTAAAAGTACATTGAAATTCAAAAGTAACATTCAAATTCAAAGGTCAAGAATTCAGGACATTAAAATTATTTAGATAGGTACTAAAAGTCATATTTATAAATAGAGATATGTAAACTGCAAAGAACGTTTAAAATTGTTTCTAAAGTTTACTTAACGTCACAACCAAGAATGATACCATTTTTATCTTTTATAATTTTATCATCATACCTAATTTCATCAAAGTCTGTCTGGTTTTCTCGTGATGCGGTCAGAAACAGATAGACGGACAGACAGATAGACAGATAGATAGATAAAAATTTTAAATACTACAGATTAAGACTCTGTATCAATAATATTTAATGTACACATTTGACTCAGAATTTATTGAGGGTAAAACTCGGATTCTTCCTCAGAGGAATAATTGCCCCGGTTTTCAATACACTATTTTAGAGATATCCCTGGTTAACACCGCTCTTTTATAACTTAAGAGTGTTTTCCGATAGGCCATAGTGCCATTTATCTAAATAGTAAGACTGGATACACTTTAGTTCTAGTGTCAGTTTTATCCGTGTCAACGAAAATGTTCCTTCCGTTCCATGATCGTGGATTTAGGGAATTTTTTGCTTCTTCAGATGTACTGGAGATTAAATTACACGTTAACTTTTATTGATATATAGCTTTTATTTTATTTTCAAAACATAAAGGCAAGTATCCGTTACTATAAGAATAGTTACGCGCGACTATCCGCCAAAGTACACGGGGTACTTTGGCGGATAGTCGCCCTAGAAGCAAATATGTGCGAGAGCTATGCATATCTAAAATGATGTCATTTCTGCAAAAGCTTTAAATTCTAACATTACAAGAGGAATGAAAATTAAAATAATGAAGTAAAAATATTTAAAGATAGTAGTAAAAAAATACGAAGAAAGAGCATTAAGGAATCATTACTTTCTTTATCATTGTTATTTACCATTCAAAAAATTTTGTTCTATTAAAGTATGTCAATAATTAATAAATACTTAGATAACTTTTTTAATCTTGATAAATTTGAATAAATTTCATATTGGGTTTTCTATCCCCGCACGAGGTAAGTATCCCCCAAAACATTTAGTAAGTATAGCTACCTACTACTATCCACCACAGTAGGCAACTATCCCTCTTTGTAGAGGTTGAATTAAAAAGTATTTACTGGAAAAAATGAATATTTAAAAATAAAATCCGTGTATATTTAGTTTAAGTTTTTCATAAGGTCCTTTACCCAATATGTTTGGATAACAAAATTTGAATATTCATACAATATTAGCTACAAAAGCCTTAATTTATATCTTTTGTTAGACATTTAAGAATATTGTATCTGATAATGTTAGTTACATGAAGTTTATTTTCGGATTGAATTTAAATTTTCATCTTAATTTTCACGTTTTCTTGGGGAAGGTTGTTAATAGGTTTAAGTATAAAAATATAGGAGAACCCAAAAAGCAGTTATAAATCGAAAAATTTAAAACTATAGTTTATTTTTTATGGGATACACTAACTCTAAGACGTAACTAAGAACGAACCCGAGCGAAGCGAGGATGAATCGGTAGTAGGTATGTATATTATATAAAATCAATTATTGCTCGCCAAAGCCGATGCCAATTTGAGTAATTCTTTTTTTTGGAAAATCATAAACTCCGAACAGTTAATTTTATATTTTAAGCAGAGCTTCGAATTACTTTGAAATTAGATAAATATAATATTACTAGCTGTACCCGCGGCATCGCTCGCGTTCATTTTTTTAATTGCTAATCAACCTCATTGGGTTGATCTGTAGGAAAAAAAATTGTCTAAAAAATAAAAAATAAAAATTTAGAGGTTGACTACCCTTACCATTTAGGGGGATGAAAAATAGATGTTGGCCGATTCTCAGACCTACTCAATATGCTCACAAAATTTCATGAGAATCGGTCAAGCCGTTTCGGAGGAGTTCAAGTTCGAACCCCGGGACACGAGAATTTTATATACCTATAAGATTATTGGAATAGTGTTATTAGCGGACCTATCATCTATTAAACGCGCGCATGACAGGTACGAATCCGAGTGACGCCAGGGTGTCAACTGTCATTAGCCTCTTTAATCTTATATAGAATTGCTGCCAACGGTGAACGTAATAGACGTGTAATTTTGTTCTATATATTAATAAATTCAGTGAAATAGTGCGCAAACATTTCTTTTTCCCTCCTACTAATCTATTTAATATACAGTCCATGCGATCTTGCTCTCCCATCTCTTCTTTTTATGGTACCACCATAAAAATTTGGTCCTTCGAGCCGGATATAAAAATTCGGTTCTTCGAGCCGTTCATAAAGTTTGGTCCTATCGATCGAAAAAACCGTGTCTCCGTGCTACCACGCAAATAGATACGCCCTCCTGTGCTCTGCAAGAAAAGGATATAATATCTGCAACAGCGGCGCAGCCACGTGTCTCCGTGCTACCACGCAAACTACGCGAGATTTCTTCGGCGACCAGACAAAGCGAAAGAAATCGGCAGAAGAAACAATTCAGAATAAATTTAGTCTAAAAAAAAGCAAAAAAAGACATCAAGAAATCATCGCATTTTCATCACTGCAATTATCATCCATAGTATCAAAGCCTCAAAGGTTAGTCAGCCATATTGGATCTCCAATCGATCTCGGATCTCGCAATCTATCGAGATTCGAGCACCAATCGTACACGTCGATTTTTAAATTTCATCACGCAGCAACAACAAACAACCAACTGCGAACAAATCTCTTCAGTTGGCAATACTACGTCACTCCACGATCCAATCACGAAGCGGACATCCCGACGACTGTGCGAGCGAGATAACTGCCTTCGGCTGTGCTTCGGCGTACTTCGACTACTCTCGTGAGACACCGCAAGCGCAACAACGCTACAACGACGCTCAAAACCCGCCATTCCGCCATTTTGTGCTATCTATCTTCCCGATCGTGAGTGAAAAAAGTGTGCAATTTTCGAATTCTTAGTGTCGCAAGTTATTTATTTCTATTAGAGACTGTAAAAGTGTAATATTAGTAATAGTAAATAGTAGTAATTAATTGTAATTCATTATAAATTCATTTAATAGTAGGATAATCAGTGTAACTCGGCGCCATGGCCGAATTAAAAGCATTAGTGGCCGGTACGCAAAGGCCTCAATAACGAAACTTAAGAAAAACATGGACGCAGAACTATACAATGATGCTACTCCTGAGAAAATTAGAGCATCACTCGCCAGGCTAGAATCAGTTTTCTTTGAATATAATGAATATTGCATCAAAATATTAGCTGTCGACATAAACGACTCCGAAGATTCTAGTTTAATTGAGGATACCTATCTAGACCTAGTAACTAAATTTAACACTTTATTAAACAAGTCTGCAATGCAATTAGGTGCTCCATGTACCTCCAAAATTAAGCTTCCTAATGTAATCATACCTACATTCACTGATTTGCCTGCTATGACAAAGTCAACCACTTCAACTCTGCGAAATATGATTTCGGAGGTGAAGCAACACCTGGCTGCACTCAAAAACCTTGACGAACCAGTGGACTCCTGGGACAGCATTATAGTATGTATTCTAACCCGGAAGCTGGACTCCTTTTCCAGTCGAGCTTTCCAGATGGACAGGGATAACAACTCTCGTCCCACTATCAAAGAGTTTCTGAGTTACCTAGAAAAACGAGCGCTAGCTTTGGACAACTTCTCAACGGGGAGCAGCTTCACACAACAGAAGCAACAGCCACAGCGGCTTGCCAGCCACGCTGTAGCTGCAAATCCTGCTTCTGCAACATGCATGTATTGTCCTGCTATCACAGCCTGAAGGGAAAGCTTCTCCCTCTGGCCAGTGTCCTGAGACAGTGGACACCCTGCACTCCAATGTACCAACCATAGTCCACACATCCTTCGGTCACATTGTTGCTGGCCGCAGTTGCAGTGCAGCAATTAGCTATAAAAAGTCTAACAAGGTTGTATCCTTATTTTGTTATAAATGTAACGATAGTTTGAGCGATTCTTTGAGTTCTTTTTGGAAAACCGAACAGGTGCCTGAAATATTTCCTGATAAATTGCCAGAGCATGAATATTGTGAAAAACTTTTTAATGAAACTACTAAACTAGAGAATAATAAATTTCAAGTTTCAATGCCTATTAAAGTTCCATTACAACAAGTTAACTCTGAGCTAGGGGAGTCATTTCATATGGCCTACAAAAGATTTCTTAACTTAGAAAAAAGATTACATACTGATCCAAACCTTTTCTATCAGTATAAAAAATTTATTGATCAATATTTAGAGTTAAATCATGGTGAATACTGCGATATAAATAGTTATGATATGTCCAAGGACCCAGTTTATTTTCTACCACACCATGCAGTAATTAAACAAAATGCTGTCACCACCAAACTTAGAGTTGTCTTTGATGGATCGATGCAAACTAGTAAAAGAATTTCTTTGAATGATATTTTACTCAATGGTCCAGTGGTGCAAAAGGATCTTTTTGATACGCTTATTGCATTCAGACTAGAAAATTTTTTCTTTATTTGCGATATAAAAAAAATGTTTAGGTGTATTGATTTAGACCCGTCTCATAGATCACTACAAAATATTTTATGGCGCGAATCTCCCGAACAAGATATTAGGTGCATACAGCTTAAAACTGTCACTTATGGGCTAAAATCATCATCATACTTAGCCACCCGTTGCCTAATAGAGCTTGCTGTCAGGTATAAGGATCAGTTTCCACTAGCATCTTCAATTTTAGAAAATAATACATATGTAGATGACATATTGGCAAACAGCTGTTCAGAAGAACAACTGCTCCAAATGCAAACGGAATTAATTCAGTTACTTTAATCTTTAAATTAAGTCAGTTACTTTCTATAGGAGGGTTCGAACTCCACAAGTGGGCATCCAACTCCAATTTAGTCCTAAAGAATGTAAATAAAATTTGTCAAAATGTAAATGAGCTAGACCTGCAAAAACATGAAACGTATGTAAAAACATTAGGTATCACATTTGATATTGAAAAAGATGTTTTCAAAAGTACATGCCCCGATTCATATATTAGTCGAAATGACTCGAAACGCGACATACTTAGTTACATAAGTAAGTTCTACGATCCATTAGGACTTATTGGGCCAATATTTGTTCATGCAAAGGTAATCATGCAAAAATTGTGGGCTACTAATACTAGCTGGGACTCTACTCCCCCAGATGACATACGCCATTCTTGGGTCGATTTTGCTAGGGGCTTGACACAGATGGAGCCACTCAGCGTTTCCCGTTGTGTTAAACTACCAGATACCATCACCACACAGCTGATAGGTTTCGCTGACGCCTCTTCCGTGGCTTACGGGTGTTGCTTATATTTACGATCCATCAACACTCAAGGCAATGTGCTCGTCCAGTTGCTATGTTCGAAGTCGAGGATAAATCCACTCCGAAAAGAGCTAACAATACCTAGGCTAGAGTTGAACGCAGCGCTATTACTGGCTAAGTTATGTAAAAAGGTACTTAATACTCTTAGTAATAAAATAAATATTAATAACACTTACCTCTTCTCAGACTCGCAAATAGCTTTGTCGTGGCTTACAACCGATGACGCAAAGTTACAAACCTATGTTGCAAATAGGGTTAGAGCAATAAGGGAACTATCAAACAACTGCCATTGGCAATATGTAAATACTGAGGACAATCCTTCTGATTGCCTCAGCAGAGGTCTTCAGCCCCATGAGCTCAAGGACCACAAGTTGTGGTGGCACGGTCCACCCTTCTTGCAAAACAAATGTCATACATTTGAATCATTTGGTGCATTAGCAGCGCCAACACATCTGCCTGGCTTGCAGACTAATGATAGTCTTTTATGTGCTGCTACTACCACAACTGATTCCAATATATTTGAAAGGCTAAAAAAGTTTTCTAGTATTAACAAAATGACTCGTGTGCTTGCATATGTAGTTAGGTTTTGCAAAAATATTAAACCTCAAGCCAATAAGCAACAAGGTTTCTTAACGGCTTTTGAAATTAATAGATCATTGATGATGATAATTAAAAATGAACAAGAGCAACATTTTTCTGCTGAAATTAAATCTCTTAAGTGTCAAAAGGGGCTAACAGGTAATTTAAAACCATTGACTCCTTTTCTGGATGCGAATGGTGTAATGCGAGTAGGTGGCCGTTTACAAAACGCATCAATTCCCTACACAGGCCGACATCCTGCAATATTACCTAAAGCTTCAGAAATTACTGCTTTGATTATTAGAGATGAACATATAAAGTTATTACATGCAGGGCAAAAATTATTACTTTCTTCCCTCAGACAAAAATTTTGGATTATAGATGGATTACGTACAGTAAAAAAGATAATTTATAAATGTGTAACCTGTTTCAGATTGAAGGCTGTCGCTGCAACTCAGCTAATGGGTTCCTTGCCCGCGCATAGAGTCCGTCCATGCCGCCCGTTTCAAAAGGTTGGTGTAGACTTCGCTGGGCCGGTCTCAGTAAAAAACAGTCGCATTAGGAAACCAATTATAGGAAAAGGTTACATTGTTTTGTTTATTTGTTTTGTAACGAAAGCGATTCATCTGGAACTCGCCTCTGATCTAACGACCGAAACGTTCCTCGCTTGTTTCAAGCGCTTTATCGCGAGACGAAACCTGCCCAGTGATGTACACTGCGATAATGGATCTACCTTTAAGGGGGCAAGGAACCAATTAGATGAATTGTACCGATTGCAAAATTCTAAGAGTCATCAATATCAGGTGCAATCTTTCGCATCGGCGCGAAGTATCAATTTTCACTTTATACCAAGTTACAGCCCGATATTCGGAGGACTCTGGGAAAGTGGTATTAAAAGTACCAAACACCACCTTAAGCGAGTGGTCGGTAAAGCGTTACTTACTTACGAACAGCTAAATACTGTTTTAACCGAAATAGAAGGTATTCTAAATTCAAGGCCACTGACTGCCGTTTCCGCAGATCCTAATGATTTTTCATATCTTTCTCCAGGACATTTTCTAACAGGTGCTCCTCTAAATACGTATCCAGAACATGACGTCAAAGACAGCCCAATAAACTTATTAAAATTCTGGTCGTTAACTGTTCAGATGAAGCAAAACTTTTGGAGGTACTGGAGTAAGCACTACCTGTCTCTTTTGCAAAGCAGACCAAAATGGCGCGATATTAAATCAAATATAAATGTAGGTAGCTTAGTACTACTGCGTGATGACAATTCGTCACCTCTCCACTGGTCCATGGCTAGAGTAACAGGTACTTTTCCTGGTAAAGATGGTTGTGTCAGGGCTGTTGCACTTAAAACTCCCAATGGTCATATTCATAATAGGTCTATATCGAAAATCTGCCCTTTACCTATAGACACTAAAATATAAGATAGGTCTGATTTACTCAGGTCTGATTGCTACTTTTTTTAGCCTATTATTTTATAAGTACATATATAGCATTTACTATGTTAACTATCTCATTAGCTAAAATATTAAAATAAGACTAATGTAATCTATATATATAATATATGTATTATAAATGTAAGAAAATAAGAACTTGTGTTACTTAAATCTAATGTTTCTTTATTTTTTACGTGGGTGAAGCCCTATTTGTTATAATATTGTTTTCTTTTTGTAGTACTGATAAGCGGAATTGTATTTAAAAATTACTGTGTCAAATGTTGTACAAATTTAAAACTTTTCTTTAAAATGTTACTTCCCTATTGTTTTATAGGCATATTTAAAATATTACTCAAGCAAAAGTTATGATTGTTATATTGTTGCAAAAGTTATAATTGTTGTAAAAATTTATTATATTACTGTGTAAGAAAAAATTATAATTAATATAAAAACAAATTCTGTAACAATAGTTATCAAAGTACATATACATATCTGTGTAAGCAAACTTAAAATTATATACTTACCGCTAACTTATATCTAGACACATTAAAGTGTATAAGTTCAATTTTGTTTTGTGTATATTTGTATTGATTTATAATGTAATGATAGTAATGCATTTGCAGACAATTAACACGCCATTTGTTGATCCTTTTTTTTATCTAATTAAGAATTGTTTCTCGAGGCCGCAGCTTATGTTGGCAACAACATAAATAAATAAATTAAGCATTTTTTTGTATTGTATACTGGCAATGTTACTAACTGTCAACTGTCATTAGCCTCTTTAATCTTATATAGAATTGCTGCCAACGGTGAACGTAATAGACGTGTAATTTTGTTCTATATATTAATAAATTCAGTGAAATAGTGCGCAAACATTTCTTTTTCCCTCCTACTAATCTATTTAATATACAGTCCATGCGATCTTGCTCTCCCATCTCTTCTTTTTATGGTACCACCAATATAAAATGATATGCAAGTGTGAATAAATAAATAGACATTGATTTATTTCAGTAATTAAAGGCTATTATATTATATATATATATATATATATATATATATATATATATATATATATATATATATATATATATATATATATATTATTATATTTATTTCATTAGAAAATCTCTTTCTATAATTTACAATGATAATAATATAATTAGTCGGCAAAAATAACAGACGTCTGTATTAGCCTTCCGTTTGATTGAAACTTATTTTTTTATCATTTGGAATTTGAATGTTCAATTATTCGAAAAAGACTGACTAATGTGTATGTAGATCGTGTTTTAGTCTAGAAAAATTTGAGTTATAATTTTGAGCTGAAAGGGTTTGCTTGAGTTAATTGATTTTTTTTAAAGACTTAGTGGTTTAAGTTTGTTAGTCAGTTTGTTATTTTTTCGAGCTTTGGCTCCATTGTTACGAAAGAATTCTGAATTCATTTTCTGAACGGATAAATAAATTGAAAGTTGCGAAAAAAAACAATAAAAAAACTTTAGAAAGTAAAAATGTGATTTAAAAGAATGGAAATAAAAAAAAGGAACAAAACTACTCAACATATTTCTTGGTTGATTGATTTCTGATATGTAAAGAACCAAACGCAATAACGGAGCAAAGAATCACGTCACTTTATTGAATAGAAACTCTTTATTCTGACACAATTCTGTAGGAAAAGTGGATTGTTTTCATAATATAATCTAAACGTAAATATTATAAAACTATTTTTATGATTTCTTGGGGTCCATGGAACCATTCCGACGGGTCACACGGGTTCCGAATTCCATCATAGATTTAGAGAAAATGTTACCAGACGTAAGTCTTACTGTTAGTACCTACTATTATTTAAACAAACATGCGAAAGAAAATTATTCATCACAACTTATATTACTTGGTGTTGGTGCAACAAATATTATTATAAGTAATAAGTAGTATAAGTTTTATTTACGATATGTTTTTTTTTAATTGAGAAAAAGTATTCTATCTGTAACTCAAACAGTTTAGTTCTTATTAAAACAGTAGTTTAGTAATTATTTAATTGGAATACATTAAAAACTTATGATCAATAAGGGTTTCGTAGGCAGAAAAACCGCAACTTATTTGTATAACTTAATATGTAACCGATGAGTGTACAATTACGAGTAAAAGGACTTAAGTAAAGATTTATATTTCAAGATTTCATTAGGTTCCAGCGCATTAAAAAGTTGATTTTATATATTTATGTTTCCAATAACCACGTAATTGCCAGATATCTGTTTAATTGATAGTTTTTAATATAAATAAAATATAATTGTAATTAAATTGTAGGTGGATGCGTGAAAGTTAGCCGCAATTGCTTTCCTTTAAGAAGGTATAATGTAGGTAGGTATATAGCATAGAAAATACATGACATGGTTTTAAAAGGCACTAATTATGTTATAATTATAAAACAAAATATTTAGTTTTATTTAAGTAAGAGTAAAATATTTAAGAAAATAACCCTTAATTAAAGTCTTAATAGGGCGTCGCAGGATCGTTTACGCACTCAACCATGACGTACCGACGGTAGGTTTTCCGAAGCAGACCACAACAACTGCTAAGACCGCTTCAACAAGGCTGCTCCAACTGTCTCTGGTACCAGAGAAAGCAATCCCCATGTAAATTGATAGTGGAGGAATACCTAGGTCCTGGTATTTATATACCAGCATAATAAAAATGACTATAAAAATGGAGTTATAGTTGCTAGTTCTAGTAGATGTTTTTTTAAGGATATTCTGTAGTATTTTGACTGTAAATAAGTAGAACGGAAAGACTAAAATGTTATTTATTATTATAATCTATTGATACTTTGTCGTCGATATTGATTATGGTTTTGCTGTAGGTAGGTAACTTATCATAAGGTAGGTATACACTTATGATTTATAAAAGGTCAATTGGAAATTATTACACAATAAACAACTATATAAATAACAAACTTAGATTATATCAAGATATCTTTTAATATAATGCATGTGATTTTCAAAAGAAAAACTAAAATACACGGGAATTAAGCCACATCTATCAAATTGTTTTATTGTTAATTTCGACTCACATGTCATCCACGCTGCTTACCGGAAAAAAAATAGTTTTCTTACAAATCATGTCAATATATTGTTAATTTATCATTAATAAGTAGGTATGTATTATCAATTACTATTCTAAGATGTTGTGTATATAAATGAGGTAAAAAGTAAAATTACTAATTATTACCTTCAAGTTATTTACTATTAAGTTTCATTTCTTCTTAAACCTTAATTCCTCTATTAAATCAAAAATATTCATATTAAGAATATTCACCTTGTTACTTATATAATAAAAAGTCAATAACATACCTGAGTGATCTTGCAAAGAGCGACTAAGAGGTGGCGCAGGCGGTGTCGCTGCGTGATCTCCTCCGTACAATCCGCCGAACTCCTCCGCAGACGAGGACGACGCGTTGCTACACTTGCGACCTTTGTCAGGCGTGTATTTGCTTTCCGAACCTGATTGCAGGAACTTAGCATCAGCCTGGTGCTCGTCAAGTAGGCCGGGCACCCCGAGCAACCCGCCAACCAAGTTAGGCCGCAACTCCTCCATGATCTTCGCGCCTTGACCTCCGCCGGCACTCGCGCTGAAGTTGAGTTGGCGGCTGAAGAAGGCCGGGAAGATGTTGAACTGCTGAGGGTCCGGCAGCGTTCCCAGGGGCGGCGCGGGCGGCTCCACGGCCCCCGCGCACGCCGCACTCTTGAACTCCACCGTGCTGTGGCCGGCGCGCTGGCTGATCGAGCAGCGCGGTTCTCCCGCGCTTCGAACCTCGTGCTCCGTGCCGTCGCCGTCGGCTCGGCCCCGACGCTCACTGACTAACCACATTATAGTGACGTGGTGTGCCGACACGCCGCCCCGCGCGTTAATTGTTCGCGACTGCGCGAGAGGACCTCACGTCGCCGCCCTCGGGCTAGAGCGAAACGGCTCGCTCCCTACCGTAATCGATGTAAAATCTTTATAGGGATGCTGCGTCTCATTCATCCCCGGCGCACTGAGTACTGAAGGCTTCGGGGGCGGCGGCGGGCGGGGCCGGGCCTCGTTGCGTCCTCGTGATTGGCGGACGCGCCCCGCACGGGGTTCGTCGCACCGCTTCAGGCCAGATATGCTTCTCTTTGTTTTATTGTCTCCATGGCTTCTCGTCGATCTTGCGTTGAAAGTTTATGCATTGTACCACGTTTTGTTCTACAAAATACAAAATCACGTATGAACTTCTTGAGGTAAAATGTGCTGAAATAGAGATGTGACTTTTTAAAGTTTTTTCGTGTTCTCTTTCGTGGTGTGACCATAATAAATGTCGATTATATTTCTCTTAGATATTAGTGACATTTTAGTTCAAAAACATAAAAAATTGTGTTTAATTGAAACTATTAGTAGAGCCTTGATTAAGATTATTAATTTTCTATGTATAGCGTTGGGGTTAATAGATATAATTATTTAAATTAGTATAAACCACATGATGTTCCTAAAACAGTAATAATGCATTTATTTATTGAATATTATTCTTCTGAATATTGAACTACAATGTGTATTAAACTAAGTAGGTACTTTTATTGCGCCGACGCGACGTTCATATTTTTTATATTTTCTTCTTTTTCCAAGCAACGAAGATGGGATACGAGACATTACTAACCCGATTAGTGTAGGCGTAAACGTAGCTTACAAAACATATTTTTAAAAATATAACTCCATGGCATCAATAATTCTTTATTAATGATTGATGCTCCATGGCAATATTTTATTTATGTTGGTATAAAATAAATTCAATGGAAGGTTATAGGTAACTATCGATATTAGAAGCTGGTTTATATGACATTTATATTAGTACTCGTAACATTATAAGTATACCTACTTGGGTCTTGGTACACAAATTGAAGCTTAATAATATACTAGCCTTTCCCGCGGCTCCGCTCGCGTTCTAAAGGCCGAAAATCAAAAGAAATATTTTTCTCCCGTTTTTGCAACATCTTTCATTGATGCTCCTCTCCTATTGATGTAATATAGCCTATAGCCTTCCTCGATACACGCACTATCCGACAAAAAAGAATTTTTCAAATAACAAACAAACAAACTCTTCAGCTTTATAATATTAGTACTATAGATTAAAAAGGTCCTAAAATTTTTTTAGAAATTATTACTTTGAAATGTACGTGACATAAAGTCAACATATTCACTGTTATGACTTTCAATCGTTAATCGAAGTAAAAGGCACGTTAAGAGGACTATATATCTTAGATTGATATGTATTGTATCCGAGAGCATTAAGGATTTCCCTTATACGCTTCACTCCAAACGTTGATTCAATTTTATTACGAATGAGTGTTGTACCTATATCTCTGATACATCACTGATTTTCGTTTAAGTTTACTTACGGTATATAATATAAAGCTTTTAAGTAACGGCTTTGATGTTCGACCCATGTATTTTAATATTTTTTTGGGATTGTAATTTGTAATGGCGAACCTTAAATGTTAGATACATTGTAATACAGTGATCACATATTTTTATGAGTGAATAAGTTAATTAATTAATTCAAATAAAAATACCGTTTAATGGTAAGCCGATAACATCACGAAAGTGAAATTTTAACTTCGCTTTATTGGACATCTAGAGTAGAAAGCAATTCGCGAGATTTTTTGCGATGGTATAGCCAGGGCAAACATATCAGTACTAGTCTTGTTCAGCTACGCATTCGTGATGGCTCACAATAATGATTCACTCAAAATATACTTAATATTTTGAGACGATCGTATTGCATGGTGCAATTCCTATTCAATCCACGAATGTTTTAAGATTTCCTATACATTCCATAGTTATGAGCTTGTGAACTCTAAAGCGATACAAAATAATGATAATATTATACTCTGCATTCCAAAAATTTGTGCATGCTATCGTTAATTAAATAGAACTAAAACATTACATTGGATTTCACATCTCTGCTCTACATCTATGTAGGTAATATGAGTACACGTTCCCACTATTATCACCTTTATAGCATACTAGGTGTTCCCTACCAAATTTAAAGTTTATGGCATAAAAATCCGTCCCCTAATTAAAATAAATAAAATTTCTAAAATAGAAGTAGCCTAAGTTACTCCTTATAAAATTATCACTCGCTATCTGCGAGTAAGAGTCCCCTAAAAATTGGCGTAGCAGTTTGTTATTAAAGGATTAATAACAAACAATAGTGACGTAAAATTATGTCATTATACTACTTTTAGGTAACATTTTAATGGGCAATTCTTGTAGTATATTTTGTGTATATATATAACGATAATTTACTATATGTATAACGATTTTTTTAATTTCACTCTCGTTTTTTTCTCTCTCTTTTTTTTCTCATTCCTTAAACAGATATCCCCGGCGCAGTCTGTAAGTCACTCAAGTACTATATTTACCTATTAAATTTTACATACACTACAGTGTGATCTTTTTGTATATAAATCTTTATAATGAATTTAATGCTCATCTCATTTACCTACTAGCTTAGAATGGGACTCAATATCTCTTGCATTATTGATACCTATTGTAAATCAATTAAGAATGATGCTTCACGTGACCTGAAGAAATAATAAAAAAAAAACAACCCGAATTTTGATTTCTATTTCGGTTATTGTAAGTTTTGAAGGAGATAGTAAGAGCATGTTTGAGAGGCTGTAACTTTGTTGCTGATCGCGTTGGAATTATTGTCTTAGTAATCAGGTAGGTTCTTTATTTATACGTTCTGGATTATATGAAAATCTTCAAGTAACTGACTTAAAACACTAAATTTTACGCGATACCAACCAATACAATGGAGTAAGCGAAGCAAACGCGAAAACCGTAGTATTCAAAGCTACTCGTATACTTAACTGATTCAGCTTATGGTGGTAATCTAAGTTTACATTGAAATACTAGCTATGTCTTAATTTATCCTATTACTTATTTTATAAAAACCGAGATTTATGAGTATCATCGTGAATTGAAAATCATATTGGTAGTATCAAACACTAAAATATTTAGTTACAAGTCCTTTCATTAGTTTATCATATTATCAACCCTTTATGTTTAATGCTGCTATGGTTATGAATATCATGTTCACGACGCAAATGTCATTATTTGAATATACCTCTATGGTGTAGATCTATGATAAGCTTTTGAACTTTTATGGTGCGGGGATCGTGATTTTAAGCCTTTACATTTTTAGGCCTTCTTAAGATAATATTATTTATTTTAATTTCATAATTTTATAAATACAATGTGTAAAAACTAAATATGAGGTCTTTATAAAATAGCTAAGCGCATAGATTCCAATTATTAGATAGATAGATATGCAATTATTATTATCAGTAAAAGTAATCCCTAAGAAGCTAAGCTAAGTCCCAAGAAACTTTTATACTTTTAAGTTATTTTTTTTTATCTTATACTAAGTTATTATTCATAAGGCTTAGGTTGACCTTACTGAGTATAAAATCACAAAATGCTGTCAGATTCAAATGTAGCTTTAAGGTCATCTTGAAAAAAAGATTTAGTTCGATATCTTGGAAACTATGTAAATACTTAGCGCAAAAGTTATTGAAACCATTATTGTAGAGGATAAAATTTCGCATCTTTTATTTCTTGTAAAATTGTTTGTAAAATTTACCGTTTACGACTTATGGTCCATTTAATGAACCGGTTTTTCTGTCTCGGTCGACTACTCTTAAAATATTAGATTAATCAATAAAATGCATGTTCTATGAATCGAAAATTTAGTGCGAGGTTGACCAAAAAAAAGCCGCTATTTTACTGTAGTAAACGCTTTAATTTTTTTCAAAAACAAGTGATCGGTACGAAGTTATTTTGAAGTGACTAGTTGTCTATGGCTACATTTTGCATTTAGTTCTGGCTTCACATATCGTGAATGTTTGTTATATAATATTCTGTGCCACATTGAAGAGCACGTTAATATTTCGGTCCTCCCTCGAATTGTCAAGTGTTTAAACAGATAGTGACAGTTGAACTCGTAGCTTGTTCAGATAAGTTCTCTAAAAAAAGTCTCGGGAATCGCCTTTATAGAGGTCTTGAAGCGTAGGTAAAGACAATTGGCGATTAGAAAGGATTCTAAATGAATATAATATGAATAAATTAAGAAATTAAAAAACAAACTTATTTGAAAAGCTTTAATTAAAAGCTGTGCCACAGACTAAATCTTATCCATTAAAGAAAGTGTAAGCCTAAATAATACATGCACCCAGGTATCTTCTTAAGAGAACAGAATTAAAATTATATTATTGATGCCTCAATGATAAATAAGTAAATATACACTATATCTAGTTCCATGGTAAACCACAACGCTTATGTTATAGATACGAGATAGTTGGTAAATCTTTCTAAAATTAGTGAATATATCGTGTAAACGTACCCATAAAAAATAGAATTGAGGAATTAATCTTTCTTAAAGCTGTTCAAAAACCTTACATTGGAATTCACATCTTTGCTCTACATTTATGTGTGTTACGACTACTATCATCTTTATAACATACTAGCATTTCTCGCGGCTTCTCACGCGTTCTAAGGGCCGGAAACCAAATTCTTTTTAAGTCGCACGGTATGGTACCTCGCAGAACTAACGCCCACCCTTCCCGTTATTCTAACATTTTTCATTGATGCTTCGCTCCTATTGGTTACAGCGTAATGAAATATAGCTTATAACCTTCCTCAATAAACGGAATATCCAACGCAAAAAGAATTTTTCAATTGGGACCAGTAGTTCCTGAGATTAGCGCGTTCAACCAAACAAACAAACAAACTCTTCTGCTTTATAATATTAGTAAAGATTATGTATATCGCCGTCACATATATTTTAATATAGTCGTTGTTATATAAAAATCATTTAATTCTTTCATAAGCATAAATTATACAAGTACGTAAATATGAATAATTAAATAAAGCGTATATCATACCAAACTTAAATTCACGTTACATTTCAAGGAAAATTTTCCACGTACAAGTAAGAGAAATGTCTTATAACTTTACGGGTAGTTTTAATTGATTCACCGCTTTTTGGAGTCAAAGTTTCGGGGCTTTAGATGTTCCTTCCATATGAGTAAAATATAAATGTAGTTCTTAGGAAATTGTCAAATACATATTATGTAATACGTATACATATGTAATATGTATTTGACATGTGTGTGTGTGTACTTATATTGTTTAGTTTTATTTGAAAAATAGTCTGAAAACTGTTACTTGTACTAATAGATTATATTATATCTTTTACTATGTACAAGGACAATGTTTTTTTACTTACGTTTTATTCTCTTGTTGCGAGTCTATCAATGTGTGTGTGTATGCTACTACTTATACTATTTTCGTTCCTCAACTTGTTCCCTATTTTTTATGTTCGCTTTTATGCAGGTGTTTTTATCAGCTAAATAAGCTAATATAATTAGATTTAAATACGTAATTCACAATCACACCTTATTTTTCTTTCTTCAATTTTTATCCCCTAAGAAAGTATATACTAAAGTAAAGTCTAAAACAAAATTAATATTTATTTATAATAATTTATTTGATTTAGATTATTCAATCATTAATTGAATAAAATTTGATTTCGTTTACTTAAAATAACAGGTTTTCGTACATATTTCCAATGCTAATTTTACCTTTAAGAGCTGAAAGTCCGAAAATCATTCCTTAGCAGATACCTACTATGTATGGGGAATATCCCGTTACACCTTTAATGGGTTAAAATACAAACCAAACGAATTTTCAGTTCCTAGTTTAATAAATGTTTCAACTCTTATTACACCCCTTTCAGGTTTCATTTTTTAAGGTACTATCAATCTTTATATCATTATCAAAATAGGTTCAGCGGTTTAGGTGTGAAAATATAACAGTCATATATAATGTAAATATGGATTGGCACAAATTGATAGCTAGTTCTGCACGTAACTTCGTTTGCGTACTTGTGAGTGTTAACACAAACATAATAAATAAATCAATAAATAAATAACTATTCTATTTTCAATATAAGTAACAATTACTAAAATATTGAAAGAATATAGAAATAAAAAAGGCTTCGACCCTGCCAGGATTCGAACCTGGAATCTTCTGATCCGTAGTCAGACGCGTTATCCATTGCGCCACAGGGCCATGTAATCCAAGACCAAAATACCGATTCCTGTAAGAAGTTATGATATCCATTCAATAATTATAGCGTTTAAATTAAAATATTTCCTTTATACATATATAAATTCTTCATACAAGAAAATAAACTTAGTATTTTTTCTTGAACTTAGTACCTACTTATTCTCCAATATATTAACGCAACCTTACAAGTGTTAACAATCACTTAAAATATAATTGAAAGACAAAATTTCACAAACTTATTATTATTAGGCTTTTAGTGTTGCTTTAAAGAGATGAAAACTAATTCTTCTTTGTGCTGGATGTAAAATCAGTAATAATTTGCGACATTTGTTTGGACATGTGTCGACTCCGCCTCTCCCTCCCTTACTTACCCGATACCCCGTAATATATACTCGCAAAGAGCCAAATTACACGTCTTTCATCTGTTATTGGGGCCACGTGGCTGTGCGCTGAATCTTTGTGTAGGATAAAGTTGTTACTAATCATAAATAATATTATGATGAATAAAAATATTATTAGTAATTATTAAATGATGTTGATATTTTATTTAACTACAATTTATTGTATGAATTAAAATAGAATAAATTAAAAATTTTATCATAGATTTAATTTTTCTTTTTTTTTTACTAAAATTACATAATTCATACTTCCTTTATTAATTGCAAGTGAAAAAATTTGAAAATCATAACGTAATATTTGTGTAAGATACATTACATGATATTTAAGAAGTTGGTCCGAAATGGACGTATTCCGAATCGTAGAGACGAGTGTTTCCTGTGGACGCCCGCATCCGCGTCCGAGCGACGCTGACCGGCTTTAGGCTACGTCCGCACAGACAGGCGGCTTGCTTAGCGCCTAGAGCCTAACGAGTCACCTAGCTAGTAGCTTACTAAAATGAACGTTCTAAAATGTTCGCGACCGGCCGCACTGCGCGCTTAGCGCCTAGCTAGTTGCTAAGCGTGTTTCTAAGTAAACAAACATGTTGGTTTTTTGACACTAGGCGCGAGGCATTTTATTCAAGAAATAATTTTGAAAGCTATTTTTGAAAGTGACATCTTGTCAACGTGCCGACAAGCAACCATGCAAACCTCCTGCAGTGCGGCCACTATGTATCCCACCATGTTGCCATAGCGCAATCCACTAGGCTCTAGGCGCTAAGCATGCCGCCTGTCTGTGCGGACGTAGCCTTACAGTTTACACCTTTCTATATAAGAATATTTTAATATGTAAGAATGTTATAAATTTTATATATTTATACTTATATTAAAAAAAACCTTTATAGCTTTGAGAGTAAAATATCCTAGACTTCGACGTGATAGTAATTATAACTATGCTTCTATTCTCAATTGAAAAAATATAAATTCACGAGAAAGCAACTGGATAGATTGTCATGAAATTTGTTATCGAGATACAGATAGCTGGTTATCCGTGGTTAGGTATATACTAACAAAAACTTGTTACAATATACCTATTACCTAACCATGCTGAAATTATTAAATATGTTTTAGCAAGGTAATATACAAAAGAGATAAAAATAATTACAAATTAAGAATTTTGTCATCTGAACATGGGTGGAGCCTAGGGTAAGTTTATGACTAAGATATTTTATTTTCTTTTACAATGATTTGGAAATAAAAATTAATATGGGATTGAAAACATAGGCACAGCTACAACTATAGATAGTACAAACTATACTTACAACTATATATATTTAATCATAATCTTAAGAAGCTTAAGCTACCTATAGCCTGCCTATAGCAATATTAAAATGTCTTTAGAATATTTATCCAATGATATTCCGGCAGTTGACTAGAAAGGGTGCGTGGAGGGGGTAATTGGTCGAGATGATGTTTAATAAGTTTTTAATAGCTGCCACGGGCGTAGCGCTTATCCGGACCCGAATATAACAGCTTCTTTATAATAACGCTTGCTATATTTTATATAAATGTATATATAAGGGTTGGAGTACCCGATTTGTAAATATGTCAAAAATGGTAACATACAAATATGTCATTTAATTTCACTTCATTTCAGATAGTTATTTTCATGGACGTATTAACTAACGTCCATGGTTATTTTATATGAGAAAAGATACTAATTCGAACTATTATAGAAAAATGTTCATAATATCATAAATATTATAAACGTAATTAACTTGGTAGAATTTTGTACGTCAAGGGGATATAACATCGCGTGTAAATCTAAAAGCATACCCTTTCTCACTGCCGTGAAACATTTGAGAGCTAATTTTATAATTCTTCCCTTTTGCACCCATTTTCCAACATTAAATATTTATGCAAGCCCACGTTTTATTAGGCAGGTCAATTGAGACACTCAATTAATTACGATGACTAAAATCGCTTATAATTTTTTTAAACGTTACAGGATAAAAGAATGTATTCATTCATTCTCGCGATAAAAACGTTACTCTAACAAAAGAAAGTAACTATTATGCTAATTGTGGTTTTGTTTTGTTATTTGAAAATGGGCGTCACATCTATTTGTAGATTGTAAAAGTCGATTGTTTGCGAAAATATTTTGACAAGAAAATTGATAGTTGCCCCGCTGTCAAATTTGCCGCCTAATTAGGTACACGCGCCTGTTACCGCCCTTGTTGAAATTGGAACGGTTAACTTTTTTATTGTTGTCACGTGTTGATAGATTTGGTGCGAAATTTTTCTTCCTCTTTTTTTTTTAGTATAAAAAGTATATAATATAGACTTATGCCAATCTTTAATGGATTAAAGGATCATAATTAATGAATTTGGTAAAATGTGGAGGTTTTTTAATTATGATATTCTGTTCATATATTGTATACAGATTTTAAAATACGAGTACTTAGGTACTTTTTTATTTTTTAAGCAAAATAAAGTATTTCGTGTTTTTATTACTGTTCTCTATTTGACACTTAATATATGGATCCCGATTTCCAAATCGTATTTAGAGTATGGTTGCCATAAAAGGTTACTTGAGTTTTTGTGAATTCTTTAAGCTTCTTTTTTGCGGTTTAAATTTGCTATCTACTTAATACTTTGAAGGATTTATGCTAATTTTATGAAACGATTACTGTTATTTTAAATTGTTTGTATTTAATAAAATATGTGATTGTGTCATCAAGTACCTAGTTCTTATTAAAAACTTTATTAAGGAATCATTTGTTTTGTTTATGAATGTGACCTTTTATCTTTCTTCCATAGCCTCATAATAACTTTCTCGTAAAACCTCTCTATCTGCCAGTACTGCGACGTCAAACGAACTCGGTAGTCTTAAAAGCTGGCCAATTAGGGGCTAAAAGCACCTTCGGGCCGCGACGCGGTTTCGTTCCCTCATCAATTTTGTACGATACACTCTCTTAGCGAGGTAACTTTTCCTGTAGAAAAATAGGACTTGCTGATGGTCGCTATTTACGTTTGAGTAGCATACTGAATAATTAAATTGATTTGAGAATTGAGTTATAATATTAAATAAGTATGATCTCTAATGTATGTTTTACTCTTTAGTAATGATTTTCGATTAAAATATAATTTAAGTTTTTGTTTTCATGTTTGACTTTTATAAGATCCAGAATATTTTTATATAAAGTACCTACCTACTTATATTTATTCCATATTTTTCAAAAATAAACAGTAACTAGAAAAAAAATTTGCTAGATATAAACAAATTTAGTACATATTTTATATTAAGCACTAAACACTAATCGTCTATATATTTCATAATCGATTAAGGGGCGTAAATTTTCTGTCGTTTTTTATGGCCTGGTAAGTGGCGTAAATTATCTGACACTTTCCCAGATTAAATGAGCGAGAAAATACTTTTTACCTTTTTCCCATATTGTGTGCACCATGATCACTTTAGGCATTTTAGTGGTTTCAGCGCTGTGATTGGGGCGGCTTTTTTCGGAAAATTTCGTGACCATAAACTATTACTTCTTATTTATATGGTATGAATAATATTTTTTAATATAAGAGATGATGAAGATAATAAAGACAAGATGTTTTATACATATTGAATTAAATAAATGTGGATGTGTTATTTTTAAGACTTATTAATAGTTACAGCTTTGCGCATAGTATCTATATAAAATATTATACATAGCTTAACAATGTATTGTGTATATTACAAAACTACATATTAGGTATACTTAGTACAAAAAAATCAGATTAATCGACATCAATTGAATAAAATTTTCTTATACAAAAGGAACAAAATTACCCGATGATTGTACATTACATTAGGTTTCCCATTATAAAGAGAAAAACAAAAAGAGTCAGCCACAAGCAAACCTTAAAACTTCCGACATGAAAGTTTAAAAGTGATCCGAGGGAGAGCGTTGCCTGGCAACCGCCCACCTCACGGCTACACCACAAATCTCGGAGCCAGAAAGACGAATATTTATTGTTCCTTGTTTCTTACCTACATTTCTACTGCAGATTATGTAATGCAGACATTTTAAGAGATTTGCTTTCATTTTTTCTTGTTTGGATATTTTTCAAGTTGTTATCCATTTTCATTAGTTATCGTTTATAAGTGAAATACTAGTTCACATTTCATTGTACATAATTAAATATAATAAATGTTCCAAAAGAATCCACTTGGTGTAGTTAAGATTTTATAAGACCTTTCTTAAAAAAACTCTATGACATTGATGGTAATTGAATTTATTTATATTACAACCCATAGATCAAACGTTCGTTATTAAGAAGTATTGCTTTTAACAAGATAATCTTATTTATATACCTATGTAAAGAATTCAGTTTAACATCAAGTCATCATAAAAGCTAAATTGAACACGAGTAAGTATACGTTTGAATTTGATTTACGCATACCTTATTTATTTCATTACTAGCGACTCATCCTATCGTCGCTCCTGTTCGTTCCTAGGTAAATTTTATGAGTTAGTACGAATGTGCAACAGAAAACGTTCAATTTGCCGGTATGAAAGTAATCTTTGTATTTTATCTAGATCCGATCAGCAATTCTGGCGTGACTAATTAACAAACATCCATCCACAGAAAAATTCGCAATTAATATATTTTCAGTATATATTCAATTTGTTATAAAAATACGTTTTGACTTTAACGTAAATCTAAATTTTACAGTCAAATAATGCTGAAAGTCTAAAACTATACTAACGACAATCTCCAGCAAATTACTGAGCTAAACTTCTATAAAATCCGAGGCGATGCTAATTCGCTGCAATTACGTCACACACAAGACAAAAGGAATGTAGCGAGCGTAGTCAATTAGGATGCAAATGTAAGAAAACGACCATTAGGCAAGCCTTACGGACCACGCAGCCCCCGATGTATTGATCATACGATCCCTCACACGCTTACATACGCCCGTCTCTTTTTAACTTCCCCACAACAGATCGCTATAAACATAAACACTTTTACACCAAAATGTCATTACCAACTTATGCTATCATAGAAAAGTATATCTAAAACTCATTAACATATGAACGAATTTAGACTAACAAGAGTCATTGGTACTTACATAGTTTCTTTACGGAGGAAACCCCTTGTTGTGCCAGTAAATTCTGTACCTATCTTTAAAGGAATAAAGATCTATTTCAGCGACGAGTTAAGAGAAAATGAATCGTATATCAAAATTTCAGAGGTTGTTGTCGATGAGAGATGGTAATGAGCTGTTTTCAGTTGTTGACAAGTTTAACGTTGTAGATGCTAGCTACGATTAATTTTCATACTTTTTTATAGATCTACGTATCCGTATACGTAGTGTAGGTATACCTAATATTCAGCAGAGCAATAGCTTTATTCTTCTTTTAATGCATAGAAATAATGATATTTCTACTATACAGGGCGTCCCAGAAGGTGACGATAACCTCCTATGTATATGATGAGTCAGTAAAAAAATTCAGCGCTCTACATACAGTAGTGCTCGAGTACCAGCCATTTTACTGTAAAACTAAAAATATACTACCTGGAGTGGATTTTTTGGGAATAGTGGCTAGAGTTTTCAATTGTTTGTAGATTTTATTGATGTTGCGGCCTCGCCACACTAGTTGTACTCAAATCAAATAAATCGGAAGCAAATGTATTTTTAAAGAAAAAGAAGTAAATATCATCGATACGTATTCTTTAAAAAAAACATCACTTAACTTTGACTGCTCCTACTGAAAACATTAAAAAACTAAACCCAGCAGACAAGTTTAATAAAAAAATGGTCCATTTCATGGAGATTTTAAAAATGCTATCACAACTATCGAATCGTATTATTTAAATAAGTGATCAAAATATGTATGATCCCAAATTCAGCATGATAGACATTTAATTATAATTAATTATTTAGGTGTAATTCTCATAAAGATACGTAAACAGTAAATACGTCCGGCGCGCAAAATATACTTCGAGAATATTCTATGTTGTTGTTTTCTACATTTATTTAATTTTATTAAAAATATTTTTCTAAAAAGTACCTACTCTTATTTAAAAAATATTCAAAAAATTCAAATAAAAAAAATATATTTCTGGCTTTTTATGGGATCACATCATAAAATTATTATGAAAGCTAATTTTCAATTGAAGACATGTTCCGTAACATTATACATATAGTACGTGTGATCGAATAGAGTAGGTACCTTCTCCTTTCTCCCCGTTCCCTCTCTTATTTACAGCCGGTTATTCAAAATGGTCGGTCTAATCAATTAATTATGATTGAATTTAGCTGTTGTGAAATGATAAGGTAATTAGGTACATTAGAGTTTTGGTTCTAGCGGTCACATCTCATCTCATCTTTGGGCTGACTATGTAACTCTTAAAGCATACTATAATCTTACTTTGTAGAAGTTATATAGAAACATAAAGCTCTATACGCAAAATAAGATATACATGAACCATAAACATGAAAACAGTTATAGTATTTAGTACCTATGTATTATCGTAATGAACATTGTAATGCGTTAACAAAACGAATTATTTTCGCAATATCGATTTATGTGGTGATTGTGTGAGGTAGAGATGAGATGTAGTACATCTACAACTACAATATGATAGCTAGGTTAAAATGTGTACGTAATTCATATCAACTGATTTAAAAAAAATACTTAAAAAAATCAAAACCAACTACCAGACAATAAATAAAGAAAAAATAACTTAACAGGAATTTTCAAACTCCTAATTAGATATTTCCTAAGTACCGGTAGGTACCAATCGATTCAAAACAAAGTAGTGCTCGTTCGATATGTAGGTATCTTATTGATCAGAAATTAATGTACATTGAAATTTTTACCTACTATCTATTGATTACTTTATGATACCATTTACCATTACCCTTCTGCTTAGAAGAGTTTTTAACTTTTTATTCATGAGAAGGTATCCTATCTAGGATATCTAGTTTGCGAGATCTTACTTTATATCTAAGTACCTATAGATTTTTAGATACTCAGGCCCATGTAGCATTTATTCACCTTTTGTAGTCGAAACTTGAGCGTTACGAGTTTATTTCTATTCTAAGAATATTGTTTGTACATGTTTATTGTTTTTTAACTAATTATTTGCATTTTTTGCGAACAAGTAATATATTGAGATGCAATGGTAAGAATTTTTTTGAACACATCTCGATCACGACGTCATGAATAAATGTAGTTATGATTATATGAACATAAGACAATTTATTTTATTAACTTAATTCTAATTGTTTACTAGTTATCTATTAAATTTAAATTATATCAAGTACATAAGATTATAATATTAATGATAGAGCCGTGCATATTTCTCTGTATACTAAAAATCCTCATATCCGCTTTCATTCCTATTCCACAGAGAGTTTTTCTGGGGTCTTTAACACCTGGCGTGTGATATCAAATGACAACCATAGTTTTTTTTTAAAGAATTCCATAATAAGCGCCAGAAAGGAAGGAGTCACTTTTGCAGAAAAGTTTTGGTAGTTAATTCGAACATTTTAATCTTACTACCGCTACGTATTTTAATTAAATTTTTAATATTGTATTGCATATGTAGTATTTTCCTTCGTAACATAATATACCTAGTCTCGCCATAAATATTGTCACAAAGAAAAAAAAAATGTAATGCAAATAATATTTATTACTTTTACAATGTGTTAGTTTTATACATAAATATAAAACAATTAAAAATATAAAAAGCTTATTCGAAGTGGTCTCCATTGGCTGCAATACAGTCCTTTAAACGTTGAGGCCAGTTATCAATAGAAGCAAGCACTCTTTCCATGGGAAAATTCTTCACTGCCAATCGTATGGATTGTTTTAGGGACTCCAAATTATCATGGCGTTTAGAGCAAGCCGTACTCTCTAAAACTGACCATAAATCATAATCCATCGGATTAAGATCGGGACTAGACGACGGCCAGTCTTCAGCTCTGATGAAGTCCGAAGCGTTCGCTTCTAACCAAGACTGCGTGGACCGAGCTTTATGATCCGGCGCCGAGTCTTCTTGGAAAGACCATGCTTGGTTATTGAACATGGTGTTGTTAAGTGGCTTAACTACCTTCTCAAGAATGGTATCTTGATACACTTGTGCCGATGTTTTGATACCTTTTTCACAAAAATATGGCTCAGTCACTCCTTCATAGCTAACACCCCACCAAACCATCACTGAAGTCGGGTAATGTCCACGTTGCACTCTGCCGAGTAATTGGGAAGCTTCCTTAGAGGTTTGAGCATAAATACGGTCATTTTGTTTGTTAAAATGTTGCTCAATTGTATAGATTTTCTCATCCGTAAACAAAATTTTTCTGTGACCTCCCTTTGCGTACCGCTTCAGTAGTTTTTTCGGTTTTACCACCCTATTCTTTTTTAAATTATCAGTTAAAAAATGACCAGTGCGTCTCTTATAGGCTGCAAGTCCTAAGTCATCTTTTAAAATACGCGACGTGGTTCTGGGTGCTATCTTCATCTCCCGAGATAAAATCTTTTGCTTTCGGGCAGGATTTCTGTGAATTCTTTCCCTTACTGCTTTGACCACCTTTTTCGTACGAACACTACGTGGACGGCCAGATCTTTTTCTGTCACAAACAGAGGAGGTCTCATTGTACCTATTGATAGCCCGGTACACAAACATTTGACTAATACCAAGCGTATGGAGAGTTTTATAAATTGCATTTGGCTCCATACCAACTTTGTGTAATGCAATCACAGCGATTCGGTTCTCTTTATCACCCCACTCCATTTTAATATCGCAAAATATTATAAAATGTATTGGCGCCAAAATTAGAAAACACAATGAGCAATCGTATAAAATGACAGATTCCAAATTCAAATGTAATATCTTTCTTATTTATAATAGTAACAGTATTTATGACCAGACTGTGTATTAATATGTTAATTTTATGTTCTATTTTATGCTTTAATATCTTTTTTCTCGTCGTAATAGGAAATCTCAGTCAGACATAGTTTTTAGGTGTGTTTATTTTATTGGGAAATACACGTCTTATAGTGAGCCGCCTTCCAGTATGTTTTTGATTTCGCGATTGGTTGGACTGCTAGAGTCTAATCATGGCAACTGAAAATCGATTATTTTTGTAGACTCCCGCAGGATCCTTTTCAATTTCACAGAGTAATAAGCTGGTATATGCATTAATATATTCTCCCTTCTTTATTTTATACTAGCCATACCCACGGTTCCGCTTAAAAATATTTTTCTCCCGCTTTCGCAACATTTTTCATTGTTGCTCCGCTCATTCTTTATTCAGTCATCCGCTTCATTAGTCATAACGTGATGCCTACAGCCTTCCTTAATTAATAGACTATCCATCCGAAAAAGAATTTTTAAATTCGGACCAGTAGTTCCTGAGATTAGCGCGTTCAACAAAACAAACAAACAAACAAACTCTTCTGCTTTGTAATATTAGTATAGATTGATTTCGCTAAAAATAAGACCAGTTATTTAGGATATAAGCTAATGCTAGGAGATGGACCAATTACCTTATAAAGTTATTAACATTTAATCTTTATTTCAATGTAAAACAAGGCTTAAATATGCAAGTCGTGTAAGTTTTATCTTCTGTTAATTCAGGAACACCTAACGCCATCTACATTATTATTTTTACAACATAAAAAGCTACAAAGTATAAGACATCTCAATGTCATGCGCGAAAATTTGCCGCTGTGTTATGAAATTACACTTCATGACATGGTGATAAAGCTCAAAATAAAACGAAATGTTTGCGCTTGCGCCGTAACATTGATTTCTTGTAAGCGTTTGACAGAAATGCTTTTATAGAGCTACTATACAATGTTGTGTAAATATTAGTTTTATTAAAAAATACAATCGACTTTATTTATAGAAAAAAACATGAAAATCGAAGGTGAGTATTCTGTATTTATTATTATATTAATAAGTTTTCCACACAGAAAATGTTGGTTGTCAGAAGTTGTGTATTGATTGCTCATCGATAGGACTATTCACAGTGGTTGAGTTTCTGAATGTTCTACTAAATTGGATATCACTTTTAATTTATTAAAATATGTACTTCTATGGATATTTTGTCGTGAGAAAAGATGTAAAGTCACTATTTATATAAGTAATTTTGCGAGTTCCCAAGAACTATGGTGGAATTAAATATATTTTTATTAATTAATTCACTTAAAACATAGTTTTCTTTAATAACATCTTCGTGACATTACAACAACATACAAAGTAAATCATACTACTGATTTCCCAAGAAGTTCTAAACATACATTATTGATTTATTTTCGGTTTTTATAACTTGAGATAAAATTTCTAAGATCTGAAAAACATCAAGCAAATAATCATTACGTGCTTGATTTTTTTCCAAACATATAGGTATATTATCTTATATCGTAAAAAACATTATTACCATCTACCATTTTAATAAAAGCTTATAAAAGGCCTTAAACCGTAAGTCGTTAAATAAAATTCAACTTGTAATTCACGCATAATGTGCGAAATGTAACCAAAGCTCTATAAAGCATAAAGGAATTCGTGACCCGCGTTTGGCGTGCATTGTGATCGCATAGGATTAGGGTGTTATGGGTGATAATACGGTGGGTTGGTGGCCAACTTTTGCATGTGTGATACACATGGATATTATAATTGAAGAGTCCTTAATTTTGCATTCCGTCTATTCATATTAAGTTATAGCCAGATCTCCTAATATCCTACATAGATTAGATTCGTATACAACGATGGTCATTATTTTTGGTCCAGTATAGCCTGTAAAAACGCTGAATGTGTTATTTCAATTTCGATTTCCTATATTTTTAAAACAACGTAATTTTTTATCTGATTTAGTCCAGGGTTCTTATTATATTTAGTAAATATAATATTTTACCATGGCATAGGTTTAATTAATGACTATTATAAATTCGAATATATTCTGCATATCCGTGTGTATAACATAGCATCGTTTGTGACGGACACCGTGACATACGGAGCGCACTTGTCACCCAGCGCATAATTTGTCCTCCATTACGGCTTCATTTTATACACTGTTCTATACAATGTATTATACACTCTATAATAAAGTGGGGTCCGATTAAAGACCAGGCTCGTCTTTCGACAGAACAACTGTTCACATCAAGGGGACAAAAATAAATTATTCATTCGATGTATTGAAATTACACAGTAATAGATTTTTTGAAAGGGTACTTTTAAAGCACCTGTTTTGTTTTTAGATTAAAGTTATCATGTATTTCTTATTTCATTAAAATGTTTACATTTAATATCAAAAAGCTCAAAAAAACTGTCGCTAAAAATTCTGTTAAAAATCTACATTACACTTTTATAATATCACACTATAAATTATACCTAAATATGTATATTGATTTATTTAATGAAAACACAAATCTAATAGTGAAAAGTGTCCACTTAGCAGACATTCACTTTTTAAATCTTGATATTTTACTTGACCATTCGATTACAAACTGGGCTCTGACAAATGTAATAGGCAGGGTACTTGTGAAATGAGGTGTGAATATTGCGTCTCCACGGGATGTATTCTACCCCGTGGACTACGGCCCCAGGGGGAAGCCCCATCTGTCCATCGCCCCTACCCTTTATGATCGACAATGCCCCTCAAATTACACAGGTATAGGCGTTGAATGCCTTGTCTCTTTATTTGTCAATTGTGAAATTAATTGAGGCATTTCGTTGATTTACTATACGTTTAGCATGAAAACAATATTTGAAATATCTCTATCTAGTAATCTATTTGCACTCCTGTGTAAAGTAGTAGTATAAACAACTAAAATTTAAAATGTGGCAGACAATGGTAGCCCAGTGGTAACGCGCTCGCTTGGATAACCGAGTGATGCGGGTTTAAATCCGGGTCTCGCACCTCTGATATTTTCATGTGCGAATCATTGTGATCAACTTGTCTTACGGTGAAGGAAAACATTGTGAGGAAACCTGCATGTGTGAGAAAACCTAGCAAGTTTTCGATAGACATGTGAAGTCCGCCAACACGCTCTAGGCCAGCGCGGTGGACTATGACCCCTTTCATACTGAGGGAGGCCCGTGCCCAGCAGAGGGACTTTAAAAAAAAGGGATAATGATGATGATGATGAAATGTTTTTTTCAGTATATTTTTTATATTTGCTATACGGCATGGTGACATGCATGCGACGGGGCCCACATCACCCACATGGACAAAAACCCGTGGAACATAAGCACCATCACTATCAACCTCGATCCGGTGAATCCTTGACTAGTGACACTAAATTATTACATGATGCCAAGTAAGATTAATAATAATAATGAATATAGCTATTAATTCTTTTCAGTCGGACTAAGATTGTAATTGCTAAAGATTGTAAGTATCTGTATGTATATTTACTTGTTACTAATTCGAATTTTGTATATTTACGAAAAACCAGAGTTAAGCCCTGTTTATAAAACCATAATTTAAAGTAGATATAACTGAATCGAACTAACATTTTTTTATACTGTACCATTGCATAAATTAGTAATTTAACTAAGTTTAGTTTCAACTCTCCCAGAAAAAGTAAATAAATATTTTATAATGTTAGCCGTTGGTTCTATTTTAGTTTGAATAATATTCTGAACTGTATTGACTTAATATTATGTAGGTATGTTAGCATCAACTGAAACAAATTTATACTTTACTATATATCAACTACATTGTCAAAGACTATTTATAGTTAAATTGTAAAATATTATAATAAATAGTTACTTATTATACACAAAATAATCTTAATAGCTACAAATTTAAAAGTTATAAATATTCTTACACAGACACTAAGCCACAGCCAACGACTACTCAGCCAGAACTGAGTAGTGGCCACAGCACTCGTGTTGTGGGAAGCTTATGTTTTTAATCGTGGGTTTTTAGCCAATAACATTTAAAAAAATTCCGTGTTTTCTTGTATAGATTATAATAAAATGTAAATAATTTAGTTATATGAAAATATAAATATTATAACATTATTTCTGCTTCAAGGCATTTGGAGGAAGACTCTAAAGTACTGACCCCAGATATGTTATCTAAAATGACACCTGAAGAACTTGAATTCCATTATTTTTCCGCTCATGATTATGACCGAAATTCTAAATTAGATGGATTAGAAATGTTAAAGGTATTTTGCTTAAATTTTAAATAATAACAATGTTTTGTGAAAATAGGAACATTTTGATGTAAAATTTATAATATAAATTCCTTTGTTCCAGGCAGTATATCACACTGTTGAACACGCACCTATAGATCCGGACGACGATGAACCTATAGCATCTGAAGAAACACGAATGGAACTCTATATTGGTGTGTTACTTTTTATTTATTTAGATAAACAAGTAGTGGCACCCTCCCTTCGATTATGTTTCGAGGCCATATTTGTAGCAGATTAGGTAGTAGGCAATGGTTACGTTGAGTATAGTGTGTTTTTTTTAATTCTGACAAATGCACATACGCATGCCACATGTAAAAGGTGATTATGTGGGACAAAACTTCCCTCATTTTAATGGGGCGTCGCAGGATCGCTTACGGATTCAATCACGACGTTCCGACGGTAAGTCTGCCGAAGCAGAGTAACAAAGGGTTGCTCTATTCTGCTATTCGAGAAGTACCTGGAGCAATCTGCATGGCACACTGCCCACCGAAGTAGGCTATCTCCATGCTCCTTAGCTTTGCGCCTGGTTGGCTTGCCGGACGCTAATGAGCCCAACCATCACAACTGTGAACGCACGTTATGTGGGAAGTTTTATTTATACAGTAATATAATTTAACTCTTTAATCCATTACTCTGTTCTTTTTTTGCTGCATAGCGAGACGACACGTTTGGTGCAGTTTGTAGTAACCCTACTTTCTTACGCCAGCGGACCCGCTGGAGCATTCATTTTTTGAATTCGGATGTTTGTACTCCAGTCATGGGCGTTTATATTTATAATATGTACGCGTATAAAGTAATATATTATGAAGTGTATCAACTATCTAGTATCCGTAGCACAAGCCTCGTAACTTACCACGGAACCAGATGGCATTGTGTGTACTAATGTCAAAAAAATAAACGATTGATGGGACATAATACATAGTAATTTTTAAACATTTTACAATCATTATTACATTCTATCTACATTGCAATGTATATATACATAAATGTATACATCTACTCATACAATGTAACAACTACTGATAAATAAAAAATAATTACCATTAAATATTTCTTTGTTTACAGCGTTGGTAGATAGGACTTTGAAAGCCGACGATACAGATGGAGATGGGTACATATCGTATTCGGAGTATCGAGCTTCTCGCATCAATAGTAAGGGGGACAGGACACCAAGAGTCGTCGCTGACAATGAACCTTCATAATGTGCCTCGCTGGGTCCAGTGTGTCCCAGGTCCATAATAATAGCCTATTTCTTTCACAACCTAAGATCTAAATTTCATGCAAATCAATCCAGCCGTTTCACTTTATTCAACGGTCTTTTATGCATAAAATATTATAATTTTAAATGAATCTGTACGAATTTTACTTATTAATATTATTATTAATATTCATATTTGTAAAAAAAGAGACGAAGAGAGCTGAAAAGTATTACAGAAATCTTGCAGTGATTATTAATTTACTTATATTGTATAGTTTTTAGACATGTTAATAATAAGTATAAACTAAAACACCTTTCAATTTAATGATTTTATTTCACATTTTATAAGCAATTTTTAAAGAGTACCTACGTTTATTTGTATTTAAATATAAGAAATTATTTTCTCCTTTTAACTCAATACTGTTTGTGGGTTACAATATTACTCTTTAGAGGTTTGATTGAAAGTAATGTTTGAAAAGTATTACTAAACATTACAATAATTATTTCTACAACACAAAATACTCTTATTATATAGGGCATCGATTTTACACATGTTATTATTAACTTCAAATACAGAGTATTTACTCTATATAGAGGAACTTAAAGAACTACGTATTTTTGTACGATATTCATATTAAATAAATTGTTTCTTCTTTTTCGTGAATAGTAACACTACATAGCGCTTATTAAAGTGTTGGTAATTATTATTAAACTTAAATATTTTCTTATTTATAATTGTTTTTACTATATTTTTCTATTCTCATAGATGTGACCAGTGCTAAGTGCATTGGTACCGCGTCTGGCACGGCAACCCGCGCTCACCCCACGCGGCGGCATCTCGGATACCACTCGATATATCTTCATACGGTCCCAAGTCAACGCTATTCCTGAATGATAATAAATAATTACAATAAATTTTTACTGTACAAAATATGTATATTGTTTGATCTATATTAAATATAAGAAAAGGAATTATGTTATAGGGACATATGCTTTGGATTTTAGATTTTGAAGTTAATGTTTGGTTTCCTCATTAAAAGACTAAAAATGTAAACGTTTCATAAATATGAAGTATATTTAGAAATACGAAATCGAAATAAATTTGAGAAAATTTTAAAACAAGATATCAAAGTTGTATGTATAATCTTTTGTAAACTGTGTTATATTTATATTATATAATATTATAGTTTGATAAATGTACAGGTATACTTAGATAGACAATTATACTATAAACTATAGATCTTAATAAGAGCTTTAATTATATCCTGAAAATTCTCTAAGAAAAAAAACGAGCTTTTAATTTATTATAATACTAAAAGAACAAATTTATAAAAATATTTTTTTACCCTTGAATTAATTTAGTCCCTTGCAACAAAAGCTCAGCTCCTGAGGCATAGAGCGCCGCTTGATGAGGCTTCTGACAAGATAGCATGTAGAGACAGCTGTAGTCCTGGCTCTGTTGTCCGGCGAGGTAGCTCAAATACAACATGATCTCATCTTCCGTGATGTAAGTGGCATTCTTGTTGTCTAAGTAAAAAAAGTGGGTCATATAATACTTTTTCGGATTTAGGCGAATATTTTACATTTTAAATAAAACTATTTTTTGGGAATATTCACAGGAACATCCGGAAAGACAATTTAATTGAAAAAAGTGATAAATTGTATAATATTACTTAAAGTTAGTAAATTAATTAAAGAAAATAAGGATATTTTGTGCTAAGTAATATTAAAAAATATGTAATTAATTCTAGATAACATATTTATATCATTTTGTGGAAAATTGTTCCACGCACAGTCAACATGTGGAAGGATGTTTGTTGACTAACTTATTTCTTTATTATTACCAATAACTTATTTGTCTATTGAAAATATATAGGCATATGTATGTACATATGTAAATGCCTTGAATTATTTATCAAAAGTAGTTTAGAGCTGTTTCCGAATAAAACCCTGAACCTCTTCCTGATAGCCTTATGTCGTTGGTCATTTGGGTGTTCACGCGCGGGCAGATAATCCTCTTGTAATAGGATTATGCTTTGGACGACGGACGAGAAAACGCATCACATACTATTGGATTAACTTAGGGTATCCCTACTGGTCATCTATACATAAAAAATGTAAATAAGCTCACACAAAAATAGCCTTTATCACTAAATCGGTAAGCCGTAAAATATCCTGCAGATATATTTATAACAAGATATTAGTCACCAAAGGTGTTTCAACGCAGATGTTGTCATATAAAGTTCTTCCGTTAGTATATTTCCTAGCATTATGCCATTGTATGTGGCTAATTAAAATTGTAAAGGGAACTGTCGGTTTAAAGCTTATTATATACTCGGTAGGCATAAAAGTGGTTATGAATTGAAATTATTCCTAATTTAGCGATTTAATAGTGCAGCAATAAAATAATTTGAAATATTGAATTAGATAGATAGATACATAGAGAGAGAGAGAGAGAGAGAGAGAGAGAGAGAGAGAGAGAGAGAGTAAAAAGAATGTAGTAGAGTTTCTAGAATTGTGTATATTTACATTAAAAATAATACCAGGTTTATTAAATCTTACCAGTCAGAAAATTACTATTTGACTGTAATTTTTTTAGTACTTGCTCATTTTCTTAAAATAATTCTTAAAGCATACCGGTCTTAAAAATTATTTCAATTATGTCCATAAACATCTTTAAAAAAATAAAATATTACCATCCAAGCTCCTTCCATAATGGTTTCCTTTCCATGCACCAGCTCCAAAGAACCCGGCTGCTAGTATAAGAGCCTTCAGCACGATCAGAATGACCAGATTGGTCAGATTTAGACTGAGCACCTGAGAACATTAAAATATTCATTATTTAATTCTATTTCGTGAATTTTATGGAAATTACAGTTTGCTTTTATGTAAAAATAATCCGTTTCAATCAATTAGTACTTTGTAAAGTTATATATAATTAGCATTGACAATTATAAATTTTATTTAGTTATATCAACTTATATTTAATTTTTACTATTACATCTTGTGTTTGAAACATTATTATTAAACAACAGTTATTATAGAAGAATATGTATACGGTTGACAATGAACTAAAATAACACATTTTCTACGAAAACGTTACAATACCACCATGAGTCATATTAAAAGCCGCCTGCCTTATCTCGGAAGCAAGAAGGGAATGCGTGCAATTTGAAATTCTAAGTGCGATACGAACCTGCGACATGCAGTCAAAACCAACCTGGCTACTCCCTGTGGACCTGGCTATAAAGTCCTTAGCCAGATTCGACACAACTTGACCTCCTGTCCCACCTAAGAAGCTTCCTGCCATATCAAGGAAAGAGGATCTAGCATAACTGGACGTATCGTTTAAATCAGCGTCATATCTATCTATCTCTTGATTGTTGAAAACGACAGGTTCTTTTTCACTCGGAAGGAATGCAGTCGAATCGTAGTTTTTCGGGTAAAATTTCTTCGCGTATTGTGGTGATGAATAAGCTCCATAATGTTCTGAAGGAGTCACAAAGTTGACTGCGACGAGTATGACAAGGAACTGAGTTGCATCCATTTTGGCTGTTAAAATACGACTGCAAGGGAGCAGGTAGCGCGCACGATAGGATTTGAGACGATACAATTGTACTTCGCTATTTTATCTCTTCGTGCCCGCTTTTGTTTGTTGCACGCACGATGACATCCCTTAATGGCACTGCTATTGTTATTGTTAAGTAGCAAATGTCTTTTTGTACTATTTTTTTTCAAAATATTGCCAATTTTCTTTACAGTTCTACTGTGAGTTAAAAATAAATAAAAATGTTTAGCTTGATATTAAATTAAAGTATTTAGTTAACTTTGGACCTATCAGTAACGTTCAATGTAAAAAATTTAATGACAAAACCGATATAACAATATAATATGCGAAAGTGTGAAAATAATTTAACGCAGGAACATTGTATAATAGCTACATGTAATATGCCACCGGAGACCAATATACTCCATATATACGAACATACATACATATCAAATACACAACCCTCCATTCGAGCGTAGTTATACACCAGCCAGTTCTTACTCGACAGCGAAGTCGGTAAAAGTAGAAGAAGAAGACTGGTTGTTTTAAATTATATAGAGCAAAATGGTCTAATAATTTCAAAGTGTTTTTAAATGTTATGTTTGCTTTAAGGCCAAGTATTTCATTCAGAATAAAATTGTAACATTTATGTAACAAATATTTTAATTATGTAATTTAATAGTTAAGACACAATGCTAGGAAGGCGTCATTGACGGAACTAGCGGAACATCTTTACTTGACGACGCGTCGATTTAGTTCCGTACCAAATTATTACTACATATGTGATTCATTGTGATAACAATAATAATTTACATTCAAAATGAAATATAGTGTTCAGCCCTTTTTAACGTCTTTTTTGAACTGTTAGATTCTCTCTCAATTTAGAACATGCAGGGTTCCTTACGTTGATTTCCATCTATATAAGACAAGTGATAGTATTGAATTCGGATATGAAAATATCAGAGCCGGGATTTGAACCCGCTTACCCGCAGTCCGTACACACTACTACTGCTACTGTGCTCTCTCAGTAACAGTCTTCAGTAAGTAGTAAACTATCATACTTATTTCTTATTGTACTATATAAATAATATATGCGGGTAATAATCCTACAAAATATGTTTGAAAGGTAAGTTACTAAGAGACATTAAACAATCTTGTCTTACTTGATTTAGTTTTCTATGATCTACTATCTCTGCGATTAGGTCAACTCAATAGTATCTAATTATATATCAATCATTTTATATATACGAACGAGGATGTAAAATGTATGTAAATTGTACATGCAGAGTTTTAAAGCCATCAATCTCTTAGATCTTAGTTTTGCGAAGTTTGAAGCTCTACCTAATCAGTATATACCTATAAATCAAATTAGCAGCTTTCCACTAAATGCATTTTGAAGTTATATGTGGTACTTACAACAAAAAAACAATTTTTAATTTTTGTCTGTCTGTCTATGTTTGTTCCGGCTAATCTCTGAAACGGCTGGATCGATTTTGACAGGACTTTCACTCGCAGATAGTTAATGTTATAAGGAGTGTTTAATTTAATAACGGGGTGGTTTTTTCTCCCAAAGACGGATCTAGGGACGAACCCGAGCGAAGCGAAGTTGACTCGCTAGTAGTAAAAACATATGTATAGGTATTTTTATATCTTATAATATCGGACTGTGTATAAAAGATTTCAATATCGCTTTCGATTCTAGAAAGTATGATTGTGATGATAAATTGACGTAAACAGTCAATTTACCTAATAGTTGAATATCTCATGCGTAAAAGCATCTCGATTCAAAGATATCCATACAATTCTTAAACATTAGACTTCGTTTTCAGTTGAACGTGTTTGCTTAATTCAAATTTAGGCTGTAAAATGAAAATAACCAGCCTAATTCTGATTTTGGCTGGTCTGCTTACTTACAACGTATTTTACGAGTAGGTACTAACTAGTAATCTATAAAAAAATACTTATTACAACATACAAAACATAATCGAAATAAGATTGTCTTATAACATACTCATCATTACTTCACCATAGAAGAAATTATTATTTGTGTGTTATGAACACAATAAACGTTTAGGAATGCTTGGTTTAACAAGTAGTCCGTGTTATGTCACGTTTTGTAATGCTTGCTCTACTTCCCTAAAAATTTTTAAAAAGTGACAATGGAAAGATTTCTTCATATGAAGATCAAAAATAATACAGGTAATATTATACCATAGTATAAAGAATAGACATTTTACTATGATTATACGAAACACAGCAATCATTATGAACTTCATACTCAAGCTATGTTCAAATGTGAATAACATTATGAACATTTTATTTTACTTATTATAATTAATTAATTTTATATATTTGTAAAACTAAATAAAGTTATAATTAGTATCTATCGAAAGTTTCACAAAGGCTTGTGAAAACTTCTGAAAACAACTCTCTAACTCTCTAACAAAAAAGATAAAATTATTTGCTAATTGTAATGCCAAAAATAATAGTTAACTATTCGTATACAAGGATCTTTCAAGTACACCTTTGCAACATAAAGCGTGGCTCTCTACAAAATTGAAAATAGAGAGTTGAGACCAAGGAACATTTTTACTCTAGGTAGAGACCCATATCTCTATCTAATATTAGATATGTACCGCTAGATGTCACTGGACAATGCAAAGCGACATCTAGTGTTGAAAGGAAAAAATCTTTTGAACTACGTGCTTTGTAGTGAAATTCTCAAAAACTAGATGGCGCTTATGTTTTCTAAAAATAAACTCTTATAAAATGGCAAAAATATCTAACAAGAATTACCATACATGTTAATTATCTTACTGGTAAATAATTTATTTTATATATAAATTAAATTATTTTATTTTATATATAAATTAAATTATTTTAAATTAGGTTTAGTTTTATTTCTTAAAATAAAAGTAAGTCAATAGGTACATTAAGTAATATAAAATAAGTAAAAAAAACTAAACGTTATTACGAGAACATACGAACATAGAATCAGACATACGTACATACGTAAATGTAGGTCAAACACATAACCCTCCTATTGCTTCGCCGCAGTCAGGTAACAAAAGACAATAATATAAATAATTGAGAATACATATTTTAATGTATGTTTGTGTACTGTTATTTTAGTTTATATTCCAGCGTTATAAAGCTAAGGTAAATAAATAATAAAAAATAATTGGCTATTGGTAGAATAAAACAATAAATTTTGGAACAACAATAACCAAATTAAACTGCGCAAAGTTGTTACTAAAATAATCTAAATTTAATGAGCTATAACGTAACTTAGTTTTTAGTAACAAAAACAGTTTACTGGTCATTGCACTCCATCGGTCGTAGTTCAATTCGGTATGACCAATACAATCTACGTCTTTTCTCTGAATCACTACACCGTGAGCGACGCCGTGAGAGCGGTGAAAATGTTTTGGTAGCAGAAAGTGAAACCGGGCCTTGACCGTCACGATGATAAATCTAAGGAGTCGATTATCAATATTTTTTTTACAAACAAAGCATGCTGCAGTATATATTATGTATAGTAAATAAATGTAGTATAAAGTTAAATTGATACTAATTTTACAGGTAAATAAAGAAAGGATCTATTAGTAATTAAAAAAATATCTTAAAGTATGTTTTGAAATGTATTTCATAAAGTATAACGTATAATGAAACGTATATCGTTTTTTATTTTTATTGCGTATGTTTCTAGAGCTCTACTATTTTTAATAGTTCAAGTAGCTACTTTTAAAACTTCTAAACTCAAGCATTCATTGGCATGAACCGAAGCTATTCTATACATCTATAAATATAAATAAAAATGGACTGTCTGTTCTTAATTTCAAATTACCAGCTTTTCACTAAATGCATAATATGTAAGTATATACGATACTTTTTTCTTTTGAGTTCTGCAACATGCCAATTTGTTAAAAAAAACAATAAGCCGATAATAATACGATATTGGCAACCAAAAGCAATTTTTTAAATTTTTGTATGCCTGTCTGTCTGTTTGTTCCGGGTAATATCTGAATCGGCTGGACCGGTTTTAACAGGATTTTCACTCACGGCTAGCTAATGTTATATGGCGTAACTTCGGCTACCTTTTAACTGACTTCAAAAAAGTAGGAGGTAGAAATTTTATTTATTTTAACTAGCGGAACCCGTAGCTTCGCTGACGCTAAACCTACGGACGAACCCGAGCGAAGAAAGGGTGAGTCGCTAGTTTATAATAAAAAAAAACACTTTAAAACAGAACCACTCTATAGTTGTCTATGTTCTCTTCTCAGTAAAGTGTTTAGGCGGATCGAGGAAAGTGCTTTGTGTTATTATAAAACTCAAAGCAATTACGCTTTCGAACTTTACCGCCGTGATGCAATGCGCATTAAGTGTGACGGACACAAGTAGTGAACTAGAAAACGTAATCCCATAGATTTCGGTTATGTGAAACAGTAACGGCTTTTCTAAACGTAAGTAATATATCTTAGTTTTATTTTTTTATTATTTGTAATCATTACATATTCTATTTATGTAATATATAACGAAAAATAACTTCTTATACTTGTGACTCATTTTAAATCCATTTTAATATATACAAGCTAAACTTGAATGAAAAATGCGTAATGTTATAACTTACAATATAACGTTTAAAGAGCTCTTCAACTTTGCGAACCCTTCATAATAGGCTTTGTTTAATTGAGAAAGAACAATATCTTTTGTTAAGCAGCTTAACTCGAGGAAGGAAGTACGAAGAAAGTATAATCACATACACGCTTCAATCGCACAATACAATTGTTATTCTAAAAATGATTGACCTAACATACATAGTGCAAATACTGCGGAAGTGTTCCTTTCTTTTGTTGGAAATTTTCACTATAATTTTATTTACGTAAGTCTTTCATCACACAAAAATAATACGATTATTTTTTTATAGTTTAAAGTCGTGTCTTCCTAGTTTTAAGATAAGTTAAGTTACTACTAATATACCTGTGTCGAGATATTTGAATGTTTAATGTTTTTGAAATAAGTTAATTTCTGTAACATGATAGCAACTTAATATATAGGTTATCGAACTCAGTGCGTGTTTTTACAGTAATAAATAACTAAAATAGATATTATTTTTGATATAAAATAAATAAAGCTCCCAATTTTAACAAACGTTTTTTAGCAAACGTTAAACAAAAGTAGATGTTGAGTGCAATAAATTATTGTTTTATGAATGAATTCACGGCCATTTCTTCGAAACTAATTTTACGAGTTTTAGAAAGCATAAAGGAGTTGCGAGGCGTTAAACGAGAAAGAATGGTAGAAAATAGAAAAGCAAAGTAGGTACCGTAACAGACCAGGAAAATATTTATGTTACGTAAACTTACTTATGTATTTTATTTATAATTTTGCGCTTTTTATTTAAATACGATACACTGTATACATATTAAGAGGCTCTACCTTCTCTAATATTACTTAATTTAATACTGGGCTTCATTAATATGTAAATATTAGGTTCACATGGAAGAAAGTAACTTTATTAATTCGACTTTCTCTTCATTATTATGGGACTTAATTAATTGTTATATATTATTAAATATTTTAATTATATTTTTTTAATACAATATGGGAGTACAAATAAACTGAATAAAGTCCTGCTTCAATCTAAAGCGATAGAAAAAAATAAAATTATGATATGATACTAATAAATAATAATATATGTAAATCCTTTGCAGAAACATATACTTCTTTCGAATATCATTTTATTTTAAATGTAAAAAGAAGTTTCTGAAACCGTAACTTTTACACAAAGGTTACACTTTATTCAAAATAAATTAATTTCATAATTGATTCAATTCAGAAAGAACATCCACTTAAAGAAATATCCTTAAGTATATATCTTAATTATTAAAAGAGGGTCAAGTAGTGGACATACAGTTCAAAACAAAAGGCTCAAATCTGGGTCAAAACAACCATTTCAGTCAGCATGAGATAGCACTGTATTTTCAAATATACACCTAAAAAGCGTTTAACTTGTAATTCAGACGATAAAAAATATCTAGAATATTTGATAAAAATATACACTTCCCAAACTATTTCACTAAAAGCAAGTACTTATTGTTTATCTATTTTGATTATTAACATTTTTGTTTCATTGTTCTTTTCTCTTCTATTAAAATTATATTCAAAGTAAAAAGTAGTACATAGCGTGATTTTTTTGCTAATATTCTTAAAATAATAAAAATAATAAAAGATGCACAATTTACGTTTAAAAAATCACAAAATGTGATTATAAAAAACAGTATGTGTTCTTCTTCAATAACAGACCACAGTTTGCCCTTTTATGTATTATGATTAAGTAAATAAAGTTAAGGTATATTTCGTGAAGCAGTTTTTAACATATTATATACCTATCTATTAATATGCATAACAAAAAAAAGCAAGCGGAGCGGCAGGCAGAAGCTAGTCTATTATAAAATGTATTTTCCAACGCATACCTACTTTACAAAGCATTTAATATAAGTAATATAAGACGTACATTAACCTAGTGATATTTATTTTATATCTACTTTTAAAATGTGCCTTCTCAAGTGTGACATTATAAGAAATCGTAACGAATAATATAATTTTTCTCTCAATCACTGTTTTACTGACACATATTTTTTTAATTTCATATGACAAATTTATTTATTATCTTCTCTTTATTATATACTATTTATTAGTTTTTACATTAGAATTTCTCTCGTGTTACTTTATCACGTTTAGTTGTACATTGTATAAAAAGCAAAATGGAACATGAGTTTTGCGATGATACAATGTATGACCATGAAATCAATTTAAAATCGTTTATAATACGATTGCCCAACATTTTTATTGACGTTAAAAAAGTATCTTATCCAACCGTACGCTCCAAGTCCATTTATAAATCCTTTAAGCATTTTGTTATCACACTACTTTTACCTCTTATAAAAAACGCTTAGTTGTAATAGTGTCCAAAATTGCATCAGGTACCCAAGCGAAGACAGGGTGAGTCGCTATTACGGGTTAGTTATTAGTGTTAACTCGAAAAATTCTTTATATATGAACGTAGGAGTACATTGATCATATTCTATCGTATTTCCTCCGTATTTTAAGCTAATTACTAATTACTCAATTATTGCATACTTAAATTTAATCTTTGTATTACGTGCTACCAAATCTATAATTGCGAGAAAGTGCAGTAATAAATCATACTGCGAATTATAACTTACGTAACTAAAGCGCAAATATAATCCATTGTAAAAAGTACTATGCCTTTCAAATCGAGCTTTTAAATCGTTTCAAATAGCATTTGCATGTATTTACGTAATTTTGAAAGTAACCATGCACGTAATGTTCAAAATCTCTCAGCGTTTATCTCAATGACCCTTGATCTTACTTAGTATCTTTATTTTATATTTAAAATAGTTCAATTTGTTAAGGAGATGAGCCTTGTATAAAAACTCTTGCATTTATAAAATTTTATCTCTGCCATGGTCTCCTATTATGAGAATAAATCCCTTAAACTAAGTATAATCATTCATTTGTTTATAGTGTTCGTTTCAATTAGTATGTTGCTGGACGTTGTCGGTGATCTATTTGATTTATTAAGCGTTACTGCTGTTTGTTGTTCAACTAAACTATTTTGCTCTACATTTTCGCTCAGCTCATCCAAATAGTTTAAAAATGAAAGTTTATATACATGAGTTATGAGTAATTCTAAATAATAAACAAAGAGTACGTTTCACGAAATATATTGAGTGTAAATACCAATTATTGTAACCACCATTTTCATTGATGCTCTATCTGAGCTTTATAATTAACCGAAAGTAGAACTTTAATTAATTTGCTTTATCGTTTATGTCTGTGAAGTTAAAAGCTTACAACAGAAAAAGAGCATGTAGCATATCTACAAAATAACATAAAGTTACATATTCTGACCCCTGACATACAGGTTTAATTTAGTTTGGTAGTCAGAGGCTTCAACAGGCTTATGTAACAACAAAAAATATGCCAATAAAGAAATATCTTATCCTATATCTTATACATGTAAGTACTTATGTATAACTTTGTTTGCAACCGGTTTTGTTTGTTTTCTATCGTGTAAGTTAGAATGGCAGGTAAAAGTACATAATTAGAGCAGAGTTGATCGAATGATAGGGATAATAAGTGGTATCAAGGAGAGAGCTGCGTGGAATATATAACAATAATAAGTTGTTTTTGATTCGTAGAAGTCAAAATCTATCCATTAAATATTAAAAAAATCTTGTTGAAATAGTAGCTGTTGTTTATTATGAATAGGTACTATATATGTACTTAAATATGTCAACATAAGGTATCTATGGATTATTGTTTTAGAATGAGTATAAGTATATACTTCATTTAAATGAATATTTACGAGATACTTTCTTTGCTTCATAGTTATAAGATTTTTTTTTCAGTAGTAAAATAGTTTATACCCTTGTACCAACTACATAATATTTACGCTACTTACGCTATTACTAAGCTAATTTCTATATTATGTATCTCATAATATATGCTAATAAAGCATAATGTAAGTTTGTTATGCATATAGAGTTTCCATGATATCTAACAAAAGATTTCTCCGCTGCATTTCGATCCTGTGAATATTTTCACGCAGATAACATTTATAAAATGAAAAACGTTTTCACCGCGACTCAGGTCAGAGCTTCGAGAGAGATGCGATACTCAATTAAGATAAGCGGCTAGCAGACAGCAGTCACAGTGCAATTATGCCGTTCATTCGTCGTGACCAAACTAAAATTGCCACTGCATTAGAGAGCAGGGAGGGCGGTTGTTGTGCATCTACTATCAAAACTATATCAGCGGTGCTCTGTCGTCACTAGCGTTCAGTCTACGCGCGCTTTGATCGCGCTCACACACGCGAACCGAAGAAAGTGAAATTTTCATAATGGAAATAATTATTGTTTTGACTATTTGTTTCCTTCATTTAACTTTCGTTAATCCAAATGATGAAATGCGTTTTAAGCAGAACGAGAAATTTAACACGTATCAATTAGAGGTACCAGGGAAAGACCCAATTACTATAATTGAAAGTAAACCAGCATCAAAAGAGCTACATAAAAAATGGGATGTAACCGAAACAACATTGGATGATGATTCCGATATTAAAAAATTGATGACACATATGATCTATGATGGATCTAAACAAAAACAACGCTGCTATGGACCATCTTGTCAAGAAGGATTTATCGAAGACGAAGGACCACAACAAGATATGGAAGATTTCATAATTGAAAATTCGGATAAATTTAAAGATTTCAGTGACATTTCTACTGAGCGACTCCAAGCTATTGCATCCTTAGCAGCAAAACTAAAGAGAAACAAGAATAAAGACAGATTTCCTCAACAAAATCAAGATAATGAAAATGAAGATAAGGTATTTACTTCCTGGAATCGCTTGAAAGTAAAACAGCACAAGCATCCTTTTGATGACAAAGATGGCTGGGTATCATTAGAACCTGTTGCTTGGTCTTCAAGCAAAATATCAAAATGGAAACCAAATGTAAAAAAACAAAAACCTACATATTGGAACGATGATGAAGATACCAAATACTCTAATGACGATCGATATACTTCATATCAAGAATCGGAAAATAGTTATAATTACCCTCAAAAACGACCAATGACCAGGCCAGGTTATATAAATAATAAATTACACATTCCACAAGATTATGATAGTGAACTTCCATCAAAACCATCTTGGACTAAGAATAAGCCCCAACAATATATGCATAATTACCAGTCATCGTGGTCTCCTGATGAAAGTCGACGACCACAGAAACCTAATAATTGTGATAAAGATGAGGGATATGCAAGCGACGACTCAATATACTATGGTATGTCTGATGAGGTAATGATAGATTCTCGTCCTTCAAATTTCCCTTTCGACTATGAAGCTCTACATCAATCACCAATCCAAAAGCGACCTGTGCGAAGACCAACTGAAGTGGTCTACGCAGGTCTTTCCGAAATAGACAGTGACCGTTCATCTAGACCTCCATATGGCGACGGGCAGTGGGTATTGTTGTCAACGACAAAAGGATATAAAAATAAAAAGCGACAAAGGTCAATGGATACATCTAAAGAGAATGTCGATGTTCCATCAATAATTTCGCACAAATCTGTTGCGCTCACTGTTCTTCCTGCTGACGGCAGCTCCGCGGCAAACATGACGACATCACATGGCGGCTTACTGGAAGTTGATAGAAGTTTTCAAACAGTTGAAGAATCAAAACGTGATATGGATTTGAAGAACGATCTAGAGGTTGTTGCAAGCCAGGACAAACCTCTACAACATAGAGTTACGAGGAAGAAAATATTTGGTAGTAAAAATGCGCCTGATAGGGCAACAGTACTTGCTGCTGTTGGTGCGGGAATGGTACCAGCGACCATGGCAATGGTCGTACCCATGATGTTAGGAAAACGAAGAAGAAGAGACGTAAATATAAAACCGCAGATCTTTAATTTAGATAATCTTATGCACTTTCGCTAATTATACTTAGGTAATTAATTATTATTGTTATTTATTTTTCAGTAATATCGACAAGCGTGAATGTCTGTGATCTATATAGTACTTTGTTTGTAGTGTGAATCAAACTATTAGAGATATGTTATTTATTTTTAGGATAAGAAACTTAGAAATAATTATAGAAATTAAGCTTTAATATTTTAATTTACAAAAGTAATACTGAATTTGTAATAGGACAATAGTCTTAGTTATAAATATTTTTAATTTTTGCTATATGTAAAAGAAATCAAAACAAATTAAACAAAAATCAAATTTAATCATAATATTAATACTTATTTATTTAAAGTACAGTTAATTTAGAGAAAACGAGTATGTGTTAGTTAATGCAATGGGTAATCAATCAATCAATCAATTCATCAGTCTATGTGAAAACACAATCAATATTTGCAAATTATTTTTTGTATTATATGTTTGTTAACGTATAAAAAATAAAGTATATAAAATAAGTAAATATGATAAATAATAAAGTTAAAAAGTACTTTGTAAATTATTTATTAATGATTATCAAATTAACAAAATTAATTTTTATGTAAGTTTTTATTTGAGTAACAACTAAAATTAATAATTAATTAATGTTTGAATTGAAAAAAATCAATATACCAGCTAATAACAAATTGTATAAAAAATATACAGAAGTCAATTTTTACATGCAACAAGCTTGTATATTATAATATGTATTACGTATATCGTTAATTCACTGTTTCCTCATTATATATCTAATAAATAGAACATATTTTTATTAATTTATTATAATCAATATAAATGAATAGCTTCATCTGGTCGATGGTACATTTTGCCGGTCTGCACTGCATCCTTCAAATATTTCACGCTGAAGAGGCAAAGTATCAGGAGCACTAAAACATATTAATAAATGTTATAAAAGTTATACAATCCCTTTATTCAAAATCATTCAAAGATAATGAGCATTTTAGGAACTAATCAAGAACCTTATAAAATACTGTTTATTGTCGCTTTCTAAAGAAAAAAAAATTAAAGGTACCTAATTTTATTTCAAAGTAGGATATTGTATGTATATTTTGAGGTATATGTTATATGAAACTCATTATGTATTTTTTTATTATGTATTTGCACATATAATAATATAATAGATTCAGAGAATAAGTAAAAAGTTATCTTAATTAAGTATTTACCATCAGATACGACAAGCACAGCAAGTCGAGGCCAATCTGTTAATATCGACGCCCATGCTATGAGCACAATCGTCAAGAAAACATGAATAAAACTGTAGACGAAGAAAGTTGTTATTGCGCATACGTTCAGCTAAAACAGAAAACAGAAAGTAATTTATTTTATGTGGTCTTACATTGTAATTTGACATTGTTTCTAAAAAAATATAAGTTTATTATTATAATATACTGTCGGAGTTATTTGAAGCCTAAAATAATATAATGCTTCGCTTGTATTATTTACGAGTATGTATTCAGCCCTTTTTAACCACTGCTGGGCACGGACCACCCTTTAATACGAAGGAGATCAGGCTATAGTCCACCACGCTGGCCAAGTGTGAGTTGGCGGACTTAACATGTCTTTCGAAATCTTACTAAGATTTCCCAGACATGCAGGTTTCCTCCTTTTTTTTATTCAGCGTAATACAAACTGTATTCATTTTAGAAATTATTCGCACATACTCCTATATATACATGATAATATGAAAGTGTCATAGGTGCGAAACCCGGATTAGATCCCGCATCACTCGGTTATCCAAGCGAGCGCGTTACCTCTGGGCTATGCTTTGCTTATTATTAAATAAATAGTAAGTACATATTATATAACTATTTTTTAGATTTTACCTTATAAACTCCAACAGTATATAAAACTGCAAAGAAGAACAGCAGAAACGCGAGCACAATGTAGACAAATAAGTATATTGTGCCAAAAAGCCCAGGAGAAATCGATTCGTCTAATTTCTGTTCTATTTGAGTTTTTCCAAGTAACATTAGAACTGTGTAAATCAAGTGATATAACATAACAGTTAAGCTAAATATCTGAAAGAAAAAAGATATGTTTAAAATGTTTTGGTTAAAATACAATGTCAGTTTGCTTAGAAACGCCTGATTATAAGAAATAGCAAATGCGCTTAACGTTGAGTTAAGAAGGCTTCAACGCTTTTTAAAAGGCGAGAATGGCTGTTCAATGTACGGTAATTACCGTAACGGTAAAATTACTTACAATTACTATGTAACCGAACACAATGTTCCCCAGCCTCAACGGGAAACAAAAAAGAAATTTTCTCGTCATCTTCTCTTTTGATGAACACTGAAAAAAAAACAAAAAGTTAATTAAGGTTTAATTAGTTTTTGTAGATAAAATAAATATTTTTTATTTTAATTTTAAATTACTATTTTAATAGTTGATTTTAGGATTCACTAAAGGTTTTACTTTTAGGTAGAAGTGAATGTAAAGTATAGTACGTAAGTATTAGCACAGATCACATAAAAAAGTATTAGTGAATCGTAACATAAGACTTACGATTTTTATGTGAGCTCCATTTTATTGATATTTTTATAAATATCAGTAATTATGTTTCATAAATGTTACAATAAACTAAGAGCACAACCTGCCCTGATAAAATCTCTACACAATGTGTTATTTAGGGTTAATTAGATATGTGTATGTCCACTGACCGTTCAGCGGGGGACCTTTTCTAAGCTCCTTGTAAAGTCTTGTTTACACGTTAACATAAATGGTGTCGGTAGATATTATGTTTATATAAATGATAAAATTGATACTTTCTTAGATTTACACTAATATTTGACATTATTAATGAAACATTCTTTTTGGATTTTGTAGCGGATTTATTTTGATTTTTCATTTTTGGTTCCTGACGTTTCGAATGCTTTACAGAAATCATGATTACGAGAGAGACTATGATTCTCAACAAAAATAATCAACAAACCCGAAAAGACCAAATAAGAAAAGATAGTTTCATTTATAATGCCAAAAGTGACATATTAATTTTAGATAATATTATGTAACTACTTATGTGATTTTTTGCGGACTTCGAGAGCTCTGACTCTTTAGTATCTTTATTTACCTAGTTGAGACTTAACAGTACAAAATAACAATTAAAATTTATAGGAAATTGAGTATGACATTAGGTTTCATATTAATACTTATAGCTATATATATTTATTGAAGGTGTTTTATTTATAAAGAGGACCTCATATTTAGTTCATTAACGTGATACCAAGGCTAGATTCGATCTAAAGTTATAAATAGGTAGGTATAACTAATACTAGCTATCTAATACTACTTTATTATTGCAAACAAGAATTGTATTTAAATGACTATATATTTTTTTAAGTACAATAAAGAATAGTTATAATGACTGTGCTCCATATACACACAAGGCATATACTTAATACATAATTTGTTATTTAATAAGCATTATCATAGGCTTAAGGTAAGTTAAATTTAAGGTTTAAAGTGGTTTTAAATATAAAAAAATGCAATTTTTATATCATTATTTTAATATTATCATCTCCGAAAAAACGCCGAGCGAAGCTCTATCGCTAAGTAGGTATGAACTGTAATATAATCCTGTCTTATTTTTATCCTAAAGTCCGGCATAAATAGACGAAATCATCTTTTCCAGTAACAAGTCAAAAAGATACACCTTTTAAGACACAGTATCTAATAAATACTTAGTGTATTTGTAATTTTATTTTAGGTTAGGTTTCATAATTAGCGCAATTCCTCAGACCGTGGGATTCGGAGGTCAATGTATGATAGTTCATGGTTACGGTTCACAACTTTTGCGAGGTGAGGTACGAGGGGTAAGTGTTTCAAGACTGCATTTAAAAAACCTATAGGTAGTATAAAATATTCCTTTTAAGAAACACGGCTAGAAGTCATGCCGACAAAAAAGTAATTAAAAAGTTATAAATGTGGCAGTTTGTCTGCGTTACTTTTTTTTCACGCTGTAAGTAATGGGTCAACGGATTGGTCTGAAGTTCAGCGTAAATTTTAGTATAACTAGGATAAATAGCGATATTTTTCGAGTTAATCACTGAGTCAGAAATATAAGACCTAGAATATCATAGTAGTTAGTTAATTTTTAAATCTTTACCGTTGCTTTAACTGGCTATTAATTTATAAGTAAAATAAGATTAATCATGCGTATTCCAACATGAAAAGAAGATAAACAAATACGTTCATGAATTTTTTTGTAAGTATTTTAGTTCATTAGTAGGTACAGGTTTAATTTAGACATGAAATATATCTACCTAAGCGTTAGCTAATCAATATCATATGACTTGTCACACTTCGATTAATTTAGCATGGACATTCTGTTTTCATGACATGAATTTTAAATTAGTTATAATATATTTGTTTATTGTATTTTATGTTAATATGTATTTTTAATGTATGTCGGAAAGCTCACAACCTAATCCAAACCTAAAACTACGTGAGAACGCATCACCAATGTGCATCAGAACTGTTAAAAATTGCGAAGAGTACGGATGAGGGCTCATAGCCTTAATTATAAAACTTCATGAAGGCAAATCTTTGATTTTCGTGAACGTGAGAATTGCGAACACAAAATATGTTAACCTTTCAAGATTATAAAATTGTCAAAAATTCTCTAAAAGTACACACACGCATATACCTTGTACCTATGTGATAAATATTATGTATAAATGAAAGGAATTAAACCTTTTAAATAAAAATCTCAAGTAAACGATGTATTGTTTAACTAATTTAATTTTAAAAGTAAATGTACGAATTTATATTCGAATTTGTACTTATTGGCACGATACGATGACAGGAAAACAAACATCTACGCTTGACATAGTACCTACTACATAGTCTTGGCTTTCATGAATATTTATAAGTCAGCAACTGTTGACTACGCTTGTATTATCCTCGAGATCATCAATGTACTATAGGTTGGGGTTCGAGTTCTGCACATTATATTTGCTTCACATTTTATCTATTTATTACGGTTTAGGGGTCTATTATGTGATATAATCTGCGATGTCTCCACAAAAAATAGTGAAGTGAAGCAATTTAATATTCTAGTCTACATTAATTTCACATTATATGTATCATAAAATTTTAATACGTAGTAGGTAGTTGTTAGTTGATGTTCTACACGATATTAAACTACAGTTGAATGTCAAACAAACAGGAGCGAGTTATAAATACCAAGTTAATTGTGAAATATAAATATAACTTGTTGTGCCGGATGGTGTAGGAGCAACTTTTTATGTATGTATTTACGAATAGATAAATATTTACTACAATGGAAGATGATTTAGAATAAAATTATCTTTCAATAATGAGTCAGGAGTTATCATGAGGCCAACATAATAGTCAAAAATACAAACTAAGTCTTCTACCTACCTACTTGGGTATATTTCCATCACTTACTAGTGCTCCAATTACTTTTATAACTATTTACCTAAAAAATTCAAATGTTTTAGTGGTTTGTGTCTAAATCTTAATATTGTAGTTTTAGTTGGAGATTCGTTACAATTTATATTGCCATCAAAACAGTACACTCCATCGGTCATCAAATCCCTGATGCATGTTTATAAATATAAATCTTGCATACTGTACCACAAAGAAGTATTGTTAGAAGATACAAGATTTTCGCGATACTAACGAGAAAAGTATTTAAGTAGACTTCTATTTTCTCTACCGTGTATGGAGCTACAACTAGAATGTTTGTAACTCGTTAGAAAATACAGTATGACTATATACTAGACATCTGTATCTTTAATAACTACCTACTTATATATTAACTATTTATTCTATTTGTAATTTAGTTTTAATATTATTTGTATTATTTCTTCTGATCAATAGAGTATGTATCGGAATTGTTCTTTTTATCAGCTGTATATGTATATAGTTGTGTAAAGAAATATCATTAGGAAGACAACACAAGACCTATTAACGAGAGTCATTCTATAAATTGGCAAGTTAATATTTTTATAATTCAAGGTTTTTCAGAAAATAATAAAAGATGTTAAAGTACGCATATATATGCAAAGTAAGTATAATTAATTATTCGTGATAACGAGGTCTTGTCTCCTATATTTCTTAAATAATAAAGGTACCATCATATATAGGCCGCGTGATCAAAAACCTGCACCTATTTTTATGGTCACCTGCAGAGCAAGTTGTATCACCCTTCTATTAAAGAGGTCAATGCCTATATATTCTATGAAAAGGTACATCGTATACCTATAAAGTATATTTTATTATTTTTGAATCATACAATTAGTAAATATTGTTTAATTTCCAAAAAGCTTAAAACTTTTAATTCTGCATTTATTTATTTAGTATTTATTTTACATATCTTAGCGAAAATATAAGTAAATTATAATTCTATGTTGTACTGTCTTAATATACGCAAAACCCATATGACTATCTTAATTTACCTTGAAAACCTATATTATGTTAATTTAAAAATGTGAATTCAAGTATCCAATCCATTGCATTGAAAAAAAGGACGATTGCTACCGTATTACACTCCACAAAACTGAAAAACCACTATCACTGTCACAATTTTAAAATTATAATATAATTTGCTTCCTATTTAGTTTTACAAATGTTTATTTACGATGCGCAAGCGCACAGTCTACCTTCTTAGCCGGTACGATCGATACAGAGGGTTACGTCACGACTCACGAGTAGCAACTCGCAACCCATTGACTTGACTCGGATCGAGGAATTAAGACAGCCAAGGTCGCTAACGGGCGACGACTTTTTGATCTTTTCACGTAGGCTTTTCTTGCTCATGCTTAAGGCATTCATTTATATTTGGGCTTTGTCAACTTTGGAGTATGTTTTTTAATGATTTCCTCAATTAGGTACTTTTGTATTAAGTCTGATAGAAAATATCTCCCAATTTTTATATCTTATGCCTACGTATATGACATAGTAATATTAATAATCATATTTTGATATAATATTTTTTACTTATATTTCTAAAATACTAAAGCCATACCTACCTATTAATATTATAATTTAAAACTAATTCTGTATAAATATCTGATATTACTCTGTCCTCTTTACAATTATTGTTAAACCACTAAAAAGATTTCAATGAAATTTGCATAGAGATGTACTGCATCATGGGGACAGCCCACATGGCACATACATACGTGCGGTGCAACTGTAAAAACTAGTATGATTAGAAGTTGGAAGGCTGTGGTAGCTCAATCGTAAGCGTTTGCTTGGAAAGCCGAGTGAAGCCTATTCAAATCGCGGTACCTCTGATATTTTCATAAGCGAATTATTTTCAACATAATAATCACTTGTAATCATGTCCATCGTAAAATGAAAGAAAATATCATGAGAAATCCTACATGTCTGAGAGGAAGCCACGTGTGCTAACCCACACTTGGCCCATCATGACATGGCTCATCATTGTAGACTATGGCTTCGTATTAAAGAGACACTTGTTTCGAGTAGTGGGACGACAAAAAGAACTGCATAAATAGATATAATATAGTCATAAACTAAATATTAGTACTGATAATATGTAGTAACTAATAGTAATAATAATCTGTAGATTGATTAATTTATTAAAAACATAAATTCACATTGCGTGTTTAGATTAAATATTTCCACAACACAAATTATGTTTATTATATTTACATATTAACGATTATATTATTTTCTTTTACATATAAATTGTATAAAAATAGTCTAGTTAGTGAGAAGTTTTAATTTTATTACTGATAATGTTCCATCTCTATAATCCACTTTGTCCTTGGAAGCTCATAAGCGCAATACAACGTTAAGTGACGTCATAACTACCATTGGGTTGATGAAAGCTCGTAAAGTAAATAATAGGGTGTATATGACGGACCCTGTACAAAAGTTAGTTTGTGGAATTGAATCACAAATATCAATATTTCACTTTTAAATAGAACCGAAATACGTATTTATTATTCTTACGAGTATTTTTATTTAAAAAAATGCCAAGTAAATGTGTAAAATCAGTTTTATTTTTAATTTTGTATATTATACTTTAGAAAAACCTTTTTGCTGGACAGAACATAATATAACTAATCACACAAAGTTCAACTTATTTTATTAATACCTAGGTACCTACTACCTAACGCAATAATTGAACCGTGATTATTTCTGATTCTAAATGAGAGCTATTCGATTACAATCTGAATATACCTATTCCAAGATTTTTTTATTGAAAATTCAAGTTTTTGTTTTACATTGGTTAAAATATGCAACCTTCCATATTAAATATCATATTAAATAAAATATGTATTTATAAAGTTCATTGTAAATATATTGCATGGCTTATAAGTATTTACTTATACGATAAATTGGAAATTACGAACAAATTAAATACCTATAAATTAAAAGACAAAGGCAGTGTTATTCGTGCGCTAATTAGAATTAGATTGTAGATCAGTAACCTCAGGGCTCAGCATATTGTGTGGTAATGTGGGAAGCGAGGTCATTCAACTCTCTGTACCATCTAACTAAGCGAGTTGAAATATAAACCGGTCAAGATCAAGTTCAACTTTCCTTTGTGAGGTTCTGTATAATTATGAAAAAATAAGGAAGCATTAATCAGAAATACTGGAACTTTATGTTTTTGAATTTTTGACCAACTTCCAAAGGCGTTCTATTTTTCATCTGCATCTAGGGTTGTATGTTCACCAAACAAACACATTAAATCTACACATAGATTATTTGATTATTTAAATAAATAAATATTTTATTCTATTATAATAAAAGCTTTGTACGTAGGTGTACAAAGAAAACAATCAATACGTAAGTGCTTGGCATCGTACCTGTACAAGTGTATTTTAATAAGAACAAAATTCTGACCACTAACAGCTAAATAGACTTGAACAACAACAGCCTGCTTACTTAGACGAAGAATAGATAAGATCGAAATCTTTAGAAAACAAAGAGCCCTTCAGCAGAAGACCCTTAAGGCCAGAGGGCTTCTCAGAAAGGGTTATTTCAATTGTAATATAATCGTACCAACATTCATAATAAATAGTTAATAAGTCCTATTATGTATAATTTATATATTACAGTGTTTTTTAATAAAAAATTGAAATACTATAAAATATGATTTTATAGGATGCTCTATTCCTCTATATCTATTGTCTCTCCTTTCAATAAATGAAAATATTAATAAAATTCATATAGCATCATTATGGTTACAAACTTATTAATAAAGGTCTGATATTTAACTTTTCAGTAATATCGTCGAAAATGATTTTTTTCGCAATACCTATACTGACCGTTACTTAGCTCTAACTAGAGCAACTTAAAATTCTATTGCTGAGCTTATTATTTTTTCTTTTATTCATTTGAGCCCATCTATTGAAATTATTTTTAACTATACTCGTATATTAGGTAATATTGATATATCTTCTTAACATATTATTACCATATCTTAGCTCCGAAACATTCCTTGAATTCGATATTTGGGGTAGCTTCTTTGATTTGTTGACGATACGTTTTGAATCATATTTCACCGTAAAACTTATATATTTTTGTACTTTAAACGCGATTTTTTATTTCAGTAACAATTTGAATAAACCATTCCAAACTACTGATTTGAATGTTTGTGTTTGTAATTCGGTTTACGTCTTATCATACCTATATATTATAGATATCATCATCCCCTACAATTAAATTAATTTCGTAATTAAAACGTAATTCTATTAGAATTTGTATACATAATAATTATATTGTAATTACATAATATATATTTAAACATCTGATCGAGATATATTTATCAAAGCAGTTTTAAATATCATTAACATAGAATTATAACAAGCGTCACCAATAAGTAGCTAAGGTAGGTAATTAATATTAATAACAAGTATAGGATTTTTTTCTCATATTGTCTATGTAGGTACAGGTCTACTTGATTGAATGCTAGGAAGTCAATCCTTCAAAGCAAATAACACACTTATATCTTACGAGTATGTTTGATTTTGTACTTAATCAGAATAACCCCGCGAGGAAATGAAACTGATGAGATTCAGCTCAGAAAACATACATAGGTAAATATGTCACTGCGCCATGACGGTTTTTTTCAGCGAGTAATATAATGTCTTTAATAACTTTATTGCTATATCACAAATTAGATGAAATAAGCGTTCCGCTGCACAGACGGGAAATGGAGAGACGTCTGCCTTTTTAGAATGCCATACTTGGTACAAGTCAAAGGCATTTTTTGATATTTTTCTTTCAAAAATCTAGATTTTCTTTAACGGTTAGTTATAAGATTAATTTATAATTGGCTTATTTGATGTGTTACTTAAAAAGGGTCTAGAGTTTGCCCGAGATTATTCTCGTGTTTTATCTCTAGAAAAAGTTGCCTGTGTTATATTCTAGGGTAAATGATAAAAAAAAATGTCTTTATTGAAAAACAAATACATTGGTACAATCTTATACAGCCCTAGCTCCTGAACTAGAAACCTGTGTTTCAGGAGCTAGTACCTTCCCTTATCAAAGAATTCACTTTCAATGTAACAAAGAAAAGAGAAAGAGAAACAATAAAAAATAAAATAAAAAAAGTTGTGTGTGTGTGTGTTCGTGCGTGTGTGTGTGTGTTCGTGCGTGTGTGTGTGTGTGTGTGTGTGTGTGTGTGTGTGTGTGTGTGTTCGTGTGTGTGTGTGTGTGTGTGTGTGTGTGTGCGGGTGTGTGTGTGTGTGCGTGCACGCGCATGTACGGTGTGTGTGTATTATTTATTCATTACTATAAGGTTTTCAGTTTCTTCGTACGTTAGATTAATAAGCCATTCTTTTAAAATTCCTTTTATTTTATAGTTGCTTAGGTTTTTCACTGTATATAGGTCATTGAATTTATTATAAATGAACGGGGCAATTGATTCATAGTGTCTTTGGGCAAATACACTTTTGGTTTGTGGAAGCGGGCAGCGGTCTTGTCTTTTATAAATATTTTTAGGTAATAGAGGGACATTAATCTTGTGATATCTGCGTATGCATTGGTATATAAACAGTTTTCTAATAGTAAGTACATTAGCTATCTTATACAGTTCGGATGTTCGAAATCGGTAGGGTAGGAGAAGAGCTACTTTCAACAGTGATCGTTGAGCGCGTTCAAGGTTGAGTAGTTTAGTTTTAGATGCTCCACCATCCATGCATTTATACAATAACTTAGGATTGATTCAGCCAGAGCCTTGTATGTTTGTATTATAATTCCAGTATCTGATAAAATTCTTATATTCTTAAAAATGTACATGAGTTTTCTAACACGACTAGCCAGTAGTAATATATGCTCCGTCCATGTTAATTTGTCATCAATGATTACACCCAGATATTTTATATTATTATGTTTTGTGAGCATTTCACAATTACAATTAAGACTTCCAAAGGAAAAGCTACGGTTGCAGGGATGTGTGTGTATGCGAATCTGAAAGTTCAGAGGATGTCCACGACTAGTCTTGCTAAAGCATAGAAATTTTGTTTTACTCGTGTTGATTGAAAGTAGACTATCCTCAAGCCAAGCTGTTATGGTGCATAGGCCGGTTTCAGTGAGTTTACGAACTTCTTCCCAATTTTTGCCTCTAAACAAGATAACTGTATCATCTGCATACATTAAAATATCAGAATTCTGTAATGTTACTCGGCAGAGTTCATTTATGTATATTAAAAATAAAGTAGGCCCCAAAGTACTTCCCTGCGGAACTCCATATGAAACAGATTCAAAGTCACTAAAAATGTTATCAACGCGAACTCTCTGAATTCTATTGGTAAGGTAACTTCGAAACCATTCATAAGCATTACCCCTGACACCGATATTTTCAAGACGAGCTAACATTATGGGAATTGACACGGTGTCAAAAGCTTTTTGTAAATCTAAGAAAACAGCTAGACACTTGTCACCTTTATCAATATATTCTTTAATGAGTGTCGTTAGTTTTAGTACAGCATCCTCTGTAGACACTTTTGGTCGAAAGCCAAAATGATTTCTCCTTATTTCGCCTTGTTTTCTAAATATATCATAAAACCTTTGAACCGTTTCAGCGTGAAAAGGTAATGGGCGTGTCCATTCACTCTAACAACACTTAAACACAAACTTTCGCAAAGTTCGAGACCCTAACCTACAAGCATGACTTTAGACAGATAACATAAGAAAATTCTTTTGTATTCTACGCACATAGTGTGATACTTTGATCCAAAGTTTTGAAAACTATAAACACGATTTGAGGTACTTATTGTGATTTTAAGACTTGGTACATAAACTTCTCTATATAATACTAAAATCCTTTTTAATTATGTACGTCCACTATTTCGAGAACTGTTTTGTGTATAACCTTGGTTTATTTTTGTATTTCGGTTATGTATGATTAATTACAATATCTGAAATTCAATGATTCTAGCAATTTGTTCATACAATAGGTATGAGTATCTGTGTGTATAGGTAAAGATAAGTGATATAAAAATATAATTTGTTTGTAGGAAGTCGAGTTCTTTGATGTGAATTTTCATTATTGTCGATTTATACATTATTAGTATTTTTATTTTTTTATAATAAACACGGCAAAGTTGTGAAATATATCTTTAAAGTTCTTATTTTTCTGCTAAGATGCTTGGACCACTCTCTAGAGGAAATAGAATGTTTACCCGCAACAAGATATTGAATCCAGCAGGCAGAATATTTTTACGTGAACGATTTCATTTTACGACCCATTAGTTCTCGTTCATTTCAGCTCACTAAACCCTTTGCTGTTTGTCAGTAAATTTAAACCTCTTTGATTTTCTTAGCACCTCTAATTAGTGTGATGACAAAGTGTTCAAGCCCATCTGGATTATATGATATTTAGCTTTATTGGAATTTGCCTTCTTTTTTTATCAGGCTCTTTCATACGAAAGATATGCAAACATTTTTGCTTATTATTATTAATGTTGCAATATATTTGTACCCAGTGGTTGCGTGTTCTTTGTGTAAATTTAGTGATGGAATTCAAAACCTAGGTCAACTGATATTTTCATTTGTAAATAATTTTTCACAAGATATCCCTTTGTTATATGGTGAAGAAAAACAAGTATGTCCAAGAGTGGCAAGAGAACGAAGTAAATTTTCAAAAGACATGTGAAGTCTGCTAGCCTGTTCTTGGCCAGCTTGGTAGACTATGGCTTCAGGCAGCTCGTATTAATAGGTTATTCTTGCTGCTGGTTTCCAGCCGTGGGACGTCAAAAATACTGATCACGTGTTTTATTATTTATAATTTTATCATAATTATTTATCTCCTCGATTTATTTCATATATTATACTAGCCGTTTCCCGCCCGCTTCGCTGGGCGAATTGAAAAAGGAAATAAATTACATTTTATGTTTCATTTTTATTTTTTTTCCATATTTTTATTATTCTCCTTTTTTTTTATTTTTGTATGAACATAAATAGGCCCCGCGGATAGAACTGTAAGCATCGATATTGTTTAGACTTACACAAATTCCAAATTCCATCGATTTTGCCTGTATCTTCCATCCAGGTGATTTTTCTCACTAATATTCATTGTAACTTTCAATGTGCAATCATTTAAGTTAAAGTTAAAGTCGTTAAAATCGTTTAAGTTAAAGTCATTGCAAGTCTCATATGTGAAGTTAAAATCTGTCTAGGTTCAAGTACGACGAATTTTCTGTTAACTAAAATTTTCTCCGTGACATCAATTTTTTATAGAAAATTAATTGTTCATATTTTTTATGAATTCTATTGGAATAAGTAACTAAATTTCTTTTCCACATCTCAAGTGCTTAGAAAATGCATTCATTATAATCTGTTACATTTCCGCGATCCCGCAATAAAAGAATTCGTCGGATATGTAGTCTGCAAAAGTAAAATGAATGTAAAATTCGTAGTCCGTTGATTGGATAGCTACATGTAAAGTTAAGTTTTGGAAACCTCTCAATGACTTTTTCTCCGCTGCCAAAAAGACGATTGTTGTAAGGAAATACACAAATATCCCTACATACACGAAGATCCCCACCAAATTTGGAGTCTGTAGAAGTTACAGGTTGGAAACCGAATGGGCCGGCACGCCCCGTATAGTTCATTAGTACCACTCTTTCACAGAAGACCGGCGTGAAGTGGCAGCTATGCTGTCGCGTTTCGTCCGGTGAGTGAGAGTCCGGGAGGCCCACTCTCCTTCCCCCCTCCCTCTTCCCTTCATCCTCCGCCTTCGTTCCCCCCTCCCTCCCACTTCCCTCCCTCCTCCATCCCTCCCTTTCCAGAAAAGCCGACAACGCATCTGCAAGCACGCTCCGCCCATGGACATCTGCAAGCCAGGCTTGCAGATGTCCATGGGCGGAGGTGATCACTTCCCATCAGGTGAGCCTCCTGCCCGTTTGCCCCCTTTTTACCATAAAAAAAAAACACCCACCCCCGCAATTCCTGTCGGAAGTAGACTATATTGAAATCCATTTTGAGATGATCTTTATGTGAATAATAAAAGATTCCTACCATATTTAGAATTTTTAGAAGCTATATTTCGAAATTGAAATTTTTTATTGTTAACACCCACCCCCGCGAACCTTATTGGAGGTGATTCATTGTAAAATCCGCTCTAAGATCATTTTTATATTACATATAGAACACTCTCACTAAATTTGGAGTCTATAGGAGCTATCGCTTCGAAATTAAAAATTTTCATTGTTAACGCCCCCGCAATCTTCTTTGGGGTGGGATATCGTAAAATTTGTTCATAAATCATTTTTACATCACTTATAGAAAATTCTTACATAATTTGGAGCTTGTAGGAGCTTTAGCTGGAAAATTAAAAATATTAATAGTTAATACCCACCCCCGCAACCCCCTGCGGGGTGAGCTATCGTAAAATTCGTTCATAGCCTATTTCTAAACCTCTTACAGAAGATTCCTACCAAATTTGAAGTCTATAGGAGCTATAGTTTAAAAACAGGAATTGTCCATTGTTAACGCCCCCGCAATCTCCTTTGGGGGATGGATTTCTTAAAATCTATTCATAGCTGACCTCTACATAGCAAAACCGTACCGTGAGTAGATTCTTAGCTGAATGTAAAAAACCATAATCCGTTTAATATACTCTGTTGAAATCCATGAAAACAAAAGAATCAAGAGAAAATGCTTATCTTTTGTTTTTATTAGCGGGATAAATGTTCATAAAAGTAAAACAGCAATAAAAAAATGAAGGAATGTTGGAATTCAAAAAATAGATAGCCATAAACCATCTAGGAAAAATTACGCATCGAATGGTGGTAGTTTCATGTCGATACGATCAGTGGTTTAGGCGTGATTGAGCCTCAAACGAAGACCATTTTCATTATATATATATAGATTAATTGATACTGAGAGTACAAGTCACGAATCATTAAGTATATTTGTATAAGAAAAATGAATTTTGCTATTGTATTAAGTCAGTTATAAGTTTCAGGATTCGGGTCTATGATAGGTAACTGAAAACTTTAACTTGTGCTTATGGTAGGTAAGTCTAAAAAATAAATACAGGAACATCTTTGAGCGCTTACATATATGTAGGTATATAATATATGTGTGAATCTCAATAGGCAAATAATTTATTACTAAAAACTCGAGGATTTTTATAAATACGTTTAGTCATTATAGATATCCTTTTTTATTAAAAATTATTGTGAAGAAAAGACGATCGGAAAGCGTCACGCTGTATATAAAAAAAGAAAGTAAAAACTAATAATCTTGTCTGACATAAAATTGTAAATTAAATCTTTACGCATTATATAACTTAGTTGGCGCTTGACTGCAGTACCGCATCTATTTTACAGTGGCCTTGTCAAATATACATAAGTATTTGGCAAAGGTTCACAGTTGAAGATGACTCATTCAACTTTTCAACTTTGTATACGGAATTTACTTTCAAATAAAACTTTTAATGGTATTTTGAATAAAATGGAGTATAAAAAACCTACACAATATATAACGGTTGTAATTGTATTATTGTCGTCAGGAATTGATGATATAAAAATTTACCTACTATTTGTCTGATTAGTTTAGAAAGAATAGACATCATTAACTTATTATTGGAACCTTTTATATTAGACGATTAAAGTACACCTTAAGTATACCAACTGTTTTTAAGCTCTTTGACCTACGCGTTTCAAAAAGCAGATGTCAAGTTTAGAGTTCAGAAATAAATCGAAGTATGCGTAAGTAATTATGCAAACGAAGGCTGATTAGTAATATTAGGTATATTTACACACACGAATTTCATACAACGCTTCAAATTGACAATGAAAAGCTGTTATACCTAATGGTTGCATCACCAACGTTCAATGTCATACCAAGTTATATAAAAGAAAGTAACGGTGTCCTTGAAAAGTAGCACAAGTACAATATTCTGAACGCTAGCCAGATAGTTTTCTGCCAATATTTCGGAGACGCCGTGATGTCGCGGCGTCGTGGCGCCTTACTCTATACCATCCTAGCCGTCCTAGCAAACAATATACCTACCCTATACTTTATTGCTCTTGAACTAGATAGTTTTAACTTTATATAATATTATTATGTATGTGTGACCTTCAATTAATTCTTCTGTTTGTGTTTAGTAGTAGTTTAATTTACAAAATAAGTTTAACAGCATCTTAAATTACTTTATAATCGATATTACAGTTTAAAGCTTAAGTTTTATTCCAATAAAAAATTGATATAACTTTAATTTCATCTCTTAACTTAAAAATCTGAAATTTAATAATTTCAAATAGTTTCATACTCGTAGCTCTATTTTTAATATTAATATCACAAAGATTCATGTCTGAAATATATGAATAAATAAAAATAATACAATAATTAATGCATTTATAAAATTAATGGTAAATTAAGAACGTATTGTTACCGAAATAATACAATGATGGTTGACTTTCAATGTTTCGGTATTATTGGAAATCATGTAGACTCAGTTATGCTGGATTTATAATCTTTATTCTTCACAAAATAACAGAGGATGACATCATTTTTTAAATTAAATGTTTATTATAACAAACTTTTCACTTTAAAGAAAACAAATAAGCAACTTTAATAAGAAGCAAGTCCCGGATTGTTTCTGAAGTACAAGGAAATTTTAATACAAAATATCCCGCGGCTGACTTTGACGATTCATAAAGTATACGGATATTAAAACTTTTGTTGAATTTTGTCACATTCTTGTTTCAATATTGTTTTATATAAGTAAAATACTAACCGGATTCTATGCAAATACACTTGTATGGGCTTTTATACTTTACTTAAATAATGGCGGTACACTTAATATTTTAGCCTTATTACTTACCTACGCGTTTTACAGTTACTTTTCACTGGCACGCTTTGAAGTCATTAACAAGAGAATTGAATTGAATTGAAGTAAAAGACTACCGGTCGATGTCACTGTTTGTCTTTGGATTAAACTTTAAATCAATAAAATACGTGTTAGTGTTAATGTTGTTGATGTCCTGGCTGATTCCGACCACAACGACTGCTAGTAATGGATTTTTTTCTACTCTACTCAGGCTAGGGGTTCCGTCCTTCTAACCTTTGGTGCGCTCTTACATGACTAGCAAATCCGACTTTAGAATGTATACATAAAGATTTTTTCATCTATAGTAGAATTTAAAACGGTCTGTGAAAATGAAAAAATAATATGTACCTACAATTACATAAAAATATAAGTGCCTGGCTAGGATTTCAAAATTACTTTGTTAAATAAATATGCATGTATGTACTATCAAAATACAGTCGTTCTAAGTAGCCGGTCTGAATATTATAAAACCTTTTCAATAGCAAATTTAAACGTGAGTGAAAAAGGATCGTGTTAATCCATGAAAGGAAATGAAACTGCTGGTGAAATAAAAAAAACAAAATCAATATTATTATTATACACTGAAGAAGTTTGTGAAAAATTTGTACTGTAAATAAATTAAACTCTCATGTGGTAAATAACTTAATATTTATTTATAATCTTGGAAATTGTAAAACTACTTGATAATTGTCTATGTAAAGGTCACAAAAGACGTTTCTCTCGAACTGTTCAAACAACATCAAAGTTAACATTAAAGTCTCGAGGGCAATTCATCGTCTTTTCAAAGTATTTTACAGCCATTTGGCTTTTCTGTACGTAAAAGAGCCTTTTGCCCACAAAGATAAAGTACTGCAATTTTCCACATAAAGTCTCTTTGTGAAATAATTTTCCTACATGTTATTTAATATCTGGTAATAATTAATGGGATACGAGTAAATATTAGCTTAAATTAGTTATCACATAGTTAATAGAAATTGGTTTACTTCTAACATTATATAAATGTTAAGTTTTAAGAGATTGCAAAAAAAAGTTATTATATACTTATCTTATAATTATGTACATATTATTTAAAAGTGTGCATAGCTTTAGAGCTTTATGTTACAGATCTTAATTTAAATATTACTACATGTGTACAATGTAGACACCTGGTTTAGTTTTGCTTTTTATTTAAAAAGAGAGCTTTTCTTTGAATATAAGAATGAGATAGAAATTTCTAGTTTGCAAATAAGCTCCTTTACGTATACAAGTTTTTATTACGATTTACAGTATATCTGACCCTTGACCCTTGTTAGCTTGAAGAGTACTAAATTAAAATAAACTTTCTACCAATACTAATGAGAAACTCTCAACAACTATATTAGTTATTAACTAACGACTTACCATCGCCTCGCTCGTCACGTGCGACCCTAGCAACGTTTTATTTTTTAAGTCCCGTCCCAATCAGTCCGACTGTATCAGAGTTTAGCCCAAACAAACAGACATACAAACAAAAATATTGAACTGTGTATTTATTACGTCATGTACAGTATATATAATTTCATATGTATAAAGTGCGTTTTTAGTTACAAATTAAAATATAAAATTATGTAAAAAAATATAAAGTAAAAATAAAATGAATGATCATTAGGTGCAGTTATTTTCTACTTCAGATATGAACTGAGAGAATACTTTTAACTTCTGCTTTAGTAAGGACTAAGGTAAAACTTAAAAGTATTCTATACCTTTACAAATATTATCTTTTTAACAAGAGGAAAACGGAATAGGCTAATTTAAACGCTGAAAGCTTTTACATAGGGTTGCCATCAGGCATATAATTTATGATATAAAAAATAGACTTTTTCAGTAATGTAAAAACTCGTGATAACCTATCCTATAGTAACTAAGTTACTATTCAAGCCTATGATTTTTCTTTAAGCTTCTTTGTAGGTAAATAAAACTTATATTTTTATATTATATTATATACTTATTCATCTTTGATATTAAAGGGGTGTTAAAAAGTCTCAATTATATTAGTACAGCAACGAAAATTCATGTAAATATTTTTTTATAAATCGTAGCAGCCCTAGTTCTGACAAGATTAGTGCAACGAGACACGAGCATTTGAGCATTAACGTTATGGGATTCCACCTCGACTGTAATACCTCTAATTTATTATTCTGTAGAGATTTATTTTTAGCTCTCCTCTGTATTTTGTTCTAACATTCTTTTTACAGTGTATATTTTCAGTAAAAGCTCCCTTTGTCTTGTGATTATAATGCAACAAAGGGAAGAATATTATGTTTTTAATAAGAATATCGTCGTGGTGTATCTTTGCTATTATTGACTTGATGAAAGAGTATAAATTTAACTCAAGTATCTATTCAATTATTAGACTATCACGTTCTCAGGCTATTTATTCCAATTAATGTTTTGAGTCGTTTCGAACATTAATTACTATAGTTTTTATATGTTCTCGAGATTAAATATTTATCTCTTCTATTTCTATATTTTAATTAAAAGTTTTCATATGTAGCTTCGATAAATGTAATGGAATAGAGCACTACTGAAGGTTGAAATCTCTGCACATTATAAATAATACTTTATTTCAAATAGAATTGCGTAATATCATAAATAGTTTTTTTTTGGAAATATCAAGTTTTGTTCTTCTACAAATTTAGATAGAGGAAAATAAAAAAAAAATGTTTACTCAACGCTAGCTTAAATTTTCATAAAAGACATGAAGCCATTTTGTTCCCCAACATTAAGATCGAATCAGCTGTATTATTAAACGATTGACTAATAGGTACCATTTTGCATGTATCACATGTATAACATGAGTTGATAACGTTGTTTTGATCTGGCCTCTTTGAAAGTATTATCACAAGTGTAAAGTTTCCTATATGCTTTAAGGCTCAGCTTTAAGTGGCACTTTACAAGTTTGTAAAAGAAGAGCTTTCTGGATATAAATTATAAAATTTATTCTAGAACAAAGAGGTTTTGCTATATTTTGTTACCTCTCAAATATGTGCTTGTGCTTGTTGCGATAATTAATAATTAACTAACAAAGTAGGTCTAAGTCTAATTGTTATCACAATTATAGGAACGACGTGCATAAATCTTTACAATGAGTTTACAAACATTAAAAAAAAATACTGTAAATTCTTATAGAAAAAATAAAGCCAATTAAGTAATTATCATGAGAAAAAACCAACTACACAATCTTTGAAAAAAGGAAAAAATAAAAATAACATTTAATACATAATGTATATCTTACAAAATAAGCGTACAATGTGTATTGTTATTTTACCGATGAATGTTTCATTAGAAACCGTAGGGGATGGAAATATGAGAATAACAAATCACAGAATATAATATATTTTCAGATATTTATTCATATATCGCGTTATTTCTAAGGAAGACGTAACTCTCAATCAATTCTTCTTTTCCAGTAGTATTGGAACATACCGAAAAGTTTTATAGTACCGTTACTAGTATAGTATAATGTGCTCTGTGGTACATCAATATGCACAGTCTTCAATTAAGCATAGCCCGTTATAAGCAAAATTTTTAATTTGGGCGTATTTTCTTTTTTCTATGGTACCTACTGAAATTTTTTACTATTTTATAAGCAATTTAAAATTAATACTTTAAATTTCAAAAATCACATGTACAAATTTAGGTGAGAAGTTAAAATATATTCCTAAAAAAATACAGCTTTGGCAATACCGTGTTGAGGTCCATCAATCATATAAAAGAATGACATGCGACATGAGTATATTCGCTGCAAACCGGTACAGCCAATATCAATATTAATCCCAAGCTGGTCTTAAATTTGCAGCATCCGGTAATTAAGTAGATAACCTAGACCAATAGACAGGTGACCTTGAAATCACTAATTATTGTCTTAAGCCCTTTTTAAGGTTCGGTGCTGGGCCTCCCTCAGCACGATGGGGTCAGGCCTTAGTCCACCGCGCTGGCCTATTGCGGTGCGGCGTTTGTGAATGTGAATATTTTTTCGCGTTATATAAACGAATTTGACTGAAATTCAGAACTGAGATAGCCTATATCTTAGGTAGAGATATATCTATAGGCTTATCAATCACGATCGCTACGCCTAGGGCATATGCCAATTGCCTTTATCGTAATATGTGGCACTATATCTTCATTTCTTTCTGCAATTATCATTAATGTAAGGATTCATAAAGTTATGTACCTCTGTGTGTATATATGAACGTACAGTTTGTCTCAAAATAGTAATTAATAAAGTTAAGCAAAAAAAAACTCTGTACCGTACGTATGTAGGTGGATAAATACTTGTATTGGGAAGATCATTAATTTTCACTTCATCTGCAAATACAAGTTAATGATACCATTATAATCATTTCCGTACTCATAACAGATACCTATCTAAATATCTTATCTGTATTATGCCAATCAGCCGTAATTGCTTGTTTTTTCTGATATTCATTCTGAATTATCCTGATTAGTTTATTCTTTACATAAATAGATACAAAGTTATGTGCATCGATTCTTTTTTTGAAGCGCCATGATTTTTAAATATAAAAATCAATTTATTTTATACCATTTTATCACTTATATATACATATTTATTTACATATCATATGCGTATGAAGTTGCAATAAGATATGCTTTACATGCGTGGGCGTTTCACATCAAATAAATATATGGCTTAAGTATTTAATATTTCTCTAATTCCTGTTAAATTATGTGATAACCTAATTTACATACATTTTTCTTCCCAGTGACTAAACAAAAGTAATATAAATTAATATAACTATTAAGTAAAAAAAATAAATAAGTTAGCGAGCGCTTCTAGCTACAGAAAAGCTACGTGTTGCCATGGTTACGAGACGCCGCAGTACTTTCTGCCCGCCCTCCGCAGTAAGTTCCCGCACTTCTTGCAGTATGGACGCATTTTGCTATGCTCCTTAAATGCATCGATGTTTTTCTTAATTTATATATTAAACATTCACTTTTACTTTTAAATACTTTGACGAAATATTTTGAAATTACAAATGTAATTTACATAAATAAGAAGTGACTTAAATATGATAGTATATGGTGTAACTTTTCTTGAGCGACTTTGGATGCAGTTAGTGTACTGTGTGATCCACAATGTGCTGTGTTAGTGAACCATGAAGGCTTGTTTTGAATATATCGTGCGTAAGAACAAAGCATGACGACCAATGAGCGAGCTAACATTTTCTCCGATGATGATGAGGACCTGGTGAGTCTCGACACTTTCGCGCTATTGTTATATAAGCAGGTATCCCAACTTTTGGGCCTCGTCCAAGAGGGTTACATAAACTACATCTGCAGTACTTGCCTGAGTTAGTATTTTAATACGTTAAGATGAATAGAGCTGCATTTTAGATTCACTCTTACTGTTCGTAAATTTTTGGTTAAAAATCAACCTCGATTTTTTTTTTCTCGATAGTACAAATATTACGCACTTGTTCATTATTTCTTATTGAAATGTTAACATTGTACCAAAAATAATGAAACCTGTAACAAAGAAGATCGTTAGATACTAGCAAAAAAGTGTTTTGCTGGAATTATTTATTAATTCTACCTACCTATCTAATAGTATTTTTCCTGATTACACGGTTATTTATTGCCTTATTTCACTTATATTTCTCAGTTCTCGTAATTTGCGACCTTCACATTTAATAAGTACTCGAGGTATTTTCACTTATTACATTTAAGTACATTTGTTTTCGATACCTTACAGAAGTGTAGTTATAATATTCATCTATGTAATGATAAAGTTACACAGGAGGCTAAATTTAAAATACACAACACTATACTTACCTTCGTATAAGGCTAAAGTTGAATTGTACAAGCGTATAACTAGACACAAAAACGTACGCCTTTGAGTATTGCATTCTAAAAGTAGGAATACTATTAAACCATGTTTTTCCCCTTCAGGCATTCTCTGCGTGGCAGCAATCTAAAGGTAAAATAGGAATTTGTCTTTTAAAGACCTTAAAATAAAGACTATAATAGACAAATAATAACACGTGCACCCGCACCCTTGCTCTGTCGTTTTCAGCCTCGTCATAGATCATGTTTAAAATGAAAAAGGTATATCCGACTAGCGTACGCCGCCTGAATTTAAATACATATTTTCACAACGTAGGTATAAGAAAATTACAAAATATATTATTGTAAAACATACACAAAGCAGCAACACACATATTTTGAAATTATATAGCTATTTTTGACGCCTTGACGACAGGTTTTGACTCTACTTGGTGAGCTAGTTCGAAATTCGAATCCAACTCGAAAAGAAAATCGTATATATATGTACGATTTTCTTACACAATCGTACTCACAACCAATTACGTACATTCACATTAAAGTAGCTTTCAGACATACAGACAGACCAAATTTACTTAAATCCATAGATAGACTCGGTCTCTTCATCTATATTATGTTTGTTTCGATAAGATTTTTCAAAAAAAATTACTTACAAAATTTTACAATTAACAACCTTGACAACTTTACGACACGTTTACTACAGTTTTTAGTGACCCTACTTGGCTTGTGCTAACGGTCTCGGGTTCGAATCCCGCTGTGGTCATTCATTTGTGAGACGAACACGAATGTTTGCACTTAAGTCATGGGTTCTTAAGTTTGTTAGGTAGAATTTTATTATAGCTATGTATAGACTGTCATGAAAACATGAAACTATTGCGTAAAAGTTATACAAACATACTGTATACATACCTACAATCTACATATACAACTATTAAGTCATTTATAATATTAAGTCTTGTTCCAACTAAATAATAATACTTAGCAAGTCTGTTACTGTATAATAAGATTTACCGTATAACTCGAACAATACAAACTGTTAGTTAAATTGTTAACACTTAAATCTCTCTATCTCATGACTTTCAGAAACATTTTCTGGATTACTAATAGTAATGATTTATTTTAATAGGGCGAAAACTATTTTATTAATAATATTTTGTGCTTTCCATAATCTCGGTGAAACAGTTTACATTTAGTTGTGTAACGCTTGAGGCTTGTAATGAAATACTTCATTACGTCATGCTTTTTTTATCAACTCAAAGTTCTTTTTATAATCAAAATATCTTCAAACATAGATATTACGTTTCTATCAAAAGATAAAATATCAACGCCATTCCTTAAACAAAAAGGAAGAGCGTAAAGAAAAAAGGTATAAAATAAGTGGATGGTTTCCGTAACACAAAGCTTAGACCTTGCGTAGCTTTACATAATATACCCTCTGATTAAAAATACCTCTTATATTTATAGTAAAACTACTTATACAAAAAATGTTATCCTGTTTAAAAAAATAATACCAGTTAAAGTACTTAAATTTTTTTATATGTATATAAAGTTTAACTATTGTGTTTTAAAAATAAAAGAACCACTCATCTACTTTATTTGTATTGTGGCAACAAAAAACAATATTAAATCGTGTCTCTTATAATACAGAGTATATCAGTTGGCATATATTTCTTAAGAAGAGATTTTATGTATTGTCTCAATGTAATGAAGTATGAATTTATTTTTAGCTTTTATACCAAGATAGGTACTCGAATTACTTATGAAGCGTAATGATAAAAAATATGGACAAATATGTATGACAAAACTGATAGTACAACATTATTTGTCAAAGAAATTAAAGAACGAAATGGAAAGAAACTTGTCATTTCAGTTTTTTATTTCTCTTTAAAGATATTTCAAATTGCTATCTTTGAAACCAAACGGTATCGGTAGAAAAATATTAAAGACACGCGCTACTCTCGAATCGTATTTCCGATTTGGACTCTGATTTATATTTTTCACATATGATGTAGTAACTTTTTATGTTTTTATGTTATCCTAACACAGACTTTATGTGCGAAAATAACTATTAACGTTTTTGGTAACATCATAGTAATAATAGTGTGTTTTTATTGCTTTATACAAGCATTTCTTTGTTTGCTGCTGAACTTTCGTTTTTTATATTCGTCCCTAAAATGTCCTTTGGTACATTAAAGACATGATGAAATTATCTAATATGATATAGGTCTATACATATTTTATCAAAATATTTTCAAAATCGGCTACTACCTAGAGTAAGAATATATTATAGCTACCTATAAGTTCTAACTCAAGAGGAATGGGGGTAAAATAATAATTTTTATTAGCTAATAGAATCAAAACATGCTTTTATTTTTACATTTATTGTGCTAAAACAATGAATAGAACATAGTAGTGTTGGTATTTTAGTACAAAAATATCAATATTATTGCCATTACAATATGAGCCTTACATCAAAAAGCAAATATACGAGACGTGCACTTTCAAATGCGTGAGGGAACAAAGATTGCACACTTGCATGCATATGGTTGAGCACGACACGTTTAAGCTGAAGTAGTAAAGAACATACTTGGTTCTACTTAAAAGAAATAGTCGATGTTTTAAGTTTACTCTTTACACAAGTAGATTCTGCCTCTTTTTCTCTAAAGTTTTCTGGTTCACAGTTAAATATGTGTTGTTATTTTAAAATGGAATGACCAGATAATATATATTTTTTATTTTACAACAGACAAATTGTTCTAATCAGCATCCGTAGGTATTAGCTACCAGGCTCTCCGTGTCCTTAAATCCTTTTTTCCATTTTCCGATTCCTTTCTTTTTTCCGTAAAAATAGCATAAGGTACATTCAACCGCCAAACAAAGCGCTATCTATACGCTGGAGAAAATCCCGTTAACACCATTGAAGTAGTTCTTTTTTTCTTGTAAGATAAAATAGCATTTGTAGGCTTTAGCATTTTGCAAACACATATATGAGTACAATATGAGGTAATTTGTAAACAAAGATAGTCCTTTCAGTTGTATTTATGGGATAAAATCAGGTATAATAGATTTTTACACAACATTTTATGGGAATTAGATTTTATTTTCTATGTAGAGCCATTCTATGGATCTAAAGGTCTAAGGTACATAAATTTTTAATAGCGTTTAGTACCAAAGAATAAAATTCAATATTTGTATAAGTAATCTATTAAATAGTAAAAATATTTAGAACATAACATCTGAAAATTATTCTAATCTTATAAAATTAATATAATAATTTTCATACACATAATATTACGAAAGTAATCTGGGACCAAATTGTTGTGGTAAATGTCAGTGGTTTCCTTATTAAACGTTGGTATCCAACGTCTGGTTATAGAAATTGTATGATTAAAACACTAACAAAGCAATTACTGAAATTATTTACAAAAAAAAGTTTGTAAAAATATTTAAACAACCTATATAATATAAAAATATTTAGCTATTTACATTGAAACATTAATAAAAATGTAATTCTCCTGTTATATTTGAAGTATATTATAGAAAGAACTATATTATGTTTGCATTTTTGAAATAATTATGAAAAATTCCGTCTGCAACTTATTTTTTCTCCTTCTGTATTCCATACCATTTATGTTTCGTTTTTAAAATATTATAGTTTTGGAGCAATATTTTTTATAAACAGATGCCTCCATTAGGTTCTTATCTAATCATGGTATCCTTAATCTCTTATTTAATCATAGTATACTCTATTTCGATATCGAAATAGACGATACAAAGATATATATCCTACGTGTAGCGATTTCATGATAGTTGACCGAGCAAATAGTTTTGTACTCTGCTTATAAGTTTATCAAAAAAAGTTAACATTACTTTATCGTGTAAAATTGTATACTTGACTGAAAAACACACATATATGTTTAATAAAAGGCACTTCAAGCTTTTCTTTTTTCTGTTTAATATAAATTGAAAGCAACACTTAAGCCACAACCTGTCCTTAGGGATGTTACGACGTCTATCTCACAATTACACAATTTTACTGTATATTTTGGAAGGAAAATATAGCAGCGCCCTTACAGTTTCTTTTAGCTAATATGATATTTTATTATTTTCGTTTTTCATGATAGTATTGTCTTTTGATAGTTATGTTCATTAATATTTATAGGCTTGCTTATGTAATTGTAGTTCCTTAAATTATGGAACGGTCAACTTTGAAAATAGACTGGAGCTTTAGCTAAGCATCTTCATCTACACTTGTATTGTTGTTTTTATACCATCAAAGATCAAATAAGAAATAAATTAAAGAAAGATTCTTAGCATATAATATTATAATATACAAACTGAGCACCACTTTGTTGTTCATAAATGATTTATCTATAGTACATAATATAATAAAATTTTAAATTAGTACTGTACGTTGGATGTTTTTTGGAAAATCTTGTATATATAAGTAGTTATTATTAACGATACGATTGTTTTGAGAATATTTGTCAGTCTGTTTGCGACCGCATGACGAGAAATCCACTGGACGGATTTTGGTGAAATTTGGTATAATAATAGCTGGGCCATTTATATAAAATATATACTAATAATTAAAACATGTGCTCCAGTTATAGGTACACAAAATTTAAGAATTTAATTTCCGGTCTTTAAAACGCGGGCGGTGTTACAGAATAGATGATAGATTATCTGTTCCGTGGGCGGTGCCGCGGAAAATGCTAGTTTAAGTTAATAAAAACAGAACGTTAAAATTTCACTTGAGTTACATTAATGAAAAAAAATCTTGCATAATTCACTTCCCAATTCGTTCCATTAGTATTCATGTTACAAATGAAAATTTATTTTCTCTATATTTCTTTTTAGACTCAAGTTATTTACGTGAAGAATTTTTGGACAAATATAACGAATTACAGCCATATTTATTATCTTGGAATGCTTCCATTTCCATTCCTCGTTAAGTTATTTAGATTGTAAATTTCCTTAATTCCATATTTTTCTAAATTTCTTTAACATAAATTTAATATACACAAATACAAAAAAATACTTAAGAAAATATACGTTACATCTAAGATATAATTTTTCTTATTTATTTATTTATTTACAGGACGTACAATTGTTAATACATTTAAAATTAAAATTAAAAATATACGAATACAAAAAAATATATAAAATGCTTAACATTCAAAGGTGTGCATGCACCAAAGTAAAAAAGTCAATTAAAAAAATACTAAGAAATATAAATTTTATATGCATTGTATAGGTATATGAAGTTTAGTAAAAAGTTCGAGATACATTTTTTTATTGACCGTGAACTCTATGGATGAAATTTAGCCTTATTTATTTTTGACTAAAATCAAATTTAGTATGTATTATTATTAGTAATCTATCAACATTTCTTTTCATTCTCTTATTTTTGAGGTATGTAATAATTCAATTCAAGAAATAATTTAGTTAAAAACAAAGTATTTTTGAAAACAATGTCTAATGAACTCTCGTGAAAAAATACATAATTTTCATTTGTGACCCCTTCGTTTATAAGTAGTGATTTATATAGATTAACTAACATAAACGTAGTAATTACATTATTGACATAATATTATTAGTTTTCTTTAATGGCTTTTGAAATATTACATAGTACTATTAATAGTACATTTTTAGATTAGAATTTAGATGTGTTTCACAAATTCATTATAATTTTTGATTTCGGTATAGAACTTGACGAATAGTACATAAGTTTACAAGTACTGTTTCAGTAACTTACCAACTCTGTTTATAATATTGAAGTCTGTGGATATACGCTACGCTACATATTTAGATGCCTCACAAGTTAACCATCAATATATTTGTGTATGTATTTCCAACAAATAGGTGTATCGGTATTAAATTGTTTCTTCAGTCGTTCCGTCCTTTGAAGGGCGTCTTTTGGAATGGTTCAAAGAAGAGTGAGGGTGATGACTTCCAAATTTATATTATATACAAGTAATAAGTAATTGATAAATAAAAACAAATTATGGTACGATCTTTTTAATAAATTTTTGTGAAAAACTTAATACTATAAGAACACCCATATTTCTATGAAAAATAAATTTTCATAGAGAAATGCAAAATTTAGTTCGAGCACAAAAATAAAACAAAAGCGTTGTCCCCTCTGTTTCACCACGACTTATGGCTTAGAATTATACCACAAATTTTGATGTGGAGAAAGGTTGTAGGTATATGTATTTCTATCTAATATATATTTTTATGCAAAACATCTATAAACTATAATTTTATCAAACAAAATATCATGGAACACACAAACATCGCGCTAGTAAACATAGGATCTCAATTTGAATAAGACGTCATAAGACGTTCTTAATGAAAAGCTTGATTTCTGAACTTTCATTTTTTTATCGATATCATTAAAGTATAAAATGAAGTATATATCGAGAAAGATTAGAACTCACTACATAGTATAAAACAATGTCGCTTCCCGCTGTCTGTCTGTCCCTATGTATGCTTAGATCCTTAAAACTACGCAACGGATTTTGATGCGGTTTTATAGGTAGAGTGATTCAAGAGGAAAGTTTACATAAATAATACACTAGCAGGACCCGCGGCTTCGATCGCGCTAAATCTAGAGACAAGCCCGAGCAAAACGAGGGCGAGTTGCTAGTAAGTAATAAAATTCATTATATTTCACTGTGGCTTTAGGAAGGTAGGTGATTTAATTGCCTATGTCGATAGAGCTCTAATCCACTTTTGCGTGATGCGCATATACGACTAGTCAAGTAGCATATATCGTCAAAATCGATGAGCGACTACACAGACTGGCATAGTAAGTGGGTAGAGGTACTATCAATATCCCTAATTGGCACTACCTATGAAACTATAGATCAAGGGTTCGATTAAAATGAAATTGATGTTTACAACGAATACATTAATGTTTGTTGATCTGGGTAAGCTTATGTAGCTGTTACTTGGAGGCGTATTGTTTTTACTTAAAATCAAAATTACTATTTTATGCTTAAATGGAAAATGTATTTTGTAATTGTTTAATGGTTAAATTAATTATATATTTAACAAGATAGGTACGTTATAAATTAAAAAAAATTTCGGATTTTGTCGGGAGAGACCTCTCCCGTGACCATGATTGCTGTAAAGCATTCGAAACGTCGGAAACAAAATATCAAAATAAATCCGCGACAAAATCCGAAAAAATAATTTCATTTATAATGTCAAATATTCGCACAAACCTAAGAAGTATTAAAATAGGTACACATTAACTTTACCAACTTTAGTATAGATTTCTAAGTAATTAAATATTTTCCCGCAGTAAAAAATATCTTATTTGTTAATCGGCTGAATCCGAATTAACAAATAAGATATTATTACCTATCATCATAGCAATCGCGAAAATCTGTTCTCAGTGATTTTACCGTGATGCGATTAGAGACAAACACACAGGCAGAAATTCTAAAAGCTTTAATTTTGTATCGATAATAAGGAATTGTTTAATGTTAAGTCTATTTCAATAAGATCAATAAGATTTTCCAAAAAATATTTAATGTATAGATTTGACTAAGTTAGATTTTCATTATATGTATATAGTATGTATATTAGTTTCATATAAATATAAACAGTAGCATTCGAAAATGTTTGTATAGGCTTTTAAAGTAATTATGTTGAGCCATGTCGTTAGTAAACTAATACACCTTACAAGAAGTCGCTTAATTTTTTATATCTGACTTTTCAGAGAGACGGAGATAACAATTAAGGAATCGTCAAATCATTATTTACTGAGTAAAGTAGATTGAAAATATTTAATAAGTTGTTTGGTATACCTTCGAATTTCCTCGTACCATGGCCCGCATCCGACCTTTCTTGAAGGGCGTCGAGCCCATTGACATTTCGGAAAATTTACGTCTGAACTTTCAAAGTATTCAGGAAAATACACTTATCAATAATGAAGGTTATTAGAATAATTAATAATTATTAGAGGCGATGTGAAATATGCTCAAACTTTGTGTAACGTAAAAAAAATATCCTTATTTATGAAAATATACGAGATTTCGTTTGAAAATAAATGCTTTAAGAATTTGTAATGTAATTTCCTATTTCACACTTTTGGCTAAGTCACGTGTAAGTATGCTTTACTACATATTTTAAAACAATATCCTCCGCCGCGTCTGTCTGTCTGTCTATTCGCAATAAACTAAAAAAATACTGCACCGATTTTCATGCTGTTTTCACTAATAGATAGAGTGCTTTTCGAGAAAGGTTCTAGTATATAATTTGTCAAGTATTTTAATTTGTGTTATATACATTGGCTAAAATGTCGGAAAAAAATAAACCACCTGGGAGTTTTCAACGAAAACGCTGCGATTTGAGATATAACAAAATGATGTGTTGGAATTGTGTATCTTATATAGAACTACACAAAAGTCCGCGATGGCATATTTCTTATCTTTTAAGGATAACATACTATATCCACTTTAATACTTTAAAGAAATGGGCAATTATAAAGCGGTAATTGGAAAGCTCTACAAATATACACAAATACGGTATTAATCCATACAATTTAAAAAAAAAATAGTTGCTTTAAGTATTTCACACACATTATTTTACTCTTTTACATTATATAATTTAAACGAATATCTCAGGAGTAATCGCAAAAAAGAAGAGAATAAAATTCAAGTGCCTCACTTCGCTTGATGCAATCGCCTATCCTACCTATCGCCCCGCACATTAATTCATTTTTTTTAATCTTTATTGCACATACAATATGAATACAAAAAGGTACAAGTATTGTTTGCTATTGCAAAGGTGGTCGTATTGCTAAAAGCAATCTCTGCCAGAAAACCTCAGGTAAAAGAAAAACATTGCAAAACATTTTAAAAAAATTATAAAGAGTTTTTAAAACTAAAGATTTAATGGATAAAGTCTTGTCAGATCAAAAAAAAATCCAACAAAATCAAACAACAACAGTGTAGTAATTCAATCGATAGCGATCGACACTTTTCCCTGACTCGAATAAACGGAAATAACTGAGGAAATAGTATGTAAATTGTTGGGAAATTATATACCCAGAAAATGTCCAATTGACATTGTCACGCGTCAATTCCTTTTGATATTTCAAGTATTGAACATTACTTCGAGTGTGTATCGAAATGTATGTAAATTAGTTTGAACATATTATGAGTAAGAATACGTAAAAATATAAGGAAAAAGACGGACGCCTTATGTATTTTTTGTATGTTAACAATATGTTTGTCGATTTTTTTTATAATTCTCCTAACACAAAAGCATTAGTTGAGGCCTAGTATAGCATGTACCTTATTCTTGTATTTTCTGTTTCTTTCAAGAAATCGTTAATAGTTCATATAAACGAAGACTGTATATTACTATAAAGATTGATTCAAAATGTAACAAATACTGATGTTACTATATAGCCGAGTAAAGGGTTAAAACTAGTTAAGTAATAATTTGAAATACCATAGCACTTTAAACTCCAAGCTTACAATTTTCATAGCTGACACATCTGTGTAATACAGAAATGTTATGAGTAGTCAAAGTGTTGTGTTCACTGTACATATGTGTATTATTTAGTACAAACAAACTGTTCCCTCTTTTCGGAGGATTATTCATAAGCTTTATACGAAATACCTCTGTTATTCGAACCCACCGGAAATGTTACAAAGAATGAGATAGGTGAAATTATTACCTGGCGTGTATAGCAGTGAGGTTTGTATTTCACAAGGTTTCTTTAGTATATGATACACAAACAAATATATTTATTTTATCCTTTTATTTTTGTTTTGTGTTATTCTTGGCTAGGTTCATATAGTCTTATCCTACAAAATGGTGGCCAGGAAATAGGTAGGTAAGGCGTAGTAGCCCAGTGGTAGCTCACTCACTTAGGAAACCGTGGGAACTGAATTTGAATCCCACCTCTGTATCGGATCGCACCTCTAATATTTTTATTTGCGAATCATGTATAGCAGGATTAATACTTGCGTTACTGTGAAGAAAAATATCGTAAGGAAGCCTGTGTCTCCTTACAACTTGACATTAATGGGAGCCCAGCAGTGGGACTTTAAAAAGGGCTAAATAAATACTTGCTATGTATTTTTTTATTGAAAGTAATATTTTGTTACTTCGTTTTACAAACAGCGACACAAAAAATATATACGTATCAATATATTTTAAGAGATTTATTTGAATTATCCAAATAGTGACGTGGCCTACCTATTTATATTACCTAACACTGCAGTACCTAAAATGTTACCTCTGAAACTCACCCAATTCTCATTAAAAGAACGGAATTATTTTATTAAAAGCTTTTATTTTCTATTTACAATCATGAAAGTCCAGAGTATCGTTGGGATGTTATAAATATATTTCATATCCAATAATAAATAATAATAAATATACTCCATATATTTCATATCGGTTCAAATATAATTAAATCAAAGGACGAACTTATGGCTGCAAATATAAGGGTTTAAGGGCTCGGGTCAAACCGAAAGTGTTATTAGTTTTTCGAGTCAATAGTGTCGATTTACCGTCCTATAGAACAATGAGTATGAAGGAATACATAGTGCCGTGGGAGCTATGTCATAAGCGAAGAAAGCCTTAGAGAGATTTTTCATTATAAACAAAATCTAAGCAGGAGAATTATAAAAGGTCTCATTTTGATAGAAAACATAAAGGTTTGAAGATAAATATTGTAATATTTTACAGTTCATAGACCATAGGATTGGTTACTACGGCTTAGCTTGCACATAACAATTATTTTGTAGAAATTTTCCACGACCTTTTAATCTAAATGTAGTCAAATTTAGTTAAAATAGAAAATTTTGCTCCTGGCGTGGGCGGGCGTAGGTATACAAAGAACACCGATCAAAAGATAAGTTAGTCGTCTATTAATTAATACAATCAATCGAAGTAAATTGTTTACTACACGTTTTAATAGCTTACTTTGATATCGAGCACTATCAAAAAATTGTTTTCAAGTTTTCAAAAAATTGAGTATAAAAAAATTCGTATACCTTTCGAATTAATTCATGTCCTTAATTATTTTTATAGCTTATAGTACAAGTATGTATACTATTTCATTAGGTAGGTATCAACCTTGACACATATAGTAGCGGTCGATTTTGTTGATAGCATACCAAAGGTCAAACCGTAAAAGTTCCATAAATACAAGTCATAGTTGCTTGCAAAAATCCATATTCATTAGTTTTATAAATAATTAATATATTTACCAGCATTTGAATTATTATTTAATACTAGCGTCCCAGCCCCGCTTTGTTCAGTTTCGTCCCTTTGTACGTTTTTAGTTTTTTTGACCGGAACCATCCTTCTCTTTCTAAGATAAAAGAAGAAGAAAGCCTAAGCTTATTGCATAACATCATATAAATAACTAGCCGCTAACGTTATGGTGTCGCTCGTGGATGCCTACTGTACACGGGTTCTAAGCACGCCATTTAAACACGTCACTTAGTAAATATAACTTAAAATGTAAAAGTCGTACGTTTTAAAACGAAACTTTGATGACATTGATAAGCTATGGTATTTAATATATTGCGTTCTTATTAAATAGCAACATATCCTAACGAAAACAAAGCCAGTGAAAAAATCTATTTTCAAATAAGAAAACAATGTCGCCTGGGACGGACATCTAATTAAACTTCGGTCCGTGTGATCTCGCTTTAAATTGGCTTAATCTGATATGCTGACAACGACCTCTGCTGACTAGAATTTGAAAGTTTTGGAAACTTCATGGTTGTTAAATATTTTTATTTTTTATTTTCACTAGTTTTTAATCTTGGTAACGTCTTTATGGTATCGCAATAAAATAAAGCCTGTGGTATTCAAAGAATGTATTGATTATGTTTTAAGTATTTTTTATTTAGTTAAAAAGTTATTCCTTTTCGTACAAATATATTTTTAAAAATTACCTCAATTATATATGCGTGAGTAAGCTAAGCTCGTAAGCTTACAGAAATGAACTGTTGTTAACAACTTTGTCATCTTAAATTTTCTCTTTACCATCAATAAAGTAAAAGGATCATTTTGTGTTCTCAAATAATATTACGTAGATGATAATTAATAATGAAAATTAAGCTTTAAAGTCTCCTTATGAGTGTTATATATAAAGAAAGACCGTTCAGAATAACGTTTTCCAGGGTAGGAAGCCATTTATTTAATTACTCCAAGTGGCTTCCTCGATTCAAGACTGTTTTTGTGCTTTTTGCCCCAATCGCTATTTGGGGTTCAGGAAAATTGATGATAATTGAGTTTCTTTAGCACTTTGAAGCCGTTATCTTTATCTTATGCGAATAAAAACCGTCGACTTAGTTCATGGTAAATTAAGGAAAAATTTGGAAAGTAAAGCTGTCAATGACATTTTATATCACGATACCAGATACATTTATGTACCTGCTCGTATAAAACACGTGTTTACTATTTATATACTAATACAATTACTTTTTATAAGTTTATTTACATAAATAGATAAATAAAAAAATGTAATTACATAAATATGCTTAAATGTAGGAGATTCAGTGAATAAGTACGACAACACGTATTTTAAACGTTTTTGAATTGTTGGTTTTGTTAAAGCTACATTTACTGCCACTCAGTCATGTTAAAGTATTTTAACAAGGTGCTCTACCTGCCTAAAGTTAAGCGGTTAGCTGTGATTTAATACTGTTTTTTTAACATTTATCCGTCCGGTATAATGGTGCTTGGTTAAACGGAAACCCTTCTAATTATAGCAATCTATTACGCTGTCTTTTATAAAATATTTTTTCAGGTTTAAAATAACACATGCGTGAAATTCCTGAAAATATATTTTATTTTGTTATCGTTAGCCCTATAAAAGCTTTATTACGTTTAAAATTACATTTATTTCTTTTCAAGTCTTTTAAGGTACATGTAATGAAAACATATGAAACTCAATTCCTGTTCCATATGTCTTGTTAAGATTTTTATCATTATTAAAAAGTGATGAACTGATTTGATTATTATTTTCTTTAGTTGGGGTATATCAGTGGTGGTTCTAGTATAATAAATATGCAAAATTAAAAACAAACATCTAAAAATTAAAATGCTTAGAACAGATTACTTTGTATGGAGATCACTAACCGTTTAATGGAATGGTAGTGATTTACAAATTATAATAGTATTAATAATATATAATATTACTTATAACTTAATATAATGTTTTGTGAATACGTAACTAAACATAGCTTAACTAAACATAATAGAAGTGTGCATAATAGTGGTGCTTACCTCTTAATTATAATCAGCAGTCTCTATTCATCACTGTGACGTTACTTTGAAACTAGTAATTTGTATAAACGGAAACGCGCTTTATACGCTTAAGCTCATATTGTAGCTTTCAACAGGTCAAGGAGACTAAAACGAAAAGATAGTAACTTATAGGTATAAACTCGTAAGTGTGTTTATGTACTTTTAGTCCCTATTAAAGTCCAAGTTACTAGTGACCTAAGTAACAATATCCCATGGGATTGACCCCATCCCATCGTGTTTCAAAATATAAGCTTTATATTTTGAAATACGATGGGATGGGATCAATTGGGATGAACCAATGCATATACTAATAATGCCATAACTGCCTCCGTGATGTACCTAGTGGCTAGCATGTACGGTCATATATCGAGAGGTCCTGGGTTCGAGTCCCGGGTCGGGCCAAGTTTAATTATTGAGTCTTTCTGTTTCGGGGAAATTGGCGGTGTGTCACTCCCGTGCCTCGGAGGGCACATAAGGCCCTGCGCCTTAACTCTCTCTGGTCGTGTCGAGCAGTCGTCCCACCGGAATGTGAGAGTGATAAGGAATAGAGAGGGCACTATACTATAATATCTCCTGCGCAGATGGCTAGTCTCAATGAGATTGACCGCCATGGCCGGAATCGGTCGCAGAACATCATTATTATTATATTATATCATATAATAAATATCTATAAAAACAAGATGCGTTTATGTGTAAGAAGTAATAATATCCATAAGGAGGTTTCATATTGTGTATGTTTTATTTCTTTCGTTATTATAAAATAGCGAGATAACTATAAACAGTATATAGTATTATATATACAAATAAATGTTTCTTTGTGTCCCAAATGTTTGAAAACCATTTATTCGATTGTGAAGAATCTTTAGTGAGCTTTTCTGCGTTTTGTATGTTTCCTTCTATGTGATCCTTATTACCTTCTATGCCTTTGTTGGGATTCGGAAGTCAACGGCTGAAGTGAGGACAAGCCGCTAGTAGAAAATAAACATGTACATATCAATTTGTAATATTAATTGAACTAAGTAATTTCATTTATATCTTGAATACCTCCTAAAGCTCGCTCCCATGAAGAGTTACTCGTAATACAATCAATTAACTTGATAAAATTGTGTATTTCACCGTAACCTTATGCGATCATTAAAATTTGTTTGCAATAAAAATATTTAAAATATATTTTCTCAGATATGGAATATCTATTTTTCCGCAGTATAAAGTATGATAATACAAAATCACATCAATATATGTCTTGTGGTTTTCTCGTGTCGGTCAAAAATTTCTAAAATCCTGAAAACAAATTGGAACGTAATATAATAAAACTGAGCTTTCGTGTAACAATCACATTAGCATTATAAACATAAGCCGAAGAAAGTGTATAATGTAACGCGATTACGTGACAAGCTTTTGCACGGCATGAATCCAAACAACCCATTTATAGAAGACGAGCAAACACCCACGCTTACGCCTCGTGTTTTATAATAATATACTACTTTAAGCGAGAAATACGTATGTAGGAAATTCATGTATGAACTTGTCAAATTAATAAATTATGTCACTAAACAGCTTAGTAGCTAGGCGTAGCTAGTAGTTACGTAATATATAGTAACCTACAAATATTAATTCAATAACAACAACAAACAATTTTGATAAACAAATTTTATAAGCTTTTACAGTGTGTAGAAATGTCACTCACTCATCCTTTGCTTTATAATATTCACCAATCTAAATAACTCTCAACTAAATAAATATCTTTTGATACTTTTATTTGGTCGTTAACATACAATATTATATTAAATAGGTATAGGTAACAATTAATATAGTAATAAAAACTAATTCATAATTTTTTTACAAAATTACATAATATAAACGATTAACACATAAGTTATCTTCTATCTGAACCAGTTTAAACTTGTGTCTAAGGCTACGATTTTACAATGTATTTCTTAAAAAGAAATACATTGTAAAGTCGTGACAAATATGAATCTTAAGACCTATATAAGAGGGAAGTATAAAACTCTAAAACTAGACATAGATATAGTAACTCTTCACTTTAGTTTGAATATAAAAAAATAAAATTCTAACGTAACCGAATACATTAGAATATAATTATTAGCAGAATTGGTACCAACATAAAGTAAAAGCTTGCAACGTTTAATGTATTTGTATAGCACAGTCATTATTGTTAAGCTTTGTTATGCCACAAATAAATTATAATTATTGATTTAGTGGCCATTTATGGAATACTGATGTAGGGAACTAACTGGGGTAGGGAAATTTGCTGCGTGGTGCTATTTTATGTAACGTTACAAATTAAATGGAATTATAGAAAAATTATTAAATATAATACTGATAATACTAATCTTAGATTTACGTTTACATTTAAAATAACACTATCTTTTCAGATGTTTTCATTTATTCAATTGAATTCTTTCTGTAATAAAGTATGTTATAACAATATGTTTGTATAATCGTATATATAAATAAATAATACATAAATTACAACACGAAGAAATTATTTATTCTAAAACTTTTCATATGTTTTGTTCCCTTACATTTTAATTTCAAGTTCATTTGAATAATTCTTACGGATAGCGGAATTTCCCCGCAGAGGTTGCGGTCAAATGTCTTTTGTTTTAGTACTAAAACAAGAATAAAGGCGAGTTGGACCGTCGTGAATTTTGGTTAACTAGAATTGCTAAGTTCCCTTCACACATTGAAATTGTAGCCTGTTCGTGTGAGATTCTAATTGAGGCTGGATTTATTTATCTTTGAGACCCTAATTATGCTCTAATACCTTTATCATTAACAAGAAGTTATGTAATAGGTTCATTATTGATTTGAAAATTTATACGTATTTTTAAAATGCATGATTTTAATATTCAAACCTTTTAACTGCTGCTTCAGAAAACTATCAATTTTAGATTTTTTTAGAAATCAAATCCAAGAGAGCACATAACAAGAAGGACAAAAATTATGAATGTGAACGTAACCTATTTTTATTCTAATTTATTTTTTATATTTTTTTTTATTTTCCGGGATCATTTAAGTGAGTTTTGAAATAAAAGCCTGCCAACCCAGGAAGATGCTATGGGACGGTTTTTTATGCATATTTTTTTCTCATATAATCATTACAATATTATTTATATCTCTTTATAACACTGTCTCGACTGTGTAGTGGCTCGCAATGCAGCTGCGAATCCGGAGGTCCTCGGGATAGAGTTCCCCGTTGGGCCAAAAGTTATTGAATATTATCAGTTTAAAAGTTGGCGGTTTTCACTTAGAGAGCACACAAAGCCTTATTATAGAATTATAGAATATTTGCGGTCACTTAGCGCGTAAACTGGTGCACCATAATTGTTTATTTCAGTTGAGTTCCTTAGTCATTATTATACAACATTTCAATAATATATTCATTTTAAATCAATTCAAAAGCTTGAGTCATATACATTTATTGTTTGTATAGTTTGTGGCTGCGGTTCCACTTCCGTATAAAGTAATTGACCTAAATAGTAGCTATGAGTTGATACACTTAAATCTGTTGAGCCGTTACAACGCGAAGAAGCAATAATTGTACAAACACTTACTAAATCATTTATAATATTAGTATAATAGCTGAACTTTTCTTTCTCCTCTTCTCGAATCCATTTTTTATTATTTGCTTTGTAGGCGGTAACCGTACGTGAGGTAGTAAAGCCTGAAATGGTCGTAAAAATCTTGTAACATATGTAAGCATTTAAAAAAATAACTGATATGCAAATTGTTTAAAAAATATAGCATTAAATTTATCAACTTTCTGCCTTCATCTTAAGTACATAAATATTAATCAACTTTATGATAACATATTGAAAGCAATTTTAAACTCTGTGTAATAACGGCATTTATGGGTGACTGACGTTTATTATAAGAGATATTTTGTAATTATACCCAATGCATAATAATGTGAAGTTTTCATATAAATTAATGAAGATTTTGTTACTGTCAAGAGATAGAAAATCTAAGTCAAATTGTATTGCCGTTGAACAAAAAAGTTTAAGATATATTAAAAACTGAAAGAAATACTGTTGAATATTTTAGCTATGATAAAATTATATTGGATGTACACTTGAATCCAATTTATTTTTGATGAAACGTTATTTTTTTTTAGTGATTACGGATTTTTTTCATATGTTTAATATGTAAAAATAAATATTTTGGGACATTGAAGCCACTGGAGCAATTAGTTCTATGGTAAATTGGTTTTATCCTCCTAGATGGTAAAGCTTGTTACAGGTACTAGATAGTTGATACACTACGTATTACGTAGGTACCTACGTATATTTAAGTACATACTTATTAATATAAATATAAACACCCATGAACTACTGTGACGGGTCAAGTCAAACATTTGTGATCAACGTACAAATAAATACCCCCAGCGGGACGCGAACCCGCGACCTTACATACATTTACTTATAAGTATAACATAAAAACTTGGTACATTTTTGCCTCTGGTCTTAATTCAAGTATTTAAAAAGAAATAATCTATGCACAATTACTGATAAATCAGATATTAATTAAGTCACCAAATTCTCTATGAATGGAAGCTGAATTTCAAAGCCCTTTCATTTCAGTTAACAAGTCAAAGCTTCGTGATCGACATTTTAATAAAACTCCTACTCTTGCATGACAATATGTTTGCTCTTTGTGAGCGGAAAATACAAAATATTTAATATAATATTTTTTTTGGTTTTTATTGAAATATAACTTAATAATTACAGCAATCATGGTCACGGGAGAGACTACGGTATTTGACGTCTGAGACGTTTGTTATACTTGTTACTGACTTTGCCTACCAACAATTTATAACTTTGAAATTTTCTTATAAAATGAAACAACCGCGACCAAATCCGAAAAGATAGTTTCATTTATAATGTCGAATATTCGCGTAAACCTAAGAAAGTAATTAGGTATTGATTGTAAACATACAGAATATGTTAATTTAACTTTTGTTAAAATAGCGTAAAATCTATTTTAAAATCTTTAAAGCTTCATGACATTATTACAAAATCACTCAGTGTATTAAGCCCATAGGCTTATTACTTTAATGTTTAGGAGTCAGAAGTTTCGGTAGAGTGTGGTGTAATTGGTGTCATCTAATCTATAGTTATAATTTACTTCTGAAATCACAACTTATAATCTGTTTGAATATCGCCCAAAATAGTCGAAGAATAATGCTTAAGGATAATGACAATGGGGTTTCTTTGTTTGATTTTCATATTTAAGATGAAATTATAAGCTTTGAATTAAAATGGAAGCCAACGTTCATTGCAAAACAATACTAAAATTGTTAGAATTATCAACAACTTACAAATTTATATATTGTACTATTAATGTTAATAATACAAAGAAATTATAAATAATGGAAATTGTAAGAAGCTAATAAACTTGCTTAATTTGATATCTGGTGTAATGAAAAAGTTTCATGAAGTAACTTTTCTAATACATTAATCCGCAAAATTATTATTAATTTATTTTAAAGTTACCAAATTTTTAATTTAATTTGTTGAACCTTTAATATCTCATCAACAGATTTTATACAATAAGTAAATACTTTATCTGGAATGGAAAATATATATTATGAATGCAGTAACTTCTAGAATACTGTATTACCTAATGTTTTTTCCATATTGTTATACCTAGGTATTACTTTATTATAAATCAATAATAATTTTTTTAACGAAAACAAAGACAAAGACAAAAATTATTATTGTATTTCGAAAACTCACCTGGCTTCTAAATGTTTGACCCTCAGGAGTATCGAAACGTTATTAGGGAAGTGTAAATAAGGTCAAGTCTACACAATTGGTTTTCACCAGCCTACGTCAACATATTTCGTGAACAGTACAAACGTACCTTTAGTTCTGAGCCCGAGCAAAGTTATTTAGGTCTCTATTGACGGTCTGATCAAATATTTACAGAGTCCTTTAATAAAAATATTCCACTTCGTGTTTTTCAATAATACAAACTACATACCTATATTATGATAATTTTTTTGTGTTTTTGGTTTATTTATTTTGGATTCTTCTGAAAGTTAAATTTGCTTTTTAATGAAAGCAACAAGGAAAATGGTATATTTTCCTTAATACGAGTGTTTTACATAATATTTTTCTTCATATAAAATTGATAAAGCATGGAGCTAAAACGTAATACTGCTAAAATTATAAATATGAATATATGTATATGTGGTTTGTACTTTTTCATAGAGGATTATTCAATTAAAATTAAAAATATTTTTTGAAAAGAGTATTTTAAGGTACTTTCAATCTCGGCTTTTTATGACCGTTAAGTGGCACCTGTGAAATTTTAGGCATTTGTAAAATTTACTCCGAGACGTGCCTGAAAGAAATTTAGGTATGGTATTACTTAATAAAGAAATCTTTCTCTAATTTTATTCGTTATAACAAGTTATAAATAACTAAACTCAACTAAATCCTTTGTACGAGTATAAGCACGATGTTATAAGTTAGGCACTAAAGTTTATTCCTTTATGCTAGTCTCTAGACATTTACGCTGCTTCTTCGAGAATAAGTTGAGCTTACAAAGTAATTCTTACAGTTATCTTTTTCATAAACGGTAGTACCTACTTTCATATAATATATTGTGTACTTATATGTTTGTATTACAAGTAAAACTTACATATTTTAAGATATTTTAAATAAATTATTATTAGTATTTAAAACATGATGTTACCAATGTTTATTTTATTTCTTAAATTAAATTCAATATAAGTTTGCAATGCAAGTAAATAAATATGATAAATTTAATTTTAAAAATAACTTGTATTCGACAAACTAAGTTTGCTTGCTAAAAATATTTGATATATTCTTTACTTAATGTTTAAGATTGAACTGAATATAAAGCTGTTTAGTTTTTCATGTTATAAATAAGATACATGCTTAAAAAATATTGATGTAAAACCGAAGATAAGTAATTAAAATTGAAATTCACGTTTATTATTTATCGAAATCCTTATGTTAAGGTACGTGTTATACCACACATACGTACGTGTAACATATTTAGTATATTTTTTATTTTTAACAAAACCTATGATAAAAATGTTACTTCTCTATTTTAGATTCACGCTTTAAAAAAGGGACTAGATTTTTTTTACTGCAAAACAAACAGACATTCAAACAAAACTAGTTATTTGAAAGCTCATACTACTTGCTAAACAATCGCTATTGTTTACTTATTTCTTGATTCAAGCACACTAACACTATACATAATACGCAATATTTGATTATATTATAAAAATATAAAACAAGAACCGGATATGTATAAAAATTAATATTATTTTGTAATTTACAAAATTTTCGTATTTAACCAACCATAATCTAGAAACCTTGTTAATTCTACCTGATATACGTGATTTAATGTGCTTAACTACTCGTAGCTTGTCTAAAGTTCATCTAAGAATTAATCCAATATTTTTATGCAGCGTCCTCGTCAACAAAGCATCGGTGGCGTATTGCGCCGTGAGGGGAACTGGAAATGTTTCCTGTTGACGCTCATGATCGTCGGATGCCTGGCCTCCGTCGCGTGGTGTAGCACTGCCGAGATCGATAGAGAACTTATTGATCTTAATACGTAAGTGAAAACATTTTGTTGGACGAGTTTTTAATCCGCCTTCCTCTTATAAATGAAACTATCTTTTCGGATTTTGTCGCGGATTTATTTGGATTTTTGGTTCCCGACGTTTAGAATGCTTTACAGCAATCATGGTCACGGGAGAGTCAGACTCCCCCGAAAAGATAGTTTAATTTATAATGTCAAATATTCGCCTAAACCTAAGAAAGTATTACGCCTTTCTCTTATAAATCAAATCAAATCATTTCAATTATTATAATTGCTTTTAGATAAGCTTTTATTTGTATATTACTTCTAAGCATATACTGTATATTAATTAATGTTAATATGAATATGAATATATGTATATATGTGTGTAATATTATGAACTAAATAGTAACATCCATTCATACTACAATTTTTTTTCAATATATACTTGTATTTTCTAACTGACAAACTGGTTGTTTATATTTTCAACGTCTCAAAAGTGTCTCACTTAGTAGATTTTAGTATTCAAATATGCATGGTTAGAATCGAAGTCCCAATTAAAACTAACAACGTATAAAATGTAATCAAGCCATTCGCAGTAATTGACAATAACACTGGTCTACAAACTAAACTAGCGGAAGCATACCATTATACAGTGCCAGACTACTAACTAGAGAAGTGCAATTCCGAAAGAACTTAGGTACAGTACTCTCCAACTGCGTTTTCATTTCATTAGATTGCAACAGTCAACATTGTTTTCTATTATATCCATTACTAACATTCATTTAATGTAAAAATAATAATAATTTATAGTATAAAACTAACACATTTTTTCCTATGCATAATCAAATTGAATGATTATTATATTTATTATAGGTACGAAGGCTTTAATGTGGAAATTTTTGGGCCTTAAAATTTCATCCTACTGCCTAGTTTATAAAAAAAAGAAAAAAACAAGGAATTAATATTTATATATAAAACAGTAATTAATCAACAAATCAACTAATCTACTAACAGTTTCACATCTCTCAGGTACCCCATAAAGCGGACGGTCAGGGAGTCCCCTTGCGACGTTGGCTACGCGTATATACCCATTGCCTTCGTGCTACTTCTGTACGTAGTGTATCTCGTGGAATGCTATCACAGTACTGCAAGAATACAGTTAGCAAGACGAGTAGATGTTACTGCTGTCAGTGCAAGAGTGCATTCCATGAGAACAGCTACTCCTCGTGTTTGGTAAGAGCTATTTTTTTTATTACTTCATATAAGTTGACAAGAGAATTAAAATTAATAAAATTTTTGTAGCCTATTCAGAGAGGGCATCGTTATTCCATATATTAATAGAAATATTGCTTGTTTTTTAGGATTTTACATATGTAAGGCAAATATTATTGACATTTTTTCAAATATTTTTATATATGAACTTAGTTATAATTATATACTAATTACTAGCTTACCCTCGCTTCGCTCAATTGTCCCTGTACTGAGGTACATTTTGATATTTATAAGCGAAAAGTAGCCTAAGTTACTCCTTACACCATCAGCTATTCATTAGTGAGAAACCCGTCCATCCGTGTCAGAAATTAATCGGAACAAATAGGCAGACAGCAATGGAAAATTTTTCTAAATTGTGTTTTTCGTACCGAGCATACTTTAATATACTTCTAGTTTTGTTATTCGGACATTATAAACGAAAAAAATAATTTCCTGTAAGTGCCTGTAGGTTATAGAGAGAATATATGTCTTTTGTTATTAAAAATTGCCTTTTTTAAAATAATTACCAATATTCGGAAAATTCAACAACAACAACAAGAAATATTAAATTACTACCACTAGCGTATTTTGACTAATTTGTTGTTAACTTATCTCAAGTGTTTGAACTTTATATTGACACGTAGTTCAATGAGGTAAACTTCAGTATGAATATTAAATCACTATTGCGCCTCCACCTACACCCCGTGAGGGTCGTTTTAAAATTCATTATTCTGTACCATCGTCGTCCCCATAATTTACCTTACGCCCTAAAGCTATAAATAACGCGATTAATGTTGTGATAACAATAAAAAATGTAATCCCAAAGTTATTTCTCTAAACGGCTATTTCTAACGTACATAAAAACAGAACAGAAACTACAAAGAGATTATTTAAATAATAGTTATTAAATATAACTTATAAAATGAATATTTGTACGTTTTTGTTGAAATATGGCCTTTTTTAATTTTATTCAAAAATAAAGATCCACAAATAACACAAATAAAGATCAACATCTTTAAAACATAAGAGTTTAGTAATAACAGATTCTAAAATATAGATTTTTCATCGTATTCTTCCTTTTTAACTTCGCACTGTTGGGCACGGGCACCCTTCAATCGAGGGGAATCAAACCATAGTCTACGCTGGCCAAATCCGTTCTCTACTCTTATTCTTAGTCATGCAGGTTTCCTCACGATAGTTTCGCCGTACTTTAAATAGTAACCGTGTTGTAAATTATTGACACATGAAAATATGAAAAATACGAAACTCGGGATTAGAACCCGCTACATTCAGTTTCCCAAGAATCTACCATTTTTTTTTTCATTCTTTCTCAAATCTAATACACAGTGGTAGCTTACATACTACTTTATAGTATATAGTAACATTCAATGACTTGCGCTATTCACTTCAATCTTGTGATGTAATAGATTTTCTTTCATACTGTAGGGAAGCCAAAAAAACATGAAATTGATTTTTCAGTTTCCATTATTGTGTATAATCTAGAAAATTAGGAATTTGGATATTCCGACCTTCTTGTAATGTAATATTGTATGTTCCTTTGTTTTAAGTCGGAATATAATTACTATTGTTTGATTTTCTGACCTACTTTAAAATAATGAGATAATCAATTTAAGCTTTGTATCAACCAATTGTTGATGAAATTAAATTGCCGCGAAATTGTAGTTAATGTAGCATAAATACGTATATACCTACTACATATTTCTCATATATATTTACAAATACGATATTGACTCCCGCCATAAACAATGGTGTCGCTATTTTAAAATATAGCAATTTTTTGTCGATTTTATACATATCTGCATTCCAAATTTGAATATTGAACTGTAAAATATTTTCATATCGGCTGCAACAATGGATCTTATTTAGCCTTTTGTAGCTTATTTCGAAAACATAGGCCGAACATCGAAATGTCATGTCTGGCAAAGGGAAAATAGACCATAAAAAATGATGGATAAAGGCACCGTACCGTTTGGACGCCAGAATTTCCCCTCTTATACATCAAATGTTTTTGCCTTCATGCGATAAAATGTACAATTTTGTGGAACAAGTACCTATATAGCAGTTTGAAATTGCTACATATGGTTTATTTTCAAGACTGAATAAAACATTGATACTATCTCATCTCTGAAAGATCCATACTAACCGTTAAAACGTAGGTACCTAGCAAACAAACTCGAGCAGAGCGAGAGTCTAAAGTTATAGTTTTATCACTACATATCATAAAACAAAGTCCTCGGCCGCGTCTGTCTGTCTGTCTGTTCACGATACACTCAAAAAGTACTGCACCGATTTTCATGCTATTTTCTCCAATGGAGAGTGGTTCTCGTAGAATGTTATGGTAAATAATTTGTTAAGTTTTTGTATACATTTACTTGTACATTAAACGTACGCACGTATAAGTAGAAATTATAATAAGTATAGAGCTTACCCGTATTACGAACCTTAAACTAGTTCTGAAAAATGTAATAATATGAAAGTTTTTTACTAGGTGGAAGGCCATTTGCTACCACTACGTGCGTCGAAAGCGGCAAGTCACGCGATACCGCAACGGTGACTCCTATACTACGACACAGGTAAATCTAATGAAATGGAAAAACAGGGATTCAGAAAGGGTTTTTATTGCGGAAACACGACAGTATTTTCTGATAGTGTATGGCTTATCCTGTGAAGATGTAGAATAAACACAAATGGATGACTTGTTTCAATGTTAAAATAAATATATGAAGTACCTATTCACCATATTGTTATTTTAATCGTAAACTCAAAGATTTGAAAATTTTGAATTTCAATAATTGAAAATTAAATCATGTTAAATAATAAGTTACTTTACATAGCAATTAAAACATTATTTGTTACTATCGATTTTCTTCTTAGACATTTTGTGTTACAAAAATAAAATATTTTAATTTATACAAAATAAACATATTCATTAACATGCGAATAGGGTTATACATATTTTATTAATATTTTTAACATTTGAATATCGATTCTTCAACACATTTTGTATTCAAACGGTCCTCCAGCTCAGTACCCTTGCGGGAACTTTGCCCGTCCCAATCGATACACTTTACATACACAGAAACAAAGGGGAAAAGGAAGCTATTTGTCATCGCGATCGTAAGCTGGGAAACACACTTGAACTTATAGTATTTCTCATTATATCTACAATATAGTCATTTGGAAATACAATGAATTAATTAACGTAGGTATAATTAAAATATATTTTTAGTATCTAAATCCTTTAATTATATATGCTCAGTGAGTACCTACTGCCAATATACATGTAAACTGCCACTTTTTAAAAAGTTTAATACAGCTAGCGCAAGCCATATTATTCAGAGCTTTAAATGTGTTATTTTAAGCATTTTATTTTTAGGTATATCGTATACTACGATATACATTATCTACGTATTTATATTTGACCGTGGTTCTTTAAGAAACTACTAGTACTAGACCTATTTAAATACATTTTAACTAGCGAAGTTTACGTTTAACGGTTAGAATTTTATAAACAAAATAAATAGTTTTTGAACTTTTCGATGTTTTAGTGCTTTTTTTGGAATATAACTGTTTTATTGGTACTTAAAATACCCCTGACACACCACCAATATAACAAAAACGTGTGGTTCAAATCGTTCCAGTAGTGATTGATTTTTGACGAGACTATCGAATGACAATTGATTTTAACAATGCAGATGTTATTGGCTATTTATTCTTGAAAGCTACCTCAAAAATAGGCTATTTAGACATAATGGTGCACTTGTGCGTAAATATACGGAATTAGTGAAGCCACACAAGTAGTAACTCATCCCATCCATTCATTTGGTTTAAACAATGTACCTACAAGAGATTTGTTATTAAATATTAACACCTAAACTACGAGCTTCAGTTACAGATTCAGTAAACTACCTCCATTAATGGTGCTTTGATGCCTTATAGGTGTGCAATGGCAAGTATTACTTGTAATAGCGAAAGCATTTACCTGTTTCCATTAAGGTCTAATTATATACCTATAAATCTTAATCAGATACGAGTATATTATACTCTGTAAAGTCATTAGTCTCCTTCTAAATATTGTATAGTCAAGATATCAGTCCTGATGACATGATTGAGAAACTGATTTACCTTACTTTATATTATGAAGACGAAAAGAGTTTGGTTTATAAATTGGTTCGCTTATTTTTTACATCGCCAAGTTTAACGTAAATGTTTGCATAGTGATAGCCTAAAATTTAGAATTTATGCCTCGAGAGAATAATATATCTTTATTGATTGCGTATCTTACTTAAAAGCTCTTGCTTAAAACCGAATAGCGGTCAAACCTACAATACTAAACTAAACTAAATAAATGCAAAAATGTTTTCGTGACCACGTACGAGTATCACGTCGTATAATTTGTTTTAATCTTAAATACTTTATTTATTTCTTATTCTGTATATATTCTTATTATAAATTTTATTATGTATTTATATTAAACACAAGAATAAATTAATATAAATGTTATATAAAATTCTTACGTATGTAAGACAATGTTTAGAGAACGTTATGTAACGAATGTGGATTCTAAAGAAGAATGTTTAAAGTTAACCATGTGAAAGGATTTTTAGAATGGAATTTCATGATTTTTGAAGTTAGAAATATGGTATTTGATGTTAAATCTTCTATTTACACTCGTAATACCTATGGGAAAACCCATCGGGCTCACACCTTATACCTAAATTATGCCTTTTTATTGAAGCATTTTTAACCGGTTAGCTAAAGCTTTCCTATTTTATTCCTACGGGGAACTATAGTGCATTTATAAAATATATCGTAGCAAATTTTAGCATAAATACATAGTCTTTTTAAATATCCGGTTTAATTAACATTAAGCTTCGGGCTTTATGAAATTTTAATAAGCTGATATTTGTTCTGACAAAAACGTAAAGCTGTTTATAATTCATTATTCACTATATGATATGGTAAGCTACGAGCTTTGTTATGGGTACAAAATAGTTGATACACTACACATACGTGAGTTTTAAATACATAATTATATTTCATAAATATATTATACTAGCATTTCCCGCGGCCTCGCACGCGTTTAAAAGGCTAGAAACCTATTTTTTTCTGAGTATGGTTTTTCCTTCCTTCCCGATTTTGCAACATTTTTCATTGATGCTCCGCTCCTATTGGTCGTAGCGTGATGTAATATAGGCTTCAACAATTAACGGGTTTTTTTAATTCGGACCAGTAGTTTCTGAGATTAGTGCGTTCAACCAACCATCCAACCAAACAAACAAACAAACAAACTCGTCAGCTTTATAATATTTGTATAGATTTATATCCATGACTGGAGTATAAATACGTATTCGTGCTCATCCCACAGATACCACAACAGGACTCGAACCCGCGACCGGGGGCACAGCAAGTACAACACTGTAAAATAAACCAAACCCGTATATTTATTTAAATTGATTGTTTATATCTGTAATATTTGTAATATTAAAGTTTTGTAAACCTACAGGTGTACTATGAACGAGTCAACACACACAGTGCCAGTACATCGTTCGCACATGCCTGTTGTGGTCAAAGAGACGCGTCGAGAAATCTCGTTCTAGATTCCAAAACTCCTATTACTAAAGTTCGTTTTAGTAAAGGCTTCGCTTTTGCGAACATTGAAGCGGCGAGTGGTAAGCGAAGTAATTTTCTTCTGAAATTAAAAGACTAATACCTACGTACTATACCTATCTACGCTTTGTATTTTTGTAATTTCAATATTTTTCCTTAATTATACACAAACCATTTGTTATCTTCAAAGCTAAGTATGCATAATACACATTTCCTAATATATTTTAATCAATATTCAACAGCGCAGTTATTTTAAGTAGGACATTATAATATTATGTAGGTGTTTATGTCAAATACTAGTATGTAGCTAAATTATGTAATAAAATTATTAATTATAATTACTCTTACTCATAGTCAAATGTCAAAGTTACGTGTAACTATATGTGAAATTTATTATTTTTGTCTAAATACTATTACGTGATTGTACTTCAATATTTGTAAAATCTAATTTGAGTTGTATTGTGAATAAAATATATACATTATACTATATTTGAGTAAACGATTAACATGATTAATTACGTAGAATTTAATTAACTAAACCAAGTATCATATTTTAAGGCCAGATTTAGTTAGCAACATTGGTGTACTGCTTTATTATAATGATTACGAAACACAAGCCAAAAAAATCATAAAAAGTAATTTACTTGTTTTATGTTTATTCCATGGCTACGACATTTTAGGCCTTTAAGCGTTTACATTTTCGGACATCAAACACCCCTTAATTGTATGGTTATTTAAGTAGACTACGGAACGCTTTAAAATGTTTAATGTTACCTCAATGAAACCTCAAAACATCGTAAACAGATGTTACAAAGACCGACCGTTCCAAAATACCAGCATTTTATTTTAAAGGAATTCTCTAACAGTGGACTTAAATTGCAAATAAAACTTCAACCTTTGAATTGTTCTGTTCACTTTAAGTAGAATTGTTTTCGAAAACAATAATTTAAACCTTAAGCTGCATAAGAACAAAGGCATGTAAGAAAAGTTTAAAAATCTTTATTCATCGTTCATATAGTTCATTTCCTTTGTTCTAGAATTTGAAGACCAAAGATCAAGGTTTTTCGCTGAACATGAAAGATTTGACGATTTCATGGAAATGCGAGAAGGATTAGACCTTATAGGAGTTACGTCATTTAAAGAATATATGGTAGCTTACAGGTAAGAAAATTTTATATGACTAGAGTAGAAGTAGTGAGTAATTCGTATGAGTAGTTAATAGTGATTTTAATGAGTTATTTATTTCTAGGGACGCGGATCGCTGCCCCTGGTATTCTTCCCAAATACTTTTCTGGACTCTTTCCTGTCTTCTTCTTTCTTGGCCTCTTAGAATTCTAATAGAATGCAATACAGCCTATGTTCATTACACGGTAAGAAATACCTAACAGCTTAAGCTAATATAAATTAAGGGTATTCTATATTATATTTGTCAAATTATATGTATTTCATTTGTTTCAGATAACAAAAATATTTGGTACAAACTACGAATTAGATCCTAGTCGACAGTTAGATTTAGACACACATTTATCAGATAATTTACCGCCAGTTCCTTCTACTAACTATTCATGGGCATTAGCTGATGAACAAAGTGCAGTTCTTTGTTCTGCGTCGAGACCACCTCGAACATTGCCACTTTCTCATGCTTCTACAGTTGACAGCCTAGAATTGTTTGCGGCTATTCGAGGTAATTGCGCAATAGTTCCCTCTTATTCAGAAGCCATGCGTATTGATGCCGCTCTCAGAGAAGACCCAGGGGAAAACACATCAAACGCAGTCTTAGTCGATGTTGAAGCTGAGAGGCCAACTCGACCGGCAATCAAAGCGGCATCATTTGATGAGCCAACAAGAAGGCCACGAGTTACCATAGCTGGTACGCATTCAAGTTATAATATTGCAGGTAGCGCTAGTAGATCAAATGAAGCTAAACAACAAAATAGGAGATCATGGGCTGGTGTTTTAACTAACGCTAGAAGTGCAAGGCAAATTCTAGATGACTTAACTAGTAACACTGTCAGTTATGAGCCTATACCAGAAACTCAAATGAGAAGAAATGCAGAAAATACTTTATATTTTTCGAGAGAACTCTCACCAACGTGTTCGAGAGACCCTTTTGGCGGCCGGGCTCTGACTACACCTACTGACGAACCACCTACTTACGAAGAAGCTTTAAGGCTACCAGCGTTGAAGAAATTGACTAGATCTATTACAGGAACAGATTTAGCGGGACCTAGGAGGGCATTTCTAAAAGATGTTTTGTCAAACAGAAGATCTTGTTTAGAAGGCGTTGGTGTATTAGCAGGTACTAAAGCCGTAAGATTACCGTACAGTGAATCAGGAGAAGAAACTCCTCTATAGCGATACGACGTTTGTATTGTTATAGATTTTTATGGTATAGTAAAATGTTAATATTATACACACTAAGTATGTCTTTGTTGGAACCCATATTAAAAATAGGTTTAATGGGGTATTTATACGCTTCAAAATTATTATACGCTTTGAGCTTGCGCAATTATAAATATTTAAGAAATTTAAACATCTATCTTAACGGGTTTTGTACAACTTTTATTATTTCGACTGTCTAATTTTAATATTTTAAAGCTCCGACAAATAGCCGTAAGCGAATCATAGCTCTTATTAACTTTACTTTCTAATTTCAAAGCCAAATGGAACTGAAAACATTTTTGACTGAAACAATTAATTTAAGCAAAATATGGGTTGGTTATTGATGTTGCTTCATCAATTTTCTTAATTTTTTAATTTTTATAACTTTATGTGCTTTGTAAATAATTCAACAGAAGTTACTTAATAAGAAACAAACTGAAAACTGGTACTTTATTAAGGTCTTAAAATAACAAAAAATAACGTTGGAATAACAAAAAATAAATTGGAAATTATTTAAGTGAAGTAAAATGTTTGGATAATTTGTTTTTTGAAACTACCTGTATTTATTTCATTATTATCCTATTTAATAAATGTAAAATCTTATCGTACCTAAATATATTTAAAATAAGCAAAAATGTATCATATAACTGTACATATACTTGTATAGTTTACATTTTAAGGCAGTGCCTTGTAACAGTAAATCACTGTCCTTTAAGCATATTATAATAAGAATATGCTAAATTCAAGCAAATACAATTCAAAGTAAATAATTAAATAAAATATGAAGTCTACCTACAGTTCTGCAAACAATGATATTAATAATACAATTGGTAACTAAATACTTCTTAAAAATTACTGATATAATAATGTATCTGTAACTATTAAAAGTCGGTGCATGTTTTTTAAAATAAATTATGTATAAATTATGAGTAATTTTTCAATTACTTATAATAACATCTAAAATTATATTATAAATTGCCAAAAGTGATATTATTGTTAAATGTTTTGATAAACTTCAGGTTCAAATATTTACGAGAACCATGCTTTTATAGATTAAAGATACTAATAATTATAGGTAATTATAGCCTGAAACTGGATCGTGCTTGTAAATATTAGGTATTTAATGGTTTCAAGTGCCAATTAAATGATTAAATTGTATAGAGTAGTACCTTAAAGAAAATGAATGTAAAATTTTAGCTTGTATGTCAATTAAATGATGATTTATAAATCATCTTTTAACTTTTAGGCAAATGTAAAATTAGACGTATTCCACAGTTGGTATGCGTAGCTAGACAGCTTGTACTAATGATCGATAGAAATAACCGACTTTACGATACTTTTTTATTGCGAGACGCGATGTTTGTATATTACTGCTTATTTTTAATATAGTGTTAAAAAGCAAATGCCTACCAATAACCGTTTTAACTTTAACCTTTAACCTTATCTTACTTTAATCGATACTAAAGTTGGTATAAAATTACTTTTATTTTCCGTATAAAATACGCACATACTTCATGTGACAGGACTTTCAGCTACGCTTATGTAAGATAAAATTTGTTATTTTTATAAATACTAGGTATTAACTGCACGGAGAGATACATTCAGATTAAACTAAATATTAACATATATTTCTTTTGATGAGTTGCAAAATATCTATTAATTTCCTCCATTTAATCTGGTGTATCTCTCAAAGTATGTATAAAATCTTTTTGAAACACGCTTTTAATAAATTAATGTACTCGATGCAACCATGTATGTACAATTTAATGTAAGATAAAGTTAGTATATGAATAAAATATTTTCGATTGTAAATTACGAATGGTCAAGAGATGTTTATTATTTTCAATAAACGGTATAATATATACTTAAGTGCATTTTGTATTTCATTTCGTTATGTCTATTTGGAAATACGATGACGTAAAACATAGCAACCCACCTACTACACTTAGGTTAAATATTTTTTGTGAGAGCAGCCCTTTCAGGGAATGACACGTTTTACACGTTGGATAAATAGAATTGGTATTACTTGGAGCTGAGTTTTACCTGACAAGTAAGTAAATATTTTTCGTAAGGTAAAAACCTTACTTGTACTTGTGTTGTACCTACGACAATAGAATATTCAATATATTAAAAATGGTACTTGTATGAAAAAATAAATTTATCACTGAAGAACTCATTAATAAAACTGCACTAAGTATAAATGTAAGTGGAAATATACAAAGTAACACGAAATGTTGGTATCGTAGTAGTTATGAAATGTCTACCTTGTGCCTCTAAAATCCAAATAGAGATTTATTTTCACACTGTCAGTCTTTTATGACCGCGTAACTTCTCATGCCGTACGTTATTTATTGCATAGAGTATGTGGTACGGCAACATTTTGTTCCACTTTTATGTATCAATTCAGTTATTTCGAAATAACAAAAGACGTTAAATATATAAAAAATCTTTTATTTTATCATTTTAGCTCCAGAAGAACTTTTGTGACTCTGCTAGAATTGAACTTAAATGTTAAATCATAAGTTATTTTATAAAAGCTAAATCAAAATTTAAATTCTACTATTATTATTAATGTGAAAGTTTGTGAGAATGCATGTGTATGTTTATTACTCAATCACGCCGGAATAGCTATACTGATGAATATATTTACAATATTATAGACTGATATAGCCTATACTACTTTTTTCCGGAAAAAGTCGGCCATTTTTCTCGTGGGACGGATTTGATTCTGTTTATAGAGACGAACACTAAGTGAAGCGAGGGCGAGTTTCCGATAATATCAATGATTCCTTAACCCTTGAATAACCTTTCAAATAGGCAAAAAATATGAAATCTAAACAAAAAATAAAAAAATATGTTTCTTGTTAGAATAGATGTAAAACCAAACAATTATTAGGTATCCTTTAAGTTTTACATTATGACTATTATTTTATTATAATATTGACAATAATAGAAATATTTATATAACTTTACTTTAGTTCATTGAAAAAAAGAAACTTTTCATAGCGTCTTATTACGTAAAGAACTCTTCTACTGACAATACAGCACAACGATACAAAGCACAGTCTAAGCTGGGTCTGAATGTAAGAAGTATAATGTTTTTTATTCTCTCAAATAAGCTCTTGTTGCTCATTTGAATGATCGTAAATAGTCTGTTGAAGTACTTTTGGAAATTCTTCTTCTGTAGAGTACTTCTATGTACTTTAAATTTGTCTTACTCGAAACTACTATATTATTAAACTCGAAAATTGAACAAGTCACTTCTGGATTATAGTTTACTCTGAATTTGGCCGAAATTTCCTGCCTAACATTTTCCTCATTCTAATAAAATATAAAGGACTGGTAACTCCGAGGACCCTTGTCGCTTGTTGCCGATAATTCAATTATTTGAAACCCTCTGACGAGCATCTAACAATCTATTTGGTGATAGAAACATATTTCAAGAGCAATGTAATAATATAATTTCATTTCTTATATGGAATTATGAAACATTTCCCAACTATTAGGTTCTTAATGATAAACTACTAGCTACCTTACAAAATTATTAACCTTTATTTAGTTCTTTCCTTCTAGTATAGATTACGCCTATACCTAATAATGTGAAAATAAATTAATGTGTTACACAATTTTAAAGATTAGATTTCAAAGTATATTTATAGTGTACACATAACCAGTACATACTTGATGGAAACTATCCATATCTTACAAATAAGCAGAAAGGTTCTTATCATTTTTACTTTGCTTAGGTACTTGTTGGGATACATATACTTTCAAATAAAAAAATCATAAATGTCTGTCTGCTACTTCTGAGTTTTAAGTAGAATATCTCGCTGTTTGAGAGAAAAGGTCGCCTCTTGTACATTTTCCATCTACGGAATAAAATTGTAAAATTTTAAGTGCAATATAAAAATGAGATATATACGTATAATATAAATACTAACAATAAAATCATAGAGCACTTTTGAAAATTGTTTCTATAATATATGCTTGTTATCACTGAAGATTACAAAACAATGATGTTTTTGACAGAAATCGGCATGGTTATTATGTTAATATTTCCGCAAAATAGGGTTAAAATTTTCATCAAAGTTACTGTGCCAATAATGGATATGGATGGAAACGGCTACACATGTACTTCTAAACTGTCCAGGTGTAGCGGTGCACCCCGTGGGCGCTTCCGGAGATCTTCAAGAAGCCTAAAAGTCTTCTTAAGTTTCTGGAGGAGCTTGGGTGGCAAGAGTGAATTTTGAACAAAATTCCCACACACGCAAAATAGGCGCTTAGTCGTCGAGTTGCGGAAAACAGCCCTTCAATACCATACCATCACTACCATACAGATACAGTCTAGTTTTTATTTTAATAGGAATAAAAGTTAATAAAAATAGTACCTAAAACCGAATTAATATGCATATTAATTTATGGTAACTTAATTTTAGCATACAGTGTACTTGTCATCTAGAGTCTTAGAGTCTAGACGGTAGACGGCTATTGTGCGTAAATTTAATTGTTGTTTCTATGATAAATAATATAAATAATAGAAACACAAATCAAATTTCGTCAGAAATAACATCTTCAATTGAATGGATTGACAGTTTTGTTCATTTCGTCAACAGACCTTTTATCCTAATACAGGAAAAATTGTTTTTCTGATATAAAAAGAACGTAAAAATTGTAAGAAAATAGGTCGTATCGTTTCTGAAATTGTGTTAACAAATCCAAAATTAATTAAGGTTTTTTTAACCTAACTAGCAACTCGCCCTCGCTTCGTTTGTATTCGTCTCTAGATTTAGCGAGCGAGTGAAGTTGCGGGTTTAGTTATAAAAAATAAACCTTCCTCTTTTTTTTTATTACCTAAACACTCGTTATATATAATGATAACAAACACGGCACTGAGTTTAAAAATATCTGCTTGAGTATGTATATTAGAAGTTGAGTATGTCTATTTTTATTACAACCTAGTGTATAGCAAAGCCTATAACTAATTCAAAAAATTATTTCAAGAAAAATAACTTCGAAGTGAATTAACTAAGGTTGAGAGACGTCGGAAGCAGCGCAGAAGATCAAAGAGCTTTTGATGTTGAACCAACCAGTAACTTCTCGTTTAACCTCTTACTTTAATTAGTATTTTATTTAACTCAATCACATCATAGCAATTTTCTTTAAATGCCAGTGTAACATCTATTTTGTTTTATCTAAATAGTATTTAAAAGCGAAATGTCACTCACTCACTCACTTACTCATTCACTCATCACAAAATATCGAAAACCGCTTGACGTACAAAGATGAAATTTGGCAGGGTGGTAATTTATATTTAGTTGACGTCCACTAAGAACGGATTTTACAACAGGGCCGGATTAAGGAGGTCTAAGGGCTCTCGCAAGTTTATTGTTTGTCCTTCATTTTTGTGCTGCAAAATATTAATTTGGCAGAGAAGTTGTTTACGTACACCTAACACCTTGAGTAGTTAAGCACCTTAAGTTGGCACCTGAAGTAGTTTAATTTAATTAATAGACGTATTGTCATCATATTACAGTCCAGTTTCATCTAGATTTGTATATAAAGATTTATTATCTCTAGACTTTTTAATATTCTTCCGACATTCTGAGTACTACTTATTCGCAAATGATCTTAAATTTTTCCGAAGTATCAACTCTCTAAAAGATGTAGATTTGCTTCAAGCTGACTTGGATAGACTAAATACTTGGTGCAATAACAATGCAATGAACTTAAATGTAAAAAAGTGCCATGTAGTGAGTTTCAATAGACTTAAAAGAAAATCCTGCAATAGTTATAAAATAAGCAATATTTCACTAGAGTTTTCAGACGTAGTTCGTGACCTCGGTTTTTTCCTTGATACAAAATTACGTTTCCATATTCATATCGATGAAATCTGCCGAAAAGCTTTTAAGAATTTGGGCTTCATTTTAAGAAACTGCAATGACTTCCGGAATCCACAAACCATAATATGCCTATATAATGCTCTTGTGCGCAGTGTTCTAGAGTATTGCAGTGTTGTGTGGAACCCTTACTACGATGTCTACATAAAAAGATTGGAAAGCGTTCAAAAACGTTTCTTGTGGCATGTATCATTTAAATTTGGCCTAGTAAAAAAATTACCACATTATGAAGACCGTTTATCACATTTCGGAATGGACACATTGACTAACCGGAGACGTAAGCTTGATGCTCTGTTCCTATACAAATTGGTTAATGGTACACTGGACTGCCCACAACTACTTGCCAAAGTTCTAATGTCTGCGCCTTCTAAGAGTTTACGCTTAGATAAACGAGCCTTCTTCATAACCAATGCTGCCAACTCTAATTTAGGATACAACTCCCCTCTTAATAGAATTATGAGATCATACAGTTTAATTAGCAGGAATAAGGACATAGATATATTTAATGATAATTTATTTAGTTTTAAAAAAAAGATCGTTGTCTCTATAGCGAATAACTATAAGTAAATATCTATAGAGATACAGTCCTATGTTATATGTTATAATATTAGTAAAATATTTGGTTTTAAATGTATTATGTTGAAATATTGTTATTTTACCTATTAGGTATATTTAATGTTAAATATTAATTTATTTTCTCATGTCGTTATCACCTATAATTAAGGTACTACTTTTTATGTTTTATTTTCCATGTACAATTTTTTTTTCATGTGTTTTGTAAGTACTTTGTTGGTGGTCTAATAAAATAAAAATAAAATAAAATATTATATTTTAAACAATCTTGGTTTGATATTCAACTATTTATTTAATTCATAATTTTTATATAGCTACTCCTACTACTAATAAAACTGAGTTTTTACTCGTTTAAAATAAGACAAGATAACTTTTAATATGTTTATTTTCATCATTACTAATGTATTCAATAAATTATGTGAACTGGTATTTATGGCTATACACATATATGACTGGCGGGTGGCATTTGATATTTTTAACGCAGGAGATTCCTATAAGAAAACTATAGGGTCAGTCACAAATGCTTAAACATATAATAAAATCCTAAATAAGTCGAATTTCTACATTAAATGTTTTTAGAAAAATTGTTCCATTTGTTCATGCATTGACATTATTATCGATACGAGGCCCAATATATAGTTTTAAGAATTTTTGTCTCTCTATCCGTCTCTGTGACCGCATCACGAAATATCTACTGGATCTATTTCCGCTTGTTTTTAAACTAGCGAGTTTAAAAATAAAGGCCACGATCTTATGTAAGAAATAATTTACGTAATAAAATACGCAATCAAAAGTTTTATCCTACAAAGCAACATCACACCGATATTCATAATACTTCTCTAATTGCTTTACATAAACTATATTGGGACCAGAATAAATTAACTTCATTATCTTGTTTACGTCTTCACAAAGTAAATGTATTAATGTGATAAGATTATAAGAGAAACAAGCTGTAAATAGATTATAACATTGATGTAACATCGCCTGTTAGAATTATAGAGCTTTTGATGAGCCAAAGCACATACCTCCTACGCAATAGCATTTTGAAGTTATTAGCGAGTTAAATTTCTAAGAAAACTTATTTTCACCTTATTTATTTGAGGTTTAATAATAATATTTCTTAATTTAATAACTTAGCAAATCTTGAAAATTAGCATATATGAAGAGTAAAACAGATAATTTAATTGTTTTAGTAGTACAGCAGTTTTGTGAAACAAAATAACTCTAAATAATAATCGACAGGTGTAGGCGGAATTTATTGTTTGGGGTTGAGCGGCGTGACGCAGTCATGCGTGAATGAAAGCTTTGATGTCCATCAACCTAATGCGACATCTTCAACTAACTCCACTCAATCATTTAAAAAGAATTTGAAAAGCTAAAGAAACATTTTCTATTGTTTTATCAGAATGAAAAGAGCTAGTAATACATTTATTTTTTTGCAAAAGATCCGTTATTCCTCTCCTAAAATAAAAGTTGCCTAAGTTGCTCCTTATAACATCAACTATTTGCCGGTCAAAGTGCTATCAAAAGACAAATCGTTTTGGAGACTAGAGGAAACAAATAGACAGAAAGAAAAAAATGAGTTTTTATAAGAAAATAGTGCATAAAATACAATGCAATATGCATTTAGTAAAAAGCTATTACGTTGATGTTACAAACATACACTTCAATTCTATCTACAAATCTGTATACTCAGATGCTATTATTTCCTCAGGTAGGAATGTATACCTGAAATTATACATTATTTTTATATCCTATATAATACACAAATATTTTTGCTATTTCAATTAATCTCCTTAATTGTGTAACACCCGGTTAATATATTATGTAAGTAAAAATAATATTATTTTTTCAATATAGAAGGTACTATGAAAAAACTAAGATAAAAGGACCAAAGGAAAAATTTATAAAGACGCGCCGGCGCCAATAAGACGCGCCACACGACAGGCGCCTCTTACCCTTATTCTCATAAAATTTTTCATATACATCGACTGATTCTGATCAGACTGAAAATGTTCAAATATGTAATAAATAAAGAAATAAAATTAATATACTATTTTTGTCAAAGTTGTTTATAAAAATTAGCGAGCTTTTAAATGAGATTTATCAAAAACTGTCGTTGTTCTTGTTGTATGTTTTATTACGAGTATTTACGATACGATAGTATCGTCCTTACTTGCCTTTTATTTTGCCTTTTAAAACTCAATATGTTTTGAAAGCTGCGACATCACTGAGGTGTGCAAAAAAGTATTAATGTATTTAAAAAATGTTAGTGGAATGTTTGAACAATCATTACTGATGTAGAACTATATTATAACACGAAAATATATTTAAATATGTAATCAATTGATTATAATATAAATACTGATATAACCAACTCATACGTATATTACAATCCCATTATATAACTTTATATTGTAAGTAAAGTTTAATTTATTAAATTATTAAATAAATTTATTAATTATGTCAAAATTTATTAATAAAATATAAATTTATTAAATTATTTGAATTTAGTTAGTTGTTTTTATTGTTGTTTTAAGTCGAATTAATCAATAGCCATATTTTTTTTGCCAAGACGTGTCATTTTTTTTACTTTAAGAAAATAGTATCCATTGCAGATAAAGAAACGTTGATGACCACCTACTTTGGACTGATCCAATCAGTACTGTCCTACGCCATCTGTACATGGGGTGGCTCGCATAAATCACACTTGCTTCCCTTAGAAAGGGCACAAAGAGCCATTCTAAAACGTATTATCCATAAGAATTTAACTCACCCTACTACCCTTGTCTACAAGGAATGCTCGGTTTTAACAGTAAGACAACTCTACATCCTAAGCCTGTCCCTACGATGACATGCAAGTATTATCCCTGACTCCCAACAACCGCAAAAGCGAACTACAAGGAATGCTTGTGTGGTTAAAAAATTTAGAACTGCTCTGGCTGGAAGACAAAGTAGTATTCTCATTTATATAATAAGATAAATAAAATAATAAATATTAGTTCCAAGTCCCGCCACATAGCAAAAACTATTCTGAGTTCATTGCTCAAGAGTCTTACCTATGATGAAACAGAAGACCTATTGAAATCTCTATCATAAATTGTAATGTTTAATACATGCTCACATCTATAGAACATACACACACACACACATACACAAATTGATATTTCATAAATTTATCATTATTATTGTTATATTTTGGATTCCTTAAGTATATTATTATTATATTTAATTTCCTTGTATAAGAATTCAAGCATGTTTTCTTAATCGTGTAAATGAAATGAATGCTTTGTTAAATATTATAGTTCAATATGGAAGGCAAGACGCTCGTAATACAAGTGTCACTTAGTACGAGCGTCTTAGAACTGTATAATGATTATTTTGTATTTGTTAAATAATAAATAAATAAATAAATAAATAAATAAAATTTATTTTGATTTAACTTGCCGATAGGTACTTAATTTGTTGCTGGTTTGTGTTTTTGTAATATATATAACAAATTCTATGTAATACTATACTATATGTTTTCCAATAATAATAAAAAAACAAGTTTAATTTCAAATCTTTCTTTTTAGGTTTAGCAACTAAAACACCGTATTATAATATATAAAAATATTGTCTTTGAACTCTGAGTACGCCGCCACTTAAATGTTGGAAGGCATATTCTTGTAATAAAATCTATTATCTTCAATATATTATGTAACAATAGACTTTCTTTTAAAGTAGAAATCTGAATATTTTATTCATAATACTTAATACTTATGATTCTTTATAGGTCTCATAAATTCTACTGGTAAATTCAACAAAAAGACTCCCCTCGAGTTCTATGGTACATTTTCTTACAATGAATTAGATTTCTCAGAAAATAGCTTTTTCCCGCATACAAGACGCATCATGATACCAAACATCATCAAAATCCATAGAATGCCATAGAAATAACCGCAAAAAGTGTAGAACTCCACGTTATAAAAATACCTTTAAGTCATTTCACAATTTATTCTTGAGATCTTCTTAAATCTTGTCTTACAGAGTTAGAGCAAGTCAATCATTAAAGTCGAGTCTCATAAAGTAGAGCAAGTTTATTCGAAACCAGGTCTTGTTGTGATATTAATCTCGACATAATTGGGTTAAACTTCTAGCATCCAGCCTTGGATCTGTTTTTCCCTCTATCTGAGATTAATGGTGACTATTAAAAAGACCTCTAAAAATACGGATTCTGGGTCAAAGATGGCTCTGAATAAACTGGCTAACGTGGATATTATGACTTTGTATTTTCGATAAAAAAAGCTACACGTAAGAATTATAGAGCATTAAGTGCTTCAAGGGATAAAAGCTTTACTTGTATAAGAATAGAGGATGAAATTGCTTGCAAGAAATAGTTTCTATACTGTTTGCAGACTTCAAGGCGTCGCGGTGGCGTCTGTTTGGCGATGTGGGAGATGAAGTCATTTTGGTTGTACAAAGAACATAATGGAATCACCCTCCAACACTATATATATAAATACGTCGAGCATTCTCTTTGATATTAAACAAGTTTATGAATTAATTATTATTAGTGGAAAAGTAATAATCTTATAACATTAAATATGTAATTCTCGTATAAAGTAATTATACAATAATAATAAATTCCATACACTATTTCGGAAAAGTCTGCTATTAGGGATTTGGGTCAAGTTTTGCATTTAGATTAGGTTTGGCTTTTTTGTTTGTATATGTATCTTAGATCAGGGAATTTTAATATTTTTCTCAAAAAACATTGAGGAAAGGTCAGAGCCCAGATACTTAGATATATAATCAAAAAATGTAATAAATCGTGAAAAAGTTGATGAAGATTTTGCACTTATATGTATGCGACAGTCCAAAATTATTGCGCTATCTTGGTAATATGTATGACAAGGAAATTCTAAATAAAAAAGTAAACATTCTAAAACATTCTTTCAAAATTTTTTCTAGCAATATCTTTCCAATATATAAAAATTTATATACATATTTTATCACATAGTACATAATTTCAGCATACTTAAACGTTTTTATAAAACATATCACGGTCACCAAGTATGCGAAAAAAATGGTTATATTTTGAGTTGGTTACGTGCACTGAGGATTCCGATTTCCAACCTATCATGTCATTAAATATAAAATAGGATCTCAAATTGAAAATGAATTGAAACCCGCTGCTGATTATTATTATTACAAAAGAGGGAAAGCTTTACAACTTTTATCTTCAATTCGTAGATCACATATTATAATATTTTTTTTAATATTTAGAAATATCCAACTACACACATATGTATATTTAATAAAGCATCAACCTGGATATTGGAGTTCAAAGAAGAGGTGGTGCTCAAACAACTGGTGTAGAGTGAAGACTTACTCGTAATAAAAGGATTCCATCAGAACTCATCACGTTCTTCAAACCTTCCTAAATGACGTCTGCTTATAAATACTTAATTAGAATAATAATCATTGCAATTACACTATGCCACTCTTTTATGCTTCTTGAAAAGATTACCGTCACACCCCAAAGCAGTAGGTGATGTAATATTCATGAAATGTTTGAACTTCCCGCGCGTGATCTCGCCTAACAAGATGAATTAAACATACGCGACTATCCTCTGTAAATTTTTAAACTTGAAAGTGTTAGCTGAATAAAAGTAATTACTTTTAACGAAAAAACATACTGACTTCAAAATTTTTTTAACACTTATTTTCCCACCTAGATATTATTGTGAATATTATTTGTACGTTTATCAGACTTTGAGACCTATCCATAAAAAGAAACATAAAAACCTATGCAAATTCTAACATTGTTTTTCATGATTTGACGCAAAAACATTAACCAAAAAGTATTTTTAGATTCAGTGAACCAAAGTAAAGATACCTATTCGGGCTTACTAAAATTTTCATGTCATAGCTATTATATTGCACTGTGAGGCATTTTCATAACTGCAGTAGCCCCTAAAGTCGTGTGCTTAAAAGTTTCTAAGCGACATAATACCTAGACTTAATACTTTCACCAAAGACTAGTTTGAGCTCATTCTGTACATATAAAGAATCTACAACGTGCCATACATCTTTATTCTGCCAAATTGCACTTACTCGTAGTCGTAGGGCCACAAAAATACCAAAATGAATACTAAACTGATGTTACGTAATAAATAATAATAAGTAAATTACGAATCAGTCCATCGTTATAGGATTGTGAATAAAATGACTTTTCTATCCATGGCGATTTTTTAACGCCCGTGCCAGGTTTAATGATGTTTTTTTTCAAAGTATGATAAGTAGTAATCATGTTAGAAATGATTCGTACATAAAAATATCAGAGGTGCGAGATCCGGATTTGCAAAACTCGGTTATCCAAGCGAGCGTGTTACTGGGCTACCACTGTAACTAAAATAAAGTTTAAAATTTAAAATTTTAACTCACCTAAACAGTTAACTAATATTAGTTTTTTTATAGAATATCGGCTTAAAATAACAAGTACTTTCTTATAATGTTATGAATTACAAAGTGGAATTTGCATTTGTTGGACACTGACAGAGAAATTAATTTTATTTCCTTTAAACGTAATGGAATGTTATACACCAACTGTTTCATAAAGCTTTGGCAAATTTCGTAACTTTGATATGATTTTAGAAAACGTATTATTATAACGTTTTGTTATTCACAAAGGCGAATCTTTACTTATTTTGCAAGAATTTAAGAGCTTGTTCTCTTTCTACGTAACTTCGTAAGGTCTCATCAGGAACAAAGAATTTATACTAATGTAAGAAACTTCAACAGTTTGTTTAAACTCGCTCATCTCAGGCTCAATGACTGATTCGCTTTGATAAATATTTTAGTGTAGGATAGGTATGTTCATCGAAGAAAGTTATAGGCTTTGCTAATATGTATAATCTAAGAATGCGGGCAAAGCCACGAGAAATGTTAGTCATAATATAATCACCTGCCTTACGTACGAGTTTGTAGATGGATTTCTTTTGTAAATTTAGACAAACCCAAATAAATACCAAAATGGTTAGGTTAGGTTAGGTTAGGTTAGGTTAGGTTAGTTAGTTTTTTGTTCTGTTTCCGGTCGTCGAATTGTCAACAAGTCTGTGCTGTTCGTCGTCAATAAAACACTTATTAAAAATAGTTTTAGTGACACTTTGAGAACTGTAGTGCTACAAACATCAACAAAACATCATTAGAAAACAAAGAAGATATAATCCTTGGATATTTGCAAGATTTATTAAAAGCGAAGCTCAATTTTATCCACTATATTGAGGTTAGAAATACACGATTATTGAATTATGCACATCTAACGTCAACTCGACAGCCGGTAAATTAAACAACAGTACCCTAACTGTCAGACGTCAGTCTGATAGGTGGACAACTAACTTGAGTGTTGTCATCACAATAAATATTTTCTACCAATTCCGTTCCGTTTCACACAATTTCATTCGACAACATGGATGGACAATTTCAACTATTATTCGATAAAATGAAGATAGAAATGCAGAAACAGTCGAATGATCTAAAAGAATCACTTACAAAAAATATAATGGATAGGATAGATGAAAAACTAACTCCTATGATTGAAGAAAAGGAAAAATTAAAACAAAAAATCTGTAATCTGGAAAACGAGATTCAATATTTAAAAAAGAAAGGAAAAATAACAATATAGTTATTTATGGATTAGAAGAAAGAGAAAAATCTAGTACAGATCTATTTCAGACCGTTAAAGAGATCTTTAAAAGAGACTTAAATTTATCTGTGGAAGAAAATGAAGTGAACAGAGTGTACCGTCTAGGAAAAAATAAAGCCGATAAAAAACATAGACCTGTGCTATTCTCATTCACAAACGGATGGAAAAAAGACCAAATTATGAAAAATAAAAAGAATTTAAAGGGAGTCTACATATCGGAAGACTACTCTAAGGAAGTAATCGAAAAAAGAAAGGCCCTGCTACCACAGCTGCTAGAGGAGAAAGAAAAGGGAAATATTGCTTTTCTAAAATATGATAAACTAGTAGTCAAGGGACCCAACACCGACAAAACGAAAAGAGAACTATCTATTTCACCACAGTTGACGTCAACCACTAAACCTAAAAAACAACAAACGATAAGTTCTATAAAAAACAACAGGACAAATGCCTTCGATTTGATGAGAACCCGATCAAACTCTCTAACTGACAGCTTCACACATAAAAATCAATAGCAATTAACGACCGGCAAACGAAAAATCCAACCAAACTACGAAAACCAAACAAAAGAAATAACACAATCTCCCCCAAGCCGACTGGTCCTCGTGGGGGATAGAGACTACAACCCTCCAACAACTCAGAAAAAATATTATGAAAACACTCACAGGAAATCAAAAATTTATATTGCAACCCTAAATGTACTTACATTAAAGAACGATGAAAACCTTACAGAATTAACATATGCTTTAAAAAAAATCAAATGGGACATCGTAGGCCTAAGCGAAGTAAGGCGAATGGGAGAAAAGGTCAGTTCCCATCCAGACTTCCTTCTATACCATATAGGAACGACCCCAGGACTCCATGGGGTCGGTTTTATTATCAAAAAACACCTCACAAATTATGTGGAAAGCTTTATAGGAATATCAGAGCGTATAGCAGTGATGAATATTAAGCTACCGGGATACAAAGATTTATGGTCCATCATACAGGTATACTCACCCACAGAACAATCCGAGACAGGAACAATAGACGCATTCTACCAAGAGCTAAATAAAGCCATTCAAGACCATGCTTATAAAAATCTTATTGTGATTGGAGACTTCAATGGTCAGATTGGAGAACGACAACCAGAAGAAGACACAGCCCTGGGACCATTTATATATGGAAAAAAGGCCAGAAGTAGAAACGGAGAGAAGCTTGTAAATTTTGCACATGAGAATGGCTTGATAGTCTTGAACACACTTTTTAAGAAAAAAAAAGTAAGATGTGGACCTGGATATCACCAGACGGGAAAACAAAAAACGAAATAGACTTTATATTGACAAGTAAAAGCAGATATTTCACAAATATGAAAGTCATAAGCAGTTTTAACTTTAACACCAACCATCGAATGATTCGGGCAGAACTGCCGACAACACCGCCAAAGGAACGAAGACCAAGAAATAAAATGATAAGCCTACCTAAAAGACCTACCAAATATCAATCAGTCCAAATAGCGAATTCCTTAAAGACTAAACTTTTAGATTATAATAAAGAGACAACGAACATGAAGGTGCAAGAAAAATACAACTGGTTAGAAGGAGCAATTAAACCGTCTATTCAACAAGGAACTAATACTAGTAAAGACGTATCTAACAAGTGGATGACTGCGAAAACTATTAAACTTCTTAAGCAAAGAGCCGACCTAATTAATGGAAAAAACACTAACGACAGTCGTAAGCAAATATCAACAATCAGCAAAGAAATTAATGAAAGTATTAGAAACGATAGAACTAAGAGAAGAATGGAAACAATAGAGAGACACATTCTACAGACAGGAGGAGTAAAAAAGGCATATAAGGAGTTAACCAACAAAAAGGACTGGATTGTACATATGAAAGATAATAATAGTTTAAAGGAGTATCGAAGGCAAGGAATTTTAGGAATTGCAACATCATACTACAAGAAACTATATGAGAATACGACAGCGGAAAAAGAAATAAAATTGCTAAAAACTTCACCCATACCTAGCATCATGCAGGAAGAAATAGAATTTGCGATAGAAACCCAAAAAAACGATAAAGCTCCAGGACCCGACGGAATAAGTAACGAAATACTAAAACAAGCGAAACAGACAATAACACCTGTTCTCAAAGAAATATTCAATGAAATCATCTACACAGAAACAATTCCAGAGCAATGGACTCAATCGAATACAATACTTCTATACAAAAAAGGTGATCAGTACGATATCGGAAACTATCGGCCCATAAGTTTGATGTCCAACCTATACAAAATATTTGCAAAGATCATACTCAAGCGAATGGAAAAAAAACTAGATGAGCAACAGCCAATTGAACAGACAGGTTTTAGAAGAGACTACTCGGTACTTGATAATATACATACTGTTAGGCAAATCATCGAGAAATATGCGGAATATCAACTCACATACTATTTAGCATTTATCGATTATAGCAAGGCATTCGACTCGTTAACACATTCAAGCATTTGGGAAGCACTAAGACTACAAGGGATAGAACAAAAGTACATAAGATTGATTAGGAATGTATACGAAAACAGCACGGCGTGTATTCAGCTAGAAAAGAAAGGAGATTCATTTAAGATACAAAAAGGTGTAAGACAAGGAGATCCTCTCTCTCCAAAACTTTTCTCCGCTGTTTTGGAAATGATCTTTAGAAGCTTCGAATGGGAAAATCTGGGTTTAAATATCAACGGTCGCACATTAACACATTTAAGATTTGCCGACGACATTGTATTATTCGCTAAAACGCCAGGAGAACTGAACAAAATGTTAAATGAACTAGCATCAGAGAGTGAAAAAGTAGGCCTAAAATTAAATCCCGAAAAGACAAAAGTTATGACTAACGGAAATAAAAGCAGCATAAATATAGGCGATTCACAAATTAGTTATGTTGAAGAATATGTATACCTAGGACAGCTGATATCACCTAAAGATAACATAAGGAAAGAAATTGAAAGAAGGATAGCGAATAGTTGGAAAAGGTACTGGAGCCTAAGAGAAGTAATGAAAGACAAAAATCTACACATAACAACAAAGAGCAAATTATTCAATATCTGTATTCTACCAATTCTAATGTATGGAAGTCAAACATGGGCCATAACAAAAAACATAACCAATAGACTTGCTACCTGCCAACGAGCAATGGAGAGAAGCATGTTAGGAGTAAAGCGGAGAGATAGAATAAAAAACATAAACATTAGGAAAAAGACTAGGATACAGGATGTTACACTAAAAATAAAAAGGCTAAAATGGAAGTGGTCGGGACATATGATCAGAGGAAAGGACAAATGGAGTAAGAGAGTTACAGAATGGTACCCAAGGGTAGGTAAAAGGAAAAGAGGTAGACAAGAAAAAAGATGGGACGATGATATAAGACAGGTTGCAGGCATAACATGGAGTAGAGTAGCTAGAGAGAGATTAGAATGGAGTAGGTTGGAGGAGGCCTTTGCCAACTGGCAAACGGATCTACAAAAAATAAAGAAGCACCAATTACGTGAATAATGTTTAGTTATGTAAAAGATATAAATATAACAGTGCGCTAGTGTAAGAAACAAAAATTGTTAGACTATTATCCGAATAAAAAGGCTGTTCGCGCCACAACGCATAGATTATTTTATCTATTTAATTTTTGTTATTGAAACACTGTAACTTCCCATATCCTCTCCTCTCCTTTCCTCTTCTCTCCGGTACCTTTGCCTGAAGGAAGAAAAGGACAACGCATAGTGTGTGAATCGACGGCGCTCGAGTCGCCGTCGGGGACTTGAACAACTGTTAATTGCAACGTGAACGCAGAAAAGAAAAGTCTTCCGCGCGCGAATGGCATGCCTCCGCTTAATATTCGAAATACACCGTTAAAAAAAGTGAAAAAGTGCACATCGCGACTAAGAACTCCTGGCAGAAGCGTTTTCCACCGGGTTGGCGATATCATCGACCCCGAACAGCAAAGGTATGATTTAATCCTTTTCCTGATCATCCAACGCAACCCCTATTTTTTACTGAGCTATCGTTCCGCTCCCCCATAAAGTGGTCCATACGAGACGGATTATCGTTCCAGTGTTTCAAAATTAGCATTAAATAACTTAAACTACTAATAGTTAATAAAACGCTTAAAACAAAGTGCTCGACACGCCGCCATTTGGACGCGTCGAAGCTGTTTCAATTTTATAAGAATAGGTAATTCATTCGTTGATTTGGGGTTTTCGTTCGCTATTTAATAATTATATTTCGATTTAAATTTGCTTTTTCACATAACTTATCGGCCAACGCTATAAATACTGTAGGTACCTATCCATACAAGTAGGTACTGAACGCATATTAATTTAATCTCAAACGCTTATATTTTATATTTCGCTTATTTTATTAAACGCATATAATTGCATTAGATAATAGCTGCCATTCGTGTTAAACAAACGCATTCCTTTATTATATGAGTTGCTTACCTGCTCGAATAATCTACCCGCTTTTAATTTATTTTTCTCAAGACGTTTTCTTTCTTTAAAATATTATTACACGCATCTACATTTGTCGCATTTGTTAATAACTAATAGTGTTCATATTCAAAATGCCCCCTAAAAAAGATGTTCAAATCTCTGACGCAAATCAGCTTACTATTTTAACCGCTAAACGCGATGCATTATATAGCCGCGTAGAAAATATATATCGCAAAGCAGAGTGTGCCTTAAATAATAGCGAGAATAAAGAAATATTTATTTCAAGTATTCAAACTTTTGATGAGATACGTACTATAGATCAATTTAGTACATTATTAGATAACTATAACGCTTTGCTTATATCATTAGATCCCGACGCTAAAGTAGACTATTTCATTCTTTCAAAATTGGAGGATATGTGTTCTTATATTGGGCGCGTACGCTCATTGTGTAATGAATCTCATGTAAAAATTAATAAAGAAATATCAATACACTCTCAACCTCGATTACCGCCAATGGAAATTCCTTCCTTTGACGGGGACATTCGAAATTGGTCTTTATTTTATATAAGTTTTAAGTCCAATATTCATAACAATGAATCGCTCTCTAATGACGATAAATTGTATTATTTATTAGGTAAATTAACAAGTAAAGCGCGAAACGTTTTCTCGGGAATAACACCTTGCCCTGAAAATTATTTATTAATATGGAACGAATTAGTTGACCGTTACGAGGATCCGCGTATGTTAGCATCGACTTATATCGATCAATTAATTAATTTTAAATTAGAAGGTCCCGCGTCAGCTAAGAACTTTCAACATTTTTTAGATAACTATGTTTCCGCTGTTAACGTTTTAAAAAGCATTAAAATTGATGATCTCGCTGATTATATTTTCTTGCATATATCTTTAAAAAAGTTTAATTCAAATTTGGTTCATACATTTGAAATGGAATCGCGTAATAATAAAATACCTACATTTGATTGCTTCGCAAATTTTATTCGTACACAATGTAAAATATATACAAATACGCCAGTAACGCACAATTTGCCTCGCTGTGGTAATTTACCTTACGTTAATAATAAAGATAAGTCATCTCGAACATTATCTCGCACGCAAAATACAGTCCACCACGCTTTTCTTACTCGTGATATTAACACGAATTATAATAAAAATAATTGTAGTATGTGTAATAAGGATGATCACGCTTATTTATACTCCTGTAGTCAGTTTAAATCCTTACCCGCGCAACGTAGATTTGAATTTATTAAAGATAAAAAAGGTTGTATTAATTGCTTAAGTTTATTGCATACAGCAGTTAAATGTAATTCAACAAATAAATGTAAAATTTGTGAAAAACATCATCATACGCTTCTACATTTTAATAACAAAAATAATTCATCCGATAAGGATAATGTTTCTAACGATACGCAACATATTAATGAACAAAATATAACTTCTATGATTTCTTCGTCCGCTGTTAATATGAGCGCGACGCAAGACGCATCTTGTTCTCGCTCGACGACGGTGCTTCTGTCGACAGCACAGGTTTGTGTGAGTACGGATAATCGCACCTGTGTGGTTGTCCGCTCGCTCATCGATAACGCTTCACAAAATAATATAATAACAACCGCATGTTGTAAGCAGTTAAATCTTAATATTATACCGCTTGCTAATTCCTTTGTAAAGGGTATTGGTTTAACGTCGCGACCTATTTTAGGTTATGTAAAGTTACAAATCGCTTCAAAAAATAATAATTTCATTTATGACATATCCGCTTTAGTTGTTGATTGCATTACGGACAGATTACCGATAGATTATGTTGATGTGTCTCTAGTGCAGCATTTAGTTGACGTTCCGCTCGCAGACCCGCACTGGCACGAGCCAGGTGAGGTTAACCTTTTATTAGGCGCGCAACTATTTCCATATTTAATTTTAACCGGTAAAATAATTAAACCACCCGCTCCACCCGCGATTGAAACTGTTTTTGGATATGTATTTATGGGTACTATTCCCACCGCTACGAATGATCAACGCTTGCAAACAAGTCAATCCGCTTCATTTTTAATTTATGATGATAACGCATTATTAAATAAAACGCTTCATAAATTTTGGGAGCTCGAAGAGACCCCCACGCAAATAATTTTAAGTAAGCAGGACGAAGAATGTGAAAATTTGTTTTCCGCTACTATATCACGTGATTCGTCCGGTCGTTATTGCGCCGCTTTGCCCTTTTGTAGGGATCCGCTTTTGTTAGGTAATTCGCGTGCCATGGCACAACGCAGATTTTTATTACTAGAACGAAAATTTCAGTCTAACAATGAACTTCGCATTAGTTATAATAATATTTTTAAGGAATATATCGAGAAAGGGTATATTTCAAAAACGCGATCCGACCGCTTAGAGGAAGGATATTTCATACCGCACCACGCTGTCATCAGACATGATAAAGATACTACAAAAATTCGCCCAGTGTTAGACGCAAGCGCGAAATGCCATAATGGTGTTTCTTTGAATGATATTCTACACGCAGGCCCTAATTTGCAGGCGGATATATTTATAATATTGCTAAATTTTCGCTTGTTTCCGATCGCTATAACCGCAGACATTAAACAAATGTACTTACAGATACTTCTAAAAAGCGAACATAGAAAATATCAAAAAATATTATATAGATTCGAAGCTTCAGAACCTATTCGTGAATATCAATTTAATCGCATCACATTCGGCTTAAAATCAAGTCCATATCTGGCTATGCGAACCATACGCCAACTTTGTAATGATGAACGTCATAATTATCCGCAAGCTGCCGCTATAGCTCAAAAAGAGTTATACATGGACGATTTAGTCAGTTCTATTATTGATGAGAACGAAGCCGTTAATGTCTCGACTCAATTAATTAATTTGTTTAAATCTGGAGGCTTTGAATTGGTTAAATGGTCAAGTAATTGTAACGCTGTTTTAGATAATATTCCTTCTGAAATAAAACATTCGCATGTTGAATTTAATAAATCGGAAGCATTAAAAATTTTAGGGTTAGAGTGGAATCCCTCTGAGGACATTTTTAATTTCAAAAATAACGCAGATGATCGTAACTGTACAAAACGCAATATTCTTTCGTTCATTGCCCGCTTATGGGATGTTTTAGGCTTAGTCGCTCCAGTCATACTTTTCGCTAAATTATTAATAAAAGAGTTATGGTTAGAGAAAGTCGATTGGGATAGCCACCTGCTCATATTTGTTCATCATTCGATAAGTTAAAAACTCAATTACCGCTTCTTAGCGCGCTTAAAATTCCGCGCCATTTAAATGTTTTTAAACACTCTATTGTTAATATAGTCGCTTTCGCTGACGCAAGCCTTAAAGCTTACGGTTGCGTTGTATATTTACATGTTACTGATTCGAATGGAGATATCAGTGTCCGCTTAGTTTGCGCAAAATCTAAAGTATCGCCTGTTAAAATTGTGTCGCTGGCACGTCTTGAGCTATGCGCCGCCGTATTAATGTCACAATTAATTAAAATAGTTCATGACACGTATTATTGTCGCCATGAGATAAACGGTATCTTTGCATTTTCGGATTCACAGATAGCTTTATCGTGGATTCATTCCTCTCCGCATCGCTGGAATATATTTGTTAGTAATCGAATCGCAAGGATTCACGAAAATTTGAATCCTAAGCATTTCTTTCATGTCGCTGGTAACGAAAATCCTAGTGATTGTTTATCACGTGGACTTCTACCTGGACAGTTGCTGTCGCATGATATGTGGTGGCAAGGCCCTTCATGGCTTCAGTCTCCAGTATCCGCATGGCCCATAAACGCCTTACCATCAGTTAAATATGAAGATTTGCCTGAACATAAAACGTTTACCGCAACCGCAATTATTGAAGAAATGCCAATTCTTTGTCAATTAGCACTTAGAATTTCCTCTTATAATAAATTACTACGCATTATTGTTTACGTATTAACAGCTTTACGCATTTTACATCGTACAAAGATCGCTCAAATTAACGCTTCTGACTTAAGTACCGCTGAAATTTATCTACTCCGCGCCGTACAACAAAGTCATTTTTCGATAATTCTTAGTCGCTTAAAGAATAACAAGTTACCTGAGGGAAGTTTAAGAAAACTGGATCTTTTTATTGATGAAAACGGCCTTATTAGGGTTGGAGGACGCTTATCGAACTCTAACTTACCTTTCGACGCAAAACATCCAATTTTGTTACCTAAAAAAGATCATGTAACTTGCCTTCTGATCGATCACTATCATCGCATTCATTGTCATACTGGTGCTCATTTGCTTAGTTCAATTATTCGCCAAAAATATTGGATTATATCCGCTAGAAGTATTATAAGACAACGCATACATAAATGTAATTTTTGCTTTAAATATTCACCGAATCATCCTAGTCCTAAGATGGCTGACTTACCTTCGTATCGCGTACGAGAAACGAAGGCTTTTGTGCATACGGGAGTCGACTACTGTGGCCCTATAAATATAACTTTATGTAGACGCAGAGGCCAGAAAAGTCAAAAGGCTTATATATGCCTGTTTATCTGTCTCGTGACAAAAGCAGTTCACATAGAACTTGTTCCGGATTTGACATCTGATTCGTTTCTGAACGCATTTAAACGCTTTATTTCACGCAGAGGGCCAGTCGCAAACATATATTCTGACAATGGCACTAATTTTGTAGGAGCCAAAGCTCAAATTGATGAATTATTCAAATTTCTGTCATCACAAGCTTATAATAATGTTATTTCTACGGAACTAGCAAATCGTCGCATTCAGTGGCATATGATACCACCACGCGCTCCACACTTCGGTGGAATGTGGGAGTCAAATATTAAAAGTTTAAAAACTCATTTATATCGCGTAATTGGTACACAGTTATTAACTTACGAAGAACTGCTAACAGTTCTTACGCAAATAGAAACAATATTAAATTCTCGCCCGTTATGTACTTTAACAGAAGACCCGCATCCTGAACCGCTTACTCCCGCGCATTTTATTATGTCAACTCCGCTTACATTTTTACCAGCATATGATGTATCTACGGAAAAGGGACTTAGTCTCAAAAGTAGAAAATTATTACTCGATCAAATGGTACAATCATACTGGAAGAGATGGCACTTGGAATATTTACACAGTTTACAAATGCGTCAAAAATGGTGTGAAAATAAAGAGAACGCTATTCGAGTAGGTACAGTGGTACTTATTCACCAAGATGATATTCCACCATTGCGATGGCCGATGGGAGTTATAGTGAAGGTTTATCCTGGTTCAGACAACATTGTTAGAGTCGCATTAGTAAAAACCGTTAATGGTCTTCTTAAGCGCCCTTTAGTAAAATTAAGTCCACTACCTTCGCAATAATTGCTAAATCCGCTTTATAATTAGAATAGTTAGAATATATTCTTAGGTTTAATTTGTAGTAATAACGCATAACGTAGATTTAATTTCATTTAAATTTTTTCTATATTTTATTTCGCGCTTTTTTCTGTTTTGAGAAAATTAATTTTCTCAACGCGGGGGAGGATGTTCGCGCCACAACGCATAGATTATTTTATCTATTTAATTTTTGTTATTGAAACACTGTAACTTCCCATATCCTCTCCTCTCCTTTCCTCTTCTCTCCGGTACCTTTGCCTGAAGGAAGAAAAGGACAACGCATAGTGTGTGAATCGACGGCGCTCGAGTCGCCGTCGGGGACTTGAACAACTGTTAATTGCAACGTGAACGCAGAAAAGAAAAGTCTTCCGCGCGCGAATGGCATGCCTCCGCTTAATATTCGAAATACACCGTTAAAAAAAGTGAAAAAGTGCACATCGCGACTAAGAACTCCTGGCAGAAGCGTTTTCCACCGGGTTGGCGATATCATCGACCCCGAACAGCAAAGGTATGATTTAATCCTTTTCCTGATCATCCAACGCAACCCCTATTTTTTACTGAGCTATCGTTCCGCTCCCCCAAAGGCTTTATTATTATTATTATTATTATAAGAAACTTCAACAGTTTGTTTAAACTCGCTCATCTCAGGCTCAATGACTGATTCGCTTTGATAAATATTTTAGTGTAGGATAGGTATGTTCATCGAAGAAAGTTATAGGCTTTGCTAATATGTATAATCTAAGAATGCGGGCAAAGCCACGAGAAATGTTAGTCATAATATAATCACCTGCCTTACGTACGAGTTTGTAGATGGATTTCTTTTGTAAATTTAGACAAACCCAAATAAATACCAAAATGGTTAGTCTGGTTAAAAATAAGAGTAGGTATTTATGAAATTTTAAATCAATTTTGCTACATTTTATATATTTTTTACTACATGTATACTCGTATATTATAAAATGAAAAGAGCTATAACGAATCTACTAATATATAGTATTCTGCAGTCTAAATTACAATAATTCGAATTTATACCAAAGCATAGTAATTTATACCTCATTATTATGGATTTTTTTTAGTTCATATCTAACAGCAACTTTATTTTACTAATAAAAGGTTTTGTAAAGCAATTCCTGTTTTTAATTAATATGAATAAAAAATGATTAGCACAAAAACTGAGGACGTCAAATTTTCGTAAAACAAAATCCTTTAATAGCTTTTCCAAGCCTACCGTTAATTATACTTTAGTATATGAACCAACTCGTGTAAACTTTGTATGAATTTCCTTTGAGGTTGCAAGAAGTAATAACCCGTGGTTAGTTAAAAGTTTCGGAATATAGGGACCGTTTATAATAACATATTATGGTTGCAAAATTAATTATAACATATTATATTTGCGTTTTATAGTCATTTGTTTTTGTTTAATTTTATACGTACCTATGCATTTGTGCATAGGTAGGTTACTATTTTTTTCATTATTTAAGTAGGAAATACTATTTTTTTCATTATAATCGTATATTATTGTATAAAAAATCCAATACACTACAATATTGGGCAATACTAATAATTAAAGTTTAGGGCTTGTATGAGACAAGCCCATTTAATATTTTTTATTTTTCAATACATTTTCTATGGTAGCAAAGACAATATAAGTTTAATTTACTGTATAAAAAATGAAAAAATAACGTAAAAATATAAAATTTTAATATTCATTAAGTTTTGCTTAACTATTTAAAACTGCTGAAAATAAACTTTTTGTTATAATGCAAACAGGCTGCAGTTCATCAACTTAGTTGGGCCGTTGCGCTAAGCCTTTTGTTGTTACTCATAATATGTCGCTTATTTAATAGTTCTAGTCTACTTGAGCTTATAAACAGGTGGAGGTTAACGTAACATAAATACAAAAATAATAATAAGTATTATGTAACTACTACGGTGTGTTAAATGGGTTTAAATAAATAGTTTTACTTGCTTATAACAATAATTAGTACTTTCACTTTACCATGTTGTTAATATTAAAACATTACAGCCCTTTTGTCCCCTTAAATTTTATTCGCCTACATACTCGTATGTACAAGAAAATACCAACTTCTTTTTCAAAGTCTGTCTAGTCAGTTTTAAATAGAAAGACGAAGCCTCTTACAGTCTAACTCTTAGATCAAAGCCATACCTTCTCATGACTAAATATCCTACTAAAATATTTACTCACTTCAATATGGAGTATTTGTTCCCAACCTCAGCTTAGATGGCTTAGCTGTTAGCATTTAATTAAACTTGTCGCCCTATTTGCTTTGCCTAATGGATCTAATCATAAGTGTCGTGCTTGTAAGCAAATAAAATTAGTTCTAACAAAAAACTCTTAAATATTTGTGTTATACCATTTTACGCGTGAAAGGTTATTTTATAATGATTCCACTGAAGCGTGTGTAGTATATTTATTATTCAGAGTTTATACACTCGTTATGTTTTTTGATTGTTTATCGTGTCTTACGTAAATATTTTTAAGTAATCGGTAAAATAGCCTTAATAATTAAACATAAAGTCGTCGAAAGCTTAACATCTTCTATGCAAAATTCTTACTTCAAAGTATTTATAAAACAGAGGTGATATGAAATAATAGAAAAACAAAGGTAATAAATATTCATATACAAAGTCCTTCCCAAAAAGTTAAGATTTAATGAATTTAATAGTTTAAAATTATTATTACAATTTACAGTCTAGAGACCGCTAAATATAATCTAAATAGATGGTATAACACAAATTTGCAAAGCAGGATGGGACCTATGTTAACAAAGGCTTATTACACGTGTACTGTAGAATACTTCACGTGTATACGCGTATTACGTACATATATCTAACATACTACATTTGCTCTATATATTTTAAATTTTATACAACTTTTTTGAATATACTTAGTAATTTTAATATCTTCATACTATTTATAAATAAAAAGGTGAAAATACCAGTACTCTTTTTCACTTAATAGTTTTTAATAAATATTAATACGAGTCATTAACTAATGTTATACTTATTTTACATTATTATAAGTAAGTAAATATCTACCTTCGACTATGGAACTTTATTGCCAGTCACTGTGCTTAATGAATTACCATGAGATTGAGACCATGCGACATGTGATAGGTCCCGAAGTCATATCCATTTAATGGCTCATGTCATTAAAAAGCCACAAAATGACTAAATTACACCTATATTAGATGTAATTAATGGATGTACAGCATGTAATTAATGCCATGATTTTATTCACTCGACCCATATTAGTTTCTCTTCTATGACTATACATATTCATTTTGATGTAAAAATAAAGCGCTAAATTAAATGTAATGAGCGAATACTATATGACGTATCTTTTTATGTAGACGTAGTTTCTTATTAGAATATAACCAGTAATAGTCTTTCCTTTCTATTATTGTGTCCTTTGTAAGTATCACACATATTTATTGAATTATGATGGTTTTTTCCGTCTTCGTTTTATAAGTAAAGCAGCTTAAAAAATAAAAATAATTTAACCTATTGAAATGACTTTAAAAACATTTTAATTGTTACTTTGTGAAAAATTTAAATAATTCGTTCGTGTTACTCTTACATATTTAGGTAAGCTTCGCATTAAGCGAGTTCCGAGATCCTTAGCTTGTAAATATTCATGGGTTCAGTTCGTTTTAAGAAAGTTTACACAAGTATTGATCAGGATGAAAATTTTCACCAACGAGTTTTGAATAAATTACGCTACTCGTTATTTTGGAAAGCCTCCTCAATGTTTAATTTAACTTACTACCATAATTACCACCTAGAATTTATAAATAAGTAAAAATACTTATTACTTATAGAATAACTTCGATAATATGCCTTTATGATAATGGTTCTTATATAAAAGTAGAAGGCTTATATATTCATTAAAAAATGTTGAAAACTTTTTTGTGTATTTATTTTCTCTTATAAAGCATAGTTCGAGCTGTTCATTTTAAACACAACGATATAAAATCGGTTTAATATAAATTAGATCCAAATTAACATATACCGATTATAGTGCACTCTCTATTCCTTTTAATTATATATTCAGTACTTGGTGGGACGATTACTCGACAGTCGACACGACGAGTGAGGGTTTTGAGGCGCAAGACCGACGGCTTTACGGGATCTCCCAGGCACGGGGTTGGAACCTCGCAAAATTCCTTACTCTGGGCTGTTACTGACCTTGCTAAACATAAAGCTTCAATAACTAAACTTGGTCTAACCTTGACATCTGAATAATTATACTTTATTTTGTTTGCACAACATCTCATAACTTTATCCCAATATTAGTAATAGCTATTACTTTCGAAAGACTATTTATGTAAATGCCTTTTACACGAATAATTTTCACTTTATAAGAGCCCAGGGCGATTCAGAAGATAGCATCTTCATACACAAATTTCAGTTTCATTGGAGCCATAACTTTACAGGACGAGTTAATCTTAATGGAAATGACGTCACGATCCTCGTTTAAAACTAAGTACATCGGTTTATATCTAAGTCAATAACATTTTACGTTAATTGTATATAGAACTTTATGGACGACTCTGATAAAGTGAGCGTTATTATCCTAGTTATATAATTAAATTGAAACTTTAAAAAATAAATACAAATACTTATAGTAAGTAGTAATACTTATAGTATTTGTATATTTGCGATATAACGGCAAATGTACCATTATAATTTCCTTCTTTCACGGTAACGAGAAGATAACAATCGCGAATATTTGATATTTAAAAAAAAACTATCTTTTCACAAGAGAGAGATTCTCCTGTAACCATGAGCATTCGAGAAGTCAACAACCAAAAATTAAAATAAATCGACGACAAAATCCGAAAAGATATACCTACTGCTATTTAAGAAGTAAAGTGTAATTAAAATAATGCCATACGCATTAATAGACTGAAATTTCTATTCAATGCATAAGTCTACGACACGCTTTATCTGCATTTGATAGAGTTTCATTCAATTCATTCAATAACCTGTGAATGAATAATTAAGCTATAAATATCTTCATAAACGCTACATTTCTATACAATATACATACATACATACATATATATATATATATATATATATATATATATATATATATATATATATATATATATATATATATATATATATATATATATATATATATATATATATATATATATATATATATATATATATATAGATACATCAACATCATGACGTCATACTTTAACTCAAATTCTCTAATTTCACATACCGCGGGATGTTTTACAGTCAATTTTTAAGAGTAACTCAATATTTCTCAGAAATGAGATTATTTCCAGCAGTAAATGATATCTTATATCCTGACATGGATAACCAGCTATTATCATACCAAATTGCAACAAAATCTGTCCAGTGGTTTTCTGGTCACAGACAGACATACTAAAGAAAAAAAGAGAATACTTTTTAGAAGAAATTCTAAAAAGTATAGATTCTGCCTTTGTATCGATAGTAATGACTATTTCAATAGGAATTTCCAAAAAATATTAAATGTACAGACACAACTAAGTTAGAATTCTATTATATGTATAGAAAATGTATAGTAAGGCACCATAATGTTATTGTATAAACACAACTTCTTATTCTAAGCAAGAAGTCCATAAGCTATAGTAGTTTAATATCTAGGGTATTAGAGAAACGCTCAGTCTATCTCTTAGGATTAATCTCTTTAGCTAAACTAGAGCCATTTCATCGTCGGCTGAAAATTCAATTGCATATCGATTTTCAATTTCCTATTCATGTTCCTACATTTGTATAATTAATAAAGTTGAATCTTAAATGAATCTTAAATAATATTAAAAGATAATACCTAGGTAAATATATTTGCTTGCACAAATGATGACGAAACTAAGTCTCCATATACGAATAGTAATGGAGTCCCTTTGACCAGAAGATTGTTTGACCGCCCACTGGCCTATGACATGCCTATTATACTTGCTATATCCGTAACCGAAAACAACGACCGAAATTGTTCTTACAATAATATTATGTTCTCATCTCTCTAAATCAAAATGTAGCTAACTGTTTGAATGTGGTTCGCTAGTGTTGTTTATTTACGTAGTAGACGATGAATATAAACTTTATTTTAATATTGAAGGTGGTTAGATATTGCTTTTTATTTAAAACTAACATTACCCGCGGCTTCGCACGCGTTCAAAAGACCGGAAACCAAATTCATGCGCACAACTAACGCCCGCCCTTCCCGTTTTTGCAACATTTTTCAATAATGCTCCGCTCCTATTAGTCGTAGCGTAATGTAATATAGCCTTCCTCGATAAACAGACTATCTAACACAAAAAGAGTTTTTCATATCGGACCAGCGGTTTCTGAGATTAACGCGTTCAACCAAACAAACTAACAAACAAACTCTTCAGCTTTATAATATTAGTATAGATTATAAAACAATAATTTTAAGCAAAGGAAATTAAAAGATGGGTAACCTAGTAGATATTAGTACAAAAACAAAATGCATGGGAAATTATTTTTAAAGCATCAATAACTATAAGATTAATCAACATCCGTAGTAAGTGATGTATAATTCGCGTCATGTAAAAAGAACGCTGGCTGTCAAGTTGCGCAGCGGCGATTTATCGGCCAATTTGGTAATAAGACGCGGGGCGCGGGACGTAGAGGCACGCGTCGCATGCTTTTCGGCTCCCCATTGGTTTGTCAGTTTAAAATACCATCGCGCACACAAAAGTTATTAATTACGAAATAATTTTATATCAAAAATAGAAAAATAATATTTTAGAATAATATTGTTTTATAAAGATAGAGTCTGATAACAATGCAGTTAAGAATAAAAAAATATATATAAAAACGAATTAATTTAATTTTTTGTTAGTGGATTAAAAATTCTGCAATGAATCAAACATATTTTGTTAATTTATAAAATTCTGTTTAATAACATTCTATCTACTCATCATATCATCTATCATCATCTATCATACTTTTTAACGTTACAGAACGATGAAAACACAACACGCTTATGTAAAATTATTTATTAAATAAATAAGATATATATTTTTTATAGAATGTTATACGAAGCATACGATTGAACACGATGCGGCGCATTGGAATGGAAGAGCGGGAGCAAAACGGATATCAGAGCAAGTACCGTTTGTTACAGGAAAATGACATCTGTTATAACAAAGTATTTAACTAATTATATTTACTTTGCATTTGATGTAGTATAATGAAACAATGTTCAATTTTTGTTTTCTTTCAAATAAATAGTGATAGCTGATGTTGAATTAATATATAAGTAATTGTAATCTATACATTTATACATATATAAATAAAATTGAAGTGCCTGTTTTTAATTTAAAATTAACAGCTTTTCACTTAATGAATATGAAAATATATACGATAGGTACTAACATCAAAAAATCAATTTTATTTTTTTTGTGTCTGTCTGTTTGTTTGTTCCGGCTAATCTCTGAAACGGCTGGACCGATTTTGACGGGACTTTCACTCGCAGATAGCTAATGCGGTAAGGAGTAACTTAGGTTAAGTATACTTCATTAACCCGAGGCTTCGCTCACGGTTATTCTAGGAACGAACCCGAGCAAAGGGAGGGCGATTCGCTAGTTGTTTATGATACTTGTAGCTTCGACTATAATATTATGTGAACTAAATATTAATAATATCAAAGTAAGTAAAATCACGGCAAAATTACATTATGTATTCTAACTTTTATATATTTATCATCAACGCGTTTAACATTCTCGTGGGATTTTCAATCGATACAGCCATCGAGCCAGCCAGCCAGCCAGTACAAACAGCTCGACATACTCGTAAGTATTGTAGCTGTTTGAAATCTTTTTTTAGTGGTTATTAGTTATTACGCTATTTTGCAATAATTAATAATTATTCATTTTGGAGAACTTTCAATTTAAAAGAGTTGTACTACGGGAGGTAGCGCTGTATTTTTTCTAGGAATTTTATACAGAATGAATTTTATTTTAAGCAGTTGTTTAATGTTCAGAGATCAGTAAAGTGAGCGTCAATCGCCGCTCCAGCGGTGGAAGAGGCAACATGAGAAAGTCATTGGAAAAAGATTTTTTTCGAATGACATCTTCGTGCTACCGGAGCAGCTGACGTTCGGAGCTGTTATGGGTCAGGGGAAAACTATTAGTGTAGTGATTTTCAGCCGGTATAAAATGACTCGCTCAACTATAGCGCTACCTCCCGTAGGATAGTTTTCCTAAGCTCTGTTAGCTTTTATATTATTATATTTCTCCACGTTGAATTATTTTAATAAATAACATCATAAAGAGAACTGAAAATATACATTGTATTTATAATAATAAATATTTACGCATACTTAATTAGCAATTTAAATATAATTCTTCTGTTGTAAATCATTTCTTTTGTCCCTTAGACAATATAAAGAACGAGGAAGGCCAAATCGGTACCACAAAGATCTGATCAATATTGTTGCTGACAATAAACAAATGTAGCTCTTAAATATTTAAATATTAACCTCTTGAAAGATTTGTCTTCAGGCTATATGTATATCACATTATCACAAGTTTAAAGATGAAGAGAAATAACCAATGCATTTTATCTGTTTAATTAAAATAATATATAGCTAAACTAGCGCCTCATCCAGACTTTGCTCCGGTTTGTCTCCAAGTGATTTTAACTTCCCGTTTGACTTTTTATTAAACGTGGGCATGATTTCTGCTATAAAAACTAGACCTAGGTTACAAACTAAAAACCAGGGTCTCAAACTCCCTTTGTACCATATTTCATCAAAATTAGTTTAGTAGCTTTTATTTTTAAAAATACAAACAAATATACAAGAATACAATACTTTTTCTCTTTACAATAGTAGGGTGGTTTCGCCTGTTTTCGGCCATTTAAGCGAACGTATGACTGCGAAACTATTTTTTTCGAGGATAATAAAGTCGCCGATTAGTTTTTCAAATATTTTCGAAATCAAAAGGTAATGTAGTTTTGATATTTGTAGCCCCTTTACTTGACAATTTCATATTAAAATTACTAAAAAATAAAATCTCTGAAATTTGCGATTTAGTCTGTTTTCGGCCACTAAATCTGGTTTCCGGCCATTAATTTGTTTAGTTCTCGGCCACCATTCAACAATTAGAATAATTATCTCTATTTGCTCTTGAGTAAGTTCTATAATACAGTAAAACGAAATAATACATACGAATCAACGATTTTAATTAAATTTTCACACTATAACAATAATTTTAGGAACATTTTTGTACTGTAACAGTAGATCTTATAATTATATAAAAAACAAGAATAATATCAAAAAAAAGTATTGACGATCCTTCCTTTTCGAGATTCCTTTTAGTTACATCTGTAGCTATTTCATTTTTATGAAACATTTCTTTATCAATTATATTTTCACTTATTTTATTTATTTCTTTAATATCATCATTCTTTACAATATTATATTTATCAGTCTATTTAATTACTATAGTATTATTAATATTGATTTCTATATCTTTATCGGTATTTATAGTATCATTATCAGTTTCTCTAGCTTTTGTTAGTTTTCTCTTTGGGATTTTAGGTAATGCATTATTTTTGTTAATGATTTTAAGTTTTTTCGGATTTGGTTCTATTTTTTTTTTCGTTCTGTCAGCTTTTTATGAATGTTTTTCTTAGTAGTTTTTTTTTCAGATGGACTAATGGGAAACCTTAAATGATTTTTAAATGGATCAATTGGCCTACTATTTTGGAAAGTACACGAAGTGCTAACCAAATTTTCTTTATCACGATTCACGTCATTAATTTTTTGATGGATCACATTTTTTGGAGATGATGTGTCATTGTGCTCTTCAGCTTCTGTGATAACTGTTGACGTAGATGCTACATTATTATTTTGAATCGATGCCTGTGCTTCATAATGCTCTTTATCTCCTTTAGAAACTTCGTCTATAATCTGTGCAGTATTTAAGTTTTTAATGTCTATATCAGTTATTTTAAAAACAGAAATATCACTTAATGATACGTAAGATTCGATATCAGGAATTGAGCTATTAGTAAGCAAAGAATATTCTTCATTCTCATTACCTCCTACAGTGACTACCTTGACATTTGCTTTTCCGATATCAGGAATCGGAATATCACCAAGCAAAGTATCGCCTTCATTATCACCGCCACATCCTGCCGAATTAACATTTGCGTTTCTACTATCGGGAATTGAGATATCAGGAATCAAAGTACACCCTTCAATATAACCACCGCCTTCTATGTTATCCAAATTTGCGTTTCTTATCATATCTTGCACATTAGTTTGTTCAGAAGGTATAAAGGAGTTTACAGCTTCAGTTTTTTGTAGTGTTTGTCCGGCTTAGCCTGCCAATTCCTTAGATTTTTTTTCCATTCTTGTTTTAAAGGTCTAAATATACTAACATCGGCTGGTTGCATGATATGAGTAGTATTTGGAGGCAAAGCGTATAAAATGATCTCATTTTCTTCACAAAATTGACTTAAGGGCATTGACATATGTGATTTATGTCCACCTACGAAAAGAATAACTGGTTTTTTAATATTGTTCTCCACTAACCAGTTATTAAAGTCATTAGGTATGTATTCGTAAAAAACATTTGAGCGCATCCAACCTGATTCAGTTTTGCCGATTATCCATCCTTCCGGCATATAATCTATAACTGCTTTTGGTGGTCTAATATACCGAAATACCACAAGTGAAGGGCATACTTTACCCGATGCAGTTATCATTATTAAAACCGTAATTGTTTCTTTTTCATTACCTCTTTTAACAACATAAACATTTTTGTAGCCTTTCGGGGCCAAGAATTTACCTGATTTTGGGCAGAGTAAAACTCATTTATGATATCTATAACTCCTTTTTCAATCAAAAAAGATTCAAGATCTGTAAACCATTTTCTGATTATGCTCTCTCTGGCCGCCTCTCTGGCTTTATTAATACTTTCAGGTTCACGTACACTGATCTCCGGATGCCTTCTGAGAAAATTTTGGTACCAAGTCTGTCCCGGTCGCCCTTCTCGAAACTTATTTTCTCTTCCAATACCTTTAATTAATTTTGTTATATTTTCCAGCAATACCTCTTTGCCTACAGGAATCCCACATTTGGCTAATTCTGTAATCCAGTCTACAATTTTTTGCTCACCATCAATGCCTAGTATAGGCTTTGGACCTACTTTTCGAGGTTGTTCTTTGGATCTATTCGAAATTCGATCTTAGACTGTTGAGCGAGGGACACCATAGTGACGGCAGGCCTCTCTGATGCTTTTATTTTCTGTTCTTATGGCCTGGACAGCTTGTGCCAATGCTTCTTCACTATATTGAAAATGGGTCCTCTTTTTTTTAATAATATTATGTTTAAGTTTATTTCTCCTAGGAGGCATCTAAAAATGAAAGTAGGATTATTATTAGTACAATATAGTTTACCCGCCGACTTTGTCTGCATAAGTGTCCAAAATTATTCTACACAATTACGTTTCAAGATAAAAAGTATTCCAGTAGTAAAGTGTGATTGTGTTACAAACATCCAAACACATAGTCATATAAACATACAAACATACCTTATATTTTTTTTAATATTAGTAGATGAAAACTAGATTTACATAAAAAAAAATCGGACGTCATTTTAAACACGACCGAAAACTAGATTTACAACAATTGATTTTCGGCCGTTCTTTTAAATACGTCTGAAAACCAACTGCATGTTAACTAATTTTCGGCCACCTGCTTTATTACTGGCCGTAAACTAAGTTTGTATAAACCGATTTATCGGCCGCCTCTTTATACGTGGCCGAAAACCAAAAAACAATAATTAATTTTCGGCCGTCTTATTTATAATGGCCGTAAACTCACTTTTAATATACTTGTTATCGGCCGTTGTTTAAGTTGAAAATTTTATGACTGATCAATAAGACAGGTTTTGGGAAAGTTATTTTATGTCTGTAATCTGTATTGTTTGTCTAACTGACGATTTTGATTCATTTTTTTAATTTGTTGTCATTTACTACCGTATTTTTTTCTGGCCGAGAATCGGTAAGCAAATTATTAGTTTTCGTTCATACCCATTTTATCTAGGCCGAAAAGTAATTATTATATCTCTAATTTTCGGCTGTCAAATACTAAATAATTAAAAATTGTTTTTTACCAAATATTATCTCATAACATGCGGCCGAAAACTGACCACACAAACGAGGGAAGGTTATATTTTGATTTACATTTATTTTTTTTAAAGTATTCCTAAAATATTATATAATGCAATCTATTATATTTACAAGGCTATCTTTTAGTTCTCGGCATGCCGGCCGAAAAGCAGATAGCCCCCCAAAACCTTATTTAGTTACCCGACCATCAAATTTAAATATATAAAACCTTATCTTTCATCCATATTAATTAAAATAACACAAATTCAAATTATCCCCAATACAGAATAATAAAATTTATCTTTACCAAACGTTAAACAATTTTGTAACTTACCTTGCAAAATTTTCTCGCACACTATTTTTTTTGTTATTTTTAGGACACACGCGCACTACTCGACTTTCGAAGGCCCACTGACGAGACAGATGGATCATTATAATGCTACAAAATTTAGAAGGCGTAGGGTTAATTTGAAAAAATATATTTGACGTTGATTTTTAAATGAGGAGAGTAAAGATTTCTTAATAACATCATATAACTACGTCCTGGCCGAAAACCAAAGGTGGCCGGCAAACCGGCTAAGTTACCCTAGTATAGATATGGAAAAATACAAAAAAACTGTAAAATAAAAGAACCTACTGCATAGAATAAGAATATTGTATGTGTGATATATTATGTTACAAGCGTTCCTACTTCCTAGCTCACTTTTGCACGCATTTCGCTATTTATATTCATTTTTATTATAAATGAAACTATCTTTTCAGATTTTGTCGCGGATTTATTATGATTTTTGGTTCCCGACGTTTCGAATGCTTTAGAGCAATCACCGAAATTATCAAACCAAATGACATACGGTAAAGGGCAACTGAAATTTTATTTGAATATACTAGGTACTTGGGCTAGCAGCGATAAGCGATGTTATTTTATTAATTCCATATCAAATGGTTATTAAAAAACTAAGGCGTGGTAACAACAAAAAATCCTTTTTTAAGCCTTATCTTAATAATTATATAATAGAAATAATATGGTGTTGTTTTAGAAATAAAAGTGTTTCCTATATTGTTTTTAATTATTTGGAATAAATTTGGTCAATGTACATTAAAAAGCCACCAAACGGCTTCATTCCAATCGGATTTCCAAGGATGGTAGGGAAATATTAAATATAAACAGTAACAAAACTTTGGCATCAAAACTCCGTTTAGATATTACAAATTCATTAAGATAAATATCTAATAAAATATTGTAATAAAAATAACATAATATTATGAGATACTCGTCTAACAATAACTTAAGCAAAGTTCGAAATTTTGTATTACTATACACGTGGCCTTGTGGCGCAATGGATAACGCGTCTGACTACGGATCAGAAGATTCCAGGTTCGAATCCTGGCAGGGTCGAGAGTTATTTTTGGAAAATATTATCAGTGTTTTACACGTTTATATGATACGCTATAACCTATAAGGTACTCTTCAGTTATAAACATGAATATATTTATATTATTAAAAGCGAAATATTTTTAACTTCGTAACGTTATTCATGTTTTGTTTGTTTTTCAATGTATTTAAAATTTATTTTAATATTTATTAAAAAATAATATATTTATTTCAATATATTGCTCATATACCTATGTATGTACATAAATAAATGTACAGTGATTTATAATAAGAAAAAGCTGAAAGTTATATCCTGACAGCACCATTACGTGAGATCGAGAAGGTTTTCTGTGTACAGTTGAACATGAGCATATTGAAGCTACAATATTTTCCGATCTCCGATAAGCATATTATAAAACAAAAAAATATAAAACTAGAATTAATATGAGTTCATTCATGAGTAAATATTTATTTTGATCATACTAATTTACATATTAGTACTCGTAGCATGACAGTAAAAATCTGACGATAGGCTTTTAAAAGGCTTAAAAAATATGTATTAATATCAAAATACAATACCTTTACACACATTAAATTTAGGCTTAATTAATATAAATCTTTCGATATTCCTCATACTCAACAAAAGCTCTAAAAATAACTTTCAAGTTCTTTTCTTTCTTATTGAAAGGATTTCCATTTGAAGTTTTCATCGTCTACCCGTAGAAAAGAATATACCTATGTTAACATTAAGGATTTTATTAATTATCATAATACAAAAATATTATATATATTAAAGTAAAAATTGTTTAATTTGAAGGTAAAACAAATATGAAGGACAATAATCTGTACATATAACCATTAAGATTCTAAATTAGTCGAATCTATGCATTAAATTATTTTTTGGAAAAACTTGTAATTTTTTATGGCGACACGAATAACGTATAGGATACTTTTTATTATAGGAAAATATTACATTTATAGTAACTGTTAAACACAACTACGGACTACGTATAGACGAACTGAGCGGAGAGAGAGTAAAATTTGTCAAAAACAATAACTCTAGGATTTATTTGTCATCATAACATAAATCGTGTCAAGAATAATTGAATATTAATTAAATTCAGAGCCTTATACATAAAACTCATCAGTGAAATTTCGCTTGTTGATTAATGCAACGTTATTCCGGAAATAAACCGACGACCTTTCATCGTTATAATCGATAAGCTCTCATATCCTAGTCTCCATAATTAACTCAATGTCCTAGCATGTTCATTAAATATATAACATCAACGTGAAAATAAATATGGTCCTCGTCTACATTTTAGCATAATTTTTATTAAATATAAATTACAATTCTTATTAATACTTATCTATATACATGAATTATTATAATTATCTATTGCAAATAATAAAAAGGCGGGACCTTCAATAGTAGATACTAGCTGATGTTACAAGAAGAAACAATACTTTTCTTAGAAAAATAATTAGTTTCGCTCAAAAATAATACAACGTAAAAAACTCTCCTTCCCTCCTCCCTCTCCCTCCCTCCTGTAGATGTCCATGGGCGGAGGTGATCACTTCCCATCAGGTGAGCCTCCTGCCCGTTTGCCCCCTTTTTATCATAAAAAAAAAGTTTTTTGGTTCGTTCCTCTTTCACACTGTAACAAAATAACATGTAATTTTTTGTATAGACTTTATTAATGAGATTGAGTTTGTAATATCTCATTCTCAGCAGGTACATCAGTTGTTTAGACAATTATGAATAAAGAATCTGTATACTATATTAATATTAAAAAGAAATAATACATATTATGTTATAATAATATATTCATTTAAGTTCCTCAAATTTTTCACGACTTTGTCGGTTTATCTAAAAATTCCGTCCCGAGACCCTCAAGAAAAAGGCAACATGTTATATTGATAAATTTATAATATCATATTATAATCTGTGATATAACGCTTGTACTTTCTCGTAGTACCGTCATCAATTTAAATACTTTGTCCTTTCAAAAGAGTCGATTTTGTGTTTGATCGTGAATGGCTGGGTGGGTTTAATTGATTTTTTCATTGTTCGAGTAATAGTCTTCATTTAAATTCAGCTACATTTTAATCCACCGTAATTAAATTCAATGTTACAATTTAATCTCTACTCCAGGTTGTATCAAAAAGGGCTAATGTTTGATATAGATAAAAATATGGGTGCGTGTAACTTTTACGGGCGGTTGAAGTATTAACTTCTTTGGCAAATATCGCAATTAAATTAAAGCAAATTAATAATTAAATAAGGCATATTAGGCATTAAAATCACATATTCATAAAGTATCATATTATATGGAAAGAATATACTCTTACTTGTCAAACAATAACAACGGTTACCATAGGAATGTATTCTATCTCCTTCTCTCTCCGACTTAATCCTATACATTTATGTATTTCTTTCTTTATTTCACTTCAAAAATATTAATTCTTCATATTATTGCTACAGTTCCGATTTAAATACAAAGATTTTAGTCGAGGATACATCACTAGGTTTCTCATTTCCACAGCGTGGAGTACAAATTACCTTCCTCAATATCGAGTGAACACTAGTCATTATAGAATGTCACAGTGTTGTGATTTTGGATATATTACTATTGAATTTCGATTAAAGGTCGCATAGGTATGTAAATGTCAAGTAAATAGTTACTTACTACTATCATAATATGTTATTATTAAGTTTAACATTTATTTTTGTTACTAACACGGAAAATTTATTAATATCTGCCACATGTCACACATAAGACAACAATTTGTTGTGTTGTTGATTGTTGCAAAAAAGGAAAACATAAAACAAAAATGGTTACCGCCCAAACTCTAAATACATTTAGACAAATTTTGCGAGACAAACTCCCTGGTAGGCAATATAAGCTTGAATTTGTGTACATTTTTCCTACTTTTTTTATTTCATGAAAAGTTAATTTTATTATCAAATTTACTTATTATTATTATGAAATTTTCGCAAATAGACCACTGATAAATTGTAGAGTGAATAGAGCATTTCGAAGTTAAGTCATCACAGGTACTTATTTCCGCAGCGACGTAGCAAATTAGCCTCTCCGACGTCGTGAGATCGTTACAGGTAGCTATTTGTTACCGCCACTTCTTTCAGTCGTGGATTGTAGGATTTTTCTCAGTCACAGAAGTAATTAAGTAAGTAAGTGCGTAAAATGACTACACTATTATTAGGTGATTATTTATTTAATTTAAAATAGTATTAATTTTATCAATAATTGAATGTAACTAAATGTTTTTATTTTCTATTTAAGAAGTTTTGAATTATACCAAAATAATTAACCTAAAATTAATATGAAATAATAATAGTACTCTATAAAGCGTTACTTAATTCATGACGATAACCGTATAAAATAAAATTCAAACAGCTTTGTCTTACGCAGTGCGGACAAAATAAAAATCTACCAACTCTATAAACTACTAAAAGAGACATTTTTGTAACGAATTGCTAGTATTTCCGTCATCATAGAAACTTTTTCAATGACATTCGAAATTACAGCAATCATAGCTGAAACTTGTTAAACGTTAAAAACATTTTTATTAATGGTATTCAAACTCATACTTTATAGATCTGTTAAAATAAAATTAAGTTCGTCTATAATTTCAAACCACCATATCTAACCAAGGTATTTGTAATTTTAGTGGTTAGTAGTACTGGCTTCTTTTTAACCAGTGAGCCCCACGTAACAACCTGTGTGTGTACGGATGGTATGTGTAAATACATTCAAAGTTTTAAATAAAATACGACCGACGGCTTTACGTGCTCTCCGAGGCACGGGGGTGACTCACCGCCAACTTCCCAACTCCAGGCTATTACTGAGCCTTACTAAACAGAAAGACTCAATAATTAAACTTGGCCCGACCTGGGACTCGAACCCAGGACCTCTCGATGTATGACCGTACATGCTAGCCACTACACCACCGAGGCAGTGGGATTACACACGGTAGGAAAGTTGTGCCTGTCTCATCTGTTTTAATACTTATTGGCCGAGCTCACTTTAATAACATATTAGCTATTGGATTCCGGAAAAAAGCATGTGTATTCTTTTAATCAGAGAAACAAAGAGATTTACTTGACTAATGGATTATAGAATAGCTTAATTGATTTTATCGGGTCATTCAGTAACAGACACGGGATCTCAGTTGAGAGTAACGTAAAATACATCTTATTATAGGCAAAGGAAATATTCCTTTGGGGTAGTAGAACAAAGTTGGAATTTTATGAGCTTTTTCGTACGAGCCAAAAGATCGAAGCAAAAATGTGACAGGCGAACTAACTTTAAAATAAATTCAAAAAATAATTTTACCAAACTTTAAAGTATAAAAGCTCTGTAAATTGCAGAAATATAAATCAAACATCAGTTTTTTATGTTAATTTAATTTGTGGTTTAATGCTGTAACACATAAACTTAATATTCTAGTGTATACAATGTATAAGCCACTGTAGTTCAGGAAGCAATTAGTTAATGTCAGTGCAATAAACAGCTTCCTTCATTTTCACAATGTTCGGTTCCTGTCAAAAAGGATTAACTAATGATTCTACAGTAAAAGTTAATTGAATTACATGGCAATTTCACAAATTAGAGGGAGTTGTACATCCATAGTAGCCACCTGTTTATTAATCCATAGGAGTTATTATGAGTTTATGTTGATTTCCGGGAAACGCTCAAATGAGTACGTATTAGCCGTCATCGAATGTAGATATGTATTATATTTACTATATATAAAGTTAATACTAATATAGTATTGCAATAGTGTTAAAAAATTAAAAAAAACATGCAATAAAATGATGTATCAAGCAATTTTAATTTGTTAAGACTAGATAGAATACAGAGAACATACTATATTTTGTAATAAATGTAAAATAAATAAGAATATAAATCATTTTGTTTAGGTAATACTAACGGTATACCCTCGCTTCGTCGTTAGGTACTTACGTGAATTTTGTACACTGACAGTGAAAGTCCCGTCAAAATTGGTCATGTTACAGAGAATAAGAGAACAAATAAACAGACGAACAAAAATATTGCAAATTGCGTTTAATTTATAACTTATATAAGTTATATGTATAGTACAAACTCTCATATTATGCATTTAGTAAAAAGCTGATCCTTTGACATTGCAAACAAACACCTAAATATTATTTATTTGTAAAGATTTAGTAAACCTTTAAAATACGTAAGACACAATCACTAACATTTATAAAAAAAATAAGTCTTACTCCAATGATATATGATCTGAGGGAAGAAATAAATCACGACAAGTTGTACCTTTGATTGATGATGGCGATTTTATTCCAGTCTCTTCGGCGTCTCTCCTCCATAAAATATTTCTCATGGGTAAGCCTTTTTGTATCATACTGGGATGATATTTCTGAAGCGTAAAATGACTATAAATAATTTAAATTTCGACATAAGACATAAACATTTGGATGATCTATGTACACAAAATATATTTTATTTTTACTTTACTTTTCGTATATTAAGCCATAATATACTATGCCTTTATTGTAATATAAGAACCTGTCGCTGAAATTAAACTGGGTTTGGCGTTTATTTAATTATAATTTACGCGTGTAGTACGTATTGCTGAAGGAGTCTGAATAAAACACACTCAACTCCACAATACAATAGAAAAAAACATATATGTTTTATATATATATAGGTACATATTATAGAATATAATATATAGTTTTAAGCAATTTAATAAAAACGTATATTATGGTATGTATTTATAATTTAGCCCTTTTAATGCCCCACTCCTGGATACGGGTCTCTCTTCAATGTTTTAAATGATTTTCTCATGAAAATATCTTATATCAGCATTACGTAACCCGGTTTTGAACCCTCTTCACTTGGTTAAACAAGCGAGCGCGTTACCACTGGTCTACCACTGTTGATAAAAATATACCCACAGACAACAGAACTTTAATCATAAGAATACATATGAAGAAATCTTATTAAATTTTAAGAGCCTTACAAGATTCCAGATGTTTTTTTTGCAAAGTTAAAAGCAATGAAAGCTTTTAAGTTTATTTAATGGTTAATTAATTTTATAATAAAGTATTCTGCTTAAAAAGTATATATAAGATAATATCGCTAATATTGAATTAACAAAAATAAACTCTCTTGTTTGGTTCATCGCCCTCAGGGTCGAGAAAGGTTTTACCTTTTTATACTAATATTCAGATATAGTGATGCTTCTAATTTTTTTGCGCTTATATGAAATAATAATAATCAATCTAAACACTAAAAATATTAAGCAATTTTTTTAGGTAGGTTTCAAAATTGGGACTAAATAGAAAATGATTTCTCTGTATCATATTGTTATCGCGATCGAAGAAATATTTTACCAATATCACAGAAAAATCTGAAAATTGTATGATGATGTCCTCCCGACCGATTACAGCCATGGCGGCGGCGCGGCGGCCAATCTCATAGTGCCTAACCATCTGCGCGAAAGATATTATAGTGCACACTCACTATTCCTTATCACTCTCATATTTCGGTGGGACGACTGCTCGACACGACCAGTGAGCCCTCCGAGGCATGGGTTTTATAGGAACATAGTAAAAAGCCATTCATTAATAAAACAACCATTTATTATTACCATTTAATAACGTTTGTTTTTGTATATTTATTATGACGTAAACCTCGTATTATTAAGAGCCTATTACACTATTCAGAATTAGGTATTTTACTCTTATCACACTACGCTAAATCAGTAAGACTGTCTTGGTACTGAGTAGTGTAATAAGCTCTTTAATAAAAAAAATGAAACAAGATTTTTTATACGAGGATATAGATGGAAGAGATAGTAAATACGAAATACACAGTCTGGCCATAAATACTGTTACAATTAAAAATAAGAAAGATATTACATTTGAATTTGGAATCTGTCATTTTTATACGATTGCTCATTGTGTTTTCTAATTTTGGCGCCAATACATTTTATAATATTTTGCGATATTAAAATGGAGGGGGGTGATAAAGAGAACCGAATCGCTGTGATTGCATTACACAAAGTTGGTATGGAGCCAAATGCAATTTTTAAAACTCTCCATACGCTTGGTATTAGTCAAATGTTTGTGTACCGGGCTATCAATAGGTACAATGAGACCTCCTCTGTTTGTGACAGAAAAAGATCTGGCCGTCCACGTAGTGTTCGTACGAAAAAGGTGGTCAAAGCAGTAAGGGAAAGAATTCGCAGAAATCCTGTCCGAATAGCACCCAGAACCATGTCGCGTATTTTAAAAGATGTCTTAGGACTTGCAGCCTATAAGAGACGCACTGGTCATTTTTTAACTGATAATTTAAAAAAGAATAGGCTGGTAAAATCGAAAAAACTACTGAAGCGGTACGCAAAGGGAAGTCACCGAAAAATTTTGTTTACGGATGAGAAAATCTTTACAATTGAGCAACATTTTAACAAACAAAATGACCGTATAATTATGCTCAAACCTCTAAGGAAGCTTCCCAATTAGTCGGCAGAGTGCAACGTGGGCATTACCCGACTTCAGTGATGGTTTGGTGGGGTGTTAGCTATGAAGGAGTGACTGAGCCATATTTTTGTAAAAAAGGTATCAAAACATCGGCACAAGTGTATCAAGATACCATTCTTGAGAAGGTAGTTAAGCCTCTTAACAACACCATGTTCAATAACCAAGCATGGTCTTTCCAACAAGACTCGGCGCCGGGTCATAAAGCTCGGTCCACGCAGTCTTGGTTAGAAGCGAACGTTGCGGACTTCATCAGAACTGAAGACTGGCCGTCGTCGTCTCCGATCTTAATCCGCTGGATTATGATTTATGGTCAGTTTTAGAGAGTACGGCTTGCTCTAAACGCCATGATAATTTGGAGTCCCTAAAACAATCCATACGATTGACAGTGAAGAATTTTCCCATGGAAAGAGTGCGTGCTTCTATTGATAACTGGCCTCAACGATTAAAGGACTGTATTGCAGCCAATGGAGACCACTTCGAATAAGCTTTTTATATTTTAAATTGTTTTATATTTATGTATAAAACTAACACACTGTAAAAGTAATAAATATTATTTGCATTAAATTTTTTTTTTCTTTGTGACAATATTTATGGCAAGACTAGGTAACTTTGTACATATTATTATTCATACATTTTCAGTAATGACAATCATGATTATGTTCGAAATTCGGCCATTGTGCGAGTACTCGTTATCAATAATTTTATAATGTGCCTCGTATGGAAAGGTCCGTTTAATAAACATAGAATTTTGATTCTACAAAATTTACTAGAACTACTACAATAAAACGTTTGATTTTAACGATATTGTTTTAAGAGTTGAATATTAAGAAGCTTGCTATTTAATAAAGGGTTTTCATACTCTAAATGAATTTCTGAATTTATTATTTTTAATGGAATAAATCTTTATAGGATTTATTCCAATAAACTTTCAGATTAGTTGTTGAGTTAAATTAAGAACAAACATTGTTATGTAGAGGTTATTTATAATCTTTTCAGAATTATATAATACATATTATATGAATAAGCTAAGCTTATAAATAAGGTAGAAAATATTATGAAACACAAGGATTTGTTTAACAAGCTTACAGAATACTGATCCAAAGAAATCTGCTAACACGTCTAGTAGTCGTATTGGATATCTTCCGAGTATGATTGGGTCTAACCATTACGACGCCTTAGGCCTAAGCTTCAATGTTATATTACTTTCCTTTATTTATGAAATCTTCTGTTTCTTGAAGATATAAAACGAACTAAATAGCGAAGGGCTGCTATATTATACTTATCAAATTACGAATGATCGAACAGTAAGAAATTACAATATTAAAGTGACGTATGTTAGTTTATTACACATTTAATAAAATATCGGTGTAATTTTGTAGCATTTAAAAAGTTTTTGTATGCTTAAAAATATTGTTCATCAATTGATAATGTATCAAATCAATAGTTCCTAACGAACAGTTTAGTCCTAGGTAGGTACTGTATTTTAACGCCTACCTCCTGGGCACGGCTTTCTCTCTATGCGAAGGGGTTCAGGATATTCCACCATGCTGGCCAAATGGGGTTGTCTTATTTCACATGGCTTTCAAAAACAAGTTAGGTTTCATCAGTTATGAAGATTATTTTATTATGTTTTCCTTCGCCTTAGAAGTGACTAGTGAGTAAAGTGAATATTAGAGACTCGGGATTTGAAGACGCTTTTCATTTCGCATTTTGGTTTTGTTTTTTTTTCAATTTCGTTTTATAAGCGAGTATACTGCATGCAAAGTAATAAGAGTTTAAAAATGAAATAACTTATTTCATTAGTCTTGAATTTTATTAAACATACTAAACGAACTTCTTGCTTCCGTATAAACTTCCATTATTCCTTCCACGTGCCTCTTTTCATTAAACTTCTATTAAGTGTAACCCGCACGTGCATCCTTAGTCCTTACTATCGTAGTAGGTAATACTATATCTTCATTTCTTATATCCTAAACGTTTAATTCATTGATTAATTATACTAATGATATCTATTATAAATCAATTATTTTTAAGTAAATAATAAAGTAGTAGGTATGTCTGTTCCTAAATATTTCTACACACCTTTTTTTAAAGTAAAGTATAAAATTATATTATATTGGTAACTCATAGACTTTATTTTATGTAAATTCACATGAAAATTCGTTTAAATCTGTAGTCTAAAAATAATTGAGGGCACATTTCAAAAGCACTTATTATTGGATGTTCAATCTTGAACCTGACAGTTTAATAACAGGCATAATGTAATCAACACATGTACTAGATAGGTACATAAAATGTAGGTATACATAAAATGTAGGTATATGAGCTCTCAATATGCGACTGACAATGTTGGCAGGAAACAATCATTTATTAATGAATCAAACGTTAGCAATGAAGATATATATGATTTGACATTCTGTACCAATTCATATTGTACTCATATATTTGTTGTTTCCAAGAATATGAACTTTCTGAAAGTTGAACCCTATAGGGTTCCGTACCTAAAGCGTCGAGAAATCTGCTAACTCTAATAGGTATACTAACATACAACATATAGTACCTATCTGAATATATCCAAATTACGTAGTTAACAAAATATTATTTAAGGGTAGCAATATTCTACCATTTACGGTTTTCTATATGTAATATGTAAATATATAGGTACATAAACAACTATTTCTTTAAAGTATGTTACGGAACCCAATCCACCGCATCAGCGGTGCCCTACAAACCTCGCGCGGCGACGACGAAACAACGCCAAGCGCAGGTGCAAGCGCAGCAATCACCTAAATTTCAATTATGTTAATATTGTATTTCCTATAGAAATTTCAATATAAAAGATCATCACTTATTCACATCTTCACTTCTTGCTCTAATATCGACAAGTTGTCATATAGTTGTGTAATTTAGTTGTAATTTCTAATTAATAAATTAATTTTAAGTTAATTGGATTTTCTCTGCATCCCCTGGCTGCCTCCAAAATATAACTAGTATAACATTAAGTTACATAAGTGCATCAAACGTGCATCGTTAGGTTCCCATACAATAGATATATCATTCAATCAATCCCATACACGCTAGAAAGACTCAAGGCACTCGTTAACTTTAAACGAGATATTTAATTACAATCTTATCTAACCAATTTAATGGTGCATGCGAAGCGCAGTCTAGATATTCGCTCTGTGCGCGACTTCAGCGCCATGGTACGTTTGAACTACAGGGGGCTATTGTAATATATTTTACTAAGTATTGAATGGCTGTCAGTAATAATAATATCGAATGATAAATAAAAAAATGCTTTTTTAATTAAAGGGAATATTTATAATAAATATTTGTTAATGTAAAGTGTTCTTGTGCATTAAAAAATAAAATGTAAGTATAGTTAATACCGAAAAAGTAGCATAGAAGTTAGCACACATAAAGGTAGGTTAACTGAAATCAGACTGAAATCAAATAAAAAGAAAATAGAAAAAGTTTTTTTTAAAATTAAAATTATAAGAAAACTTGAATAAACATTCAATTATTTTTTTTTAATAGCAAATTTAGATTAAACGAAATTACCAAAATATTTTATGTTTCAAAATTCTACAAATTAAAAGTGCTGATTGTTTTTGAGTACAAAAAAAATAGATTATGTTTGCTAACTAAAATTAACATATTACAATTCAATAATAAAGCTGGGAAAAATTGTTAATCGATAAAATTTATCATTTTTATTTTTAGATTTTAATATTTAATATTTAAAATTTATGATCATTGGTATGGATAATCTTTTTGTTTAATATAATAAGTGGCAAAGAGTAAATGAATCTTAAATAATTAATGAAAAGTTTATAATAAAAAAATTCAATCTTATTTTTTAATATATAATTATGCTAAATTTAAAAATGTTTAAAAAAAATTTTTTTTTTAATTAATAATAATATTTCCTAGCATTTTCTAAACTTACTATTTTTTTAAGTTTTACTCCTTTCAAGATTTTTATTATTACGGATAGTAAGGTTATGATTCTACTTACTTTTGTCTCCTAACAGCGGCTATCCATTTTTTCCTCTGATTTATTTTCCAACTTGCTGTTGGAAATTTATAAAAATGACAAGCACTTTTTCTACCTGTATTCTTACAACTTACAACACAACAACTTTTGTGACTCATTTTATGTTATTTTATTTAAATAAATTTTAAATAACAATTCACTTGTATATTTAGCTAACTCGAAACATAAAAACAGCCCCCCGTAGTATCGGATATAGCCACGGGTAGCGCTGACGGTAAATCAGTTTCTCCCCACCACCGGCTTCGCACAGAGCGAATAGGAAGTACCTACCTACTTAGGCTCAATAGCTTTTTAAAAGTTCTTATGATAAAATGAAGATATTTTAAATCAAGTAACTTAGAAATGTTAAAGGATTTTAGATTATTATTTAGATTATATTTTAGATTATTATTAACTATACTAATATTATAAAGAGGAAAGATTTGTATTTTTGTATATAACGAATAAACTCAAAGACTACTGGACCGATTTCAAAAATTCTTTTGCCATCAGAAACCTACATTATCACTGAGTAACGTAAGCTATATTTATTACTAGCGGCTTCGCTCGCGCTAGATCTGGGGTCGAGCCCGAGCGAAGGAAGGATGAGCCGTTTTAAATAAAAAGCTGTAGGGATACATTATTGACCACGTCTTTTCCTCGGACTATTTCACAAAAATTTTATTATTTTTTAAGAAGCAAAAAAATACTAATTATGTGATCTGTGCTAATACCTATAACGTTTCTGCGTTTAACATCAGAACGTTTGTTCTGCTCTACCAGATATTCACATTACGCACATTAGAGAAAATGGGTTATTTCTAATGTTCGGTTTAATTTACCCGTCCATCTTTGCTATTATGTTATAATAAATATAAATTTAAAAAAATGTAAATACAACATCCATATTTTGAAGATAGATCGTAGAGCTTATGGGAAATGTACCTACATGATGAAATCGAATCACGTAAGGTCATAAAGTTTGTTCTCCCATTCTTTAGATCCCTTATTCACTCAGTAATTTTGTGTAAATAAAAAGCTCTTTTCCAAGTAAGACGTTTCTGTGTCAAAATAAAGCAAGACATAGTGATGAGTAGTAGGGACTGTATATATTGTACATGTATGATACTACCTTACCCTCGCTTCAGGCTATGTAATAAAAAATAATCTTTTAAATCGGATTATTAAAAACCTTGTAAAAACAAACAAACAGTATCTTTATAATATTAGTTATTTATATATTATAGGTAAAACACGCTTATAGGGAGAAGGGATATTAGCGTTTTTAAAGATTCATTTGAATGTTAATGAAAAACATTTTATTTTTATTTTATTGTCATTTTTGAAAGTAATGGTTAAAGTTTATACATAATAATATTATGTCATATGTAACTCAACGTCTATAACCGTTAGTTCTGACTTCAGTACTATCCTCTTGGGGCAAGCGCAAGGCAAAGTTTACAGAAGACGTATTTTGAATCTAGGTATGTACGTATTACGTAATATGTATGTGGGTACATAAAGTTTGTGTTTAAACTGATTGAAGTCATTGATAATATTTGCGAGTTTAACGATTTAGGTGTCATACTTATATCTTATATAAATTATACTGCCAAGTGCCACTGTATTGCCAAATTTTTATGAAGTAAATTTAATAAAGGTAGTTTCAAAAGTACACATGCCTCATACTAAGTGGGCTATCAGTTATCACTAAGTTGGCTATAGACAAGAGTCAAGAGTCAACCCCTCTATTCTTTTTATTCTATTGCTTAATTTTAAACCGTTTTGCCATAGATAGGAACATTCCGATAAAGCAACTCAAGAACCATTTTCCCGTCCTTATATTAAAGTTTAGTTATTATGATTTCACTAAATACATTTTTCTGAAATAAAAATAGCCTATATGACATTGTCCAATATTGTGAATTCTTGTTAGTATAACAAATAATCTGAAAACCCCCTATACCCTAGGTTTATTTTGATCAATCATAATTACATATAGGTACTACAATTACACCTAGATTACGAATTCTCCGATATGTTAAATATATTGTATTATTCCATTAGAAACAGTCATAACGTTCATCGGAATGAAAAGGTAAAATTATGATTGATGAATCGCAACAGACAAAATTGGATTTCTCGTTCGTTCAGCGAATAAATTAAATCAAACCACCGTGTATCTAAAGGCTTTGGTAAAATGTGTCAATTTTTTTGTTCAATATTGAAATAACATAACTAAGTAGGTACTGACATAGTATGTTATTAAGAAATTCAATTATCTTCTATACTTATAATAAATCTGTAGAGAGTTCAATTCTGTACATGAAATATATTTCCAAAATAACTATCAGGGGGTGATTAGGGATCGATACTGATGCCAAAAATGCAATCAGTAAAATTTTTGTCTGTCTGTCTGTCTGTCTGTCTGTCTGTATAACCGTTATAGAAACAAAAACTACTCAACGGATTTTGACGAAACTTGGTACAATTATTTTTCATACTCCTGAGCTGGTTATAGTATACTTTTCATCACGCTGACATCAATAGGAGAAGAGCAGTGAAGGGAAATGTTGGGAAAATGGGAGAAGTTACTCCATTTTTTAAGCTTCCGTCGCGTATGCAACCTTAATGGTTAAAGCTACACAGAAATTATGTATGACGGAAACGTTCTCCTTAAAATTATATAAAAAATATCCCACGACAGCATATGTCTATCTTTTATGGTTAACTCACAATAACACGAGTAACTCCCGATAGCTTAGCAATTCGAAGCTTTCTGATTATATTTGTCTACTCTTACGTACCTATATATAATTAAAAAAGTTAACATTATTAACTATTCCATAAAAAAGAATCATAGAAATCGGTATAGAAACACCATAGTTATACATGAAATACGCTAATACTAATAAGCCATCGCGCGTGAATACTGAATCATGCTATAAGGATTATTTTTGAATTTGTAATTCATATTATAAAATAAAAACAAAATAAAAATAAAAAGTGACTAAAGTGTATAAAATAAAATATATAGTATAATTAAATAAAATATAATATATTTACAACATAAAAAAGAATATTTAATTCCTAAAATAGGTACCTACTATTAAAAAAGAATAATAGAATATTGTCAGAGTATATAAAGAATGACAAAGTAGGGCAACTTCATAGAAACGCACCGCGCGCGGCTTGTATGTGTGCGTCATAGTATCTTTACGTTGCCGCACGCACACTCATACAATATCTCGAACCGTATATCAGTGCGCCAGTCTAGGCTGACGCCGCACATGTTTTGCGCGTCACGGTTTTTCACTATATGAAAAATGTGTGATATTCGTAGAAGAACTTACTGCTGTGTGTTTGGGTGTCTAAATTCTTCATCGATTCCAGAGTTGTCTTTGTTCAGATTACCTACTGAACAGAAAAGGTAAACAATAATAATATAAATAATAGTTTGTCCATTTTATTAATGGTTTTTTGACAGCTCGACGACTGACAAGCTATAGTGACGTAATAATCGATATTTCTTATTCTTTTAAATATAAAATAATATTTATTTTTATATTTATTAATATGAAAATAAATATTACTATCGTAAAAATTAAGTGTGGTGGAGAGAACTAAGAGAATCATAATGTCTGATTTGGGCCGTGACATTGCATTTGATAATTTATGCACACAAGAGTTAATAATTAATATAACTGAAGACTCCTCATCGGACAAATCTAATATAAATGATGATTGTGACGAATCATGTTAATAAAAGGAATTAAACTATTTTAGTTGTTTTATTTGTATGATTATAATAAGAAGAAAGTAAAACTTTACATAATGTTAATGTTTTCATTTATTGGTTTTATTGGTAAAATTTTGTTGTCTTCCTGATTAAATAACATATTACACCTTATTTATTTGTAATCTGTGGCACAATAGTAGTAATCGTTATGTGTGGCACAGCAGTAAGGGGGCGGTGCCCGTCCATAAAGTACAATATTATTTGTATGACATTTTAACTTTAATGGCTAACCATTAAATACGAAACTTTGTGGGCGTGAGCTGTCAAAAAAACATTAATAAAATGGACAAACTATAGCATATAATTTATACTTGATGATGAAATACTTATGTAGGTACTTTTATTTTTGTTGTATTAGTTTATTATTTTAATAGGATATGATATGATTTTATTAATATATTATAGTTTTATTTTTTTTAATTGTTACTAATAGCATATTTATGTTTTTGTAAACGCAAGAAATTAAAGGATTTATTTTATTTATTTACACAAATTCATTTCGAGATAAATCTTTTCGCGTCAGTTCGAGTTTTAATACTATTTTCTACAGATATATCAGTTAAGCGAGTAACTACAGGCCTAATAAAAATAATCATAAACATGTAGAAACAAAATGTTTTACATTCTTAAATATATATAAAAAATAAATATTTTTTAATAACACACTTCCCGGCCCAATGCCAATTTCTGAGCACTGAATTAAAATTTAGCTACAGTGACAACCCTGTGACAGGCAACTATGGTAACTATGACAGGTGATTATATCGCGGATTGGGCCGAAGTTGCCCTACTATGTCATTCTTTATACTATGATATTGTGTTCTAAACTCTTAAATCATATTTCCGTACTTTCAATTATCGAATGATGCGTAATGATTTCTCATAGATGGCGTTATTAATATTTTTATAATTAAATTTTAGTAAGTGTTAATTGTATTTTGCTAAAATATTTTATATCTATAATATACTAGCGATTTAGCGCGAGCGAAGCTGCGGGTTCCGCTAGTTCATACTAATATTACAATATTTTATTAATAAATATTAATATATGTATAATATATATCCACAAGTTGGAAAGTTAATTATTATTGTTGGATGTTTGATACTTAGATTCATAACTCGTTAAAAATATTCGAAAACGATTTAGTATTTAGTCAGTGTAAAATCATATTGTTGGGACATTTACACACACAGCACTATCTAGTTCCACGGTAAGGTACGAGCCTTGTGTTATGGATACTAGATAGTTGATATACTACACAATATAAGTTTAAATACATACATATTATAAATATAAACATCCATGACTGGAGTACAAACATTCGTCCTCAACAAGCGGGACTCGAACCCGCGACCGCTTGCGCAGCAAGTAGGGTGAAGGGTCACTACAAACTGCGCCACGCGTATAAAAAATATATGCGCGGTAATTGACCTTTAATTATATTACTACAATGTTAATTTTAATTTTCAATAATAATTAATCTATAGGTTGCATTCCAAATTCCAAACGCTTAGACATCAGTGTAAAAGTCCATGGGCAGAAATGACTGGAGTCTAAACATTCTTAGTCTTCACACAAAGGAATTCCCCCAGGGGTCTAGGGGTCAAAGGTGTCGTCAATTTAAACTTATTCTATTGGATTTACAGAAATTATTTCGGTATAACAATGGTCGAAACCTGAAAGATTTTATTTTAAGTATTTATTTTATTCTAAACTAGCAGTACCCGCGGCTTCGCCCGCGTTTTTTTTAATCGCTACTAATCTTTATTCGATCACTCGCAATCGGATGATCTTTAGATTGCCTGAAAATTCTCGAAAATTACTCCAGCTATTTCAGAACCCATCGTTAATATACTCCTGAGCGGCGCGGCTACCTCTCCCGCTCTTGGTTCCCCGTCCCTCTCCACATTTCCCGCTGTGCTGCGCATTATTTCATTATTATTATTTTTAAATTCGTAATATCCTTTGAATGAAGTGTCCGATTTGTAGTATCGTAAAAGTTATCTACTAATTCAGTGCAAAATTTGAAACTTGTAGCACAAAAAATGAAGGTATCTCGAAAAACTTATAAAGCCTTTACACCATCTTAATCCGGCCCTATAGAAAAAAACGTTTTTAGCGTACTTGTACCAACAATTAACCACCTTCGTACCAAATATAAAGATCGTAGCACAAAAGATGAAGATTTTCATACAAACTTGCTATGGCCCTAAGACCTCCTCGATGCGACCGGTCGCGTAACTTAACAGTAAAGTGTCACTATCATAAAATATCAACAAAAAAAGAGCACACTACTTGGAATGTCACTCACAAAGATAGAAGGATGCACTCATAGAATATCGTAACCATGATCGTAACACAATATCGTCAATCGTAATACTTTTTTCCGTGTTCTGATTTTTTTATTTATTTTTTTGGAGTTTACCTTTAAGCCATAAATCTCCGTGTTCGAAGTGCGACAGAATGATTGACATATTAGTTGGTTGTCAAATCTAATGTCAAATATTATGGTTGTGTTCAGAAACTTAATTTGTGACAAAACTTAAGATTTGTCAAACTTAAAAATATAATCTGATACAGTTACAACTGAAGTTAGCTAAAATAAAGTTTCGCGAAGCCGACCAAATTAATTGGAAATCAGTACTACTAATAGTTTATTACATTTTTTGTCACGTTCGCGATTCACTTTTGTTTATTTTCGGAACGCGACATTAGATCCTCCAAAGCGCACGCGAAGACTATTTTCATAGATATGATTGAATTTGAACTTTATGCAGCAGTAATAAATTGCAAATTGACTCTTTGACGTTAGGAACACGCCTTAATTGGTTAGACAACAGTGAGTGATTATAATTTAATATGAACTTTATTGAATAGCAATAAAGTTCAAATTGACTCTAGAAAACGTTTGTATGGGAAATAGAAAAGGGCTGTTTTTAGGGTTTTCCCGGAAATTATTAGATTTTTCTCGCCTTTTAAACCTTCCCTAGACCTCCACGAACATTTCAAGACTAAGATAAGATAAATCCGTTCAGCCGTTCTCGAGTTTTAGTGAGACTAACGAACAGCAATTCATTTTTATATATATAGATAGATAGATTATAGACTATAGTATTGTATTTATTCAGTCCTTTCAACGTCCCAATTCTGTGCACGGGCTTCCCTCGATACGAGGGGATCAGGCTATAGTCCACCACGCTGGCCAAATGCGGGTTAGCGGATTTCACACGACTTTCGAAAACTTGTTAAGTTTCTCTGACATACAGGTTACCTCACGGTGTTTTCCTTCACCGTAAGAAAAGTGGTAATCAAGATAGAAATGAACCGCACATGAAAAATATCAGAAGTGCAAGACCCGGATTTGAACCTACATCACTCGGTTATCCAAGCAAGCGCGTTACCGCTAAGCTACACTGCATGTATAGTATTATCATCTGTGACAATTACAACGCCATCTATTAACCTTTACTAGTACTGCTAAGTGAAAGGCAATGACGTAATTATATTATAAATCGCTAGATGGTACAAGTAATTAAGATATTCAATCATATTAATTTAAAATGATTTTATTTTTATAGAAATAAATTTTATTGTAAATTTGTATAGGTTTTAGTAAAAAATCTCAATTGTTTCATTTAAGTTGTCTATGATAATTACAGTCAAAATCTTTTCCATCCGTTATCTCATATCTGTATTATATTGTCTTTGGATTCATCACATGACCACTTTATTTTGTCCCCGTGATCAAGTTTAGAAAATTCAAAAATAATTACGCGCAATGGCCAAAGTAGAAGTCGAGGACATCCATGATAATTCACTTGATAACAGGTAAAATGTGGATCGGTGTCTTATATGAATGCCTAAGTCATCATTGTAATTACATAATTTTATAAATCTAATGAGCCAATGAAGGTCAACATGGGTTTTGCAATTTGGCAAATAGTAATATTCTTTTGTGATATTATTTTTGTTTAACTTGATAAATTATATTTGCTCAATGTCGGTATTTACAGTGCAGATAGTGAGTTGCTGGGCATGGTTGATGAACGATCTTACGGTAAGATGCAATTGCATTTATTTTGTAATAAATTGTATTTTTGTTAAACTAGTGACATATCTATTTGTTTACTAATAATAAATCAAAGAAATCTGTTATTACAGTAGTTAAACATAACAAACTATCCTTAAATAACTTAATAAGTCTAAATGTCAAATAAGCAGTAAATTTAATTATATTAATTAATTACAGAAAGTGCAGATTGTGATAGATCACATTTAGTTTCACAATCATTTTTGGATAGCAATGAAGAAGATAATAGTTCAACATATAATTTTAAGGATATATGTAAGTATTGTTAACTGATATTATGTGTAAAATAATAATAATTGTTATATTAGGTTACAAATTTTATAATTTATTTATGTATTAAAATAAAGATGCATACATTATCTTATTCTGTTAAAAACCTTAACTTTAAATCTATTGTTTATAGCGGGTGCAGTAACTTATAAGCTAGTTCAAATGAATGAAGAGGAAACACCAAGCACAATGTCTTCTGAATCACCAACTCATGGTTTGTTGTTTTTAATAATAATTTAGATTAAATTTCGACAATACTAATATTCTTAAAAATAATAAGTTTAATTTTTTTTTATATTTCAGTATTACCAAGTGGAGAATTTTTTGTTATAAGTAATCCAGTACAAGTTTTTGGAACAACAGCTGCTCAGAAGAAAGTAATGAGACGGCAACCTATACAAACTAAAGCTATTACAGCCAAAAAGGTTAGAAGACTTTTTATATAAAATAATATAGTAAGAAACTATATAACAAATTTACTCTAATTCTTATAAAATAGTGCTCTATATCACTAAGCTGACAGTATGCAAACATTACATTCAAAGATCTTTTGATACTATTGTTATATGCCAGATACAGATGTGTAAATGATATTACAATAGAAGTGCCATCTTATCACACTACTGCTAATATGATAAAAGGCAGCCATTGAGCAATTGCATTGACACCAAAATAACTAAATGGTTTGTAATATCCTTATACAAAAACATTAGATATGCATCTTTTATGTAAAAATCCTACTTGATCTTTGGGGTCATAAATAACTTATCTCCTATTTTTCACAACTATAGGGCATTTCCTCTGAAGAGGGCAACAAAAATAGTGAGGCTTTGACATTCGTTCATAAAACACATATTTGTAGTTCTAGGGGATATTTACAAATACACATAATATTTTTTTGGAAGTAAAACTAAAAGTAGTAAAGTTGGAAGTAAAAAAAACTAGGGTGAGACTGAGAGGTACCTCAACGTTGACAAAATGAATGTAGTGGAAGTGAGGGTTAGTTATATATAATATTATAAAAAAGCATCCTATACTAAATAATGATAAACATTCTTTCCTGAGTATTAAATAATTAATTTACATTATATCAAAAAAGACACATAAATCTTATTATGTTTTCTTCTTTTTGATAGAGAGATGACAAGAGAAGGGCAACTCACAATGAAGTTGAAAGGCGGCGCAGGGATAAAATAAACAGCTGGATCACAAAATTAGCAGCTCTAGTACCAAACTCAGGTCTTCCAGATACAGCTAGTAAAGGAGGCATTCTTGCCAAAGCTTGTGATTATATCACTGAACTTACAGAAAAACAGAAAAAGTAAGTATTATCTTTATATGTAAAAATCTTCTGTTTGTGTGTATGTAATAGAAATCCTAAACGGCTGAACCAATTTTGATGAATTGTTTAGTGTGTTTTTCAGTGGATTTGAGAATGGTTTAGATTCATAATTTGGTCCTCTACAAAATGTATGTTTTAAATAAATTAGTTATTTATACATCTATACAACAAATGACATATTTAATTATATATAAGTTGTTGCTAGGCAATGTTGTATTAGGCATGCATACTAAAACTTTTCATGGGGTAAAAAGTTTATAATTACAATGTGTCCAGGACAACGTCTGTCGGGTCTGCTAGTATTATATATAATATGTTATATTTGAACATCTCTTTACAACTCTTATGCAGTAACAATGGTAGCTAATATAATTATTATTTAGCTCCAACAGTTGTGTCACGTATACCAGATAGTTGATACTTGATGCACTACAGTATTAATTTTAAATACATACATACATATTGTAATTAATATAAAATACTAATGACTGAAGTATAAAGATATCAACTAGTCATACCAACAAATGATCCCAGCAGGACTCAAACCCGCAACCTCTGGCACAAAATAGGGTCAATACAAACTAAGCCAAACATGTCCTAAAACTATGTATGGGTTAAGAGGGATTGATACTAAATTATAACTATTTCTTCCAGATTAGAAAAATTTGAAGTTGATAACGATAAGCTAGTGTTAGAAGTTTTAAGGCTCAACCAACAATTGTCAGAGCTTCAAAAGGAAAATGACTTGTTAAGAATTCAAATAGCCGACAACTGCATAGTATCCAGTATAAACAACCGACCAAAAGGCCAGAGATCTTAGTACAGTAGTTTATTTTGTTTGACATATGTTCATGTTGAAAATTGAAGGTGCTAAGTTCTAAGCTTAGTTGTTAAGGAAATAATGTTACTATTGAATTGTTAACTGTGGACTTAACCAATATGTTTAATGACATTTCGAAATATATCTAATTACATATAATAATGAAGATATTGCAGTACAAAAGTTGACAATTTCATGTATACTTTGAAACTGGATTTTCTTAGAAAAGTCATTATAACTTATATTAGGTATGTGTTATTATTACAAAGGCTATTATTACACCATTTTAAATTATTATTATGCCTACTATGTTACAGGCCTTATGTCCTTTGAAACATTAGTCTTAACCTTTTTATTAGTGTTGACATATTATTTATTTTTTATTTTTCATCAATCTCTACATAAATTATGTACTCTGAATGTCCATTTAAAAATCCATTTGTCATCTAAAAGCACTTAGCGCTATCTTACTTAAATTGTTAATAGATTATGTGCTAGTATTCCATTTTTAAATTAAGTTTAGATTTTTTAAATGGTTGTTCTGTCTTAACAATTCTTAACTCTTGATATATTGAATCTTAGAGGAAAAATTTAAAACAAAATGATAATACTGAATTTATAAGCAATAAAAAAATTAAAAGGTATATTTTTGAACTAATACCAAATAAAATAGATGTGTAACTAATTAAATGTTTTTTTCCCCTAAAGATCCTTAATTTTGACATTTTGCTTGATATATATTTTTTTTAAATATATGTATTTGTTTGATAAATGCAAAAGCAATCCTATTGTGGATATATTTGAGTTATTTACTTTGAAACATCACATTTTCCTTTAAATACTTACATTATTTGTGCATTTAAGTTTATTCTTTGTTTTTATTTATTAAATAGTACTATGAATTTTGGAATGTTATAAATTCATGTACTAATATATTCTTCTTTTATTGTTGTTTTGGAGATTTAAAAAACAAAAAATAAACAATAATGAGTTATTCAATACAAAAACACATTGTGTCTGTAATGAAATTTTACTTACTGAAGTATATGTTATGTTTTTACATATTGTATATGATTTTTATTGTTTCAACAAAAATACCATAAGTATGGTTAAATGTTTTTTATATATGCAATTTATGTAATTTAAAATTTATTTTTCATCACAGCAAATGAAAATAGATAAAGAACATGTTAAGTGCAGATAGACACTAGATGGAGGAATTTAATTTACAACAAAAAACATATTCGATGTGAGACTTAAACTTTCAGGTATACTCTGGCAAGTAGATCTATGAAAAAGTCAAAAAATATTAAGAACAAGAAACCTCATTTTGCCAAACAAACAATAGTTTTTATTATATTTATAATGTGTTAGCAAAATATTTTAAAACAATATTGGAATTCATACATAATAATTTTAATCTGAATAATTATTTAATTTTAAAATGAGTCAGAGTTTTAATTTTAATATTATGCCAAGAAGCAGCTTTTTAACAACTATTTATTGAATGTGTTATTTTTAAGTTCTAAATCTAGATCCTTTGTTATCAAATGCATTCAAATGTTACAATGTGTCTTAAAGAATGCAACAATTTTACATATTGTATTCAGGGTTGACAATCATGAATATTTGTTATATACCAACTATATAGTATGACCAATTTACGAAAAATATTATTTAAAGTTAATTGTTGACCCTGAATTTGTCGTAATATCGTAAAATTATTTTGTACAGAAAAAATAAATACAGTAAAATTAAATACTAGTTTTTTTTTAATTTTCTCATTCTTTATAAATAACTAGTGATTTAGCGCGAGCGAAGCCGCGGATTCCGCTAGTTATACATATAGACCTTCCTCTTGAATCAATATATTAAAAAGACCGCTTCAAAATCCGTTGCGTAGCTTTAAATATCTAAGCATGCATAGGGACAGACAGAGCGATAAACGACTTTATACTATGTATAATGTATATAGTGATTTAATCGTTTGTGGAAATGTAAGGTTAAGGAAGAATGAAAATAGGTGAATTCATGTTTTAATTATTAAAGAACTTTATATCTAAGTTCCAAATTAGGTTATGGATGTATCAATCGTCACAGTCTCTCACTTCTGCGAACTTCTAGTATGCCTCTTAAAATAATTAAAAAAATATCGAGGAAAACAAGACTGAAAGATATAAGGAAAAGGAAATATCACTTTTTTTTATTTTCTACGTTATTTTTAATTAGTAGCTTCAACTAATAAAATGTAAAATAAGATGCGGCAAACTCGAACCTACGAAAAGTGAAACATTTGTTAGGATGATTCGACGGTAAATGCAATGTCCGTAGGTTTGTATTATATTTACATAAGAATCGGGCAAAACCATAAATAGAGTAAGAATGTTCTCCGACGAATGGTTTCTGACATGGAGGCAGAGGAGGCAGGAGACAATCTCATTGAATCTGGCGAACTTCGCGAGAGATATTAAGATGGCACGAATGTATGCGCAGACACAAGTGCATTCTCTATTTTTAGTTCTTACCTATCACTCGTACTCCGCAGGACCGTGCCGACTTTACGTGCTCTCCGAGGCATGGGGATAGATGACACACCGCCAACTTCCCAACTCCAGGCTATATTTGAGGCTTACTAAACAGAACGACTCGATAACTAAGCTTGGCCCAACCCGGGACTCGAACCCAGGACCTCTTTATGTGTGGCCGTACATGCTATGCTATGATGCTAGCCACTACACTAATGAGGTAGAAAAGTATTTGTAGAGAACAGATAGAGATACAGAATAGAGACCATAAACAAGTATAATCTACATACTATTTTAAATTGTAATCATTGAACGAAGCTAGTAATTTTTGTAATTTAGGTACATGCCGTATGCAATGGCCAGGTTATTTTATTTACTAAAAAAAGAAAGATTTATTGAAATGGTCACTATTAACTGTTTTTAACTAGTTGCCTGGTTCACAATTTATAACAAAGATGTTGGATATTTTGTGGTTCTTAGTTACATACGATATAGCCAGGTAGGTACTGAATAAATTACCAGGTTTCACTTTAATTCTCATAACTAAATATTAATCATTTCTAATCATTTGCGGTAGGATTTCGCTGCGAGACTTGATCTTTTACATGATATTTTTGATGGAATCATGATTTTATCAGCAAAATTTTTTATTTAAATTAATAGGTACCTTATAGCACTCTGAAATGTACCTATCTTAACAGTGAAAGAATATTTAAAAATCAGGATAAGTACTTTTAGAAATTTTTCTCTACATTCTATATAGTATAATTATTACTATAGTAGATTCTTACTTTTTTAGTATTTTTAAATTTAGGATTGAGGTATATATTTTTGACTCGATAAATATAAGCAGAGTGGCGCAGTGGAAGCGTGCTGGGCCCATAACCCAGAGGTCCGTAGATCGAAACTACGCTCTGCTAGAATGTTTTTTTATAATTCAAGTTTTATAAGTCAAGTTAGTATTTAGTACGAAATATAAAAAAATTAAAATGTTTTTCTATTTCTATAACTTTTTTTTTTAATTTCTATTTTTAAACAGAAGTCGGGCATAATCATAATAGGTACGATACATTTTTAATTGGGATATTTCCTTTAAAATTAAATACAATAAAGCTAAAACATACTGTATATTATTAATAATCACAATTAAAGCTTTAAAATACAAGGGCTTCAGTAATAAGTATTTTTTGCATATTATCTTCAGTGCCCTGTACAACAATTTGTTTCTGCAGTTCAAGACATTTCTTCGTATTCTTTTGATGTGCTTTCAAATCATATGATTTACAAAACTTTGCGTTACAAAATTGGCAGGAAAATGGTTTCTCGCCTGTAATGAGTTAAACATTAATTAAACAATTAAAATATAAAAACACAAATAAGGTACATTCAGATAGAGATGAATAATAAATCCGTGGTAGGCGTGAATATGTTGATATGTTCAAAATGTCATTTTTACAGGGTCGCAATTTTAAAGTTTAACATATTATGTTAAATCGTGTAATCTAATATACTAACATATTAGATAACATATAACTATTCTAAAATCAAGTGAGATATGTTAGTATATTAGATTACACGATTTAACATAATATCGCACACCGGGTGCAATAACGTCATAAATGCTAAAATTGGTAAAATGAGTTTTTGATGACAAATGATGTTAAACATGCGTCTACTGCTGGTGCAACAATTTCATAAACGTAACTCTTAAAATGACCCACTGAGGGCGTAATTGTCGTTGTGCTTTTGGCGGGTTTTTGTAAACGCTAGTGCGAGAAAGTTCTAATTGTACAGTTGCTCGCGACCCCCCGCAGCAAGTTGTTGTGTGTAGGAGCAACAACATCGTAAAGGTAATTATGACAAATATTTCATACAATTTTGGGGTAATAATGACACAAGTGACCAGTTCTGACTTTTTAGTTCTATTTCAATTATAATTTTTCTATAACAAGCACCAAGTATTACCGTCACTTATTACAATTATGTCAATATTGTCCCAGAAATAGACTATAAATCGTTGTCATTATTTATTTTTGACGAACTCCAGATTTAATTTTATTGCACTGTAATTATAAAATTTATTTATTTTATGGATGTATATACAGTACTTACTAAATGCGATACGTTTTATTCTTATTTTAAGCTAAAATAAAATTATGGAAGGATGAGGTAAAAAACTAGTACCTTTAGCCTATTAAAGTTTCCTACTACGGAAACTCACCTGGACATGACATTTCTGGAACTGATGATGATGAGGAATACATGCCCAAACCGTCAACTAGCTCGGATAGCAAAATAAAATAAAATTAAATATGTATTATAAAAATGACATTTTGAACATATCAACATATTCACGCCTACCACGGAAATATTATTGGAAATTGATATTATAAAATTACATTCAAGTTTTAAGAGTCCCTCTCTCTTTATATAGGAAAATAAAAATGCAAAATAATACAAAAATATTTAAAAAAATGCGTCTGTACAAAGTACACATGTCAGAAGTAAAACTTCTTTGGCAAACTAATATTTAAATCTCGTTTATATTTATACTAAATAACCCCGTCTAAGCTCGTTGAGAGAGGGAGATGGCGCGAAGGTCACACCCACGAGTTAGACAGAGTTAGAAATGTCACTGACTCGCGGTGGGCGAGATCTAACTAAGGCTAACTCTTCCCCGTCTCTGAGCGCCCGGTACTATGGACTTATTTTTTCGTTTCATCGAGTTTGAAATCACAACGATTCTAAAGAAGTTTCACTTCAAAAGATAATATTACCTGTATGACGTTTCATAATATGGATGCAAAGAGAATCGTGTCTAAGAAACCTCTTCGTGCACATGTGGCATGCATACGGTTTCTCTCCAGTGTGGTGTCTGGAATAAATATTTTTATATCAATATTTATTACGTCCGGATTTTTAAAAATTTTTTTAAGTATTTTATTACTATAAACAAAGCAATTAAAATAATAAAAAATCATTATACATAAATATAAAACAAAAAAAAATACTAGAACTTCTAATTTAAAGGACTTTTTCACAACGAAAAGAAAGAACGAAAAGAAAGAAACTTTAAATCTTGAACACTATAAACTTAATATTATTATTATGAAGTCATTCATAAATAGTTAAAACTATATCTGATAGGCGAGCATAAATCTACCTTTATTTTTATTGAAATTAGGCATAATTATCTCTTATTTATGCCTAAACACTTTGGCACTGAATAACCCCTGTTAGTGGGACAAGCTCTATATTTGGGATTTGTTCTTTCGATTTATCATCATAGTTACCTCTATAACTGAGACAGGGAGTAAATTTTATATACCTTTGAAACTGAGATAACATTGTTTTGTTTGATCGCACCTTGTATAACTGAAATAACCTGTCAATAACCTCTATTAATGGAGCCCTCTGTAAATGAGACAGATATTTATTTATACCTAGATATCTGAGACACTAGGTTAGTGGAATACCTCTATAAGTGAAACGACATTGCAGGTCCCTTGATGTCTCACTTAACTAGGTTTCAATGTACTACACATATATAACTTAAAATACATACATATTATAAATATATAAAACCAGCATATTAGATATAAGTACATACTTTATGAAAGATATTAATAAATCTGTACAAAAAATCCTTCTCACCTCATATGTAGAGTTAGATCGAAAGATCTGTAGAACCCTTGTCCGCAAACTTCACAGTTGTGTGTATATTTGTTCATATGTCTTCGTAAGTGAATATTAAAATTCGATGACCCCTTACACACAGCGCCGCATGTGTTGCATACAAAATTCTGTAACAAAATAAGTAATGGCTTTCTTTACCCTTTTTAATCCTTTATTTAAATTTAATTTTAAACTGTTTTGTGTATTTTAGTTTTTTAGTAATTATTATTGTTACCTTTTTTTACCATTTCTTAATTTAAATCTATACTAATATTATAAAGCTGAAGAGTTCGTTTGTTTGGTTGAACGCGCTAATCTCAGAAACTACTGGTCCGAATTGAAAAATTCTTTTTGTGTTGGATAGTCCGTTTATCGAGGAAGGCTATAGGCTATATTACATCACGCTATTACCAGTAGGAGCGGAGCATTAATGAAAAATGTTAAAAACGCGAGGAAAATATTTCTTTTGATTTTCAGCCTTTAGAAAGCCGCGGGAAAGGCTAGTTAATTATAATATGTTTTGTTTATTAGTTATTTTTAGTACATTATTATTTATATGTAGTTATTTTAATATACATTTATATTATGGATGAAATTACCTACCTTAAAAATAACACTACCTTAGAAATAACCTACTTTGATTTTTCTTGCACACATTGAAAAAGATAGTGTGAATAGATCCTTTTATATCTCATATCAGTTACCAATACATCACGTCAATAAATTAAATTGACTGCTTCAGTGGTGTAGCGGCTAGTGTATATAGTCGCACATCAAGAGGTTTTGGGTTCGATTCCCGGGTCGGAACCAGTTTAGTTATTATGTCTTTCTATTCAGTAAGCCTAAGTTATAGCCTGATATCCAGCAGTCGTCCCATCGGAATATGAGAGTGATAAGGAATAGAGAGTGCAATTGTGTCTTCATACACTTATACACTATAATACCTCCCGCGCAGATGGCTAATCTCAATGAGATTGGCCGCCATGGCGGTAATCGGTCGGAAAGACATTATTTATTATATTAAATTGTCACACACATAATTAAAATAAAATATTCAACATACATGTCCATTATCTTTTTTTGTTCTTATTGTCGTGTGGACGCTTAAATGTTTTTCGTATAAGGTTTCTGATGAAAATTTCAAACTGCATTTTGTACATTCGTATGTATCAGAATTCTGAAATAAAATTAATTATTTTTTATTTAATTACAATAACTTGCTTAATGTACATGCTTAATTAACTTTTGTGATACAGTAATAAAAACCGTGTTAATTTAAAAAAAAAACATTTTATATAATGTTTTTTTTAAATATTGAATATTATTGAAAATTAATTTTATTGTCAAAAATGTATTCCAAGACTCAACTTAAAAAAAAAACTTTTTTATACATTAAAGTGATGATTATCCATGATGATTATCCAGGTTAGTTAAATTATATATATATATATATATATATATATATATATATATATATATATATATATATATATATATGGAAAAATATACAATTATTGTTCCAAGTGTGGCCAAGTAAAATAATTTATCAAAATTAATTTCCATTAAATATTAATATTAAAATATTGATAATAATTATAATAAATTATTTTCATACCTGATGATTAGCAAGGTGTGCCACAATACATCTGGAAGATTTAAACAATTGCCCGCAGTAGTCACATATATATTTCTTACGAATCCTTTTTGCTTTTGGTAGCTCAATTTTAAACTTGTGATATTTTGTACAGTGTACTTTCAATGCGACCAAATTTTTGAACTTGCGTTGGCACATTTTACAATAAAAATTTGTTATACAGTATTTATTTTCTATGGGGGTTGTTGCTCTCTTTATATTCTTCACTTTAATATTTTTATCTTTTTTAGAGGGTTGTTTATTTAAATTAATTTTTATGTCTTTAATCTCCTCCATAGATATGAGGCTATCATCAAATTCTACATCCATAGATTTCTGTTTTGAATTATTAACTTTAAGGAATTCATCTAAAACATCAATGTCTTCTTGGCAAATGTTAGTTTCACTATTGACTAATTTTGGTCCGCTGTCTTCATTAAGTTTTTCCCCAAATAGAATATTAGTTATTTCAGGTGTTGGTGGACATGATATATTTGGAAGTACTAAAAGAATAACATATTATTGTAAGTTTAGACCAATAATACTTTTTAAATAAATCATTATACATAATTATAATATGTTAAAACATTCTTACAACAGCGCCATCCAGTTCCGTGGTAAGCTACGATGCTTGTGTTACGGATACCAGATAGTTGATAAACTACATATGTATAACTTTTAAATACATACATATTATAAATATAAACATCCATGATTGGAGAACAAACATTTGTGCTTAACAAATGTATGCCCCCAGCGGGACTCGAACCACTACCAACTGAGCCAAACGAGTTGTCAAATAATAAAATCATAATACATAATTATAATAAAATTCTAACTTAGTTGAACCTGTACATTGAATTGTTTTGGAATATAAGAAAAAGTCATTATTTAAGACATAGAAGGGGAAACTATAATTTTTAGAATTTTTGTCTGTCTCTAACCACACCACTGAACGGATTTTGATGAAATTTGGTATAATGATAGCTAGGTTATCTAGGTTTACATATAGAACAGATAAAAATTGTTACAATTTCTTACTGAACGTCATGAGTCTACTACCAGTTCGGAAAGAAGAAACCTCTGATCTGAGAAGAACTGGCGAAAAAAACTCAGCGGGACAACGTTTTTTTTATCTTAATCTCACTGTTTTTTAAATTAAATTGTAAATTAACAATAATTCTATATGTTGAAATAGCCTGCCGGCCTGGCCACATCATTCTCAAGGCGTACTGTCTTCTAAACACAGTTGAAGTATCTAATGGTGAGCCAAAATAGAGTGTCAGTGATTCATTAGATATTACCAAATCTATATTTATATTAATCTTACATTAAAACACTAAAATTAATTTGAAAAGAATTATGCATCAAAAAAATAATTACCTGGAGGTGTTTTAAGTATATCATCTAACATTACTTTTTGAGCTGTATCATTTTTCAATGCATTTTCTAAATTTGCATCTATCACACATTTATTTTCTTCAATACCTTTTGTCAAATGAATTTCCTTTGTTAAAATTTCATTTAAATTAAATTCTACAATAGGTTTATTTAAACATGTAAGTTCTTCTTTGTTTTCAACTTTAACATCATGTACCATATTTTTCAGCTCATCTTGAGTAAAATCATTACATTTCTTTGGACAGTAAAATGCATCATTGTTGACTGAACGAGGTGTAGAGAATGGACTGAAACTATTTTAAACATCCTTATTATTATTTTTTTATTTTTCTACATTAAAAGGCACTAGTTTGTATGAAGTGAACTGGAAACTCTGTGATATGCTATTAAATCTGTATAAATAAAAATGAATGTTGGTAAGCGCATAACTCAAGAATGGCTGGACCAATTCAGCAATTTTTTTTTTCGTATGTTCCTTAAGGTCCACAGGTTTAAAGACTATAAAAAAATTCAAAGTTTGTAAGAAAATTATACAAAAGGGGGTACTTAGGGACAAACAAGAGCAAAGCGAGGGTGAGTCACTATATAGTTTTATAATAAATTTGAATATTTGGCATGAATATTGGTAATGTGATGCTATATTCATATCATAAAAATAACATAGAATATCAAATTACAAATAAAACTATTAAGAATTATTATAAAATGACAGTGAAATGACAGTAAAAACCATTTCGAAGGTCACAAGAAATGTATGAATGCAGAGACTTAAAGATGGTTATTGTAGCAAAATTAGACAGAAATTGATGGTAAAGTTATACATTTATTCATTAATTATTTTATTTTATTCATCAATGCAATATTACTATCTTATATGATGCTGGACAATAATATTAATATACATACATAGTAGTACAATATATTATATTAAATTTGTATGAAATTAATGAATATATTTAACATACGTAAAGTCCATTTTAAAATCACTGTCAACTGATACATCATCTTGTAACCAATGTGAGTCTAGGGAGTCATCCAATATATCAGCTTCTTCTTCTATTACTTCACAGATAATACGAGCTTCACTATCTGGAATTTCTTCAGCTCGAAGTATATCAGTCATGAAGTTTTGTATACTTGTACATGTTGACTCTGAAAAGAAAAATAAGTATATATTATAGATATCATTAGTGTTTGGTCTGACTCAGCACAGTTTAAAAATTTAGGAAAATTAATTACTTTCATTAGACAATTTAATACATTACCATTATCATCATCCTTATTTATTTGATAAGCTGGTGTACTATTGCCTATATTTACAGGAAGCCTAAAATAAAAAAGTACAAATATTATTTTATCACAAAAATAAAAAATGTTTAAAATTTACTACTTTAATAATTTTCATTCTTCATATTTTTGTTGATTGAAGAGTGAGCACGTACATGAATGCATGACATGCTTTGAAAATAATTATCAATAGAATTGAATTTTCTATATACATTTTGCAACGTGTCAATAGAAGATATTAAATATTGCAAAGGTAATTTGGTGCATATTACACAATTACCTTAATTTAAAAGTATCATCATTATTTTTAAGGAATGTGTCCAAATCTGTATTATCACCAGATTCTTTCATTTGTAAATAGCTCTTTAACTTCTTATCAGAATTTCGACAAGTTTTTTTAAAATTACAAGCAGCTTTCATGTTTATACAACATTCTTTACAAAGATGGAATGCAAAAGAATCATTACGTTTTACCTGGAAATATTTAATCAAAATGTTATTATTACGTACTTATTATCATTTATAAATTATTTGGGTTATTAGAAATTTTAAATATTATAAACTACGTTAATACGTTACGTGAATTACCTGCAATCCTGTGCAATAAACAAACAACCTTCTACTTTTTTCAGTATATTGAAATAAATCTGCTGATTCATATTTCGTTAAGCAGCCTCTACAATAGTTAGCATCCATTCTAAATTCTCAATTCCCGGCAAAATAAATAAAACCTCAAGTTTTTACAGCAAAATATAATAGTCAATCAAATATCAATATATTATGACAATTGACATTTGACAACAATCACAAATTGTTTGTTGTTGTATTTAAAATTTATCCCCAATAGGGAAAGGCAAAGGAGTATAGTCCATACAGCCTAGTCTAAATTTCACAAATCAGAATCTCCATGGACACGGTTTTTACCACAGTCCACCAAAGAGAATGAAACCACTATGAATGAAACTATAACAGTCCACGAACTAGAACATGTAGCATGAGTACAGCAATATACTCTATGATCTAGAAAGAGGTCTAGCGTCAAGAGTAGTGGGGATACGTCGGCATCGTGACAATAGTTTCCATTTACGGCCGTGGCGTGACGATAGACGTGAGTTCTGCGCAACTAAGATAGAGTATTATTCTGTCTTTTTTATTCCAAGTAATGCAAGCGTACTGAACCCTCATCACATTACTCGAATTTATTTCGTATCTCATAAATAGTTACCATTAGACGGCGTGCGTAATGCGCACTGCACACTTCCAGTCGATACCAACGCCGAACAACAGATTTGACGCGAAGCTTGGAAGCTTTGACACACAAATCGTACAAATCTCTTACTACTGAAATTGAGCATGTTGCTAGACTTGTTTTACTCGACCGTGTGTACATTAGAGTTGGGCGATCCCGATGACCTTTAATTTCACATATTTCAAAGTTCTTAGTCCACACTACACAATTCGATTCCCAATCTGATCAAATTGGATGTAAAATTGTATTGTATGGAAGCCACATTAAAAGTAAAAGTGTTGTGGTGATAATTGCTAACATTAGAGTATTTTGCTATATGCTATAACCATAGAAAAACACTACAACTTGCTTGACAATTAAATTAATAATCTGTATTCAGTGCAATGAGGCTTATCGCGTGTGAATTTGCCGCTAGGGGCGCTTGTGTAGCGTGAGGTCTCCGAAATGTCAAATGTCACTGTTTGCCTTTGCCCAGTATAATATTACTTTTCTCTATGGTTTGCCCTGTGGTTTGCGGGTTGGCTACGCGGTTTATTTCTATTAAGATTACTGTTACGTATATTTAGCAATACGTTACATTAATTCTGGCAAATAGAAGTTGCGAATCACTACTTACCACTGCTTTGAGACAGTTTTAGCTTTCGGAAACTTATATTCGCTTTTTTCCGAGCAAAACGGGACTGCGCTACACTGTAGCATGGACAATACGTTTACTCTACGGTTCTTTTGTATTAAATATGATTTAAATGTAAATTATTCTTTTGGCGCCCGTAAAAACTAACTTTAACAGCCGTACTTTAGGACCTCACTCTACAGTAGCGCCACCTGGTGAGCCAAAAACGATAGTCCTCATTGATTGAGTGACGAAAATTTAGACTAGGCTGTATGGACCAGGTCAGGCTCATACTCTCCTTTCTCCTCAAGTCGGGAGATTACAATGTACATCTCAACCATGGACCATTCTCTTTGGTATGGACTATTATAGTTACATTCTCTTTGGTATGGACTATAGTCCTACTCCTTTAGGCTTTGCCTTTCCCATTCCCTATTGGGGATAAATTTTAAAAACAACAACAATTGAGTGACGAAGATTTATGATTTATCAAAGATAATAGTAAACAAGTTTATTATTCATGTCATTACTTTTCTTTGATTCATGTATGGTATTTGGTAAACAATGACGGAATATCTAATAATATTACTGTAGTTTGGGTTAAAAAGATACGTTAAAAATAAAAATGGAACCAATACAAGAAACGAACGTTTCTGATGTACTAGTAACTATTAATCGACCTATTAAAGTCTTACACTTCAGCGATGGCATTGAAGAAGAGATAATAGAAAATAAAACGCAAGAACTACAAAGTGTACCTAATAACAATAAAAATGTAGACCCTGTGAGTAATATATTTTAATAGTAATGTTTTATTTTTTCTATTACTGTTATTTGCTATTTACTTCATATTAATTTTCTTCTTAGGTACTATGTCTGAGAATGAAATAGAATAAAAATTTACATTTCTGTATTACAAGAATTTGATGAATTATTGTTACAGAAAACATTGACATGGGGCCCATGGATTTCATATTATGCATGGAAAACTTCCACTAAGGCTTTGAATGCAGTTGATATTGCTGGTGAGACATTGGCTAGTTTTTTGGGCATAACAACTCCAAAATATCAAATAGAAATAAATGAATATGAAAGGCTTCAAGAAGAAAAGAAAAAAATAGAGGAAGAATCAGCTGGATGGGTCCCAAGGAGTTCTGGAGGCAATATACCCCTTGTTTTAAATGAACCTGTAAAAGATCATGAGACAAAGCAAGTTTAGTAATTTTAAATTAGTTAAGACCTATATTAATTTTTATGTTTTACAACATAAAACATTTTAAAATTAAAATTTTGTCTTGTATAACTTTAATAGTGTTACTATGTAATATGACATAATACATATTATGTTAAAAATTTATTTTATTAATTTAATATATATTTATTGTTATCAAACTATACATAAGAAGTATAATTTTTATAATGAATAGCTTGACTTAAATCTGGTCAAATATTATGAGTATTTTGTGTTTATCTATACTAATATTATAAAGAAGTAAAGTTTGTTTATTTGTTAAATTGTAAGGGGTAATCTCGGGATCTACTGAACCGATTTTAAAAATTCTTTCACCAATAGGAAGCCACATTATTGCTGAGTGTCATAGGCTATATAAAACACCAAAAAATAAAAAGGCTTTTACGTCCGTTTTGCAAAGTGAATCGGAGAAAAAATGGTCGAATGAAAGCGTTTCTACGAACGCTGCCTTAACTATGAAAGATATATTTTTGAGTTCTAGAGAAAAGATGTGGAGCTTGAAAATGCCTACAAAAAAGTCAACAACAGCATTTGTCTAACTTAAAAACACTATGTACTAAAAAGGATTATTAAAATTATGCCCAACGAAGTGGGCACGGGTCAGCTAGTATTTAATAAAAGTGTTGTGTGTGTTGAATAACAAATATGTATATAATATTATATGATTATATAGTATTAACATTTTTTTAATATTATATTTAATTAAATTTTGTGATAATAACTTAAAAATGCTTAAGTTTACTAAATGCTGTCTTTAGTTTTGTAATTATTTATATAGAATCAATTAATAAGTTCTAACTAAAATAGTTGCAAATAAATTAATTTATTGTTAAAAAGGTATAATAATAAAATTTTCCCCAGTCAAATCTATAATTCAACATTTTTTTTTTAAATCTTACATTGTCTATACTTTCTTGTCATCAATACAAAGTCAAAGTCTATAGTTTTTTAAGAATGTATGTCCATGTGTTTGTGAATACATCACTCAAAAGCTGCAGAGTATATTTCTTTTAAAATATTTTCCATCAGTCATGGTTGATACAGGTGTCCATAACCTGTATCCTTCAGATTTGTTTGCACTCCCTTTGTTTTTTAGATTTTCTGAGGATTCTACACTTATCGTTAAAACGTATTTAGAGACGAACCCGAGCGGAGTTAGGGTGAGTCACTAGTAACTTAGTTAATTTTGAAATAATGCGACTAATGGCAACATTCCTAGCATTATTTATTGGTAGCGACATCTAGGAAGGGCCGCTTACACCACTTAGAAGTCACAGTCCTAGGTATTCGGATATTAATTCGTTTTAAAACATGAAACAGTTGTAATTTAAGACCGCTAGATGGCACTACATTCAAAGAAATATATTTATTGAATGTTTAAAAGTTTCAATGTGAAGGAAATTGTGAAAAAATATTATTTAAATAATTATACAAAAATTTTATTGCACAAAAACTGAAAAAAGTTAAAGCTAAAATTAATTTTAATATTACATCAATGCTATATTATATATACATTTTTATTATAATTAAAATTTAAATAATCTAATTTAAAATATAAAATAAAGGCGAAGTTAAAGAATTAAATAAATTACTGTAAATCAAAACGAAACAATCCAAAAAAATACGGCTAACCGTAGAATTTGCAATCTTATTTTGTAAAACATACGGTTCATATTCTATTACTATAACAAGATTATAAATTACAGTTTTATTGGCAAACGCTTGCATTGTAACAGCCACTAGCAGTACCGTTGTAATTTCAACCTTATATTAACGCTATAGTGTTTTAAATCACTTGTAGATGTCACACGTTATTGTTTGTCGGTGTTTAGTGTGTGATATGTCGAAATGTAAACGGTTCGAGCTGTGTCCGCAGATCAATATGCGTGTTGCGCGAGGGTGTTTAGAGTCGTGCGATTGGCCAACGTGTGTGGGGCGGGGCTCGTATGTGAGGCGCGGTCTCTTCAACGACGCCGAATTTTGGCGCCAAATTGCGCGTTCCATTTTCAAGAGGTCATAGACCATGGTTTTTATATTACAATGCAATGGTCTTGTAGTTTTACTGCTTGTTTTTTCTCAAATTTTTTTTTCAGCATATACGAGTATGTTCGATTTTTACTAAGTATTAGGTAATTTTTATGTAACATACTCGTATAATCATTTTTATAATCGAACTATTTGAAAATAATAAGTAGAATTTAGTAATAATTTACTAGGTACTTATTATAAAAATGCATCCGCAATCTTAGATTTTTTTCAATTTTTTTTGAGTAAAATAAAACAAATAGATATTAGAAGGTATGAGATGATTGATGTTTAAAGCGAGAGGTACCTACATAGGTTACATAGATAGACCTAAAATTTACTTACCTATATTTTCTTAGTAGGATTACCCCTATGGGCCCTAAGCTTATTAGGAACTTAATTACATACAGCTTTCGATAACATTAAAAAACAACATAAAAAACTACTTTTATAATATGACTAAGTATTTTTTTTTGTTTTTATATTGAAGGTAATTAAATTTAATTCATTGGCTTCTAAAGTTGAACAAGTAGGTAACCTCATCATTTGAAGTAATTGGAATCAATCTATTTTGCACTAAGGTTTAAGCAATTTAATATTCTTTTGATAATAATATATTCCTACAAAGGTACCTACTTATTATTAACAAGTTATATTTTTTTCTAAAGTGTTGTATTGTTTGTACCTACCTAACAGGTAAGTTAGATTTGACTGAAGAAAAATATTAGTTTCTTTATCTAGTCACATGAAAATATGACCCGCTCGTATAGGTAGTTTCAGACCTTCTATATCTTAAAAACTTCTGTACCTATTCATGAATTGCGAAAAGTTTATGATCACCTCGTATATTGCTTATCTATTGTTACAAGTATGTAGTTCAAAGTAAGCTTTGGTAGTTATTTAAGTTTCCTAAGCGTTAGTGAAATCTACATATGAGGCTCTCTGACACATCTAAAATACTAAGATTATTTTAAATATTGTACCTATTATGTATAAATTATTTATCATTTATACCTATATGTTTTCTCACCAAAGTGTGTTTACCTCGACGTGGTGGGGGTTCATTATCGTCCGGCAATCCGGCCTGAGAAACGCACAGGGAGGTGGCCCACTTCGGTGGCTTTGGTGGTTGGTGACTGGCCATGCTGGTTGCTCCTGGTACTTATCTTATAGGAGAGTAGATCTTTAGAGCGCCCCGATTTCTGCTTCAGCAGACCTGCCGTCGGAGTGACATGGTTGAGTGCGTAAGTTATCCTGCGAGGTCCCATTAAGACGAGGGAAGTTCTCTTGGGTTTTAGTGAGCAGGTTTCAGATCGTATGTTTAAATGCATTTCCCAACATTACAAAAAATAGGCAAATTAATAGCCTCTAACTTGAAACTTTAATCCCTAACAGCTTTATTAAGGCAAACTGGACGAAGAATTTTTTTTTCATACCAATAATATGTTTAAAACCACGAAAACAGGTAATAAATCATGTAAGTCTATTTAAAATAATTTACGACAAACGCCATAATTATTAGCTAATTCAATAATTCGTTAACAGGTCACACTACAAAGCGCTAGAACCAGTGTTACGAGCGCAAAATTTCCCCCCAACTTATAAAAATATTGCAAATAATAGAGGCGCGTGGTAAAACTAGTTTCTATCAAATGGAGTAGAATATCTGGTTTTTCTGGTGTTATTTTGCATAGATTCGCATACTGCGGCGAATTTGTAGTTTCATTGTCTACTATTGAATCGTTCACGCTGTTTGATTGTAAATAAATAAAATCTGAACCTATTGTGTGAGGCATTCCTGTTATAAATTTACCAAAATTAGTGTAAAAACTCGTATCCGAAAATAATATTGAAGTTCCATAGACCCGAAGTACCTATAGGTATACCTACTTACTACTTAGTATCATTATAAAATCAAAAAGATCCAAGGGCACTTATTAATGAGTAGTTGATACGTATAAATTACCCTACATAATAAACAAATATTAATAATGTAGGTAGCTATAATATATAATGAGTAGGTTATATAGGTAATATACTTCTTATAATATCGTCATATTTAAGCATTTATTAAGTTCAAAACTCAGTTTAAATTTATTATGCAGGTACTTCAAAAAATTGTTTAATTTATTTATATAATAGGACAAACAACAGTAGGTACTTATAGGTACAAACCCTTAACGCACATTTTAGTGGTAGCATAGTTATAGCGCGCTCGCCTAGGCATCTAGGTTCCAATCCCTCTCTCTAAAATCGACTCTCGCGCCTCTCTTTACATTTTTACGATAAAGGACACAATCGTGAGAAAAGCTGCATGTCAGAAAGAACCTAATAATTAGTTCTTGAACGACATTTCATATCAACCACACTTGGTTGGTGTGAATTTTGGCTGGATCTCTTCGTATAGTAAAGAGGCCTCTATATTATATGATTTTTTAAAAAGTGGTATTCCATGGATACAATGATGTCCTGAATGGACATCCTTTTATCTTACTTTAATTTATTTTTATTTCATAGATATCTAATTAATACCTAATCACGAAAATTTATGTCATTTTTGAAGTATAAAAAGACATTGTATTAGAATGTGAAATGCTGAAAGTTCCTACTTGATTACGTGTATACCAATTAATATCAAATTCATCGCCATAACGATTCGCCCTTGAAATGGAACACTTGTATTGAAAGGTAGACGAAATAAACATATTTATCAGTATAATTAGGACGAATACGACCGAATATCGAGGTCGTGTAATAAAAAGTATTTCTGTTTTGAAAGTGAAACTTTCTTAACGTTATTTATAGGTAGAGGGAATATAAAAATTACTTTTGAAAAATCTAATAATATTTAAGTATTAACGGTTAACAAAAACGTAATTTGAATATTAATGTGCCATATCGATTATAGCAGGATGCAAATTGTATTGATCAGAGTTTTATTATTATCAATCCTTTCATATACAAATGTTGCAGTATTGATGCAATATTCAAATTTCTGCACTCACCTATACTATTTTAAATACAAGGGTTTACCAGCAGATGTTCTACTTTCGCAATGTTGTTTATTAAAAAAATCTTTTGTGGCCATTTAAAAAAGTGAAACTTCCTAACAATGCGCCATGCAAATTAGAAAGGAGTTTGCACTGGAAGGGTGTAAAGGAATCACTTGATCCGCGATTTTGATTGCTATTTCAATAGCGAATTCGTTTATATTTGTTTGAAAAACTGTTGAATGCAAATATTATTTTTATTCCGTTTCTTATGGAACTACAGGCTTTATAAAAATGTTATACAGGATAAAATCGGATGTACGCAAAGGAAATTTGCATAAGCGTCGCGCACCTTTCCGCTTATCCTTTCTATGGCAGTTTGACTGACAGGGTTTAGTCTGAATGAAATTTGAATCAGTGATAAAGCGTCATTTACTTTGGTTATGTATTTAAAACTGAAAATGTTTTCGAGTTTCCTATAATACGTACACTACATTGAGTTATAAAATAATTTGTTAAAATAATATTAAGTTAGTTGAAGCTGTACAGTGGTGTAAAGATTTTTACATTCCATTTTATTTTTAATACATATCTTCTAATCTATCTTTTCACAAGAATTACCTACCACTGATAAGACTACGAAAACTTGTTAGCAAAAATTTTTTTTTGTTTAATTTACAACAGTTTAAAACAGTTAGAGTAAGAGTTAAAGATGAATGAAAATTATATGATCTACAAAATGAAAAATATGTTCTCATGAATGCAATTAAATTATAATATCTACAATAGTTTTAAAAAACAAATATTTATCCCTGATTTCCGTAAAAAAAAATATAGAAAATACATCAACGTCACAAAATGCGGAAATGCATCACAAATCATGTTATATAAAGCTTGTTTTGTTATATAAAAAATTTGCAAACCGGTTCTAAAACCCTAAACTGCTGGGGACACTTAAAAAGTTTTAATATGAACACAATGGTCAGACGGCCGTTTCGGGCGGGCAGTGACCAATACAATAGCCTACTAGCCGATTAATTCGTTACACAATGACCAAGGGTCCGAGAGGTTATATTTAGGTTAAGGGTCAGTAAGGGTTACTGGTAAATAGCAGCGTATGCCCCACCAATGCGGAGGGAGTGACGGCGGCGACGCAGTTAGAAAACATGCGGACGTTGCAGGGTTAGTGAAATTTATGGCTTTTTACGATTCTGTTTGTATTTAAAATATGTTTAATAAGGCACAAAAATACTGCCTGTTGTATGAATATTCATAATTAAAAAGATATTTTTAAGATTATAATTCATCACCAGTACCTACATATTTTAAAGTACTTAAAGATAGATAATATATTTTGCATAATATATCTATTAAAATAATGAAAATGTCAAAAGTATATTTTTGATACTAAGAGAGATGCAGTATGGAGAAGAAGAAGCGTATTTCTTAGTCAGGATTTTTTTAAACTAATAACAGTGATCTCCTAATCGGTTTTGGACACGGCGATCAATCTCGCTAATATTGAAAATTTTCATCTGACTTGGGAGGTTTTGTAGTGCATAAGTCTGCGCGCTAGCATAGACTTTATTTTTTTACTAAAAAATATTGATGGCACGATTCTTCGAAATTACCGGTAAAATATCAGGCCCTGGACTGATAACTTTCACACCAATATTTTAATATAATTTAAGGTTCAAATAACTACAGTATAAAGCATAATACCATTTTTAAACAAATTTATCTTCGGATTTCGAATGTGGAATAAATTAATATACCAACTTTCTTAAAAAACAAAATAAATATTTTATTTGGAGAAATTCATAGTAACTAATATTAACCTACGCATATTAAAATCCATTATTCTTCGAAGCTTACGTATACGGATCTGTGTCTCAAAAATCAAAATCGAGAATGGTAGCATAAATAGCCAATCACGCTCCTATTTTTTACTTTGATATTTATTTTGGCAGATATACTTACTGCTTATTACGTCTAAGTCTGAGTCGGCGCTATTGCCTATTGAACCAACAAAACGTACGTAAACGGACGTGCAGCAGACAGTACCTACACTACGCTCATGTTGTATCAACTTTATTTTTACTTAAAATTAGAATCCTATATAGAAATAGTTCTCCATGTCCTTCTATCCGTCTGTCCGTAGTTTATGTACTGTATCATGAATATAAGTGGTGAATAGACCTTTTATTAAAATAATTGGAGAAGTTAAAATTTCGTAAGAAATTCCTGGAAAATTACTTTCTTAACTAACGCTGCTAGTTGTGTATGTCAGGTAGTAATATTTCTAAACCATGTAAGAGTATACAAAAGTAAATAATAATATCAAATGCTTTGAAAAATCATACAATCTTCTTGTATGTTCGCATTATTGTGAGAGGCAACTACGGTACCCTTTATTGCGTAAGATCCGACACGGACTTGGTTCAATTAGAAAAATGATACCTAAGATAAGTGTTAAATGTATTTGGATAGATTTCTCAAAAACTAGTATGAATAAATTTAGCATCTTTAATCTCCCCCAATGTTGATTCTAATTATGATTAATAAAATCTAGTGTTTCTAGGTTCAGTCTAAATTAATTTTATTTTATAGCTGTTGTTCCAGAGTTACCTTTTAACTTAATTTTTATGTATTTTTATACACTATTTATTTTCATCAGATGTAATCTTCCTTTTTATTTTAGCAACGCATACATGTAGTTTGATAGTCAGTATTACGGAAATCTGTTATTGAATAACATACTGAAACTTGCTATTATGATTATTACATTGTCGTGTTCAAAAAAAATGTTATAACCAGGAAAAAGTAGTAACATATAATTATAATTGGAAAATTAGCATCTAATGTCTAAGCTTCAAAATTTTAATATATACCTACCTATGTAAATGTTTGTCTATAATTTTATCGATTAACTCCCTCTTTAGCATAAGTTTTTACAAACTTTTTTAAACTTTTTATAATTTTTTTTTATTATAAAAATATTCCGTGGCAATATTCATTTTTCTTTACTATATATATAAAATAGAAGATTTAACTTTCCTGTGATATTTTCTATTTTTTTGCAGGAAATAGTATTTAAAAAAAAGGCATTGCCTTTACAAGAGCGGAATTAAATCTTACCGTCAGCAAAATCGCTTATAATATGAATCCACATAAATCTAAACCATTGTCACACGGAGTCAATAGAGTTAAGGACTCTTGACACAGACGGCATCGGCAGATGAAATGGGAGCGATAGTTATCTGTCCAAATAAAGCCCTCGGAATGTTAGAGCACGAAGTGTGAAATTTAAAGATAAAATCTATGCTTTGTATTTTGACACAAGATACGGCTGTATTATGGATAGTGCTTGATTATACAATATCGTAGCAGTTATTAATTATTATTCGTAACCATTTGCATAACCAAACTTTTAATAATAATTTACCTATATTTGATTTTGTAATCATTAAGGATTCATTAACTCAAGTATGGAATTAAAAAAAAATTTAAGTGATTATATAATTTTAAGAATAATGATAGGTACCTTATATTATTATTAATATTACTATTTATCTTTTACAACATTTAATCACAAATTATCTCAAGTTAAGAATACCATTCCAAACGCAAATCCAACTTTAACACCGCTATAACGAAGCATCACGAACCGCAGTAGCAAAGGGCTTTGTACGTATCACTAAATTAAATAAAAAAATCCTTTCAATGGACGTGTCTAACCCTTTCACGGTGTATAAAAAGACCAATTTTATATTCGACCCCGGTGTCTCATTTCAATAAAGTGTAATAAAAAAAAAGATAAAACTTTTTTACCCACGATTCTTTGGGGTCATATTTTTTATAGGGTTGAATCCTTAATTTGCAACAAGGTGCATCACAGGCAAAACAGGGGATGCTTATGTGGAGATTTAAATGAGTTGTATGGAATATTTGAAAGGGTTGCTAGTTACCGGTTATTTTTTCCCATCACTCTACAAAAGATGTTAGTCTTACTTGACATTGATGTGTCAGATTGTATTGATTATCCATTGAATATAATCGATCTCTAACAAGTATTCAAATAGGTATAGATGAATTTTTGAAGTAAGTAGCAAACAAAGAAAATATATATTTTTGTATTTATTTCATACTTTAACATTTTATTCTAATGAAATCTATATGAGAATCTCCTGATGGTGCTCGATGGTTGCCTGCATCTGTCTGAAAGATAAATAAAAAAGACATTTAAAATAAATGAAGATTTTTGCAAGTGGCTTTAAGTGTCAGATAATTTTATTTCATTTCAGTCTGAGATTTATTCAAGTTAAGATATTTTGTTTGGTAAGTTGGATTAACTTTATGGTAGTACTTATGATTTATGAGATTGCTTTTCAATTAAATCGTTATTTTATATTAACGATAAGTAAAATAAGACTTCTTTTGATTAACGATCTTTAGTAGTAAGTAGTGATTATCTCGACACGACCAGTGATAGTTTAGGCGCAGGACTGACGCTTTACTTGCTCTGCCTCGACGCGGGGGTGATATACCCCCAAATTCGCAACCCCAAGCTGCTCAATAGGCTTTCTAAATAGAAAGACTCAATATCTAAGCTTGGCCCGACCTGGGACTCGAACCAAGGACCTCCGGATGAGCGACCGTACATGCTAGCCGCTACACCAACTAAGCAGTTAACGCCTAATTGATGGTAATAATAAGATACAGTAGAAAATAATATTATAACTAATTCTACTTAACTGTATTATGTTTTCTTAAATTTCAAGCGGAAAATAAAAAGAGTGAATATTTTTTTTTTTTTTTTTTTTTTTTATTCTTATTTTTTTAAAGGGTTTGATCATAAAGACCATGCCACCCTTATAGGAGCTACAAAACATATCTTATCTATTCTACTTCCTTAAATTGTACAATTTTATACAGCATCCTTGCTTGACTCGAAAGAGGTGAAGCAAGAATGCTGTTGCAAATACCAACATCCATTTTATTTAATTGAAATTTTTCAAATAACCATCTTCTGCTTGCCTCATTCCGAACACACTCCATCAAAATATGATATGTATCCTCTACAATCCCACACTCAGTACAATCTGTCGAATTTGACTTGCCCATTAAAAAGGTAAAATATTTCAATGGAAGGTGACCAGAACGAAGTCTTAAACTTGTTACAGTGTCATATCTACTCATATCGGCCTGATTAATCCATGAGCATCGTCCTATGGTAGGTTGAATGGTCTTATACCAAATACTTTTGTGTAACGATTTTTCATTAAAATATTCTTTCCACATTTCTAGACACTGTATTTTTATTAAAAATAAAACATCTGACCAATATGGTAAATATGTGCACGGAATTCCTTCTGTTATAGCTTCTCTTGCAAATTTATCAACCACTTCATTATTTTTCAGACCGATATAGAGTGAATATTAGAGTACATTTGTGTAAAGCACCGAATACAAATAGATAAATCTACATTGATGGCTATCACTAGCCAGCTAAAAATAACCAGGCCATGCAAATCAATGCGTTTGCAAGTCAAGGGATGCTTAATGACATGAGCGACCCTAATACCATCCGTCCCAGTTATCTTACCCCCATGTAGCAAGCATATATGTAAATGTTGACGTAACAAGATGTTTTCAGAAGAAAATACGATTTATGTAACGCATTAAGTTTACTTTTAATTTGACACACTTAACTTTTACATTTTAAATAGATTTTTTCTCTTTTCAAACTATCAGATTACTATTCACCCGATAACTCGTATATGTTGTTTTTAGAGTTCCGTACCTCAAAAGGAAAAAATGGATTCCTTATATTCCGATTCAGATTCCTTTGTTGCCCGTCCGTCTGTCTGTCAAGACCCATTTTATCAGGAACCCACCACGCGTTCCTGAAATTTGTATCAAACACTCAGGTCTACTGTCCCTTGTTTTTTAACTAGCGATTTTACCTAGCTTCGCACGGTTCGTATCAACTTAGAAATGTATGTTACCGGTAGTCTCAGTAATTTTTCAACACTGCTATCAAGTCTTGCGAGTAACGAAACTATTGAGACCTAAGCCAAATAATTATTCATTATTATAATTATTCATTATTCAAAAATCTACTAAACCATCACTATTTCTCATTTCATTTATGTGGCAGCACTGTAGTCAAATATCAGTCAGTATTTGTGTAAAAAATCTCGTAATTTTTTTATTATTAATTTTGCTTGAATTTGAGTTTTTCACGGTATGATTAAAAATAACCTTGTATCAACTGCCTAACGGCGACCTTATGAGTATGAAACCTATTTTCGAAGTAGTCTCGAAAGTCTCGTTTTTCACGGGAATTTAAACTAGATATTTTTCTGTGCTAATATAATGATTCAATATATAAATACATCCATCTATCCTAACTTTCCCTCTTGTATATAAGATTGTGGAATAGATTATATTCAAATGTACTTATATAAATTACGTATTTATATACCTAGGTACCTTAGCTAAAAGTATACATAATACATGTGCAAATGAATTAGGTACATTTACTATACCTACATTTTGTAATACATAACATTTTATTAAAATTTTCATTGGTACTCGTGAGTTCTGAGCTTTAATTTGATCTTGTAAAGTTGTTCAAATAACACATATATTAGACAAAGCTCTTCGCTTCGCTCCGCAACACAGATCCCTGTGTATTTTTGCTCATATCACAACTAAGAGCGTGTCGTAGTGCAGAGTATCACTCGCAGGGTAAATATAAACAGTGGTGTTTGCAATCAGTCGGTAATCACGGATCGCGTGGTCGTACGCTAGGTACATGTAACCAGTAACGTCAGTAAAATAATTTGCTAAACAAAAAATGTTTGTTAGGTTTTACTGTGATCAAATTATTCTAAAATCATGAATATAAAAACACATCACACAATTTTAACTTTACTTGGTTAAGTTAAAAAATAAGTGAAATGACGTACGTATTCGTAATAACATGAAAAGAGAAATTGTTCAATACATCAAGTTGTTTCACTATATGTCTTACTTGAACCACTACTACAGCCACTATAGACAGCGATATTTAAATATTATCTATCTAATTTGCCTATGACGAGTAACCTTAAATCATAAAGAATTTGCCGAACTAAAGCGACGTTCAATAACTTTTACATATCGAGAACACGAAACTACTTGCAAGAATATACGACATAATGTCGTTAGTAAGACTTGAAAGCAAATATTCAAAATCACCTACATATTCTATATATAGATCGTCAATTTTCTCTGCAATCCGTACTTTAGATACCTGAGCACCATCACAAGCGGGCAATTTTAGAGCTCTGTCCTGTACAGGATTTCCCTTTGCGACGTGTGCCTTCAAACAGGAAAATGTTACCCCCTTACCAGCCTCCCTCCCTGCTTAGTTGACGAACAAAGACTGTGGTTCAATACGTAAGAGTTGGCGAGCTCTTCTAATTTATACGAATTTATATTAATTTTCCATCCATGTTTTACACTTATGAAAAAATTAATTGGCGACAAGCGTTGTACTATAGATATTGAATGTATTATTCTTTATTTTAGTTTTTGTTTTAATTGTAATGGGTATGAAGCTAGTAGTTATCCTGAAGAAAGTCTAAAACAAGAACAATTTAGAAAAAAAAACGCAAATAGAAGATCCAAAGAATTTTACTCGTATTTAGTTTTAACTGTGTTGCCCAGTAGAAACGGATCTTTTCAGGGGCGAATCATTCCCAACATGACAAAAACGGTTGTGAGAAAACATCCATGGCCGAGCGAACTAACTAACCTAACCTAACCTAACAAATTTTCGAAAGACGTGTGAAGTCCGCTAACCCTCACGTGGATACCCATGGTGGTCTATGGCCTGATCACTCTCGGCTTAAAGATACGCTTGTACCCAGCAGTGGAACGTTAAAAAGGGATCAAAGCAATGTTTTTGAATCCGAATGAAAATATTTTAATAGGTACACGAGATATAAGCAGGTATAAACTTGATGTTTGAGCCAAACGCCTAAATACGCGAACCCACCCTGCTTAGGCGACCAAACAGGGTGGCTATGTACTATCATGATATATAGTGCCCCTTAAACTTAAACGGATTACCTTTGATATATTACGTACATTTGCAATTCAATCTCGGATAGTTGATGTAGCGATTTGATTGGTTTTTCAGGTTTAATTTATTTACGATACACTGATCAAAAATTATATACATATGTGTATAATTAGGACAAACTTATAATATAGGAAGTCAATAAAGAAAAAGAAGATTGTAGGTTGTAATCTAGAGAAAAAATGTGTTAGATCTTACAGAAGACGGAACCTATTCATCATTTAATTGTTTACTTTACATTTTATTGAAAATTTGACTTTATTTGAACAGCAAAAATTCTGCGTAAATCATTCAGACGAACTTCTAGATCTCTATTGTCGTTCATAAACTTCGAAATGTTTAATTTCTTTAGACTGTTAAAATCGAATTTCTGAAAATTGTAACTTTATCATATAAGAAAGTAAATTAGTTGACATCATTTCATTAAGTATCATATTAATGGCTAATTTTAATATTGTAATTGATCTTAGAATTTCAGTAGGTTTCCTGGCTTCGCATTCTGGTTCTTACATTGTATGTACAGGGTAGATAGTGAGGGGTAGATGACAAAACGGAATTTCTTGTGCTATTATAGCCTACTGCTTTTAAGTTGTGTATATACCTATATACATATATCTTGATGTTAAGATGTATTCAAACTAAACAACACCTTCCAATCTTGAGCGCCATCGTTTTCATTACTGTTTCTACACCATTTCACTAACACAGGTGGGCCGTAATGGCGTCGCCCTCAAGTTTAGCTGAGAGCAAGCCACAACAGAGGGGTACGCATCACACGTCCTTTCATCACTTGCTAAGGAGCGAAGGGCATGCGTTACAGTGTGTGAAGAGAATTCTTTTGGATGCGGCTTTTAAAATGCCTTTTTAATTAATATTCTTTAAAGCAACTTAAAAAAGCAACTTTATATAACATGCATCTTGGCATATTACACATCGTAAGTGTGCGGATTTGAGCCCTGGGTCGGTTATTATGGTTTTCAGATACGAAATGCTCACAAGAAACCTAGATTTTAAATGTTCATTCGTGCGTCTGATCTATAGCCACTTGTGTGCAATGGTGGACCCATTGGAACGGAAGTAGTTGGGTAGTTTAGTATGATTTGTCCGTGTAAATAATCAAAATCGAATATTTCGACATTACGATATAAGATTTATTTTCTTGGACCGCTCATTTTTTTATTTAATAATATTATTACCAAACACCAACAATATTGCATAGTCAATCAGTTAGCTCATCAATAAAAAACTTTTTTTTGGAATAGCCTTCTCTATTTCACCTTCCTCATGGTTCCATGTTTCACTATACAAGGCGTGTAGGAGGGCGCGCGGGAGGCAGCGCGTGGACAGGCATTCGAAATGAAGAGTGCTCCAAACTAGTCTGTCTGTCCTCTCTCATCTATGAATATGGCGATGGACTTTCATATATTTTACATAAGTTTGTTCTAAAGAATATCATTTTATTATTATGAAGTATTTAACTCGCTTTAATATTAGGTATTATTAAGACAAATTAAATATATTTGTATAAAATATAAAATAATTTAAGCTTCAAATTAATCAACCTTTTTGGAATTATAACTAAAACTTTAATATGTTAAGGATAAAAAAAATAACTTAAACATACTTTTAAAAAGGAAAATTAATTTTCGTCTTAAAAAAATATATAACGTTCTCGTAATATTGTGTTGATAAGCCCAATTTTTATATGTAATAACAAAAATGCCTATATACAAAAGTCTCTTTCCATATTAACTAAACTAGAATAAAACAAGGGTAGTGCAGTCCTCATATCTCAGGATCGCAAGCCGTACCGCCTGACTTATGGCGGACAGCGTTTATATTGAAACCCCACCGAATTCTATCATCATTACAATATGGCACTGTATATATATGTACAAGAAGAAAACATATTAATATGTTCCATAAGTAAATAATGATTGATGAAATAAATATAATCAAGTTTTTCTGATGATGAGGTGGAGGAGTAGGTTAGCTTGGATAGTGAAAAGGGTATGTAAAAATGATTAATTTTATGGTCATTTATTTGATGTCCATTTATTACAATTGATAAATCGAGTTAAATGTATTTAAAAAAATAAGTTTGTTACGCTATGGTGCAGTAACGAAGTTATGTTCCTAGAAATAAGAATCTATTGTTGTACTAAATTTTTATAATCCACTCAGTTTCAATGACAATGAGTAACAAGCAATGCAAACACAAACAAAAAGCAAAACAAACTATCCATATTTTATTAAAGTAGGCTGATTATTATTACTATGTTTAATAATAAAAATATGTAAAGAACGAATCTATAACAAGTGTCTAAATACTTTTTAATTTTATGGTGAAATGTTTAAGTAAAAAGTTAGTAATTTGATATCTATTCTTCTGTAGAAAAGTATGTATTAGGATTATATTAAAATTACATTAATCATCAATATACTTGCTACTAAATTTGTACATAAATAAATAGTTAGATAAATTAATTAGGTACGTTCAGGTACGTCTTTGGTTTAATCCAGTGGTAGGCTAAAAGCATTTGTACAATTTTATTGTATTCGTCTTCAAATTGCTTTGTCACGGACGGTTGATTAGAGAGCGCCCCAACACATGGAACCCTTAAAGAGGTTACGTGCAACCCTTGTTTGCGTTTGATTACAGACTCAATATAAGGGATATTGTCTTAACCATTCTCCCAAACACCTTGAGGCTTTCACTGTTTGGTATTGAAATCTGCAAAATAAAGACAACAGGCCTCAATTTAATAAATGTTATGTAGGTGTAGCTTATCTTTGCTTCACTTTAGTTGTGTCTATAGATACCTAACAATAACCTATTTATTACTTAAGGTTATAATTAATATATGTTCTAGCGACACAACCATACCATGAATTTCTAAAAAAATGTACGTTTCAGTGATCATCACGTTCTTAGTTCTCAAACAGCCTAGGTGTTAAAAGTTTCTTAATCCTAAATATTTTCCTTAAAATCTATTGCGTACCACAAAGGATTCACACAAGTTCCAGTCATAAACAACAAACGCGGAGCTATTTACATTCAGGTACAGACAATTCGCGGTGTGTTGCCATAGCGACGGCAAGATGGCCGACGTCTGCGGTCCCAACTTCGCCTAGAGTTCCAAATTGTTCGGATATTTTAGAGCGGTGTATGTAGGATGCATAATTACATTATGTACGGCGAGCTATGTACGTTCGCACTAATTACTGGTAGCGTTAGCAGCGACATATTCAAAGCTGTAGATAAAAATCTTACTTTTACTACGAACCAAAATATAAATTAATCATAAACAAACGACACATGTAGAAGTATGTAAAAAATATTATTTCACACATTTAGCATTTAAAAAAACAATAAGCCTCTATATTTGAAAGAATCAGAAAAGATTAAAAGATTAATACTTCGTTGGTTAACGAGTATCTTGAGTCAGGTCTAAAGCAATGGGAGTTTCATTTAAAGAATTTCAGAAGGAACTGGAGTATCACATATTGGCTCAAATATCACATGCCTGAAGTTCCAGAGCACTCAAGGCCTACCAATTTTCCTAAATAATCATCATCTCAGTCTCTCAGTCTCAAATATATAGACCCATTTAACATTGATGGTCTGCTATTGCTGTATTATTATGTTAATTAAAGATAACATTAATAAGCTAAGCAATATCTTCAATTATACTTCAAATTTTGTATCTCTATCCATTTCACATAAGTTACCTGTCTTACATTTCTAAGAGATAATTGAAATAATTATCTACGATTAGACAGTTAGCTTAAATAGTTATAAAATATACCTAATACTTTGTTAGTGTCTTTGTTATTCAAGATGTCTCACACCATAACTTTTTGAGGGAACATTTACATTATTCAAACTATAAATGTTTATTAAATAAAATTAATTAAAAAAAGTACCCACTTGAAGTAATGTGTTACTTAATAAAATCGTATTTTACGTTTATGCTGTCTGTACCCACTCGCTAAAGGATTAGTTAAGGAGGATTTAATAAGAGTTCCTTAGATAAGTGTAGCGGAGCTTTATCTAATACTCTTCAATTTGAGCACCTCGAGTTAAGCATACGTGAGAACTTTGACCAAACTTTTCTATCTATTATATTGATTCTCGTTAAAGTTTAATTAGGTATAATATACATTAGAAACAATTTGCTTAAATTTTGGGGGTTATAAATTAAATTATTATTTCTTTTATATTTCATTACTTATCATATAAAATGTGTTAAAATGGTTAATAGGAAGAGAGGATCTGATAGCTAGTTAAGCCTCTGATTCTCAGATTGTGCATATATACAATGTACAAATATACATGAGTTAGTTAAATGTATTTTAGTAGTAGTACGCAGTATGTTAAAATTAAGCAAGACACATAATTCTTACAATTTTAGTAGAAACATATAACTTAGCAATTATTGTCACGAACAAAAACATGGCTTAGAATCTATTAAACCTATCTAAAAGTTTATTCCACACGCTTAAGCGGACTCGATTTTATTATGGCTTCTTAGTTGCATGCAAATTCGGTCCTCATAGTACAGAATCCTTAAAAGGATATGGTATTATGTACGTACCATATAACAATATTATGTAAGTATTAAGTCATATACTCCTTTTATAGTAAAATCAAGGTGACGCTCCAAGTACTCATAATCCACGACTCACGTATACATGTATTCAAGACTCCATAAAAAATCTCGTAAAACTTTTAGAGTTTTATTGTGGACTTGGACATACTGTTTGGTTTATATACTTTGTTATAAAGTTTACATATGTGTCTAGTTTCTGAGTGATTGTTTTTTATATAATAGCTGAAAAAATTATCTGAATATAGCCCTGTAATATAATTAAGTATTACTGAAGAAAATTTGGTCGGAAAAATTTAAAAAATATCGTCCTCGATCTGGTTGATTGATAGTTTCAGATACAAAAAGTCGTCAGAATCAATCAAGCGGTTTAGAAGGATGGGATTACGATTACTGTTTGTATCACTGTTAGTCATTTTTCTTATTTTTTTTTGGATAAATATATTTATGTATAAATGTTATTATTTTCATCATCATAAACTTTCTTTTATTTTCCTATATAAACTAAACCTTCAAACATTTTTTTCATAACTAATTCAATGTCAAACTCGTTTCTTATATGAATTGCTTACGTACGTAATACGTTACCAACGTGTATACATATATTATAATAAGATAAGGTTTAATCTCAAAATTGTTTCAAATTTAATTACAAAGCAATATGAAATTATCTTCGTATCATGTTAATCCATCAAGAACAGCGTCTAAAACTCAGAAAATTATGTTTAAGATTGGATATGTTGAGTTTCCTTAGACATGAGAGACAGCATGTATTACGGTATTTTACATAAAACAAAGGCCGGATATTACTACCCGGATTATCCGGTATCGACCGGTGTGTATGACAATGTGATGTACATTTAGTATGGGTAACCGACGGATATTATAAGGGCTTCGCTGAAAGAAGGATATTAAAAGGATTTGTGTTGAATGTTATAGGAAATTTATCACCCATGCGATGAAATATAAGACTTATATGTAAGTATTACTTTCTCATTAGCAGTGGTGGCCCAGTGGTAACGCGGTCGCCTGAATAACCAAGTGATCCGGGTTCAAATCCGGGTTTCGCATATTTGATATTTTCGTGTGCCAGTCATTTCTATCATGATTAGACCTAGCAAGAACCTAGCAAGTTTTCAACTAATGAGTTAATAGTTAGTAAATATTTTTATTTTAGAGGATATTTTCTTATTTTTAATTGAGTTTTATCAATACAATCGTATTTCAAGCTGAGTTGAAAACATATCATCAAGGAGGACTGTAGTGTGTAAAAATTAGAAAAATTGGGACTTTATAATTGATTAATGTTGTTACCGTTTCGATTATTTATTTTAAGCGTAAATTATTCGCGAAAATACTAAAGTCTTTAAGGCGTGGTAGCAAAACCGAAACGTATTTAATATAATCGACATAAACTTTACATAATATAATTAATAATACCAATTACGAAACAATTACAAAGCAACATACTATTAGCGCAAATCGTAATTCCCGGTAAACTACGGTAATAAAACTTGCGAAACCCTTACACAACTCGCAACACAATTACTTCTAAGCACATTCGGCCCCACAAAGGTTCGCCTAAACGCCGAATTTACCCACACTCCCACCCCCAAGGGAGGGCAACCCCCTTCGCCGGGCTCACGTCTATCCATTTGCCAGCTAGTTCCGAGCTAAATTAATTTCAAAGCTCCTTATGTTACGTGCCTTGCGGCTTTACTTTGCATGTGTGCGTTCTCAGCTCGTGTGTAGATCGCTTCTGAAGGCTTAACTGTGTACATATATATCAATATTAATAGAATATATGTATATCGGACAACGTCTTGTTAAGGGTTGAATTAGATGGTATAAATTAGTCTGAGTAATGAGCGTTCCATGTCTATGGGGTTTCGTAAGCCATCTGACGTCTGTTTCTGATAGTTTAGAATCAATTTATGTTTTAATCTAAAGTTATAATAATGTTTAGTATTTACTTAATTTACATTGTTTCTTTGCTAAAATGTTACAAGATCTTATACATAAGTAATTATATAATATCTATAATTCCTTGCAAGTCGTATATTTTATTATTTTTGAAAGAAAATTTATTTGAATAAGTACCTCAGTTTGTTTCCATAATCTTTGTGATATATTTTAAGATTTTTTACTTTAATTCCATGCTGAAAAGGTAAACGTTTGAAAGGTCCTTTACATTTTACATCTATTTCGGCCGAAATTAAGTATTTAGTCCCAAAAACTCTTGCATATTTTATGAAGCAGAGCAAAAAGCGATGTTTACCTCATCGTAAGTAATTCGTGACTTGCGAGCCTCCCAAATCTCCACATGCTTTCGCATAATAAACCTACAGCGATACAGAGCGGATATTACGTCGGCCTACGCGGATACATGTTTTATATTAGAAACTCACATCAAAGATGGAAATAGAAAATTTTACATCTTTGATTCGACGTTATAATAAAGAGAAAAATATTAAAACCGACAAAATTTATAAAGCATAATGACCATAACGACTTTTAACGGACTTTGAGTTCTAAACAATCTAGAATAAGTTAGTAGTTGTCAGAGGGTCATGTATTAATGTCAGGTTTGAATTCAATTAACATATCCTTGGTTGTCACAGGCCCTTTATATTCTAAATATCGCGATCAAAGAAATAAACGGAGATTAATTTGCGCCCCCCGAATACAATGAAACGTACTGTATAGAAAGGGTTACGTCAATGGAGGTTTAGTCTAAAACTCTGCATGTGACTCCGATCTATTGTTTTAAGCAATTGTGACCTTAAAACAATAGAATTAATTCAATGCAACGCTATTATTTTCAAATTGAAATTCCCCATTATTGGTCATTGTATTTGAAAATGTGAATAATTAACTAGTTCGAAATAGCAATGGGTATTTCCGAGACAACTTTTTTATTATTAAAAAGATGAGCATGTTGATACAAAACAAATAACACAATAGAACGCTATTACCAATATTAGAAAATTATTGGTTTTAAATTTACTTTTATCTGTATTATTTATTTGTGTTTATAAATACTTAATTCATATCAGTACATATAAATAAAATTGAGGTGTGTTTTTAAATTCAAATTAACAGCTTTTTACATAAAAAAATCGATTTCAAAAATGTTTGTCTGTCTGTCTGTTTGTTCCGACTAATCTCTGAAACGACTGTACCTATTTTGACAAGACTTTCACTCGTAGATAGCTAATTTTATAAGGAGTAACTTAAAATTATAAAAACCGTTTTCACGTTAACTTACGTCCAGTGAAGCGCTTTACTATATTTATATGTACTGCTAAATATAATCGTACGTGAAGCATAGAAAAGTCGTATAATATGTAATTTTAGCAACATTCATTTTAAATAAAAAGAAAAAAGCAACGAAATATAAATAAATACAATTTAGAATTGCGGCAATTTTTATTTCGCGGCAGCTGAATCGTGACATAGCTTCAAAAAGTCCAGCAGAGCGGAATATACAGTTCGTCAAATGTTAATCAGAGGTATTATACATTATGGTTCAAATATCAAAAGTATTGCTGCTATGAGATTTTTGCTCGCCAAATGAGAAAAATTCGCTGTTTTAATATACAGGGATAGAATAATGTTTTTCTTTATTCGTCATCGTATGTTTGTGAAGCGAGGATAATGGTTATTAGATTTCAAATTAAAATTTTAAGATGTAACTACGATTACATAATGACTTATTTACTATCCTTAGCGAATCAAATAGGCTAAATATTTTTATAATGGCTTGGGTAAGCAACAGGTATGATTCTTTTAATTAAAGCTATCATTAAAGTTATTTTTTTCATTGAAGCGTGTAATATTAAGTATTCTTTTCTCTGTGACATTAAAAACTTATACTTTTTATTATATAATATATTTTTCAATAATCACACTCTCAAGATATAGATATAAAAGATTAAACGATATAGAAACTCATAAGTTTCCATGCGGAATTAGAATTCGTAGTTAACACATACATCGTAGTGTCGCCGAGTTCGACACAAAGGATGATTGGAAACCATCGGGAAATAGGGCGACATATATCTGCGACAATTTATTATTCGAGTGCATTTGAAAATTCTATTTTCATCCTATTTTAATACAAGTTCAAATGTGTCTTGCGATATTCAAGAAAAAGGGATCTTTATCTATATATTTATATATATATAGACATACAAATATAATAAAATTCTAACTCATTCTAATCTTTACATTGAATATTTTTTCGAAAATCTTTTTGAAATAATTTTTATAAGAGATTCAGAGACTAAATCTATAGTTTTTTGATTTTTGTCTGTCAGTACTCAGTATGTGACTGCCTCACGAGAAAACCATTGGACAGACGTTGATTTAGTAAATATACAGCATACATTTCACTAAGGCAAAATAATCTAATTTCTCAAAAAGTATACTTATAAAACTGTAAAGTGTACATAGGGGTGAATCCAAGTTGAGTGAGGGTGAGTCTCTAGTATAGTATAGGAGGTAGTAAAAGAGTAGTACTCGTAGTAGTGGACTGTGGAGTATAAACGTACTTAAATTTACTAAACCTGAAGAAAATTAATACCTTTAATTAGCATTTAAGCATAGTTTTTTTTTAGGTAATATGCTTATACTGTTTTATTACAGTCAGATATAATATTAGAAATGACAATACGTAATCCATATGGCGACAAATATTTAAAAAGTAAAAGTATATTACATTAAAGTTATTAGGTACATCTGTAATAATGCCGAATAAAGAAAAAGGTAAGTATACGATGTCTCATAAAGTAGTACCGGTGGTTGGCTGCGAAACATAGCAGGATTTGCTAAGAAGATTTTCTTTAATCTCTATTCCTATGTGATATAAAGTTTATATTACAATGTTTTGTACAAAGTTTACACCACGAGATTAGTTTCTATCTTATTGTGGCAGAGATATATTGGTCGCTCGACACCCCTCCCGGAGGGTAGTGGACTATCTAAATAACTCTACTCTTCGTAGCATTTGAAGTATTTATTACTTACGACGGATATTACTTTATTTAGTTCTTAACGACTATTTTCTTTTGATTTCTTATATGAAAAACTATGTCTAGAAACAATAAACTTTAAAAAAATGATGACGACTTTTAGAACTAACTTACATGTAAGAGTGAAATCTGAATACTGTTTTAATTTGTATAGTACGCAAAAGAAACATAATGTGCCTACTCATACCTAGCTGTTTACATTGTATTATGTATACTTACGTGTTATAAATGTAACTGAGAAAGATCAATCAAGTCTTCTTGTTTGTGTCGTTGCGAGGAACATCGGTACAATGTGTTGTTCCAAATAGACATCACACCATATATTATTCGGGGCAAGTAAATGAAGCGGGAAATAGTTGGCATGGGGGCTGAAAGCTTTGAATGTATGGGAAGGAAATAAACTGTAAGAGTTATCGTAGAATTATTGCTTTTTGTAAAGTAAAATAAAACATAAATATTATTGTAATCAAAAATTTTAATTATTTTAAATCGCATACTAATTTTTAAATGTTTATTTTGTTGTAATATTAAGGTTACACGTTCCATAAGCGAGGACTTGAATGAAGTCTGCTGTAAAACTTTTCAAGAGGTTGTTCACGTGAAAGCCATTAATATTCTTCAGTATAAAAGTAGACGGTTTGCTTGTTTATACATGTAATCTACAGTTTTAATATTTTGTTTATAATAAATACTTACTGGGTTACTATTTAATTTAACATAATAAGATTATTTTTATGCAATACTCAAAATTAGGTATTAATAAAGTTGTGAATAATAAAATAATCAATGTCATTAAATTAATATTTTCTGGGCCTCTCAATAAAAAGCTCGACAAGACTTTTATTAAAGTGGTTACGTAGAACGTTTTATTTAAAGAGACCTAATTTAGAGTCTTTGATGTGAACCCGTATATCACATACAGGGCGAACGTCTGAAACACTCGTACAATATAGGTATATTCAGTTTAGAGGGCACATATTCAGTTTAGAGGGCACATAGCGTCCCGCCGAATGCTCTGAAAGTCACGTATGGCTGGTAGCCTCGCAATGTTATTATCCAACACTTACGCACAAACGTACGCACGACATATAACTGTATATTGGGCCTCACCGATGTGTGGGAGACTACAGATGTAGGTAGGTCGCCCGGGCATCAGGGCCTATACGACCCCGGCCGAAGGGACAAAGCGAAACGGGTTTGTCCCAAGGGAAATTCAATATTCGGGACTAAACCTTAACTCCCCTTAAGACACCCCGTCTGCCTCCCCCGGAATGCTTATATGGCCACGACGTGTATCGATTTTCTTGCCAAATGGAAGATTGGTGTCGAACCGATCTCGGCGGACGAATGAATGATGTATCGGCGTGGCGACTGAATATTTTACGTATGTGCACCTCAGGGTTTTGTGTTAAGCAACCGTGTCGATGGGAGTGTTTCTTAGGGGGCTATGAATGTTTTATATTGGTAATGCATCAGAGCTTGCTTTAGCTTTGAACTACGTCAATTACTTCGGAATGATGTTTCGGTTACTGATTAGATTGAAAGGTTTTAGTCATAGTCGTGCTCATAGAGCCTCTCGAAATGTATACGAAACCAATCCAATACTACCTATTAATTCTAACACACTTATACATTCATGAGAAATATAATACGTACATAATATGTATATAGATACCATTTTTTATGATTTGCTTTATAGAAAACCCAAAAGTATCACAAACAAAATAATAGAATACAAAAATATTATACAAAATAATGATACAAGATTAAATTAATTCAAAACATTAGATTCTTGAATAGTAAAAAATAAGTCTAGATTACGCGTAAAGTTCTACTTATATGACCTACTAAGTTATTCACGAGGCAGCCGCTACGAAATCTGCGCTTTAGTACATAACAAGTCATAAAGAGACGCCGTAAAAGGTATCGTAAAATAACGTAACTAAATTATTATGAATATTCACTTTAATATCGACCTTACGAGAATACACAGATCCACGAACACACGTATCATATATGATATAATATCATATACCTATGTTACAAGTATAATAAATTTCATTAACACATCACAATCTAGTTCCACGGTAAGCATTAGACTTGAGTTATGGATACCATAGTTTGTACACTACACATATAATGGGTAACTTTAAATCCATACGAATATATTTAAAGTTTTATATTTTATAAAACAATAGTAAAAAGAGAATAGTAGCTATAATGCATAATATTGTGTGAGCAAGAAATAGAATAGATATTCATACTTAATATTAATAATATATCATATTATATATCTCATATATCTTATATGATTTAAACCTATAGCATTACTAAATTCAAAACTCAAATCAAATTGAGCTGAAACAGGTTGACTATGTACACACACACGCATACGTAGGACATTAGTATTAGTGGGTTTCGGTCTTTCAAAGGCCCCTAAGATCGGGCGGTGTTGGGGTAAGATTGAGTGGGCGGGGGTGGGATCCAAGATGGCGGACCGTGCCGGCCATAAGGGTAAAACTGTATATTTATATGTATACACGTTGGTCAGACGTCTATTGATTTCGCGGTATTGGAATATTTTATTAGTTCAAAGAATTCATTCTTTATTCAATAATGTTGATGGCTTTGTTCTATTTTTATTTGTAGTTTATCTATATATTATCTGTATTGATTATGGTGTTAATCAACAACTTTTCGATTAGGAAATTTTCATAAATTGTTACTAATTAGGTAAATAACCGAGTCTTGCTATAAGAATAATAAGAAAGTTTTATTTTAAATGTTTAATGTAATCACTTCTTCAAGTTGAAACGGATGGACGGAATTAATGAAACGTTAGACGTTATATTGCCACATAAGTAATATAAGGCACTTAGGAAAGCACCTAAACGAAGCGAAAATAAAAATCCTTATATTAAAAAACAATTCGATAAGAAACTGTTCAAAAACCGAAGGATTTATTTACTTAAGAAGTTTGTTGCTCGTAAAAAACTTACGACGAAGACTTTTTCTGAACTTTCGCTGTACCTTACTTAGAGAAAGCAGCATCAATTATTATTTTTATAAATCTTCTTTTCATAATATGATAGTAGCTCATTTGTTGATTCATTTTATAATAAAATTCCTAAGCAATATATGGTACAGTTTTTTATATAATGTAAATATAATTACGTAATATAGTAAATTTTTCCTATACGAAAATAAATATGTATCTAGAATTAAATAACGATAACATTTCTATTGTACAAAAATATCACAATAATCTTAAACAACCACACAAACTGTCCGCCATATTCGGTATCCTAGCAACGCGATGTCCACGAACCCTTCGTAATTCACTGCCCTCGGAGGGACTGAGGGCATACGGATAAACTGTAAAACCACCCACCCCTTATAAACAGACGTTATTTATGACACTAAGAACCCTTGCCGATGGACTGGAATTTTCGAACCTCTACATACGTAGTAGGTATATGTTATAAGTTTTCTTAATATAATTGCAAATGCATATTTTATGATAGTTTAATAATAAGAATCACTTTAAAGATTGATCAATAGAGTTTCACGAGTTCATATCGAAACCCAAAAATAAAACAATAGGTACCTACTTAACTAAAATAGAAAGAAAATAATATAACCCAAAAATGTGTCTTAATACTTGTATCTGCGAGGTTTCCTTTTAAAAGTTAGCAAAGTATCAAGTTTCTACGCCCGGAGTTCCGCTGCGCTTTCCATACGCGCGGTCAAGCGGATTTTTCACACAGAGTAATGTTTACACTTGTTATTGCAAATATTTTTTGCAATAATTTTATTTAATCATAAAATTTTATAAAGTCATTATTTTGTTCTTTAAAAGTGTATTGTCGACTATGAACTTTATGTATAGTAACGTTAAATGTTAATTAAAAGCATATTTAATATTATCTTATTGAGAAAGATGGGCATTAATATTTAAACAAGATTAGCGTTGTAATTTATTTACATTAGTATTGTTCATAAAGCTATTTTGTTCAGAACTTAAACATTTAGTAAACAAATATATGCCAAGCCAATTCCCACGTTAAGTTTAAGTTCAATTTATATAACAAAGTAGTCATAGTACAAGTCTTGAATAGCACGATTAATTTAGATTGATTAAGAACTGTTCAAGATGAAAGCAAACTCTAACAAAGGAAAACCAACAAATACGTCGGACAATTTTAGAAGGCAACTTGCTCTGTGGTAGTTGACAATGTAGGTGGAGGCGTGCGGTCTGTGGGGCGGAGAGGGAGGGGGTAGTGACACAGGCTACCGGTCACCACCGCTCGTATTGATTTGTTGTATCGCTCGTCCTGCAAACACTGTCCCTTTCGCGCCTACTCTATCCACTATAACCCTATTTCACTCACACGTGTCCCTCCACACGGCCACATATGGCGTATGTGAGGCTTTCTGCGTCTGTGTTACACTATGTGTTCGGGCGTGTGTGCGTGGGGGTCCGAAGATTATGTACGCAGCATTTTCGTGACGTTTTCCAACTACAGACACAGGTGATGTGTATAAGGTCGACGCTTGACTCTTTTGTAGCCTTCGTTTTATGAACCCTTTGTCGCTGTTTTTTTTTCTTATGTTCTTGTATGCGAGCTCCATTAACGAGAGCTGGCTTTACCTTTGAGTATTCTACTTGGTTTAATAAAATATTACTTTCATTTTAATTTTCAGTGTTAATTTTAATTGATAAAAGAATTTTACATTGGAAATTCAGTTTTGCCTTGTGGCACTTTTGTTTTTTTTTTAAGATGAATGTTTATCTAAAATGTATATTATAATAGTATAATATTAATTCTATAAAATTTAATATGTACTTGAGTATTCCTGCTACTTTGAAATGTTCGATCAACAAGTATATTTCAATATTCTAATACAAAATTGTTAATAGTTTAAATTATAACTTAAAAACATTAATTTAAAAACAATACATATACCTATCTATTAAAAGTTGCTTCAATATAAAATATGTAGGTACAATATACCTACGTAGCTATAAGGAAGCAGTTTATTCCCAAACCTCCATCGCTATATATCACACAAAAGGGATTGTTTCGGTCCGCTTTTTATATAACTAGTGTTAAAGTAAACACGGAGAGGGAAAGTTTCCTCATTTTTCATCCGGAGGGCACCTCGGGAGGGCCGCAATACGAATTTCCGACAAAATAATAGCGTTTGCGTTTCATTTCGGAACTTCGATCATCATATATGTATACATTTGTAATATTTTTGATTGATATTGCAGCACGAAGTTTGAGTTTTTGTTGTATTAGATAAAAATACAATGTTACGATTCATTTATACATAAAATATTAAATTTCATTTATTTGTATAAAATATTAATGTAGGTACTTACGAAATAACCTTATCAATTATTAAGTCACCCTAACCTGATCAAGACACGCGCTATACAAAATCACAAATTACACGTAAAATTTACTGCCCTTTAACCGGTTATTTAAACCAAGCTGCGAAAATATTAAAAAGTTTGTACATAAGTATACACGCGAGGGGTCATCGGCCAATCGTCCCCCTCTGACCAGCGGCGACCCAACGCGCGCCGGTCAGCGGAATAATGAAATTCAAAAAAGGAACGAACAAGCCCGCCAATAAACAAACCGTATATCATTCGTTATTCAAATATATTTTAGTGAATGGTTGACCCGTGAGCCCACGCGACCATTTGATGGTTAAATATTTTCAGTGGGCAACCCGCGCTATCGATAATTTATGACGAATGAATTAGAAATGTGTGTTTTTAATTATTTATTTATATAAATGTCATGTTTTTATATTTTATCAGCAATAAAATATGGATTATAAATACAATTAAAACCACTATCATTATATTTATAACAAAAATTAAATCTGTTCATAATCTTATTAATCAGACTCGGAACTACACGGAAAATTAATAAATATTAATTCTTTGTAAGGCAGTTTGAACGCAGTTAAGAAATAAAAAAACCAGGATGGTTATTTAGCGTTCATTAAGTGATACCACCCTAATTGTAACGATCTCCTTTATTAATAAAATGACTTGTAATTAGGCGGGGGAGAAAAAGGCGGGAAAATTGTATTACTTTGCCTTTTAACACGACTTTAACGCAGTGTTTTCTTCCCTCACCCTCATAATTGTATTAATTGTTGTTTAAGGCGCTTTTGATTTATTTTTTTCTGTTAATAATAGATATTTCGTAAGTTACAAAGAGAATTTAAATGTTTAATATTCATATTGTAAGATGTTGGTAACAAATTCGTAGTAGACGAATAAAGCTATAGACGCCAATGAACAGGTAATCTCAGGTACTCTTTATTATAAATTAAAAATAATGTAACAAAAATATATGTAATTTAAATTTAAATCTTTTCATTTCGACTTATAACCAAAACAATATTTTCAATTTTGATATTACTTTCAGACGGTTAACTTTGTAAAACTACAGTGACAAAAGTGAAGGCAGAAACGAATTTATGATGTAGGGACGACATTCAAATTCGAACATGGGGCATAAATTCCGAATATTACCTATATTGAAATGGCTTGGATTGTAAAATTAAATTTTGCATGCAGAATGCCGTTGAGGGGACTCGTTTTATTTGGTAGGCGTATATAATTTTATTGCAAGGACCAATGGTTTTTGAAACATGTCAAGCATTCCTTTTTAAAAAATTTGTAAATTGAAATTTTCTTTCGGTAATTGAAAACAAATATTTTGGTTTATATTTTTATTAACATATTTATAAAGTTATCAAATAATACCAAGTACTTTGTTAATTTTACATAGTTTCAATCGTTTTATATATTAAAGATTTTAGAAACTTAGTGTTCCTACAACTCGAACACGTTTAAGTCCTCCTTCCAATAAGAGAGCTAGCTCGCGATAAAATTGCACAAAAGTCACGCTTCCACTAAAAATAATAACACATTATCTTGAAAGTCGGTCTCAAACGCCCTTACTTCTAACCCTCCAACAATAACTTTCCCCTCACATGGTCATAACGACTGAGATAAGGGTCTCGGAGGCCCCGGGTAAATCTCCCTCTCTCCCTCGCGGCCGGTATATACTGACTACGAATTTATGTACCGACGGACATTCATTGGATTCTGAGCGAGAGGACTTATTTACTTGATGCTAATCTATTAATGTATCTTGGACTTTAAGACTACCTATAAATATTTATAGTCGTTTCAGAGATAAAACAGAGTTCATGTACGAAATAAATACGTAGTAATATTAACACTGAAAATAATAAGTAAGAGTATATAAAATATCAAGTTATCGAATCCACGAAATGTAAATTTCAATGAAACTTTAAGCTAACAAACTTAAATTTATTTATTAAGTAAATATTACATTATTTTTAGATTTTTGACTATACAATTTTTTCATAGAGCATAAGAGCAAGTGTGTTTACAAAGGTTTTTGTGAACATTGCAATTCCTTAAGTTAACGAAATTACTGCTTTCGTCAGATAAAGGTAAGTTTGGCATTAAATTTTATACTTAATTACCTCTTAGTATCTATAGAACTAATGTGGAATACATACTTTATATCTTTGAAAAACATCTTAAAAAAAAGAGGAAAGAAAGAAAACTAAGAAGGATTGTCAGCTTTCAGAATTATGTAATATATTAAGTATATTATAAATAGTTTTACTAATTATTATATAAGAATATCTATAGTTTCTTAGGAATTTTTAATGCCTCAATAATGAATCCATTTTTATAGAAATTCAATAGTTTATTGACATGAATTTAAATTCTCTTTTTATTTGCAAAATTTTATGTGATTATTACCATAAGCAATATTTATATTATAATATTTTATTATTAAATATAATAATTTCTTACATAAATTTAAAAATTAATTAAGAAATAAGCCTCGATAGATAAAACAAAATGCATAAGGTACATAAGTATAATAAAAAAGAAACATTAGTTAGTATATTATATTCCTCACATGCCTCATAATACCACCGTAGCGTAAATAAAAACCATTAGTCCAAACAAAAATCACAGTTGACGTGCCCTCGGTAGAGCCTTAGATACCTTCCCTTGAGTTTAAGCTTAATGTTTTCTTTCTATTTCCCTCGTTCAACTTAGACGCTTTACCATATATTTGGGGCATACAAGTTCAGTTTCGTTGAAAATTTCTACTGAAATTCTAAACGCCCGTATAATTTTGTGAGTACTTAAAAATATTATTTAAATATGAAACATTACTTTGTCTTGAACTTATTTTGGAAATACATTGTCTATAGATATAATAATAGAAATGGAATGAAAGTTGTAGCGATTCAAGTTCAATTTAATACGAAATATTTAATTGAGCATTGAATTATTACAACCATGAATGTCATGAGTCTACTAACCTTCAGAAAGAAGAAGCCTTAGTCTCGACTTTAGCTGAAATTAATTAAGATCTTTAGTTAGAATTATATTTTTAGCCTTTTAATCAGACAATGGTACGCATTCTAAACTTAGGTATGCATTCTAAACTTAGGTATGTTTTTATTTCATGAATATTTCAATATGAGTAGATCTCTAAATATGTAGCGTTACGAAATTAAAAACAAAAACACACGAGCATTAGAAAGTACCTACATCATATACTCTATATGAAATTATATTCGAAAATTTATAATAAATCTAAGAAAAAATATAATAATCGAAAATACAATAATGTAAAAAGTTAGGAAGGCAAATATTTGAGAGACTAATTTTCTAAGAAATCCTTTTTCTTCGTCTTGATGAGTAGGGCCTATACCTTTTTTATTTTTATTCCATCCACTCTCTTATCTTTGGGGCGAGGGTGTGATCGATTTTCTATGCGAGGGCCATTGTAAAACTATGGTTATTGGATATTTGGGCTACGTCATCTTGGTAGGCATCTTGGTTTTGAAGGGGCGATTCCCAGAGACGATTAGGGTCGAGTTTGGGGTAAAACATTTATCATAAAATGTAACATTCACGGTAATACCCATGGAATATATTTGAAATCTTAATTTTACATTATAATAAGAGGTCATATGATGTAAAAATTAATTATTATTTATGGCAAAGCATAAGACATGAACTGACCTTAGATGAACATATAAACTATATAACATGAAATACAATAAGTTGTTTAATTGGATTATTTAATTTGTCTAAAATATGTATAATGTATATAATATGTGAAACATTTTATGAATTCAACAGCAACCTTTATAAACTTAAAATTAATTCTCTCACCGAACCTTGATATATATTATGAAATGGCTGTATACCTCTAAGTCTACTGAATAGGGGTGGATTTATGTTAACGGGAAGTGCCCCGGCGAAATGGCGTCCTAAGCCTTTAGATACGGTTTGTGTACATGTATGTAAATATATGGATGAAGCTCCTTGTTGTTTCATCGATCGGTTTATATATTATTTTCCAATCTGTTTTACTTGAAGCGTAAGGCCTTCATGAATGCGAATGTAGTTTAAATACACACGTCATGACTAACTACTTAGATATTACTTTGAGTAGAGTAAGAAACGTAACTAAAGATACTTTTTATGATGTAAATATTTTAGAAATTATATGTTATACTTTTTATAACATCAAAGGAAATTATTGATTGATTTTAATACACATTATTATTATAAACAAAGCAGTAGATAAACATATGAAGCGGCTATCGGCTAAGAATAGATACATGTTGTTAGGTTATACGATGCTTCTTTAAGTTTGCGAATATTCTAAAAAACTTACTTTTTGTTGATCTTTAAACTATAGTACTATGTGCTAGAATAACTGCATCATAATATTATTAAAATTAAAAAAAACCTCATTCTCGTAAACTCGTTTTGATATGTCAACTAAGTTATAAATCCTAAGGAGATATAACAGTAAGATGAAGATAATACAACAAACAATACGAAGAGTACATAATATATGAGTGTACCATTGCACTTGCACTTTAAAGTGCTATTGATCTTCACTTTTCCTTTAAAACTGTTCACTTAATTAGATTATAAAATGTCACTTGCACCTTAAAACTCATGTTTTCGAATCAAACATTTGTATCATACTAAAAGTTCTGCGTCCCAAACTTAATAAATGCAACATCGTGAATAGAAACTCAATAAAGAGTTAACCCCTTCGCTACCTCGGCGTATGCGCATGGAAATTAGATCAGTAGGTAGCGACGTTAGGGCAGCGCTTCCCAAATTTGCCGCTTTAAATTAATATAATAAAAATTTAATACATATATGTAAAAATCTTATATTCATATATATAGTAATATTCTGCTCGAGGTACTTTTATATAAGATTAATTTCAAAAATAAAATAAAGATAAATCTATGATTTTAAATGATGTAGATATTTCCTATGTAAATGGATATTTTTAACCATTTGGGCTATGGTAGTGTAAAAATATATTCTAAATTTATTTTTCTTTGCCTGTATTTTATTAATTTATCTAAAGTTACTGGGATAATTTTTTAGTAAAATTAGAGCGGCTTGCTAGTTTAGTAAATGAACTATACTTGTGTTACATCTACAGCATTACCAATTGAATGCTCTACAGACTACGATGATGAAATCCTATAGAAAACAAAATAAACCAATACGTTTCTCGAAATAGCTTCTGGTATGCCCAGGTAAAGAGAACAATTTGAGAACCGGAGGTGGAGATCGTATATCGCAATTGTTGTGTGTTTTTTGCGAGCGCTCATTAATTTGGAGTCGTAAGTTCAGACAATGGCCACCCTTCCTCGGCATCCTCTATTGTCCCACTATCACTGAATTTGTGTTTCCGGCAACATCTTTTTATTATGCAGATTACTTTATCAGCACGGGATTGAGATAGCGCCTCTAAGCTTCATTCGTATGCGTGTTATAAAAGCGGGTATTTTCAGAACGATATATACAAATATTATAATTTTTTTTAATATTTGATATCCTCACCCTCGCAAACAAAATAATAGTCACTAACTGCCAATCGACATGACCGATCATGCGTAACGCGAGATCAATGCAAAAACAGCAGACATAAATCTAACGAGGACTCTTACATCTGCATGTCACTGGAATAAATCAAATCACTATTGAATGCATCCGTAAAATATTTTTGAACTATTTTGAATGTACCTTGTCTCTGTGTCATAAAAAAAAACTATCCCTCGTAAGTTAACCCGTTCACTGACACGTATTCAGCCGTTATAAAAAAAGTTACACCCATATTTTGCACTTCCCGATATCCAATAATAGGGTCTATTTATGCATTCTCGATAAATGAAGAGTATTTTTTTACTTGCATTATAAATCAAAATGTATTATTTATCTTTACAGATTTCGAATCTGCATCCTATTGTTATTCGGGTTATGCGGTATGTCAAGGGTTTTGTCCCGTAAAGTTCGTTGTAACAGTATACGATATTATTATTAGCATTTTACATATTTAATGATCATTTTTAAATTTCAAGCTAGAATGCTATTTTATTTTTACGAGTACATTATTGAACGTACCAGTAATAACTTATAATTATTATATCGAAGCTTCCATTGACTACATATCAAATCAAATTTAATATTTTGGTATTAAATACTTGGTACATTTTATCTGTTGCTCAATCGCGAGATCAACCATTTTGAATATTTTGAGTAGGTATGGGGGATGTATTCGACCGTGGGGCAGTAATTATTTGATTGAAGTCAAGAGGTCGCATGCCGAGATAGCGGCCGGGTTGTATTGTACCTCGCATTCTGCTTACTCAAGTATTTTATTGTTTGAAATTTACTACGTGCCAGATTTGCACCTACAGTGTTCGAGGGTTAACCGTTAAGAGATATAAAATGCACATAAATAAAACTTTGATGAATTAGATTTAAAATTATGTATGTATTTGGAATAAATAATATAATATTATTATTAAAAAGAACAAAAGAAATATATTTTTTATAACTTATATAAAAAATGTAACCATTCATTTAAATTTCAAATTCAGCTTGCGTTTAAATGCATATTATTAAAAAAGCTACTATATATGAATAGGTATTCAAACATTCAATAATGCAAAGCAAGGTGACAGGAACAGAAAAAACGTCACTCACAGAAACCTAGTACCCTTTAATCCGTTCTATTATGCATATAATTATTATTTCCGATGTGATATCAAAGAAATAACAGTTCTTTTTGCATATGAGACTGACGGAAGTGTGAATAAAAAAATGTCACCCCCAGGTATAGAAAGGGTGACCGTAATGGTTTTTTATAAGGGCAAGGGTAATCCGAGATCGCATTAGACTTTTAGAAGATGAATATTATGCATGCATTCTCAGGAAGATTTAATCGACACGTTGCCTGAGGCATGTGTGAAGAGGCAACGTATTCGTACTTCCGCTGGTCGTTTTCGTGGGGCATTATATTTGAGTGTTAACGGAAAAAATATAAGTGGCAGTAATTGATTTTTTTCTCAATAAGTCAAAATGTGAAATGATTTATACTAGATATATAATTTATTTTTCATATTTTATATTATATATTTGTTCAAGAAGCATGTGCATTATGAGTTTAAATTTTTTAATTCTTTTAATCAGAAACAAGAACTATCAAATTTGAAAATTATATAAAAAATATACAACAATGCAATGTTCCATATATTATGTAAATAGTTAATATTTTGGTAGCTTACTTCCTACACAGGTGATTTTTTTACAAAATAAAAAAAACATTCACTTCTCATCCATTTAGGGTTATCTATTGTGTCCACGATGTTTGTTTGGTTTATTTTTTATGGGTCTTAGTTCAGGTAATCCCATGTCCTCTCGCGGCGTTCAATGGATTTTGACATATAAAAGGATTATTTTTTAATAGATAATTAATGATGCTGTGGTACAGTTATGTGTACTATAGTATTTTATATTTGAATGCAGATGAAATGTATTTGATTATTTATAATTATGTCTTTTGATCAGTTCAGTTTTTATAAAATATGAATGAATGTGCTTTAAGCAATTATTTTAATAATAATCTTTATAATTTACTATACAAATAAGCAGTGTAACATTTTTGTATATTCTTTATCATAATGTATTATTTTAATATAAACCAGCCATGTTTTCTACGATCACCCTTTCTTTTGATTCTAATTGATAGTAATAAAATTCGTAGAGGGGTTAAGGAAACTCGCAACAAAAACAAAAGACAGCTGAGAGTTCGTCGACCTACGGCAACGTGGCCGTAACTTTCATTCTTAAAGCGAACCAAGTTAGTAACCTACTTTTCATTAATAAGGCGAGCTAAAAAAATGCACGAAGAAAGTATCAAAGATTGAGCGGAGCGCGAACTTCGCTAACTGCCGCGTAAAATTTATATGGATAAGCCGTCTTATTTAACTGTATGTTATTCACGAACATCAAATTGGATAATATTTGTTTTCTTAATATAGAAATATATAAATATTGTCCATTTTTGAATGATTATTTTACTAATAAATAATTTAGTATAATTATAATTATAGCCTCTTTAAATTATAATATTAGTAATATCACGTGATAAAATTTATTGCGCCTACAAAATAATTATACCTACTTTAGATTACGCTAGAATATCAGAATGATGCTGATTATGTTTGTCAAAAAATATTTCATATAAATTATCAAATTTCTTTTAAATATTTTTTTCACATCGTCTTTAAGCTCTACACAATTTTTCCGAGTTCTCGCCAGACGCCGAGACGCTAAAAAAATAATTAAAACGAGCGGCGCGGGCGGCGCGGGCGAGAGTGAAAGCGCGCCGTCTGCCGCGTAATTAGTACAATGGAGTTTCCTGACTTTGAACTTTGAATAGTATTTTTTATTTTTAAATTCTCCTTGTCTTGGCACGATCTTCATTCAAGGCTTTATAAGTTGTAAATATGGTAATCATCCAAGTTTGCAAACTTCGCGCTCTTGACGTAAGCTTTTTTTACATTGGGCTACTTAGTAAGTATGATAGTGTGCTTAATATTAAAGTATGAAATTGCCGATTTGTAGTATTATGTTTTAAATGATTATGTGTAATTTGAGTGTTACATATTTTGTAAGTGTATTTTAAACTATAAATATTTCATTCAATATATTTTAAGTATTGACTTAAATAATGTTTTGGATTATTTTAGTGTATGTTATATAAATTCTGCTTTGACTTTACGACCACTTATGAATATCATGTTGCATTTTGTACCGTTATAATGAGGTAGTATTTCGGTCTAGTTTTAAAATTTCTTTGACTAATCGACACAAACCAATATTACAGTATCTTTTTTCCCAGTAGTTTTGTACAAGGACTTTAGAATTATCAATTATCTTTTTTAAATACTTCAAGAATCCTAAAAGTTCGTTGCTTTATTACATTAGTGAATTGAATGAATGAAAGCTCTTTTAATCATGAAACTCTATCTTGATTTCTTCTTCTTTCATTTTTGAGTTCAGTGTACCTCTTAGTAAAGGCCTCCTCTAATGTTTTCTGTCTTAAGCAACTCTTCTCCAGTTTTAAGTTCATCCTCTCATCTTTTGCGTTGACGAACTCTATTTCGCTTGCCATTTCTTGGGTACCATTCCGTTAGGATTTTGTTCCATTTGTCTTGAGGGCTTCGTAACATATCACCCGTCCATCTGTACTTAATTTGGTCTAAGTGAGGATTTCTGTCACTCCCGTCCTAGTGCTGTGTTCTTTTCTCTATCTAGTTTCTTGATTCCTGGCAAGCCCTCTGACAATTTTCTAGTATATGCCTGTGGTGTATCATTTTAATCATTTACAATGTCGGATAACTAAGTTCAGATTCTTGAGCTTTTTGGATGGTATTTCAGTTGAGGTCTTGTCTTTTTAAAAGCTGTTCGAGCCATCTCATCCAAACTATCCGCAACTACGCATCGGAGAGATTTTGTTTCTTATTCTATATAACTCTCTGACAATTTTCTACCATATTAGTATGGTGTATGGAGAAATTTAGAGCTTGATATTGAGCTCAGTCCCGGGATCTTTTGCTTTCAATATTTTTCCATCCATTTGCTGCATTTCTTCCGATTTTATTGGAACCACCAAAGATCACTTTATGAGATAATTTCTTCTAGATATATGTACCTACTGGGTCACTTATTCCAGCGGCTGGTTGTTAGTGTTCTGCCTTCCAGCTGGATTATTACAACATTTTTTATAATGCTTATTTTTAATAATATTAAAAATATTAAGAGCTTTTCCTCAGATTGATTGTAAATAAGAGAGAGAACTTAGCATGTTGTGTTTACTTTTAAATGATTTTAGATACCCTGTGCATGTAATATAAATACTTTTTGTTATACTAAGTATCTTATGTAAAATCGCTGGTAGACCTAATAAATAAAATAAAAAAATAAAAATAAATTATAAGTTAAGGGAAAACTGATAAATTAAATTTATTTTTGAAAAAAATGCCTATACAAATATAGCAGTAGGCCGCTTGAAATTTGTCAGTGCTTGTAACAATTTTTACTTTAAATAAAGTCTTTAGGGCTGAAGCTTTTTGAAGTTACAAGCACAAAATTTAAAGAGATATAAATAAATCTACCAAGCTAACTTCAACCAGTTACTTAATTCGTCACATTGTGTTATGAATTTATAAATCACTTTCCACACTTATACAATTTTTGATATTTTTTTCATCTTATCAGAACATTTTTGATTTTCCTTAAATAAATCACACCGTATACAGTATGGGCTAAAATTCAATAAAATTGAAGCTTACACTATTTTTTGTAATGTGCAATATCCAAAAAAAGTGACGACGTGAATTATTAAAGTAACTACCCTAAATCTGAATTTAATTACTCCAATCTACCTGCTTTACAATTAAAGTAGTATGTCGCAAGTGTAGACCTATAATATAACTTTATTAATATATTTTTTTGCATTACCAAATTATATTTTTTTTTATTTTGATCTAATGAAGAGTGATGTTTTGCAAGTACTCTTACAATATAATAGAGACTAAGCCTCGCTCCGCTCGGGCTCGACTCTACGTACCTTTTAAATATTAATATTAGGTACATTTCTCAGAGGTGAGATATTTCCCCGTACTAAAAAGTATCTTATATGTTTACCAGCATTCATCATACCTCATCAAAATCAGCCGTTTTCTCGTAAACGTAATCACAGACAAACAGACATACAGACAAAAATTCTAAAAAACTATAAATTCGGCCTCTGCATCAACAATTATGAATATTTAAAAAAGATATTTCAAAATAATATTTAATAGACAATTTTCCCAAAAAGTTAGAGTACCTCCCCAACACGAAAAGTGGGGGATATTTTTATTCTCGTGTATCATTTGTTGTTGGGTATCGTTTGATAGCTTTTTTCAAAAATGTCACAGTTCATTAAGCTTTAAAGTGTCAATGTCTCTCATTATTGCAGGATAGTTTAATTTAATATTTCGTATATTTTTTTAAATATGAGTGGAAATATTTAGGATTTATTTCAATAATATTAATCTTCTACTGTTTGTATATTATTATTATATTCTAGTTTTATAATAAGTTGATATCTTTATATTATATCTTATGTCTTATGTCGAATTTTGCTTTTAAATATATTTATAACAAACTTAAAAAGAAAACTATCAATGGTCTGCTTCGGCAGACCTGCTGTCAGGGCGTTGTGTTTAAATGCATAAGCGATCCTGTGACCACCCCATGAAGACTGGGATGGTACCGATGGGTTTTTACCTCTCTTAATCTCACATAACCATCTTATATGCGCAGATGGTATACCTATGTGCATTTCACACCGTTAAAAAAGGCTTTACAAGTTAACGAATAATTGTTGACCAACTTAACAAATGTACCTACTTACTGCGCTAAATGTTTAAAGTGTGAAAAATAAAAATAAAACTTTTTCTTATTCCTCATTATTATGACGAGTAACTACGGAACCCTATATTTCGCGTTAACCGGTAAGCATTGGTTATTTGGTGTATCAAAATAGTAGTATGTTAATAAAAAACTAGAAAGATGATTCATACATCGAGACTATATATAGATTATTGTGATATCTTCTTAAATCTTAAAAGGCAGAAGGAGTTGTATACAAATCTATATCATTAGATTATAAATGTTTGAATAGATAAAAAATATATGTATCCATACGAGTGCTTTAAATAATAAAAATTGGACTTCAAATGAAATTTCGATTAAATTAAAAATACCACAAGATATCTGAAGTAATAATAGAACTTGCGTCAAACAAAACTAATTTTCAAAAAGACGTGAAACCCTACACATATTTAATTTGCCGCCACTGATACGGCCCACATCGTGATTTTTCCTCTTTATTGAAAACTTGAAAATTAATTCCTCCATCTAATTTCCTCCACGTGAAATATGAGGTCGCGCACGCACACATGCGTGACGCAAATTTCGTTATGTCGACATAGGGTTGCCGAAACTACCCCTCCCCCCGCCGCATCAATCTTCACCCCCGCACCACCTACGTCTGTATAATACAATAATATATGTCTAACTTTCGGACCGGCCCTGTAGGTAGCTCTATCCTTATCGGCCGCGAGAGATAAACGTACGTTAGAGCGAGCCGGGCGTTAGGTGGGGGCGTCCTAAAGGGTGTAGGGTGTGTGTGGGGAGCTATTGAAATTGAAGCGGGGCTTAGGCGCGGATGACGCCTGGCTGTAGAATGGATGGAAATTTCCTCAATTTAGCGTTTTCGCCAACAAAGGACGTTGTTTAATTTTTGGTTTTTGTTGCCGTGTTCAGGTGTGCTCCGTTACTCATATCAAATCGTATGGGAAAATCTTTCGTAATCAATAATGTTTGATTTAATTGATAGAAAAGAAACTAAAATATATTTTTTTTACTAATATGATTTCTTATCTATTAGATTACTTAAAATACTATTTTATTTATTATCTACTAGTAAAAGGTAAAATGTTTTATCTCGCTTTAAAATAGAAATTAAGTACTCTTGCAACTAAGTTAATTATTAAACCTAAAACTAAGTTAATTATTAAACCTAAATATACAAACATCCTTTAATACATATTTAGCATAATCACTAAATGTTTGCCTAATAGTAACATTACAACAAACAAAGGCGCTACACGTTGTTACAGAAACTCTACAATCTGCGCCGTAATCCGAACACAATTAATTAGGCCGCGAACTTTTACTGCAGCGATTTATATTCCACGCCTGTCCTTATTTGTGCCGTATCTGCACACGCCTTTATCTCTGTTTAGAACTACGCCCAAACCGCAAACATTATACGAGCGTATAAAGTTTATAGTGCCTTGTTGGGGCTGAATGTACTGAGGACTGTCTTTTTCTTTATATATTACTACTAAGAAAAGAATTTACGTTTATGGGCATATAAAACAAGTAAAAGGTTAAATGACGGTATTATGCTAATACTTACTAGAACTTACCTTTTTTATAATAATTATCATATAATATGGTTAATACTTCACAAAAGGTATGTTTTATAACATTTCCTTTATCAAGTACCTAGGTAGGTACATTTACTATTATTTTATATAGATCACTACTTATTATACTTATATGTATTACATATGTATATTGATATTATGTATTGGGCCATGACTATAAAATGTAAAGTACAAAAGAATATTTTTATCACGGAACTTCGACTATAACACGCACGCAGTTCAAAAAGATAGCGTTCACAATAACCGTATAACGTCCATGCGTATATACTGTTATTCAAACCTGTATACGCCTTATCTTTCCCGGCAGGCACATTTTAAGCCCCCAGGGGTAACTTGAAATAGGAATAGTCGCATTAGGCCTTAAAATTACAGGCGACCGTCACAGGCTAACGTGGTAAAACGATTCAGCCACCTGGGGGGATAACCCTCTCTCTACTCGCAAACTCGAGGCTTTTAAGCCGATTATATAAATTCAAAAGCAACCATATTCCGTTTATGTAAAGTCATATTTTAAATGGCTGTTTAATCTCGGACTTGAAGCTATGTCTAAATGTTAGCGTTTGACCCCACTTCGTATTTCGGGTCCGTGTGGCGAGAGGGGGCTGTTTTAGTCATCAATAACGTAAGTAGGTTAGCCTTACAGGAGATATGCTATCAGTCGATTTTTCTTACAAACTTTTATTTAACGTATATTTATTCACTTGAAAATTGGTTACATCTTAAATAGATATCTCTTTATAATTTGGAACTACGTTATAAGTAGTTTAACTATATTCTTTCTAAATTTTATTTTATTTCATACTACTAGGTAATAAGTACTTATTAAATTAATTTTTTTCAATTCTCCATTTTTTTCCTATAAACCACATCTTTTTAGTACTACCTATACTTTATCAGAAGCATATAACCAAAGAGCTCGCTTTTATATTTTTCCATTACATAACACATCGTCACAAAGACGTATCGCGTCTGCACTAGCAATTTCTAAACATAGTAACAATTTCTTTAGGCTTATCCCCATTACGATGGGACGTCACGACAATCCCGTGGGACGCGGCTTATCAATCACCGTTGATGGAAAGCCGCTAGACCGTGGGGACTCACTTCGAGATACAGCGCCTATCGCTTTGTCGAACGGTTTTTGAATAGCGATGTTTATTGGAAATGCTCCGATTATTTCTTTGGTTGTATTAGACGTACTTGACTTTACGTTTTATTCAGATTTTAATTGGATTTCATTTCTAAGTGGTCGTTGCTGCTGTTGAGCAAATCGTTGTTTTGTTATTTTTGTAAAATTAAAACGAGATTCAAAATAGCCTGGCTAGGTCATTAAAATTTCAAGTTCTCTGCACACGTTTTGTTTATTTTCCTATAAGAATTTCAGTTAGAAAGCAACAATGTTTACGTCAAAAATTCATATAAGAAATTTTTAAAATCCGTTAACAATTTAACCTAAATATTTTTATATAAGTTTTAATGTTATGGTTTTAAATAATTAATTAATTTAGCAAAAAGTAAATAATATAGTATAATTCCACTTTGCACCTTGACTTTCAAAAGACATTAAATTCCTTCAGTCTATATTAGTGTAATTTTAATGAATAATTCATATCGTATTCATTCTAATACATAATTTACGTAAATAAGCTTGTAATATATTGTATTATATTTTTCTGTGAGATTCAACGCTTTACCCAAATCAGAGGACCCGGTTGAAACCAATACATGAGCGAACTTAGCGGTAATCCGGCTTATCTGCGCCGGATACGCCAGTTATCGTTAGATATCCGGGGGTTTAACTATGCAAATTTTACATTTGAAAATGCAAATTTACTATATTATTAATTTATAAATTATCTTCATTGATGTACATACTTGTATTTGAGAATTAAACTAACTTACTATGTCATGTTTGATTTCTAATTATATACACGAGAGTCTTGAACAAAGATAAAAACGTTTTACATGCAGCAAACGCCAGACCGATGCTGTCTATCACACTTTTTAGCTACATTTTTATTAAAGTATAACTTTTGCTTTACTCTTAAAATAAATAGTTTTCTACTAATATTCCTTTTTTAAATAGGTAACTTCTTTAGCCGTTCCTCCACGCCGTCTTTATTGAACTGTCATTGCCTTTTTTGGTTCAGAATCCAGTAAACAATATTTTTTGAATCACCAGAATGATTTTTCTATATTTATAAAATATATAAGAAACGAAACATTAGTCTGTGATTTCTAGATATTTACTACTTATTACCAATATATCTTCAATATCGATGCCATAGCCTAGCGGAATCATTCAAATGTTCGTCAAACATGAATAGTTTCATACTGAAATTTACAAAATCCATGTTTAGGCAAAATAAGTGGAAACAGCACCTGAATTAATAAACAGATATTTCACTTTGTACTAAGAGTTGCTTTGCTTCGTCTATGCGACAAATATGAGAGGGATTCCGAGGTACCGACTAAAGAATTTAGCCAAAAAAGAAACCATAGTGCAAAGCAGGCTCGGTACTCACTACTTATATTACGAATATAATTTTCTAAAGAACGAGGCCAAATACACGATTTTTTAAAAGTTCAAAATTCATCGCTCAAATGTAGAGTAATTTCGTCTACCTCTAAAAATATCTTTTAAGAACAATTAATAAACGTGGGTTAGAATTGAGATTCAAATCGAAAAGAAGAAATAATTTTTACCAATTCTTAATATCATAGACTTTTTTCACTAACTAACTCAATAAAAAAATACATGGAAATATTAAAGATGTGATAACGTTTAAAATTAATTTTAATTAGGCTCTACCACTGTAATAAAAAGAACAAATAAATATTTTTTAAGATTTAAAGCATAAAAAATCTATTAAAATAATTATTATAAATATAATTACTTTACCGAATTTCTGTTCAAACATTACTGTAATAATAATAATGTTCTTGGAATAACATGTTACTAGTTTTTCTATGCAAATGAAATTCCTCGCGTAACCACGTCAAAGGCAGTGTTTTGCCCCGCCTCCCCGTAATTAGACCGCGGGCGTACGAAGTTCCTTCATCAAGATACGCGTTAGTTTGGTCTTAGTTTAATGTATGCACATTATCTAAGCAACTTCTCGTCTATTTCAACCACCCCCACCCGCTTATATACTCACTTATGTATTTGGAATCGGTAATTTGCTACATATGCGGTAAATGTATATATACTATTTCAGATAAATGTATAATATGTAGGTGTACCTTAGAAATTAACATTTGCTGAGCTTGTACGAATTTATTATGTAACTATTAAAACTATAATGATGAAGGTTTACTAAAACAAGTTAATTTATAATAGGTTGTAGACATTATTTATTTTTACAGTATGTTCTTACAAAAACAACTGAGGTACGACAGTACGTTAGTAAAAATATAAAAAAAAACTTTTTTATTTGGTGATCGATTCGTTTCTACGTTTGTTTAGCAGACAAATTAACAAAATTTGTGCTGGGTTAAACAATATCAGAGATTCTTTTAATTGAATACCTACTTGTGACTCACACGAATGTACGATATTTTCGTAATACTTATCTTCATGTTTTGTAGCCTTTCTAGAAAAATATATAAAAAAGCAGGGGCTAGTAGCAATATAATCATCTTGATAAACCGATTCTTACTGGAGTATTATTGATTTAGCAACAAAAATATTAACAGCCTTATAAATAAAAAATACACATTAGGTATACATACAATTAAAGAATTTGAAAGAAGTTAGGTAATTTCAGTAACAACGCCATTGCACTAATTTTACTGCAATACGTCGAGTTACAACTTCAATTTGCGAAATTGTTCTCAACTTCTGAAATAATCCGTTCTATCTCGAGTTCGGAACACACGCGTAACTTTAATGTCTTCTAGCCATCGCTTTTCACTTAGTCTAGTCGATCGCTTTATAAGGAAGTTTCGAAATTTAATCACGAAATATGTACTATATGTTACGGTTTATGTTTTCTTAGAAAGTTACGTCCAGAAGCGGATGAATAAAAATTATTTTATTATATTAGTTTCTATCTCCACATTTATGTATAATAAAAAAAAACAAATATGTCCCCTCAATATATTTATTGCCTTTAAAGTCAGTATTCCTTTTTCAGTTAAAAAGTAATTAAATACCTTTCAGCAGGATGTTGTACGTGTATACAATAACTGTCTTAATCTTTTTAATTTTTCCTATACTGTATGTAGGTACAGTCGTAAGCAATGACATGTATACATTGACAACTTTTCAAATATATGTAAACATCAATCGTTTCAAAAGAAAGTATACAAGCTTTGTGTCAAAATAAAGTATACGTATGTTGCTTCATATTTAAGTATACATTTTTATCAATTCATAGTAAATAACATAAAACGAATACTATTATATACAAGTTTTGTGTTATAACTATGTAGCCATTAGTCTAAGAACTAAGAATAAAGCATTAAATATTATTTTCGTATTTAAGAAAGTTTTCTAATACAAATACTGTGTCTCTTTCATTAAATACGTGAATTCTTTAAACTGGTCGTTAGAAGTTTAATTTATTTTTATATGTTAAGTGATTGAATCAATTCGACTAATTGCGACCTGATTCTCTAGGATGCGCCTTGGATTCACTTTAGGTAGAGCTCTCCTAAACAGCTTTACCCAGGGTATATGAGATATCTTCTGCAGCCAACAGCACAGACAGGATTTAAAATATTGTAACACCATGATTCGTAAACTTATTAATTAGATAATTAACAGTAAAATATGTTTTAAGATCTTAGGCTTCTTGCATCGGAAAATGAAGCATAATACTTTGCTTTTAAAAATGTATTATTATGTATTTAAATTTAAATATTATAATACACTTTTAAATCATACGTATAATACAAATATTATCGCGTAATAGACTATGTATATGTGTATGTGTAAGAGCGTTTGTAACACATTCACAACATTGGATGACAGTTTTAAACTTTTGACAATTCGAGGACAAGATCAGTTTATTTAAAATTTTAATGTGTAACAAAGCATTGAAAAGAATTCGAAATTATTAGAATTACAACTGACAATTCTCTATTTGTTTAGTTTGCGTTGTTATGAGAAACTTAGTTTTTCATGAATTCGCTCAATAATATTAAGTTGTCATAGCTCAATTGGCGTAGTTGTAGTATGCGTATAATATCCTTGCGACGCGGGTTCAAATCCCGCGCGTGGATATTTTTTTTAATTTTTGTTTCGTGCGTATCTTTTAATTTATGCATTATATACTGGATGGCGATTTAGGGACAAGGAGTGAGCCGTGATGAACGTGGCTCGTCATCATCATTGAGTATATGTTTTCCACATTTGTGAATTTATAAGAATATACAATAATACGTATAATTATAATAGAACAGTGAGTTAAAAAATCTATACATGAAATATTTTTTTTGTTTTTATAAAAAAAATACTGTAACGTATAGTGCATTGAATATAAATCCCAAAAAATATGTTTTAATTTTTTTGTCTGTTAGTATGTTTTCGTTTAACACAAAAAGTACTTGGCCGATTTTAACCAAATTGTTTAGTTACCTATAACATATTTCTCGGACCATGACTTAGGATACTTTTCATTACATAAAAGCATTTTAATTTACAGGAAAAAATAATAATTGGTTGTATTGAGTTTTCCTTGGATAGCTAGTGATTACACGGTAAGTTCATCTGTGTCTATTTTACGAGCCGAGTTTGAGCTTCTCGCCGGTTCTTCTCAGCAGAACAGCTTTCCGAGCCGGTGGTAGTTTACTCACAGACTTACAGACTGACTTTTAATTTTGATAATGTAAAAATGACGATTCAAAAGAGCTTGTTAAAGTCTATTTGAATAAAAAATATTTTGATTTGATTGATTTACGCTAATTTTTGAACGTAAACCTAATTTTTTTATAATTAATATTTACCACTAGCGAGCCCGGACCGCTGCGCGTAAGATAAAATAAATAAAACAGTTTTCATAATTAAAAGTAGCATAAGTTACTCCTTAAAACATTAGCTACGATATCTGAGGTCAAAATTCCCGTCAAAATCAGTGTAGCCGTTTCGAGGATTAGCCGAAACTAACAGACAGACAATTGATGTATGGATGTAAGTACCGTATATACTTTCTATGCATTGAGTCTTCTTCTTCTTGCCGAGTCGATGGCAATAGTTAAAGTAAGAAAGCCCAAAACCCCTTAAAAATAAAGATTAAAAAAAAAAAGAAGCCCAAAACTCGGCCACCATAATAATTGCATAAGCTCCTGTAAGATGCAGGTAACAGGACCAGGAGGTCATATAAGTAAGTGTAAGAGAGGTAAGAGAGGAAGAGTACAAGTCTGCACTCCAGGTCAATTCGCAAATCCCCACCTGGTTGAGTATACTTATCTATGATTTTTATCACACTATGATTAATTCATATTTTATTCAGAAAAATATTTAAAAAAATGTATCTTTTTAAAAATGTAAGAAACTAGCATTTCCCGCGACCCCGCCCGCGTTCTAAAGACTGGAAACAAAATACTTAGATTTCACACACCGTGTGACGTTTTATAGTCGGTTTGTAACGGTTAGTCGATATTTCTTACAAAATCATCATCAAAACCTGTCCTGAGGTTTTCTCGTGATGCAGTCACAGAAAGACAAAAATTTTAAAAACGATAGATTTGATTGTATGGATAATAATGTCTATCTATTTTAATTACATTTTTATCTATTTAAATTAGATTTAAAAAAAATATATATACAGATTTGACTCAGTTACAATTATTTTATTATATATGTTTATGATAGATAGTGAATTATTTGACTTTTCAAAATATGTCTTTGTATCGATGCGCAAAACGGCAACGTCGCGTCGCTTACGACGGTTGCCGTTCCGTCAAATAACATGTGGCCTAAATAATTTTATCTTGACACATTGTAATTTGTAGTAGCGCTGTGGTAACGCGCTTGCTTCGATATCCATGTGATGGGGGTTCAAGTCTGAGTTTGAGTTAAACGGGCTAAATACATATAAATTTATCTGCCAGTTACTTTATTGGGAAGTTTTATTATGAAACAGATAAAATATATCAGCAACCATTATCGCTAATCGACTACGAAACGCTTATTACCTACTAAGGTCAATATTTAGGATACCGTTTACTACAGGATAATCGTTTATTCTTACTGGATAATACAATAACTGGTTCTATGGACCACCCACATAAAAGCGTGGCGGAAATTTAAATGGGAATTGAATTATTATAAGTAATAGCATAATATTGTCATAAAATATGAACTAAAAAATGTTAATGGAAGAGACACACTATATATGCATTAGAAAACTTTGTTTCAAATACGAAAAATTATTTTATGCTTTTCGAGCGCAAACCTGTGCACTTTTTTGTGCACAGACTAATGGCTAACTACTTATATTACGAAAAGTATACAATAATATTCGTTTAATGTTATTTACTATGAATTGATAAAAATGTATACATAATTATGAAACATCTTACGTATACTTTATTTTGACACAAAGCTTGTATACTTTCTTTTGAAACGATTGATGTTTACATATATTTGAAAAGTTGTCAATGTATACATGTCATTGCTTACGACTGTACATTTTAAATAGAAATATACATAAGTTTTATATTATATTACAATTTATATACATATATTATAATATCATCAGTAGGTACCTTACATCATAGCCTACATATAAATAAAATTCAAGTGTTAGTTTTTAATTTCAAATTTTCACTAAACGCATATGAAAGTATATGCGGTACTTACATCAAAAATTCAATATTTAAGAATCTGTCTGTGTGTTTGTTACAGCTCTAAATGACTGGACCGATTTCGATAAGATGTTCACACCTTTACTTTATTAGAAAATTATAAAAACCGTTTAAATTATATTTACAAGGGAAGCGGAAGGGGTTTGCTAGTGTCACAGACAATTAAAATTGTCTGTGGCTAGTGTACAATAATTTTGTCTTTAATTCATACATTTGTTATACCAACATTATAATAATATAATTAAGGTATAACAGCTATATCTGATAATTACCATAAATAATTTCAGTAAACATGTACTTTAGTTTTTACATTTTATAAGAATTTTTACTAAGAAGCAACCACATCTTGCTCATTCTTCATGCTAGAGCTGCACATGGCATCGTTTTATTGTAAGAATGAAATGTGAACAGACCAGAATATCTATTGCGACGATATACCTGATATATTACGAGCACCTCTAGATAAAGTGAGACGAATTTTCATAATTTCATATTCTATTTAATATTTTAATAACGGCTACTGGGACCATTCTGATAAAAAATGAAGTTTTCTTACTTATTGATAAGTGTAAATTTATATATTTTTTTATAAATATTCCAAATATCTCCTTGCTCTATATGCAAGTGTTTTTTTTTTCTTATAGGAATATACGAAAGGAACCCATTCGTCTTTTTATTAAATGTTGTTTTAACTTTCTTAGGTATAGGTATACTTTTGTTTAACGTGCAATTTAAAGCAAATAGAATGATAGAGTTATTTTATTATTCTTCAAGTTCACCAACAAAATGAATATATTAAGTAAGTAGGTAAAACAAACTTGCTTTTTGAGCAAATTGTACAGGTTTGCTGTTTAAATCAGTAACGTAAGCATGTAAGGCATAGTATATAGATTTGTGTATACATAAGAAGTCCACGTTAGAATACATAATGTAACAGAAACAAAGCCTTTACATAATGCCTACTAAATCTAACCTCGAATGTGGTGTAAAATGTTAGCGACTAACGATTTGAAATAAAATTGTTATATGTTATTCGAATTATAATACAAAATATGTAATTATCATCTATCAAACATAATATTATGTACAATGTACATAAATCAGTTTATTTGTAATATAAAGAGTTAGTAGTGTAAATTAAAAACCCCATGTATAAGACCTCCGGAATATAAAATATTGCTATATGTATCTAACTACATAATACACCTAATTAAAGCTTACATATTATAAAGTCAGTAATTATTATTAAATAAAAACTGATATTATGAAAGCAATTGATAATAAGTCTAATAAGATGTAGTTAACTATACATACTGGAGAAATCGAATAAGATATTTGATTGAGCTACCTATCGATCGTTACGTTATATATATAGACTGTTTTAATAAGTAATTTGCTTTATAAAATCCAGTGAAATGAATTTTTAACTGAATAACTAAACCAATATAGACATTTTATTTTTCTATTAATCCTCAAATTGTTAAATAAATATATTTTCTAGTATTTATTTGCACCTTGTACCACTCTTCAGGGTGGAGTAGAGCAACAAAGGAGAAATTTCACTAGATCCATCCACCCACAAACAAACAGAGTTTCGCATTCCGTCCACTAAAGACAGGCTTCACATCAAATTGAACCTTCTGATCTCCTACATATGTCCTCATCTTACATACTTGCTATGTATAAATGTACTCAACGCCGCTAGCGATGTGTTCATATTGAATTTCGCTTCAGAAGCTCATGGAAAGCCCTTTGTAAATAGGGCAATAAACAAGGTATTAATAAATACGTTACTGTGTGTGTGAAGTCCTTTTAAACCAAGCACTGTGTTAAATTGAAAACCGTATTGTATAGTAAAACATACATAGGTAGAGTTAATTAATTAATTATTTTGTTACATAGCATATTTTAATTTATTGATGAAATATAGAATTTTTGACACATTACGTGTGACGTATGTTTTAATATTTCAGTTATTTCAAAATATGTTTGTAATAGTAAATATAATGAAGCATAATATAAAGTATTTTAATTACTTGCTAAAAATCTATCTTTTACCCACCAACATACTTTTTTAAAAGCCAGTTATCTTCTTCTTTCTTCTTCGTTCGGGTAAATTATCACTTAGTTACTGTTATAAAGGAATCTTGATTAGTGCACAATTAGCAAGATTATTAAGTATTGAAGACAGATCTTTTCTTGAATTCGGTCAAAAGCATGTTCAAAAAGTTAATCATTGAATATTTGATTATTTTCTTTTGTACATAAAACATTACAAATTATGTACATAAATACATAACTAAATATTCTAGCATATTACATAGCATAGAACTATGTATATAGTATATAATCGACATACACGTTCTACTTACGTAGAAGGATTATTTATCCGAGTGTTTGCCCCGGGGCCTGGCAGAGCTGAGCCCGGACAAACGTTTGCTTTACCAACTGGATATCAAATAGGAATGTAGCCGAAAGTAAACTATCGACATTTATCGATAATGGTATAGTGAAATGTATATAAAAATAATAGAAAAAAATATGTAGGTATATGCTATAATTATTAGGACATAATATGTTCAATTATTTTACGTGAAGTACAGTTTGTACAGCAAAAAAGGAATACTTAAAAAAATACCATAATTCTAATAATGTTGCTTTTATCTATAACAAAAATATCATTCTGGTGTTCACAATAAATTTCAAAAATAGATAATATAAATGCATAAGTACTACTAAAAATATACTTTATAATAAAATAAATTTCAATTAATCCTTTCATTAATTAATTCTATTTTTTCACGCCTAAAACAGGTTCAAAATATAAAAAGTTTTATCGATATAAAAATGTCAAATGGCGTAGTTGGTATGGTAACATCACTAGCATCAGTAAACCAGCGATGTCAGAATGAAACCGAATTTCCGAAATGTCTAATAAGTTGGATGTTAACTCTGTCAGCATCAGTATGTACTTGACATCGCCGATCTTGTTTGAAATCTCTCCCCCTCCTACTTAATTGTAGATTCGTAACTACTGTAACGGAATTATTTTGTTCCATTTAAATTAAATACAAATATTTATATACCTTCCTTCTAAAATATACAAGAAAATGTGATTATTTGTTTGTCTTTTTTTAAGTAGAGTTCCTTAAAAGGGGATTGTCTTCGAATACAAACATATTTTGCATAACTTTGATCGAAAAGTGATAGGCTTTCTAATATTTAAAACTTAAAAATAAATCTGTAGCTGTTTCTTAGGAAGGAAAATAAAGAGAGATTGACGTCCTAAGCTTATATAAGAACCTAAAATTAAACATAAATTATAAATATGGGTAATACTCGTGTTTCACATTATTTTAAATTTTTCTTGAATGTATTAGATAATATTTTTTGAGTTTTTATATGTGTATAGTCACTAGTTCAAAAAAATTTTGTAAGACATAAATTATCTCAAATAGTATAGTAATATACTCGTAGCTGTTTTGTCTGTGTTAGACATTCTAATTATCAAGGTCTCTTAAGTTTATATTATACTCGTAGTATCGATTGAGCGATCAAATTAAATTCATGCTATATCCACAGTTTGTATATTTCCTTTTATTAATTTTGGATTACTTATGTGGGGACATTATAACAACAGCGCCATCTAGTTCCGTGGTAAGCTACGAGGCTTGTGTTTCATATACCAGATAGTTGATATTATACATACTACAAAATATATAAATTTTAATATTAACATTGTATTTGTTAAATAACTTTTCAAGGCTGTTTCCTTTTGGAGATGTAATTTAATAAGTTCAAAGGAATTCTATTCTGTATCTGTTCTTGTTTACATCTTTACAATAAATTTCTCAGACCTCAGAAGCAATAAAATGAGTAGGGTATAATATTCGTAGAGCATTTCTTTATTCGCTTTTACTAATATTTTATATCGTTAAGATTAAAAAAAACATATAATTATTATACGATTAAAATAAAGTTTAATATTGAATTCATTACCAGATTAAAATCAAAAACGAAAACCAGTTGTAAAAAGAAATTATCTTAATCTTATTTGCAACTAGGAACGGAATGAGTTCAAACAAATTAATGGGCTAATTAGAGAAAAGAATCGAGAAGGCGCGCCCGCTTTCAATTGAGGCAGGTCCGGGACAATTTTTACGTCAGTTTTCAAGTCTTCTTCTAATTTGTTGGATTGTTGGAGATTGGCTACTTAAAAATATTGGTATTTTTTTTCTTGCTAGAATACTAAGGGACTTTATTCATGCATTGATTTTAATATAAATTTTATTTCTCGTCTTGGAAAAAATCATACGTTCAATAATTTTTAAATTTATGTACTTATGCTTTTTAAAATATTTGAAACATAATTGTTTTAATTTTTATGTATTAAAACTACAAAACATATTCAAGTAACAACATAGAGACTTAACGTATTTTAAGTTATACATAAAGACTCTCAACAGCCAAAACTCGTAAGGCACAGTCGCGTTTCCGCGAAGATTGGCGCTTGGAGCAATCATAATGAATATTTTATTTTATCATACCGCCCTCCCGCCGCGCGCCGTACTCCGCAGCCATGAACTTGACACCGAGCGAAAAATTAGTTCACAAGGCGAAAGTGAACTTTGTACAGAGTTTGCACTTTTTGAGCGAACCTAGCCGAGATAAAAGAACTTCGCGACTTGCCTTCACTTTCACAGCGTCTTACACCTCTTCAAACTCTTTTTACGGCTCACTGAACTATCTCAGACGCATCCGAGCTCCTTTCAGTTCCTGAATAAAATTATAGTTTAACATAAAAATATTGTTTCTCTACATTATTAGTTATTCGCTGCTAATTAAGCACTCTATGCCACAAAGTTGTTCGCCCCCGCAAAATCCCCAGTTCAAAAAACACGAGAGCTTCTGAATTAACATACTTTACTCAAAGCAACCAAACTAACCGCGTACGAGAGAAAAAAATCTAACGTATTTCACGCATTCACTCAGTGTATGAGGCTAATTAAAAAAGTACAGAGGTTGGTTCCGCGAGTGGGGTAGTTCCGCTACTCACCACTAGGTAGCGCTTTTCGCTTTGACAAGTTGCGTTTTATAGGCAGGGGCATGTTTTGTAGGGTTTCATTTTTTAATGAGGTCGTGTATTCTGGCTTGCACGGGGATTGCGGGCGGGCCGGCTTTGTGGATGCGGAGTTAGGCGCAAGACGGAAAAGTGTGCGTTCATGAAAGGCGCGTTTAGGTTGCTCTTCGTTTATTAATAGTGCCTTTGAAGAAGGCTAAAGCCCTTTGATATACCTATCCTGTACACACTGAGATTAATGTAAATGATTACTAAATCGTCTGATACCTAGAAATCTAATAAGATACCATTAATAAATGACGAAAGAAAAATTATAATACTAGGAATCTCGTATGAGTTTAAGTAAAGGCAATTTTTATTATTTTTATATTTTCACTATTATATACTTTCAATTTAAAAAGTTAGGTCTTAAATTATTAGGAATGTAAAACTTTTTGTCACTTACTTTTTTCTCGTATTTTCTAATAAAGTATAGAAGTATCATGATGATTTAAACATATCATGTTTCATCATCATCATTTATGAAGAATTCCTGTTTTTTTAAAACCAATCCGACCATACTAAAATATGTCCATTTAATTGGTTTAAAATTTGGTTAAAATAATATTAAAAAAAGTATAAACACCGATTTACATAATTTCTAATTAAATTACCCATTGATGCTCGGGGTGGCGATAAGCCGAATAAAAATTGACACCGTGGCTATTTTATAGCAAGTTAAAACCATAAAATTCAAAATTTTCGCAGCCATTTTAAGATTTACTGGCAAATAGCAGATATTAAGTGTATCTTTGAATAAAAATCGAATTAGACTTGACTGAGATAGACTACATATATTTATGAGATTTGTCTGAATTATATTTGAATCAATAAAGCAAAGTATTCTTCAAATTATAATAAGTAATTATTCGTAATAAAAATTTCCAACACTAAAAGAGGTCTAGATGGGATTAATATTATAAGTGCCATAGTTTGGATGGATGACTCAATCATGCCAGAATGCCTAAATGGACCTAGATAAATTTAGGTTTAGAGATAAATCATAATCTGGAATAGCATACAGGTCACTTTTAATTCCGAAAAAAATGCGCGGTGTCGTGGAAAACATTTGTTTTTGTTTTTCACTGAGAACGTACCCGAGAAAAGCGAGGGTGAGGCGCTAGTATAAAATAAACATAAGACTCCAATATTAAATCATCAATTAATGATTGTATGTTCTTGAATGTGACTGTTACAATAAGATTTTTTTTTAATTATTTTATTAGCCTATGCTTTTTCATTGGTGTAACTTTCTTCCATGTAAACCTACTAAAATTGTAAATGCATGTTTATTAGTAAGTATTGTTGGAGGTCGGTAATATATTCAATAAAAGAACTTAAATATGAACTGTGTTGGCTAAAATCTTACACTAAATACACGTAATTACCACATTTTATCGTCAAAAACTGTTGTGTTAAGTGCTGTTATAAAAGTTTATATTGGGTAGTTCAGTGAGTGAAACTAATAATAAGACAATTACCCTAAACTGATAATAACAAACATTTGCTACGGGCCGACCTATCGGATCGTCAAATTCGCTGCATGTCCTTAAGTGACTGGTGGCGTAACGGCCAAGACGCAGATTGCGCATTATTCGTTGGGGCCCGAGTTCGATCCGCACATCAAGCTGTTTTTATTCTTAAAAATTTTATCATCTAAAATTTGTGAAGAATGAAATTTCAATGTTGTAAAAGTACGATAGAGGGCGCCGCCGGTAGTGTCCTCGTATGCTTCAACTGCAAACATCACTATCATGTTCAATGTCTGTATCCAACCGATAAAAAATCAATTACACCTAATTTGAAGAAATGGGTATGTCCTGAATGCACAAATAAACAACCAAAGCCAATAAAAAACGACAATACTCCGATAAGAAGTTCCTCAAAATTAATGCAAAGCAACGATAACGTTACTATAAACCGCGGCGGCGGCGGATCCAATGCAGTGTTATCACCCGGATCACCTTCATCTAGGGAGGATACTCCACTATCGGCTGAACTGGTGCAAAGAATAATAGCCGACGAAAACGATAAGCTAAGAAATGACTTAAAAACTCTGGTTCACAACGCAATTTCGGAAGAGTTTAAATCTTTAAAAGTTGAAATTACAACCATCAAGGACTCCCTCAGTACGTTCAAGCAACAATTGAGTAACCTGTCAGAGCGTATCGAAAAAGTTGAGACGGATATAAAGCTTTGTGAGTCAGTGTCTTCTGATATATGTTATCTCAAATCCTCCTTTGCAAAAATAGAAATGGAAAAAGATAAAATTTTGTCCACAATGAACAATGATCCCTTGCCAACTACGTTGCAAAATACGCCGCATACCGTTTATGAAGATCTTGCCGCTGAGCTCCATGAACGTGCTCTGAGGTCAAAAAATATTGTCGTTGTAGGCATTCCGGAAGACACAAACTCGGATGTATTGAAAATGAAAGAACAAGACAAACAAAAACTTCTAAATATCCTGCATACTATAAGCCCCGATTGCCCTCAACCAATTAAAATATACCGTTTGGGAAAACAAATCTCTGGTAAAGCTAGACCCATAAAAGTTTGCTTTGAATCTGAGAGCACAGTTAAATATTTATTACGGAATAAGACAAAGATAAAGAATGAAAAGTTACGTGTATACTCAGATCAAACACTACAACAAAAACAGTATATGAGCGCCTTGCGTGAGCAGCTAGCAATACGCACGGATAAAGGAGAAACTAATTTAACAATCAAATATATTAAAGGCGTTCCGAAAATCATAACAGGGTCCGCAAAAAACTGAGAAAAACAAATCAACACAATAGTAACATAAGTAATTCACACCTAAACGATAATAATAATATTACTTACCAATTGGCAAATAATTACCAGAATATTGTTACAAGCTCTTCGTCCCTTAAATGTTTTTACGCAAATGTGCGAAGCTTACATACTTCAGGAAAGCTCGAAGAACTAACTTGCATTCTGAAATACATACCGGCCGATGTGCACATTGTGCTGCTAACAGAAACCTGGCTAACGTCAGAATATGAAGCACAATCAATACAAATACCCAACTATACGCATGTCTTTAACATCCGATCTGGTGGTACGGGAGGTGGTGTATCAATCTTTATACATAAAAAATTTACCTTTGACGTAACTGAATCGCTTTACAACGACAGAAATAACTACCTGTGGATCTATATTAACAAACTAGCTCTAAATATAGGATTGGTATATAGACCACCTGATACGAACGTAAATGACTTCTTGGATAGATTCTCAACATATCTCGAACAGCGAAAGCGATGTGTCGTCTTTGGTGATTTCAATATCAACCTGCTCTCTAATGACTCCCGAGCAATAGAGTATCAAAACTGTATAAGGGAATCAGGATACATTTTATTGAATAAAATTAATGTAGAACATTGTACGCGAGAGACGAACACAACTAAAACAATCATAGACCATATCTGCTCGAACGTGAAAGAACACCCATTTCAATTTTGTTTAATTGAATCTAGTATGTCGGATCATAAACAAATTTATTTTGAATTAAAAAAGCGTATAGTTGTGCCAAAGCCAAAAATACAATACGAAGCAGTTAACTATACAACTCTTTACTCTGATATGTCGCAAAAAAATTTCACTAACGAAAATCATGTTTTCTCTAATCTGGAACAATTCATTCAAGAAAATATAAAGACCAACAAAACACTTAAAACTAAAATTCAAAACTTACCAAAGGATGATTGGATAACACAAGAAGTGATTAATTGTATCAACATACGAAATAAAGCATGGGTAAAATTCAAAAAGAATCCCAAGGACGACAAATTAAAGGAGCTGTTCACAATTGAGCAGAATAAAGTTAACAAACTGATCAAACGACTAAGAAGACAATATTACCTCAATGCTTTTGAGAATTGCAGGAGGAAACCTAAGAAGATGTGGAACTTAATATCCAGCCTAAGCAACAACAAAGTAAAAAACTGCAATGTCCCATCTAAACTAGTAATTAATGACGATATTATTACGGACTGTACAGAAATATGTAATACGTTCAATAACTTTTTCTCAACGATTGGCTCTGTTTTGGTAAATTGTATTCCTACACATTATCACAACCCCAACACTTACCCTTTCACACAACAAAACACATCGACTACTCTTTTAAACAGATTCAAACCGTGTACATCGTTGGAGGTCTTGAAAATTATTAATAATTTGGACAGTAATTCAAGCTGTGGTATCGACCAAATAAATACTAAAACACTTAAATGTATAAAAGATTTAATAGTGGATGAATTAGTCGCTTGTATAAATAAGTGCTTAGATGAAGGATCTTTTCCTGACAGCCTAAAAATAGCTAAAGTTAGTCCCATTTATAAGTCTGACCTAAAAACTGACCCAAGTAACTATAGGCCTATATCAGTTTTACCAGTCCTCTCTAAAATATTTGAAAAGATACTTTACACGCGAATATATCAACATCTAAATGACATTGACTTTCTCTCTAAAAAACAATATGGATTTAGGCCGAAGTCAAATACTTTAGCAGCTACCATTGACTTAGTTAGTAATATAAAAAGTGCTATTGATAAAAAACAGGTGGCCGTAGGCATATTCATTGACATCAAAAAAGCATTTGACGCGGTGAGTCACCCACTTTTACTTAAGAAGCTTAGTTACCTTTTTAGTGACACAGCATATAATATTCTAAAGTCTTACTTAGATAATCGATATCAAATAGTCAAGATTGGCGACAGTAAAAGTACTATGGCTAAGATAACTCACGGTGTCCCGCAAGGATCCATACTAGGACCATTATTATTCTTGATTTACATTAATAGCATTAGTAAACTCGACCTAACTGGGGATATAATATTATATGCAGATGACACATGCCTTTTCTACTATGGAGAAAATATAAATGAAATTATGGCAAAATCTCAAAAAGATCTTGATACCCTTGACGAGTGGTTTAAATATAACCTTCTCACAATCAATACCAGCAAAACAGCATACATGATTTTCGCCGCTAAAAACAAAAAAATTAATCAAAATTTAACACTTAAAATAAATAATGACATTCTAAAAATATCCGAACAAGAAAAATATCTTGGGTTAATTTTAGACCACAAGCTAACATGGAAACCCCACATAATGAAAATACGTAAAAAACTAATTTCTTTACTTGGTTGCTTAAGAAATCTATCCAAATGCATACCAGAAAAATTACGAATTGTTATATACAATACCTTAGTTAAACCACATCTAGAGTATCTTACTGAGATATGGGGATGCGCAGCTAAGAGTAACTTACAACCTTTACAAAGAACACAAAATAAACTAATAAAAGTACTCTATAAAATGGATTTCTTGACACCTACAAAAGATGTTTACAAAATAACAAAGCTTCTTAATGTAAAACAGATATATACCTACAATACATGCATGTTAGTCAGAAAAATACTCAAAGGAACACTACAAACACAGTTACGTTTTGATCTGAAAAGTCCTAGTAAATATAGTAAGCGCAGGAAAAATACCAATTTAATACAGTTACCCAGAACCAGGACAAATTACGGTAAATTAAACATAAAATATGATGGAGCTAGAATGTATAATAACTTACCCGAATGTATAACTAACGTAAAGTCCGTGGCAAAATTTAAAGAATTGCTAAAAAATTACATTCTTAGTAACATTTGAAAAAACGTAATATTAACATGCCTATATTATAACAGGCTTTAAAAAAAAAAAAAAAAAAAAGTAAATAAAAAATACTAGAAAACACAAATTCATTAATAACATTATATCAAGCACGCACACATAAATAACACACACACAAATACACACTACATACGCACGCATGCACCAACAGGCGACCGCACGCACCAACACACACACATACACACACACACACACACACACACATTTATAAACAAACAAACACACACATACATACGCACACACATCTACAAACACGCACACACACACCAAAACGTATAGACACACGCACCGAACATTACTATACCGTTTTATATTCTTTCTAATGTTTCTCATTTTAAGTGACTATATACTGTAATTGTATGTCTTATGAGAAAAAATAAAGATTCTTTAAACCGAAAACTATTAACAAAACTATGGTACCTACTGATTTTATACGTATAATAAAATTGTAACTGAGTCAAATATTTACATTTAAATGAGTAGGTACATTTTAAAAATGCTTATCAAAATAGATTATCATGGAGGCTAAATCTATAACAATAGTCTTTAGAATTTTTGACTGTCTATCTGTGAATGCATCACGAGAAAACCACTGGACAGATTTTGATGGTTGATAGCTCGTTATCAGGGTTAAGATACTTTTTAGGATACTTTTTATAGCGGAATAATATCTCGTTTCTATGATTTTTTTATTAACTATTAAAACTTATCTAGGGATGAACAGGGCGAGGGTGAGTCTAGTAGGCTTTATTTTTAAAGATACGCAAAAGCGCTGAAACACGCGTTAAAACTTATGTTACTACAAATGTAATAGCAACAGTCTATCCTAAATACTTCTAGTAAAACATTTGAGATATAAGTAATCCCGATGAAAATATTTCAAAAAATTTGATTAACATGTTACACAGCACTTTTTCTGGCATTTTCTTAACATAAGCCTGTTTTTCTTATCATGGAAAGAAACCATCTAGAAACATACTAAATATTAATCCTAGGAAATCAAAGAACATAATTAATTTAGAAGTGTAAATAATTTCAAAGTTTTATGAAGTTGAAATAAGGTTTAATGCTTTTTATGTTATTTCTTTTACTTTAAGAAAGTAAGAAGAAGTATTTATCTTGTGTATGACTGTTGTTTGTTACGATCTATTGTCATATAATATAAGGTATCTAAAAAAAGAAAATCTCCTCTTTAACGCGCAATCATCTTTTCGTAGTGGAGCTCAGTAGCGTCAATCTATCCGGATGTGAAACCACGAAGCACGCAGTAAGGTGGCCCTCTTCTATGTAGTGTCATGCGAGTTGCTTTAGGTACTTCTCAGGTAGCAGAGTGGACTGTGGAGCAACCTCACGACTGTGTGGTCTTCGGCAGACCTCCGGGCCGTCGGGGTACCTATCGTGATTGAATGCGCAAGCGATTCCTTGACGCCCCATTAAGACGGACGATGCGTTCATATTTATTTATTTATTTATTATCTCCAGCAGAATAATAAAAGAAAACAAAAGATAACAAAAGATATTGACATCTACTTAGTGAATTAGTGTTCATAGGTATTAGTGTGGAAATCTGCCAAAAACCAGACAGTACGGCTGGTTTTGGTCCGTGAGCCCCACATATCCACCTGTTTTCTACATGTGGTAAATGCATTTCTAAATATAAAAAAAGATATATTATAGAAAGATAATTTTTATTCAACAAAACTAAAAGATATAAATAACTAAATTATATAAATCTAATTGCGAGAATATAATATAAAAAATAATATAGCACATGATTTTAGCTGGTGTTTTAAGGTCGAGTAACTTTTTTTTTATACAATTAGAAATATTAAAAATGTTGTACCTACCTATATACATTAGGGTGTCCGTTATTTCCCAAATTGGATTTTGTTCTGCGAACGCCCCTCAAATTTTTAGGTTATGACCTAAAAAAAAATATCCGACCCAAACCAGCCCTTAATATTCACATTAACCCGTGCCTGAATCGTAATACATTTCCCATTTAAATAACATGGGATTTTTGCACTTTTTGCACTTAATTTTTTTCCACCGAAACAAATGTAGCTAAAAATACTTTGACAGCTGTTTTTTGTAGGAAATTTAACGCTCTTCAAAAAAGATCTGAACGCTTTTTGCGATAAAATTTACGGTTTAAAAGTTATTCAACGATAAAGTTGTATTCATATTAAAATTCATCATGTTCCTATTTTTTATTTACTAGTGCTTTTTGTTTGCAATAAAATTATAAAGTAACTCTAATAGGCCGTATATAAACGTGATTCTACATAAATTTAAGTGTTTAAATAATTTTCTTTTTTAAAATTTGTGAATTTAAGGCAATTAAACGAAAAAACTAAAAGCAATCACGTTACCAGATGGGAAAGGAATTACACAGGCACAAGCAATTTTCAATGTGGTTCAAGAATGGGGATTAACTGATAATATCAAAGCTGTTTGTTGCGATACAACTCCCTCAAATCTGGGAAGTCGAAGTGGAGCGGCGATTATTTTGGAGCAAATGTTACAAACGGAACTTTTGTACTTACCTTGCAGACATCACATTTACGAGCTAGTTTTGAATTGTGTTTTTATTACGAAAATACCAGGTACTGATGAGCCAAATGTTCCATTGTTTAAGAAGTTCCAGGAAAATTGGTGTACTCTCGATAAAACCAAATATAAGAATTTCTTAGCAGGAAATAAAATTCCTCAGAAATTATTAAAGAAGGTTGGAGAAACAAATGCTAAAGTTCAAGAGTTTTTGTGCTCAATCTTACCTCGAGATGACTACAAAGAGCTCTTAGAATTATGTCAAATTTTCCTTGGCACAAAACCAGAAGTTACAAACCAGGAGTCTTTCATCATGCTCGCTGGATGTCTAAGGCGATTTACACTCTAAAAATTTACATGTTTCGAGATATTTATGAACTAGATACACAATTGAGAAAAAATCTATTAGATATTTGTTTATTTATAGTGTTTATCTATGTGCCTTTTTGGTTTGCGGTCCCTCGTGCAGCATTATCTCCAAATTTAGATTTGCAGTTTTTAAAAGTTGTTTATCAATACAGAACAATTGATAAAAAAATTTCGGAAGCTGTTTTACATAAATTTAAAAATCACTTATGGTATTTAAATTCTGAAACAGCTGCACTTGCATTTTTTGAAACGTATCAGCTAACATTAAAAATAAAATGGTTATAGCGTTAAAAAATTGTGAAGATTCAGAATTTGATTCGTTCAAACGGTATATTATCAATACAGATGGTGAGATTAAAAGTTTAGAAAAGAAAGATATTGATTTTTTTATTAATTCGAATTCGTTAAAATTTTTTGATAGATTTGATATTAGTAAAGATTTTTTAGAAACTAATGCTGATACGTGGATTAGAAATGATAATTATTTAAATGGTCTGGCAATTGTTAATAATCTGCAAGTAGTAAACGATGTGGCCGAAAGAGCTGTTCAATTGACACAAGATTATATCAATAGATTAACAACTCAAGAAGATCAAAAACAATATTTGATTCAAGTTGTAAGTGAATACAGAGCGAAATATCCCACTGCAACTAAAAAATGTTTGACAAAAAATTGTAGAACTGAAGAAAGAACTATAAATATTTTGAAACTATTATTTGTAAGCAATAATATACTTTATTTTTTAACCAAATTTTGTATTTATTTATTTTGTTACCTATCTACATGCATTTAGTTTGATATAAATAAAAATTATGGCGGAAATTAAAAAAAAACGATGAATTTAACTATGAATACAACTTTATCATTGAATAACTTTTAAACCGTAAATTTTATCGCAAAAAGCATTCAGATCTTTTTTGAAGAGCGTTAAATTTCCTACAAAAAACAGCTGTCAAAGTATTTTTAGCTACATTTGTTTCGGTGGAAAAAAATTAAGTGCAAAAAGTGCAAAAATCCCATGTTATTTAAATGGGAAATGTATTACGATTCAGGCACGGGTTAATGTGAATATTAAGGGCTGGTTTGGGTCGGATATTTTTTTTTAGGTCATAACCTAAAAATTTGAGGGGCGTTCGCAGAACAAAATCCAATTTGGGAAATAACGGACACCCTAATATATATATATATATATATATATATATATATATATATATATATATATATATATATATATATATATATATATATATATATATATATATATATATACGTTTTTTGCATAGAGACCCGTTATATATAACAAGTTTGCAAATATTCTAATTTCTAGTTAAAAATCAAATTAAAGGCAAACCATCAACCTTTGCATGCAAAAACACACCAAACTCTCCCTAAATACCTAATATCCTAATCCCTAATACATAAAATTTTGGACTTCCTCACACACTCACATTCACGACAATCTATCTTCTATATATATTAGGGTGTCCGTTATTTCCCAAATTGGATTTTGTTCTGCGAACGCCCCTCAAATTTTTAGGTTATGACCTAAAAAAAAATATCCGACCCAAACCAGCCCTTAATATTCACATTAACCCGTGCCTGAATCGTAATACATTTCCCATTTAAATAACATGGGATTTTTGCACTTTTTGCACTTAATTTTTTTCCACCGAAACAAATGTAGCTAAAAATACTTTGACAGCTGTTTTTTGTAGGAAATTTAACGCTCTTCAAAAAAGATCTGAATGCTTTTTGCGATAAAATTTACGGTTTAAAAGTTATTCAATGATAAAGTTGTATTCATAGTTAAATTCATCGTTTTTTTTTAATTTCCGCCATAATTTTTATTTATATCAAACTAAATGCATGTAGATAGGTAACAAAATAAATAAATACAAAATTTGGTTAAAAAATAAAGTATATTATTGCTTACAAATAATAGTTTCAAAATATTTATAGTTCTTTCTTCAGTTCTACAATTTTTTGTCAAACATTTTTTAGTTGCAGTGGGATATTTCGCTCTGTATTCACTTACAACTTGAATCAAATATTGTTTTTGATCTTCTTGAGTTGTTAATCTATTGATATAATCTTGTGTCAATTGAACAGCTCTTTCGGCCACATCGTTTACTACTTGCAGATTATTAACAATTGCCAGACCATTTAAATAATTATCATTTCTAATCCACGTATCAGCATTAGTTTCTAAAAAATCTTTACTAATATCAAATCTATCAAAAAATTTTAACGAATTCGAATTAATAAAAAAATCAATATCTTTCTTTTCTAAACTTTTAATCTCACCATCTGTATTGATAATATACCGTTTGAACGAATCAAATTCTGAATCTTCACAATTTTTTAACGCTATAACCATTTTATTTTTAATGTTAGCTGATACGTTTCAAAAAATGCAAGTGCAGCTGTTTCAGAATTTAAATACCATAAGTGATTTTTAAATTTATGTAAAACAGCTTCCGAAATTTTTTTATCAATTGTTCTGTATTGATAAACAACTTTTAAAAACTGCAAATCTAAATTTGGAGATAATGCTGCACGAGGGACCGCAAACCAAAAAGGCACATAGATAAACACTATAAATAAACAAATATCTAATAGATTTTTTCTCAATTGTGTATCTAGTTCATAAATATCTCGAAACATGTAAATTTTTAGAGTGTAAATCGCCTTAGACATCCAGCGAGCATGATGAAAGACTCCTGGTTTGTAACTTCTGGTTTTGTGCCAAGGAAAATTTGACATAATTCTAAGAGCTCTTTGTAGTCATCTCGAGGTAAGATTGAGCACAAAAACTCTTGAACTTTAGCATTTGTTTCTCCAACCTTCTTTAATAATTTCTGAGGAATTTTATTTCCTGCTAAGAAATTCTTATATTTGGTTTTATCGAGAGTACACCAATTTTCCTGGAACTTCTTAAACAATGGAACATTTGGCTCATCAGTACCTGGTATTTTCGTAATAAAAACACAATTCAAAACTAGCTCGTAAATGTGATGTCTGCAAGGTAAGTACAAAAGTTCCGTTTGTAACATTTGCTCCAAAATAATCGCCGCTCCACTTCGACTTCCCAGATTTGAGGGAGTTGTATCGCAACAAACAGCTTTGATATTATCAGTTAATCCCCATTCTTGAACCACATTGAAAATTGCTTGTGCCTGTGTAATTCCTTTCCCATCTGGTAACGTGATTGCTTTTAGTTTTTTCGTTTAATTGCCTTAAATTCACAAATTTTAAAAAAGAAAATTATTTAAACACTTAAATTTATGTAGAATCACGTTTATATACGGCCTATTAGAGTTACTTTATAATTTTATTGCAAACAAAAAGCACTAGTAAATAAAAAATAGGAACATGATGAATTTTAATATGAATACAACTTTATCGTTGAATAACTTTTAAACCGTAAATTTTATCGCAAAAAGCGTTCAGATCTTTTTTGAAGAGCGTTAAATTTCCTACAAAAAACAGCTGTCAAAGTATTTTTAGCTACATTTGTTTCGGTGGAAAAAAATTAAGTGCAAAAAGTGCAAAAATCCCATGTTATTTAAATGGGAAATGTATTATGATTCAGGCACGGGTTAATGTGAATATTAAGGGCTGGTTTGGGTCGGATATTTTTTTTTAGGTCATAACCTAAAAATTTGAGGGGCGTTCGCAGAACAAAATCCAATTTGGGAAATAACGGACACCCTAATATACATATTATAGTATTTTGTATGTTGTATGTCTCATGAAAACAGACAAGAGTTACTTGCATTTCCCGCGGCTTCGCAGGCGTTCTAAAGACCGGAAATCAATTTTTTTCTGAGTCGCGCAGTATGCTGTACCTTACAGAACAGAACTAACGCACGTCCTTCTCGTTTTTGCAAAATTTTTCATTAATGCTCCGCTCCTATTGGTCGTAGCGTGGTGTGATATAGCCTATAACCTTCCTCGATAAACGGACTATTCAACACAAAAAGAATTTTTCAATTCGGACCAATAGTTCCTGAGATTAGCGCGTTCAACCAAACAAACAAACTCTTTAGCTTTATGATATTGGTATAGGTTACGTTTATTTAATTGAAAGATAAACAGCGTCGGTATAATAAAACAGCAATTAAGTTATAGGTACACTCACTCGCCTTCGTTTTGCTCTGGTTCGTCCCTTGATACGATTACATATTTTTGAGCTAGTCCTAATTCATTTATCAAAATAAAGACGGACAAATATAATTATGTAAAAAATTTAGGTCTTTTACAGTCTTTTATAATTACCGCCTATAAGTACATAGTATGAATTTAGTAAAAAGTTGTTGATGTCACAAACAGACAATTTAAATATTATATTAATCTGTATTGCTATAAATTAAAGAATCGAATCAATTTAATTTCTTTGTAATAAAAGAAAAAAAGTTTACATATTTTATCTTTTTATAAATAACCATCTGCATATTGTATTTACACTCTTCTTAGAACTCAAATAATTAGATTCCAACAGGAATCCATATCGTATCAACTTTTTACTTATTCAAGTTCTTATATGAATCATAAATGCAGTGGGTCAGTATTTTCTGCAAATTCAAAATAAGCACAATATATTAATATATATAGTTGTTTAATATTTATAATAATAAACTACATATTATTATTATATTAATTAAATTTCCCTTTAAAAAGTCCCATTTCAACGCCATCTATCCGCCAGTAGCTAATTCTATAATTCACCCATAGATGGCGTCCACAAAACCGACTAAAGAATTACGAATATGAAAACAAAAAATCAAAAACTTAGAAACTTTGATATTATTACCTATTATCCTTAATATTTATTATATTACTAAATACCATTTAACAGAGGTGTTTGTATGTGTGTTTGACACTTTGTGTAGTACTTACATAATCAAACAACTTTTCTTTAATTAAATACTTCACATACTCCAATTATAAATAAATATAAAACTTCAAATATAATAAAATAAGTCCATTTATAGAATAGGAATCATGAGTTGTATACAGTCTCAAATGAAAGAAAATCGTAACCTAATTTCTTTATACGAAAATACGAAAGAGGCCTATTACGTGAACCAATTCGATGACAGAAGAAAAAGTTACAGACAAATTCCAAACATGAAATCAGATGAAAAGTGCTGTCAGTCGTTAAAATTAGATTCATTGATCGCATTGAAAATATGACGAAAATTTGGAACTAAAATGACAAATCTATAGCGTTTATTATAGGAGTAAAATTTATGGTGTTCGAATATTTTCAAAAGTTGCCATGATAAGGTGGCGATATTATTTGGTACTGACAGTACTTCTGCTGCTTCCTTTAGAAATTGGGTCCAAATCAGAATATGATGAGGATGACGAGTAAGTACTATGTATACTTTGTCCATTTTGTTAATGGTTTTTTGACAGCTCACGCCCACGAAGTTTCGTATTTAATGGTTAGCCATTAAAGTTAAAATGTCATACTCATTAATATTGTACTTCATGGACGGGCAACTCCCCCTTATTGCTGTGCCACACATAACGATTACTACGATTGTGCCACAGATTACAAATAATCGATAGAAATCAATGCTAATATGTAAATAAGGTGTTATGTTATTTTAATGTTATTTAATAAGGAAGACTAAAAAAATTTTAAGATTTAAACCAATAAATTAAAATATTAAAGTTAATAGTAAAATTTTACTTTCTTCTTAGTATAAGGCATACAAATAAAACAACTAAAATAGTTTAATTCCTTTTATTAACATGATTCGTCAGAATCATCATTTATATTAGATTTGTCCGATGAGGAGTCTCCACCACACTTGATTTTTACGATAATATATTTATTTTCATATTAATAAATATAAAAATAAATATTATTTTATACTTAAAAAAATAAGAGAAATCGATTATTACGTCCTTTTGTCATCACTATAGCTTGTCAGTCGGCGAGCTGTCAAAAAACCATTAACAAAATGGACAAACTATAGTTAAATAATTTGTTGTCATTAATTATTACGGCTTTCTTATTTTTTTTTGGTTTTAAATTTAACTGAAAATAAAAAAAAAAACTTCTGAGAAAGAGGAAGAAGATATTTAAATTTTACAAGTTATTAGCCATTTACTTACTATGAAGTAATATATTTAATGAATAGAGAGTAGGTATATTAGTATTTAAATTGTGAAAAATCATCAAAATTTGTGTATAGAATTAAATGGTTTTTCTGTATGAAAGACATTTTCATTTTATTCCTTATATAAACTTTTGTAAACTATGTTTTAATACAAAATATTTAACCGTTTTAATGAGCTTAGATACATGTAGTTATATAGTACACAATTGAATGATAAGGCTGTAAGTATAATTTTATATTACACATTCTATATAACATAATTTATACATATTACGCTCTCTTAAGACGAAGACTGGAAGAAGAAAATGAGGAGGATAACGATGATGATGATGAAGTTGAAGAACCGGCAAGTAAAGTTGATAGCGTAGACCGAACAGCACCGGTACTACTCACGCAAACGACGCACGTCGTTCCAGTTACTAGAACAACTAAGAAAATACCAATTGAATGTTACACGTGTACTCATAAGCCTAATTCTGAATTAAGAGCTTGCTTGGATCCTACAAAATATAGGTAGGTATAAATTTGTTAATCGAACAAAAAATCTCTTAATTTTATGAAGCTTTTCTGATTCAAATTAAAGTAACTTTAATAGTTATTGTTTCACCCTTAGGAGATTTTTTGCATTGTTTTATAAAAAACATAAATATTATAAATTATATTACAATAGATGAGTTATGAAAATCAATTCATAATTTCATACATTAGTAATATGCCCATAGATTTAACGTAGTTTTTATTTCTATTATCACCTTATTTGTAATCAGAAATTTTATTTTATGTTTTATAGAGTTCAAACAGTGACATGTCACAATGGAGATGATAAATGCTTTACGTCGGTCATCTCAAAAGGCAGTACGTTTGAGGTGGTGAGAGGATGTCGGACTGATTGCATCGGCTCCTCAGATATAAAGTGTTGTGATGTATGTGTGTTCTTATTTTATAGCAGGATAATAAATATATTGAGACAGTGGTAGCCAGCGGTAACGCGGTCGCTTGGATAACCGAGTGATGCGGGTTCAAATCCGCGTCTCGCACCTCTAATTTGACCATCATCACCATCTGATTTTCATGTACGAATCATTTATATCATGAATTTCCACTTGTCTTACGGTGAAGGAAAACATCGTGAGGAAACCTGCAAGCCTGAGAAAACCTAACAAGTTTTCGAAAGGCATGTGAAGTCCGCCAACACGCACTAGGCCAGCGTGGTGGACTATGGCCTGACCCCCCTCGTACTGAGGGAGGCCCGTGCCCAGCAGTGGGACGTTAAAAAAGGGCTGATGATGATGATGATAGTAAAAATATTATGTTATGGATAAATCTATGCTAATATAGATGTAAAATCAAAGTATATTTGCCTGTCTCTTAAATTAAAAAAAAATATAGGGTTCAAATTATTTACAAAGATACATCTTACAAAAAATATCTTATAATAATAAAAAATAGTACATATATTACTTTATGTATGGTCATTGGCTATAACTGACTCCATATAGTTACAAGCAGCCAAAGATCTTTAGCAAATATTTAAGTATATTTAGTTTAACTAATAATGATAATGTCCTCAACGATATTGGCCTACGCGGTTTTTGAAAATAATATGTAAGAGATTAACCAGTAGAGTAGAGCGCTGTGCCCTCTGAAGCATGCCAATACTGCCGAGTTTTCGTCTCCGGACTGGATTTTTTTATATAAAATCATTGTAAATTATAATATGACTATAGACTACTGGCAATTATACAATTATATAAAATACGAACTTTATATATTAATATATTAGATAAAATACGATTGGCAATCTCTAAAGAGGCGTGGAGGCTACAGTCGAGGGTCATAAGATTTACACGATGACCACGACCAGTCTGTCAAGACTGTACCAACCAAGAAGAATAGACTACTAAAGCAGTAACTTCTTTTTCAGTTAAGCCGATGCAATAACCAACCGTTTGCAATGCCCGCAATGATTAAGCCTCGGGCCCTTGTACAAACAAGCAAAACAACCAAGGCCTTTCCTTCGTCAGTCCTCTTCTTCGTCACCATCTTATTGGTTCTACAGACGGTCGTTAAAGTCACCTTTGTATAAAGGAAATGCTTTATACCTTATGTAATGTTAGCGTCTATAAAAATTACAATTGATTTTCATTGAGTTTTGTTAGTGAGTTTGAGATATTTTCTGTAAAAATGTGTGTAATAAATTGAGTAAATTGAAGCCGTTGTTTGTTTTAAATGAAAAAAAAAATGATTAGTAAACTTTATACAACCATTTATTATTCATTTTATCGAATTGATGTCTTTCTTAATAATAGATATTGACATTAAATACATATATGCCGTATTTCCTTAATTTCCAACATAATTAAAGGTAATTTTCTCTTAAAACATAATTCTACAGAAACCTTAGAAAAAAATCCTATGCAAGAAATTTTTCATGGAATGCCAAAGCGTTCAAGGGCTTAAGATGATTGAAAGGGACAAGGGAAGGGTCACTCGACCCGGTCAAGTCTTCCGCCCAATTGATCCCACTTCCGGTGTGTGGAATGAATTATTCAGAGTATGAGGGTAATATTTGCTTAGTAGGTACTACTTTGAAGGAGGTAATTTTGAGTGATTCATTTTAAGTGGTTTATAAAGTGAATATGTGGTAGTTGGCTCCATATCTTTACTATCACTACATAGTATAAAACAAAGTCGCTTTCTCTGTCCCTATATCCCTATGTATGCTTAAATCTTTAAAACTACTCTACAGATTTTGATGCGGTTTTTTTCAATACATAGAGTGATTCAAGAGGAAGGTTTATATGTATAATACATGCATAATATAGTAGAGTAACACTGATAATTTTAGAGGTTTCTAATGTGATGTCGTTAATATACTCATTTTTTGCGCCTTCATTGCGAACGCTGGATAAACTCTACGAGATAGATAAAAATAATGTACTACAGTATTGTACACCTTAAAAAGTTCTACAAAAAAGACCGCGATGGCATATGTCTATCTCTTACGGATAACTCATAATAACCATAATAACCATTTTCTCGCTTCGCTTAGGCTCTTCCCTAGATTTAGCGTGGGCGAAGCCGCGGGTTCCACTAGTTATGTATAAAGTTAATTAAGTAAGAAAAATGTATGTTTGCTTGTAATGGATAAACGAAATATCCGCTGAACCGATTTAGATGGAATTTGGTATGAAGTTAGTTTGATACTGGGATGGACATAGCACAAAGCTGAGTGTAGGGAGTGTGAGTTGCTAGTCAGTAATATGTTGAAAATATTACTTATTTAATATTGCAAAAATTAAATTATTAATTTAGATGATATTTTAAATGGAACTTTGAATTTCTTGTTTAACGACAATTCGATACGTTAGAAGAAAGATAAGGTGCAGTTCTTACGGTTTCATATGTTTGTACTATGAGGCTGATTTTTGCTATAGAAATCTCGACAGCAAGACTTACTAATATTTTTTAGTCCGAAACTCGAATCCCGGAACTCAGCATCTGCAATCGTACGTGCTAGCCAATAAATCACATAAATACAGTACATGTTCAGTTACTTTCAACAATACAGCCCAACTCAATAAGCTGTATAAATATTTTCGAATAAAAATTCCCAAGTTACCCAAATGACCAACCCCTTATCACTTCCATCTAACAAACCCCATATCAAGCGTGATATTCACTCGTCGGAAATTCCAATAAATATCGTTTCCTCCCTCGCACTCAATTTAGGGTGTCCAGTTAAGAAGTCAGTTTACTCGTCCTAACATATGGATCAAATCTACTGAAAGGGCATGGTTTTACGAAGAGACGTTATTTTTCGTTTTACTTTATTCACTGGTGTTAAGGTTTCTTTTTGTTTGATGATAATTATCAAAGAAAATTCCTGGCATTCAGTCGGACTTATAGTTTTATTGGGCAACAGGGGCTTTCGTGTTAACCGTCGTGTGATTTTCGAACAAACAAGGGTGCCGAGATTTTAAAGGTTTTCACACGCTTTGTCATATTTAAGATGATTGTTTTCACATTTTAACTTGTATTTGTTAGTTGGTATGTTTTTATGAAGTTCCTAACTTGAATAATAAAAATTTGGCTATACGTTACTACCATTTTTTTATTATTTTTAAAAGTAAATAAATAATTTATATGAAACTTTTTATATTACCAATACCAAAGTTCTACGAACATAAAGTAAACTTCTTTAGACTTATTACTTCGCCTTATATGCAATATTATACTACATACATGCTCAAGTTATTTATATTTTTTAGTCATATGCATATATGGGGAGACAAGTAATTTTTAACGCACGTGCCGATACAATAAGGCATTTTAAATTTCTTAAAATATTTGTATCCGAATAATTCTACATGTATTCGCACCTGGCATAAGTATAAAGCATCGATCGATCATGTCTTTTAGCACGCATCGTCGGACCGAGGATTTGCGCATAGTGATGTCCACGAATGTGGTTATCGATGTTGTTCTATTTATCGATTAATTCCTCGTTGTATTTTACTGTCTTGTTATGAATATGCATAGCTTACTTAAAATATAAATGTTGCTTATTTTGTAAATTAATGTAGCCATTGTTAATATAATGAGTAGTTGTATAATTATAACAACAAAATTAAGAAGTTACTAAAACGTTATATTGACATTACACATTATGTGAATCATAAATATAATATTAATTATATTCTGTATGTTATAACGATTACGATACTATAATCTGAAGGAATAATAATAATAATAATGTTCTCCGACCGATTCCGGCCATGGCGGCCAATCTCATTGAGACTGGCCAACTGCGCAGGAGATATTATAGTGCACAAGTGTACGCGCAGACACAAGTGCACTCTCTATTCCTATCACTCTCATACTCCGGTGGGACGACTACTCGACACGACCAGTGAGAGCTAAGGCGCAGGACCGACGTCTTTACGTGCTCTCCGAGGCACGGGGGTGACTCACCGCCAACTTCCCAACTTCGGGCTATTACTGAGGCTTACTAAACAGAAAGACTCAATAATTAAACTTGGCCCGACCTGGGACTCGAACCCAGGACCTCTCGATGTATGACCGTAAATGCTAGCCACTACACCACCGAGGAACTGAAGGAATATCGATATTATAAAAACGTTCATGCCTAGCAAATCATGACAAGTCTAATGCGTATTATTGACCCAATGATCAATGATCTACGGCTATTTAGATCAATAAAATTATGCTTGATCATTGCAGCATTCAGTTGTATTGACCGTTTTACTTTATTCGATAATATTGCATAATATCATTAGACCTTGTTGCGGTGATGTGCGATGTCATTGCGTAGACGGTTATGTTACATGAAGCTTTATTCATATATAAAAAAATGCGTTATTTCTAATTGTTTGTTTCGTCATATGCATTGCATATCTTGCAAATCGATTGCAATTCCACTTTTATTAGTAATTTTGTATCACTAGGTACATAGTATAAAACAAAGTCACTGTCTGTCTGTCTCTATATATGCTTAGATCTTAAAGCTACGCAACGGATTTTGATGCGGTTTTTAATAGATAAAGTGATTCAAGAGGAAGGTTTATATGTATAAGTGGAACCCGTGGCTTCGCTCGCGCTAAATCGCGATAAATGAGTCACTAGTTCTTTATAAGTAACTGGCGACTTACCCTTGGTTTGCTCGGGCTGCCTTTCGTATCGAACTTTTAATGTTAAAATTTGCTAAAAGGTGACATATCTTCCAGCTTTTAACATTAAAAGTATCATATATGTTCCTTTAGATCAACATCTATCAGTGTACTAAGTTTCATTCGCATCCATCTTTATGTAATAATTTGTATTTACAACAATTATGTAGTGTAATCACCTTATTTAAAAGTTTTAAAAAATATTTTTAAAAAGAAAACAATGCTTATTTTAAACACGTTTCTAATAGAAGTACGTGAGGGCTCTATATTTTTATTAATTCTATTTGAACGTCAAAATGTAAGAAAAATAAACTCGTATTAAGTATTTTGATACGAGTAAGGAACAATATTGTAGCTGTTGTGTGTTGGCGGCGATTCTGAAAACTGATTTTTATATATTTTGTATGGCGATTTCAGGGATGTGATAATAATAAGCTATTTAAAATTTACTTCATATGATTACTTTTATTTACTACACATATTTAGATACAGATAAGACATCCAAGATTGACATTTTATTGAAAAGCATAAAATATCGTTTATGGCTTGGTTGTCCGATTTCAATTTAATATTTAACAGTTTCACTAGAAAGATAGCTTTGTCAACTATTATACGCATAACGATTTCCTTAGGTGTTATGTATTTATGCTATTAAACACAGGCAATGTTATGTTTAGGGTAATTTCGTTTTTTATAACGTATGGTTTCTGTATTACGCCAAATCAACAGAGCCGTTTTAGCTTTAATAAGTAACTAAAATATTCTCGTAGACACTAAGTTTCTTATTTTTACTAGACTATAGGTATGTAGGTACATATATATGTAATATGTATAGTATGTTTGTTCCAGCTAACCTCCAAAGTGGCAGCGCCGATTTTGGCGCGATTTCACTAGAAGATAGCTTATGTTATAAGCAGTAACATAGGTTATTTTTATTTTAAAAATAGAATTCGGGTCACGTTCAAAAAATTAAAACGTATCTACATATATATGTCATAATTTGCAAAGACATTTCAGTAACTTATTCTCCTGTGTTTGCCAACCGATATCCTTGCATTTTTACGAGCTTTCCTGACGAGCTTTAGTGGTATTAATGAAAAGAAAAAATGTGGTCGAATTCCAACCACTTGGCGAACACGGAACACTTATTACTAAGGAGAAAAATTGAGAGCTTTTTTTTCAAGTTATAACGTAATAACCAATTTCAGTGAATCTAGAGAGTAAGGTGGCATATTATTATACCCTTATTCTTATATAACTTCTTTTCACCTACTTATCAAATTATTAATTACCTTATTAATTAACTATAATCACCACATAGTATAAAAAAGTCTTTTCCCGTTGTCTGTCTCTTCCTATGTATGCTTATCTTTAAAATTACGCAACGGATTTTGATGCGGTTTTTTATGGATAGAGTGATTTAAGATAAAGGTTTAAACCTTATATAATTTGTCAAGTTTATGTAGGTATACATTTACTAGCGGAACCCGCGGTTTCGCTCGCGCTAAACCTATTTGTAAATGAAAGTTAGTTTATGATAAATTTTACAGCTTATTCATTTGAAATAAATATATTTGAGATTGTTTTTTCGTTTTAATATTATCTGTTATGGTTAGGTTATTGTATATAATATACAATGTTTATATGAAAATTTTGTGTTCTTCGAAATTAATACATAAATATTTGTTGTTTAAAATCTCAATAAAAGAAGACTCATTTCACTTTTCCGCAAACAATTTCGAAGACAGAATTGAACGCTTTCTAAATAAACGGATGCGTTTGCGCATCGGTCATCTGGACGGGAGCCAACAAAAAACATAAATAACACGTCGTATGTTTGTCCGGCGGTCATCGCGCCGAGTATTGGATTACTCATTGCATTTAGAAGCTACTTGTAATGGAAAGCACATTAGCATATGTGGCATTTGTTCAAGGTTGTGATGATAAAGAATATGTATCTATACATTTAGATATCTCTATCTAGAGTTATTGTCTAATCACCGCTCGTGACAGTTAAATTTTATTTGTATTTTTCATATTATTGGAGTTTCTTTTACCTACCAGAGACAGTAACTTTTAATATCGTTCTCCGCTTTATAATTACATTGATATGATTTCACACAGGGTGCTATAGAATGAGACAAGGAAATTCAATAAAGCAACAGAGAAGTTCGAGTAATAATTAAAAAAATACTTGCCTTTTTAAAGTTTCTAATTATTAATCTTAATTAATTTTAAAGTCTCTAATATATTTAATTAAATATTAAAATAATATTGAGGCTAAATTTATTTTTTGTATTAAAATCATATTTTTCTGTTATTAAGAAGTAGAAAAATAAATATTATAATTACTTCATCAAGTTTGTTATTTTTGAAATCAAAAATGGGGCATTTTTCTAACACAAATACCTATACAAGTACCCAGATAAAGTGCATTTAACTCTGTTAAGATTTTATTTTAAGAAAGAGGACACGAATAGCCGGAATTTGGCTCGGACGCATTGTAAATTATTTGCCCATATTTCTCTTTGTTTGGCCAGTTACGCTTGTCGTATATTTCCAATGCTTACAGAGTGAACCATCGATATGTACTTTCATTTAATATTTATATTTCAAAAAAAATAAGTTAACCCAGTGGCAATGTGCTTTCTTTGTAAACTGAGTGAAGCGGGTTCAAATCCCGTGTCTCTCGCCTTGGTCTGATATTTACACGTGCGAATAACTTCTGTCATAATTAGGTACCATTTGTCTTACGGAGAAGGATTGTAAAGAAACCTGCATGTTGGAGAGACCTTAGTAAGTTTTCGAAAGACATGTGAAGTCTGTCTGTCATCGAATCAAGTTGTTATTGGTATATAGTGATAGATGTAACAGATTCGTTACAAAAACGAAATCAACTGACAAGGTAAGCTTTCACGTATGTTATCCCCCACCATCATAGTAAGTTTCTTGACTTAGAAAAATAAAGTAATAACCTAGATACTTATATTCTTTGTAACCTACTTTAAAGAAAAGAGGTGTTAAATTCGATTGTATTTTTTGTCTAATAATTTTTCTTTCACTACATATGGTTTATATCAATATTTGATATCAATGTAGACTTGAATATGAATCCTTAAGATCAATTTAAATCATTTATTAGTTATCATTAACGAAAGCGATAGTATAAATAGAATAACAAGTACTGAACGGTCACGGTGGATGCTCTAAAGTCGGGAGTAGTGTAGACAATAAATTCACTTAACTCAGCGTTCCGACATCGCTACTGAAGTACTTCACAAAGTTTTTCGTCTTGTGGTAGTGAAGATAAGTTTGGTGATCTCATTCGAAATGTGGAATGTGTTTAACTGTTTTTTTATATATTATTTTTTATTATGTTATTGAAGAGGTCATCGTCTTATTTATTTTTTAGGTTTTTTATGATTCCTTGTACATAATTATCGTTTAGTGTAAAGTAAATTAAGAAAACTATAGTTACGTTACGTACGTTAATTTTTTTCTATTATTTGACCGTAATTCATATATGTCCAAAATATACAACTATATTAATTGGTTAAGTTTCTAAATATTTGTTTAATAATTTCAATTTCTTAATTTTTATCATACAGAAACATTTATTTTATTTCATAAAGAAATTCGAGCTTTCGCTAGATAAAAGCCACTGCCATATAGATATACCTCACTTTGTAAGGGCAGCGCGAGACCCTTTAATTTTCTCCTCACACGGTCATAGGGGTTGATTGAAAAGTTTTGAACTTTAAAGTTTTCTCACTTCGGGTACAGTCGTAATTTAACGATCTTTCCACTTTACTATTCCGTTTGTAGTTTCGAATTGCCATTGTTATTGGTCTCGTGGTTTGTTTCAAACTACTTCGCAAAATATAGTTGAATATATTCGATCTTAACGACTATTTTATTAATAATTAGAAGATACCTATATATTACTTACATGAATCTTTTCCTTAAAAAATAACTTTTCAAAAGCGGCATATGACGGCATATTAAGTCAAACTAAAGAAGTTTTAAGAAATTGAAAGTTCAATTAAGTACGAGTACTTTTGTAAACGAAACTACGAGAGTTTTAATTTTGTCATTCTAAAAGCAATAAGTAACTCTTATGTGAAGTTTGAGGACATTTTTAACACACTAATTGTATTGTATACTTTGATTCCATTATCAATAGGATTCTCCTTCAATTTGAAATGGTTATAAAGATTTAGATGAAATGAAGTATATAGACAGATAGGCTATAACTTAAAATTACACATACTTATACTACTCTTAGGACGACAAGTTGGTTTATTTTGTGCTTGCTGCGCTAGCGGTCGCGAGTTCAAGTCCCGCTGGGGGCATTCATTTGTTGAGCACGAATGTTTGTACTCCAGCCACGGGTATTTATATTCATAATATGTATATTGTATGTATTTAAAGTTATGTATTCAACTATCTGGTATCCATAGCACAAGCCTTGTAGCTTACCATGGAACTATGGCGCTGTATGTTCATGTCCCAAAAAATTATATATTTATTTATTAAGGAAGCCAGGCTAAGTAAGAAGTATTTTATAACGTAAATTAAACGTGACCAAAATGACATCAGAGAATATTATTTGTTTTATTAAATAAATTATGCTACTTGGTTATTTAATTTAATAATATTGAATTTGATTTACGCGAAGGATTAAAGATATTATTATTTATGGTAAACAACCGTAGTAAATTAGTGTAGCGTAGCGTGATGTTTGTTTATCTAGTCATCGAGATAAGATGTCAAAGGGGAGTAATACGGAACCAACGTACGTTATTATAATACGAGTAGTTTTAGCTGACTTCTTGAAAAGGAGTATTTTGTAAAGAAATACTTTGAAGATTAAGATATTATAAAATATTTATTTTAATATTTAGACTATAGATGGATAATTTTATGTGTATGTGACGTGTTTCGTTAATAAAGGTTGGTAATTAAAAAATTTTTGGTACTAAAAAAGAGGCTTATTATCAATTGGCGATTCTATTCACTATAACATTTCAAACACTATTTAGATATAATGTAATAATATAATTTGGTTATCTATTGGAATATAATATTCACAATATGACATACATCGATGTTTGCTTACCCTTTCGACATTATGCTAAAACATTACTAAAAGGTTTAAAACATTTGCATTATAAATGTTAATGAAGTCCACACATCCATTAGCAAGATATAAATTATATTGACTTGCTATTGGTTTGAACGTCCTGTATCAATTATACCATGGGTGAAATTATAATATGGACCATGGTGATCGTTATTGTAGCATGTCTTAGAGAATACTCTACTTATACTATTATTTTTTTTAAATATGATAGTTATATCAAAAACAGAAATGTATTACTAGCATTTTACCGTGGCCTTACACGTGGATATACTTCAACTTTGTATTAAAATATATATAGCTTTGTATTAAAATATATATTTGTTTAAAAATATACATATAGCTTTAATGTTACTCTGATGTAGGTATATCATTTCATTATCATATTATTAAAGTTTAATCAAAATCTGTTTTGCAGTTTTTGTGAGATTTAAACATATTAAATATACATACATATTATGTATGATTAATTAACAAAAGATAATTATCGAGATTTCTAATTTAATTAAATATCTTTTCTACTTTAAATTACACCAAAGTAGAGTATCATTTTACCTTTTCTCAAGAAAGGGCGTGCATAATGTTAAGGCTGGAGACGCCACCCACGCGCGATTGTCCCGCAGGACTCATGTCCCGCATTTGCCATAATATCGACATTACTCTCGCATAATTCTTTAGAAATAATAACAAGCTCACATTAAGAAATATTATTGCAATGACTAATTTTCCTTTATGGCTTCGCTAACTCGCATTGATTTATATAGTGTAATTTAAAAAAGTCATGCCGAAAGAATTTTAAGAATAATTTTAGTAGTTCATAGTACTATAACAAATTAATGCAGCCAATATATAGGGATATGCCCTCATACCTGCGCGTAAAAACTAGTTAGCTTGTTGTTTTTTAACTTTAACAAATTTCTTATGGCCATATTAAAATATATAAATAATAAGTTAAATAAAGTTTCTAATGAATAGACACATCTACATTTTGATTAGTAATAAAAATGATTACGGCTTAGCTTCCCCTGTCATGTTGTTATCGATGAGTTTCGATTAAATGGAAGGTACTCAGGGCAATATCAAGTGATTCTCAATTACATTATTTTAATTTCTAAAGTACTCATATGTATTGTTTCTAAAACAATAAAAAATAAATTATTGTGTTTCTTCAAATATATTGTTTATATTTGAAGAGAAAATTGTTTATATAACGCCATCCAAAACATGCCACTCAAAGTACTTGTAGACAAGTTGCTGTTCATGGGAGTGTACGTGGTATGGTACCAGTCCCTTGGATTGGGGGCGTAGAAGGCCGACGTCGTTATCGGTCAGGCGGCGACCTTTGCGAAGATGGGCTAACAGTGCGCACAAAAATGATTATTGCGATAGACCTTCTAAAAACAAGAATTTACCATGTTATTGTGCTAACATTATTAGTATACTTATTTGTGTAAAATTTAATTTATTGAAAATAAATAAGCATCGTCCATAATTCTTCTAAATAAAAAAATGGCTTGTGTTGCGGTTGGCTTATGTTTGCAGCATATTTATATAGTGATTCTATTGGTTTTGATATAAAAACAACATTTTATTTAAAATTTGTTCCATCAACTAATTTTAGCACAATTAAGCGAAAGAAATCACTATTAAGCAGACAATTATATGTCCAATTGTTTTGTTGCATCAAGCCTTAGTCCGGGACGGTGACATTTCACATCCCAATGCACTGTGCTTGACCTATACTCTTCATCCTAAGATCTTACCGTAAGCCACTATTGTACTCTTACTATTCGTTAGTTCTGCATAAACGAGAGTCCGTTCCTTTTCGTAACGGATGACCTCATTAACAAATACAAAGACTGGTATTTTATACATTTCTTAAAAATCTTTATTTAGGTACTGCGAGAAAATTACGCCGTATTTCATTTAAACCATTTTTATAGTGTTTTTATTAATATCACAAATAAATATGCTAGGATATTAACCCAAAGCACCATCTTGATCCATGGTAAGTTTCTAGACTTGTGTTATGGGTAGGCACCAGATAGTTGGTACACTACACATAGATAGTTTTAAGTACATAAATACATGTTGTAAATAATAGCACTCACGACTGACGTAAATTCGTACTCAAATTAATGCTCACAGAGCGACTTGAACCCGCGATTGCTGGTTTAGCAAGTAAGGTAACTGCAACTGAGTCGTGCAAGTCCTTAAAATATTTTTTTAATTAAAATTTTTAAAAGTTTTTTTTTCATTTAAAATATTTTTCATAATAGAAACACTTGCAAATCTTTAAGTAATAATTAAGGTATAATACATATTCTATAATATACATTTATCTTATTTTGAAATGACTGGTCTTGAATACAAAAGAATTATTTGTTACAACATTAAACATGAAGTTAAATTGCAATTATTAAAATTATAGTTTTGATTGTTCCATAGTGGCCGCTGACATTTGCGACTGACCTGTAATTTACTATAACTTAGTTGATCGAATCTTCTATAAGCAATATAAATATTAAAATGGAGTAAATCTAGGCTTTTGTATTCCCACATAACTTTAACTTAATATCTTAAATTGTAAATTTAAGGACAATAGTATAATAATGACCATTAAAATTCAATAAGGGTTGCTGGCAATAAATCTTCATAGAAGGCTATCTGAGGAGTAGAGATCAGATCCAGAGCGCTAGCAGCTTGGCCATTGTACTGGTATTCAAATACATGCCCTTAGTCGGTCGTCGGCAATTTGTGCTGAACATAATGTTTTGACACCTTCATACATAAACATTTCACTATTTTAAAATCAGAGGCGAGTGCAACTTCACTTCTTACGATACAACCGAGGGTTAAGGGATGATTTTTAGCTTGATTATTTGATTATACACTTTTTTTATTATAAATTCGCTAATACTAGCCTAATTTTCAGTATTTTTTTCAGAAAGTAATAATTTTGTGGAGAAGTCTTCATTCTTAATACAATTTTCTTAAAGAATAGAATGTACCATTATAGTTTTTTACAAACAAGGTATATCACGTTAATAATTTAATTAATTCAATCAACATATACATACTTTTCGAAGACGTGATAAATCATTATTTGATAGAGACATACGTTTTGACTAAGGTTTAAGAAAGTTGTGGAACGATTGTAGTAGTGACATAATGCATTTCTACTCGCCATTGTGTGCAAGGTGAATGCTGTTATTATTCGAACTCCTTGCGGTCAAACTCGCTTATTATTCTCCTATTATTGTAATATAATAATTCTGAGATAGCTTTTGCATTTGCCGTTTTATATTTAGTCAAGTTTATCATCTGTGGAGATTATTTTTATTAGTACTCATTTGTTTTTAATTTGTTCATTATGTTATGTTTATAGTATGACTTACAGTAACTTTGACAGGTTTAGAAGTACGAATACGAGTAGATGATGTTATTAAAGTTAGAGAATTGAATAGCTAATTCTTTACAAGTGTGTTAGTTTATCCGTTTTTCTAGTTTATTCTTTTTATAAATCTATAAATCTACAAATTTATACAAAACAAAGTTGTGTGTACAAAAAAACGACCACGTACCACGTAGCTATCATACAGTGTCCTATCAGTAAGTCAGTCAGTCCATTGTTTTTCTCGTGATGCCATCACAGACAAACAGATAAAAATTGTAAAAACTATATGACTATTTCATTAACATTTTCTTAAAAATATTTTAATTTACAGCTTTGACTGAGTTATAATGTTACTATAAGCATGACATCTATCATCTTTAATGACAACAGTAACATAAAAAATGATAAATATATCATTCAATTCACTCGCTGCAACTTGGCACTCGCTTTGCCGTGTTCTCAGATAATTTTATAGTATAAACAGGTGTGGAGATGGAAATAAGGAAACGAATTGGGATTGCCTGTTAGATTTATTGACACTCGGTTACTTTGCGGTTTTTACCGCTACTAACTTTTCTTCGCTATAAACTTACCTAATTTGCAAGATTGTTCATTATTATGATTGCATACTAGGATTGTGGATAAGGGATATTTCAAGCTGGGTTAACAAAAAGGTCATTTGATTAAAAAGTGTCTACTTATATTATTATTTTCATTCAAACATTACTTTATAAATTGTTTTTTTTACAATAACGTATTAAATATTTATAACATTATTATAGTGTCCGACCGAAACTGGTTTTTACGACCGAAACCGAAACCGAAACCGAATTTCGGCAATAGTCTCAGTTTCGGCCGAAACCGAAACCGAAACCGAAACTTTCTTATAAGGATATAATCAGTCAGTTTTAATTAGTAAAATAAATATAAGTGCTAATTTTATATGGTTAACCAGGTATCTACTCGTTTAATTATAAGTGTTAATTTGCAAAAAAAAAAACAATTATTATATTGGTACCTACTTAATAATTATAAATTGAACGCGAAACTCTAAATCCTTAATATTATCACCACTAATGCACTATAGTAAATAGCATGTACCTAACTAATGTTTGTTTACATATAGCTGAGCAGCTAATGCTGGCAGAGTTAAATTAACCACAAAATGTTTAGATTTTTAGTTTTTTATGGTAAACTTGATTCTACTATAATCTAGGTACTCCTTTGTTATATTAAATTACTTTTCGAGGTACTCTTATATTATATCACATGATAAAACTTACCGAATTCAAAACATATCACACGAAAACTCACAACAAACAAAATGCACTGCAAACAAACAGGTCACGACATGATTACGCACGTGGACGCGGCCAAATGTCATCGTCGCTTGGATGTCATTTACCGCGCCGAACACACCCGAGCACAGCGCAGAAACTCCCGAATGCAGTTTCGGTTTCGGTCGTAGTTTCGGCAGGTTTACTGCCGAAACCGAAACATAACCGAAACTCGTTTTTTTGCCGAAACTCGACCGAAACCGAAACCGAAACCGAATATTCGGTCGGACACTACATTATTATTTACATATTCGAAAAGTTACATAAGGTATGTAAGAAGTATAATATTCGTAACAGTTTTCCTAATAGCTTTAGGTATACATATATTTTTGTAAATTGTTGTTTGATTTTAAGTCTTACGACGGGATAAATCTACCATGAAACTAACATAATATTTATATGATACAAATTTCATCAAGTTCAGTGTTTAAATGAAATCGAAAGCTTGTATTTATCTGTATATTTTAACGCCGAACTTAACACAGATACAGCTGAATGGATTTGAAGGAATTTAGTACATAGATGGCCTATGATATGATAGTATTATAAATATTAACGCACATAGGGACGCGGACGTCAAAGCTACGAGCCTTGTGTTACGGATGCTAGATAGCTGTTGATATACTACACATATACAACTTTTAATATTATAAATATCAACACCCGTGACTAGTGCAAATATCTGTGGTGAACAAATGAATGCCCCAAGCGGGTTTTGAACCCGTGACCGCAAGCGCAGCAAGCAAGGTCACTACAATCTGAGCCAAAGGTGTCGTCAAAATGATACCATCACACATAGGAGTATAACTACTTATTTATAGATTTGATTTTATCAATTGACGTCATCAATTGTTCGTACAAATGTGTAAAGCCTCAGTAGCTGATGTCAAGCATACAAGGATAAAATGACAAAAAACCAACGTCATACAATCTCCATGACAATATAACATTGGCCTCAGTCCCATTTTGATCCCTGACCTCCACCTGTGATCTATCGGCTCTGTTTGGGACGTGTGCTGGCGGTGGTGACCTTAAACATTATACTATACATAGAACAGTGTGGTTTAAAAATAGTATATAACACCCTTCTAGCTAAAGTATTTAATATTGATGATGTTTGGTTTGTAGTAACCCTACTTTCGGAGCCAGCGGTCGCGGGTTCGAGTCCAGCTGGGGACATTCATTTGTTGAGCGCAAATGTTTGTACTCCAATAATAGGTGTTTATATTTATAATAAATATTATACATTTATTATGAAAAAACATGTATGTATATTTAATAAGCTATAGCAAAATTAAATTGACTATATACTTGCAAATGTGATTGTAAAATAAAAATATTTTTGATTATAATATTATTTTAATACTGTTATAATAATGGGTGAACTTTGATTTCAGAACATACTAGAAAAGGTTAGGTAGGCGAGGTTCATATGACTTCTAATGAAACCGCTGTTTTGTGACTCATACACAAATTGCATTCTCATACATTAACCGAACATACTGTATAATTTTGACATATTGCAGCAGGAAGTTTTACACTCTGTGGCACTTCGAATAGTATTATTTGCGTTCTTGGATAAGTTATGAATCTCGCTTGCCCCCTGCCCCGAGATCTGCGTCAGTCTATGGAACAATTATGCCGTGTGTTACCGTCGCACTTTATTATTGTTCATTACTGGCGTATTAGGAGCTTAGGTTTATCTACATAACGGTATCGAAATTAAATCATTTTGTAGCGTTTGAAGCTAAAGGTTGTACATGCAATGTCAAGGTTTAGTATTAATCGCAAAGCAAAATAATATTAATACACAAATTTAGTTTGATGCAGCCCTGTGGTAACTCACTTGGAAAACGGAGTGAAGCGGGTTCAAATCCAGGTCTCGCATTTCTGACATTTTCATGTGTGATTTTTTTACTACTAGTCTTACTTGTGAGGAAACCTGCATGTCTGAGAAAATCTAGCGAATCTTTTCAAAAGACATGTGCAACTCGCCAACGTGAACTTGGCCAACATTATCCCCCTAATATTCAAGGCAGCCCCGAGTTTAGCAGTGGTCGTTATAAAGGGCTTAATACAATACAAACGTAGTTTAATAAATAAATAAGAAAATAACGGCAATGTCCAGAACCTATTACTTTAGTATTCATATATGATAACACTATTCATATTTTAAACCAGTAAAAGGTAAATAAACATATTATATTGACAGTACGTCAAATGAAAGTAGGAACTATTAGCTTTACGAGCTATCGACGAGAAACCTATGACTATAAAACAAAACGATTTAGTACAAACGTGGCTCTAGAATATGAAGCAAAAACTTGTAACAAACAAAATGTACTGAAATAAACATAGAGAACTCGAAAAATAATTGCTTTAATAAAGCTATCATTTCGGATTTTGTTGCGGAATTGTTTAGATTTTTGTTTCCCGTAGTTTCTAATACTATACAGCAATCATGGTCAATCAAAATAAATCCGCGACAAAATCCGAAAAGATAGTTTTAATAAAATATCAAAGTTTTGCCCAAACGTAAGGAAGTTTTAAATAGTGTTTAGTTACTTTTATTTTGTTTAAGCTATATTTACCGTATAAAATTTAGCGAGTTCTTTCCTAGATAATAGCTTTAAGAATAAGAATTGTCGCAAAACGTTTCATGATATGAAACTTAGATTGTGACTTAGTGACATATAAAAATCATTATAATATTCAACTTATGAAGGATCATTAACTTGTTACCACGTCGCGTTGCAGACGGACAGACTTTCACGACATATCTAACGTAGACAACGTGACAACCGCCGGGTATCTTCATAATAAAAACATCAGATTATTGCTATATTGCTAGTTTTCTCCTATATTGTTCTGTGGTCGTGTATTCTATAACCACAACTAAATTCATTCCTTTGTAGCTGTGGTGTTCGAAAGATATGGTGGTGGTAAAGTAAAATTATTAAAGAAACTAGGTTCTTATAGGTTTCATAATTATTAACTTTCAGCTATGAAATATATTTTCGCATGAAATATATATCGCGAACCACATAATAGGTATATGATTTAAAATAGAGTTATAAAAAACGCAAACTATATAAAAATAATATTATTATAAGATCTATTACTCGTATAATAAGATAGTTTCTTTAAAAACAATACGTACGTTTTAATCAAAGCCAAAAAAATATTTCTAGAGTAAATTATTGTAAAGTATAAGTATAAAGTAGAACTGCAGTGTTAAACTACTAATAGTTACGAGGGCAATTAAGTATAGTAGGTACTATATATTGTTAGTTTACAATATTTTTAAATTTAATTTGAGAAAATTATATAATTACAAATTCATATTACTTTATAAGTTATTAAGTACCTAATTGCGCGTTTATGTTATTTATTTTGCATAATGGTCTCCAAAGCTGCATTTTAATAAAGTTTTGAGCAACGCTACTGAAGTTTTGTGCGCATTCAACTACAACAATAAGACTTCAATTAATAATTTCATTATAAAAAAATCATTATTATATAAAGATATCATTAATATTTTTCTATTTTAATAAGTTAATAAATAGTGAAATTATCCGTAGGTATACAGTTTATAGGCAAAAAATGGAGACAAAAAAGATTGAGTGTGTAAAATTTATGGTGACCAAATATAGGTAATTTAATTTGAAAGGACCTAAAACCGGGGTTGGTGGCTAGTTTTGAATAATTTACCATCTCTTGTCCATAGAAGAAGGAAGGCGTTCGGAAGTGCACGTCGGTCGTGGCCATGAGAACCGATGCTATCATCTCGCACGTCACTGATCATATGATTGGACGTGGAGTCATGTTTTTTACTCCACTGTACTGTATTAGGTTGTATAAGAATTGTGTGTGTGTTTGTTTTACAGTTACAGCATGAGACAGTGCATATTTACTAGATTAAAATCTTTGCAATTTTGGTTAATTTTGACAATTATATCAACAGTTCTATTTCCTCTATGTATCATTGCGTATTTAAAATATTATATTTTTAGTATTGTATTTTTTTAATATTGAATATTGAATTTTATGTACTCCTATAAAGTATTAGCACATCATAGCATAAAAATTTTAGCAAGCACGTCTATTTGCCTGATTTCCTCAACTGTTAGTTGATAATTCCTCGAAATAACAAATGAGTGAGATTGTGCTAAATTACTGACTAAGCATACAAAGTAGTTTTATCTTACGTTAAGCTCTCTCGAAATATCGCTAAAAAGCTGCTACAGTACCATCTTAGTACAGTCGTTGACAGAAAACATTCTTAATTTTAATTTTTTTATTACTTATTTCTTCTCAATAAAACTAATAACTATTAAATATTGTTCTTTTTGTGAACAATTTTGCTTTGAATATCTAATAGTAAAGACAGTATTTTTGATGCATTACCAAGTATGATCGCGCATAAGCGCTTTAGGTCGTTCGTTATTATTGTTGCTATGTTAGTGATTATTTGGAAATTTGACTAATAATAAAAAAAGTAAATTTCAATATTTTACTTGACCACAGTCCAGATATAAGTCCGCTCATTAAACTGACCTTTATCAGGCCCAAGATTAGTTGCAAAATGCAGATTAAGCTCCCTTATGTCTTCAAGAATACCATGTGTAAGATCTTTATCGTATACATTAGATCGTAATCATTAACACCTAAGGTACTAAATTAATCTAATCTTAACTGTTATTTGTTTATCTTAACGAGGCAGAGGTCAGTAGATGGCGATTCTTAACGTTAACCAGTAGTCAAGCAATTACACTACAATGTATACGGCATATAGTAAGTAATAATATAACAGTATGTGTTTGTGACATGTTTTTTTTAAACAATGCAGTATTTGCGTACAAAATATAGACCGTAAAAGAATAGTTTTAGTTTTTTTTTTTCATAATAAACTTATGCCTTTAATATGTCGGTGAACGCAAAGCGCGTTTACCGCAAAAAGTACTCAACTGATTTTAATTAAATTATGTATAGTAACAACTCTTTACAATTTCCTTTTTTTAATTAACAAACAACTTATTAAAATCATTAATAAAATGTTAAGTTAAATAATTTATAAATATAACTACTTTAAAAAGAATAAAGTTTATTTTTTTAGCTCATCTGTACCTTTGATACAGCGATGACCATCAGCGGGACCATCAACGACCCCGCGACGGTCATTTATAAACACGGCCATGGGAACCGACTGATAGCGTATCGCACGTACCACCTGATTACAATGAGAACGTTTTTGCTTGCAATTAAGATTGCTCTTACTTATTATTTAATCAATATTACACTAAACTGTCTATTAGAACAATAATTAAGGATATTCAAAGAAAATTGTCGTTAAGTCGCACTTAAGGAAAATTTAAATATTCATTGTTTAGTATTCAAATGGACGATTGTAATAGATAAAAAAATCTAAATAACTTCTTAGGATATAGGTAGTTGATGATCATGTTTGCAATAGGTTGGTTGATGATGTTTAAGATATAAAAATATTTTTTCTTAACTATTAGTTTGATAATAAATTAAGTACCTTTATTCAATATTATTCCATATATATAGATATTTAAAATAGTTCTTCTTGATGCTTTTTTAGACAGACAACTATTAAATAACTAGAGATGCGCCGAGTAGCACTTTTGCCGAGTAACGAGTACTACCGAGTTTTACTCGGTTCAATTTTTTTCCAACCGAGTACTCGGCCGAGTAACTCGGTTCAATCAAATTCCACGATTAGCAAGAGTGTTTCTATGTGCATCTGCAAGCACCGTGTATAGCTAGCGTTTATTTTCGGAGGCCGATAACGTCTATGAAGAAAAAAGGAATAGGCTGTTACCGGAACGTGCAGAGAGCCTTGTGTTCCTGCATCATAATTTACCTTTATTAAATTTTAAATATTGATTTTTTCATTAACGTTCTCCTAATTTTGTCTCATTACTACTCACTCATTATCATAATTGAGATTGTCAAAGATTTCCTAAATTAGTTATAAATACTTTTTAATTAAACTACTGTTTTAATTATATCTACCTAAATAAATATATTGCTTTACTTAAACCGAGTATACTCGGCATTAAAACTAAAATTTATAAATAACTATTTTAATAAGATTTTTCAAAAATATATTCATTGTGCAGATTATAGTTTCAACCCTTATTATGAATATTAAGAAATGATAAGAAACTGACTAATTTTGTTTTGAATGTGCTAATACGACTAAGTAGAAATAAGGACAATAGAATTAAATAACCTTACGCACCTACTAATTGCTTGACGTTAAGTGTCTATAACTAAGAAACCTAGCTTGCTTATCAAGAGACGTAAAGCTTTAACATTAGAAAGTAACTTTAACTTAAATTATTCCTTACTTGAAATAAAATAAAGTTTAAAGCTTAGTGAAGTAAGCTCCTATTTTAATATATTCCACTACAATGGGTGCGTAGGCGTTTTATTGTAATATTTGAAAAATGTCAGGAGGTTGGAACATTGTGTAAAATAACTATTTAGAACCATTGTAGTATGTTATTTAAAGTCTGGCATCGTCTTTGTTTTGAAATTTAAAATATGCAATTCGAACGAATTGCAAAATAGAGAAAAAGTTTATCCTTATGCAAGGTTAGTAATTATTATTGCAAGCTTTTAAGCAATTTAATGAAAATTTTGATATAGATATAATTCTTTATATTATTTGTATATACTAAGTACACATTTGTTGTTTCTTTTGTTATATACATAAGACCTAGTAATTTTTCTTAATATTTTCATATCTTCTTAATTCTTATACGTATCAAGAGACTTTAAAAGTAGTAAAACTTTTAAAATAAATTAACTCACGACACATAATAGTTGACTGTGACACTAAAAGCTAGGTAATTTGAAAGCTTTGCAGAGCTTTTTTGTTTGCAAATATTCCTTTAATAAACAACGAGTAGATTTATCTACTATACTACAATTAAATAGAAAAAAGTATATTTTTGTATGTTTGTTAGTAATCAATAAACTGATTTTGTATGAGGACATTTTGAGATCAAAAGAAGGATATGAGGTAATATTTATCCTAGAAATCATCCGTTAAGGACGTGAAAAGACCAATGAAAGTTAATTGTGTATGAACAATCAATCTTTTCTCAAATAAGGGATACTAACTATAAAAACTTAGCTATGAACGACTTAAGGAAAGCGAAAGTTTTCGCTAGTAGAAAATAAAAATATGTAGACGTGTAAACATAGTGGGTGCGGTACGTGGCGAGAGCATTCGCGTGCGCCCACGCACCTGAATCTATTAGCTAGTGATTAACTTGTAAGTGTGGGCTGATGTGTAATTGCCTTTGTGTTCTAATACATGTTAGTAACGGAAGTTTCGACCATTCATACGTAAAGTGGTTCAGTCAATAATTGTATTCAGTATTTGAAACGGACAGATCCGCCTACGATTAATATATTATTTGAAAGCTGCTTCATTATATACTTGTTGAAATGGATATGCCAATCAGTTTGATGATATAATATCTCATCATTTGTATCTAAGTTTATGATTTTTTTTCCAAAAATGGTGTTAGAACTTTGAAAGTAGACTATCTAATTAGTACAAATTGTGCATAATAGTTTGTAGAAAGCATCACAACACAATTGTCCATAGATATCTTTTGAGTATAATAAACCAATACAGATTGTAATAAGCTATAGGAATATGTTTGATGCCTTCTGAATTTATTCCCGATTTATAAATTCGTATGATCAAACAAGTTGATCATACGAAAAATGATGATGATCAAATAAAACTGTTAATCTCTTATATTTTTTATGTATAAAATAAGAGTCAATAAACTAACAGATACGTTGGGATTAATAATGTTAGTGAGAAGTTTCATTTTCGTTTAAACCAAGCCTTATGGTAGAAAGTACGAGCTATATTAAATTAAATCCAATTGATTTACAGTGGCCGTTCTGTCGATGCGTGCATCAGCGCAATGCAAACACGATAATCTCTAATGGACATTATTTATTTATTACTTAATTTAGTACTAGCAAAACTATAGTAATTACATGAGAATCTTGTAATAATATGTTGTTTAAACCGGGAATCGATCGAATTACTTTTTATTCTGGGAAAAGATAGGCTACTTTTAATTATGAAAAAAATAATAAGCAACTAACATAACTTTTTTTATACCATCTTAAATACTTTCTTTTTATAATAAATGCCTGTGTTCCACATATCGGTAAAAATATGATATCTACCTGTAACCTGCCTACAAGTATTTATCAGAAGCTAAACTACTTACAGCTATTATTTACTGATATTACTATCTGCAAAACATTTATCATTGCAATACAATGGAACTCAACGAAATATGCATCACGGCTGCCATTGGTCTTAATTAACACACCTTTAAATCAGTGGCCGTGTGAACCGGGTAGAGCTTAGGCCGTAAGGGTGTTAGGTTCTTGGCAGGAAGGAGATAATGACCTACGGCTTGTAGCTGCTGCGGCAATGAATTAATACTGCTGTGCTATCTCCATTCGGCCGATTCTATGCAGCTATACACATTAGTCGGTTTCAGTCACGAGTTACATAATTGAGCGAGGACGAGGTGTGTTTGGTATTATTTTGGTGTGTTTTTTTAATTTATGATTTTTTGTGGCTTTATTGTCTTTTAAAAGGGTGCGCCACTAGTTATCTCACCAAATCTATTTTTGTACCAAACTTCGTATATGTGTATAACATTTAGAAACTTTTTTTTATATTATAATAGTAAAAAATCGAACCGTATATTCTACATAATTAAGTAATCCATAAATAAAACTTAACCTTATTTGTTCAAGGGGATTTTTCCACGAACTGATTTTTTGGCAGGGTATATGTTATAAATATGTAGTTTAGAGTATATGACTCCTTGATCTAGTAATAATCTAATCAAATGAGGTATAAAAAAGAATGTAGTACAAAAATTTTATTTTTTATTTTTAATTAAAAATTATTTTCTAATCTTATTATTATTATTAAGGTGGTGGTATTATCAGCTTTACAAATATAAACCATTCCACTATCCATATTCCATTAGCTGCTCGCATACAATCCATGATTGTCGATGAAATGGATGAAATGCGCCCGAGTGTAATTTTCGAGTTATAAATAAAATACCCTCAATTACAACGCTAAAGTGCTAGCTATGAGATGAGCATTTAAACGTGCGGAATTAAGACTTAGACATTTTAATGTTATATATATGTACTTGTGTGATATAATATGGAAACTTTTGATTATTATAAACGATGTATTTGGGTACTTTGTTTAACGATTTAATTTATATTTGTTTATTAATAAATTCTTCGCTATTAATATTTTACGTATACTTATATATTTTATGTATAATTAATATACTTATATTTAATTTTTTTTACTATAATATTTTTTTAATCAGTACTCTAATAAAACATATTTATACAAGTTACTAAAATTGTTTGTTAAATAAAAAAGATTTTCATTAAATAATATATAATTATTATATAAGACACTAATATATAAAATCCAATTATTGACATTTATGTCTGTGTCTTCCCGCTATACTATAAAACCGCTGTAGGTACTGACTTTGATTCAGGACTTTTACAAACAGATAGCTAATGCGCTAAAGGGTAACCTAGGGTACCTTTAGAAAAAGAATAAGGATTCCTTTAAACCTTTAGAAAAAGAAGAAGTATCGGACTTAATAATTAATATAACCATATCATTTGATTATAATAAATCTTTATAGGCTAAAACAGTCTTCCTTTCAAGTGGATATAGCTATAGGTATACTATACTTGTCTTTCTTAAATTACGTACAGGTGAGTTGTCAAAAAATGCCATATTTTCATTTATATAACCCTTACATTTATATTTTCCTTCTGTTAACAATCAAATTAACTCCTAGCTTATTTATTATACTACCAACACCAAAGTGAAATATTACTTTGAATTAATTTGTTATCCAAAGAATTATTGATAGTAATATATCAATATATAATAAGATCTATTAGTCTGTCAAATTTATTACCTGTATATCATCAGGTCTGTGTCTCAACCATTTGTTGGAGTCATTAGGTAAGGATGCGCTGATATTTAGACGTCCCTTGCGCCATTTGAGATGACACGACCGGTAAGGCTAAGACCGTTGACACATTCAACAGTTAATGTTAGTTTGTAATATTGTCAAATATATTATAATATTAAGTTATAAGTAACATCCATAAAAATAGGATTTCTTAAACTGAATTATTCATAGAATTAATTATAGTCTTTAATTATCCCACAAAATTGATATCTCGATAAAGAATACAATAAGAACAGTTCAACTATGGTTAGTAATTACTAACTTATTTGTCAAAATTGATAGCTTGAATTAACAACATCTATTAATTTTTCGTAGTAAATATATTTTTTTCAAAAGTGATTTCCTCATTTTATTGATAAATTTAAAGTATTATAAATAAGAAGTTAAAGTTAGCGATGTAACTCGACCTTCAAGGTCTAACCAAGCGGTGAGTTCGTGTGGTCGTGCCCGGAGCAGATTAAACTATTGCACCCATTGCACCTCGATGCGATTTCGGTCACCATAGCAACGAGAAACACGATTTTTAAATGCCTTGCTGTATTTTGAAACGCTGGAAAATAAAAAGCTCTTTTGAATTAAAATAGACATAATTATTTTTTCCTTACTAGGGTGGCGCACGCCCAGCAGTGGGTCGTTAAAAAGAGTTGAATACATAAATGTATTATAACATTGAACACCCTTTAATTTCTTAAGAATTTTATTTTATAAATAACTTATATATGGCGATCTAAAAATAAAACGTAATTTTATTTTAAAAAAACCGTTAAAATGCCATTTTTCGTATCGTCTCGCTCTAGGATACCTACTTTGTTTTTGTCTAATATTGTTTTAATAACGTGTAATAAGTTGATGTGTTTCCATTACGGAAAAATGTAAGCCAATGGGTTTTCATAACTAACAATTAAGAGGAAAAAAGATAAAAATACCATAAAATAAATAATAAAAATCTAGATCTATGAAATCACTATCTAAGCCGAATGGTGCATTAATTTACATTTAACTGCTGGACATCGAAAGTAAAAGGTGCGTGAGAATGTTTGTATAACGGAGAATCTCGTTAATTGGAGTCCTTACTACCAACAAATTGACGTTAATACATGGAAAATGCAATTGATTCCTTTCCGGCAAACATGCAAATAGTCCAGGCTAATTTATTATAAATACCAATTGCGGTATAGCTTTATAGAACTTCGACAGTTGACAGTAAATTAGCGGTCAGCATGTAAATGCTTGTGCATTTCATGCTTAACTCGCAATATAGAATGACTTTGCTTATGTTAAACTTGTATATATAATTTTAATTGGACCAAAAGCTACAAATTAAAGAAAAACCATCATGTTTCTTTTATATATTATGAGATTTTAAATGCTTATTAGCAATCGTCTTATCGTTGTAATTAAAAAAATCAAGGAGACCAAATGGTTTTTAATGAATATACTCCTATTGCAAAGTACATGTGTTATAACTTAGATATTTAATAATACTTTCTTATTGAAATATCTTAATCTTAGATGTAATGTAACAGAAATATGACAAGTTAAATCCGGCTTGGTAAAGACTTCAACGCACGATGTAAAGAAATTGTTGTTAATAGATACTCGTACTTACGAGTACTATTACTACTAATCTACACGTAAGTTTGTATGTAAGAGATAGTCTGTGAAATAGTTGCATTGATTTTTTCATAAATATAATATTAGATACATATAAAATTAGGGGACCCTCATGATATCATGACATTCGACCTAGAAGAGCAAAGTAGTGAACCATCGATGAAGGTACGTGTATTCAGCGCTTTTTAACGTCTTGCTGGGCACCCTTCAATACGAGGGAGATTGGGCCATAGCCCACCACGCTGGTTAAGTGAAGATTGGCGGCCCACACATGTCTTTCGAAAACTTAATCGGTTCTCTCAGAATTTTCCTTCACAGTGAGACAAGCAGTACTCATGTTAGAAATGATTCACATGAGACTATCAGAGGTGCCAGACCCGGATTTGAACTCGCTTCGCTTGGTTTCCAAGCGTGTAACCACTGGGCTAACACTACCTTCTGGACCATTTGTTACAAAATGTAAGTGAATAACACAGTGTTTAATATATTTATTGATTTTTTAATATTTACCAATTAGTATCGTCTTATCAGAAAGACCAGAACAAAGAAATATAATCGTATTATATGAAAACCAGTAATTAACCAGGGGAATGAGGAAGGCGGTAATACCGTGATCTCACAATAACTGTCCAGTGGAGATGTTCTCATCTTCTTGTGCGTGCATTGTATGCGCTTTTCCTCGTGAAAAACCTATGGGACGCTCGGTGTTACCGATTTTTTAAATCTCCGTTTAACTAACATAGTAAATTCATTATTTTTATCGTAAAAAATTCTATATAAATGTTTTATTTATTTCAAAGAAATTTAAAATATACTCATTATCAAAAATACTATGAGAATGATATCAAGTTCATTACAAAAATAAGTCTTTACAAAATAAGATTACCGTTAAGTCCTAAGCCGTAATTTTTGTGAATATAATGTAAAGACTATGCTAATGAAATAACTTCTTAGTACCTCATAATATTTTAAACAATAGATTAGTTAACTATCTGCGAAGAAATGGTATGAACGGCTCTTTTCATATCGCATATGAGTTGTGCGAATAATTACCTTCGACATGTGCTCTTTCAACCGAAAAAAACAGCCATCTCTCCCATTGTTTCGCTGATTTTCCCACATTTCGCCGCCTACAGTTACACTTGCCTTCCTGATTTACGGGCAAAAAGTATTAATTACATTCCAAGCTAGCTCCGTGTCCGTTTTTGTGCCTCCAGGAAAAGATGTATCTTCTAGGTGGTTGTTAGGTAATTTATTTGTGGGACTTAACCCTATTTTGGTACATAATAGGCTGTGAAAACAATGAAGCAACGTCTTTTAATAATTTAACAACTTTTAAATTAATTTTGTTCATACAAAATTATTATTTTCATGGGACTTTTCATGAAATGATGACAAACGTATAATCATCACTTATCAAGAAAACTATTTGTAATGTCAGCATTTAGTGAACATGATTGCCGCCTATTCTAAACTCTGAATACGGTCATAGCAAGACTTTCCAACTAATTTCCACATAGGAGTCGTGCGATGCAGATTCGCATGAGAACGACCACCGCATACACGTGAAACTATCAGTCAAACCACTACTTAAACATCTGCATAAGTCACGTCTCACGATTCCAGAAGAGTAACAGTTTAATAATGTCCGCGCTGGTGACCCTCACCGACCTCGGTGAAATACGGTTGTGCGGACTTAGAGCAATATTTTCCCCATGCATCGTACTAAAGTCGTGTCTTCCTCGGTAGAAATAAAACGCGAGGTCCATCTTTGGGGCCATCGGTGCCTTAGATGCGCCATTCCAGTGCTCGTACCGAAATGCCCTTAATTTTTATTTGTGTTAGTAGAATTTGAGCTTTAGGCATATTAATTTAAAGTATCATTTTGAATGATTGCGCAAAGGTTGTTAAGAAAGTAAATGGTCAGTAGGGAAAATGTCATGGGAAGGACTCAATGAACGAGCGGACAACGCGAGGTCTGCTGGCCACTGAGGTCGCAAAATTTTTAAATTTTACCAAAGTAATTTTAACTTAAATACCCTGTTAACAGGGTTCAAGTTATAATTTTAACTATGAAGGAAATGTTTTACTTACATTGACAGTCATCGCGAAGTTTCCGAAGAGCAAATCTCGGTTCTATCTCTAATGCGGTAAAACAAATCGTCCTGTAATAGGAATTGTTTATGGTAAAGGCACATTTTACAAATTTGCAAAAGGAAATTGATGTGTTTGTAAGTATACTAATATATAAGAAATAATAGTAATTTTACTTTGGTAAGCCTCTAAGTGGATGTAGTAAAATATGAAATATTAACTAAGATTACTATATATCAATATGTCCCATAATATTTTAAAACGTATTAATATTACATATTATGTAAATTCTAAGACTTTGGTTTCCGGTCTTTAGAACGTGGGTGAAGCCGTAATAAAATTAAACTTTGATAATAATAAAAATTCATTTCAAATATAAATGATAAATAAAAAAAATATAGCATTAAAAATGCAAACAAATTAGTCCCAAATAAGCATAAAAGGGTTACAACTAAAAGTATATAAAATTACTCATTCAAAGATTATTTTATGTTACGTCACAGAAAAAGTCCCCATAAAATACGACAAAGTTGCTTGCACGCGTATGACCTTTCCCGTAGGAAGCGGTCTGGCTCAGTGACCCAGTGTACACGATGCGCTGTGTCGTTGACCGAGCTGTCCTATCAAGGAGATAGATGTGTACTTTTCAGACTAATACTGTTAATATAAAAGTTAGTAAATTAGCCTTGACTGAAAAGAGAGAAAAGATAGGCACCTTTCTTTTAATTATGGGATTTCTTACAAGCCACAGAATAAAGAACATAATATAATTATGGGATTTTGGTTTGGTTGAAACTCTCTGTCTTGATAAAGGGGAGTACCATTAGTATTAAATAATAGGTTAGTAGTTATGAAAGATAATATTGATTGCAGATAGTGCAATATATTTTTCATAAGATTAAAATGAGCTATATACTGTAAGCTTAATTTCAGCATTTCAAGCTGATACCAGATTGCTTAGAATATTCTGGCACTTCCTTAACAAATTTGTTATACTTAAATAACAGCTTTTGTTTTTAATTGATTTGTACCTTAATTATTTTATGCTACGAGTATGAAACTCTGATTATTTTGTACACCTTTGAAATATCAATGTTTCCCCGTTAATGGTGTTAAAGATACCTTATGCGTTTCTACTTTTAGACGACGACGGGTGGCTTTATAAATAAATAAATCATGTATGTATAGCTCATTAGTTATATTAGTAAAGTATGTATACTTTTTATGAATTCATGCAAAAACATGCATGTCTAATATAAATAATAATTTCTTGTACGAAGTAGGTATTGACTATTGAATCAATTTAAATACATGTACGTATGAGCTTTTGTTTACAATACATAACCTTATTACCTTTAAAGTTCGTATATATCAGTGGGTGCATTCTAACGTGGACTGACCTTTCCCGTAGGAACGGAGAGATCCGACTTAGTGACCCATTGTCGACGTCTCTGCACATTATACTGTCGATAGATCAATTCTAAGTCTAATTTATGTCCTATGCCAACTAATTTATCTAATTTAACGTCTACGTTTAACATAAGATGAATGTTAAAATTATTCACAAGTTTCTATAATTTATAGGAAGCATTGAAAAAATAGCGCGTTTCGCAAATGATTGTCATTTTAATAAATTATTATTTTTTCATATATAACTCAAGTAAAAATATATATTTTTTACAAAAATTATGTAAATAGAATACGTGATCCAAATATGATTTGATTACTGAGGCACTAGGTTTGTTAATAAATAAAATTTAATTGAAATAAAATAAGAAAAATACGAATAAAATGAAGTCTGATATCTAAGTACCATTTAAATAATCCTATCCAACAAAACGACCTTACAAATGTATTGTTCGTACGCGGGTACAATCGTCAATTATCATATCATCGGTAAATTCCTGCATAAATCGGGTGCAGGAATGCCGAAAGCCTTACCAATTATTACCTTTAACCTTATTTTGGCATTTGCAGTGTCGCAAGCGGCCCTGAGGTTATCTTATATTACATCGGATGTATCCTGAGTCGGGATGAACGGATCTTAAATAAGTCAAGGTCATTGATGCCAAGCCACCATTAAAATTACGGGATATAGGTTTTACAGGCAAATAATAGAAGATTGAATGACATAGATGGGTACGACGTTAAATTTTAATTTTAGTTATTGTCCAATAAGTTGAAAGTAAGACTTAAGAGTTGGCTTCCAAATCAATTTATTAGTATTCAGTCGTTTTGACATCTCACTGCTGGGAACGGACCTCTCTTCAATACTAACAAGAAATGATTTTTCTCAAGAGCCAGATCAGGAAGTTTAACCCTTAATTTGGTATTGTATGTACTGTCATACATAAACTTTAAAAATCTATTTGTTAATAATAAAGCAATTAAGGTGTGATAAATTATTTTTTTTGTATTGCAAAACTAACTACAATTGGTAGAAAAAATAAAACACGCTTCCAGCAATACCTATTTTGACATTAATCAAAAAAAATGGCTACCCAGCGAACGTCAACTGTGTTCTCCAAGGTATTTATACTATTATTATGAATATTACATGGTTTATGATACTCGTAATGACTAAAATTTATACTTTATTGTGTAATAGAATACGAGTGGTAATAATTGTAAAGTTTTTATTGTATTAAATGGTTCTATTTCGATTACTAACATGATGTATGCTGTGACATACACTGCCAAGTTTGTCACGAAACACCCTTCATTTTGTTTGTATGCCACAGCATACATTGCCAGTTTGCGGTTGCTTTTTGGGTTTATTTGGTTTTATAGCACGCTTTTTTTTCTTTGTAAGCAGCAAAAGCTTCAAACTCGTGGTGGTAGAATTTTAGCGCCTGTGCCTGCTGAGTATGCACCCTCTGACGGTAGTGAACATTCTGAACTTGATGATGAATTACGTATGCACACCCCGCTTTCTATGTCATCTTCTTCTGCACCTTCTATTGATAGTTCTATGGAAAGACTTAATATTTTAGACGATGACGAAGAGCCGACCGGCCAGAATGTTCGACTTATACCAATTTTTCAAAGTGTCTATTCAAGCCCTTCTCTAGAACCAAATTGTAAGAAAGTGCCGATACTGTATGACATTCCGTCATTCCCCACAACTCCCACCACTCCTGCAACTCCAGCAACTCCTGCATCACCTGCACAGCATGAACCAACAGCAAGCAACTCTATAGCTCTTGGCTTAGGTACAGCTCGTATGAGGGCATCTACTACTTCCAAATCGCGTCCCAGAAATACCAGATTGCAACGACCTAGACGAATCACAAAATTCACTCTGAGCTATCAATGGAAAACAGCGGTTTTTCGGCACAAGGCAACTATAGAAGAAGACTCACATCACACTGATATTCTAGACATAACTTCACTGGATTATTTTTACAAGTTCTTTTCCTCAGACGTTTTAGCTGATATCGTAGAGCAAACAAACGCATACGCAATATCAAAAACTGGACGTTCTCTTGTATTGACTGAAGATGAAATGCGGGATTTTATAGCCATACATATTATCATGGGTTTTGTGAGGATGCCATCATATACAGATTATTGGAGTTTGCGGTAAAGATACCATCTCGTAGCCGATTTGATGTCTCTTAAACGATATCAACAAATCCGCCGTAATTTGCATTTTGTTGATAATAATACACAAGACTCCGACCTATATTACAAAATTAGATCTTTTTTACAAAAAAAAAATCGAGAAAATTGCTTAGCTCACGTTAATGAAAGGAAATTCAGCATTGACGAAATCATGATTCCCTATAAGGGGACCAAAGCGGGTAAGCGACGTCAATATATGAAGGATAAGCCCAACAAGTGGGGCTTCAAAAACTATGTTCATGCAGTAGTGTTGGGCATGATATATGATTTTCTTTAGTATGGTGGCGAGGCTACATTTAGGTTTCATACTTTTATAGATAAGAAGGCGTTATAACCTTATTTTTTTATATTCCTTATTTTCTCTGTAATTGGCAATGTATGTCCCGGAATACATCATATTTATTCAATGTTTTTATGTGCATTTGGCAATGTATGCTGTGACATACATAGTTTTTCAGGAAACCTGAAGTTCATAAATTTTTTTCGTTATTTTTCTGTAACACCTTTGAAGGTCAATAATATGTTTTATTTAAAAAAACGAGGATTTTATTGCATTTAATTTTTTGCCAAATTAAGGGTTAAAGGAGTATCTATAATTTCATGATATAGATATTATATTTCATTAATAAACCGAATATTTATCGCTTCTTTTTCAGAATTTACACATAAAATAAAAAAAGAAAATAAAGTTCTGTTTATTTCAAGCTATTTCTTTAAAAATTTAAAAAGGTTTCCATTTTATTTTTAAATAAAATATTTAAAGGACCTAAGTGTTAATATGACGCAAGCTCTACAGATCGCGCTACAATAGTTTTTATCTAACAATGGCATCAAAACAAAGTCAATAGTTTGCGACCTTTGCGCCGTTTTAAATTTATTCAATATTGCGCGATCAGACCAATATAGCAATATTTCGAGTACAGTAATTGTTTACCACTTATTGTGGCTGTCAATCAAACTTTCGAACATTGTTGTATAGAAAATACGGTTAAGATTCGGAATTATGCAAGAGTAGAGCAGGTAGGTAGATATATTAAAATTAAAGACATAACGTCTCTTTGAAAAATGCATATTAATTTATCTTCGATTTCGTTTCTTAACATTTTTTATAATATATTGTATAATATTGTAATACATTAAAATCAACTGTTTGGATTATAATAATTTTCATAATCTCTTCAAAATGAAAATTATTTTATTATTAATTATTTGAGTTGATTCCAATCTTTTGCATAAACTCTATCAATGGGCGAAACTCATAGACGCACGAGATTGACGTATTGGACAAGTATAACTTGTCGTCAAGAACTGTAAACTCAAATTATTTTAATCTTAAAAAACAATCTATAAACGTATATTATATGTAAGTATGTACATAAAAAACGTACTGACCATACTCTATTCGTTATTTTTTCGCTTTAAAAATCTTGGAAATCTCCATATAACGATATAAATCAACATATTTCCTACTCCTAATTATTGTCATATCGACCTGTGTCGATATTCCTGTTTATACTTGAATACTATGCAGATAATTTATTGTTAAGTTTCAAAAGATAAGGATTCAAATAATTATTACTTGCATAATATGTTAAGGCTATAAACGTGCGGTATTGCTGGTCTATCAATGGACCGGGGAGGGAACTGTGCGTGATCAATGGGACGGACTCTTGCGCAACTATACTTACGACGCCCTGCTAGGTGTGAGACCGAGAGAACGTCTGTAAAACTTATGATTTGCTTTTGAGATTGTATAAACTATTATGAGAAATAGATTTTTTTAGTCATTTATTTCAAATAAAATTACCTACAAATTCCAATTCACATTATACAAAAACGTATACGAAGGAAATATTTGCTATAATTTTACGAGTATAAACTAAAACACGTTATAGCGATATAATAAAAAATAAGAGAGTATGAAAAATTAAGATTTTCAAGTTAGTTTAACTGTAAAGTTGCCCTAGCAGCTATATAATGCATGCTTTAAAATTGTGTAATATTATAAGCTTTTTTTAAGCTTTTTATAAGTATACTGTAAATTTAGAGACATAGTAAAATATACTATGGAGTAATTGTTTCTTTAAATTTAGTAATATTTTAAAAATGTAGATATTTGTATTCGAAATAACAGTATGTAGGCTAGCGGTGGCTCGTGTGGTCGTGACATCCCTCATCTACTGAATGAGGGCATCTACTGAGAGTTACGCTCCCACGGACCGCTACGACTGTTATGAAATAGCGCCTTTTAGGATAAACGTACTGAGAAATTGAAGTTATTATTTAATTAATATTAGATGAAAACAGAATTGCAAAATTTTCTGTGAGAATCCTTTTACTTTATCCAAGAAAATACACTTATCGGTTAATATAATATAGTATGTCTTTAGCACTTAATCTTACTAATACGTACATATTATGTATATGTATGTATGTAAAGTGAATGTTTGGATGAAAAAGTAAACAAACATTACACACTGACAATTAAAGTACCTAATACCAGCTTATTCAATTTTTGAGACCAATCTCCTGCTACTGGAAAAATAAAGTAAGGTCTTATACTTTATTTTTAATTTTTTACTTGAATCAATAATAATTATTGATTTTTCTTAGTCGACATTTGCCAAACTTGTACAGGGTAAGTAAATTTGTTTTTATAAGCCATAATATAACGTAATATTTCGTCTTTTTGATTTACAAGTAAGTTTAAATCTTGATATCTTTTCAGATTACCCTTCCATCACCCAACCGCACATAAAATATACAAGCGGCGTGAGAGAGTCCGATCGTCCAGCACGATCTTCATACACAATATAGGCACGAAGCTAGCGCTTTATTACGGCTATACAAGCTAGTGAAATTTATCGCATTGCAGTGTTACGCGTAGTGCAAATCTAATATATTAGTACAATTAAAAAGGGATCGTGATTGTTATTGAAGATGTTTGATCCAAATATTAGAAAGATGATTCTGGGTTCATATTGTTTCTTAACAACGCGCAAACCATTTAAAAATGTCGTACTAATTGCTATCTTTTCGGATTTCTGACCAATTTATTTTTAATTTATGGTTCCCGACCATGATTGGTGTAAATAATTGGAAATTCGTAAATAAAATTAAATACGCGAAAAATCTCCAAAAAATAGTTTTATTTAAGGTTTCGATATATTTAATTGTAGAGATATGTATGTACGAGTATGTGCAATATGCAATGTGCATGTTCTGGAATAGCGTGAGCTATTGAAGAGCTTTTTCAAAGTTGTAGAATAATTATTTAAAACTTCTTGTTTTTTAAATTTTTATTTAAAATTTCTTGGCGATATATAATTTTAATATCGTTGTTACATAGAGTGTATAAGTCTAATTTGATATGTTGGTTGTAAGGTCATGGATCTAAAAGTTGCTGTAGAAAATCTTGTTAAAGTCTTGCTGATGATTGATAGATTAAAGCGAAGAATGAGCTATACTGAAAAAAGTGTTTTTAAGAAATCTTCGTTAAGCCTGAATTACATTGTACTCCTTATACATTTTTATCTAAGATAATTACAATAATACAATTAATCACGAATGTATGTATGTACCCTTCGCACCACGAGTGTGAAAATGATTAACTGTTGCAATAAAACATAAATATATAAATGAAAATTGACTTGTAGTATGTGATATAGCGTTTAAGTGCTATTTGTAAGAAAATAAATATTTTATTTAAGATTAATTATTCAAACGGCTTTCAGTTAGAAATTAGAAGGAACCTTAAAGGTTTTATATGAAGCTAAATAGGAGGATGCAACGTGAGAGGGTTCTACCGTCCGGCACGTTCTTCATACACGACAGATACTAAGTCACGTCTTTGTTATGTCATTTACAGGATGATGCAATTTACGGTATTATGAAATAATTTATTAGAAAGCCTTGTTAGTGGGAAAGGGATCCTTTTAATTTTATAGTGAAAGTAGTTGTCTTTTGTGTATAAAAGAGCAAATTTGAATGGCAAATGTCAATTGTTCGATTATATAGTTACAAGTAGTTGTCTGATTCACCCTCGCTCCGCTAGGGTACGTACACTGGTTACGTTTAAACGACTAGTAAGGAAATGACATTTATTTCCGTAGTAAAAAGTATCATATATTTCGTCCCGATAACTTGCTATCATCATACCAAATTTCATCAAAATGTGTAGAGTGGTTTTTTCGTGAAGCGGTACCAATCAGACAGATTGACATAAATTATAAAAAAAAAGTTAATATACAGATTAATTTTATTATCATTATAAATTTAGAAAGAATACTAATTTTGGAACGCTTTTTCTATTATTATCTAAAGTGCTCTAATATTTAGAATCTGTGTACATAGTTTGAAGATAAAATATAAATAACTGTCAATAAATGAATATAAATAACTGTGAATGAAGCTGAATATATTCAATGAAGTGAAAGTTGACAATAAAATCTTTTGAAAACGTATTTGTATGTTTCTTCTTAGGAAAATGTTAAATATAGACGTTTAAGTAATTAATAAACATACGAATTGGTCATTATTATTTTTCATATATGCAATCTGGGTCACTCCTTCAGCTCAGACTATGTAAGTAAATTTTTGAAAAAATTTGCTACCCTTATTTATAACACAGTGGTTACTATTCAGCATCTAAAGAGCCACCCGAACGAAAACGAAAGAAAGTACCAATTCTTATGATATATCGTAAAATACCTTGAATAGCATTAGTTCTATCATTATACTAAAATTTTAAATTATAATGTTTTCTCTATAATTTCTCTATAGTTTTCTTTATAATTTGAAAATATTTGCTTCAGTAATCTGTTGTTCACGAAAACCAGAACAATCCAACCGCGAACGTAAAGGATATTTCACACATGATGTAATTGCATAGCAAGCAAACAACGCGCTATAAACGTTCGAAAGACGTTTTATGAGCATTTTCGCTTTCGCGCATTAGCAATAAATCAGCCACACCATCTAGTGGCCGATGGGCTCTACATTTCTACGTGCAATAATAGTCATAGAGTGAGGAATCACAGATGGTAAATATTCTGAAATCTTTATTGTAAATGTAGTTTTTGATGTTTTCTTGGCTTCTCTTATTTCTCACTCATTTTACCTCAGAGCCTTATAGAGTTTTAACCTGAAAAAATGTGTGATGTAAGAAAATATGTCTACTTACTAAGTACATATCGATAGATTTTATTTTTGCCGTTCGGCCGATCTTCTATTTACATGAAAAATATACTCGAATAAAACTAAATTATTTAAATACAGCTATAGAAATAGAGAGTAATATCTCTTATAATAATAATCCGTACTTTTAATCTCGCATTGCTAATTTTTTTTAATAGGCAAAACCAATATTTTACTAATGACGATACTTTTCAAACGATTAAAACAGTGTCTTAATCGACTGAGAAGTATGGAATGTAATATAAAGCGAATTCATGCTTTATATTTTAGTACACATTTAATATGTTGCCCAATGCAGACTTTGAATGGGATTTTAAGGTGAATTATTTTATTGTAATTCTAATATTTTATAATTTTTCATAATTATAAATAAGTAGGTACTTACATATTTTTTGGAGTTCCTTACTTCCACAGAAATAAATTTATATTAACACCAGAAAGGTATACATCACAAATGATGATTGTTGTATGGATATCATTATTTTCGTTATTCGATAAAAATGAAAATATTTTTTAATCAAAACGAATAAAACATTTAATTTCGTCTTATTCAAATCATTTAATATAAAGCACATTGTTAGTGTCATAATTTTACTGTCACAAACAATACTGTTTCATCATAACAGAATGGCCCAACAACCAAACAAGAAAGGACAATGGTTATAAATAAGAGGTCTCCAGCCAATTTGCGGAGAGGATAGCACCATAACAGGTTATCAAAGCGTCGTACATTTTCATTAAACACAGTCGGTTAGTAAAAGACTTTTAAGGTAAATTTCGTGGTTTGGAAACTTTAATGTACTAGATTGGTTTTTGTCTAATTATACGCACATTTATACTTAATGCCATATTTACAATATAGTTTATTATGTTATAATAATAGTTTAGTATCTTATTTTTAAAATGTTAAAATGCTTTTTAGTTTGAACTTATATTTCAACAATTTTATATAAAAATATATGGATTTATGTATGAATTTAAAGTTTTATTAATTAGTACTTTTAACTAAACGGCAATCTCAAATAACTTTCCGAAAAGAATTTAACTTTATAAACGAATGTATTATCTATACAAATACCTACATAAAATTGAAGTGTATATAAAACCAAACGCAATTTTTAACATTTTTATCTGCCTGTCTATATCATATATGTCTGATTGTTCCGGCTAATCTCTAAAGCCTCTGAACAAATTTTGACGGAACTTTCACGGACAGATAGCTGATACTATATGGATTAACTTAGGCTTACTTTTTTTTATTACACACATTCACATTATTACACACAGCACCATCTAGTTCCATGGTAAGCTACGAGGCTTGTGTTACGGATACCAGATAGTTGATATACTACACATATAAAGTTTTAAATACATACATAATATAAATATTAACACCCATGACTGGAGAACAAACATTCGTACCTACTCAACAAATGAAAGCCCCCAGCGGGACTCGAACCCGCGACCGCTGGCGCAGAAGGTAGGGTCACAAGGTACCAACTGAGCCAAACGTGTCGTCGACTATTATTTTAGAAAAACTATGAGCATTCCGGTACATTCAAAAAAATAAATAACTGTAGCTAGGAAAAATTCTCGAGCGAAACGAGGGTGAGTCTTTAGTATTTTTATAAATATATCAACGAATAATAAATTTGTAGGAATTTACAGGAATCACCAATACAGCTGTATGATACGGAATCGTTATTTAATTGTGATAGATTACAGGAGATTACCGGACAGCAGATTATATTATCAAGGGTTTTACGCTTGAATACACTTTATTAATTAAATTATTTTTAGTGTTGACCTATGTTTTATGAGCGTAGGGGTGATGGTATTTAGTGTTTTATATTAAAATGATAAGATTATTATCGTTGAAATGACGACTTGGGTACCTACTGATGTACCTTAAATCTGTTAAAAAAATGAAAAAAACTATTTTACAAATTTAATAGTGACGTTAGAACGTTATATTCTTAAACAATTACTTAGAATACATTAGAAGTTGGTAATTGAATATTTCTTTTTATGAAGTTGATGGCAACCGAAAGTTTTATAATTTACTTTAGCTTTTATTGTTACAAAAATTTGAAATAAAAGGATTGAGTAACGTGATATCTTGGTATCCTTATCCTAATAAATATTTTCTGAAAAATTATATCTCATAAATGAAACTATATTTTCGAGAAAGTGTCCCGTGACTATCATTGCTGTAAAACATTCGAAACGTCGGGAATCAAAAATCAAAATGAATCCGCGACAAAATCTGAAAAGATAGTTTCATTTATAATGTCAAATATTCGCGTAAACCTAAGTAAGTATTAAATTATACCTCGATGTCGGTTCCATTTTAAATCAAAAACTTCAAATAAAAAAAACACATCAAAGCGTGCTATAAATTTTTGATCTACTAAGTTAACCAAAACTTATTCACGCACTACTTATCAAGGCTTCTAATTGCACCTACGGATAATAAACAAATAACATTATGAAAATATTCGTTATAAGTAATGACAAATGATGCAAGGGGTATTCGCGAAGTAGTAAATGTAAGGGTTCGATAATCTACTTGGACTCTTCTTATGCACGTTTACTTACTTACTTTACTTATACTAATTTGTTCACGGCATAAATCTGATGCTCTCAATATATATCATGATATTGATACATATTGTTGTTAAAGGAAGCTACCAGTCTTTATATGTAACACACCAGCTTCTGATCATTAATTCAAAAGCTTCTGTTTTATTGTATTTTAATTTTTAATCATCACATGAGTATAATTTATCATATTACCTAATAGTAATAAAAATAATAGTAATAACGTAAGATAAAATAAAAGTTTTTAAAGCTTTATTAGTTTTTTTATAACAGTTATAGTTATTTAAAAACAGTTTTTTGTTTCTACATATCTTCTACATTGTAAATCACCCAATGAAGCCCTTTTACCTACGAGTAATTCGTTTGCGATATAGTGATGGGGTACAAAGAATCTAATTAGAATTCTTTCTAATTCATGTTAGAAAATTCTCACAAATACGACATGTAAACATACTTTTTATAGAAATATAGTCTATACTCTATAATAGTACATCATAATATACCCGTGGGATTTTAGTTTGTTGTAAAAACATAACGGAAAGCTAGTATATTATAAAGCTCTCATATATAAACATTTCTTCATAATCATTCGTTCATTATACGCGGACTTATGTTAAATATAAAGTTTGTAGCAATAAAAACGAAGTTCTTTCTTTCATACAAACTTGCGACAGCGCTTAGACCTGCTTCATCCGGCCCTGTCTCAAAATCCGTTCTTAGCGGACGTCTACTAACTATAAACTATTTTCCTGCCTTTCATTTTTATACCTACGTCAAGTGATTTTCAATATTTCGTGATGAGTGAATAACCTTTCGCTTTTATATATTTAGAAGACGAAGATAGTCAGATAAGTCTTCCACTTCAGTGAAAATAGTATACTCGTACATAGGAACTAGTAATGTAATGGTATACCTAATGCGGATGATATCTCGACATATGATAAGCAGGACGCCGCGCCGGGCAGCGTCGCACAACAATTGTTGCCAATAGGGTAATTGTTGGCCCGCGCGCCAATGGTCGCACCATTATATTTGTACACTGCAAGAGGAATTAAACATATTTTTTAGATACAAAAATCTTAAAATATTTTTTTTAATTAAAAACTTAATTGACGCATTGTTAACTTACTTAGTTTTTTATTAGCGACATTCTTCTAATTATAGCGCCTACTAAGCCTTTATGAAAGTGTGATTTATTTACAGTGAAAAATCAAGTTTGAAATATACGTATAAACAAATTCTAATTAGAAAAAGTATTTTTCTTAAAAACAAAAATTAGCAATTAAAAAATTTGCAATCTTTAACGTTCCGATTATTTATTATACATGTGCCTTTTGTTTTCTTTTTAGATTACATAATCTATATTTATTGCATGATTAATTTGTCCGGCAGTGTACCGTGGACGCGGGCACGCAGTGTTATCAGGATGTCCCGTTGGAACGACAACCTGGAACCGTGTCATGAGCTCTTCTACATGATTAGTTATTTTTTAAGTACTATTCTAAATTAATTATTATAACATTAATATAAGGATATAACTATTATCTAGTTCTATATTTAAGTGTCGTATGACAATTTTGCTGATATTATACTAATATTCGTATAATTTATATAATACATAAAAATATCGCGTCACGGTGTTTGAGCTCGTAAACCCGAAACGGTTTGACCAATTTTTATGTTTTTTTGTATATTTGGTAGGTATGAGAATGGGTTGCAAAGTATTTTTTTCTTCTACAACTTCCCCCTCCTCCTTTTTCCATGACAACAAAGTTTGCAGGATCTGCTGTTTAATTATTATAATCTAATATTTTTTTTATTTAAAAAGCTATGATATTGACAGTCTTTTCTATTATTACTGTTACCTATATAGCATATAATAAATTCGTAAAATAATAAAACCTATTTAGTTTCTTATGTTTATGTACATATACGTATTTATTTTAAACATCTACATAAAAATGTAATGTCCATAAATAGAACAATACATATTATCAAACAATAGGAAAAAGCTGGCTATCCCTTGGAATGTAGTAGGTTATAGGTACCGCTTGATATTCCCACAACCTTTAAAGCCACTCAAAATGTATATCGGTCAAGGCGCTAGTCCAGGCGATGCTAACTACATTACTACACCATAATGAGTTAATCCAGCCCACGCCCATTATTGTTCCAACTGCGTCTGTCCATCCGTCTCGATCATTTACATAATAATATGAATATTATTACCAATATAACATTCAATAACAAAATCAACAGCTAAACAACTTTCAATTCTATACCCTTGATATATGAGTTATAAAAATTATTACGCGTGTAAAGCTAATTTTGTGTTTGAGCCTAAATGGGCTCATTGTCAGTCGGACGAATTTGCATGAGATACGAAAGTAAAGGCGTTACATGAGATGCGATTAATATTTTGTTATTGTTTGTAAGATGTACTATATCGGCCATTTTATGGTGAGATCTTATAAGAATATAGTCATGTCTTATTCGAATGTTATCGATTTGTTAGATTTTCTTACTGTGAGTGAATTTTAAATTGAATTGAAAAGTCTTATTGTAAAACCAACATAACCGCTTTTTACTAAATGCATTTGTAATTATTATAAGAAAAATGCATTTTTTTAACTTTTTGTCCGTCTGTTTGTTCGTGTATAAAGTAATCGTCCGCAAATATCTGTAACTACTTGACAGATTTTGACGGGACGTTCATTGGCAAATAACTGATGTTTAAGTAGTACGTATCTAGGGACGAACGCGAGCATTTACGAAACTAAAATGTTTCTTATAGATTAGTATACAATATACATTACATGAAACACAAAACAAACTGAAAAAATTACTTACCTATTTGGTTTTTGAAATAAATGTTATTTAATGGTGGTATTATATAGATAAATAGAGCTTTTATTTATAAAAAAAATGTCTGGAAGTTTAATTATAATTAAGTTGTAAGAGTATCTCCATAATATTTGTATTAAAAATTTCCCTTTCTATAACTACAAGCGATTAATCCTTTAAAAGTGTACAATAAGAGATCTCTCACCCACGTATTCTTTAGCAATGCATCTATTAAATTTTGATAGACGCATGAGTCAGTGCGCCCGCGCACTCTCATTGCTGGGGGTCAATGCTGAGATGCAGTAATATTAACTAACTTTATATTGCAAGTTATGGTCTAAACCTATTAAATAGCATTGGATTCGTATAATAATAATTAAACACTTTCAAGTACAGTTCTTAGTTGGTTTGACATGTTTATTGCTTGATAGTGTCAATGTTTTTGAACGTAAAGTAGATTAATTCCTCAATGAACTGAATCCATATAAATTGAAAAGAAATTACCTGTACTCTTATATAATACTTTCTTAGGTTTACGCGAATATTTGACATTATAAATGTATGTGTAATATGAATCTTTGGTCGTTGGGTGGAGACCATGAGTGACCAAACCATGGGAGAGACTCTCCCGTGATCAGGATTGCTGTAAAGCATTCGAAACGTCGGTAACCAAAAATCTAAATAAATCCGCGACAAAATCCGAAAATATATTTTCATTAAGTTTAGCTAAGAAATTTAAGCTTCCTTTTTAACTAAACTGAGTATTCAACGATATCTATTATCTATTATAGTGGTGGCCACCGCGGTATGAGTGTAATTTGTACATCACAATGGTCATCAATAACGCAATATTTTTGTATTCCAAGGTAGCGCATCTGTCAACAATATCGGGATAAAAAAGTTTCGTGCATATAACGGTACAGTCACGTTCAAAAGCATAAAAAAGGAACAAAACAGCTGCATATATTTTATAGGAAAATCTTTTATTTTCGTAATAATGAACGGTAATTCGACTACGCGCGATCAAATGACGTCGTCCTATTGACGTGGTGTTATGTATATTTGAATTATCGTTCAAAACATTGCCTTAATTTAGGTGTAAGTGATTTGGTTCTTATGTATATATCTTATGGATATATTATTTAATAAATTAACTGATTAGGCTTAGTATATATCATAATATTTTAATAATAAAACCATACGAAACTTAAATGTGCCTCACAAATTATATTAGAAATAACAGTTATTAACCTTACAATTATTATATAATTCCCTCTTATTATTAGAGTTCCGTACGTTTACTTTTATAATTCATTGAACCAATTCTAAAATAAATACCAATTTTTTTAACGATTGGTAAAGATTAGTCAGATATAAGATATTACTCGTTTTTTTGTACTGTATTATGCGTAGTTCAAAAAATTTAAACGTACAGACGGCGGAAAGCCTATTGAGATATACATATATAAAAACTTAGCAATTTGAGCTAGTAACTAAAGAATATAATGCACAAGCTAATATTGAAAGTTAATTATATATGACGAGGTCCATTTTACTATCAGCAACACGGTACGCTGTAGGCCCGCATCGTGCATTTCCTCGAATGTAAATAGGTGATAAGAGATAACATGGTCGGACAGGTATCTTTTATGGGACACGAGTGATTCTGTTTTTATCTAGTAGCCACCTCGTGACTTTGCCCGCATTACATAATATGGTAATAAGAGATATTAATCTAAGTGAACTATATGTTTAAGATTCAGATTAAATAATTAAATAGAAAAGCTACTTTTACTTATTACCATTTGTTTATTTATAACACTCAATATGAAAATTGTGTCTGTATAGTATTTTAAAACCTTATATTATTATTTAAAAGTATTACTCCGTTGTTTTATATAAAGTTGAATGATGTCTTGTTCTATTTGATACCTTATTAAAAATAATCATTTTGTTTTTTATATTATAAATAGGTGGGTTTTAAATATTATAATATTATTCTTTATTCTTCTTACAACACAAATGTGCTAAAATGTTAATAAGAATAAACGATTTGTATCGATATTTATAATGCACAGTAATTTAACGTCGGATGCGATCGTGAGAATATTGACCAAAATCAATTTGCAATACTATGCATATACGCTTTTTACTGCCCTCGTATTAAAAAACTGTATGGACCTGGTGTAGGGCAAAGTTTTTTGTATTCTCCCCTCAATTCCGATGGTAAAAAAACTTATTTAAATCATAAGGTAACTTTACTCTTAACTTTTTATTGCAAACAATAGTTTCTTTTCTTTGCAGTGTAATTTATTTTTTTAACGGTCCAGGTAATATATATATAAATGGTATAAATGGCCTGGGGTCATAGGTGAGGATTAGCGAATTTCTCAGGGTACATTTTTTAGGAATCTTCTTTTATCAATGTACATCTGCTGTCTTCTTGTTTGGAGATTTAATTGTCCATCCTCGTGAGAAAGTGATGTTTGTAGGATTTATGTTTAACTACTTATTTATTGTATAGGCTCAATTTGTATTGCAAGAATTTACGAAACCTATGAAAATTAATTAATCATATTTGTTAAGTATTATAAGAAACCTAAATCATATTTTTTGACTTTTTGAATCGTACCTACAAAGCATAAACCAATAGCTATTACTTCTCAATTAAACTTAGTTTTTTTGCAGCACAGCTTGCTCAATTGATATTTTTTACCTTTTCTACCCTTATAAAGTTTGAAAGACACAAAAACAAAAAATAACAAGCAGTAAATTGTTACTATCAGGAACTTTCTACCGGTTAAGTAATTAGCAACAAAAATGCAATGTCCCATGACGTCACGATAACTCGTTCATGCCCGCATGAGTGTGAGGACAATATGAGGATAATCGATAATGTTAAGCGGACACGTGTGGTCGAACTATTGTTTGTTCACTTTTTATAAAATTACTTGATGTAGGTACTTCTGAATATATGAATAAATTTATATTGAATGGTTATATTATTTAAGTATTTTCTCTTATCTTTTTATCTGAGGAGGTCGCGGGATCCATTCCAGCAAGTGTTGGTACAATTTGCGAGGGTAGAATGAAGATCTCAATACAAGGTTTTTAATTACATTATGATGTTTTAATGGTATTGTTTTTGGTTTTTCTTGGCAGACGAATGCAGTAAACGGAATTTACAGCCAGTGATAACAGATATACTCGAAATACTTATATTTCACTGCAACACACAATAGGCTATATATTTTATACCCGTGCGAAGCCGGAGCGGGCCGCTAGTGTACAATAATACTGTTAGTTTTACAGAGTGATGATGAGAAATTTAATTTTAAATATAAACTCTTTGTATAGAATTGAATAGATTCTTGTAATTATATTTGTTTTCTTTATCTTTTATAATAAATAAAAAATATAGTAGAAGACGGCACAGAGTAAATAGAGTTCGTCCTGAGATTCGAGTTCGCCCTTTTTTCCAATAAATCAACAAACGAACTTACTGAACTGATATAGCCCACAATAGCCAAGGATGGATAAGCATCATCATCCTTTCGCGAAAAAACTTACAAAAGATTGTTCCATGCGTAACACATGTCAGTTAGAAGTCGCGGATACGTAAAGGATTACATACTATTGTCTTGTAAGGGTTTATACCTAGCGTACAATATCAGCACATTTTTTCTCAATTTTTACCCCACCTGGTCACGTTTTTTAATGTACATAAAGAATTGAACGGACTTTGATTCCCTGCGGTAAGTTTAAAAGGGACAGATTTCTGATAAAGCTTTATTGGTAGCTACTTTTTGCACCGTCCCTTTAATTTACAAGACTAGCTCTATCATCCAGTTTCTTGTATGAATATCTTCTTTATAATCTTATTTATTTATATATAATATGTACTTGATACAGAAATTAAAATGCAATCAGCATTTAAGTATTACGAAATTTTATGTTATTATCCATTGTCACTTGTCAGTGTATCTAAAAATATTGGGTAGTACCTACATTGATGAATACAACTGAATTATAACTATTCTTACATTAGAATGATCGTGCGAAATCTTTCTAAATATTCAATACTCCGTTATTACCATAACGAATGCCGGCCAAATATAAATATGACCCTCGCAAAGTACAAAAAATGTCACCCCCAGGATTTTTTCTAACCCTTTTATGCATATCTTGTGTTACAGACCCATACAGTATTACAAGTCAAATTTAAATAATTTATGGCCTTCGACCATAGTTCGTTATTGAGCTTGTTTTGCATCTGCCTCGTCATTCAGATCATGAATTTATATAATATAGCAATTTACTTTGCCTTTGTCTGTCTTTACAAAAATTTTGCATTTACCTAATTTGAAAATACACTACAGTTTCTTAATTTGAATTTAATTTTGGTGGTACTTTGGATTATCAAGCTAGATCTTCTCCTATCATTATATTATTTTTTGAAAAAAACGTAATACACAAAAAAAAATTTTTGTTGGCAACAATACTTTTCAACTTAAAATGTACCTACAATATATTCTTTAATATACTTATGAAATAATAATATAAGCATTACAAATTAAAAGGTATAGGCAATTGAAGCAGACTTTTGAGATCACTAGCAATAGCTCATTCTAAAACATTGTCATAAAGAAAGAAAAGAAAAAATAAATTATTGTTATTGATATTATAAATGTTCCCTTAAACATAAATATCATATCTTACTAGGTACAAATATATTGCCATGTAAATGTTGACGTTTCACCATTGGAATGTTCTTTACTTATTAGGTAGTACAATGCTATCAGCTGAATTACAATTTACAATTAAATATATATATATTGAATGAATACTAATTGTATTGTCTATAAGAAATTCACGTGATTGAAGGCTTAAAAGAGACTACGTATATTATATTTGATACTCATATAATATTATTGTATTTTTAAGCGGAGTTAGTTATACGTAATTTTAAGTGAAATAATTTGTAGATGTATCTGCGAATTTGTTACTTGATGTAAAAACTACTGACTAGATTTTAATAAAAGGCAAAGATTTAGGATGCATTCCTTAGAAGTATATAACGTAAATATAGCTTCGTTTAATAAAATAAACGCATAAACTGCATGCAAAGACGCAGGGAAAAACTGTTTTAATACAAAAAATCTAGTTTTGGTTATTGGTAATATTTGTTAACATAATATAAAGCTCTCTTTTAAATATATTATGTATTTATAAGTAAAAAGAAAATAGTTGTAACGTTAACTGACTACATACATGTAATAATAAGTAGGTTTAATTATAGGTATCGAAACTTATTAATAAATTGTTTAGAACAATGGTGATTGAACAATTGACACATCGTAGTGAAAGGGATGAACGTTGAGTGTAGAGGTTGTTGGATAGGCTAAAGATCGTGTCATTCTCACTGATGGCGAAATTTAACCAGGTATTGTAGCGGAAATATCAAGGCCTACTACAAGGATACCTTAGGAATAGATCAACCTATAATATGCACTTTGTACCTACATTCTATTTATTTTTAAAAAAAATATAATATTGATAGGTATGTGGGCTGATTTTAGTGCCGCCAGTGACAGTCCCCTCAGAATCTATCCAGCTACATATGTCAGAAATTAGCTGAAACAAACAGACAGACAGACAAAAATGTTAAAATAATGACATAATTAGAAAAAATATTAAAAATGCTGATGAAAATAATAACATATATGCATTTAACAAAAAATATGTTAGAAACAAACGCTCCCAATATTTTTCTGTAGATAATAAAAAACGCCAATTAATTAGTAAAATAGAAGTTTCGCACGCCCATACATGCAAATCTATGGTAGACCCAAAACCCATAAATTTATTTTAACGAAATTAACCGCTTGTCCTGGGCCCGTAACGATAATAGGCCAAGGTTTTTTGCATTGTTTTTACGTACCCCTTTTAATTTTTTCACATACAGTAGCCCCCATTTGTTTTTCATGTTGTTTTTATATAAACCATTGGCCGGATTTTTGTCATCTCGTTTATATTAAATTACAGTTTTTATATTGTAATGAATATGCGGGAGCTATTACTGTTATGCAATTGTTAACGGAAATGAGCGACTATTATCACTTTATTATTTTTTGTTATATTACCTATATAATTTTATTTGGGTAATTTTTTATATTTTTTTTTGTTTTATTTGCTAAATTTTAAGTGCAGTTTCAGACGTCCTTTTTATTATTAATAACATTATTATTTAGTTTATTTACTAATAGTATTACTTAATGATAATTTTTATTTTCTTGTTAAAATGGAAAGGTTATTTATGGCAAAAATATAAAGGAGATAGCAAGCTGTGTTATTGGCAATACATGAAATAATAATATCGATACAACATTTCTATTACAATTAATTCCACTCGAATACGAGCGACAATACAATCGGATGTATCTACCCACAGATCTGCGTTCAATAGAACTGCGTGAGAAAACTTAAAAAACATGCTCGCATACAAAAAAAATACACTTAGAGAATTATTAAAAACTCTCAAAGATGTCCCTTGCACAATACACGCACCTTGATCGGAGATGCGTCCTTAAAAAATGTGCATACGTTTTTATAAACAAGGTACGGTACTGTCGGGATGTTAAAAAAATGAGGGGGTCGATCTGTGTCGAACACTGCTCGCCAAAGTTCTGTAGCTACCGTTTAATGATAATATTGTAAGATTTAAAGAAAAAAAAATATTCTTTTAACTTACCACAAACCTATGTAGAATATATATTTATATCATATGTCATAATTATATACCCTTTTTTGCACATTAAAATAAATACAGAAAATTTATCACTACATAGTATAAAACAAAGTCGCTTTTTCTGTCCCTATATCCCTATGTATGCTTAAATCTTTAAAACTACGCAACGGATTTTGATGCGGTTTTTTTAATAGATAGAGTGGTTCAAGAGGAAGGTTTATATGTATAACTAGCGGAACCCGCGGCTTTGCCTGTGTTTAGCACTGGCAAAGCAGCGGCTAGGAAAGAGCCCGGGCGAAGCGAGGGCGAGTCGTATGTTATAAACTCTTGCTACTGATTTTTATTTATTATTTTTTACCTTTGTTATTCAAAAAAAAATCTAAAGATAGTAGTTAACGTATTAATATGTAATAGAAGAATATAAAATAGCATTATCAAAAGAAATTATAAAATAAAGTAACAACAAATTAGCCCTATTAAAGAATAATCTATAAAATAGTCAAATAAATATTGATTGACATAAAAGTTTGGAAATAAGTGCTCGCAATCAAATAAATTCGATAGTTCCGGTTCTACTTATGAGATTCCTCAATTTGAAATTTTATAATAGAACCAAATTTTATATTTAATTGGTTATATTGGTTATTATATTATGTTGGTAACATGTTTTTATTGATATGTACATACTACGTACCTACCTACATTACTTGTAAAAATACAATTTAAAATTTCTATGATTTGTATATTTTCCAATTATTGTATAATTGTAATTAAATATAAATATAAATGTATTGTAAAACTATAGTATAATTTATAATTTATTACGCTGTACTGCCACTGATAAGTAATAAATATCTACGTAGGTACTATATAGCATTTAAATTCTTATGGAAATTGAAAAATTTTGGAAATGGAAACCCTATATACAAAATGTTAGGTTTTCTAAGATAGTTATATAATCATAAATTTACAAAATTCTAGGTTATTATAAAAACAGAGGGCAACTGAGGGGCCAACTGATATAAATCTTTCAAATAAATATTCGTCATAAAACTTCAATGTCAACCGAGATATTTACACTTACCGTACGCTTCCTGTATAAGTTTTTTAAGACGCTCTGTTCCCACAGACATCCGCGGGTTTTTAAAAGGTTTTTTTAATGTAGATTAGAATTAACGGTAAAATCTCCCCTAAGGATAGTTTAATTTATTTCTTTGGCATAAAAAGAGATGCGGTCGTCTCTCCGCTACAGATATGACAGATAATGGAAAAAATAAGCACGCAACGTAGATAGTAGAACTTGATTGTATATGTTAAATATGAATGAAAATGTTAAAAAATATACTTTTATATTTCTTCATATTTTTTAGCTTTATTTTTTTCAATAAAAAAATTATTTAGTATATAGAAAAATTTAGAGATACAACTTTTATAACTCTTATTTTCTACAACGAATTATTAAATATTACACTACGTCATATTTTGTTTAGGTAAACGTTAGTTAACTTAGTATAAAAAAGTCTAAGGGTTAAGAAGTAACAAAAAATTCAGTTAAGATATAAATTTATGTAACGTTAAGTTAAGTTAAGTGCATAAATCACCATAGTAATTATTTTTTGCGACAACCGTGTTACGAGACTTTGTTTTCGCAAACAATAAAACTATGAAAAAAAACAAGAAAAAAGCCACCGAAATCAAACCCCAAAGAGGTCTTCAAATTAAACCCTCATTAGAAATTTTCATAAAAAAACGATAACGTGAGAATATTAAATATTATTTTTTGCGAAAACTGGTTCTATACAATACCGAGACCGTTGCATCTTATTTGCATAACATTTTTTTATGCATTTTAAATTTGATTTTTTTTCTCACTGCCAGGAAGAGTCTGACACCATATAATTAAGAAAAAAGTATAGCTCCCGCGGCCCATTCTCTGAGCTCTTTTATCTATCGGTCAGGTAAAGTGCCTAAGTGTTTGATACAACAATAAACTCCGGATTTCCTTTTTCTAATACAAGGACCGACCTTTGGATCACGTGCAGATTTTGAATACAATTCGATTTTCCGTGGGCGTGATTGATTTTGGAGATACACTCGATATATTATTGTGAAATCGATTATAATGACTCATAGAATTGCTTCGCATATCTATATTGACGATCGCGGCTGTTCAGGGACTGACAAAACTTAATAATGGTATAGGATACAAATCGGTAAAAGTAGAAACTGCAAGAGTTATTTTGTAAGGAGTTCTTTAATTTTATAATTTTTGTTTACTCTGTAATTAGTCGGTTTAACGTAATAATATAACATAAAAATGACAACGCGCAATAAAATCAACAAAAGCAACCATAAATTGTGAGGATTATGCAACGGCACGGCTTACATCCTCTTCCTTGCTAGGACCATAAATTTCATTTTGCTGCAAGGTGGTCTGACAAATTTGCGGTTGCCTCTAACGACAATCTGCCACTTTTAACCTATTATTGCCATAGATGAAAATAATATCCTGCAACTAAAATTATAGTTTGCCAGAAAGCTTAGGTGACACAGTGTTAAAATGTTTCTCTGTGACCAAATTCGGACGATCCTTGTAAATGTATTGAAATGGATTTACAAGCTACCGCCTGTCCGAAGTTGACAAAAAAAGACAATCGATTTGTGACATTTGTTTGGGCTTGTTCCCTTTTTTGTAGACTCCCTAAGGAGTGTGTTTTAATGACTATGTAATTGTTTTTATTAAGTTTGTTGTTATTTTGACTTTTGTAACAATGAGACAGAAGCTGGGCTTTACAAAATATTTACAAGTTTGCTGATTGGTTATTGTCCCATTATTATTAGACATTTTTAAGTTATTATCGACTTATTCTGAAATGAGTTTTGTCAACAGCCATAGAAATCTGTAGCTTAGTCAGCAAGTGCATTGCTTCTTTACATAAGGATACAAGCTAATCCTAATATTTTTTATTTAGGTATAGTAATTATGGTTTTTTCTTAGATGATAACTAAATTTTAACAGGGATTTTACTCATATAATATTTATAATTAATATTTAAAGCAATAAAAAGTACTCTCTATGTTGAATCGAATAACCATCCATCATCATACCAAATTTTATCCAAAACTGTCCAGACTTACAAATAAAAATTGAAAAACTATATCTTTGGTATCACTACATAGTATAAAACAAAGTCGCCTTTTCTGTCCCTATATCCCTATATCCCTATGTGCGCTTAAATCTTTAAAACTACGCAACGGATTTTGATGCGGTTTTTTTTAATAGATAGAGTGATTCAAGAGGAAGGTTTTTATGCATAACTAGCAGATCCCGCGGCTTTACCTGTGCTAAATCTAGGGAAGAGCCCGAGCGAAGCGAGGGCGAATCGCTAGTCTACAATATATAATATGATTATTTCAATAAGATTTTCTGAAAAGTATTTAATATTAAGAATCGAATCGTTTTGAATTTTATTATATAGATTATTACTAGTAATAATTGAGATGTTTATTATTGCAATGGCACCTTTATAAATTAATTAAAACGCAAATGAAATGTTAAGGATAATACAGATGAATCAAATGCTGTTTCTTTCCAAGCTTGTGACATTAGCAGGAGGCATAGTTCAAGGCGGGTTGACCGCACGCGCACGTTGGTCATGCTTAACAGAACTACATCTAGTAGATATCTATGTAGCGTCAGATATGAAAATATATATTTATTTATTTTTCTAAAATAATAAAATCCTCTATTCTCTTTTAAATATTTTAGTAATTCTAAGTATTTTAGCGTAGAGTTAATAGGTTTTTTATCAATTTCAAAAGTATAAAATACACCAATTTACTTTTTTGTGTACAGTTAATTTATTATTATTTTTAATTATAATTAGTATACATTAATTTATTATTATACATTTTAGAGGTTTTACTAATTAATTATTTAATAAAAAACTAATTTTTTACTAAAAACAATTAATTAATTAATAAAATAAATGTCAATAAAATCAAACTCAACATATTTGCCTAACTACATCTATTAAAAAAATTACATTAGCATTTTAAGAATGATCATTTTTCTCTTTAGTGCAGTATTTCAGCGTTTACAGTTTGAAAAATGTTAAAATATGACAAGAAAAGAGCTGAATATATGACATATACAATTCTAAAATTTAGTTATATCCGAAATATGATAATAATAAAATAAAATTGGAAATCTGAATATTATAATGTTTTTAATATGCTACCATTACAGTCGCTCTCTGACCACAAACACAACGATTACCGTTGCCTCAGCATCGTGCCTCGAGTTAATACGAGACGCCTACCGACCGTTTGTTATGTGACAAACGTACATACTATTTCATCTGACATATAAGCATGTGGACTTTGATAAGGTTCTATTAATTATGCTCACATACATAGACAAATTAAGCTTTATACATTACTTTACTTTATTTAATTAAAATTCTTAAAGCGTGATATTCCTTTTGTATTTATTAATTTAATGTACCTACTTACTAGCAAAGCAATTCCCGCGTTTTAATCACTATTAAAAAAGGATTGGTTGTAGAAATCATAAAAAATACAAAAAAATTGGAGAGGGCCACCCTTATGACCTATTCTCAGACCTATCAAATATAAACAAAAAAATCATAAAATTAGTCAAGCTGTTTCAGAGGAGTTCGATAAGAAACACTGTAAAACGAGGTTTTTATATTATATTAGATATAAATTATAAATCATAGTATATATTAGTCTCCTTGCTAAAACACCTAAAAGCCTTGAAATGAAAATATAGATCTAAAATGGCTGAATTTATTCTAAGTTTATATTTTCACAGTGTGTAACAGTAAAAACTACATGGCTATTTTGTTAGTTATGGAGAGAAAAGCTATAACATATTTGATATCAATGCAAATAAATTTTACATGATAATTAAATATGCAATGTGGAATATCATAAAATAATATTCTAGACTTTATGTAACGATGTCAATAAATAAAAAGGCTATATATGATTGTGTGTGGTCCAAAGGTGACAGCTATATCTAATATTTGTACAAGTATTATACCCCTGGAAAATACGGCGAACGAGATTTCTGTGATAGGCGGAGCGGGAAGTATTTAAATTTGTGTAAAACATACTATGTTCTTTATTTAAACCCATGATAAAGCCTAGTCTAGTTTTTAGTCTAGTTAGAAGATTTTAACTTTGTTGGATAAAACCAGCAAATGTAAAACATCTGCAAAAACATAGTTTTATTTAAAATGTCAAATTTTGGCGTAATTGTAATACATATAGTAATAGCAGCTGTGTGCCTAAAAATTAAGTTAAATAAAAGCTTGTAAAGCATTCTATTTATTGATACTCATATATACATCATCATCATCATCAGCCCTTTTTAACGTCCCACTGCTGGGCACGGGCCTCCCTCAGTACGAGGGGGATCAGGCCATAGTCCACCGCGCTGGCCTAGTGCGAGTTGGCGGACTTCACATGCCTTTCGAAAACTTGCTAGGATTTCTCAGACATGCAGGTTTCCTCACGATGTTTTCCTTCACCGTAAGACAAGTGATAATCATGATAGAAATGATTCGCACATGAAATTTCACTAATTCGATCTCGTTCTCATATAATACAACGTATTCATTTAAGAATAAAATAAAGCAAAATAATTTAATTTTATATTAACGCCATAGCTGCCAATGCATTTCATACTTAGCACTCAAGGTAATTTACAAGTGTACTATTCTGTCATCAAAATGTCCTCAACCGCGGTCACCATATCCCTAATTAAATACCATCGCTATCTCATTACATAGTCCGATGTAGAGCGATAGCAGTGTTTGCTTTCCAAATCTGTCACTTGTTTTCTCAATGCTACGTTGAAAATGAGAATATGGCCCTAGGTATAATATGGTATCTGGAAAAACACTAGCGATAGCTTGTTCATGCAGATATTTTAGATATGACTGTTATTTATGTTATTATATAATATGTTAATTGAACTTCAAAGAATGTTATTAAAATCTTTCCTTTTTGATTTCAAAAGGTAAATGCTACAATTAGCTTGAATTTTTGGGACTTTGTCAGGCCGCGTTTAAATTGCTAGACTAATTTGTATGAAATTTGTTTGTAAATTATGACTTGGAGTCCAGACTGACACATAGGCTACTATTATACTAACACATAGGCTACTATTATTAATAATATTTTTCAAAATCTGACGTAATCTGTATATAATAGCTACTTTTATCAAAAAAGGCTCTTGAGCGAAGCGAGGGTTTAGTAATATTGCCTATGTAATATGTAAGTAAATTTTTCTACTGGGCTTGGACCGCGAAATCTATAAGGAATTAAAGAATTAGAAGAATTAATGTAGCAATAGGAAGTTCTTCACAAGAAAGGTTAATGTTAATATTCAGCCAGAGGGAAACTATTAAGACGCGGTCCGTTGCAAAAGCACAATTTCGCCGTAATCGTCCTGTCTCACTCAGTTTAGTTTTAATTTCAATTTGCTCTGTCCGAGCACGACCTCTTAGGGCCATGCTGCACTTGTGTTAATTATCAAATAAGTTTCCTACTTCTTGAGATGCTTTGAATGTTAATGTTATTGAGACGTTGAAAGTTAGTTTATATAATATGCATTTGAGTGAGGATAAATATCTTTTAGTACTTATGTGTAATTGTTTGGATATTTATATATTGTTATATACTTAAGCTAGCAAAATTATTGTATACTAGTGATGTTTATGTTTTAATTGTTAGTCAATAATTCTCACATATTATAGTATGTTTTGAGTTGATCCAGTTAACCAGCTTTCATCATAGCTTTTATCGAATCTGTACAGTGTTTTTCTCCTGATACGTATCCAAGACACATAAATTCGACAAATTATAGTTTTGGCCTCTGTCAAATCGATAATCACTACATAGTATAAAACAAAGTCGCTTCCCGTTGTCTGATTGTCCCTATGTACTTAGATCTTTAAAACTAAGCAACGGATTTTGATGTAGTTTTTAAGTAGATAAAGTGATTCAAGAGGAAGATTTTAGTATATAATTTGTCAAGTGTATGTATAAATTAGCAGAACGCGGGTTCGCTCGTGCTAAGTACTATTTAAGTATTTATTAATTAAAAGGTGCACTAATTTGTAATAAGTACTAATTAATAATTTACAATGAAATTCTTAATAAATACGTTATATAAAAATACAGTAAGTATATTTGTAATAATTTGTACCTTTAACAAATGCATATCTTTGTTTTCTTCTCTTTTACTAAATATATGAATAGAATTTCAACTAACATGGATGTATATTTGCAAGTGTAAAGAGAGCTTTAAACTTTAATATCACAAGTAAGGATGGACGCAATTAGCTTGCGGTTGCGCTTACAACACTGGGATAATACACTGTGCACGTCCTCGCGTACTGTGTCGTCATCCTCATATAATTATAAAAGACATAATAGTAAGTGATTTTGGTTATAATAAAGATGTTTTAGTAGAAATAAGTTTGAGTATTCCTTATTTACTGGCGACTTATCCTCGCTTCGCTCTATTGCCGATATTCCGAATATTAAAGGAATGCCCGTGCCCAGCATTGAGACGTTAAAAATGGCTAATTATGTGACTCTAAATCTGTGTAGACCTTTCAGTTTCAGTTTTCAGTCACAAATATAGTAATTTCAAAAATAAAATAATTAAATAATTATATTAACTAGTAAAATAATAATGAACAACAAAGCGATATCGCTAGGTGCCATCAGTAGCTACTCCAGGTCATTTTCTATTTGCTCTGCGGGGGTTCCGCTGGTGGTTTTAGTGAGTAGGAGTCTCACAATCTCGGTCTGTCAACCGGCAGAACCTTATGATGAGTTTCCTCCAGCGAATATCAAAAAACAAAATGTCATGCTCTATTTGTGGTGTAAATGTCATCCAAATTGGTTTAATAGGCGTTTTAACGTAAAAAACAAACAAACAAGCACACATACACGCATTTAAAATAGTAGATATATACTATGGGATATATAGGCACACTAAATATGAATGTGCATAAAACCGCGGGACATGTATAGTAATTAGGTTGGCATCTAGCACATGGCGAGCAAGGCGCGCGTGACGGACTAGGCTTGTACGTGAATGCGGACACATTTGTAGTGCACAGACAACCTGTCCTGTACGCCCGCGCTGTGGCTTTTTCATATATGAGATACTTATGTATTTCATTTTTTGACTGAAAAATATTTGATTTTTTACTAAGAATCAACGAAAAAATCTTTAAATGAATTTTCTTTGCTTCAAAAAGTTAGTTCCTACTTTAGTAAACGACTGCCTTTATTTTAAGATAATTGCCGAATGAGAAAAGAAAACAATCATAAGACAAACCAATAGATATTTTGCTATTACTTGTTTACTAATTGATTGAAAATACCATTATTATTAACAAAAATTTTATCTGAAAATCCAAGTTATGTGACGAGACCATGAGCTCAAAACAATTGGTCTAGACCCTAAATTATTTTGATGTTTATAATGCATTACGATTTATTATACCTACAACGTTAACCTTTACCAACGGGCCACTGTACTGTAATTTGTAAATGAAATAGCAATTAATCACTTAGATATTCTAGCTATCACGTCTGCCTACATGTTTTGAAAGACAGCATGACAGAATTTAGCCTAGTTCATAACTTCAATATTGTAAATTGAGTTACTATTTATTATTGTTAATTACTAGGTACAGGTAACGTTAAACCTTGGGGAGGTTTAATTTAATAAACGTGTGTTCATTTTGTCGTAGTGGGGGGACCAGTGACGTCCAGCAATCCAGCCGGGCGCGAAGCCAACAGGCGTGCACTTTGATGTGCGGTGTGTCATGCGGGTTGCTCCTGATACTTCTCTGATAGCAGAGTGGACTATGGATTTTGCCTGATACGTTCCCAGACAAACAGAAAAAAACTAATAAGAATGACTCAGACACTGTATCGATAAATTTTAAAATCAATTTTTTAATAAGGTTTTCCAAAAAAAAGATTCTGTAAAATGTATGAAGTGTGCCTTGATTTCCATTTAAGTTAATAAAGTTCTATATACATAGGTAGCCCTATATGCAAAGTACTAAATACACAAGTATTGTTATATGTACCTATTTTAAAATGTTCGTAAAGATATTAAAATATTAAGATAAACGACGACGACGACGATCCTTTGATTTTCGCCAAAACAAAATATTATAATATCGAATATTTGATTAGTGCCCTAGAAGAAGTTTTACCAGATGGGGGCTAATCGGTGAGAATCATTAATACGCATTGCTTCACGGCCGAGTTGCGAGACATTACTGTGACGTCCGATCATTAGTTGTGATATATGAGTGATGTATTTTTTTGTTTGTATGTACATTGTCTTAATCGAAGAATGGACACTGTGATTTATCTATTTTATATCGATTTTGCATGTAACTTAATTAGTCTACGAGATTATGCAATAACAGTAGAATAATTATTTAGCAACTTCAATTAATCGCTACTTGTTTCATTTAAAAATGAAACAAGTAGCGATAGGGTATACGTTAAGGTATACCCTACGAGATGAACAAGATGCTATAACAAGTTCTGATAAAGCAACGTTATAAGTATAGATAAAGTTGCCATTGCATGACCAAAAAAGACCTTCAAATTGTCTATTTAAGACAGATTAATGTAAATTTCTATAGAGATTAAGGTTGATTTACTTCAATTTCAACTACAATAAAGGCGTCATGTATGAATAGTTCGAATAGTATTTGGACAAAAGCATTTAAAAATCAAAAAATCACGATTGCATTTGGCAAAAAAATTGTTGTGTAGGTGGTCTTGATTTTATAGCGTGAAGTAATGGCACCTATGTGTTCTATATAATAATGGGGGTACTATTTCTGTGGGCAGCATAATGGTCCGCTGGGTGGTCGGATTATAACCAAAGCCATGGATTAAGGCACATCGACACGTGTGCTCTATGCCCTCGAGTGGCTTTAGCGCACTTGATAAAGTAAGGTATTACATACATTTACAAATTGTTTGCTTCGTATTAGCGGGCTTTTGTTTATTTATTAATTTTTTGTTTCTGCTCTTTGGTTTCAACATTTTGCTAGTAGAGGTTGCTTGTTAAAGTCATAGAGTCGATGTCACGAGTTTATTTGTAGTTAAAGTTTAATATATAAAAGGACATAATATGTATGTACTGTAATTTACATTTTAAAAATAGTCGGATATTTTTTTATTACCTAAGTTATTGAAGAACTAATCGCTGTAAGGATCAACGTAGTGATGCGTACTGCTTTTGCGTTGTAGACATATAAAGCAAATGAAGCAGCAACCATCATTCCGTGTTAATGTATACTCAGCTGTGTAGTTTAGTATGAAAAACGTTTCAATGTCTCATTCACGCCATAAAATTATCAAAGTTTTTGTAAAAAGACTTATAACGTTACTCTATGCCAAAGAGTCTATGGTATTTAAAATCTAGAAATATGTATAACCAAATATTGTGGGCATTTACACATTTATTAAATAAATAAATATATTAAATAAAAAAAAACAGGTAAGTATAAATAAAATTTGATATTAAAAAAACCACAAACCGCCTTCATTTTTGCTACTGTATGGCTTTAACGTGATTATATTTTTTTTCTAAATTTGGTATAATCACGTTTCAGATCAAAGTTTTTAAGCCGACCTTATGCATTTGTGGTAAAGTTGAAATTTCTGATTTGTTTACTTTCTGAGATGTTGTGTTTTCTTTGTTTGTGTAAGCCTTTTGAAAATGTCAAACGAACCGCGAAGAATTTTGCCCGGACCAGCACCCGTGTTTACTCACCGGACAGTACCTTCGAGTAGGGTGACCTTCAACTTAGATTCATAACATGCAAAGACAAAAATAATATATGTCGGTAAATTATATATACATTTTTACTTTTATTAGGTATCGCCATAGGTCTGTCACCAGTTTGAAATAAAAGCTCCAGTCCTGAGAAGAAAGTGGCGAAAGAAAATAGGATGTAAAGTTATACATAATATAATGTTATAATAATGTAACTACTCTACAGAATATTTGTAACTCTATTATAATGTAATAGTTCTATATACGAATTCAAATACTTAACAGTTAAGATAATTGTTATTTAAAGATTTTAACTTAATTTATTTAAATAATATTTAAGTAAATTTGATTATGCCTATCTATTGAATTAGTGTTTCTTATGATCAATAAAGTGAACTAGGAAGACTAGCAAACTAGGAATAACTAGTAAAGACGCTTGATCTTAAATAATTCCTCTAATTTTCGTTTACTTGGTTACCCTACCGTAAATAATTTTTGGCCAAATAATAGTATTAAATTTGGCCGGATCGCAAAAGTATAATAGTGTTAGAATTTCTTAGATCCGAATATGATGAATCTGTCGGCGGCTTCTTTGTATTACTACTACTAGACCGCACACCGCCAAAGGGATTTGGCTAGATTGACGTGTGCTAAATTTTATACGTGACGAGAATAAATTGTAATTGCAATGAATAAAATAGACTGTGGAAAAATATTTACAAAATAAACATATGTTGTATCCTATAATATTACACAGATACTACTGTTTTACCCTTGCTTTGCTTAAGTGCGTACGTGCGTATGTAAGAATAGTGTTAATATAGTCTATAGTGTACCTTTCCATCTAAAATGCGTCTAGCTATTTTAAATAGAAGGAGCAGCAAACATACACATATATCTTAGTTTTTTTATTATTACCTATTCACTACAAGTCCGATAATAGCATTTATTCTTATTTTTTTTATTAGTATTCATATAAAAGTCCGATAACAGCACTTAACCTAACTTAGCACTTAACTAACCTAGCTGTTTTATTATGTAACTTATTTTATAGATTATGAAGAAAAAACAAAATCCTACGTATATTATGAAAGGTATAAAAATATTATCTTTTAATTACTTTATTAAGATTTGCAAATTAATATATCTTCAGGTTGTAATTAACTTAAGTTTAATGCATCTTTACAAGCAAAACAGACCATACTGGTCACGTTTCTACGATGATGTATATAATCACTCAAAGATCAAACGATCATGATCTTAGTGGACCTCTCTTTAAAATATGTATATTTTAAAATAATATTCATACCCTTGTAGACAGTAATTTAGTTTGATACGATTGGTGTACGCTAAAATAGTCCGTATGTCTATAGAATAAGGTTGGTATGTTTTGTATGTACGTGTGGCTGGTTGCTCATGATATGACACATTAACGTGCAACGTTGACAGCGCAAACCAATTTGCAATTAGCTATGGAAATAACATGAGTTTGTAGTGATGGCAACTCAATTTTTTTTTTCGATAAATATTAAGAAAGCGTAAGAGCTTCACTTTCATTCAAATCTTTGCATTTTGCATGTTTTTTATTCAAAACTAATTTTTATTTTAATACTTCATTTGGCGAGTTATTAACATTTAAACAGAAAAAAGGTATCTAAGATCAAAATTCTGTAAATTTTTTAAGACATTTCAATTCGCCTCAAAAATACCATGTAACCTTTGCTACTTCATAATATATGAGATAGATATTAATTATAATTAATTAAACAATAAACCTACACGTGTATATTACTTTATCTCGTATTGTACAGATCTCATTATATGACTAAGGATAGGTTTGTTAGCGTTTCTCTATTTTTTTTAATTAAAGACCTCGCACTTTTCATAAACTATAAATGAGAGATTCACAAATATTTTGTATTTAAAACTATGTTATTTGTGAGAAAAAATTATCCTTATAGTCTAATATCGATTTCATGTATGTCGATATTTCAAATATCCTCACTAAAGTCCTTCACAGTTTAGACGAACGTATATCCACGAAATAAACCATCATTATGTAATTTTGCGACGAAGGCCTTTACTGTCCCGTTCCCAGACCTAGGGTCGACATATAGGAAGAAGACATTGGATCTAGGATAATGGCGTAATATTCACATGATACGTAGCTATACTTAAGTAGGTAAAATATTTATCATTGAAAGTAACGTTAAACTGTAGTTCATGAGATGGATTCACGAACAAAAAATATTTCGCCTAAATTATGTATTATTTTTATTGTTTTATTATCTAAACACTAGCTACTTAACTTCACTCCTCTCGGGCTAGTCCTTCATACGTTTTAGCTATTAATTGGTATCATTCCCCAGAAATGAGATATTTTCTAACAATAAAAAATTTATTTTATGTTGACTCGAATAACCAGCCATCGTTGTACTAAATTTAATTAAAAATCAGTCCAGCGGGTTTTTCATAATATGTGCACAGACAGACAGACACAAAAATATATAATTATAAAGAGCCCTCTATAATAACGACTATTTCAATATTTTATTACGTAGGTAGAGATTTATAAAACATCTACCTTATATATCTCTTTTAAGTAACGGCGTACCTACTTACAAACACGAATACGCGTAAGTAAAATGATTTTTAAAATAAAAAAAACATAAGCCCTTATGGGAAATTGTATAGAAAATTCACAATCACGTTTTCAAAGTACCGTCTGTTTGATAGGTTTATCAACGAATTAATTACCGGTCCGCGACCATGCCAGTATAGGTATCATTAGTGTATTGGTGTCGGTTTTATTTCACGTGGCCTTTATCTTATCTAAAGAGGACGTGCGGGCGTATATAGGCTTCATTGTAGCAAACCTTTCCTTTACAAACTATTATAAGCCTTAAATAAACTTAGTTAAGTTTGAAATTTAAAGAAAATTACACAATTTTTTCCTATAGTTTTCTCCAAAACACTGTTATTCAAATTCACATTTTATGGTATGGCTGTAACGTTTATTTTTACTTGCTTTTAATTACTTTTTCCGGTAGTTTTACTGTACAAGCGGTTTAAACGACAATGGGCCACTTGTTCTCTGATAGGCATGTAAATAAGTAGAAGGATGGCTGGTCACCGACCAATTGTTTGTCGTCAAAGCGATAGTACGACGGGTTTTCGGAAACCTGTCTTCGTACGGGTATATCGTATGAGAACGTGTAAAAAGAATACTTACAAGAAAATTGATAATCGAGCGTTGACTTCACCAATCAACTAATGTGGGTCAATGACCGCATAAATAAAATTTAAATAAAGTAATTTTAAAAGGGAAACTTCTTCAGAAAGATTATACAGTAAACGTTAAAGTGCAATAGGTAAGGCAATTATAGCATTGTCTAAATGAAATTACAAAGAGTAGGAAATACCTACCTATATCGGAATAGTGTTATTTCTAAAATGAATGAATTTCAAAAGAAACTCAAAATAAATGACCATAGCAACAAAATTAATATTGATTTCTTACCAAGAGCCGGAACTTTGATTGTAGGCGAAGTAAATTAAATTATTAGATTAAGGGTTTGATTGGATTCTAAAGAAGTTTGACTGCGGATGGTTTGACTGTGATAGACAGGCAACTAAGTTAACAGACTTTTGCAATAACAATTTCTACATTGAAATAGAGCAACTTATAAAAATAAATAATTTTCATATAAACTTGTGTTTTTTTATATTGAATTTTTTTTTCTTATAGGTATTTATAATAAATTCAGTATTACTATTACACAAATACATAGTATATTTAGATAAATATGTATATTAAATGTTAAATTTATAACAATATCTATTTCATTTATAGTTTCTAAGTAATGGAACACAAAAAATATTTTAAGATATATTTAAAATTTAAGTTTCAAAAATACTTCGGTAACAACACACATTTTTGAGGTCAATTAATTGTTTTTTTATCGACACCAGACGGTACGATAATATTAACATATTATGTAGATTTTTATATCAATTTTATACAATTTAAATTAAATATTACGACAATAATTACGACACAACTAAAAGTACAAAGTTTTTCTAGTTAACTTGATGGGTTCCAGTTGGTACCATTCGCCACTGACCGTCGTGTGCCCCACGCGACCTTTCACCTTAGGGGAGAGCTCAACGAAATCAATAGAATAGAAATATATATAAAACTAAATTAATATACATTGTGTTATAAATTAATTTCAATACACTTTTATTACTGAATTTAATATTAATTGTATAAGTGAAGCAAAAAAAGACACGTGATAGGAACTTTTACTTTTAAAATACGGTGGTAAATATTGTACCAGTAGTCAAAGCGAACGTGTATAAGTGGAGTACAAATAAAGATTTGGTATTTTAATGTGTTAGTGAAGATGATCGCAAACATTGCCATATTGCATCATTAACAACTTACGCCCATAAACAAATGTAGCCGTATTTCTTATCATCACATATTCATAATTTTCATTTTAACATTAACAAATAAATCATGAACAAATATCCATATCATAAAACAACAAGATATGTCAAGTTTAACATCTGTTATTTGCATAAAAATGTTATACCAAAAGTATATATAACGATTCCGCTCTATGGATTTCATGTGGACTATTCTAGTTATGAATAACTGTTGCAGATTATACGATTGATAAATGGTAGCACCAGCCAATGCCAGGGTAAACGAAAAAAACCATGAATAATTATTATTCACTTTTATGGGAAAAATCACGATCCACTGCTAATGGTGCTGACCATGGGGCCCGTTTTATTGCATTTTTTCGATAAACGATTAACGGAACGGGCCTTCGATTTCTGGAGGACAATGAATCGCATAAATTTTATTACGCAAATACAATATTTCTATGTGATATGCATACGTCTAGTAATTACTTCTATAATCTTTGTATGGTCACGTTAAAATTATTATTGCAATATGCTTTTATTTATGGAGATATTATACAAAAATACTTTAAATTTTCTATAAATCTTAACAGTGATTAAGAATGAAAAATTAATTGTATGTAGATAATTAATAATCAAATAATATAATAACTTAGTACAATACTATCTGATGTGTTTAACGTAGATATCATATTGTAATTAATTTCTTCGTAACAGATTAGCATGTAAAGTCAAAATTTGTATAGAAGCACGTTTTACGATGGAGATTTTACTCTAAATTGTTTTATTACAGTTGTTACCTCGGTACTATCATGTGCATATGTTTTAGCACTGACTTTTATTATGCTTAAACGTTAAGGAGACAACTTTTTCAAGTCACATCACATACTACATAGTAAAGCCGTCGGTCCTGCGCCTTAGCTCTCTCACTGGTCGTGTCGAGCATTCGTCCCACCGGAATATGAGAGTGATAAGGAATAGAGTGAGCACTTGTGTCTGCGCATACACTTGTGCACTATACTATCTTCCGCGTAGATGGCTAGTCTCAATGGCATTGGCCGCCGTGGTCGGAATCAGTCGGGAGGACATCATCATCATGACTTGATTATGTAAAGAATTATGAATGCGTTATATAATAGGACTTTTTTAGGTAGCATTAACTTTCATTTCTAATCTAGTATATAAAAAAGGAAAATCTAATTTTTCATTTTAACATAATTCTTAATATAAGATTAACAATGTAAATTATACAGCATGAAATGACATAATATAGAATATAGTATAATAAATAATTGTTATTACAAACATTATATGTGCAAGAATCCTAATGAAGAACGTCTGTCAGTCTTAAATTGTCATAAAACGAAAGGCTTTACTAGCCTCTATAAATTACAGTGTTATCTTTGTCAAACAAGAATGGCTCTGATTAAATATGAACGTTATCAGACGTAAAAACGGACAGTCTCAGGTATGTAATATAATTATAATCATTGAATTAACTGTTTGCTCTCTCATAAACATCTAGTGACGATACGTATTGCGCATTATATAGACAAAGTGAAAATAAATGGTTAGTTTGAAAATATTATAAAATAAACTAGCAGGCCTGGCTATGCGTTGCGTGGCACATTTATTTTCTTTTTTACTTGGATGTACTTTGTTGCTTAGAGTAGCCGTTTTCCAGAATTCCTCTTAAGATGCGAAAATCGTAAATTTTTATTTTAAGAACAAATAAGTAGAATAAAACCAACCCTAGCTTTTAAGTAGGAACAATTCACAAATTTAAAAAAAAGTTTCGCACTTCATCGCGGACCAACAAAGTCATAAAAAATATGGAAATAAAGATATGGCTAATTTTCATTTCTATTAATTTATTAATTTGAAATCCTATATTACGTCATTAATTTTTATACTTTTAGTAGTTTGATTGTAGTTTTTTACTTCATCAATGATGATTAAAACGGCGTTTAAACAATGAAAGGCGTAAAAACAATTTTCCATTAAAAATTTACAGTATTATCAAATACCATAGGTAGTACCAACATAATATGCTGAACTTAGTTATGAATTCATAGCTTTATTTTATAGCCATACGAATATGTAACAGAGCTGCACTAGTTTGATCTAGCACGCAAGGACGCCGAGCAACTTGTAATGCTTAGACAAACCTGACTTACAAACTGACTCCAGGTGAACAACAGCAACAATTATTTATTGCTCCTTTAATAAAAGGACAATGTGTTAATTTGGTCAACAATGGCGTATAATGGAGTTTTAGTTTAGTATCCATTAACATTCTAAATAAAATTTGTTTATAGAATGTAGAGCTAAAATAAGGCAGAATAATGTTTTGTAGTATAAACGCTGCGACAGGATGGTCTTTCAATTACACGTGATTACATATTAAATAATATGTATTCTGTCTGTTCCTATTATAATTATATTTCCCACAGCAAATATTACCAGCAATACTTTCAGCAGTTATATATTATTCAATCTATACTGTCCGAAGTAATGAATCGAAATGTATCACCGATTAAACAGAACTTATAAAACCTTATCCCACCCATTTTACAGCGCCCTCACGTAGTCAATACAACTCCCAATAAAGTTATAATAAAAGAATAAATTAGTCAATACCAGTCCATATTCATTATCCATTAAATATATAGAAGTTAACACTAGGTATACTTATACGAGTTCATTATGTAATGTACATATTCAAGTACGTTGTGTCTGAAATTTTAATTTATTCCAAAGATATACTACGGCATATCTGTGCACTGTACACAGTGTACTTCTACCTGTATTATTTTTACTAGTAAGACAAAACGTAGCATGACATTAGCGTTTTGTTAGATAATAAAATGTTTTTATTTATTCTTTCACAGTAATTATGCAATCTAATCAGACATATTTACATATATATAAAACTAGCTAACTTAATTTAGTGCGAGCGAAGCCGCGTGATCCGCTAGTAGGTAAATGTTGACAAATTATATACTAAAAACCTTCTTTGAGAACCACTTTCTCCATTGGTGGTGGACGATACGTTTGGCTCAGTTGGTAGTGACCCTGCTTTCTGCGCCAGCGGTCGCGGGTTCGAGTCCCGCTTGGGGCATTCTTTTGTTGAGCACGAATGTTTGTACTCCAGTCATGGGTGTTTATATTTATAATATGTATGTATTTAAAATTTATATGTGTAGTATATCAACTATCCGGTATCTGTAATACAAGCCTCGTAGCTTACCACGAAACTAGATGGCGCTGTTGTAAAAATGTCCCAACATATTTATTTATTGGTGAGAACAGCATGAATAAAGACGCGGCGGAGGACTTTGTTTTATAATATGTAGTGAGTGATATGAAGGTACATCGTAAAAACATGTTTCTTTGTATGTCTTAATTATTCTAATGTTTTGAGGTCGCGGGATGCTTCAGTTTTATATTATTATTCCTACGAGTAGCCTTCAAGATTATCATTTTATAAATGACATGCAATTTAAAATAGGTCGAGATCTAGTACACGGTATTGACTCGGCTTAGCCTTCGGACTGATGTAATAAAGGTATTTATCAGATTTAACAATTGTTCCACCTAAGAGCATATAATTTATATGAGGTTTATTATGTCTTTATCATAAGCTTAGTATTTAATGCATAAGATATTTTTATATATGTAATTATTTATAATATAATTTAAATTGCGATAATAATTACAGCAAATTATTTTATGGAGACCTAAATATTTTCTATGATATGGAAAAAAAACCTGTCAGTTCCCTGTTGTTAAGTTTCTAGAAAAAAAACCTACAATTACCTATTTGAAAAGTAATATGAATTACAATTTTAGTAATTGGCTATACTTCTACCCCTAGCCTTGTTGCAAAGGCTGTTAAAAATCTTAAACAGCATTAATAACAGTAGTACCAAGTAGACATTCTCGCTAGGCCTGTTAAAAAAGCTACAAATCAGCGCTCTTGTTTAAATACCGAAAAGTACAGTTTATTTTTTCCGCATAACGCCATGATCATAATTATGTCATAGTAATCTTATGGTTATCTCAACGAGGAAGCCTCGGACGTTGCGGTGCAGTCATGTGCCAGGGAGCAGGGGGCAATGGTCTAGAGGCAATCTGGGGGCAGCAAAGCGTTAAGATCGTTAACATGATGGTTGTCATTTGGAGGCTGATGCGTAACGTCATCTAGGTCTTTGATAGAATCTAAGCATCGTATTAATTATGGTCTGGTAAGCTAGGTTAGGTCTTCCTAGACACGAAGCTACAGTAACAGAAAATTTGTATTTTGGCATTATCTTTTGTTATCATTCATTCAAGAAAACGTCTGTTCTATGTAAACATTAACAAAAAATTAACTACACAATTATATGGAAAGTTAACTTACTAACTAATCTGTATTTAGGCAACTGTTAAATAAGTTCAAGTATTAAAGCATAATGTTTATGGCATGTGTCAGATCTGAACAACGGGTAAAGACAATAGGTGGAGTGTATCAACTCATATGTGTGACGGAGGACAAACGACTTCCTACGTGACCGCCGTAAGCGCCCGATCACCACCAGCCGTGACGGTGAGCTTCATTTTGGTCAACCGACTGCTAAAATGCTGCTTAAAATGTTGATCCTCAGTATCCATAATTTTCTATTTATATTAATTCTTTATTTAATACATATGAAAGCTGAAAGCTACTAAAGCTCTAAAAATAAATTTAGTGAAGTGATAAATTGCTTGTATGTATTTATTTAGATATAGCATTAGAGATATATACTTATTTAGGATACATAATTTTTTTTATATAAGTAAAAAAATATTCACATAATACATTTTAGCTGCCCAAAATCAAAGTATGGAACATGGAGCATTGGAAGATTAGAAAATCGCAGTACGGTAAAAAAGATTATTTTGTCCAGCGAACTAGTGATTCTCCTGAATATTATTTCTATAGAATCCAGAGAAAATTAGTTGTTACGATCTATTTATTGTTCAATCAGAAAATAACCTTGTTTTTTATATATTTTACAAAATGATGTATTTTTATTTAGATTAAAGGAACTAATCCTATAAGATCTTTAAATATCATAGTTAATGTAATAAAGTTATTTACGTCTTATTTTTCATAAACATTATCAAATCAAATCAAATCAAAATATTTTATTCAGCATAAAAATTGTTACAATTTCTTACTGAACGTCATGAGTCTACCACCAGTTCGGAAAGAAGAAACCTCTGACCTGAGAAGAACTGGCGAAAGAAACTCAGCGGGACTAATGTTTTTTTTATCTTAATCTCATTCTTTTTTTTTTTTAATTAAATTGCATATTTACAATAATTCTATATGTTGAAATAGCCTGGCGGCGATCACATCATTCCCAAGGCGTACTGTCTTCTAAAAAATCGTTAATCGTATAATAACCCTTAGTACACAAACGTTCCTTCACAATTTTTTTAAATTTGGCAATAGAAGCTTTTTGAACGTTTTCTGGGATCCTGTTGTATAGGCGTATACATTGTCCATAAAAAGAATTACTAACTTGGCGTAAGCGAGTTACAGGCATTACAAGTTTATGTTTGCTCCTAGTATTAATGCTATGCATGTCGCAATTCTTGGGAAATTCGTGTATATTTTTATGAACATACATAACATTTTCGTACACGTATTGAGAAGCAACAGTCAATATTTTAATTTCTTTAAACTTTTCTCTTAATGATATTCTAGGGCCTAAACTATAAATAGCACGAATAGCTCTTTTCTGCAGGACAAAAATAGTATTAACAGTAGAAGCATTTCCCCATAATAAGATTCCATAGGACATAACACTATGAAAATAACTAAAATATACTATACGAGCTGTATCTACGTCTGTAATAAGTCTAATTTTTTTTACCGCGAACGCTGCAGAGCTGAGCCTTTTTGCTAGCCCCTCAATATGGAGATTCCACTGCAATTTCGAATCTATGATAATGCCTAGGAATTTAGTTGATGTTATTGGTTTTAACATTTCCCCTCCCAATACTACACCATTATCAACAAGTTTAACATTAGGTGTTGTAAATTTAATTCATTTAGTTTTTTGGTTATTTAATAATAAATTATTCGAATCAAACCAATAGACAACCTTTGAGAGAGCATCGTTTACATCGTCGTACATTAGTAAATTACGTTTCACCTTAAAAATAAGTGAAGTGTCATCTGCAAACAATACTATCTCATGTTTGTCCTGTACAAAGAATGGCAAATCATTTATGTAAATTAGGAAGAGAAATGGACCAAGAATAGAGCCTTGTGGAACACCCATATCTAACGGAGCCCCAGGAGATCTCTTACCATTCACATCAACCCTCTGAATTCTATTACTCAAATAGGAATTCAGGAGGCTGAGTGCCTTATTTCTAATTCCATAGTGATGTAGTTTCCTGATCAATGTCTCATGATGCACACAATCGAAGGCCTTGGATAAGTCACAGAATATCCCAAGAGCATCCTGTGACCTCTCCCAAGCCTCAAAAATATTTTTAACTAACTCAACACTAGCATCTGCTGTGGAGCGACCTTTCGTAAAACCAAACTGTTTCTTATGAAGTAGATTGTGTGCATTAAAATGCAATAACATTTGCCCGAGTATAATTTTTTCAAAAATTTTACTAAATGTTGGGAGTACCGAAATAGGTCTAAAATTATTAGGGTCTAGGGTACTACCTGATTTAAAAATAGGGATAACTTTACTGTGTTTCATTAGATCAGGGAACACACCATGTTTTATACAGCCATTAAATATAGTAGCTAGGTAAGGTGCAACAACATCTATTACCGAGCTAATAACTTTTACAGATATACCCCATAGATCAGCTGTTTTCTTGACGTCCAGGCTTCTGAAAGCTACCATTATATCTTTGGGGTTTACTTGTTTAAATTTAAATATAACATTACATTCTTTGACGTTTTTCTTTAACAAAAGTTCGGCAATGTCGGGAGACGAGTTTAGTGATTGCGTTGTTGAAAGTGGAATGTCAGTGAAAAATTTTTCAAACTCAGATGCAACTTCTCGGTCTGAGGTAATAAAATTATCATTAATATTTAACTTAAAATCGAAGCTGCGATCTGCGACTTTTCCACTTTCACAGGCAATTATGTTCCATGTCATTTTGATTTTATCATTAGCATTTTTTATTTTATCTTTAATATATAATGATTTTGCCATGGAACATACTCTTCTAAACAATTTTGAGTAGGCACTTACAAAAGAAGCAAACGATACATTATGATTATAGGCTCTTTCACTGTACAATTCGTATAGCCTTTGCCTGCTCTTGTATATGCCAGGAGTTGCCCATTCACCGAATGTCAAGAGACCCCCTGAATTGACTGTTTTAGAAGCAAATATTGTAGAAAACTCAGTTTTTACTAATTTAAATAAGGAGTTATATAAGAAGTTGGGGTCATTAGTGTAGGATAAATAGGGAAGTTTTGCCACAATATTACCTCTGAACTTCTCCATACGTGTAGTACTTATAGGTATAAAAGACTTTTTTAAATTATTTTTGTTGGCATTTAAAGAAAAAGAAAAAGAAGCAAACTGGCCACAATGGTCTGAGCTTAACTTATTAATAATAGCTTTAGAATTTGGTTTACAGTTTGTAAATATGTTATCTATACATGTAGGTACCAGTAGGTAGCAGTGATCCTAGTTGGTTCAGTAAATAAGTTATGTAGGTTATATGATAGAAGCATAGATTTAAATCTGAGACTTGTATTACAATTATCTAATAAATTAATATTAAAATCCCCACATATAATAATACCCTTTTTATTTGTATAAAGTAGTAATAACATATTAAAAACAATATAAACAGCACGTGTTGAAGTACAATAATACATTGAGTTTTTTCTTTAAATATAATAGATTGGGAGGAAGTAGGGACATTATAAAGTCGGTCAGTGGGTTAAAGAGTTAAAGAGCCATATGGCGTTACAGTATAAAAACTTACGTAGAAAAGATAGATGTACCTACTAGTTAAATGATTGGACATAGAGATATATACTTAAATCTGCTTATCATAATATTATTGTAATATATATGCATTTTATACTAGGAATATAAAAGGTCCAAATTAATTTTTTAAAATTAAAAATTTACAAGCATTAAAAATGTCGAGAGCTAGAAGTCTAAATAAATCCACAAAAAAAACCAAAAACATAGTGTTATTTACTAATAATATGATTAAAAAAGTATTTATAAATTGTTATATATCTAAATATCACCGTTAAAAACGCTAAAAGTAGTTATACCTATGTAATGGTGGTTAGGTTGCTTTAAACTTATTTTACGTGTTAGAAATGATTTACACTATCAAGTTCATGTTCACCCTTCATGCCGGCGTGGTAGCGCTCGGCTGGGCGGGCGGATGGCCAGAGGCCACGCCGTGCCGTCCCCGCCTCGCGCCGCCCTGCGAAAAAATACGATTGAGTACAGAGAAATGTACAGCTAGCAGAAATGTTGTTTTAACACTAATTTAAAATATTAAGAGCTTAATTATACAGTTATATGACCTATATTGTGATACTCTCATTCTACAGATTTAATCTTTATAAGTATTACTTACGTAAGTTGTATTGGGGGATAGTTATGAAAATATATTTTAAACTTCAATCTTTAATTTAAAAAATTAATAATATAAATAAAAAAATATATGTATTAGTGTTATCTACATCTAGTAAATAGTAAGACATTTGAGTAAAACTTTTGCTTATAAGAATATTTGCACACATTTCCACCATTACAAGCTGATAATAATCAGCTGTAACGTAGTCAGTCAGTTGCTTATATACTGAACTGCGTCGCTGCCTAACAGTAGCCTTATCTATGCAGCAGTAATCGTAAAGAACTAACACAAAAAAACACATAGTAGTTCACTTTTACTCTATCTAATATATTAGTCCCTAGCCCAATAGAATTATTGTATTATATTTTCTATTTTCCGAATGCTGCCACTACGTAAATAGCACCGACAGGCTATCGAGTCCGAGGGCGGGGCGGCGATGTCCGTGCCATGACGTGTGACCTGTGGCCTCTGCCCACCTTCGTATACGTTCGCGTGACGATAGCGCACACTTTACTCATACTCTAAAACAAATTAACTATACAAATTTTATGTTTGTTTATAAATTAAAATGCGATTTGCATAATGTTTCTCTTTAAGAATATTGTGTTGGAGTTAAAATATGTTCACTATATCAAGTTTAAATATATAATTATGTATAACTATCTCTATATAGGTAATTAATAATTGAAATGTAAACAAAATTTAAAATATAGGTATGACTTAATAGGCATATTGTTTGGTAGAACGTAGTGTATCAGTGTCTGCGGCGTGTCACACGAAACGTTCGATAAATACGAGTACAGCGGCGAAATGGCTCAGCAGTCACGAAGCCTAATAGCGCTTTTTGACATGCAATCTAAGATCTTGGCCAAATATACTGAAGATGCTTTTATTTTATGATTTTTTATGATTCACACTCGCTTTGCTCGGATTAGTCCCTAGAATTAGCGCAAACAAAGTCGCGGGTTCCGCAAGTAAATGTATACAAAAACATGACAAATTATATACTAAAACCTTTCTCAAGAACCACTCTATCCATGTTGAAAACAACATGAAAATCGGTGCAGTAGTTTTTGAGTATATCGCGAACAGACAGGCGTACAGACCACAGAGCAGATGAATATAGACATTCCGTGATACAGACAGACGTGACGGAGGACTTGATTGATTTCCTGACAGGTAATTTTTTAAATTTTGTCTTAGACCGGATGCGTCTTTAAGTAACTCAGTACACTGTGTGTAAATCTAAGCCATAGACTACCTTAGTATCAAATTATATCTTAATCCGCGAAACAATTATTCCATTAGAAATAATTTTGATAATTTCGAATATCGAACTAACTAGAAGTTTATAAGAAGCGATGTATAAGAAGCGATTTATAAAAGAAAGTCTGGGTTGTTATCGATTAAGACTGTTTTTCGTATTATATTAATAAAGGCCTTATAATAAAGAATTTAATTAAGAACAACATATTTAAGTTAAATATTATTGCGTAGGAGTTTAACAAGAAATTATAAACCAATATTATCTTTTAACAATTCAATTTAGACCGCATTTATTGAACTGTAACTCCCCTCGCAAATTCCGCTGCACAATTTGTATGAGCTGCATTCCTTTAATTCAACCCCACGCATAGAAATCGCGATATTACCTATTGTGTAAAAGTATTTAACACAATAAACAGAGATCCGCAGACCGATATTTCATTCATTTGATCATTCACTCGCTCGGTCGTGTACCGGGAAGGTTTTTTTTTGAAATTTCAAGGACTTCGATTAGCACTACAGTCGGCAACCTTTTGATCTTGAGTAAACGCAATGACGATCAGATCACGAAAACAGATTATTCAACCCCTGTTATTATAAATTGAACACTTAAATTGCTCAATATAAATATTAGAAAACAAATTATGCAGGTTTATTTCTAAGTAGGTATGAAATTGATAATTATAGTAGAAATAAATTTTATCAATTTATAACACAAAAACGCAAAACCGTTAAGGTACAATCCGTTAGTTCAATCAAAAATTTCATCAGGTACATACAAATTTTACTAATACGCTAATTCAACATATTGTGAGGGTTTTGTTGGAAAAAAACGAGGGCTAACACAAAAGGTAAGAAAGGGTCAGGCGTGTTTTTTGTGTATAAAAAATCCTTACCAGATGGCCGTTGCGTTTAGCGACAAAAAATTGTGCGTGCCTAAGTTTGTAAGTAGTGATGGCAAATTAAGAAAAAATGTTCATATTTTGCCGACACAAGAAGCCCTTTATACATATTATGCATGTACGTATTTAATAATTCTTTAAAATAATAAAATTTACTTGAATAATCTGCACAACACACACAAAATAAATAAAAAAGTTTTATTGTAAATAAATGCTAGAATACTTTAACTTTAACATAATTTATATGTAAATAAAATAAATTGAATAAGTAAAAATAGTATTATTGTACAACCAAAACCAAAAAATTGCTCTACAGTAGTTTAAAAATTAAAAGTTACATGGAAGTTTGTTTATGCTACTAACCGTATCACATACCGTTCGATAGCAACAGCTATTTGTCTCTACTGGTATAAATTTCTACAAATTAATGGATGTTATGATGATTTTTGATGTAACAGGATTTAGTAACAGGTGGTCAAGTATAGTTTACCTTGTCAGGGCCGTCTGCCATATTCTGACCATGAAACCTTTATCTAAATACTTTATAGGTTTTTTGGGAGTAGCAAAATTTTATAGCTCATCTTAAAAAATAATTTATCTGTGGTTTGTTTGTCATTTTGTCCTTTTTTATCTCTGGTACAATCTTAGAGACCGGTCATTCCCAGAAAATATAACGGTTAAGATAATAAAACAGAACTCAATTCGTTTACTAAACAGTTTTGCTACCGTACCAATGATTGAGGGCGAAGGATATTCGAGTAGTATAAATAAATCGTTGGCTTGTTTTGAATAACTAGAATAAGTATAAATACTGCATGTCTTATACTTCAATACATAATCTTCTTATAATATATAAAAATCTTGTATCACAGTATTTGTTATAGAACTCCTTCGAAACGATTTGACCGAATTTTATGATTTTTTTGTGTATATTTGGTAGGTCTGAGAATAGGTCGTAGGCTGTTTTTTTTTCCTTATGTTATAAGGGTGTTCTATTTTTTATTTTTAGACCAAATTTTGGGCATATAAAAATACTTATAAGTAACTCTAAATTTCCATCCTTCTACCTAATTTTTAAAAGTGATTTGAACACGGGTGGAGCCGCGGAAATTGCTAGTATTTTATATTATACTTACCCCTATTTAAGTCGTACTCTGCTGTATAGTAGTGGTAGTACTGTATAGTGTATGTATGTAAGTATTTGATATTATGATTTTTGTCGTATTTTTAATGAATTAGGTATGTATATAATTATTTTAGTATTATTAATTGTATTTTTCTACAAACTAATTTGTCCAACACCTTACCGTACCTTGTCTGCAAGATATCGATGTATCCGATTCTATGTGCCGCCGTGTCTACAACGGCCTATTTCTATTTTTCTTGTACTTGTTGTGAGTTCTCATTTATTATTACTCTAATAACTTAATCTAACGTAGCACTTTATACGGGGAGAACAAAATTAGAAAGCAAGTCTATATTCAGGTTAAATCTCTATTATTACATAAGCTAATTATGACAGATGGAAGCGAATCTTTAAAAAAAGAGTGTATAAATCATAGCTAAACAGCCTTGTGTATAGCCTTCGTCACTACATCTTTTGTGGCTCTAATCAAATGGGGCATTTAAAAAGAGTTATAGCCGTATATAGCTGTCAGAGGATGAATGGCGAATCCGGACTAATATAAGAGCTTTAAGTCGCAGTACGAATCAAAGGAGTGTAACCATATTTTAATTATTTTCACTGTTTTAGGTGTAAATATTTAAATTAACTAATATTTCTTAACATATTGTTATTCTATATATTATCAAAATATATAAATACATAATATGCTGCTATATATAGCAACTAGCCATATAAAATTATACAATTGAATTGTATTGTATCAAAGAATGTGAATTATTTTAAATTAATAAATATTTTTGCAACAAAAGTATCGCGTACTTTAATTACACATAATTATTTTTTCTTGAGTTACATCAGTTTGTCATAGAAATTATGAAATGAATGATTGTGAGAACAGGTCATTACATGCGATATAAACTGTTAATAGTGCTGTTAACTCAAGTATCATCACGCTGCGCCTGAGTAATGGAAACAGAAATGTATGTTTGGGTTTTGACCGAGCATTAAAGATTAAGAAATATTTAAGTGAATATATGGCTTACCATAGCTTTTAGTTACTTTTACAGTGTAGAACCGTAATAATTCCTTATTGAAAGGCTACTAATGATACTGTTACAGTATAAAATCTAACTAATAAGATGATTGATGGAAGGATTTGAATGTTTGTGATCTGGAGTAAGGCGTAGGCTACTGTTAGTAGTAAATTTGTTGTAGCGCAATCTGTATTAGAAAATATATTAAAAACGTAATAAAAACTCGATTTCCCTGAAATCGGCCCACAGACGGCGGAGAAATCGGTAAACATACATAAAAAATATATATTATACAGTGGAACATATAATCTCCTCCTTTTTTGAAGTCGGTTAATAAAATATGATAAAAAGGCCTACGAATCCCACCTGAGTTTCGCATGTTTTATCTAAGTAGGTACGTCATTATTATTTATTTAAGTATTATAAAATAAAAAACATATCCTGATACAGAGACAGACAGAAGGATAGCTTCTTATTAGTTCTTAAAGCTCTTGGCTACATATGTAGATATAATAAACTGCATTACAGGTGCAATGACACATCGTGAGATTGCAGTGACACGTTTGACTACTGAAAACAATAATTCTTTGTGCATGTTTTCTGACTTATCCGTAAGATAAGGTTTCTCTTACGTGATAAGCCGTGATAGACGATCCTGTGAAATGTGGTGTTAAGAAAACTTAGAACGGGCCAGAAAAAAAATATTTAAAGTTCCTAGTTTTTAATTTTCACTTCAAGACTGAGATTATTATTAAGATTAAGAAAAATATTATTACAAACATACACAATGTTTGCTTTTCTTTTAAAGAGAAGCGGCTGGACGGGTTTAAATAAAAATTTTATACGCCGTACATAGATAAGTTAGAATAAAAATAAAAATAGTGGTAGGGATGGAGTAAAAAAAATATGTGTTAAGCTAATTACTTAAGAATAGCTTTTTATTTTTAGGCTTTTCTTTTCTTTTATTGAGACGAGAAAATTTTTTTTTGTTACAACTGTGACTGAAAAATATCACTTTTTCGTGTTTACTTAAATTTAAAAAGGTAAAAAAGGTAAAAAGTTCAAGCCATTTCTACTCGTCCGTAGCACAAAACTGGAGGCGGATACTGATAGCGTTGTCGCTTGATGGAGATTGATCGCGTGAGTGTAAACACGCCTTTATACGTGGCTGGACCTGGTTACGTGACAGTCATAATAATGTCGAAGCCTGGAATACAGGAAAATATTTAATTTGTGCTGAAAATTAAAAAAAAATGTTGTAGAATCGAAACAAATATTGAATAAAATAAAGATATACTTATTTAAAAATCTTTAGGTAATTTCTCTTAATATTAAGTACCTACTAGTACTATTAAAATAAAAAAGATGTTATTTTTGACGGGATAGTTAAGTTTTGTGTAAGTTTTTTGTAAGCATCAGGTTCAGGCGTAAACGTATTGTGCAGAAGCTTGCAAATACAAGTTTTACATCAATAGTAAGAAACCCCAATTTTTTATTTTTTGCTTAGATAATATTTACCAATTCATTAATATTTAATGAAGTCGGTAAAATAGCCCATAGTTATAGCTAATACATTTAAAATTACTGATCTGATAAGTTATATTTTAATTTATCATACATTTTCACTTACATAAGCATTGCAACACTCAAGATGTACTACCACGTATTACTTTCTACAATATATCTGTTTGAGTCACGCCACAAAATTTGGTTTTCCTTGTAACATAAATCCCATGTTCTTTATGAGATGTCGCAAACGTGACCGGCGCGAGAGTAGCACGTATACCTGCCCTAAAATTAAAAGAAACTTTCTGTAACTGTAAAAATATATTTAAATGGTATGTTTTAATGAAAATTACTAATTAATTTACAAAAAATATGAATTATAAACTAATAAAGTTAAGTTTGCAGTACAAAACATTATTTTAGCTTAAGCTACAAAGGCTTTTCTAATTTACCCTAATTCTACCTTACAAACTTTGTTGAGTTTCATTATATTGCTGAGTACATGTAAAGTATGCCTTAGGCACAGCCACCTTGATGCTACCCTTACACATATTATCACATAATATATACATAGATTGAAGACGTGAAATGGTATATGACTAAGTTTTCTCCCTCTATAAGTAGGTAGCTACTGAACAAAGAAAATGAATGAATGTAAAGTCCAAGGATATCAGCTCCTTGACTATTATTTTTGCATAGTAACATAAGCATGTATGTAAAAAGAGGATCATGTTTATTGGCAATAGAATAGAATAAATTTATATGTAGTACATATGCAATGCTGGAGGAATAACCTAATAATATATAAAGAAGTCGGTTTTCAGATATAATTACTACTCCTAAATCAATTTTGCACATAGTAAAGTACCTTAAATATGTTAATAACAAAATTTACAAGCCATTAAAGCCGAAGGAAATCAAATAGTTTTTATTAATTAGCTTGTCTTAAACCAAATACCTACAAAAAATGCTGAAAATGTTTCCCACATGTGGTTGTTGTCTACAAAATTATTATAACGTTCTTCAAAAATTGGGAGAAAAAGTTGATCCCTATTAGTTTGGATTAGAGTATAAGTTAGTATATTTGAAATATATCAGATGAATTTAGAGAACGGATGGTTTTTTTTCGATGCCGGATAAATAGGTCGCAGGTTATTTGCAGTTGCAAGGTGCAAGCTTAACGGGACGGGCAAAGTAAACGTAACGAAACTTGTCACATTGGCGCTACGGTGATAAAGGAAGCGTTTGTTTTTAAATACAAAGCTGTGTTTGAGCTTTTTGTGTTATATTAGTATGAGAAAATTAACGGATCTCTCACTTTTAATTATTTATGGTCTAATTTTTATTAATAATTATACGCTTAGATAACTTAATATAATATGTATAATGTTAACATCTATTTTTTATAAAGTTAAGTAGATACATCTATGGAATATTATACAAAATGTAATAAATTATATACATAATAAATATAATATATGATATAAAATACGTTTCATTACTACCTTACAAGTTAACCACCAAAAACTTGCCAGGAGAAATAAATAAGTAAAATTTATTATTTTTCTATTATGTACTTCCAAAGCACAGCTTAAAACTTTGGCCAAATTTCAACCACATTCTAAGCACCATGAGGCGTCTAAAGACCAAACAGTGGTTAAAAATAGTTTGAGAGGTGGACAAAAAATGCCATAAACTGCTCACACGGGCCAACTTTGCGCAATATGGGTTTTGACCCTTATAACCATCGGATATTTGTTTTATCCTTGACATAAGTCATCCCTGTGGGATTAGATACAGATTGCTTTGCTTTTAAGAATAAATATAGGAATATTTAAAATTTTAAGAAACGTTTTTCTATTCTATATTAGTACTCTATATAAACCCATAGAAAAATCATTAGTTCCGTGATAAGCTACGAGGCTTGTATTACGGAAACCAAATAGTTGACATACTACACATATAAATACATATTATAAATATAAGCTCCTTGACTGCATTACAAACATTCGTGTTCAACAAATGAATGCCTCCAGCAGGACTCGAACCCGCGACCGCTGGCGCAGAAAGTAAAGTAAAGTAGTAAAGTCTTCATAAATATGTATTAGTTTTACTATTACCGATAATAAATATGTAGAAAAAATGTGTTTTAAATAGGATATATTAATGAGAGTTGGTAACTGATAAAAGTTCACAGATTCTTAGGTTTCCGAACAATTCCCCTATAATTTTTCCATCAAGCGCTGTCACGCAACGCAATTACATACAATATAATTCCACCACAACAAAGCTAGAGCACACCTACGCCCCACGTTTTTTGCGGGTCATAGCAGCTAACGGTGAGAGCGCAACGGCTTCCAGATGCGGCTAGCGGTATTTCACCATGGTTTTTTGTCCAGACTTTCCTATACTGTCTGTGTATGCCGCCCTCTTAGAAATACTACACATATTAGAGTACATTTGATTTATTCGCATGTTTGTTTATATGAACTAAATATACTGAATGGAAGAAAGTCAACTTTTAGTGACGATTTGCTATAATTTCTTATACGAATTAAGTTTAATGATAGGTACCTACATAATTTGAAAGAACTTCACGTATTCATTTTATGTAGTAGTTTCTGTATAATAATTAAGTCTATAAATTATGTTAGGTTTATGTATTACCTATGTACAATGTATATTATATAAAAAAAAATCTATACTTTAATATTACAATAAAAAAATCTTTGACGATGCGATGTTTAGAAAGATAGGACACTTACCTAAGCATTAATACAAACAATATCTCTTATATTTACAGGCTATTCTTATCGACACAAACAAGTACTTAGGATATGTAGATCGATCCTTTAAACTTATAAATTTAACAATATTCTAACATTTAAAACTTGATTATGAATAACAACAGTCGTAGATTGGTCATATGACTGCACTCAAAATACTATTTATATACATACACTATGAAACACAAGCAAAGAATGTAAATGTCCACATCATATGTCCGTCTGGGCATCGTATCTGGCGACCACGTGTGAGTACTCCCTCGATTATGGGTGATCGACTTCTTGTCATTAAAAATATATCTACGCATTTAATAAAATTCACTGCGGAATGCTTGGTAACTGCTAAGTATCGTTACGGATGTAAAGACTAACTATACTATTAGGGATTTACTCGTATAAACAAAACTAATATATTCTAAAATGGCCACAAAATTTTTTAAATTATACTTAATATTATTAAATAAGTTTACTAACAACTTATAAATTGCATTGAAGTATAGATATTATGTTAATTTAATTTGGTTTCACCACTGGGTTTGATACAACTCAAACTCAGAAAATGCGGATGTTCGTATAACCAAAATCTAATTAAAAAACAAGATTTTTTTAGAGACCCTTCAGGTCTTTTTTGATAGAAAGCTCTCTAAGTAATTCATATTCAATTTTAGTTACATTTCACTATAACGTCGTTACTGTTAATAATGTAAAATCGGAATATAGTTATCGAAAATTCTAACGAATGCAAAAACCATAACTTTTCCATACATAAATCATGTCGTACGTGGGTATGATACTGACTGACCCATGGCTTGATAGTGTCGAAGAAAAAAAGACACAAAAAATTACGCCCCGATCACAATCTGGACACATTTGATTAGTTTAGTGGTTTGATGCAGGTTCTTATTGAATATGGAATAAATATATTTTTTTATTTTGTATAATATGCCATTATGGCATTTATTTAATTTGATCTCTATACAATACATATATTTTCAAAAAGAATTAGATATACCTATTAGAAATTAATGTTTTAAAAAACGCATTTAATTTTGAGGTTTATCTAAGATTTTTGTATAATAAATAGTCAAGATTAGAATATTATCAGACAAAACAAAAGAAACGGTATTCAATTGATGTTACCCTGTAAAACTTATTTAATTTCGATGTGGATGCTGTAATATAAGGGCTTTGGATTATTTTAGTTTATGAATTGTAAAATACATAGGTTTATATCCAAAAATAAAATAACAAGAACTAAATAAAAATGTTTTTGTGAATTTCAGTTTTATATATTAGGGAATTATTCGTCTCAGTAGTATAGATTAAAACTATAATATTTTTTTATATTCTCTTCACTAGGGCGAGTCGGTTGGCTTGTGTGTCCCATATGAGGAGCATTTTTTGTTACATTTCTTGCATGAAAATGTACCGTTATGGACACAGATTGCATAAATTATTTGAAGTGGCTCAATGGCTTGTGCTAGGTCGAGGTTTTATTCTAATAATTTAATCAGAGATCTCAATTGCATTTTTAAACAAATGAAAAAGTCAGGTAAGTACTTGCTATATCTGAAAAATATAAAAGATGCCAGTTCAGCAACTTTTGTAAGAAATATTAACGTACATAAATGTAGAAAGAGAATATTTAGGCTTTAATTCCTTACATAAGCCAATATTAAATCGTTTTGTTAAAAAATGATTCTCTAATAAAGCCAAAGCTACGACGTTTTAGTAAATAATTCATTAATAAATAATTTAAAACTTAAAAGCTCGCCTATTCTCTTCATCGGCCCATAAACTAATGTTTTTACGCTGTCCACAAATTCATTAGCGGCGCAACATGTGTCGCAGATAGCATCGGCTATGGTAATAAAACATCATGTTTGGGTACTTCTATATGTAGCAAAAAATAAGATGACCGCATTTATAGATAAAAACACTTGTCTGAGAATATATAAATGTAGATATACAAAATCAAATGCCTTTGTATAATAATTATGATAATATAATATATTAATTATTATATACTAGTGATTTAACCCCGCTTCGCTCGGGCTTCTTCCCTAGGTGCTCCCTGCCAAACTTAAAGTTTGGAACACAAAAATCCGTCCCGTAATTAAAATAAATAAAATTTCTAAAATAAAATTAGCCTAAGTTACTTCTAAATTAAATATTTTTTTTGGATTTTGTCGCGGATTTATTTTGATGTTTGGTTCCCGATGTTTCGAATGCTTTACAGCTGCTGCAATGTCAAATATTCGCGTAAACCTAAGAAACTATTAAGTTACAACTTACACCTTATAACATTAGGTATCTGTGAGTGCTATAATTTGTATAAACTTCATTTTAATTTTAAATGCTTGCTGTATAATAAAGTACCACATGACACGCCTCTGATATAAACTCTACCAGTTATCGTCTATATAAAATTATCAACTAAAGCAATGTTTGTGCCAACTGATATATTATATTAATAAAAAATCTCATCTGAGAACAGATAGTTCTATTTTCTATTATATCATCCATCAACTCTTTCTAATTATATCTCTCACAATGAATACAACAGTTGAAAAACACTGGACAATGGATCCCAAGTCCACCGCTAAAGGAGGTCTATCAAAAAGAGATCACATCGATAGATCCACACATGTGGGCTCAAAAATCGCATAAAAAACTAAGAAACATGAAACGAGGAATTATTCGCATCGTTTCCTTTGAAATTTTATAGAAACACCTTTTTTGTTGCAAAAAAGCATAAATGAGGGTGGAAGGTAAAAAACGCACGGACAAAGGCCGGTATACAAGAAGGTTTAATACATCTTTTTCTGATGACCCTATGATTTTTCAAACGGTCGTCACTCGATAGAGCCCGCATTAATCGCAGCTACCTAAATAAACTGGAGTACACGGATTTATACTATTTTAATTCCCATGGAACCTTACATTCATTATTTCCTACACTACTAAAATTAGCAAGCTATCATAAATGCCAATTTTTATAAGTGCTTGTACGTTTGTTGCTCTTACATTTCAAATGGTTATACTGATTTTGATAAAATTTAGATTATGACAAGAAGTAACAAATACTCTTGTTTAAGTCCTTAAGTACACATCAGAAAAAAGCGAGTTATGTTGTTCTTATAAATTAGTTAAGCAAACATAATAGCAGCGACAAATTTTATTAATTATTGATTATATTACTGTACATTTTTGTGCAAAATTATAATTTATTATACATTTAACAATGGAAATTAAAATACAATCTTGAAAATTAGGTGACGGAGCGTTTAACTGCCTTGCACACAATAATTTGAGGCAGGGTGGGGCGACGATTGCACGTCCGTTAATGACAGGCCACGGGGCCCGTGTCCAGCCCGCGCTCATTCAATGCAAATACGTATCTGACTTACAATCTGATAGACATGACTAAAATATTTTTTTTTACTTCAATTTAACTGAAAAGTTTAAAATTTGTTTAGACAATATTAATTGCATCCTCTTAATCTGTAAAAGACATTTTTCCGAGCTCCTTTGCAGATCTATAACTTTAAGTCCGGATAAGATAAGGATAGGACTCAAAATAGTTTACTAGAAACCTATCTAAAATGAGTACTAAAATATTTTCTCGCGCGTTTAAAGTAATTGAGAAAAGGTTTTTAATTTTGTTTTATAAGTAACAAATAAGATCAATTTAAGATTAATATATTATATATTATAAGATTCAAGTAAGATTTATATCAATAGCATAGAGTACTCTAAGAAATATTCTAGTCTTCATAGCGTACACACAATGACCCTTTCGATGACAAGCCGCCTGCCCACGCCTATACTCATTCTAATAATTCCTTGTACTGGAACTACATGAAACAAACTATCAAATGCAAAAAATAACATTTATTCTTATACATTGACGGTTTAATAAGAGATATTATTACTAAAATTAGTATACTTTGAGCAATGAATACAGAAAAATTGTAAAGTTAGATTCGTAAAGACGATTTCAAAGGTCGGAATCGCACCTTTCCTTATGTTCAAGCCTCGTCCATTCATACATATTTGGTCGATTTTTCATTACAGTTTAAACGCACGAGTGGGCAGACGTTTTGTTTTATTGTTTTAGATTTGATACTTAATCGCTTTATCATTGGTCAATTTAATGGATTTATTGTTACAATGATCTTTTACTGATAATAGAATGATGAATATAAATTATATCTTTTTGTTCTTGACCTCTTTTAAATCTAAAAGCGAAAGGCACTCACTTACTTACTCACTCATCACGAAATGTCGAAAATGGCTTGATGTATAAAAATGAAAAATGGCAGGGAAGTAGTGTATAGTCAGTAGGAGTCCGCTTATATTGAAGCCTATAGCCTTCCTCGATAAATGGACTATCCAACACAAAAATATTTTTTCCATTCGTTCCTGAGATTAGCGCGTTCAACCAAATATACAAGCAAATACACCAACTTCCTATATGCCTGTAAATTATTTGATGTAAACATACCTTGTGTTTATTTTTACATCGAGTATTAGAACCGTTGGCAAATCATGAAAGCTCTTTTTAAAATGTAAATCATAGCCGGACCGCTGGCCAATATGCTAATCGTAATATGGAACGTCAAACTGCTTGTTAAGTTGATGACTATACATTTCTGTTACCACACCCTCATGTGACGATGTCAAAACATTCAATGGGTCATCATTCATATGAACTTCATTCATATTTACTTCTTTTATTGTAATAAAGCTTAAAGCTTTGTCATTGTGTCAAGTTTTATAAGACTGATAATGTCATGATCTTTTGTATATCCAGATAGTAATTATCATATTATTTATTCATACGTATTGTTTGTAGTCAAATATTAAAATTGAATTTTGTTATATAGTTGTTATTTTCATTGTATAATAATATTTATTGTAATAGAGTATAAGTAAGATCTCAAATTATTGTAAGAATTAATGCACATTCATATTTTAGGTGAATTTACAAAAAATGTGTTACTTTATTTTATTTTCTTTTATATTTTTAACTAGCGACTCACCTTCGCTTTCGCTTCGGGTTCGCCCCTAGATTTAGCGAGAGCGAAGCCGCGGGTTCTTCTAATAAATGTACCTATAAAAAAATTTGATAAGTTTTATACTAAAACCTTACTCGAGAACTACTCTATCCATTGGTGAAAACAGTATGATAATCGATGCAGTAGTTTTTGAGTTTTTCACGAACAGACAGACAGACGCGGCGGAGGACTTTTTTTATAATATCTAGAGAGTGCCTGAGAATAGTTAACATAAGAGAATTCTTCTTTTTAACCAAATTATTGAACCATCTCATAATTATAGTAATTTTTAAAAGATAACTCTGTAACTGTAATGATTTATCAGTAAAAATATATCATGGAATATTTTGATATTATAATAATGTCTTAGTAGATCAAGCGCAGGACCGAGGAGCTTTACGTGTTTTCCGCAGCACGTTGTCACTAACATAATTCGTACTAAACTAACTTGTACTAAATATATCCTTGGCTTTACCTAGGATCCAAACCCAGGAACTCCATACAAGTTATCTTTATTATATTATTATAAACAATGTAATGTCTCAATTATAGTTTTCTGATCAACCACTTTTGAGCTTCCATATGTTTTTGTGGTCAAGCGTTTAGTGGATAGGCATTCGTAAGCTTTGCGGTTAACATGCGCATGATTATGCTTATTGGTCATTTGGCTTTCACCTGTTAGTGGCGACAGTTGGCGAACATTGGGTCTTAGAAATTAGCATAATATGTCTGGCTGCATTGAAAACATGTTATTTATCATACTTATTTTATTTTTAAGTATGAATTATTTTTATTCCTAAGAATACATGTTTAGTACATTATTTAAGTTTTGTTTTAGTTAGTCTCATACTTATATGGATAAGTTTAGCTTTATTTATATTAGCTAATTAGACTCATCCCCACTCCGATCCGGTTCGTCCACACGTACGGTTATATCCGGTTTTTCAGATATATCTTCCGGCATTAAATAGTATCTTATATGTCGACTCGGACATCAGGCTGTCACCATACCAAATTACATCAAAATCTGTCCAATGGTTATTTCGTGATGCCCTATACATACACACAGTCAGACAGACATATTATAGAATATAGATGTCCCAAAAGTTTAAAATTTCAATAAGGTAACTTTTAAAGTTATATAAAACTAATCAATAGGAGTACTTAGGAAAATACTAGTGTTACACAAACCATTTAACTGGATGCAGAAAACAAAAACTAAAATAAATCATTGCCATAATCCTATTGTGAAAGACATAATTGGTTTCCATTTATAATAAGTTGTAATTAATGATGGATGATGAGATATTAGTTAACTCCCTGCCCACTCTGTGTAGGATTCAATTACTTAGTGAAATTGTCGGTATAAGTTCATAGGTCACAGAAACCTTCAGAAATGAATTTAGTATGACTTACGTATAAGGATTTGATCTTATAATATTTTGTAATTTAATATAATAATTGGTTTTTAAGTAAGAAAATTTTATATATTTTTATTGGAAATAGTAACTCTGTTATTTTCTTCTTATTTTAATTAATAGGATTAGTATTTAAAAGCGAGTAGATATATCATATATTTTGTTAGATCAATGTCGTACATGTAGACTACATCTAATATTTTAAAAAGTTAATAGGTAAGTTCAAAAACTTAGACAAAATGGGGCTTAATGCTGGTTCACTATATAGATATTTTCTTTTTTTCTCAATAAAGTATGACTCTTAGAACTACTAGATTAGACACAGAGTCAGTATCTTGTGAGATAGATAAAAAGGGCCAGGGCCGGTAGTCTAGACATTGTTAGTCATCGATTTATTTCGTTATTTCGAAATTATGAATGATTTTAATATCATTTTCATTGACATCACAAATTGATACCAACTATATCGAGACTACCGGTCCAGGCAACTGATATCTTACAAACCGTACAAAGTTTTTTTATTTGTAAACTGAGGCAGCAAACATTTTAGTACATTTTTTTTATTTTGTGATTAATTTAAATTACATAATAATGTTATAAAATAATATAGTGGCTTGGATTCACATAGCATCAGGATTATTACTGTGGTAATAACTATATTATTGACAGCCTGTCCAAGAAATTATTAGCAAAATCAGGACAAACAGGGTATAGAGTCTCCATTTAACATAAATGTTTAATGTGTAGGTTTACTTATTTTTTTGTATAAGTGGATTTTTGAGATAGCAAATATTTATGAATTTATTATATTATAGTGATTTTAATAATTAATCTAATATTTAGTCCAATTGAAATATACTTACTATTAAATATATTATAATATTAAAACTGTACGTACTTATGATTTTCAGCATTCAATATAAAAAAAATATTAACTTAACAAGACTATTAACACTAAAGCATCTCTATTCAATTTTTTATTCTGTATCCTTGGTACACGACATTTGGCTAAACCGCGAAAGTGGAACTACCATTGTTTGTCACAAAAACGTGTCATTATTGGATGAATTCATTTTCAATACTTTGCTACGTGCACTGCCCAGTTATTACATTTCACTACGAATCATTTAAGAATACCGCAATAAGACTAATTTTATTATATTTTTTGAAAAAGTTAAATAAAATGTACATACTTTTTTGAGTTCAAGAATAATTAGTACTTTGAAGGCTTAAGAGTTTTGTTTTTAGGTAGTTTAGTTTCAACATATTATGCCTTTTGTACTGAGATTGAAGTAATTACTTACAAAAAAAACTATACCCTTAAAAAGTTTCATTCACTAATGTCAACAGTTTTAATTTTGATGGACTTCAAAAGTTTCGATTCGAGTAGAATATTGTCTTTAATTTTTTTGTATGTGTGATGTGCAATATTTTTTTTATTTTAGTATGGAAAAGATTATGCAATCGACTCACAATTGATGAATTTATCGAGAGCTAAAAAATTATTACTATTTTCAACATTTTGGCTCTGTAATAAGTCTTTAATATTAGTTATACTCGAAACTTATATTATCAAATAATTTAAAAAGATAAATACTTATGATAAATTAAATATACTAAATTAATAAAGTGTAATTACTTACTTTTTTATTATGTACACTTGCATAGTATATAGGTATGTATGCATTTTAAAAACCGACTTTACCTTTGACGCGGTGACCTCCAGCCCACATGGCAGTCGCCCACACGACATTGTCGATTCGGGCCGCGTAGCCATTGTGTTACTTTTATTAACACTCGAATCACCGATGTTTCGACAGCTTAGGGGTCCATCATATTGGGTCGATACAGACAATTTAAAATAATTTTTAAATTATAATAGTTAAAGTTCTTTTTTATGATTATTATTTAAAATATAATAATATATTTAATTAAAATGAATATATTTTTTCATATGAAAAATTAAGTAGATTTATTGGATTTATTGGAGTGTTACCTTAAAATAGCAGAAAGTATTATTTTTTATACATATTTTTCTATCGTTAAAGTTATACTTATATAATATTTATTTAAGTAAAATTACTTAATTTAATTAGCACTTTAATCACTACATGGTACATATAAAACAAAGTCGCTTCCCGCTGTCTGTCTGTTCCTTAAAGGATTATATGTATAATAAAATAGCGGAACCCGCGGATTCGCTCGCGTTAGATTTAGGCGAAGCGAAAATTTTTAAAACAAAAATTGCAAAATATCTCAATACAAAGTGTTTGTGCTTTTACATCACTTATATTTACTGTCGCTTTCTGGTCATCTTTTTTGCATATTTTCCTCAATGTGGTAACAGGATCTGGCGTATGATCAAAAATACTTTATGAGGAGAAATTTGTGTCGACACTTTCAATGCATTGGACATTTGAATAACGAGGTCATTCAATTAAAAGAAATCTTTTTGGACCTCTAATTAATATAAGAATTGTTTTAAATAAAATGTTTTCTGAGTTTTTGATGAACGTGAAATTTAAATTTAAAAAAGATTAAATCAAACGTACCTACTGCAAAAATCGTTATTTTATGAGTTACAAAGAATGTATTGTAAAATATCTCAAGTAGGGTCAAAAGGCCTAGAGTCTAGACGTGAAATAGAACAAAACTGAAGCCAATTGTCTCTGATCGCAAGATCTCAACGTCATTTTTTCAGTAGCTATTACTGTCTCCATTCATTCTTTTGTGCCTTACGTAACTCAATACTTACGGACTTTTGTCACAATATTTACTTTGCAACGAATTTACACAATGGAACTCTAAACTAATAATGCTATTCACTTCATTCAAAACTGGGAACTATGTAATTGTCATTATAATAGCTTCTTTGGACACATTGATGCTTTGACATAAGATATTAGCGATAGGATGATTGGCGTCTATCTCGAGATAACATCGGTGTATCGTATTGCTTATTCTTAAGTGTTCGCATTAATTCGGATATATTTTGCAAAGAAATAGACGAATACTATATCTATATTTTAAGAAAATTATGTATTAGATTTTAAATAAATATAATAAAAAAATTTCTACAAGACATTAGCGCATTACTTACAATGTGTAAACAAGAAACAACGATTTTTGTTCCTAAATAAAATTATTCAAAAATAGACCCTATTCGTTTAGAATAACGCATTATAAATTCAACATCAGCAGATATAAGTAAATAAATGATTATTATAATAACCAGGCGACAAAAAGTGTGACCCGTTTGAATGGACGGTCATTATTCACGTCAGTTTGTATATATTGTAAATGCTAAGTTTCGGCCTTGGCTGGAGTCATCAGGAATGAATTAGGAATCGAACTTGACCACGGGGCAGGGTCGAGAGGTCTTTAGTGATTGACGTAATGACGATGATGCTTTGTTTAGAGGTATTTTTTGTTAGAGCTTGTAGTTTTTCTGCTGTCCTTTGAACTGTTTTGGTTTGTGTTAATGTATGTCTTTAAAGAACATGTTTTTATAATTTTATATTTCTGACAGACGCGTTAGTTGAAAATTTGTATTTTTATCGCTTAAGCAGTATTTATGTTTATATTTTAATAGTATTACCTATTATGTATTTTAATAAGTAATTGCCAAGTAACACGCTCGCTAGAAAAATTAAGTGAAGCGGGTTCGAGTCTCGGGTCTCACACTGATATTTTCATACGAATCATTTCATTCAATCACATAAATATCTTTTGTTGACCTTTAATTTCCATGGTAATTGCTGACCTCAACCCATCTTGAATGGACTGAACCAATGCGGTCAATACATCGTACCAGTCGGTGCCGGTACTAACAAATCTTACTATTTTTTAACTGAACTAATAAATTGTATGTTGCTATGGTAACTGATACCATACTTTTCGATTCTAAGAGCGTAGTCGTAGAAAAGCAATAGTAGATAGGCCCCACTTCTGAGCACGGGCCTCCCTCAGTAGGGCTACGAGAGGTATTATTTAAATTAACAAAATATTATAAAGTTTACGTAGTGAGGTGTTTTTGTTTTTAATTTACGTATCGAGTTATTATCAGCAGCCAGATTAAGATATTTCTAGCTACTATATTTTTCATTGGCTTATCTATGCTTAATATTAAAAAGCTGAAGAGTTTGTACGTTTGTTTGTTTTTTGTTTGTATGTTTGATTGTTTGGTTGAACGCGCTAATCTTAAGAACTACTGGTCCGCATTGAAAAATTCTTATTGTGTTGGATACTCAATTTATCGAGGAAGGCTATAGGCTATTACATCACGCTACGACTAATAAGAGGAGAGCAACAATGAAAAATGTTGCAAAAACGGGAGAAAAATATTTCTTTTAATTTTCAGACTTTAGAACGCGAGCGGAGGGAAAGGCGTGTACTACGAGTACGAGTACTACTATACTTACGAATTGTGGGGTTTCCTTATAACGAAGTAATTTTAATATAGACTTTCAAAGAGTTTTCCTTTAATAAATAAAATAATCTCATAAATTATGTTTTAATACACTCTACTAATATTAATAAACGATTAAAGTTTTTTAAGTAGTATGGATATGTAGAACTATATAATACTTATATACGTATTTGCTACTCTCAAGCAAAAAGTACTCGACGGATTTTAAAAAAAATACAGTAATATACTGAACCGATTCAAATGAAATTTGTTACACAGATAGTCTTGAGCATGATAAAGGACATCTTATGCTACTATTTAAGGCGAAAAAGACCTTAAGGTGTTTAAATAGGTAATGAAAATTTGTATGGAAATTACGTCTATTTTAAAGCGAGAAGCATAAACCTTTTTAAAGGCTTTGATTAGATATAAATAAATCGTTTATAAATAAGACATTCAAAGTTTGTGAAAATGTAATCCTAAAGGCGTACCTAACAAATAACAATTTTATCCTAAGGGACAAACCGAGCGAAGCGAGGGTGAATCGCTTTTTTATAGTTTTTTATACTAAAGTTAGATTCCATCCATGTTTTTTCTTTATCAATTGCTTCTTCGTTTTTTTTAGTTAACGAAACTCTACCGGTCATATCGGCCGGTCAATAGTCAGTGCCTACACGTACCACGAGCCAGTGAGGGTGGCTACTAGCTGTGTAGATTGATTGATAGATTAAATGCGTAATAAACACTAATCGTTTAGCCAAATAGTTCGTAATTATATAGTAGTTTTACCAAAATATAATAAACTTAACACGTTTTGTAATGATTTTAAAACTTTTTGTAAAGCTAGGGTACCTTACGTATACCTACCTACCTACACAATATTAGCATTATTTTTCATTTTAAGATTCAATAACTCCCAATGAATGAATAATGAATATATCATTGATTTAATAATATTATTTCTATTTTTCTAATCGCATATTATAAAGCCTTATATAATGACTTCAAAATCATAAAGCCATAACTCTTGTTCATTACTTAAAAACATAGTCACAATAAACAATTACGGGATAACAAAGCGCATCCAGACAGACAAATTTAGACTAATTTGGCCTTTATATGCCATAGATCGATGCAGGTCAGTTTGAGTGATTACTTTACGATACATTGTTAATTATTATTTACGGACATTACCAATAGCATTGATGCCCAGTGATGCTCAAAATGTCAGTTGATGATGGTTTTGTAAAGTTAGCCGAAGTGCGCAAAATGGTCAATTGATGATTGCCTTGTAAAGTAAGCCGAAGTGCGCAAGTTCGATTTCCATACAGTGTATATTGAAGAAGATGAAACTTAACAGATCAAAAAAATTTTTTATAAAAAATTTAAAACCTGTCAAATAAACAAAGGAGTAAGGACCCACTTACTTTCCACCTATCCTACAGACATTTCTGTAAATGAAAAAATATTTAGTGTATCACTGAAATTATACTATAATTAATCATTAATTTTTGAATCTCACTACATTATTAGTATAACATACTAAAATTGTAAGTTATACATGTAAAATATTCCAAATAACCTTTTCCCTCTCCGTCTCGTCATAATGAATGAATGTTTGAAGCGAATTTTACTCGTCATAATTTATCGCGTACGTTGGCGGTTACGCATTAGCTACCGCTTTGGGAAGCTTTGGGCCTTTAGCTAGCGCGTAACGAAAATTGTATTGTTTTGTTTTTCATACTTTATGCATTTGAAACTTGAACCTTAATTTTTATGCAGTAAAGAAAAGTATGCTGACTTAGTATTAATTTAGAAATAATATATCCTTTCCATACTTATATTGTTTAAATGATTCAAATAAAAAAAAATATTTACACATGTAAAAGCCTCATAACTTGGCTAATTTCTTAATTTTGGAAGAAACGAAATTAAAGCGAAAGGATAATCTACTATAAAATAATATTAAGTTCGTAAACCTACCTACGTTTGTGTGCTTCTCTTGATAACTAGACGTATTTGGCGATGATTAGTCTAGTCGTAGGCGCGCAGCATCAATTGCATTTAGCGCCACTACACTTATTTATAGATGATTGTTTTAAATCTATATACAATATACATACATGTATAAGTATTTAGTCAAAAATGAAACAAAACAGCTGAGTGCCATTCGGTTAAGAAGAAAAAAAAAACGAAGCAGACCACTAATAAGACAAAATGGAGATTGGCTTTTTTAAAAAAAACATCATTTTTGATATAAGTATAAAAATGTGAATATAATTATAAGTACTCTATAGAATAGTTATATGTTGTACCTACATGTTAAAATATATAAACTACATGTCCCATAGAGTATTTATCAAATTAATATAAAAGGGGGTAGAAGCTTTATTAATTAAATTAATTTGTTTTTATTTCATTAATTTAAGAAAAATACTGTAGCTAACTTTAAATTTCGTTATCACTTCATAATAATTTATGTCTTTAAATCATTAACATTCAAACGGTCCACAGATGCTTCTACTTAGATTATCTTCATAGCAACATAAAACGGCCGCAGTCCTTCGAATTATGACCGTTCTAATTTTACCACTAAAGGCGACCCACCCTAAAGCTTTCGATTTATTTTTGTCATAGACCAAGCTTTATTATTATTAAAAGTAAGTGTTTATTTTAGTATCGGCTACTGCCCATAGTGATACCTACCCTTAGTTTACTTGAAATATATTAAGATTAAATAAAAAATGTAGAGCATGATGCAAGCTTAAAATATTATATATACTAGCAATTTGCGCGGCTCCACCCGCGTTATAATCACTATTTAAAATAAAATAATAGGGTTTAAGTATTTTGTCAAAGATCTAAAAATAAAAAATAAAATAACTGAACAGGGCCACCTTTATCGCCTAGGCCCAGGGGGATAAAAAATAGCGTACATTTTCTCAGATCTACAAAACATACAATAAATTTTCATACAAATCGGTCACGCCGTTTCGGAGACTTTTGATAACAAACACTGACACGAGATTTTTATATATTAGATAATTAAATTATCATGAGGTAGGTAGAAATATAAAAATAACTGAAAATTATTTAAGAAATTGTTTTTCAGTTACAAAGAATGCAAGTGTTAAGTTGAGATATGAAAATATAAATTTAACTTACTAACTTATTACAAAATAACATAACAATAACATAAGATCATAGCTAGGTATTATTACCTAGGTATTTTAACATTTTAGTCCGCTTAAGAACGTTGGATATTGTTGAAAAAAGTTTATTACAAGTTAAGAAGACATTTTCTGTTTTAAAAAATGCATTTTTACATAGCTTTTCAGATAATGCTGAATGCTCAAGTTATTTGTAGTACAAAAGCTCTCAAATAATATCTTTCTATTAACTCAAAGAGACTACCCTAACATGAGCTTTTTTACATATACGGAGATGTAGAAATAAGTATAAATGAGTGTGAAAGGTAATACATCGTAACAGAATTGAGCGACATTAGTTTCTGTCGGACACATGTGTGTCCTTGAAAAGGGACTTGCGTAAGTTTCAGTCTATTTTAGGATTGTAACATTTCTAATCGGGGTGTAGAAGCGAAGATACATTTAACTACTCTACTGTTTTAATATGTACTAGCTCGCCCCCGCTTCGCTCGGGTTCGTCTCTAGGCTTAGCGTGAACGAAGCCACGGGTCCCCTAGTTAAAATAAATAAAATTTCTAAAATATAACCTCCTCCTTTTTAGAAGTCGGTTCAAAAGTAGCCTAAGTTACGTCTTATAACATTAGCTCTCTCTTCTACAAGTGAAAGTCCCGTCAAAATCGCTCCAGTCGTTTCAGAGATTAGCCGGAACAAACAGACAGACAGAAAAAAATTTAAAAATTGTTTTTTGATGCTAGCGCCGTATATACTTTCATATGCATTTATTGAAAAGCTGTTAATTTGAAATTAAAAACAGACACTTTAATTTTATTTATATGTATAGATTAAATTAACACTGCGAATATAATGCACAAATATATAATCTAGATATTAGGGATATTATTAAAATTAAGATTGTAGCTAACTTAACCTACCTTTGATAATAAGTTACTATCGTAAAAGAACACGTACTCACTAAAAAATACCACTCCCGTTGCTTTTTTATGTAAAATAGTTGTGGCGTTTTGTAATTTTTAACCCACGTTATTGTGATTGATATATTTTATTTCCAGTATAAATAGTAAACTAATACTAAAGAAGAAGATGCGAAGGGAACTTGTTGTGATAATATTTATTTAATATTAAAAATTAAATATTATAGGTTCTTGAAAATGCTGAGATAGTCATATGTGTTTGCTTGGTTTAAATCAATTACTTAGTAAAAATTATTGAACTATGTGTATTATATCTATATTAAGTTAATTTTTGAAAACAATATCAGTGATTGTCAGTGAAATTAGAAGTACGCCAATAATTACTATACGTGGAAAAATGAGTAATGTGACTTTTTACTTGTATGAAATGTACTTTGTTTGCTAGGCATATAAGGGATAAACGTAAATACCTTTACTGTACCACGTAAGAAAACTTTGACGTACACTTACGTACACAATGAATTTTATTCTTGATGGATATTTTTTATTTGATCGTTCATTAATTTTCACTGCTACTCGATACATGGAAATTTAAAAACTAAACTTGTCCCGAAATATAGTTGCATATTTCTGAAAAATATTGTAGTTTCTTACTAATGATAGGAAATTATAAAAACTACTACAAACCCGATACTTTCTAGCGACGACGTTTCATGTATCAATACGAGTGATTTTGTATATCCCGTTGCACATCTGTCACGACACAAAAAATATCCGTCGCGACATTCAATTATAGATATCACACATATTTACTATATTATAATATAACATAGTAAATATTTGTTATATTTACTATATTATAACTCAACTTACAACCACACAATAATTATAATATTGTGTTGAAGTGATACTTTCTTAGGTTTACACGAATGTTTGACTTTATAAATGAAACTATCTTTTCGGATTTTGTCGCAGATTTATTATGATTTTTGGTTCCAAAAATCATAATAAATCCGCGACAAAATTCGAAAAGATAGTTTCATTTATAAAGTGTAGAAGTGATTTAAAACCAATTTAAAGGACTTCAGGACCAGTTATAATTTATAAGCTCGAAGTTAAGTACTAAAATGTTTAAAACATGGATTTTCTAGAAGCTATTTTTGTGATATATAAATTCCATTGTTTATCTTGTCGTTCAACATATGAAAAGCTCTACAAATTTTATTTACGAAACTGTACCTACCCAAGATAAGTTAAGCACTGACAAAATTTACAATATAACTTAAGTATGTAAGTTATATTTTAAAATTTTCTTCTCTTCTTCTTCTTCTCTTTATTTTGCTATCACATGACATACTTTTATTGTGTATATTAATCACACTTATTCAAAAAATAATTAAACCAAATATTCGTTATTTGGTGAGGCTAAACTAGCTAGCTAAAGATATTTGTAATACAAATCATATTATAGAACATAAAATAGTGCCTACTGTACTTTACACCGTGAATTTTTTAGTTAATTGAATTGAATTTTCAGTTTAATTCCACTGTTTCAATAAAGAATTGTTATAATATTGAAAACTAAGCCGGCCTCAACAGACCAGACTAGGTAACGAACCTCCGAGAGGGTTCGTTTAGCGCCCTCGCTTTCCACGCCGTCTAGCGTCGAGTAGCGTCTTCTAACACACATGTTTTCATACATCACTAACCATCCCTCTCGCATCCCTCACATATCCCTACATATGAAGGAGATGAGCATATATTGACTATTACTAAGATTTTCTCTCGAGAAAACGACACCCCTATCCATCTCTATTTTCAGCCAAAAAGCGTTACCTATGGAAAGAGACGGAAATATTTCAAGCCTTTCAATGGACATCAAATGACCGTATTGTCCAGCCTACTATCAAAACTTTGAGCAGGAAATTTTAGCAAAACTTATTAATTGGATAAGTTTGCCAAAAAATGAAATATAATAAAAATTTTATAAGTCTTAAAGTTTAAAAAAAACGCTTTTCATAAAATATTGAATTAACAAAAAAAATTAGAATACAGCTATTCTATATAAAGATAAATACAATAAAAAGTAAAAAGTCGTATCGATACAAAAAATAACCTGTAAAAAAAGCTAAATTAAAAACAAACCACATTGTCTAAAAACAAAACTTGGAAGTTTAAAATTTCAATAATCGAACGCCATTTCACAACTCGGTGAAGTCAGTTCGGAAACAATTATAAAGAAGTTCTTTCTCGTCGCCCGTTCGCGCCAGTCTCTGTCATAAAACTTATTAAAGTCAAGGACCGAGATAAGTTCCTCGTCTTAAGTAAAATAACGCGGTAAAAAATGCGCTCAGAAAGTTAAGAGTGAGAGTGAAATGAAACTACGTGTTGCTTTTAGCGAGCGAACTATTTATACTTTAATATTTACGCGTCGAATTTTGCTTGATTCTTATGCATTTTAAGATATTTTTTTTTTATTTTACTTAGGAGCGAATATATTTTTAAATAATAACCTTATTTGTAGATACTAACAACAAAATACTGAATATAATTGTATATAATTCTGAAAATAAATCAGTTCATTTTAGAAGCTTCGTAGCAATCGTAGCAATGTGCTACGAAGAAATAGTTTTACGTGAAAATTGCCAGCAATCGTAAAATTTATCCTCATAAAAATTTAACATTAAAAGCATTCTGTATGTACCTACTTTATATTCATTTCATAATACATACAAAAATACTTGTCTATAAAAGCTCCCATAATTCTCTACCTCTAATAGACAATCACTGTGAGGTTTAAACTCCTACGTCATAGAGTTCATATTTGTTTCACCTGAAACTTGTCATAATCCTTTTTACAACTTGTCTCTTTTTAAAAGCGTTCATCGTAGACTGACCGTGCGACGTCCATTCAATTAAAAATTCCATCTCCTAATCGAGTCATGAAATATGCAAGCAAATATTATCCCTTTTCTTTTGTACGTGCATCTTCGCCCCACCCGCGCACGCACACCGACGCACGGCACTCTTGATTTATGGCTATCCCGTTCACTCCCACGCATTTCACTCTCAGAGGGTATCGCGGCGTCTCTATCTAACAGCCGAGGACGCGGCGACCGCGAGTAACCCCTGGCTACTTGTACGGACTCGCACGCGCCGTCGGCCGGCCGAGAGAGACGGCGAGAGTTGGACACGCCGCGGAGCCCTCGCTAAGGGACACAGGACAGACTGTCTCGGACATCGGGCGAGAGCGGGCGGCCGGCCGCACCTGCCTCGCACCGTTCCGCACGCGACATACTACATCGCGACGATAAACAACACAGAGTCTATGTTTCAATAAAATTTTCCTATTGTTTTCGCACTGAAAAATTTATTTTAAACTGAATTTGGACTTGCTGCCTGTTTTAATATTTGTAGAGACAGTGGTGAAATTTTTGGACGAGTGAAATAGTATTTTTGAATTTATTGGAGTGTTAACGTATGATTAATTTCAAATAAGATCACCACTTGCTGTGGATAGATTAGATAACGCAGAGACGTTCATTCAAGTGTTGATAAGAAATTACGGACTATAGAATTTGGCAAGTAAACATTGAAAATTGTGAACTGAATCTGACACTATGAAACGAAAAAAGTAAGAGTAGAGATGTTTACGATTAATTTTTTTCACAATGAAAAAATTAAGAAGATGACTAACATTATCTATTTGTGTGAAAACCGATGGACTTTTCAGGATTAATATGACATAGCGACCTTTCTTATCCATACTGTTTTGAGAATAGTACTATTTGATAAGTCGCCGGACCGACGGCGGCACATGTGAAGTGCGCTAACATACAGATAGCGAGATATTAAGATAAAGATTTCTGCGAATAAAAGAAGTTATTGAAGATATAAAAATAGGTGACCAAATCAAGATGAGAATCAAGATGCCAGCTGTACGCATCGCGCAAGGTAAATACCAAAACAAATTATTAATAACAGTAGTAAAAACAAAATAATATACATGGACTTATTTTAGTTTAAATGTAGAGTACTTGAAAAATGTTCTAGTGTCACTAAAAATATTTATTTTGACAATCATTTTATAAAAAAAATTGAAAATAAAATAAATGAAGTACACGCACAGAATCTAGTGTAGAGATCAGTAAAAAAATGCATCTTTAGTCATACGCACACCGCACTGACGGAGACGCTATTCACAGCTACTTAATAGCTCTGGCGAGTGTCAATATTTGCACGCTTGGTCATCCAGCGTCCGAAAGGATTCTGTAAGAAAGACCTTTTATATTGCAACAAATGGGTATAAATTGAAAAAAACCATCATGATATGCATTTACTTCATAAATTTTATTTTCGTGCTAACCCACTGATACTTGTCTGAATATTTGCAAATAATTTTAAAATATTGTACTTAACTATAATAAAATTATTCATATTTCAAAGTTATATATACTAAACTGATATAAAAAACCATAGTCAAAACAAATATTATATTTAAGTCAGAGTAAATAATAATATGAGAAATAGTCTCTAATAAAAAAATCTTATAAATGATATAATCAAATTAAAATTGTACAAAAATGTAAAAATAGAATCATTTTGAAACATAGTTTTGATTCATAAGAGTATTTTTTCGTTGGCTCTACATTACTGTTAGAAATATTTCCATGGATTTATTTATTATAGCTATTAATACATCACTACGATAAAATACATTTTTCATGATATGTTTTTTGATTCCTATTCGTTTCATTAATTTAAAATTTTCCAGAAATAAAAGTAAATTCACAAAAAAATATGTATCTCAAATAAGAAAAGTCATTACATTCATTCCTAAATTTTTTTCATTATATTTGTTTTCTAAATTAAACAAGGTTAAAATAAAGCCGAATAAGGTATACGTACTGAAAGGTGTTCTTTTCATATAATTAAAAAAAGCTTTTATATATTTGTAATCACTACATAGTATAAAACAAAGTCGCCTTTTCTGTCCCTATATCCCTATATCCCTATGTGCGCTTAAATCTTTAAAACTACGCAACGGATTTTGATGCGGTTTTTTTTAATAGATAGAGTGATTCAAGAGGAAGGTTTATATGCATAACTAGCAGATCCCGCGGCTTTACCTGTGCTAAAACTAGGGAAGAGCCCGAGCGAAGCGAGGGCGAGTCGCTAGTATTTTATAAGATAATGTCATACCTTGTATCTACATAAATATTAGCTTTGCTTCGACATTCTTAAAATTCTTTACTTGAAAATAAAAAAAGAATATAATATTGCACTCTTTTTATACTTGACTGATATGAAAAATGTATTTTGCAAATAGAGTATATCCTAGACAAAAGTAATAATATTGTTAAAAACCTTCTATGCTATGATTTATAACAGTTATAGATTAAACAAATTTTTTTAAATAAAAATAAATAAAATGTTATTAGTTCAAATCTTAAGAAAGCATTTTAATGAATACCTTAAATAAATGAATCATGAATAGAATAATAATAAAATACACAGAAAACTAAATAGTAAAACTACATAGTAGTACCTATTCATTATCAAGAAATATTAAAAGTCAAATTGTACTACATCACAAATTATAATGTGTATTATGACTAATAATAATTAATAAGGCATACATTCGTAAAAATATTAGTTATGAGCCAAAAGAAAGCAATCTTTTAGTTTTCATTACAATTTAAATATTAACATCTTCCAAATTTTAAATTACCTCATTTTAAATTCTGAATAAGGAAAAACAAAAATTAAATGTTTAATGCAAAAATATTACTATCATACATAACATAAAAAATAGTAACTGATAGTTACTATTTTTTTTGTTACCATTTATTTTAGTTTTACTCTGACTATAACTGTAACAATTCTAGTGTTAATGAAGAATTAAATCAAATCAAATCAATTAAATTTAATTGTATCAAGATGTTAAATATTTTTAAAAATAACATTGGCACAATTTAATTTTAATTTTCAAGAAACGGCAACAATATTAAAACTAATTACAACTAAATATCTAAAAAATGTTGCATTAATGAAACGGCATGTCTTGTTATTGTTCGCAACGTTCCCACTGCCCAAGTGCTACTTTAATTTAATTACGTATTTTATTCAAATGCAAGTCCGAAACATTCTCATGCTTTACTTTAGTTTCTAAAGAATGGTCATACGACATATCTATTATTGTTTAGGATGGGTGAGAAAAATGGTATTTTTTTTGTCAAAATAACTGTGGTTTTCGTGTTTTGTATTTAAATGTACTTAATTAAATTGCTAAATTATAGTAGTATTCAGGTGGTCCAAAAATACAAAGTCTCAAGATTTCTGTTAAAATTGTAGAGTTGTAGGCAATAATTTAACACATGCGTGTGCGCACTTAAGCGCACTGATTCTTCTCAAGCCTAGTGTTATCGCACACATGAGCAATTAGTGCAAGTTGACCGGAGGCGACAGGCCGATCCTATTGGTCGGTGGCAACGTGACGTCATCGACGTCTGCGGCCTTCGCGCCCGATTGGTCGACACGCGTCATTTCGTCGATGACACGTTTGTTCTTATTTTGAACGTAAGAGGTCTGAGGTACTTATTTTTTGTTATACGTAACAATGGTGACCCCCCTTTGTAAAAATTGTTTGTGTGCATTCGATTCAATGTTAAACTGATATTATTATTCTATAAGTAATTATAGCTAATCCAAACAGCAGAACGATTTGACAGACTGCTAGAGGGAAACGTTGTCGTTTATTAAAAATGCAGGTCATCTAAAACATTTTATTCAATCTCAATTAACGAAGAGAAACTGTCCGAGAGCAGAACCTTTTTGATTTTTAAACCCTCTTCAAAAGTGTGAATTAGGGAATCGTCAAATTACTTTATCAGGTGCGAGACCAGACGGCCAGAGGAAAACAACAGCTAAACTTTTGAAAAGTTTTAAAAATCCAAGTTAACTTTGCTACGATTCCACTCCGAACCCTAAATAAAATATTAACTCGCGCAACGATTTGTTTTTGCTTTCGAATGTATACAACTAATTGACATGGGTTTGTCCCCTTGATAACTTTTTAATTGATACTATATTTATGTGATTCTATCATGAATGTTGTTCTAAGGTACATTTTGTTTTTTACATTGATTTAATTATTATTATAAAATCGTTTTAAATACCATTGTATTTTTGATTGTTTTTACCAGCCAAAATGAACGAATGAAGAATAAAAGGGCCGCATGTCAATTTAAAACATTGTCTATATCTTGTCTTTTGCCGGTTAGCGATTCAATATGTCTTCATTAAGAGGATATCGAAGCATCGCATTTGCAAGCGGAACACTCAATCTTGATCCTTGTCCAGGAGTTATAACCTCTACATTAGTTTTGATACTCGTAACTAATTTCATGTCAGGATTACTAATAAAATGAAAGTTTCTTAAATTATTATTCAATTTTTATGCTAAGCGTATGATAATTTTAATTATGATTAAACGATATGATAACCACAGCTAATTTAACATTAGCGAGATTGCATGTAATTTGTAAAACAAAGGACTTGACCAACCTTCGAATGCTTCATTTTACAATAAAAACCCATTATCTCTGGGCGTTGGCAAAACTGGCACAATTATCGTCAATTATAAGGTAACAAAAATAATTGTTTAATACCTAAGTATTTAGATGGCACGCCCTGTAACATAATTATCCTTTTACCAATCGTGAGAAAGAAAAAGCCTCAACAAATGCAAGCCGAGACCCATTCCAATAAATTGAATTCGTCAAACGAACGTATAAATTCAGCAATTGACATCATTCGTCCATTAGAGGATAAAAATAGAGAAAACATTTCAGGTTGCATCGGATAATTTATTCAGATGAGTACAAGTTGCTATTTAAATTATGGGAATAAAGTTAATTTAGTATTTAGAATAATGATATCGCGGACGGCGGCCACCCGTTCTGAATTTGCAACTGGACCGCCTTGTTTTTGTCTTTTTAGATGTCCGTTATATCGATCGGCGTTTTTGCGATTCCCAAGATAAAGGTGTATAGATTTACATATGTTATATCAACGGAGGTCCAGGCCATATTTAAATTGGATTTATTAGTCAGCTCCTATTAAATGGGTCTACGTAGGAGGTATTAAGGCGAGCGGTAGTGCTTTAAAATTAGTACGCATACAATTGTATCGTGGACAACATCAAGCTTTCTTTTTGAAGATGCAAGGCAAACAATCCTTTCTGGGAGAAAAGGTCGGACAAAAGGATTATTTTTTCCAACAATACAAGTCGTATTACAAACAATGGAAACAGTAGCCAAACATAGTTTTTTGTACAAGGTGTTGAGGTAATCTTTGAAAAAAAGATGAGCCAGAGATAATTATGTTTAGAAATACACTTATCGAGTACCAGTTATCTATATTATGATTATTAGTATTTGTTACTGGTAAAAGGATTAAATGATCGTATACTAAGAATTTTATTTTCATAATTTACAATAGATGTTTTGAAATACAGTACATTACATGTCGTACAGAAATATGATGAACAATTAGATAAAGCAAATAAAATCATTAAATAAAAATAAACTTCAGATATTGTGCGTGAATGAATTCAATTCAACTCTCATTGTAAATCAAAATTCCCTTTGACCAATGTCCGCCTATTAGGCACTATTAAGGCTAGTAAAATAAATACTCCACTAAACACAATGGGATAAAAAATGTTCATAACAAGAATTAATTTATTGTAAGCCACGATCAATAGACGGTGAGTGGGTGGACAGTTTCTCAAGAGTCCATCTTTGTCAGGCTTTGATACCAATTTGTTCGTGTCGGCGGTTCAACGTTAAACCATTTAAAGTTTGGTAGGTGTTAGATTTTCAGCTTATAAAAGGTCAGGAATTTAGAAAATCTAGATGGATCATAAATTAATCACATGATCTACTTAAGTACGGTATATGAAAATTCTTACTAAAATCGATCCATTTGTTAGCAGCGTTTTTAAATATAACTTTTATAATATAAACATTTTCACTACACGATGGCCGAACAAAAAATATACAGATTCAATCGCAGATACAACTGGTTGACAATGGTTATGATTTCGATAGAGGCACCTGAAGATCCAATATTTTCCCATGGTCAACTATAAACACCTCAACAAAAAATCATTCCTGCCTTTGACAAACAATTGGTCAAAAGAGATTTTTTTTCTAAATATACTGAGTTCGCACCCACATGGTCGAATATCCATCCTAACAATGGCAAACAAGGCTGAAATCCATAGCGTTAGGCAAAATAACCATTGTACGTCATTATGAGAACTCCTTTCATCAATTCTTATAGAAAAGGGTTTAGAAGTGTCACTTTCTTTTATTGCCTTTTTTTCTTTATATGAATGTTTTTGAAAAATATATTAAGGTCGTTTCATTTTTATAATTATGCTTTCATCATTTTTTTATTGTGGTTCATTTTGAGTAAGAAAGGTAATTCCATATAATTTTATCTAGGCCGGTTCTGCTCTAAACTCTTTAAAAATGGCGAAGGATAACATATTTCTATTTTCGACGTCCCAATTTACTACAGAATCTGAATTGATTGACACGAAGATTGTAGTGTATCAAATTCTACCTGATGTTATGCCATTCTTTATCCAGACCAGTTTCATGACCATTGTCCAACTTTCCTTTGATTCGGCTAAACTTTGATTTATTTTTTGTTTGTTTTTTTTTCTTAGATGCCTACATGTCAGAACGGACAAGGCTTTTAATAGAGTGCGGTCGTATTGTATTGAATTACAACCAGTTAAACGACTTTTTTGCTAATAGGTATTTGTCGTGGTCTTAACTTGGGTCAAGCGAAAATCAATGTAGAGTATTTTATAAGTTCTCATTTATCTCCTTAATAATTTTGTTTTAAGAAGCTGATATTATAACATATAATAATGTAATTTAATAAAATGCATTCAACTATGCCTAAGTTTCATTCACACTTTAACCACTGTGTAATCCCTGATCGCCCTAACCAATGTATAAAGTAACATTGCCTCAAAAGGCTTATTGTTTCTTAAAGAGATTAAGTGGGTGTTAAAAATCATAAAATAGTCAAAGGAGTGAGAGATAGTGATGTTCGCTTATGATTTATATTATCGTATTGTGTCGGTGTTGTAGGCGTTTTGCTAGATTTATAATAGCTTGCCCTTTCTACTAAATGCAATGTTTAGTGGTATTCAATAAGCTTAACATCATTTTCATTCAGTTCATGCCTATCATGATAGTAAAGGAATAAAATGAAGAGCGTACACAATACTGTGTTTATATTAGCTATTAATATTAACTTAACAACATCAGTTAGTCGCAAAACCGGCCCGCTTTGCTGGGCGTAAGTTAAAATAAATGAAACAGTTAAAAGTTAAAAAGTAAAAGTAGCCTAAGTAAGCCTTAACTCCTTAAACTATAACATTAGCTATCTATGCGTGAAAGTCCCATCAATATCGGTTGAGCCGTTTCAGAGATTAACCGGAACATACCTAGAGACAAACAGAAAACAAAAATTTAAAAATTTATTTTTTTAATATAAGTACCATATATAATTTTATATGCATTTAGTGAAAAGCTGTTAATTTGAAATTAAAAACAGACACTTCAATTTTATTTATATGTACCTACTGATTATTCATAGAATTAAAATTTTAGATATTTACCTACTAAACTTCAGATATTCTTTTAATATAGAAGAGGAAAATTTAAGCAAGGCCATTGCTATGTAGTATTGTAAAAAAAATAATTATTAAGTGATAGTGCCATGCTTGTTACCTTCGGGTAGCAACCGAATGGGCCGGCACGCCCCGTATATAGTTCATTAGTACCACTCTCTCACAGAAGACCGGCGTGAAGTGGCAGCTATGCTGTCGCGTTTCGTCCGGTGAGTGAGAGTCCGGGAGGCCCACTCTCCTTCCCCCCTCCCTCTTCCCTTCATCCTCAGCCTTCATTCCCCCCTCCCTCCCACTTCCCTCCCTCCTCCATCCCTCCCTTTCCTGAAAGGCCGGCAACGCATCTGCAAGCCTGGCTTGCAGATATCCATGGGCGGAGGTGATCACTTCCCATCAGGTGAGCCTCCTGCCCGTTTGCCCCCTTTTTACCATAAAAAAAAGCGGGTACTGTATTTACGTCATCCTTACGAAAAATCCCTACTAATATTATAAATGTTAATGTAAGTTTGTTTGTTACTATTTCACGCGAAAACTACTCAACCGATCATCATGAAACTTTGTACACATATCCTTGGAGGTATTAGAAGTAACATAGAATCCTTTTATTCAAAAAAATGTTTTTACGAAAAATTAAAAAATTGTTTGTATTAACAATGGGTTCTGAAATAGCTAGAGTAATTTCAGGCTTTCAGGAATAAAGAAGGAATAAACTTTAGGCATCCTACAGATCAACCCTATGAGGTTGATTAGCAGTTAAAAAAATGAACGCGGGCGAAGCCGCGGGTAAAGCTAGTATAACATACAGTAAGCATAATGAAACTATTTTGTACAAACACATCCACAAATTAATCCTTAATAATGAAAATCCATTGAATATCAAAGATTAAGGAAGCTAGTAAACGATTGTACCAGCAAACAACAGAGACTACAACGTACAGAGCCGCCAACGCAGACTAGGTGTCACCACAGCGCGATTGCATTTCCGGACGAGCTTAAAGCTCATAAGGTCGTATCTCCATACAACTCTGGGAGCTTTCCCATACCGGGCAGTTCGTGACCGCTCGCCTTGTTAACGCGATGACCTGACTCGAGATTATGCACTTACATCCGTTTGAATGATGACTACTTAATTGAGGTCATGTGAATTGTGTACGCTTACAGTAAACAAAGCGTGTTTTTTGCAATCCACCATAAATGTAAAGCGTAGAAAGCGCGGTGATTAATTAGTTCCTCTATACCGCTTCAAAACATTGCGCATCGCTTGGTTTTATAAGAACTTGTATTAGCATTTGATGTTTTATTTCTTGTAATTTAACTCAATTAGTAAATAATAAGGGGTTATGTAAAAAATAATCGTTGTACAAATCTTAAGATTAGATTGTATGATTAAAATTTAAATCATTTCAAAATAGTTAAATAAAATAATATGTAACTAATTCAACAACTTAAAAATGTTAATACGTATTAGAATTAAATATGATAAAAGAAACAAATAAAAATAAACAATTAACAATAATGCTCTTAACAATATTTGCGAATCTAATGCAAACTTTATTTTCTATACAATAAGGTTCATATTTAAGGTATACCATAATGCTTTCGCGAAGACGAGTACTATAAATTTGATGGCGGCCGCAAAGATCGGTTTTCTTCCGATCGGCAGATAACCGCCGAGTGACCTGCGAGCCAGCCCATTGTCTACTACAGTTCAAACGTCAGTAAGAAACGATTACTTGGATTACGAATAGATATTCCATTGTGCATAGCTAGTTAAATGTCGGTGCAGAAAGATACAAAAATACAGTAGTTCGAATAGAACTAAGTAATTCAAATAAATAAAATTTCCCGTTACGTTACCTAGATGCGTTTCGGTTACTATAAATTTCTTAGAGATGACAAATTTTCTCGCAGTAAAAACTATCCTATATACCAAATTCCATCATAATCTGTTCACTGGTTTGGCTCGTGATGCGTTCCCAGATAGATCGAAAAAGGGAAAATCTAGAGTCGAGAACTATAGTATCGATAAAAATGACTAGGTATTTGAATAATACATTAATTATTATATGTTTTAAATATTATTACTTATTTAAATTGTCATATCTCTTTAAACGTAGCTCTATGTTAAGTTGTAAATCATTAAAGAAGTGCTATTCAATCTCTACACTAAGAGTTAATTAGGTTCAGCGTGAACTACTGACATTATATTATTAAATTTAAGTTACCTACGAAGATGAATTCATCTATAGGTAGGTACATATAAATAAAATTGAAGTGTCTGTTTTTAATTTCAAATTTACAGCTTTTTACTAAATGCATATGTGTCAAAAATTATATGTATTTGTTAAATTATGTCTGTCTGTCTGTTTGTTCCGGCTAATCTCTGAACGGACCTATTTTGACAAGACTTACACTTGCAGATAGCTAATGTTATCAAGCGCTACTGCTGATACTGCTGATTTCTAACCGTCTTAAAAAAGGAGAAGGTTATATTTTACAAATTATATATATTACAACTCGCTTCGCTGACGCGAAATCCATGGACGAACCCGAGCAAAGTGAGAGTGCGAGAGTGAATCGCTAGTACCTACTATATAAATTCGTTTTACTAATAGAAAAGCGTGTTGTTTCCAATATTAATAATTTCTTTAAACCAAATGTTATACCCTCAAACGCAGAATATTCTAAAGGAAAATTGTATGAAAAGATTTATAACGGATAAGCTTTTCAGTTAAAAGAGAAGGATGAAAATTGGTTCACATTTTGCAAAATCTTAGTACACAGTAATAATATAGTACCTATACAAAATAAGGTTACCTACCTTACCTCGAAATACCTAATAAAAATCTAAATCAAAAATTGATTTAAATAAAATGTCTAGGTCATTTCAAGGTGGCTGATACGCGGAACTAAAAAAAAATATACTTATTCGCCAAGTGTCCTTTTACTTTTCTCTCACGCTGTCTTATTTTTTGTCAGATGACACCCAACCCTTTAAAGGCCATGAATACACAATAAAATCAATAATAACGTTGAAAGTATTCCAGTATACTCACATTAGACATGAATGATGTCCACAAAAGGTGTCTTGACCAAAGTTTATGTGGTTTTTATAAACAATTTCACAGCCTTAGTAATACTGGTTTATATTTGCTACCTTTTCTTTAAGTGTTTGTTTCACTATATACAAAACAATTGCAATATTAAATAGTATGAAAAATATATTTATAAACTAGTGACTCCTCGTCGCTTTGCTTGGGTTCGTTCCTAAATCCTAGGTACGTTTTTTCTTAATTGAACCCTAATTCTTTCTATAACAAAAATAGCCTAAGTTACTTTTTACAACATCAATTATCAATCAGTGAAAGTCCTATCAAAGTCTGTCCAGTCGTTTCAGAGATCTATATAATGGCTCATGTATTTTACATTGCTTATTTGTACCTAGCATATTATTTTTAATACGCTAAGAAAAAATATGATCGAATTAAAAAAAATGACTCGTAGCATTTTCCTTACTTTATCTATTTGCTCTGTAAAAGAAAACATTCTTTTTTGTTAGACTTAATATAAAAAAATTAATTGAATTATGTTTAAAATTAGGTTCTTTTTATATTGATATTCAATACAAAAGCATCAGTAAAATAAAAAGTTTGTTTTATTCTGATTTATTTAATTCGACTAAAAAAAGAAATAAAAGAACAGGAAAATATCATTAAAATACATACATTTAAACACAACATCAATACCAAAATAACTTTACGATTTCCATACCACGTACAAAGGCATATTAAAAAACCGCGATACGTCCACTCCCGCGCATCACGTTATTGTCCGATTCTATAATTACCGAACGGAAGATACCGCAGCCACCTGTTCTGTTTTCACACGACCAGGTACGAATATCGGACAACGGTAACTGTATCCTTTTTTGTTCTTCCTGCATTCGGTCACGAGGTAGTAATCGCTCATGTTACGGATTAATAGGAAGAGATTTTTGATGGTTATTTCGCTGATGCGATAGAAAAAAATCTTATAAGAACATATAAAAAAAATATTCAAACTCACTTATTTGTAATAGTACTGAATCTAAATTATATCGGGATTAATTCTTTATTTGCTTCAAGCGCAAATTGTCCAAAATTATTCTGACATTGTGTAACCTAACATCACACGCAATTTGTCGGGCGACCGAAGGAAAATTGAATTATTGTATTGTTTATCACATCCCCAGTATTTGTGCCTACCAGATGTACACTCAACGTCAATCTTCCTTGTTTGTTTACCTAGAAATAGCAAACATTCCGCTCATTTTGCTACTGGGGTCATTTCACTCACGTTCTGGCCTATTCGGTTATCATAATTTCATTATAAGTAGCGAGGCAATCTCGCGAAATCTCTCGAACAATAAATCAGACATTAAATACATACATCTGCGACCATAAAATATGATAAGAATATGTGTCTATATTTTTTCAAAAAGGAAATTAAAAACTTACTTATATTCATTTTGATTTTACTACTAGTTGTTTAAGAAATCTTTATAAAATAAAAAATATTATCAGTAAGTAAATTCAATGGAGATTTCTAATAATTTAGTATGTTACAATGAGAGTAAGCTCTTTCATACAACAAAAGTAAAGCTAGGTCAGCCAAGCTATGCATAAAAACCACGTCGAACCAATAATTCATGCTAAATCTAACGCGACACAATTATAAGTCAGCCATCCATTTAGATCCGAAATCATATTCATTCACTAATACCATTTTCGCAGTGACATGCACTTTTTGCTATTCAAATGGGGGACAGTTGTGTTTTTTCAATATGGAACTTTCGCCGTAGACTCTTTGCCTGGGTGCTGTAGACGATTACGCATATTTTTGCTCACACGTTATTAGGGGTGATGTGTGTGAAAAAAATGTACTATTATAAATAAAAGGAGACTAACAAAGGGATGGAAGAGCGATCGGGGTCACTAGGAAACGGCGGTTTTGATACGGGTTTTTTTACCTGGCAGTCAGGGGGATTTTTTAATAACATTTTGGGACTCAAAATTATCGAGCTAGCCAGTCAGTCTGTGTTCATCTGCGAAGATGATCACATGCTTTATGACTTCAAGGTTTCTTGAAGCCAGTGCCCAGTGGTCTCCTGGACATATATGAATTTAAGTTTGAGTTCAGCTTCGGACTATCTCCAAAAGTGACTTTGAAATTTTTAAGTGAACTTAAAGTGAAGTTGAGGAAATGGATTTGTCATCAAGGAGTAAGTCAAGATTTTTCGACTCTGGAATCGACTTAAGACGTAAAGGTACTTATTTTTTCCAATTTACGCATAATCGAAAAGATGTAGTCAATATTCGCGGTCTTGATAACTTGTAAATATATTACGATAGTACCATTTACATGCATAACTCAATGAATCGAAGTTAATATAGACAGAGGGGTAGCTATAAATGAGGCAATAACAAACGTTGAAGACAAATTGGAAAGTAATAAGGCTGTGAAAATGATATCTGGCCCGAAACATATCTCTATGTGAATCTGAACGAATCTGATGCCATTTACATTAACATATAAATGAGTAAGTAAGTGGACTGTATCTCATACATTATTTTTCGTAGATCGAACTTTTAGTGTATCGGTCATAAAGTAAAATTCTTACTGTCGTTGGCATTATTGGTCGTTTTTCTTCAATGCCTTAATCCTTAGAATTTTAGTGGCTTTTTATACATGCCATTATATTTCGATAAAGTATGAATATAACAGATATTATAATAACCGCATATCGAAATATTTTCATAAGAAATTACGTAGAGTTTTTATATGCCAGTCAAATTATCTCATTTATTCTTCCTTCCTATGAAAAAGTACTAAAATGAAATAGAGAATAGTTACTCAGGACCGTTAAAGCAGTAATAGCACTCGCATGCCAAGAAAGCAAGAAACCTCAGCAGTTTATCACCATAAATAGATATTTAAAAGTGTATTTTAGATATGTCTATGTGTGCCAGCCAGGCATAGCCTCGCTGCATTGACCGCAAATATCTACTTCGGCCGTCTGTCAAAATAATGTCCGCTGCAACGTTCTAGCGCAATAAATGTAGATTCTACAGGATTTTTTATAAGATTTAATTTATAATGCCTAGACTATGATTAAAATTACTATTTCAATTAGTTGAATGCTTATACTTCATAGGTATGATAATTCTTCAAAGACAGTCTTAGTATGGCTCAAATTTTGTCTTTCACAAAAACGCAAAGCCATCGGTATAGCTTAAAAAAACTTTAAAACGGTATACCTTGCCAAGTTGTAGTAAGTAATATTTTATTCGCACGAGTTTCGTACAGGCATTTTCGAAGCATGCGATTAAGTTCTTAATACTTTAAAAATAAGGGTTACAGTAGTTATTTTGTCCACTGTGCAACCTACAAGGGTTGGTCTCTGGCCAAACTCCACCGGACGTAGCTGTATAGCCCCACTTTTATTGCTTTCGGAAAAACTGTATCTCTTGTTTCTATACTCTCGGGAAACTCTGGCTATTATGAGAATCGTAAAAATTACTGTTTCAATAATACCTACAAAGAATTCTGATTTTAGATAGGTATTAGAAAATTTTCAGTAATATTTTCATATTATGTACTTAGAAAGCAATTATTTGGAAAAAGTAGCTACATTAATTTCCAATCTCATTTAGAACTTATTTATATTATATTAATAGACCAGGGTAGAAGCCTTTAAAAATAATAAAAAGTGAAAAAAAATTACAGTAGTATGAAACCCATTGGAAAAGGAAGAGAATATTATAAAAATGAAAGGAAAAATAAATTAGGGGCGATTTGAGTTCGGGAAGGTGAAGATATATAATAATAAAAAAATCGAATTCAAGCTTTTTCGATTTTTTGCTTTTTCTGAGAAGATTTACTATAATAATATTTTTTTTTTCACCATCGTCTTTCATTCAACGAACAGAATGCACACCTATATATTGAACAAAGCTGATATTTTGACTGGTGAATTTTCGATTGAAAATTAGGCTACTTTTTCGATATTAATTCAAAATAAGATGAAAAAATAAATATTTCAAATCAAATAAATTACAGCGTATTTGGGACATAAAAAGGTAGACTTTCATTAAATTTCGTCAAAAAAACTTTTTTTGTAAAGATAAAAATAAAAAACCAAAAACTTGGTTTTTTGAATTTTTCACATAAATTTTGAGGTTATGTGAAAAAAGTGTAAATACAAAAGTTTTAGATCTTTTTATTACCTACAACTTTGCCATTAAACTTTTTTCTACCGGACTTTTAGTTTTGCCGGAAATCGAGAAAAACCGTTTTTTCCCCTTAAATGCTCCCCCTCTTCCCCATCCCGAACTCAAATCGACCCTAATTTATTTTTCCTTTCATTTTTATACTGATATTCTCTTCCTTTACCAATGGGTTTCATACTACTGCAATTTTTTTTGTTTCAAAAATTATCGACACTGGTCTATAAGTTATATGGAGCATTAAAATAGTCTTGAACAGATTATAAATTTTAAACTTGTAAAAGTTTACTGTTTTTCCTTTTTAATTACTAAATACAAAATCGTATATTTCTTCTTCTAGACCAACTCTTTCTCACAATTTCTTATATAAGTACATAAATTTATATATACAGATAAAAGCTCTCGAAGTAATAGATACAGTTGGCGGCAATAATTAGAGTCGGGCAGTTAACGACAGCGTTCCGAAATTAAGATTTTTGCCATAAATGCCCGCTGCCAGGCTAAACTGCTCTCAGGATTAGGGGTTAAGTGTCCGCTTAACGGGTGTGCTAGTAACGTGTAGGTACTATATCGAGATATCGATAGTTTTATTACTTCTCTTGAGATATAAAATTTATTAGAATAGTATACTTGTTGTGTTGAAGTCGTGAATTGTTTTATAGTCATCTGTAATATTTTCTTCTTACTGATGTATATTTTGTGCGGCACGCCTCAATTACTATTGATGTATAAAATATTTTCTTTTAGTAATAATTCTTAGATAAAAAAATGAAATTAAATTAAATTTAAAATAAAACAATGAGTTGAGTGTAAGTCTAAGTAAGATAAGTCTAAGTCTAGTATAACAGTTTTCTTATAATAGCTCTGTATAATACAGATATTATATAAATATATCAATAAAATAATAATAATATGAATAGGCTAAAAATATCTATTTGTTATACAACAATCTTTTACATCACTAGTTATGTTGTAGCATAGGAGCTAAAAGTCCGGTGTGGCGTTTTTATTGACACTTCTGCCGTGACAAACAACCGAACCCTTAAGACAGTAGATTCTCACCATATAGGTTAAGATATACTATATTTATATCGGTTCTCCATTAAAAAAAAAGTTTTTTTTACACAAAAATTTTGAGATGAACATGCATTTGAAAATAACGTAAACGTCAAATAGTAACTTAAAAAAAATTATTATAGTTTTAAATAGGTAATAAATACCGAATAAAATTGAAGATCCATTTTAAATAAAAAATTGAGATTATCTATTCTCACATTACTTAATCTATTTCCACAAAACTTGTATAAATTTTCAATTTGCCGTTCAATATTTTTCTATTAAGGGCTGTCCATCTCCCTCGGCGAAGTATCACGTTTCGCACCTTAAGCAAAAAAGTGAAAAAGAATAAAATTCAAATCCCTCTAACGAACAGGCAATACTCAAGAGAGATCTGTTTTCCTACAGTTATTCCCAATATTCTGTATTGGATATCAGTAACACGATTACTGACCCGACCTTAATTTAATTACTGTGGTCGCCATTTTTTCCCAGCCTCAGGAACTTTACCTGTTTATTATATTTGGCAGCTTGCATTTCATTTAAGCCATTTTTTTATTTATTTATTACTTTTTTCTACGATAAGAGTAAGAATAAGATAAGATTGTTTACTTGAAAGCTATTTAATAATAACATGAATTATAATAATTTTCTTAATTGCTTTGTCAAAGTGATACTTATGCGTATACATTTTTTACTAAACAGTTCATTTAAAAAGTAATAATTTTGACACCGGCCACCGATGTTTCCAATTCCCTGGCGCTGAAAAAAAAACAAGATAAAGATAATCAGGCGTTTTTGTCGCTTTGAATTACGGTAGATAATTTGATTAGCTATTGGTGGGCGAGAACCGTACCCTTAAGAGGTAATCCTATTTTATAGGTACGCCTCTTTAATTTGATAGTCTTAAGCCGTTTTTATGGATCCTTTTGTCTTCTTTTGTGTTTTTCTTTTCAATTATTGATTGATATTTGTTTTCCCGATATTAGGTAAGTTGTTTTCAATTTAGCGACTATATAACATTTTTCTATTTTTATACTTTTTCTATCGTAGTAGCTCATCCTAGCTCCGCTCAGGTTCGGCCATACAGGTACATACGTTTTAAACGTTGGGATAGATTTCTTAGAAATACAATATTTTTTTGCCGTAAACTAGGATCATTAAAAAGTAGATATGTTGACCCGGACTGCCAGCTATCATTATAGCAAATTCCATTAAAATGTGTCTAGTGATTTCTCTTGACGATTTCCATGACATAGTTATATAGACAGACAGAAAAAATGTATGAAGAATAATGACCATTTCAAGAAGATTTTCCAAAAAAATATTTAAGGTAAAAAAATTGTAAAAATTAATTATAATACATATCGATATGATTATTAGTGCAATAAATCGAGTAAATATAATGAGATGTTATTTATGCTATGAAAGTTACCTACAAATGTACTTGTCACCTTAGAATTAACGGCAAGAATTAGTACAGAAAAAACATACCACTATAATTATTATGGGTAAAAACAAACTATGCTACTGACGTCATTAGTACGCTGTTGATTTAGCCCGCCTTCCGCCTCAATGAACATTGCTGGGCGTGGAGTTTACTGGGACTTAGCATCCCTTACTTAAACCTTGTAATTATAATGCTTTAAATAGGTTTATTAATATTAAAGCTCTGAAAAGGTGAAAAGCTTTATATACTGTAGTTACAGATGCCGATTTGAATACCAACTTTATTTAAGCTACGTCTATGGAAAAGATAGGTTTTAATATTCTTCGTGAGCTTATTATTAACCAGCGAAGTAAGCTTTCGATGATACGTTTGGCTTAGTTTGTAATGACCCTACTTGCTGCGCCAGCGGTCGCGGGTTCGAGTCCCACTCAGGGATTTACTTGTTAAACACAGATGTTTGTGGTCCCAGTCTCCAGTCATGGGTGTTTATACATGTGTAGTATATCAACTTATCAACTATCTGGTATCCGTAATACAAGCCTCGTAGCTTACCACGGATTTATATGGTGCTGTGTGTAATAATGTGCCAACAACATAAAAATTATGATAAACCGGTTCATCTCGATGAAGCTGTAATAAGCCAAGAGGTCGTTGTGTAAACATGCAAAAAGGCAAGATGAAACCAAAACAAATTTTATTAAACAATTTAATAAGAGTAAAACAGACTGAATGGAATCGGAATTCGCCGACAAGGCTTTATTTGAAAAGACCTTTGAACTGAATGTCCATTTCCGACAACTTGAACCATTGAATAACGACTTGTCAAAGGCTGATGTCAAAATTTATGCTTTGAAATATAAAGCCTAAATTATAAATATGAGGCCTGATAAGTAGTTTTGTCGGCATGTTGCCTAACATTTTAGCAAGCCTTAAAAAAATAAAAATCGAACAGGCTTTATAGCAAGCACAATTGAATGAAAGTGTTTAAGCATTTACTATAGATTAATCAAAAGACAATTGGTATAAAAATATTCATATTTCTAATCGAAATCAATTATGAAATACAATGTAAATTAATACTAAAACTATTTCTCGCAATGGACTTATTCTGAAACGCACGAAAATTACAGAGGCAAAGTAGTAACAATAACATTTGAATAGGACTCCATCGAGAATTGTAATAGAGTATATTGAAACTAATGCTGGCTTCGATCGAACTTATAATAACTCCCTATAACAATCCACCCCCGCAGAATTCGATAGCTACTATTTTTATTTGGCGTTATTGTGGTGAAAAACGTTTGATTTCAATGCCTACAATAGGGTGCTTCATCCCCTGCCAATTAATATCGGACACGGTGGTCATGATTGTGTCCTTGATGGACATATTTTTTGTTCTTTGTAAAGCCATGGACAGATCAATCTTCTGATGTATAAAATTCGTGACCTATATAAAATTACTAGTCTTTATATAGAAAATATTCACTAAAATAATATTTTGGGGTGTCAAATAACATATTTTAATAATGAAAATGTTATTTCATTGTATCGGTTGTAAATTTAACTTTGTTGCACAAATTAACACAGTATTACAATATTCAAGTTGGGACACAATGTTATTAATAATTTATGCGACGACGGTTGACTCAAAACTTTTAACATACAAGTTGCGCATACAGTGACCTTTTCTGCGGCAAAAAAAACAAAGCACAGATTTAACTGTCATGCCGATGTAGTAACGAGCTAATTTAAACTTTTCGTTGAGTCCCTTTGAAGGGTGTGTCCCCTACATCGTCACCTGAGGCGTTTGGCTAGACTATGAGTTTTCAATAAATCACAAATAACATATGCTTGTCTTATTCCACATCTGGAAGCATTATAAAGATGCGCCTGAAACATTTTTTGCTAATTATTAAGTATTTATATATCATTGAGATTTCAATTAAACGTAATTTTAAGATTGTCGGTAGTTAATGTAATTTCAGATATATGATTTATGAAAAACTAAACAGTTTTTCTGATATTAGAATTTCTTCTATATACTCAAGCTAATATATAAACACCATCGATTGATGCCATGTCAATAAATTAGTTCAATCAAATGTAATGTAATCCGATAGTGGGTGTAAGCCAGGGCGCATGTGATGACCACTGTCCACTCGCGTGCGGGGGTGTGGCTACCTGCGCCATCCGATTTACCCCATACTCGATACCGTTCGATTTGATAGGCGATAAGTTTACTCTACGTAATTTATTTGAGACATAAATTTATACAATATATGAGTTTACTTTTATTACTCAACTAGCCTTCCCCGCGGCTCCGCTCGCGTTCTATAGGCTGAAAATCAAAACAAATATTTTTCTCCCGTTTTGCAACAATTGTCATTGTTGCTCCGCTTGTGTTTCTCGTAGCGTGATGTAATATAGCCTGTAAGATATAGCCTTCCTCGATAAACGGACACAAAAATAATTTTTCAACTCGAACCAGTAGTTCCTGAGATTAGCGCGTTCAACCAAACATACAACCAAACAAACTCTTGAGCTTTATAATATTATTATAGATATGTAAGTATTAAATATTTTGAAATTAAAAATATATATCTTTTTAATTTACAAATATTTCTTGTTATAAAGCAATGGAGAGGAAGTAAAACTTTAAAGGGAAGCGATTAAAAAACAAAACCATTTGCCACGAGCCATCGCCTAAATAAATCTTTAAAAAACTGACAATAACACGACACATTTACATAATAAACCCCCTAAACAAACTAGGTAGGACATTGTAAACAAAGCGGTCGAATCATGTAGTTTTTTCGCCATATTAATTTAGTACTCCGGTTACAATCGACCCCTGTACATTATTCCGTAAGAAAGCACGGCCTACTTTCCTCACAAAGAGATTGAAGGAAAAATAATAATAAAAGCGTACGGAATGTAAGGGAGTCTGCATAGTACTTATGTAAAATTAGCTCGTACGGCTTTGATGTGCCGACCAATTGTGTGAGTCTTGAATATGAAAGTGCCTTTATAATTCTCGGGCGTCGATGCCGGTGTCGGCTTATTTATTAGGCAATTAAAGAGCTATGTGCCCTATATGTAATGGGCGGCTTCTTATGTAAGAAGTACAATTCAACAAGATGGGAGAGGTAGAGCGATATGGCTGTAGTTATACACAAAAAAATCGATAGATATTTAAAAGTAAAACAAAGGTACTCCTTTTTTATAAAAAAAATAATGATTATATTCGACAGATGTCGAGTTAACGGGACAACATGAAAATAACTCCTTTGTCAATTACACATTCGTATCAGTTGCTAAAATTACACACGATAGCTCCAAGCGCCCTTTCTATTTAAACACTTAATTATGCCAAGTCAAAACACAAGATAAATCGGGCGCATCTGTTGGAGCAGCGATTACCTTACCTGTCCTAACAAAAGTATGAAATAACCCCTCGAAACCACAAACAAACTCTACACTGTCATTATCCATTGAAACATAAGTGGTCAACACCGCAACTGACACCTTAAGTTTGACGACCGTGACTGGGACAAGATATAATTAAATATAATTTAGCACTTAAAGGGTTGAATGTGTCATTGTCCATATGTCGCTGAATATTCGGACTATAATTCCACTTGGATTGAATACCTTTTCATCTTTCGTCTGTTCAACTCAAGATGTCAATATTTTTAAAAAAGTTTATCATCTGCTTATATTTTTATGGAATGAAAATATTTTTCACTAGTTTAAATCAAATTATCTTGAAATACGAATAAATCCTTGTTTCAGGGTGATTTAGATCTATTTTAATCATTATATCAAACAAAAATTTATGTTTCTTTTTCTATGCTTAGCGGATGCGGACAGCGCGGCAGAAGGCGGTGGTTCGCCCACTCCCGGTGTTACCGACACGCTCACGTGTGGAGCTTGTCGAAGAGCCTTCGCGTTGGCAGACATTGTGCGGTTCATCCAGCACAAAGTGTCCTCTTGCGACAAGGACCTAACATCGTATCACTGTTATAGTGCCGGTAAGTGATTGATTATCTTTTGGCGTTTAAAATAACTAAATTGAAATATAGAAAAGACAATAAGTATCTATTTAATTTTAAATTCTCTTATCACATTATCAAATATTCAATTGAATAATAAGAAAACTGCAAAACATAGTCAGAGATGTTATGTTTCGATAATATTTTTTATAATATTTGGTAATTTCTTAGGTCCCAACTCAGACCCAGAAGATGGATCACGGCCTGGACAAGTGGCGAGTACTAACTCTAGTGGTAGAAGGCCGTCACTGCTTACAGCAAGGCGGCCGCCGAGTAGCAGGGTGCATACTCCGCCGCTTGCTAGCCCTTCGATAGCTCCACCAGATCTGCTTGAAGATGGTGGCGCGTCAAGTACCCCTAAACGACTATTGGATGGTAGGTTTTTGAGATCACTTTCTGATTATTTCTTACTAAACAGAAAGTGTTTTTCTGTACTAACTACACCCAGCTCGACTCGGGACTCGAACCCAAGACCTCCGTATGTGCAGTTTTAGATGCTAGTTACACCACAGAAGCATATTTTTACTACTAGATACTATACGTATATTTTTACTTTTGCTCATAGACTTTTTATTCTTTTTGAGGTTAAAAGTATGCTGTGGTCAAAAAAATATTAATTTAGAAGATATATTTAAAATATAGTTTTTTCGAAGCGCAACCATAAGTGAAATAAAATATTTTCTTGCTAAACAGTATATATTTCACAAAATTGTTTCTCCTTTCCATTTTAATAACAAACTATTTTTACTAGAAGCTGATGCTGGGGCATCAACGCCAAAACGGCGGGCTTCTACATCACCAATGCCTTCAAGCTCCCCCGATGAAGACATTAAACCTAAAATAAAACAAGAACATATGGACACCACAGCATCTCCTGAAGATCACAAGAAATCAAGGACTGAAGTAGCGGACGCAGAATCTAACACAATGCATAGTGGTAAGTCCTAAGTTTCTATAACTACATATTTATAATAATAGAAAGTTGATTCTATATTTAAAAAAATAAAAAAACCTAAAAGTTGTCTAATACAATTATAATTATTCATTCAGATTAAGAAACAACGAAATAGTTACTTATGGAAAAGTATAAGAATTTAGTAGGTAGCAAGATTAGATCAGGGCTTATTTAAAATGTTTGTGTCATCGCGTATTCTTTGTTCGATATTTAGGATTTTATTAATGATTTCTGTCCACTGTCAGCTTCAAAGGATTTAGTCTTTGGAGACAATTTTATCGTAACGCTCAGCTTTTGTCCATTATTGTGCAAGATGTTACACAACAATACCAGCGGCCATTTACAGATTGCTTACGTCATCATACGATCATACATTCTGGATTGAAACTAATCTTGTCACATCGTGTACGCATTGACAAAGAGGGTGTTTGTGTTTAATTATTAAGATGCTAAATAATCAACCGAAATCAAGATAAATGTATATGACAATATGTAAGATGTTGTTTATTTTTGAAAAACAATAAAAATATGTACATATACGAGTATGTGCAATGCATTTAATATAAACAATATTTTTTAATATTGATTTAAATTCTTAAGCAGTAAATCATATTATGCCTATAAGATCATTGACTTAATCCTTTGATAGCTTACTACTAGTAAAGAACAAAAAATATCATCGAATCGGAACATCTGTATAACTGAACAATCTTGCGGGGGTGGTTCGAAAAATAATCTATCCGAGAGCATAACCCTTTGTGCGAGCAGATGTGCCGTCATTTGACACTTTTGTATTAAACCGTTGCACAACAAAAGCTTTCTTAAACCCGAAAATTGTGCACCGTTCAAAATTTTCGACCCGCATTTTGCCAACTGCTGGAATTTACTACGACTTAAGCGGTTACAGTAAAATTTAACAAATGCCCTTTAGAATCTCCCAAAACATAAAAATCTAAAACAATTTATAAAAGTTAAGTAAACTAAAAATTGTTTGAAATAACAGCCAAATATGATACCCACAATGATATTGCGTATTGTGCTATCATCCAAATGTCAATTGCAGGTTTTGCTTCACACCAGTTGTTTCGGCTTATTGAGTTTATCCTAAACGTTCATATTAACCCCTTCGAGTGAGCTGTCATACCAGCTATATATTCAATATAAGTCATGAGGGTCTCGCTCAAATAAAATATACCATTTTATTAAATTATAGTTATCGAAAACAAAAGAAATGAATCTATAAATCTATTAAACTGTAAATTATTGTGACAATAAGAATATAATTCTCTCGGTGACAGTTAAATCCTGACCTCGTGCCAACTTAAAAAGGGCTCTTTATTTAAAATGTATTATTTTGTACATATTAATTAACCCCATCGCTTTATGAATAGATAAAGGGGATGTTTTTGAAGAAAAAAATTATTTGCATGAACGCACGATTGACGTGCGCACATTGTTATCTAGTGCCTTTTGTGATGACCCTTATATTAACGGTAGCGATGTTTTACAAAGATTTAAAGTTTCGGGTCTGTGTACTTGAATATCAAGCAGTCGTTCCATTTGCTTAAAGTCTTCTTTTGCATAACATTCAAATAAAGTTAATATCATTTCACGTAATATAGATTTGAATACTATAATTGTCAAAGATGCTACCGAGGCTCCATTGTAAAAGACGGTCTTTTTTTAATTTTATTAAAGATAAAAACTGTATGGCGTGCTTCTGACACGTACACAACATGCGTTTGCCGTGACCTACGGGACTTCTTTGAGCATGACACAATGGTCGATGATATTTTTAGTTTTTGTACAGACGGGAAGGTAGCTAAGTGGCGGGTTTTAAATAAGTGGATTTTAATTTTAGATGTGACATGCTGCCTGTAAAGGTGAGGGGAATATTGCCTCGTGCCTATCGCGTGTCCTTAACTTATCTTTGGCGGAACTTAATACAATAACTTATCTTTGGAACATCACCAATAATTTTGAATTGCAAATATGTATTTAGTAAGCTGGTTTTTTTCATAATATACTAAAAATAATAAATAAAATATAACATACATCTTGTGTCGTTAACATTATTACAAAGAATTTTTCTACATATGTACACAGTACGTCTTTGCAGTCATTACCATAACAATAACCCGCAAGAACCGATGGTCGTCATCTACTTCTATCAAAACAAATATTGAATCAGGTGTAAATTGAGTCCAGTGTATTTATTCCTTTGGTACACAATTTAATGAGTGATTGTTAGGCCAGCTATGTATTTCATATTCAAATTAGATGGACCATGTTTATCTGTTTGATAAGATAGGCCTACTCTACCAGTAAAATAAAAAGTATAATTATAATAGACTCCATATAAAACCGATTCATATCTGTGTCAGCCTCATTCCCCCTGCTCTCGCTGATAAAAATTATCCTTTTAAACTCCAAAGTCCATGGTCGACCGCATCGTAAAACGGTCGGTCAGCAGATTCTAAACAACAAAGCTTTTTACTTATCCACTCATGCAAAATAAACGTTACCACAAAAGCGGTACAACGAGTCCCTGATTCAGATAAATCTCTTGTATTTGTACACTAATTACGCATTCATAGACCGTTTCCTTGATCGCCCCCGTAAATGATTTCTCGCTAAGTCTCGTCTTAGATATTTCCATATCAAGACATGTTTTCTTAAGGGTCGGCCACAAAGGGCCATCTCGACGCCCAATCTTTAATCCTATCTCGGGACCTTTGCGGGCAAATTTAAATTTCTTTAGAAATATCGTCCTTATTATGTATGTGCGGGTTTCTATTCCTTGTGACATTCGTGGGCGAGATAACGTAAGTTAAGTCCGAGAGGAGATTGTTGAGAAAAACTACCGCTAACTTCCACTAGATCCCATCTTCGTTATTTTGGTTATTGAAATTTGACCCCAATGCAGTTTGCCATAAAAATGTATTTTCCTCAACTATTTTTGGATTAGTACAACCTTATTTTGTATATGAGGTGATAAGTCTTTATGAAGGGTCAACCTTTTCTATAGTGGAGCTCACCCTTTTAGTGAAAAGAGTCCGTTGATAGCTGATTTAGGAATGGTGATAATGCATTCACTGTGTGTAAATATATCATAGATTTACTCTATGATAGATTGCTTGCAACGGTTAAAATCAGTTTTTTTTTTCGTACAATTCTATCGATTATTTTAAATCACCAAATATTTGCATCATAATATAAGTATCTACTGCCCTAAGCTAGGAATTTTTAAAGTAATGTTGACAGGATGGATTGCGAATTTGCAGGATGGGTAGATTGAATAGTTATCATAGCTGCTTTGTAGTGCGGGCTTTGGGTCCAATCTATAATGACCGATGGATTCTTTCATTTAAATTGAAATTTCTATAAAATAATTCAAGTTTTATGGGAATTAATATCTGGTATTACATCAAGTAGCAATTTTTCATTAACAGAAAAGAAAATATCAACAACATCTCATTTCAAAATCAATTTTAAACTGCGTCCACTTTGATGTCCCTCATACTCCCCTAACATTTTATTGTTTTTCCTTCATTTTTTGTAATATGTGGTAATGGTCGCTCCACACGTGTCGACAACGGTTATTACGAGTTTAAAATAGCCCCTCACATCTGGGAAAAGACGTTGCGGACCAATTTTGGAGATCACATTCGTTGTCTCGTAGAAATTTGAATTGTTTATGTAATAGAAAACATGTTTGTGTTGATATAAGTGCATAATTTACTAAAAAATGTAAAGTTTAAAATGAATATTAACTTGATGTTTTTTTCGATATAATACGACGAATATACAAATACGAGTCGATATTGGAAAACAATTTTGCAACTGTCCAAAACTAAAATACAGCCTTACTCACTAAAATTCGATAGTTAGCTATATTTCAACTCATATGATGTCTGGTTAACATCTGCTATGTCTTTTAACCAAATTATTATAAATATTATGAAGATATGTAATTTTGAATTTAACCTATATTAAAGCTTATCTTTACAATTTCTTGCACATGAAATTAAATATGTAGACCACATTAAATATTTTAAAGCGCCTATTAATAAAATCACGCCCAAAGGCGGAACTGATTGTAGCGAGGGAGGAAACAATTTGCGGAGTAAGGCGATAGTTTACTGAAATCACGGGTGCGGTGATCAGTGTCACATTGTATTTACACCCTAATTGATTGAAAATTACGTTAAAATATAAGTCAAATTTAAGCAAATATCATCTATATTAATATTACAAAGCTGACGAATTTGTTTGTTTGTTTGGTTGAACGCGCTTATTTCAGAAACTACTGGTCCGAATTGAAAAATTCTTTTTGCGTTGCATAGTCCGTTTAGGTAGGTCCGTAGGCTTTATAACATCACGTTACGATGAATAGAAGCGGAGCATCAATGAAAAATGTTGCAAAAACGAAAGAAAAATATTTCTTTTCATTTTCAGCCTTTAGAACGCGAGCGGAGCCGCGAGAAAGGCTAGTAGTAATATATAATAATATAATTTTACTTATTAAATTCATATGAATAAAATAATTCTTAATAACAGTTTGGGTCACTTAGTTTGACATTCCAACCGAACTGTAAAACACTTGTGTACTCTGTCGGAGATACGCTCGGTCAAATCGGTCATTTCATTATTTACTTTGCATATAACCTGGAGGACGTTTAACTGTGACATTCTTTAAACGTCATGTCTCAGAAAGTCTTGTGCACACATTGATGTTATTTCATATTTATTAACTTTTCTTATTATCTTATGATAAAATAACCGTTTTGTCAGTTGTATGTGACACGGAATTAGCCACAGAGCAATTAGCTATAACGATAATTGTGAAACAGTGAAAATCTAAGCTTTCTAGAATTTTTTGACGCTTATTAATTATTAGGATCAAACAAAAGAAAAAAAAAGAAAAATATTAAAAACAGTGAATAAACTATTTTTTTGAAATTAAAACTAAATCGGTATCACTGATGGTCAATATAATTAATTTATTTTAATAGAAGACATGGTATTTATATGGCATGTTACAAGATTTTGTAAATTTCAACATTTTTAACGGATTAACATTTAAAATTTTAATAAAATATTAGAACAAACATAAACCAAAATACACGTCAATAATTTTGAATAAAGCACTAAAAATATATAGCGAACATAAATAAGCGTGTCGCGTAAATTGCGTTCCATTTCACGAATTTTTATTTTTCATACCGCAACATGTCGTCAGTTATGGGTCACAATTTGCACCATTCGGGTTATAGCCGAGGGTGGGCGGAAGGGGAAGGCGGTCATTCCGCGCGACGGACATCCGCCGCATAACAAGTCGATCTAGCCTCGCTTATAAATATCGCATAGCTGGAAAATAGGACGCCTCTTAACAAATAATTGGTGTTCAAATAGTGTTTTAGAATATGATGTTCAGTAAATATACATACATTTTAAATAATATATTATTAGTTTTTTTTTTATAATAAGGCAATATTTTTTATTAACTATTGAATCTATCTTCAGTTATAAATATCGCATTGCTGAAAAATAGGACGCCATTTCAACATTAAATAGTGTTCAAACGAGATTCTATTACCTAGTCTATTTTAGTTAATATGTTTTACCTTAAGATTATATGTACGAACGCTCGTTTATATCTAACACTCTTTACATAAATATATATATTGAAAACTAAAAAAAAAAAATTATTAAAAACAAAAGTAAAATAAAAAATAAATACGAAAAATATTAAACACAAAAATTATCACAAATTATTATTAATAAAGAAGCTAATTTATGGTACAAATTAAATATTTATTTGTAAACACGACATTTCTTTGGTAAAAATGCAAATATAAGGAAAATTCTTACAAGATAATATAATGGGGGTGTATCTATACATAGCGTGTCCGCGAGAAGAGCCGGGGCGCTAACAACTGCCGTCCGGAAGGCGCGCCGGCGGCTTCCGGCCGAATGTTTTATACGAACTATATTCACATTTTTCAACCCTGCTTTAAATTTTATGACTTTATTTTCACGTACATGGACTAGATACTATTCTTTCGTCATTTCGGGCTTTTGTTCTTTTTTGAAGTAGCTCGCGAAAGTTGAAACGCGAAGGCAACTTTATGATTTATTTAAAAAATGTTTCGTTACGTTTGCATAATATAAGGGTAATTTATTGAAAAACAAAATAAATTTTAAGGGTTGTTCACTTATTTTGTCTGTATTTTAGACACATATAGGTACTGAGGCTTGATATTAATAAGTGACATATTTAATTTTAAAAAAGTTAAACTCCGTATAAAATTAAAACAACCATTTTATATAAACTTCTATATAAATTAAACAAATAACTGTTTATACCTTAATGATTAGCATTTGAAGCACATCACTGCAAAAGATAATGCCCGGGCGCACGCATTTGCCATTTAGATTCGCATCAACGTCATAAACGCTATACATTTATTACTATAAATAAAATCTTTATTTTATCACCTTATGTTCTTTAAGCATTAATATTAATTTATTTTATGAAACTATGTGCTGTTACGACAAAACTCTGCGATACGAAATGTGGAGTATAAAATATAGCTGTCATGTGTAGCATTTCAATCCAAACAAACTTATATCGTAGCATTCTCAACACTCGAATTAATTTTAAAGCTTATTTTTATACTTTATACTAATTATGAAATAAAACTATAATTTTGAAATAAAACTTGGTGATTAATATATTAAATTAAAGGAATATGTCTAGCCTAGAGTTTATTTATAGTGTCTTCAATAAAAATTAAATGTACATACGATGATTCATTTTACACGTCTTTTTATTTGTTCTTATGAAAAATTTGTACCAAAAAGGAAAAATGAAACGGTTAACGTACTGTCCGGGGTTAAGCCGCCCAAAGGGGGGGGGGGGGGGTCCAGACGGGTGGCGTTTAAAAATTTCACCCCCACTGATTCGCCCACAATGCCCATAATCAACGATTGCCTTTTGAAATCGAAACGGTTGTTAACTTCTGGGACTCTGTCTTTAAACGGGCGATTCCGGAGACAGGATTTTTCGGCATTTGCCATTTATAATGACTTGATGAGTATAATTTTAATTTTATCGATATCTATATAACATGCGGTATTTAAAAAAAGATGTGTCGATAAAAGTGTTGTCTAAAATTTCATTATCTTTTATTATCTCACTATTTTATTCAGTCACAGTATTAAATCAACGAGCTAAGCTTTTTTTTAAGAAAATAGGTTATAATATTCTATAATTTAACCTTTAACATATACTTAGATAAGTCATAAGACGTGATCAAAATCGGACGTTTTTGTAGCTATTTAAGCTATTGATTAACCATAAGTTCAACAATGGTGTTTACAAAGCGTGTATACGCTTCATATGTTAGTTATGGTTTAACATAATCCCACCACAGCGGGCCCACACGGTCATTGTTTAATTATCGCTATTATCACACCGAAACAGATCTTATCGTAATGAAATTATGCGCTCCGCTACGTAAGGAGATATCGGTACAGTTCGAAACCAAAAGTTAACTAAACATTTTTATATGCGTATCTAAAATTTAAAAATTATTGATTAAAATTGATAAATATGTGATTTTAAGAGTAAATACAGGCTTAATATTTATATGTCGATTAAAGCTTTATTAATTTTTTTTGGAAGCCAAAAATTTTAAACAATTTTTAATATGAGTACAATAAGTCAAAGTATTATATTTCGAAGTGTCTATTCATCCGATAAGCGGACGAATAAATTAAATATTATTCGTCCGACAATCGGTGTTTGATATATCGCGACTGAGAATTTTTTGCTTCTTAAATGGCTCAAAGAGAAATCAATTAGTTTTTTAAGTTTTAACATACTCGTGAATGCAATTGCGGACGTTTCTATAGTACTTTTTACAAAATACCGTACATGTATGTAGGTACATACTCTCTGTGAGTGTTAGTAACGTAAATTTCATAGGACGACTCTATAGAGCCAGCTCTTTTACATATAAAAACTCTTGGACTTATTAAAAGTGGGTGGGATCTTAATAATAAATTATCAGCTCGGTAGGTTAAGGTTATTTTTTTTTTTTTTTTGGCATAGGTATATCCTGCACATAAAAGTCGCTTATTTTATATTAGAAATCAAAGAAGTGATAGATATTCGTACAAACCGACAATAGTCGGACGAATAATATATTTTTTATTAATACGATTATCGGATGACTAGCAACAGCCAACAATTGTTGGACGACTAAATTATTTTACTCGTCCAACTCTAGCAGACGACTAGCATCAGCCATTATATTTAATTGAAAGTTAGTAATAAAATATATATTATTACTAGTAATAAAATATCTACAAGATATAAAATATTTTAAAGTTGAATGTTTTAGGCAAAATAAAATTAGGAAATACAAACCCCTATATACATTATAAATATTTAAATTAATCTTATGAAAATAGATCATTTTCTGGCAATGGTACCGCGGTGCTACCGAATTATGTTTCGATTTTATAATGACGGATTATTGAATATATGACATTGACGGATTATATACAGAAGGCAAATAAGAATCTATTGATGGCTCGGCTAAACTTATCATACAATTTTTTGTCTACGAATACAAAAGTATAATTTAAAAAATAAGTAGTAATTTTAGTAAAAACTAATGGCTTTTATACGAAAATAATATTCGAAATACAGAAATATAGTGTAAAATATCTTAATTTGTGTATACAAAATAATAATAAATTCATATAATATATAAGTACTACTATAGGTACTACTGAAGTAAAGTAGTAAGTACTACTATAGTACTACTATATGTATCTATAGATAATGAACTTTGAAAAGCTTTCAAGTTTTGATTTTTTTTAATAAAAATATTTGCAAAGCCTTTATGAAGTTGCATTGTTTATGACATCCTCTATATACGTTTTTTCCGGTCGGTCACAGAACAATCTGACCGTTACATTTCAATAATCTTCTTAACATTCTAGATGGTATCGAGCCGCGCCCACCGAGCAGTGATGATCTCTTTCTATCGATAACGATTCGCTTTTTAAATCTTAAACGGTACCTATAATATATTGTATAATCTATTAGTGTAGGTGATACAAGCAATGTAATCCGTATTGACTGATGAATAATAAATACTTCAAAGTTTAAAACCACTTTTTTATTTATTATTAGAATCTGGTATTGGACATTATTCAAAAATATAAAATTTTATTAATTGGAGAGGATAATAGGATAGAAATGTTCAAAGTATGCACATTATAATCTAAGTTCAATAATAATATTTTTTATATCTAACAAAATAATATATATTATGACGAAGATCTTTCATATACTGTGCCAGTTTATAACAATATAGAATATAAATTATTAACGACGAGATGACGTAAAGTAAACTTTATAGCATTACAAATATAAAATTATGATATTTTTAAATAACAATAATTCAAATGTAATATTTCTTAATATGGTCTTATATAATTCTTTGTAAAAACTTTGATTAGACTAAATTCCCATCACTACAAGCTCGAGACAACACAATGGTGTCCACAATAAAATTTGTCTCGGCCTCACAATGAGCAATCAAATTACTGTCAAAACTAGAGGTGCAGCTTTGCCACGGGTCTTGACCACCGAAACTTAAAAAACTTCGCGTAAGCATTCACTACTCAATTAAAATATAGAAATATTTTTGTAATACATCTTACTTAGATATAAACGTTTCGTGTTACTGAGTAATTTTTTAGTTGTTGACGTGTTGTTTGTTCTCAATTCATTTTTTCTTGCCGTGATAGTGTTACATATAGATTTCAATATCAACATTCTTAACCCAGGCGTGTACGTGATTCAGGCACGCGTATATTTCATAAGATTTTAGAGGTGCATGAATCACTCGAGGCACGAAGGGGCTATCAGTCACGGCTGCCGACGTACCGGGCCCGTGGACCTCCTACTTAACATGCGTACCACGCACCCACCCTAGGCCTATACTACGATATGTGAGAGCTATTACTAGACACTTTGCCCGCGTTAATATTGCGGTACGTCTTCCATCGAAAAGCATATCCATCTATTCGTTACATAGTTTAACATGTTTTTTCCTTGTTACAGAACCGAGTAACTACGTCTGCTCTACGTGCAAGGCGCGCGTGCATTCTGCCTGGCGATTGGTGCAACATGTTCAACACGTGCACGGTGTTAAAATTTATGTGGAAAGTATGCCTCAGCAGCATCCAAATAAACAGAATCATTCTTCGTCGAGCACTTCTTCGTCGAGCTCAGGCTGTTCTTCTACTAGTGCACCTCTACCACCACCATCATTACGCCACCATCCATTACTCCCACCGCCAGATATGCATTCCCCTTTTGGAGTTGGTGGCTTGCTACGTATGCCACTACCGGGTAGCTTACCTCCTTTAGCTCATCCGTCAGTCCCACCGACTCCGCTATTTGCTAGGCCAAATCATCATGACCATAGATTTAGAATGGAACAACTGGTATCAGAACAGTTTCGCCACCACGGGTTGAACTTAGCAGCGGCAGCAGCCGCTGTGGCAGCCAATTCGTTGCCTCCACATCAGGCATTTCCATCTCCAGCGGATCGACCACCCGTAGTTCCAACTTCATTATCAGGTCGGGAGAGACCACCTGTATCCCAACCTCTTTCATTGGAACCCCAGCTGGATTTTTACTCGCAGCGCTTGCGGCAACTGGCCGGTACGACCAGTCCAGGGGCGGCCACAGGCAATTCGAGCTCTCCTAGCCCCAGGAAGCATTCGCCGCCGTTCGCTTCCCCGTCGCCCTCGCGAGTCGGCCAGACTCCTCCCGCGGGCGCCGGACCCGGAACGGTGGACACCCCTCGTGAAGCCATAAGGCCTCACAGTTCAATTTCCCCTGAACGTCGTATTGAACCTCAGACGGCTGATGCACCTCCTGAACGTTCTTCATCTACACCCCCAAAAAGAAACAATGAGGAAGCGACACATACGTGTGAATTCTGCGGTAAGAAATTCCGCTATGAAAATAGTTTAGCTGTTCATCGTCGCTCTCATACTGGGGAGAAACGTTTTAAATGTAATCAATGTGATGAAGCATTTGAGAAAAATTCTAAACTAAAAAAGCACATGAAAACACATCGAGGTCCGGATGCAAATACTGAAGAAGGTGAATCCGGTGGTGAAACAGGTGAGGATGAATCAGAAGATGAATTGGAAGATGAAGAATTGGATGGTGAAGAAGAGGAAGAAAATGAAGATGGAGAAGAAGTCGAGGAAGCTGAAGACTTAACAGTTTCTAATAGTAGCGTACCTAACGTTCCACTCCGGAAACAAACACCGGTGATACCAGCTCACCCCCCTACAGCGTCAGTTGTCGGTGAGCTAATGGATAAGTTTGGTTTGTCCAACATTGCTCAATACAGTGAGGCTTTTAAACAAGCTTTACAAGAATCTGGTAATTCGCTGAAATGGCAGCTAGCAAAAGACCGTGACAACAATAACGGTCCGCCTTCTGACAAACCAAATGGCATGCCACCTACTGCTGCTTTACGCTTAAAAGAAGAGTTCGCTAAGATGCCGCCTCAGCCACATCCGCTTTTCAACCCATTCGAAAACCCCTTCGAAGCGTCAAAACGAATGAAGCTTGATATGGAAAGAGGTGAAGGTTGGTGGCTTCCGACTTTACATGCGCAGAGACCACCTGATAACATTTTTGACGGACTGAAAAACAGTAGCAACGGATTGCTACAGAATCCCTTATTAAAATCAAAGGACGGGCGCCGCAATGACACGTGCGAATTCTGTGGCAAAGTTTTTAAGAATTGCTCAAATTTGACGGTCCATCGGCGTTCACATACAGGCGAGAAACCGTACAAATGCGAATTATGTTCCTACGCGTGTGCTCAGAGTTCTAAGCTAACGAGGCATATGAAAACGCACGGGCGACTTGGAAAAGATGTATATCGTTGTCGTTTTTGTGAAATGCCATTTTCAGTGCCGTCAACGCTGGAAAAACATATGCGTAAATGTGTTGTGAATCAAAGTAATGGTGCTCTTGCTTTATCCGATGACTCTAACGCGTGTCGTGATGAGGCATCGTGACTCTACCCTTGGGGTGGGCTCCGCTTATTACCACCCGCGCCGCCCAGCCAGATCTTCTAAGCAATCATGCATCATATTCCCTTGTTTCTGTTATTTAGATAGAACTTTAGTCTGGTTATCATAAAAAATGATTTAGTTTAATGCGCACTAGCTAAGTAAACAAGTCGGTTGATCGATTTTACTGAGTTATATGTATGGTAACCCGACTATAGGCGGGTCGGCATTTGTTCAATTTCTAGTCTTAAGATGAAAATGAATGTGGCGAAAATTTAATAATATACGTATTGCAATATGAGCCCAAAAATCCTAGCATCGAAGGGCATTAATTTAAGTGATAGATACACTTAGTGACATATCTTTTGTGTGGTGTTAGTCCCCATTTCGTTGTTGGTGTTAGACGTGAAATTTAGTTATTTTCATTGAGGCTTCACTCTTTATGTTATACTTCAACCTTGTTTTGACATGTTTATTGTAAAAAGAAACCAATGCCAAAGTTAGCTACGTTGATTTAAACATTAAAGTACTTTAGTTTTAAGCTGTATAGTGTCAATTAAAGCGATTTTTTCAGTATTTTTTAAGATCTTGCGTAGGGATGTGTAATTAGGTAAGTTGTTTCGTAATTTTAGTGTATTATGTACATTACTAAGCAAATGTTTCCTATCCTAGTTAAAACTTGTATATAATATGTAAGGGTAACATGTAAATCGAGTACCTACCTATTGATGTTCATAATATTTATAAACAACAATATTTCGCAAATAATAAATTCATTTTCGGCTAAAACGGTGAGTTTCCTTTAATAATTAGCATCGTAGAAAGCAAAATTGCAATCGTTGATAGGTGTTATTACGAACGAGGTACGTCTATATTTAATTAGTGTTAAAATTTATTAAATTAAAATATCTTCAAGTATGTGATCTTTATTTTCAAGCTTTTCTCGTGAAAGCTAGTTAATTGTTTTATTAAGACTGAAAAATATTCCAGTTTTGTTTTAAATTCTTCTCATGTGATTTGTGAAAACCTGTACCTTTTAGTCCAAGCGTGAAATCTTTCAGTATACGTACTTAATGTAAATTATGATAGAATTTATATTAGATAAATATAAGTAAATTATAATAAATAACTCCATTTTGTCTCCTGAATCCACCTCCTGTTGAATCTAATTTTATTTAGGGCCTCTTTAATTGACGTAATGTTATGTCATTTAGATGGGACCTAAGAATTCTATCGCTGTTTCTGCCTTGAAATGTTAAAATGTGTATAGAGCTGGGCGATTACGAATATCTTTAAACGTAGTCTAGTAATAAAAATTACAAATGAATAAAATCAGTGCTTTTTATTGTTAGTTAAACTTATTAATTATTATTATCAATCATTCAAACATAGAAAATGCATGAAAACAATCGGTAATAACCAAGTTTATCATAATTTAATAATCGATTTTATTACTATTTTATTCGCAATTGCTCATCTCTACCTAATGCCATTTTTATTATGCGTCTTAACTAAACTGTCAGTAAAAACATTTCAGCTTATTTTCTATGTTCTAAAATATATTGTATGGGTAATTGTAGTTTTATTAGTACAAATAAATTTAATATTGTTTAATTTATAAAACAAGTGTTGTTAATGTATTCAAATTCCATGTCATAAGGTAGACTAAGGATGACAAAAGGAGGTGAAATAGCAACAAATGAATAAGACAAATTTTATTGTGTAACGTGAAAGATGAACTGTTTTTATTATTTTTCATTTTTATTATTTTTATTTCAATAAATATCCACGATTTGTTAATCAGACATGTTTTTTATTTTAACCTATTACAATAAATAAACATTAAAGATATTTTTAGAAGAATGGAAACCCACTTTACAATACTAATAACATTGTATCTTGAAATTTCTTACACTTAAACAAATATTTGATAACTTAAATAAAACGTAAATCCCCTTGAATTATATTATATTAACCAAAGAAACTGAGGCCAATTAAGTTTTTTTTATCTATACATATTACCTATACGTACATATTGTATTAAGACTCATACTTAGTCGAACCTGTACAAATAATATTTGTTTGAAAATCATAATAAAATCATTATCTATACTAATCATTATCTATACTAATATTATAAAGAAGTAAAGTTTGTCTGTTTGTTAAATTGTAAGGGGTAACCTCGGGGTCTACTGAACCGATTTTAAAATTTCTTAAAGTTATATAAAAAACCGAAAAATAAAAAGGCTTTTACGTGGTAGTCCGTTTTGCAAAGTGAATCGGAGAAAAAACGGTCGAATGAAAGCGTTTCTTACGAACGCTGCCTTAATTAGGTATGAAAGATATATTTTTGAGTTCTAGAGAAAAGATGTGGAGCTTGAAAATGCCTACAAAAAATCAATGACAGCATATGTCTAACTCTAATATTTAAATTACAAAAAGTAGTTTTTTTTAATATTAGTACTTACAGATAATTTAATTTTTAATTTTTGATATTAATAAAATAATTAAAATTAATTTAATTTAAACACTCTGTACTAAAAATGGATTATTAACATTATACCCAACGAAGTGGGCACGGGTCATTATCGATATAAAGGCCGAATCTATTGTTATTATAATTTTTGTCTGTCTGTTTGTCTGTTTGTAAACGCATAACAAGAAACCCATTGGACGAATTTTGATAAAATTATGTATCATAATACCTATAGCATAGTAGACGGTTATCTTATATTCGGTTATCTTATATAGTATTCGGTTATTCAGGTCAACATAAGGATATTTACTATCACTATTTATTTCAATTTAATATTTAGATATTTATAATATATGCTTAATTTATTAATTTTACAACAAGTGTAAAAGTTATTTTATGTTATGTTTTTCTTCTTTTTTTGTTATGTTTAAAGGCAATTCTATGCTTGGCTATCTGCGATACTAGCTGTGCTTATTGCAGAGGCTATTGGCCTATTACTGCTGTATAATTTCTTGGAAATAAAGATTATTATTACTTTATACTGAGGGAAAATAATATCTCATATTTGAGAAATGTATGCCAATAGTTGAATACGTAAGTAGAGACGAATCCGTGCAGAGCGGGGGTGAGTCGCTAGTTAAACATAAAACAGTGAAACTAAATGTTTAAAAGCGGAAATGTTCATAGTAAAATTCACCTTTTAGTAAAGTTTTCAATAAAATCTTAAGACTAAAGTTTTGATAAAATTAATGAGTATGGAGATTAGAATATTATAAGGCCAGAAATTAAAGATATACTTAGGTACTTTACGTAGAAAAATTAATAAAACAACAATTATTAATAATATTTATATTGAAATACGTAATAATCGTTTAATAATTATTAAGATGTCTTCAGATTTCATTCGTATTTAAAAAATGTTTTAATAGTGAAATAAAATAAGGTTTAAATAAAAAAATTCTATTTCTAGAATAACACTGAATAACTTAAAACTTTACTATTGAATATATTCAGACATTTTAACATCCCACTATTGGACACGTGCCTTTCGAAAAATTGCTAGGTTCTCTCATGCAGATGTTTTCTTTCACCGTAAGACAAGTTGTAATCGTGTTAGAAATGATAGGCGCATGAAAATATCGGAGGTGCGAGACCTGGATTTGAACCCGCATCACTCGGTTATTCAAGCGTGTGCGTTACCACTGGGTTACCACTGTTGAATATCTTATATCAATTGTTACTATTAAATATCAAGTAAATGATAATTAAGCCAAAACAAATTAGTAACAATAATAAGACTAATATAATCACACATTATATCTTAACATTAAGGATAACACTCTTTAACGCCATAAAATAAAATAAGAAAATTTAAAAAATTATCTTATACAGAAACATACAATATACATACAGGTAGATAGTATTAGAAATATTATATAAACTAGCGACTCACTAGGTTCTATCTAGTTCGTCCCTAGGTTTACCGTCAGCGAAGCTACGGGATCCGCTAATTAAAATAAATAAAATTTCTAGCTCCTCCTTTTTTGAAGTCGGTTAAATAGTAGCCTCAGTTACGCCTTATAACATTAGCTATTTGTGAGTGAAAGTCCCGTCAAAATCGGTCTTGTCATTACATAGATTGTCCGGGACAAACAGACAAGCAGACCAAAATTTAAAAAATTGTTTTGTTGTTGCTAGTAGGTATCGTATATATACATTCATATGCATTAAGTAAAACGCTGTTAATTTGAAATTAAAAACAGACACTGAATTTCATTTATATTAAACAGAGAAAAATATGTTTTGAACGTTTTTTCTGAAAAAATGCTGAACAGATTTAGATAAATTTTGGTATAAAGATTAAATAAATAATAATTTGCTATAGATAGTGATTCGCTAGTATGTACACCTACTTATAATAACAATATAGGTGTAACGCCAATAAAATATTGGACTCATTACACGCTACAAATATTTTTAAACTTTTAAAATAAAAGGCTCTAAGCATTTATCTTAGATATTTATTATAAAGAAGTAACTAGGATAAAAACCTACCTCTTAAGTTGGGAGAAATCCCAAAATTTTAAGAAATCTTTATGAAAAAAAAAAGAATTCTTATCATTGATGAAGTAGTTTCAGACATCATCCCGGACCAATCAACATCGTGACACGAGAATTTTATATATTAGTATCTACTATAAAAAAACCTACTATAAAAATATGAACAAGTGGAAATATTTGTATGTTTGTTCAGTGATTACGTTTTTTACCGCCTCAATTCTTGGTGAAATGTAGTATACAGATAGATATGACCTAGAGTAAGCACATAAGGAAGGACCAGAGTGAAGCAATGGTAATCATTAATCAATTTTGTGCCAAATAAAAAAATGTACTTAGGTATATTTTTACGGCAACATTTACTTAAATGATAGGCGTTATGCCTTTGTACCGAAATACAAATTTTGCACACACACGCAATATACGGTTCAAAACCTGTAATACCGTTAGTATAGTATAGTAGTAAATATTTATTCTTATTAATTTTTATTTTTATAGCAGTGATGATATAACAGTTTTATGTAACATTAAGAACTTATAAAATAAAAATACCCTATAAATAAAAAAGATAAATAGCACATTTAAACTTTTTGTAAATTTATTTTAAATTATTTTATTAATAAATTTGAGAATTATTAATTAAATCTTAGATACAAAAATTAATATATTTTTTAATAAACTTAAATGACAATATTAATTTTAGTAGTAGATTTTAGTACATGAACTACTACGAAAATGACGCTGGAACTTAAAACACGAATAGTTATACTTGACTACTAGCGCCATCTATTGATGAGTAGCGGCAGTGCACAAAACAAAATGTTAAACTTCAAAGTTTTGTACTGCAATTTTGTGCGTAATAACATCTAAAAGACCTGTAAATGATTATAATAATGTATTGATTTTGTATCGTGTGATAAATATATTAATATTTAGAACCAACTTTATTTCCAAAATCATTTTTATAATAATGCTTTTCTATTACTATGGTTTCATATCATTTACCCATTTATAATATTTATTTTATACGAAATTTTTTTGCAATAAGGATATTATGAAGCCACCTGTACATATTTTATTCTTATAAGATTTATATAATAAATATCGATCAAACTAGAAAGTTATTGGTATTAAGCACCAAGTCTTAGAAAATCACAAGAGATGGCAGCACTCTAGAGGTTTTTTGTTTAAAAATATAGATGTCGCTTGATAAAAATAAATACGATTGACAATAATATAATTAAATACTAAATAATATGTATTTATTTGAATGAATTTTATTTTAATTTATATTAATAATATTAAGAAACTTAAAACTCAACTCGTCCACTAAAATCCTTTAAATAATTTTACACGGCAGATGATCAATTATACTTCTGAGACACATTTGGTTCAACTAATTACCAAGATTAGAGTATTAAGTCCGTATTATTTAAACTTTCATTCAACCGTCTCCCTCGCGGCTGACCAGGAAGTGTTTAAAGAACAACAAGAATCAACCCTTTTAATTATTAAATTACGTCGCATTGCAGTTGGTCTGTCTCACAAGAATAATTTCATTCTACTTAGATCTTGGACTTTTATTATAGCATTATCCATCTATAATTAATTGTAGCTACCATTCTATATTATAAAATAAAATACTAAATAAGTATAATAAAATTTTAAAATATGTATGTTAAATTTCTGAGGAATCCAGACAAGTTATTTATTTAAAGTTTTAAACTATTTAGAAATCTCTGTCATGAGTCATGACAGATTTTTTTAATGTTACAGAGAGTCTACTGTCTTAAAAATTGCAACATTCTTATTGGTTTAATAAATATTTAAAAATGTTAATTATAATTTTATTAATATATTATGTTATTCGTATTAAAAAAATTGAGTATATATTTTATATAAATGAAAATAACCATAGTGCAATAGTTACTCTTGTATTGCCTATAGTAGGTATAGTGATTCACCCCCAGTTCCGTTCGGGATCGTCTTACGTACTTACATTTTATATGTATTTCACAGAGATAGGTATATTTTCCCGCGGTAAAAAGTATTCTATAAGTTGACCCGAATAACCAGTTATTGTTGTGCCATATTTCATGAAATTCGGTCCCTCGTGATGCGGACACAGTAAACAATTCAATCAACTATATACATTCTGCCTCTGTATCGATAATAACATTTCAATAACACTTACCAAAATTATTAATTGGCTGCAATCCTATACTCAGAATTTTTCAGAGAAAAATACCAACATTTACCTATTCAAATTCTTTTTCAGGGACTTTAATAAAAAACAACCGAATTTCAATTGAAAGCTTTGATAAACATATTTTTCATATATTTCAGATTATTTCCTTAACCATGTTCACTGAAATAAAAATAAAATATAAATAAAATCAAAACATTAGATTTATTAAACTTAACTATTATAAATATATTTCTGACAAAAAATGTCCAATTTAATTTAATTATATTTATACATTATAATTCTCATTAAAATTTTAATGAGAAAATCAAAATCGACTTGTAGAAGAAGTTTAGGATGCGTTGCAAATAGAGCTCAAATGAAATGACATGAACCTATTTGACGCTATATTAATATTACTATATATTATTAATTTTTTTGCTTATCACCGGCCACTGCTGGACGAAAGCATTCATCATAGAAAGGAAACCATTCCGATCTTGGGCAGTCTGCATGTGTGCGATAACAGAGAGGTAAATTAGAAACGAAGTTATATGAAAACGACTTATTGATTTTACAAATACAGCTCATTAGTCAATGAATTACCATGCATTATACAATTTTCAGTTAATATTCGTATAAGATTGTTATAATACAATCGAAACTGATTTACTCAACACTTTACAAAATTTATTTATACGACTAATATTTAAATAAAGAAAATATGAACTAGATCTCCATAATTATATCCTAGAAAACTAGTGGTAAATAACCTCCTCCTTTTTTGAAGTCTGTTAAAAAATATTATCACCTTTTTCGTATACCCCTAAAATATGAACCCTTATAAAAATCTTATTGGAATATATTGGGATTTTTATTAAAATACATGAGTGAACGTCCCTTTTATGTTGACCAATGGGCAACACAAGCCCCGCCTTTTCGGACCACGGCCAGTTCACGGGGTAAATCCGTATCACATTTTGATCGGAGTTCGTATGGGACGCGGCAATTTTTTTGATATTTTATTGAATGAAATTGTTAAAATGTTCTTGCTTATATTTACTTTTGAAATTGAATTACAGTATGAAGTTTTTGCACCGGTAAGTATTTAAAAGAAACATAGTTATAAAAAAATAAGTATACTTATCGAGAATTAAACATCCAATGCTATATCTAAAACTAATTTTAAAATATGTATGTACTTACTAATGTATCTCCTCAACATCGTTGAAACCCGTAATATGTGGTCTAAGTAGTAGTAGTAGTAGTAGTATTATCAGTGGCAGTAATATAACTCAGTATAAATATAATAATATAATGACGTCAGACTAAAATGTGAATGAGAAAGTTATTTATTTTCATTTTTTTCTCAAAACTGAGTTACAATGTTGCCTTGAAGGTCGATATTACAAGTAGTTCAGTACGGCGGACTTCACATGTCTTACGAAAACTTGCTATTTTCTCTCAAACATGCAGGTTTTATAACGACTTTACCGTAAAACAAGTAGTAATCATGTTAAATTTCGCACATAAAAAAAATCAGACGTGCGAGACCTGGATTTAAACCAATCACTCGATAATCCATGCGAGCGCATTACCACTGCCCACTGGACTACCTCCGTCTACATCCTACTTACTTATATGTTCTTTTTATTTATTGGAGGGGCAGGAAATAGAACAGAGTGCTTAAGGTTAGGTTAGTGCTTCTTGCAATTAGTTAAGTACAATAAAAACATTAAAAACTTACCAGTAGTAAGTAAGATGGTTAAAAATATATATAGCAATAAGTATGTAGTTACAGCTCGAACGAAACATGTATTCAAAATGGAACAATATGGAATGTTTACTTTATTTAGAAATTAGAATACTCCAACTATCTATACAGTTTTTATTACAATATTGAGTTGTAGAATCTTAAAATAACCGTTACTATTATTTTTAATATCAATAACTATTTCAGCTTTGACCATCTGCCATTCAACAATGCCATTTTTTATTGCATGCATTTTGCAACATGCAAAGTGGGGTATCATTATAATAACGCAAAAACTGGTTTGTAAAATTATATATTGAACTTCGAATAATAATATGATATTATTTACATAACTATCATATAAATAATAATAATAATAAATATTTTGGGACATTTACACACAGCACTATCTAGTTCCACGGTAAGGTACGAGCCTTGTGTTATGGATACTAGATGGTTGATATACTACACATATATAAGTTTAAATACATACATATTATAAATATAAACACCCATGACTGGAGTACAAACATTCGTGCTCAACAAATGTATGCCCCCAGCGGGACTCGAACCCGCGACCGCTTGCGCAGCAAGTAGGGTCACTACAAACTGTGCCACGCGTGTCGTCAGTATATTCATGTACATATTTATTTAGAAGTATAAAAATCATTCAATTTTTAATTTGTTGTATACCAACCTATGTAATAGGTACAGGCGATTATTCCATTTTTGTATTGACCCGTGTAATAAGCTATTAACATATAAAATTTCATCAAAATTTGAAGATATAAGTATAGACAGACAGAATGATATCAAAAAACTCTAACTAAACTAAACTAGATAAACTAGATTCGGCTTCTGTATCGTTATTAATGACTATTCAATAGGATTTTTAAAAATATTCGACTTTCAGAATTTTATTTCATGTAAAGACAACCAAAGACCGTACAGTTCAATAACCTTTTTCTCTTCTCTTGTTAACCGTTATTCTTTTATTTTTGGTTGCGCCATTTTTGCTTTAGTATTATCAATAAAAAACGTTCATACACGAATTTTGTCATCTGGAAAAATACTAGTACCTACGTAATAATTCAGTAATAATTAATTCTAGCATTGGCAAGTGTCTATATATTAGTATTTAAATTAATTATTTGAGTATATTTGCCCTTGTACAAGACAAGTCAGTGTTGTTAACTAACGTACTTGAAATCTTCTTCAAAAGCACCTAAATGTAAAAATAGCTTAGTAAATAGCACTTGTAGTTCAAGTAAATGCGTTCCAACATACAAAATACAAGCCCTACATCCTCATAATATTAGTACAAATATAAAAATATTTATATAAAATGTGGTAAAATATTAATAAATCCAATTATAATAAACCCAACAATATAGTAACTCAACAGTATAATAATATATCAAACTTAACAATCAATAGCCAAAATTATTACCAAAAACACTGTTTGTAGGGTAAAAGCGCACGGGCGGGTTTAACAAAAATAGGGAAAATGACCTATGGGGTCACTACATTTAGGGTCCCCGATGAAGGGGTTAAAACGCCCTAATAACTAGCCACGAGCTTACCTAATGTATCGGCGGACTGTAGGGTGGATGACCAAATGAGATCGTATGCACATAATTATTTTAATATAATTTTTGAAATGAATTTTTTGTCTAAAATACAAAAGGAACATCATTTTTTATAAATGAATACCATTAAAACTTAAAATTTATTTAGTAGATGGTTTTAAATTATACCCACCCTCAGAAATACCTATCTATTTACTATTTTTTTTATATAAATTGTGGTGTAATGTGGGCACTCGCCCAGGTCCTTACGAGTTGAGCACTTTGGTTCTCGCTTAATAAATTAAAACAATAAAGTCAGCAAGAGCAAGCTACATTTCATTTAAAAATCGATTTCAACAAAAAGCTTATCATAGACCTTATAATTTCCATGCAACTGTAACTTCTTCTAATGTATTTTTAACTTTTAGAATACTAAAATCGTTTCATATAAATGCAAACTGAAATAACAACCCTAGCAAAGTGCATTAGGAGCGTCCTACACTACACCAATACTGAAAATCTTTATTGAAGCCCATTCCGTATAGTGTAATCGAAGCATTACACGAAATAGGTGTGCATGGTGATACTACTATAACTTGACCTCCCTCTCCCCTTACGCCGAGTACAATCAGATTAGAAAAGACGCAACAAATAATCCAAGAGAGCTCTAATTTGAATGGCCAAGATCGCTACAATCCAAATCAAAATTCAAAACCGCGCTCTCTCTTAATCCGTGTTGAGGATCACAATAAAAGGTAATACATTTTAACTCTTGGATTGAGCTTGAGTGTTTTAAACTTTATTCAAACGTAACTAAGATTAGAATGGCTTGGAGGCAACAAAAATAAGATTATCCAAGCGAAAGTAGAAGGTGAAAGGGAGACATTTAGTCATAAGGCAAGACGTATACTATCAATCGTCGTTTAATTTATTTTATAATAATTAAGATTATGAAAATAAAATACAATAATAAAAAAATATTTAACAAAAAAAAAAAACAATAAAAACTATAATGGATACTAGGTATTCTTAATTTGTAGAAATCTCAATACAGAAAAGCGAGTCACTCTCACTCCGCTCAGGTTTGTCAGAAATGAGATATTTTCCCTAAGTAAAAAGTATCCTAAAAATATTTATATTATTTATTATATATATAAAAATACTTCAGAACTCACCCTGTAAAACAGAGGGTTAGTACAAGTTCTAGTACGAGTAATATAAAATGCACAGAAATACTTAATTATACTTCGTGCGAAACCGAAGCGAGTTCGAATCCCGAGTTTCGCATCTCTCATTTTGTCATGTGCAAATAATTAACAACATGATTACTAGGTATTTGTCTTACGGTGAAGGAAAACATCTTGTGGAAACCTGCATGCCTGAGATTGGGGATGAATACGTACAAGCAGGGCAGTGTAAGAAATTGTTTTAGTTTTTGATTTCCAACGTTTCGAATACCTTACCAACAAACATGCTCAAGGCATGATATATTTTTTAATACATCTGTGTACTAAGATTAAACAAGTCCATCCACCTTTTTCTCCTCCAGGGAATAACAAATAAACAAAGTTTCTTTATGAAAATAATGTTAGTAAGTAAAACTCTTGTTCTGTGTACGTCACCCCTTATGCCAGGTGGCGAGTAACCAGTGTAGCGCGTCTCATTTGCGATCGCAATTAACTCGCAGCGATCGTGATTAGAACACGTAATGTGACCAAATGTTGACCGATTTTGTGTTTGCACTTAACTAAATGACTTGTTAACAACGAAAACAAACTACTACGATTGTCTTGTAGAGACTTTCATCTTGATATATTGATGGTTTTTTTTTTAATTTGATATAATATGTTCCTACCTACTAGGCACTTAATTAAATGTATACATACATGCAGACAATATCTATTAATATATATTTATGAATAACATCGTGGGGCTTCTAGTTTACTGTCCTTGTTGTCGCATATTTCTTGCAAGGTGGACCTATATACCTATATTTAGTAAAGTTAAAAGCCTGGAACTTATATGTTTGAGGTAAATTTAAATATCTGAAAATTCTTTCACAAGTAAAAAATAGGTTATTCCTACTGAAAATGTATAAACATAATTTTCTAAAAATAAATATGAGTTTCAGTAAGAAATATAACTCATTTGAAATAAACTATATAAATTTAAATCACCTAACTGTAGCTAGTGTAAGCCACCAGAGATTAATATAAACATTTAAATTGCACGTAATACAACTCTACACCGTTTCTGTAAACTATGTTATGGTATGGGGGATAAATACATGTCTTAGTATTATACGATGCCTTAGGGACTATCTATGTAAGAATATTTTTATGCAGATGGAAAATGAATATTAATAACGGTCAATAGGTATAAGTACATTAATTTTTAATATTCTGTAGAACATATATGATATACCTAATGTCCTTTTTAACTATATATGACTAATAGGTACCCTTTTAAAGTATTTGAAGGCAGTAAAATATTTGATAAACGATAAGTTAAGCAATACTATTTTACATTTTAATAACACTAACGAATTAGAATTTTCATTTTATAACTGAACTTACTACAGAAAGCAAATTAAGCTTGAAACCTTTCAACTTTTCGAATGTAGTACTAAAGAGTAAATATACTTTTATACTTTTGGCTTTGGCTCAGTTGTAATGGCCCTACTTGCTGCGCCAACGGTCGCGGGTTCGAATCCCGCTGGGGACGTTCATTCGTTGAGCACGAATTTATCTACTCCAGTCATGGGTGTTTATATTTATCATATTTATGTATTTAAAGTTAAATATATTTAGTGTATCCGTAACACAAGCCTCGTAGCTTACCACGGAACTAGATGACTCTGTGTTTAATAATATCCCAACATAATATTTGAATAATAAAAACAGATATAGGTACCTACTATAAATATAGCTACACTCACATATCCAGCTAGATCTAAGCATCTATTTAATTGCACATCTTCACGTACAAGGTACACGGAGTGCGAGGTAAATAACAAAGAAATATGTAACACAAAAGCCTTTCAGGGGGAGCGTGGACAATTTTACACGAGTATTTACAACCCCGCTGTCCAACGGTCTCGAGGAATTGTGGGGATAGGCATGAGGGCGTACCACTGATTGTTGTCGATAGAATTTTTATATTTTAATTTTAAGTGAATAAATAGTAATATAGAAAAGTAGTTTTAATTTAGTGATTAAAAACATTTCATTTTATTCAATACGTCTTTAGATACGCATATTTAGATTCTTTTATTTTATGAATCTTATCTTATTATACCTACTAGAACATTTGGCCCTGCTACACCATGTATAATCGGATATTGAAAAAAATGTTGTAATTCGCGGCCATGTCACAAAAGAAATTTATCGAAATCGATCAAGCTTTTTAGGACCTGAGAATTACTAACACACGTAAAAAATAGCAAAAAAAAAAATTAAAGTAGAAGAAAAATCATAAATTTAAGTATGCAGTTTTTTTCCTCCATTTTACATAGTTTTAAGTGAACACTTAAATATAACTTTAAATTCAAAATAGATTTCTATTTTAAGTTATCTCTGTAAAAACTTGTGTGATTATTAATTAAAAATATTTCAAACACATAAAATAGAATATCGATATATTTTTTCCAATCTCTACACAACCATCATCAACACCGCATTCGGAAAATCTACACTTAACCAGAAGAGCCAGCCCTCCCATTTATCCTTACTGTCCTATGGGGTGGGAATGGGGGAAGGGGAGGGGGTTAATTCGGGGTGCAAAGGGCAATGGGCGCTCGCGCAACTTAGCGCTTGTAGCGATTTGCTCTTTGACTAAGTTTTATGTTTTACTTTGGTTCCAAGTTTTTGGAATAAACAGATATTAACGCATGAGTGCCTCATACGAGTTTTACTTACAAACAAATGTGAGGTGAATTTTATATCCGGCAAATGTTAGTTACAGTTATGGTAGACGTTATATAAATGATTATCATATTCTTTATACCACTTTAAAATAACACAAAAGTAGAAAATATTTAATGAAGAGTGGAAAACATCGGTGTAAAGTTTTAAATACTTTTAATTACTTCTATTACCATTTTATTTTATTATTAGATTGATAAGAGAAAACTATAACAGGTTGCGATGTTCAAAAAATGCTTTATAAAATTTATTAAGACGACATATCTACCTACAAACTTCTTCAAAGTAGTAAAAAGCTAAAGAAACAAATATGAGTAATTAAAATTAATAGCATAGTATTTTAAATTATAAGCATTAATATACATATTAAATATTTACGTAACTCTTATGAAATGCGATCATTTGCCCAAAAATTACAATCGCCATTTAAAACTCCATACGTAAATCAGGGCGGGCGGGGTGTTCTCCCCGGGGTTCCGAGCCATCAGTCTGGCCACGGCAATTCGGATGATGAATTAATCCGGCAAATGTGACGCTATCACTTAGCCCTAATGTAAGGATATAATATTACCCCGAAATTTTCGGGGTACATTGGAGTTTTGGGATGGTTTTTGTTAGTTATATCTGATTTTAAATTACTTTACAGTATCTATTTATATTAATACTTTTTAATTGACTTATAAATATATGAACCGCTCTACATTATCCAACATAATATAAAAATTGACTTGATATTATAATATTCACTATATCTAATGATAATTTCATTATTATTACATACACAAATAATATTTTTTATATCTTATAATTAAAAAGTAATGAAAAATATCATTAATAAAAATTACTTAACCGCAAAACCTACAACCAAAAACAATAGGACAAACTTCGTTCATCGTGCGCATCCACTGTGACAGTCGAACATAATCAAAACTTGTCTCTCAATCTCTATATTTATTTATCAAATCTATTTACCCAATTCTATTCTTTAGGGTGATACAATAAGGGTGTTTATTACGTGAAGGAATAAGGGTGTAATGGGTGCTAGGTCGGGATACATATCTACTTTTCTTCAAAGACTATTATTTGAATGTCTTTCAACCCGTGAGAAGGGTCCGCCCCAACGCGTGTGCGTCTCTGATAATGTAATTAAAACAACACCTTTATTCGGAACAGTCACATTTTGTAACGAGTTTCAGTTTGATGTAGGTTGGTAGGTTCTTTCAACATTTAACCGTAAGATGTGTTTTCAGGTACGAGTGATATAAATTTAACACAAACTAATTACAATTTAATACTCTAATTACGATAGTATTGTAATGTAACATTATTTTAATTATATTTTAGATTTAGCTTCGGAAGGATTTGATTTTTTACATAAAAATGTACTATATTTTAAATGTACATGTGTATGTATATAATTTACTTAATATTATGCCGAAATTCGAATAATATTTCTGAATGTTTTAATTGTTCCATAAGCTTTCTTGCATCTTTTACATTTATAACTTTAGTGAAATTGCCTGCTTTTTATTACTAACTCTGTAACTCACTTAGGTTGACTAGAAGAGATCTCTTCTAGAGATAAGTCTACCTTAGCTAACTAATTATATTTATGTTAATTTCTGTACATTACTTAAATGCAATAAAGAAATAGCTATATTAAATAAAATACAATATAAATAAACTTTGATAATTTAAAATAACACTAATCGTTAATAATTTTTAACTTTTCAATTCACTTTTCCATCACAAGCAGAATGAATAATACTAAACTAAAACTACACTAGAGTACGTCAAGGGGTAGCGAGTGAAGCACTGACCAATCGCACGCTTTTAACCCTTTTAGGATTAGAGCTTTGTTTCAGATCGCAGTATCGTTTGAATTCGGGACGCCGCCATTTTGTTCATTTAAAATGGACGTACGAACAATAGGTCACCATTGTTCCGGGAGAGCGCTAGACGGACTGCGTCTGCAAAGTGAACGAATGTTGCCTATTGTTTTACCGTTTTCTAATTTTGAATTTTTAATAATGTTCCGTTTTGTATATATGCTTGCTTCTCTCTCATACTTATATTTCAAGTTTTAAGTGTAAGCGAGGTAGGTGATTTTACGTTTCTAACTCTTAGTACTTGGTAGTATAGTATTCTGTTAAGACTGAGATTTCTGTTTCTCTTTAAATTGTTTCGTTAAGGGAATCCTTGATATTTTTTGTCTAACTAGAAGCTTTATATTATGGGTACTTTTTAAATATTTAAAATACATAGAAAATACATAATATTTCATGAATTGAATTTAGCCTTTTTTATGATCCTCACATGATTCAAATCCGCATCACTCGGTTATCCAAGCGAGCGCGTTACCATAATTATACCTACCTCAATAAAATCCTATTTTTACTTATCAATTGTAAAGAACTTTTTGTTACTCTTACACGAGATAACTAGTAAACATTAAGTTAAAACTTTATAGTAGTATAGTTCATACAACAGAGTAACACATAAGCTTAATTGACAAATAATAATACATATATGAAGCGGAAAGGAAAGCTCTAGTAGGTAATATTATAATTAATTTATGGACTGTTTTACGTACTAGCCAACCGCCACAGTGTTAGGACATTAATGGTCACATTCATGAAAATTCATCGTTTGTTTTAAAATATTTAAAACATATTTTGGGAATTATTTTCGTTTACTTTAAAATATACCTAAATGAAATCCATATTATAAGAAGTTTGAGTACATACATATCTATTATATCACATATTCCACCTATATATAAAAAATACTTCTTCATATCATACGACATTTATATTCATTTATATTACAAAAATAAGGTATAAAATTAAAAATATTTAAATTAAAAACGAAATCCGTTATCATTAAATATTAATTGTAACATTAAATTTTATTTCCTGTCTTTAAAACACACCCTTAACTGTCATGGCTCGTGTATGATAATACGTACTAAAAGTAATGTTATTTGATTTGAACTATAATATAATAATAACCAGAATTTCGTGTTTCTATTGTCAGTAAAGGAATTAGTCCCTTTATACTTTGGGGTCAAAACTAGATCATTTTTTCAATAGACCGGTGTACGGCGGGTTAACAAAAAAGCGTGATTTGGTACAATATTGTCCACTTTTTGGTAATATAGTTTTGTCAACAGGAGGCGCGTTGCCACAATGAAGGGTTGCTTGACAAATTATCACAGAAATAATGGGTGTTGATAGTTGGATTTTAGACACCATCGATCACTTGTGGGTTATGTAATAAAGGTATATTTATATGAATGGACTTTTAAATAGTCAGTAAGTTATAGAACGAAAGTGTTAACTAAACTGTTAAACAAACGAATGAAACGTTAATAAATAACGAATGACATAGAGACGAAAAGCTTAACGAGTACATATTATTTCGTCACCTAAGCTTTTTTTAACAAACATTTACAGCTTTTTTTACTGTATTTTAAAACAGTTTAATTTCTAAGCTTAACATCTTAGTTTAGGCTCTATTGAAATAAAATATGTATTTAATACCAATAGAATAGTCATTAATTCTGTAGGAAATAGGAATTTAAAACTATATATTATAAATTGGTTGTTTCGACAATTATGCACTAAAACTATTTCTCTAAAACTGAAAGAAATATATCTTTGAATAGATAAGATTACAATTAATAGTTTTCCAATCCAAGTAACTATCTAACATATAAAAGCATAAAGTAATCGAAGAACCCTATGCTGATTTGCCTGGACGCTTCGCTAGTTCCACCTGCGCCCCTTTTGTCCTCCGTTTGAGATATTCATCTCATTGAGTGTCCGTATCGACTCACTTTGTTGTAATGGGAACAGATTTGAACAATTTAATTTAAAGTTAACTGTAATAAATATATGTTTTCATTTATTGGCTGTAGTTTGAAAAGCAAACTTAATGTAAAAGTTTAATCATTGAATAGGTATTTAGTTTATAGTTTGTAATTGCCCAAGAGATATGATTATTGATTAACAAGCCACGCGCAAAATCATAGTTAAAATAGTAGTACGTTAGTACACAATTTCATTATTTAAGCAGATCTTCCAAAAAATGCTTAATTTCTAACTATATCTATTTGAAAATTGTTGAACAAACACCCGAAATTAGAATTGAGAAAGTACTTATTTCAAGAAGTCAGTGTTTATTCAGTAGCAAACCCGGCTACTGTCCCCGTACTGTACCGTACTGTACTGTACCCGTTATGCTGGGCGTAAATAAAAATAAATTTAACGATTTTTATAATTTTCTAATAAAATAAAAGTAGCCAGAGTTACTCCTTATAACATTAGCTATCTGCAAGTGAAAGTTCCGTTAAAATCTGTCCAACCGTTTCCGAGATTAGCCAACAAAGAGACAGACAAAAAATTTGTTTTTAGCACAGGCAAAGCCGCGAGATCCGCTAGTTATGCATATAAACCTTCCTCTTGAATCACTCTATCTATTAAAAAAACCGCATCAAAATCCGTTGCGTTGTTTTAAAGATTTAAGCATACATAGGGATACAGGGACAGAGAAAGCGACTTCGTTTTATACTATGTAGTGATAAGTATCGTATACTGTTAATTTGAAATTAGAAGACAGACACTTCAATTTCAAGTATATCTTCAACAACAGTAACTCTAACATGATATTATTTTTGGTAATGGAAGGAACAAATCTGGATCGTAGACAAGAATTAGTATTAGCATAGGAACGACCGTCGCCAGACTATCGGCTGACGTACGGATTTACGGAGCACTATTTGTTTAAGCTACCTCTGTCCACATCTAGTGGGATAGAATTACAGTATAAACATCAACAGTATTTCTTTCAGAAATAGTTTAGAATTTATTAGACCAAGTTATTGTTTCTATGTATTTTATTTATACAGTAATTATATAAACTATTATTATTAACTATTTTACGCGGACACGACTTGTACAGTAATAATTAAGTGTATATTTGCTTTGTATATGTCGCAGTGAAATGAGGATATTAGGAATTTCACGAAATCCCTAGGGATACCATGAAATCACGGAAGATGACGAATTTAATTATTAATTACGTCTTCTTACTAAAAATGTTTAGTGATATGACGTTTCACTAGACAAAATCTAGTAAAATGTTAAAAAAGCGGACGTTAGAAAGATAATTTAGTTACCCTACAATGAGTGAGGTAGAAGTTGTACCTGGTACCAGTAGAGAAACATGTTCAGAGCAGAAAAAAAGAGTTCGTTTCTAAGGAGGACTTTGATCGGGAGATTCAAAAAATTTCGAAAAGAAAAAAAAGAGTGACAAGCCATTGTGGAGTGCAGAAAGGATTAAAAATGTAATTAAGCTAGTTTAAGAGTATATGTCGGCGCCGATTTTAAATAAATCACGTAATTGGCAGCAATATTATTATGGTATAAAATATGATATAATGAGTAGCTAGTTTAAGAGTATATGTCGGCGCCGTTTTTTTCAAATTTTTTTACAAAGTTTTATGAATGTATTTACAGCTTGGATTGGTATAAAATATTTTGATTTAAGAGTGAATAGCATTTTGTCTCGTCCGCCATGACTGGTTGATTTATGACACTCTGTGAGAACACGATAGTAATCTTCAGATGAAATAATTTCAACACTTGAATCTGATTCCGATTGTCTTTTCAAAATTAAAACTTTTGACTGGCCAATACTCATTATATCATATTTTACACCATAATAATATTGCTGCTAATTACGTGATTTATTCAAAATCGGCGCCGACTTATATTCTTCAATAAGCTTAATTACATTTTTAATCCTTTCTACACTCCACAATGGCTTGTCACTCTTTTTTTTCTTTCCGAAATTTTTTGAATCTCCCGATCAAAGTCCTCCTTAGAAACGAACTCTTTTTTTCTGCTCTGAACATGTTTCTCTACTGGTACCAGGTACAACTTCTACCTCACTCATTGTAGGGTAACTAAATTCTCTTTCTAACGTCCGCTTTTTTAACATTTTACTAGATTTTGTCTAGTGAAACGTCATATCACTAAACATTTTTAGTAAGAAGACGTAATTAATAATTAAATTCGTCACCTTCCGTGATTTCGTGGTATCCCTAGGGATTTCGTGAAATCCGTAGTATCCTCATTTCCCTGCGACATATATATATAGTTAAGTTTACTTGTGATTTTTTATTGTAAATTAATATTATTTTTTATTATATACTTAATAAGTATTGACTATGTATTTTATGGTTTCTAAATAATAATTAATTTTCAAAAACCTCTAAACATGGATTTTTTTAGACAGACGACGTCAAGATGCAGTCACTCAATTCTGTTTGTTTTTGACCCTTAAACACTTAGTGTGTTTTTATTAATTGGCCATTCAAGGGTCCCAAACAATCGAAACTAAATTTCTAAAAGGCAATAATAAATAAATAATTTAAAAAGGAGAATTTAATACCTGTTTCTTTTGTAACCAAACCGATCAAATACATAAATTTAATGCTGAAACTACATTTATAGATCTAACACGACGATATCACTTGACAAAAATTTCAATAAAAACACTAGTTCGATGAATTGAAGTATTTCGAAATTATTCGCCGCGTGACAGAGCACACTGTTGACAGCAACACTGAACAAACGTCAATACCACGAGGACTTTCGACGGCTGCAGTGTAAATTACCAATTAGAATTCTTTTCATTCGGTGCCAACGAAAATAGTTTCACGAGTGAATCGCCTCTCGATTTGTTTAAAGGTTCCGTACGCGATTGATTTGTAGATTTAGTTTTTTTCATATAAAAAGCTATCACTAAAAGGTATGGTATTTGGCTCAGTTGGTAGTGACCCTACTTTTTGCGCTAGCGGTTGCGGGTTCGAGTCTCGCTGGGGGCATTAATTGTTAAGCGCTAATGTTTGTACTCCAGTCATGGGTGTTAATGTTTATAATATGTATGTATTTAAAATTTATGTGTGTAGTATATTAAGTATTAACTATCTGTTATCCGTAACATAAGCCTCGTAGCTTACCACGGTACTAGATGGTGCTGTTGTAATAATTTCCTAACATATTTATTAACAAATGGGGAATTTAATATATATCGACTGCAAAAATAATACAATACATAAAAATAGCACAAGCGTTACTTAGCACAATGAATATATTTTTAAAAACTATCCCAATGGAGCTTAAAAGTAAGTATCAGAAATTTCGAAGTTCGTTTAGTTTCGAAGTTTCGAGACAATTTTCATCGGATATAAAGCGATTAATATTTAGACATATCTAATAATATAGATAAAAATAAGATAGATAAAAATTTGTTCAATTGAATATGCCAAGGAGTCCATTTTATAAATACAATGAAACAATGAAAAAATTTTTCGTTTAAAGTTACTACGAGTATAACTAACGATCCTATAGGTGTTATCATACACATTAAATCATGCGCAATACTATATTGCTTGTAAAGTTTCAAAATGGATGATTTACATATGTTTTAAAGAAACAATCAACCAGCAAAGCAATCATTTTTAAACGGTAGGTATATTAGCCTCTATGTTAGGGTTTATTTGTTTATGTATGTATGTTGAGAATGGGTGAGTGCAGTGACGAATGAACTTAATTAGGATAGTTTTCTAACATTTTAATTTTTACATTTAATTTTTTTTGAAAAGAGCAACTGTTGAATTTCTCGCCGGTTCTTCTCAGCAGAACAGCTTTCCGAGCCGGTGGTAGCTTTCTCACAGAATTGTAGACTGGCATTTAATTTTAATAATGTAAAAATGACGATTCAAAAGAGCTTGTAAAAGTATATTTGAATAAAGAATATTTTGATTTGATTTGATTTGAACAATGGTGTGTAAATATTGAAACTAAGACACATTCGTTTTTAAAAAATAATAATTTTCTTAGTATTTTTATTTCCCATGGATTTTCCACACAAATATCGATATTGAGGAACCCAAAAGCATCACATCGTTTGTAGCACCTTAATTAGCGCAATGCGACCGAGTGGTTGAGAATTGCCACTTTTTTCCCCGATTGTACCAACTCTCGATTGTACTGTCACGTGGGGTGCAATGCCAATTACGTTGATGACACTCTTTTGATGTTCTTACATCCTAATTAGTTATTACCTTCCTGAAAGAATTCCTACAATGCCTTATGAACCTAAGTTTTTGCCTTTTTGTTGTTCTTTTCCAAAGGGATGTATTTCTTTACCTTTTTTAAAGATAAGCTTTATTATAGAGAGTAAAAAACCTCATACATACATATTAATATAGAGTTCTACAAAATATGATTTGTGATATAAGATGAAGATGATCATCACCGTTATAATACTTCTATTTACTTAGAAACTGAAAAAAAAATAGTGTTATTTTTATAATAATATCCGTTAAAACATGCTTAGGATCGAATATAAGTAAAGCGAGGATAGTCGCTAGTATTGTATATTTTACTAATACGAGTACATACATGGCTAGTATACGCAGTCTATATTATGTAAGTTAATAAAACGGAGCAAAAAATATCCTTCTAACATAAACTAATATTAACCCAAAAAATATGTTCCATAATTATGAAATTAACAAAAACAACAAAAGCTTTATACAGTAAATAAAAAAAACATATTGCAGAAGTAGAAGTACCATTTACGGTGCATTTATGTATTGAAACTACAATTTATTATAATGTTTCTGTCATTTTCCTGCAATGAAAGGTAGAAGTCGATCGCTTATGTAAAATTGCAGGTCACATAAAAAGCATATTTATGTAACAATAATAGACCATCGATTGTGCGGTTTGTACTGCTCACTCGGATAAAACATCTATGGTTTTAAGGGAACAGCACTCAGAAGGACGGGTGTAAGCAAAAGTAAAGAATTTTTTTCTAAAATTCAGAATGTTTTTATATTTAGTTCAGCTGTAATAATATATTTGATTTAACTTTAAGGAAAAATGATAAGATTTATCATTAATTTCACTGTACTTTATGTCGTATATCTGTAGTGTCTGGTACCGAAAATTGTCTTATAGAATTTTAAAATACTTTCATTGGAAAATAATTGTGTAAGTGTTGTATTTACCAGATACTACAATAGAATTTAATCTACACAAATACACATACAAAACTACTAATACCCTTTTATTTACTTCATTATAAATGCGCGCATAAAGAATTATCATTTTATATTTTTGTATGATCTTGGTTCCTTATTGAATGTTGAAACGGTAGAAGGCACCGAGCGGCTGTCATTAAAAGGCTTTTAATTCTTGATGCTTTCCCCATTCGCTGGCCCGATACGTGAATCTGAAAAAAATGTACCGATGAATATAAGCTTGCACGACACTCTTATGAACATTCAAATAAAAAGGTATTTTTAGAAAAAAATTGACTTGTAATAATCCAAATGGTATGTTATCAAAATAGATGTTTCTTGTAAAATAAATGCGTAGGTAAAAATGATGATGGTAAAATACGTTTAAAATACATTTTGCTTTCTATATTTTTGTTGTACCTACCACGCAACTATTATTGATATATTCAATTTACTAAGATTTTTAGTTATCATTTAGTTTTTATATATAAATTTACACCACTACTAATTAATTGGCATATACCAAAGGTTTACTGTGCACCGTGTACTAAATATTCCCTATTGATAGATTAATGTAGCCTATATCCATCACAGATATAGATTTTTTCAGAGAAAGAGTTATTAGAATTGGTTCAGAAAATCCAGATGGAAAATTATATATCTTCAAGTTGTGGACCAAAATTTTTAAATATCAAATTTAAAAAGTCAAAGTTTCATATATTTTTTTTAATATCATTATATTCAAAATTATATTTAAAAGTAAGAACATTATTAGTTAAAAAGGTTCGTATTATGAACTAAACCTAGTATGTCCATAATTGACACATAGAAATCTTTTATCAAAATAACCTCTTTTATTTCCAAGCATAGTCACCACAATGAATCTGTTCATCTACATTAGAGCGCCTAACTCCGCATTTTCTGTCTCCTTTGAATTTTCATATAATGCAGGCCTTGTTGGTATACTGCATGTATGCTCGAAGTTCATTATGGCATTTCCTTCACGTCATTTCCTTCAGACATCTTGTTTTGAATACGCATTTGATTTTGATGAGGAGCTTGTTAGCATAATTCTTTATACGACTTCTTACGGATTGTACGGCCCATATTGTTGTGTGAAACGACGTTGTATTGTTAGTTACTGTGAAACAGAAAATAGTTTTAATTATTATCTTTTAAATAGTTGTTGTGTTAAATGCATAAAAAAGGATATATTTAAATTAAAATAAATTATATTATTACAGTATCTTTTTCTATGTCTTGCATAAAATATTGGCTTTGTTGCATCATTTGCACTCTAAACTTTCATTAACATATTCAGTTAATAATAATTATTTAAGTACTATACGTTTGGTTCAGTTTGTAGCGACCCTACTTGCTGTGCAAGTGATCGCGGGTTCAAATATCGAGTCCCGCTGGGGATATTTGTTAGTGTGATGAGTGCCAACGTTTGTACTCCTTTTATTAGTGTTTATATTTATGTATTTTTATTTATATATTATGTGTAGTTTATAAGCTATCTAATATCCATAACGCAAGCCTCATAGCCTACCATAGAACTGAGAAAAAAAAAAAGATGATGCTGTATAGTAATGTGCCAACATATTTATTTTATTCCAGCTCTGTTTTGTTTTTACCATATAAAAAAATCACTTTTACTTTTTTAAGGAAGAAAAGATTTTTGTTTAAAGCAACATTTCGACCTGAAGTCAAGCTCGAACTGAGTGCATCGTTTTGCAAAATCCGCAGAGGCTAATTCTCGGCCACACAGACGCGCTAATTGGAAAAACGGAAACTAAGAAGAAAGAAAAAAGCTTAGACGTCCGCAAATGTTTCAACACAAACTTTGTTGGAAATTAAAAAACATTTCAAAGCTTTGAAATATCTGTATCACTATGAAAATGTGATAATAGTTATCACTATGTAAAAATGATATTTATTTAACCGACATGTTTCTTTAATTTTGTCTCTCTGTACTCAGAATATGATTCTTATAAACTTCTGAGAACTTTTTTTTAATTAAATGACAAAACTTTTTTATAATATTATTAACTTTTTTATAAACATACATGCCTACATGTAATTTCGTGCTGCTTACAATTTTTCTGAGAACTAACAAAGGAAACAGAACACAAAACAAATACAAAATACCTACATATTATTATTTTAATATATTTATAGCATTCCTACAATATAAATTTCATCGTCAAGTTAAAATTTTCAAAAAGTTTATTACTAAGAACGAATATCACATATTTTTTTAAAGAAGTGTTTATTTTAAGCAAAGCTAAGTTTAATTCAATTTAACACGAGAAAAATTAATTGTACACTTTGTAAAATACATAGAGATAAGAACAAAGAAATTTAAATAAAAGCTTCTAAATAGGTTTTACTACAACGACGAATGAGTCATCTTTATAACCACAGATTTCTTTCAAAGATCTTCATATATGCAGTACAAAACAACATCCATTTTAAACTCGATACTACGGAACAAACAATATAACGGCAAAGAAATCATATCTGTTATATGAGAACCTCTCTCAAATATTTGTTTTATTTTAATTTAATTATTTATTTCAAAATGAATATATAACTAAATATTCTGTGAATATTTCAAGCGTTTACCTGTTGCCATTATCAATATCGAGCAAAAACGAGCAAAAAAATCACGTTTGTTGTATAGGAGCCTCCTTAAATATTTATTTTATTCTGTTTTTTAGTATTTGTTATTTTAGCGGCAACAGAAATACATCATATAGAAAATTTCAACTGTCTAACTATCACAGTTCATGAGATACAGCCTAGTGACCAACGGACAGACAGTCAGACAGATAAACAGCGGAGTCTTAGTATTAGGGTCCCGTTTAACCCTTTGGATACGGAACCCTAAAAATCTAGCTAGCAAGTAATTTGTTAATGCTTGGAAAACAGGGCAACGCTTCTCTTTGCTGTGTCACATCACTGGCTAATTTGCGGCCCGCACAGAGAGTTGCTAATTAAAAAGTGGCGTCACAAAGTACAGTAGAGTATGACGGCGCGTTTATTGATACGACTTTTCATTTGGACTGTGATATGTCTTTTCATTTTCGCGCTTTGATTATGACATGACGGATGAATTGTAAAGGAAATAGGTTAAAAACATAATAAGCGGCAACTCTTAGTACGGAATGGCTTAACTTTAAACAATGTATGGGTAAAATTGTTTTCGCTATTTATATTTTAGTGATTTGATTGAATTTGATTGAATTCTATATTAGGCAAGAAACAAATTTCAGTACATAACAGTACATTATTCAGTAACAAGAAAAATCATAGAACAATGGTGTACCAATAGAAGAAGCAACACTGATTAACACTATGTTCTTACTGCTTGTTTGACTTAAATTAGTATAGATAAAAATAATAAAAATGATAATTTGGTTTCTACGAGTTTTTCAACAATTACGGAACTTGTAAGTCGTACGAGTAATAAAACTGATTGGACTATAATTGGATTGGATTGGAAAAATAAAATTGAAGTACCTATCTGTTTTCAATTTCAAATTAACAGCTTTTCACTAAATGCATATTAAAGTATTATACGATACATCAGAAAATTTTTTTTGTCTGTCTACCTATATGTTTGTTCCAGCTAATCTCTAAAACGACTGGACCGATTTTGACAGGATTTAACTCGAAGATTGCTAATGTTATTAGGAGTATATTAGGCTACTTTTATTTTATGAGAATTTATTAAATATACTTTAACTTACGCTGGGTGAAGCGGGCCGGGTTTGCTAGTAAGTATATAATAATTATTACGTCTTCCAGGAAATCCCTTGTATTGGTAATAACTATTTATTACGATATGAAATTATAATGTGATATTAAACCAGTTACACACCTACCTAATGAATCGGTAGGGATAAGGATATCGCTATCAAAAGCTTTCCGCTTCGTTGCTTCATTAAGACCACCCATGATTATCACAAAATGTTGGAAGTCAAAACGCACCCTTATATTATGTTCGCTATATTATATATTATACATAATATGTACCTATTATGTAAACTGATACACTAAAATGACGAGATCATTAAATATATTTTTGAGAAGATCTTAACATCGTATTGAATTTAGAAAAATTAAAAATCCTTTTTTTTCTGAGTGCGTGAATGTTTGCCTTTTTGTCACTAGTAGGATTTAGTACTTATGAATTAAAGCAAAAAACAAAATCGCAGTCGAAAACTAGTTAGTAAGTAAGTATTATTATAAAATAAACTAAAATTTCATCACTACATAGTAAAAAACAAACTCTTTTCCCGCTGTCTGTCTGTCCCTATCTATGCTTAGATCTTTAAAACTACGCAACGGATTTTGATGTGATGATAAATCATAACTCCTCCAGATCTTTAAAAAACAATGTAATTATCCACCACATTATCCATAGACGAAACGTTAAATTAAAAAACGCATAATAATGAAATAATAGAACAAAGCAATTCTTAAAACGGATATGTGTCTTAAAATATTTAACAGTACAATTTCAGAAACCTCATCCCAATTCATCATATATCCGATCATTAAACGCATGAGGCGCTAAGAGACAGCATTGAAATCCTTTATGAAACTATGAAAACGTAATGACCATGCGTCACGTCGTTAAATACCAAAAACAATGGCGTTCGCGACAGAAATTAATATATCATTATGTCAGACCCATGTAGCCAACCCTAGCGCCCTCCTCTCTCAAACGTATAGGATCCTCTCCCTCTTGGGCGGCAAAGTTTTGCGGATCTCTGATTGGGATTAGCAAATTCACAGAAGTGCTATCGAGTTAAAATTCTAATGTGTTATAGTGCCTTTGGGTGGTGTTTGAGCTGGTAAGGATGGAAGTAACTTACATTATGCACTAATTAATGCTTCATTGAAAGTTGTATTATGATAAAATATAGGCTTATTAAGCTTTTTGTGAATTTATTGGTTAAGTTGTAACTGTCTCTATATTCGCTCGCCATTGAACTAGCTGTTTCCTGCTATTTTATTTGGATTTTTTTTAAAATTGAGTAATAAAATAGTTTACTTTTTATTTTAATAATTCAATTTTGTATCTTTAAACTTTATTTGTTGAAAAGTAGTATTTTTTTTTTAAATTAATAGTGTGAGAATGTATAAAAATTATAAGTTTTAATAAAAGTTATATTAATTTATTTAACTTACTAGCGACTTCGTCACTAGATTCAGCGCGGGCAAAGCTGCGGGTTTAGCTAGTAAACATATACAAAAACTTGACCAATTATATACTAAAACCTTTCTCGAGAACCACTAGATCCATTGCTGAAAACAGCGTAAAAATCGATGCTTTTGAGTTTACTGCAAATAGACAGACATACAGACAGACGTATAGTGTCATGATAAACTTATGTATGTAAATTGTATATGAATTATCATATAATTTATTTGGAATATATATAATGTAATAGATATGGCTAACATTTTTATACCAAAAACAATTTATGAGGTTTAACCCCCATCCCTTTACTCATATTTCTTCTAACAAAACTAACAGGCAATTTAGCAGCAAACTGATAATAATTATGAAGAATAATTAGCGCGTCTAATCCTTTCCCCTAAACATATGGCATGTCGCAAGTCATCTTATGGGGTAACTAGATTTTCTCCATCATTGATGACGTCGTATGAAACTATGTACATAATAATTGGTATGTTGTGTAAATAGCTGCAGTAAAATAAGTAATAAAGCGAAAGATTTTTTGTTGAAATTATTATGAAAAATAACTTAGAATCGAAACGTACGTACGTCAAAGAACATGCCTAGTAAACTAATTTTACTCACTCAGCTCATTTAGTTATTTCGTTACTAAAAGTCGTAGTGTAATTAAAATTAAATGAAAAAAATGGTAAAAACAATGCATAGCTCTACCTGATTTAAAAAAAAAGCTCTAGAGCTTTATATTTTTATATAGAGAAGTATGTAGAGCTGTTCACTTTATTATCAACCTGTCGAATTACATATATTATTTACTTGGGTATTCTATTATTATGGTTAACAACACGTGTTACATACATTAAATTTACTTAGTATTTATTTATTTAAATTTACATGACAGTCATCCAAACACAAACAGTGAAACAAAATCTATATAAGTAAGTTTATGATTTGCGGATTTTGAAGTGCATTGCGGATTCATACACAGTGGTAAATTATACATAGATACATAATACATATACATCTATTAAAAAGAGGTACTTATAATGTTTTAAGAATTTTAAGGCATCCTCGTCCGATACATTTAAGGAACAGCTGATGATGACATTTTCTCTTTCATAATATCTTTTTTATAATATTAGCAGATGAGACAGATATAGTCCAGACGTTTAATTCATGACTTGTCTCATGAATATGTTATAACTACGAGTAGTTTCTACGTTCTATTATATGAATAATATTTGTTATTACTAATTGATACTTTGTTATACATATAAAAAAAGAATATTATCAAAATATTCAATAAAATATCCGTAAACGTTCTTTCTGATAGACATAATGGAACGGTTACGTAATTTTGAAAAACCATTCAAATACAAACAAACAAAACAGAACTGTCTTTACATATTAATTGGCACACGCAAACACAATATCCGTGCTCAAATATTTCACCAGATCCGACATTTCTTATCCAACCCACTTAAAACATCCGAAGGGCAATGGGTCCTCCGAGTGTCATTCATCAACAACTTGCGCTAACTTTATATGTACCTAAACCTCTTATTATTTGCCACCCCCGACTATAAAATTGGTCCAAACTCATACAAACGTACAATAACATTCAGTCTTAAGTCTATAACATTAAGATTTAAATTATTCTATTGAGAGCAGTCCATACAGTCGTTTAAGGCATTAATTATCGCTTTCGTCCCCGTTTTAGGGTAACCCTTTAGGAAATTTTCGTCCCTCGCTGGTCACCCCTCGTCCAGGCGCGTGCCTTTAAGTCATTAGCGATTGTACTAAGGTATGTTGAAAGGTTGCGCTCTACTTTAATGGTGATATCTATAAGGACCGAAAGGAAAATTTACATATAACATTTTAATTTTAAGGCATTATGTAGAGTAAAAATCATATGTAAATGATTTTTTTAATTAAACTTATAAAATATTTGTTACAGGTACGAGTATATATATGAATATAATAAAGCTGTAAAGCGAAAGCAATTCATTAGAGTACACATACACACATAAATAAAATTAAAAACAAAAAATTAAATAGTCAATACAACATTATCGAACATAGGTAATTTATTATAATTTAATTTATTTCTCTAAAAATACTAAACATTGGTAGGATAATAAAAAGAATACCTAACATTTTTTTTTATTAGCTTTCTAATTTTTTTTATTTAAACCATCTATAAAACAAGCATAAATATATTCTAATCAGTCATGCGTTTTTGAGTTTTAACGGGACTAACGATTAGAAATTGAAAATATTTAAAAGTACTACATGTATATGTATATAGTTAGTTACTTATAGTTAGCAGCAAGTAAAATATGACCTTCATATTTATATTGCTATTACCAGATATTTCGATTTAACTTGTAAGTAATCTTGTTCAATTTATTGTCAGTTAACACCCACATATTAATTAAGAAAATAATTTTGTAATGGAAAAATTTTAAGTTATTTCATGTACTTAAATAAAGAGTCTATTAATAGTAGAGGTTATTCTGTTAGAGCAATGTGACCTAATAATATAATGCTATGGTATAATTTAAAATATATTATTGTGTTTTATAAATTAGTTCATACTTTATAACATACTTCGCGTACATACACTTGTAGCAGAAAAGCGGTGGCCTAGAGCCTTGGCAAAATTAGTTTTCCAATACAGTCCCCTAAACCGTATTAGCTTATCTTTCTACTTGGCACGTCGTAAATTGGTCAAAATCTCGCTGCTTTCCACTTGGCTATGTATACGTAAGCGATAGGGTGCACAAAAACTAAGGTCAATTCGGATATTTTTATAATCTTCCATAAATGTTAACTAGGGTTTTTATTATTACATAATGAAGTTTATAATTATTTTGAATATATTGACATACAAAAATCACATTTTTTTGTCATGTTTAATAGTAGTACAGATTTTGTGAAAGTGTTAAAAATGTTATTAAGTAATTTATTTATTTATTTATTTATTTATTAGGATTAAATTAAGTTAATTAAATTTGTAAATTGTGAATACTCATTAATATATCTCAAACACCCGTAGCACAGTAAAGTTAAATCAAAGCAATGGGATACAAAAATAATAATTACCTTTAGGTCTACATGTACCGTAATTAAATTATTATTAACAGTAAGTTATTTCATAATTTAACAAAGTGATCCTTTGCTTTTTTCAATTGTGATAAAAAGTATTTTTCTTTCAAGTAAAAAGATACTTGAAAATTTAAATTCAGTTATATATAGTATCCATAGTGCAAAAAATTGTGGCCACATTAAAATCCTAGACTCTTAAACTACTCAAATCATTCGTTCCAACCCATTGCCTAGAAAGATAATATCAGATACTCTCCCTAATAATTGTACAATATTATAGTAAGTAAAATACGTCAATTATAACAAGTGCTTAATGAATGTATGTAAACTCAAGATTTAATAAGTAACATTTTGTATCGTTATACTTACTTTTACATTTACCACTATACGAGCTCGCCCTAACGTGAGGTAGGACCAAATCTAGGGCTGGTAATATACTCGTATTATTTATTAATTTCGTATTACTACATAAAATTTAATTGTGGCAACTTTTTTGTTTTTTATGATGTTTTTGTTTTTTTTTTGTTTTTCATTCCTTGTGCACTTTCTCGTCATTCCTACTTTTGGGTCATACGAAAGCAAAAATTATAAATAAATACTAATATTTATTCGTAACATATTTATAACTTATATTAATATTGAACTACTCATACAAAAATATTTCTTAAAAATATATAATAAGAAATATTCATTATCTTTTGTATTTATATTCCTATTTTATTAATATAACAAGTCAATATAGACCACAAAAGGATAAAAAAATATTTTAAAATATCACTCTTCTGACAGCCCTGATTTAGAATAATGCTACAAGGGCTTACTCATCCTCAAGTAGATGAAAATAATATTGCGAATAATCTTTCATAATTATATGTTAACGAATCTATTTATGCATGAACCAATGCAAATTGAAATACTCGTAATTTACATTTAGTTGTGTTATAAAAATCTATGGTAGGTTATGTATCTATGTGTTATAGGAACATTCAATACATAATTTTTTTGTTTTGATTTAAAAAAATATTTTGTTAAAAAATTGTTTTGCTATAACAACACATTATAATTGCTTAATACCTTATGAATTTAATAACGAAAATAAAGTTTAGGGAGCTACTTTACACTACTTTCTGTTTTTGAGTGATGTCAATATAAATTAAACTGAAATATTATAAGCTGTTGACTCTCTAAAACAGCACGTATACATAATAAAAGGAAATTATCAAAAACTAATGTCGACGAAGTCAAAGATAAGAACCTTCCCTAAAGTAATCTTTACACGCACCCCAAGCGAAGTCTAAACTCCAAAGTTGGAATAACTGGAAGACCATGGGCTGTTTAGAAAGGACCCGCTGGCCTGAAATATTAATGTAGTTTCACAGAATCTTATATGAGTGAAATGTATAGATTCTTGATATTAAATAATTATTTTATAAGATTGACCGTAGCTCTTTGTGCTACCTAACTTTAAATGATTTAGAGTAGATTTTACACAAATATTAATTATGAAAAGGTTTTTATAATTTCAAATGTATATATTCCATTAAAGATTACGAAATAGTATTATATACTTCATTGTATTGATTTTGTTGAAAAAAAAAATAACATAAAAGTTCAAATATGATTTATAAATGGCTTCCAGGATATTAATATTTAATATAACCCCACATACTCGTATATATAACTATTTCTGACTTCCGAATAAAACTCATATAGCATTACTTTAGCAAATACCCATTCACTAAAACCAACAATCATGCATTGTACGCCGAAAACAATAGCGTAGATGTGGCGTAGACATTACTTGTCTCACATATGGCAGTGGACGAATAATCACCTACACAGGCAAAGAATAGAAATATACATTCACACACACGTGCAAAAGTTAGAGTTAAGGGTGGACTACACTCGTGTCCTTCCTTTTGATTGCAATTAATTCCGAGGGGTGGGAAGGGGTAGGTTTGGCCATGCGCTGGGCCGCACTTGGGTTGGGTCGGTGCAAGTTTTGTTTCCTAGAAGTTTCTTAGTATTATAATGAACAAGTTCGTTAGTACTGATATATTTGAGTCTTCATTTCTAATATGGTGTATTAAATTTGTGTTTTTATGTGATTTAGTAAAAAAATATTTTATTTGCTATATTTTAATAGTTCGTGAATCTATTGCAACAGAATTTTCATCAATTTCAGAAAGAAATATAGTGTAATTCCCTCTTAGTAGCAGTTTGTGTTGATCATACACAAATTTATACATATATTAGATTAAAACGAATGCTTAGCACATACCTATGGTGTAGATTAAAAATATATATAGATTTTTAACTAGTACCTATAATAAATATTAAATCTGAAAGTTATTATTTCTTGTGAATTTATACCAACCGTGACATTTTAATTTAATAACGATATTAATAAACAAAGCTTGTTAAATTTTATTGCATAACTTATTGACCAATATTACAATAAAACATTTCTATGGGGTGTTTAAGACAAGATTCTAATACTTTTTTACAAGATTCGTCCCTGTAACTCAAACGGTCTCATTCGCTACTCTTTGAAAAATATCCGGACATTTTTATCCCGTACTTATGACCTGTTAGAGGATCCTCCTTTTGTTATTAGTGGCTCGGAATTGTAGAGGTAAAGACTGACTCATTTTATCTCATTTTTTACTTATTTTGCAGACTTTATCATAGTGAATATTTTTTATTTACTTGGATTTAGAGTACGTTTTATCTTTCGAGTGGTTTAAGCTCACATTGAAAAAGTCATCTAAATTTATTAGAACCTAAATATTTTATTTTCGATATATTAGATACTTTTTATTAAGTATATTTTTATGACTGTAACTTGATCGGACATTAAATCCGTCTGTTTGAAGTGTGTAGAGTAATTTTTGTGTATAATGAATTGTCGACTAGGCCAAAATATTATATGTATTTACTAGCACCTTGGTCAGGCGATGAAGATATTTAAAGCTTTTCAAAGCATTTTCCATAATGCGAGTGTATAATTTGTGTAAGAAATTGTCAATAAAACGCGCAATTTTACACAATACATACCTATTATAGTTTTGCGATTGACAGTGGATTTTATATCTTTATAATTTTTTTTATTATATGTATATAAATCCCCTTATAGACTGAAGAAATCAAAATAAATATCTAGCAAATATATCAAAATAATTTAAATGAATACAAACAACAAAATTGATATTAAAACATCAAATCAAACATATTTACAAAAATAGATCATGACCTTTACTACTTCATAACACTTACAGAGTTTTGTATTACATAATAAAATAAAAGCTTTTTCAAAAGTCATAGGTCAGGAGTCAAACAAGTTATCTCCCTGAATAATAAATACATTATAATCACAGCATCCCTTTGACCAATTGACATGACCTGACCTCACCTGAGATGACCCAGCATCACAATTGGACCAGTTTTCAATACATTCCTACCCCTCATTGCTTAGAATTTAAAATGTTGTTATTGATTGATGATTTCTAACACTTTTTGATGATACCTATATATAATAAAAATTAAGATAATATATTAAAAAAAGTATAAGTTTCATTATTCACTTTTTAGTTTGTGTTTTTTTTTCAAAATTTATATTTATCGGTACCTTTATAAATAGTAAATAAGCCTGTAATAAGGTAGTAGTCATAATTCATATCATATTTGACTGGATAAGAGAACAATTTTAATTACCAATTTAATTAAACGAAATCGTCCGCTTCATGTATATTTTATATATTATATCATTTAGGTATATAAATTATATTTATAAGTATTTCTTATACTTACATGTCATAAAAAAGTAGAACTTGTAAAGTTGTTGTTTAAAATTTAAAATTTTCAGTTAAATTTTAAAGTATCACGTAAATACTCAAATCACAGGTGTATAAAATGAATGGTTCAATATCTAAGATAGTTGGGAGTCCGCTTCATGTATAGATTATATATTATATCATTTAGGTATATAAATTATATTTATAAGTATTTCTTATACTTACATGTCATAAAAAAGTAGAACTTGTAAAGTTGTTGTTTAAAATTTAAAATTTTCAGTTAAATTTTAAAGTATCACGTAAATACTCAAATCACAGGTGTATAAAATGAATGGTTCAATATCTAAGATAGTTGGGTACGAGTACGTCGCGAGACACGCGTACTACAAACTTGGGTTCATTTGTTATTATTATTGCTTTTAGTTTGGAATGTACGCCTTTTATCTCGAACGTGACTGATATATAAGTCTGATTTAGGTTCAGTTAGTATATAATAAGTATTTTTTTTCATTATTTTTATGGCACCTACTTTCCTGCTAGTAGTTTCCGCTTTAGTGTGAAGGAACACATATACACACGTACAAATTTAATATACCTATGCACAATACACTCAAGTCCTCTTACTTATCTCGCATTACTTTAAAAAAATGGAACAAAAAGATATATCTCTCAGCTTGTATAAAATACGCATTACCTATGTTCTTTGATGATATGGGTGCCTTTCATTTCCCACAAATCATTATTTCATTCATCATCATCCGAAAATAAGAAAACTTGATGTTCATGACCAGCTTCCAATACATATTGCCTAAATGCTGGTGGAAAGCGGAGATCGGGCTAAGAACTTGTTTGATTTTGGAAATTGAAATATTTTTTTTATTATTCTTTAATTTAATTATACTTCCTAAGTTAGTATGGATTTTATTTTAACATTTAATTTGTTACTTAAGGTTACGAACTCAAGAATAATATTTTTATGAATATCCACTGAAATTGCTGTAAAATATAGTACATGAACCAGTAAAATAAAACAGTTATACCATCTTAAACTGCTAGTTAAATATTATAAAACTCAAACGTACACTGTCCACTGCATTCAGACGACTCTATATAACCGAATACATAGCCCTTTCCAAACCACAATAGCGAGGACAGAGCATGAATATGCGCTCTAACCCTTCAGGTCCATGCGGCAATTATTCAAACAGAATAGTTTAACAGAAAGGATTGTGAGCACTACCCCTAATAACTACAAAATAGCTTAAAAATAAATGAAATCCTCAGTAAAACGAACTTTAAAATAGATTGATAAAGTCCATTTTCAAATACCACGTTTGAATAACATGTACAAGATATTTTACAACGTCGGGGTAGGAAATTTCGGGTATATTTAGAATATTTATACATTCGTACGGACAGTCGGATGAGGCTGGTATATAGGTGATTTACTGCGGCTTGCAGTGGCGAAGATTTGCGGAATTAGTACCTACCCGCCATTTTGTTTATGGTTACGACCACAGAATAAAGATAGATGGTAAGAATAATTTGAAGATTTTTATCCTTATTTACTTTTATTGGGCAGTTAGAAATATTAATAATACTTAATAACCTGTTATTAGAGATGTTTAATGTCTAAGTAATACAATATCTCCACTTTATTTAGGTGAGGTGTATACAAAAAGTAGTGTCTGGGGCAAATATTATAAGCATAATTAAAACACAATTAAGCAAACTGTATCAATAAAATGTTAGTAATTTCAACTGTTGAACGATGATAATGTTTTCATTTTTTAACTTGTAAATCATATAAAAAGTCCTCCCCTCCAAATTTCTTTTACTTCATACGAGTACAAACCAACTAAAAGTTTTTATCCCTTATATATGTATTTAGATCCTTTTTTGAAGTTATTTTTTAATATTGAAATATTAAATAAAATATTAAATAAATATAAACTCAGCAAATCTAAAGTTATTCCTTAAACGAGGCAAGTACAGTGAGCATTGCAGACTCGTGGTTATATCAATGTATGACAAACTAGCTGACCCGTGCCCACTTCATTGGGCATAATCTATACTAATATTAATAAAACTACTTTTTGTAACTTAAATATAAAAGTTAGACATATGCTGTCGTTGACTTTTTTGTAGGCATTTTTTAGCTCCACATCTTTTCTCTAGAACTCAAAAATATATCTTTCATAGTTAAGGCAGCGTTCGTAAGAAACGCTTTCATTCGACCGTTTTTTCTCCGATTCACTTTGCAAAACGGACTACCACGTAAAAGCCTTTTTATTTTTCGGTTTTTTATATAACCTATGACACTCAGCAATAATGTGGCTTTCTATTGGTGAAAGAATTTTTAAAATCGGTTCAGTAGATCCCGAGATTACCCCTTACAATTTAACAAATAAACAAACTTTACTTCTTTATAATATTAGTATAGATAAGAAAAATAACCTATCAGAAAATATAATAACAAAAATAGAGCAAACAAAATGTAATAACATTTTGATATATTAAGATCATTATAATGTTATAATTATTACTATGTTTCTTAAATACTTAAAAACGGAATAATTGTATTGTGTTTAAAGAATCATTTATAAAGTTAGTATATAATAAGTATTTTTTTTATTATTTGTACTTTATGCCGCCTACTTTGCTGCATTTATAAAAGTACGTATATAATTAATATATAATATAAAAAGAAAAAGCAAGCAAAGCACGGGTGGATCACAAGATCTGCTAACAAAATTTATTCATTATTTAAGTTACGTTAGAGACTCTAGTATGAGACTCTACAAACAATTTGTACCACTATATAATAAAACTAAACACATATTCACAGTTAAATAACAACGAAAATAACAATAAAGGCGTGCGTACAATATGTCCAAGAATTCCCCACAAAAACAATTACACCAAGTTCCCGTCTGTCGCTAGGAAATTATGAGTCGGGGAATGACCATGCGGAATGTGAACCGCCAAAATTCTCGCAGACGGGGAACCCCCCTAGTGTGGCATGTCCCCCACCCAAGGTATGTGAACAAATTACAGCTAGAATCTGAATACTGAAAAGAATATTACGCTTTTTTACTCTACTTTCAAATTTTTGTTACTATTGACATTTTTTATCTTTTTATACTTATTATTATATGTTGTCCTGCAGGTGTTTTCGTGTGTATACTGAAAATATTTTAAATTAAACTAACTTTTGTTCATTTAAAAAAAATACATAATTTCTAGAAATTTCAGATTACTGCAAAGTTAATTGAATTCGTTGCATATACTATGTATATAGTATATATATATGAATAAAGATACGAGTATAAATACCTATATTAGGTTATTTGTAAGTATTTATATAAGAAAATTTTAGTAACATCTTCTACATAACAAAATAATTTAAAAATCCTCAAAGTCATACAAAATTTTCTCTATAACATCTATATTCCATAATATACGCACATAAAGGGGCGAACATATTAATCATGTACACGGCCGGAATCTGCGCTCGTTAATCATTGGGCGGAACTCCCGCAATCAGAACATTACACAGGACGCTTTTTGTTAATTAATCTATACCCAGATTATATACTGGATTGAAGTGCTTAGGATTTTGAGATGTACTCTAAAAAATATTAATTTGAATTATTAAAATGGCGTACCTAATGACTTTATGTAAAATTTACTTAAACGCAATGTCAGCTTTACTGTACCAATGTATAGTTATAAGTATAGTATATAAGTTGGGCTTAAATTAAAGTTTGAAAACAATTATTTTTAGATCTGTAATAGTCAAATCTTATTTAACTCCTTCTCCTTTTTAGCCGGAAGACAATATTATGGTTTTCAAAACGACGAGTATGTTGCTTTATAACCAAAGGTAACTTTATACAAAGATGTCCGTAACTGATAGTTTACATAGTTTTTTCGGACAAACTCAAAATTAGTTAGTCAGTTAGTTTTGAGCTTTTAATATCATCTGTTTAAAAATTCTCATTAAAATACTTAAGTAATCTCCAATAGATGGCAAGAAATAACCTACATACACATTTCATTTCAAATTTCATTTAAACATAGCTAGCATAGCTTTGCCTATACTAATTCTATATTTTTTTAACAACTGAAACTTAATTCTTTCTAAAACTTTTATTACTATCATTGTTCTTAACGTACTTCTACATAAAAAGCATACGTAATAAACCCATGGAATCTGCGCCCATTAATCAATGGCTGGACGGAATGCCCGCAATTAGAACACCCGTCGGTTTTATATAAAATCTCTTATATAAAAGCGACCGCTCATTTATCTAAGAGATACTGAATATTGTAAAGATTTCTCTCGATTTTTACCCGACTGCGCCAGAAGGAGGGTTATGCTTTTGGAAAGTATGTATGTATGTATGTATAATTATTTGGCACGCTCTGCAGCCTTAACGTATTCATGGATTCTAGCTTTACTCTTAGATTCGTATTTATTGTGAGAATGACACTGGGTATATCAATGTAAAAAAAATGGCGGATTTTTGGCGCGAAATTAAAATGTTGGCACACTCTGCAACCTGAACGGCTTCATAGATTTTAGTTTCAAAGGTGTCGATAGATTCGTTTTAATTGTGAAAGTGACACCGTTTATAAATTTTCAATCAGAACACAACATATTTTAAGGATTTTTCATTTCCAAATTACACAGAAACACAGTCGGGTTTTTAGTTTTTTAGTTACACTGACTTTTAGTCAAATTAAAAAATGCCCAATATTTTTACGTTTATTCAAATAATAAATTTAGAACAAAAAATTAGAGGTCGTGGGTTCGAATCCCGGTTGAATTACATTTTTCTAATTTACTGTTGCTGTTAATTTAGTTAAATATATGTTAAGTTTAATATCACCAACGGAACCGTATAACATAATACCTCACAAGCAATTTATTTTCTTTTCTCGAAAAATGGATTCCCGCCAAAACCAACCGTTTCATAAAAAGTGGAAAAAGTGACGATTTTAAAACTTTAAAGTGACTATATAGGTGTAAAAAGTGACAGTGAATAGCACAGACTATTTTAAATCTTCAAAATCGAACAATTTGAACCTAATTTGGCATAAAAACTGTAATTTTGTGAGTGACCGATTTAGTTTTTCGTGGATATAGTATAAAGAGAACAAGTAGGGCATCTTCGGCCCAATCCGCGATATAATTACCTGTCATAGTTACCATAGTTGCCTGTCACAGGGTTGTCACTGTAGCTAAATTTTAATTCAGTCCTCAGAAATTGGCAAAGGCCGGGAAGTGTGTTATTAAAAATTTTTTATTATTTATATACATTTAAGAATGTAAAGCATTTTGTTTCTACATGTTTATGATTATTTTTATTAAGCCTGTAGTTACTCGCTTAACTGATATATCTGTAGAAAATAGTATTAAAACTCGAACTGACGCGAATAGATTTATCTCGAAATGAATTTGTGTAAATAAATAAAATAAATCCTTTAATTTCTTGCGTTTACAAAAACATAAATATGCTATTAGTAACAATTAAAAAAAACAACTATAATATATTAATAAAATCATATCATATCCTATTAAAATAATAAACTAATACAACAAAAATAAAAGTACCTACATAAGTATTTCATCATCAAGTATAAATTATATGCTATAGTTTGTCCATTTTATTAATGTTTTTTTGACAGCTCACGCCCACAAAGTTTCGTATTTAATGGTTAGCCATTAAAGTTAAAATGTCATACAAATAATATTGTACTTTATGGACGGGCACCGCCCCCTTACTGCTGTGCCACACATAACGATTACTACTATTGTGCCACAGATTACAAATAAATAAGGTGTAATATGTTATTTAATCAGGAAGACAACAAAATTTTAAGATTAAAACCAATAAATGAAAACATTAACATTATGTAAAGTTTTACTTTCTTCTTATTATAATCATACAAATAAAACAACTAAAATAGTTTAATTCCTTTTATTAACATGATTCGTCACAATCATCATTTATATTAGATTTGTCCGATGAGGAGTCTTCAGTTTTATTAATTATTAACTCTTGTGTGCATAAATTATCAAATGCAATGTCACGGCCCAAATCAGACATTATGATTCTCTTAGTTCTCTCCACCACACTTGATTTTAACGATAGTAATATTTATTTTCATATTAATAAATATAAAAATAAATATTATTTTATATTTAAAAAAATAAGAAATATCGATTATTACGTCACTATAGCTTGTCAGTCGTCGAGCTGTCAAAAAACCATTAATAAAATGGACAAACTATTATTTATATTATTATTGTTTACCTTTTCTGTTCAGTAGGTAATCTGAACAAAGACAACTCTGGAATCGATGAAGAATTTAGATACCCAAACACACAGCAATAAGTTCTTCTGCGAATATCACACATTTTTTATATAGTGAAAAACCGTGACGCGCAAAACATGTGCGGCGTCAGCCTAGACTGGCGCACTGATATACGGTTCGAGATATTGTATGAGTGTGCGTGCGGCAACGTAAAGATACTATGACGCACACATACAAGCCGCGCGCGGTGCGTTTGTATGAAGTTGCCCTACTTTGTCATTCTTTATATACTCTGCTGATAATATGTTTTTCAATAGAATCAAACATGTTTTTAAACTTATTCTAATGATCTTGTAATGCTATTGTTTACTGTCTGCTAATGCTAGTTAATTAATTTTACAATATTTGGACAATAATTTTCTGTGAGAATACTTAGACAATGACAGTTTTTTTTATTACTTTTAACTTACTTCGTTAAAACTTTAAAAGTATAGTAGTATCTATAGTTGAATTCTATATAATTAACCTACCATAGGTACATTATAGGGAAATAAAACTTTTCTTTTATCAAAATACGTTTACTATAATAATAAGGTTAAATTGTTAACTACCTTAGGTAATATAAATTACTGACTTCAATGTATATAATATAAATTTCATTTCCATTGTGCAGTAGACGGAAGGACCATAGCCACATTTTGCGAGTCAAAGTATGCAGAGTGGTTTCAACATTGAGTTTTGTCTTAACTAGAATCAATAGATAAAATCAAATATTCGTGTTCAATACAAACATTCTAAGTTAAGATTAAGTCCTAAAGTAAAATAAATCATGTAACATACAAAATTAAGAATAAGACCTGAGTCAAATCTGTATACATATTAAATATTTTGTGGAATCTTATTGAAATAGTTATAAAATTGCTATCGAACCAAACTCTACTCTGACTCTTGGTTGACTCTACCGTTTATCGAATTTATGACTGATTTGATGATTTTTTTATGATTGGAACTGATTTCGGCAGCTGTATCTGGGTCACGGTCATATAGGATATGGATTTTTTAACCGCGAGAAAATATGTTATTTCTAATAATTAACCGTCACAACTTATTCATGCACGAATCCGAGGTGCGATTGTGAATATCTAGTTTTGTATATAAATTCATAATACAACTGTAACATAACTGACTCTCACTAACTGATTATTGATTCTTAAAATAAAAACTACTAAAGCTTCAGAGTATATTGTATGAATTTTAATATATGATATAACATGGACATGAACGATATTATGACTGTATATAGCGATAATTATAATAGTAATTAAATTTGTAAATGATAAAAACTAAAATAATTTAAAAAATAGTAAATATTTTTATGCCTTTTAAACTTTTTTTAATAATAATGTCAAAATTGCTTTATTTTGACTTATTATACTCATAATTAACTAATGTAGCAGACCTTTAAATTCGAAATATACCTCACAGCCTACCCGTTTCTTAATAAAATTACGGCAGAAGTCCTCAATCACGCTCAGACCTCGCATCCATCATGATATGAACAAAGACCCGCGCCCTTAGGCTGTGTAATATAAATATAATTATATAAATCATTGAATTTTTATATGTAAGTATATAAATTAAATATTTTATACATTTTAAGATTTATTAAAATTTAATTTTCATAGAATTAATGAATAGACAAGCTTAATTGATTCAAGTTATCTTTCTAAAACCATGTTTTTGACGAAACATCATTTACACAAACTGCAATGCTACTTCAACACTTTATTAAGCTCTACCTAAAAACGAGTTACAATTTTTCAAGAAAACATAATATTCATATAAGCAGATGGCGAAATTTTGATAAGAAAATTACGCACGACGCCATTTTAATGTCCACCCGTGACGTTTCACATTCATTGTTCCTCCCACCCCACGGACTAAGTGCATGTCGTTGCTTTACATATGTTTATGTACAAAAATAAATTGTTTACATAAAAATTTATAGAAACAATTTTATAAAATAGTGTTAGTCTTATTATCTTATCGTACTATAATATATTATTATTTAATAGTTAATTAGTAATATTAATTACATGTAAGTGAAACGTAAAGTATTTAACTAATTTTGTAAAGTATGTACGTCACTTATAATGTTGTGCTTACCTGCAATTTAGAGTTGTATTCAAAAATGTTTTAGTGATTAAGTTATTAAGTGTATATTTACTCTAGTTATTTAGCCTTATTTAAAAATTTGTCCTTATACTCTTAATATGTATATATGTAGGTACATATAGCATTGGTATAGTTAATAACTAATAATGCACTTAATTGGTGAAAAAGTATTGCATTGAAATGCATCCATGGGCGGAGGTGATCACTTCCCATCAGGTGAGCCTCCTGCCCGTTTGCCCCCTTTTTACCATAAAAAAAAACTTTGACCTTACGTTGCTTTGGTTGTTTTAAATCAAGACTTCAATTATGCTTATTAGGTTTATTTCGGTTGTATACATATTGTCACGTGATTTTTTTCAGTAACTTACAGTGATTTTCTGAGTAATCTATGAGTAACAAACCCGAGAGGATCGAGAGTTAGTCTACTATACTAGATATATCCTTGCTTTTTAAATTTTATAGTTAGTATGTATTTTTAAGTAAACGTAATTATCTTTTAAATTGTTTGAAGCAGATAGAGAGGTTTAAATTATTTATAATATTAGTGTGGACTTCAAAGGATACTAAAAGAGTTCATCTTACACATGAGGGCGCAGGAATAATGAGGCAACTACTTACGACAAAGGCTTATTGGATCTGGGGACATCGGTTTTCATTCTGATTGATACTCGCTGTACTATTCTTATAAGCATATTGCATCTTATAAGAAGTACTGTAAAACTTAAAAAATATGTATATAAGTAATAATACGTATTTGTAGTTTAATTAATAACATGAATTAGGACTAGTGTATTTATAATCAATTTCGGCGACGGCTCCCAAAATAACTAGACTATTCACCTGCACGTGAGATATTATAATGCTTAATTGTATAGAAATCAATGCACTCTCTATGCCTGTCACTCTCAAATTCCGGTAGGACGGCTATTCGACTCTGCCGGTGAAAGAAAAAGAATCGACTGCTTTAAGTACTATTCGAGACTAGTAATGCTTTGACAAACCAACAAGTGAGACCAAACCGTGACTTTCGCGCTAGCTACTGAATATTACTTAATTTACACTGAACGATTTAAATGACCAGAACTCTTTACTTTCATAATATTTAACGTATTTCATACGTAAACTTCGTAATGATAGCATCAAAATATTTTTCTTGGAAAACGCATTTTGTGAAAAAATTATGTAACATTTAAATGCAAAGCGAACTAGTGTCGCAAAAATTTATTTAGTAAGTAGACGTGCATCGTTTGATATTTTGTATTGTGTCTGATTTTTCAGATTTTTTATGAACTTTACTGTATGAATAAAGGAAGTTACATGGTTAAGTAATGACTTTCGTTAAAACAACTTCGTCTTGTTTTTAACGGAAATTCTAACAAATGAAATATTTAAATGTTTTAGGTATATAGTACACTTTATTTCATTATTAGGTTTTAAAAAAAAAATTTTTATAATCTCCTTATGTAGAGTATTATCAATACTAATAATAACCATGAAGTTACAAATTCTTTTACCAAAAGTGTCCATCTTACAAGTATCAACGTAACAACGTATTGACGTGATATTGAGATAGACATATAATAGTCTATTGGCGAAAGACAAACCTGGGAACTTTTACATCCAATCATGTAAACTCATTCCGTATAGAATGGCTAACATACATATTTAATAATTTTGATTAAGAAAATAGCATTTCCCGCGGCAACAACCCAAAGACCGGAAATGATCTTAGATTATATATTATTATACCATGTGATGTTATATAACCTTCGACACTAAAAGAATTTTTCAATTCGAACCGGTACTTCCTGAGATTAGCGCGTTCAACCAAACACTCTTCAGGCTTACCGCTTATGTATAATATTAGTATGGATACATACCTTGACTTAAAAGTTTCAATAAAATATGTATCATAGTACTTATACAAAAGTAAATAATACATTTTGTATAATCTATACAAATTGTAACTATACCTCTACTACTTGTAAGAGGAAACTAACCCACCCATTTATCCGGTCTTCCTTCAAACGGATGTAAGGGGTAGTTAAAACGTAACTAGATTACTGAAAAGGGGTGAACTGATCTATAAATATTCACGTGCCTCCGATAATGTAACTTTAATACCATTATAGTTGAAGGAACACAGAGCTTAACCAACCTGTGGAAAAAATCAGGTTTTTATTATAATTTTTTGGAATTAGGAAGCTACGTAATTAATAACCCTTTATGTGGGCTTTATGTTAGCCTTACGGATAACTTTAGTCGGTTGAACTGATTTTCTCGTGTCCTCTAATTGTTAAGGGAACAGATTCTTTATATTGATTCATGAACTTTTCAGACTTCTAGATAAAAAGGTTTAAGATATTTTTTCTATATCAATTTCTAAATTAGTTTCAAAATAACTATTTCCATACAACTGTATTTGTGAAGTAGTATTTTTGCAGTATAAATAAATAAATATGTTGGAACATTATTACGCCAGTGTAGATCTAATATACGTATAACCTTCAAAGCAGTAAGAACGTTTATGGTTTATTAATTCGACGCATACCACTTTGGAGTAGAAGTTAAGTAAAATACTGCCTATTTAAACGCATTATCTATATTAAAAATAATCAGTCTTGACTATATACGGTGTAGAGTGTATAGGCTATATAAAGCTGGTAGATCCTGAAGTCTTGGTGAAAATAACAACATGAATTTTTAAATTTGATTTTTTATGGTAAATAGAGGGAAAACGGGCAGGAGGCTCACCTGATGGGAAGTGATCACCTTCGCCCATGGACATCTGCAAGCCTGGCTTGCAGATGCGTTGGCGGTCTGGGCAGGTAGGGGGAGGGAAGGGGGAGGAAAGAGGGAGGGGGGAACGAAGACGGAGGATGAAGGGAAGAGGGAGGGAGGGAGAGGAAGGAGGGAGGGGAGGAGAGGAAGGAGGGAAGGAGAGTGGGCCTCCCGGATTCTCACTCACCGGACGAAACGCGACAGCATAGCTGCCACTTCACGCCGGTCTTCTGTGAGAGACTGGTACTATACGGGGCGTGCCGGCCTATTCGGCTGCTACCCGAAGATAACAAGCATGACACTACTACTTCTAAACTTCTTCTTCATAAAGAATATTTTTAGACCGATGGTATATAAATCTTATACGATAGAGTTTATTCTTACACTTTCCGTAGCATCTTCTTCTACTTAGGTCGGGCATCGTAGAAGTTTCATTAGAAAAGATTCTGGCTTAACCGTGTAGCACATTCTCGTTCGAATCTTTTGATGATTTCCCCTGTGTCAACAAAAAAACATAATTAAATCTTTACTTCGATATCTTTCTTATTAGAATAGATATATTGATTATTATTCTATCCTTAAATTTAAACTTATTTATATTACCTAAGATATAGTAATATGACAGTGTATTCAATAGATATGTTAATACCAAACTTGGGAAGTTTAGTTGACGTATACTACTGAACGTAAGCAATATTAGGAGCAAGTCTAATATTAGTACCTAAATATATGACGTCTTTTGCTTATAAAGCAGTGGTATTCCAAGCTTATAGGAAGCTATTTTTTCATAGTAGTTGCTTTGGCTGTCAGTCCCAAAAGACAAGAAATACAGGCAGTAATAAATTAAAAAACTAGCCCTAAAAATTAGCAGTGGGACAATAATCGCTATTATAGTTCGAGTTATTATCAGTTTTACAGTATTACACCGTAGTACAGTAGTTACTGTAGTACTAAATTCTATAAATATGTATAACTAACTACTTTATGGTCTAATAGTTAGGCAACAAATCCAGGATTCTGGATTCGAAGCCATTTTGATTATTGAGATTTTCTGTTAAGATATGTTGGGACATTTTTTTACAACAGCGCCATCTAGTCCCGTGGTAAGCTACGAGGCTTGTGTTACGGGCACGAGATAATTGATATACCTACTACACATATTTTTTAACAAAACATACATAATATAAATATTAACACCCATGACTGGAGAACAAACATTCGTGCTCAACAAATGAATGCCAGCCCCCAACGGATCTCGAACCCGCGACCGGTAGCGCAGAAAGTAGGGTTTGTACCAACTGAGCCAAACGCTTTAATTTAATCTTCTGCTTTAATTTAATAATTCATTCTTAATAGTACAATATTCCTAACATATATGTCCAAGGCTATACATTAAATCACTAAATGGATCAGGAGTGGATCAATTAGAGAGTCAATCGTTCGTCGGATATGGCACCGCCGCGCAGCACCGCCTATTTTAACAGTCTACAAACGAGTTTTTGCCAGGAAATTAGCAGATGTCTAGTCTAAACCACGAGGGGTAGGTATATTCAGTAGTACAGGGCTAAAGTGTAATTTCGTTACTAGAAGTAATGGCTGATCGCAAGTGTAAATATAAATTAGCGGTTTTTATACATATTATATATTCTTAAAAGTTTTATATTTTTATTAGATTAATCTCTTTTACATTTGACGACACGTTGACTCAGTGTGTAGACGCTGAAAAATTTTAAAAACAGTTGCTTGCACCATATGCTTATTTTTTTACATATCGCATAAATGTTAGTTCTAGCTAGATTATAGGTATGGTAAATGGTTATAGGTTAAATTATTCTTATCTAGTAGCCATGTATACAAAAATGTGCATAAAAATATTAAAGCTTCATTAATAAATCCATCCATCAAAATTATGTTTTCCATATATTTGACGACACGTTTGGCTCAGTTGGTAGTGACCCTGCTTGCTGCGCCAGCGGTACGGGGTTCGAGTCCCGCTGGGGGCATTCATTTGTTGAACACGAATGCTTGTACTCTAGTCATAGGTTATTTATAATATGTATGTATTTAAAATTTATATATATGTAGTGTATCAACTATCTGGTATCCATAATACAAGCCTCGTAGCTTACCGTGGAACTAGATGGCGCTGTGTGTTAGTGTACCAACATATTTATATTTGATTTATGGTCGGTTCTTGTTTTTATACATATTCTCATTAGGTTCTTTTTATAAGTAGAAAAAGTTACGTAGTCTGTAATTATAATTAACTACCGTAGGAATTTATTCCATCATTAGGGTACACTTTCGTACTTTCTGTACTTTCTACTTCGACTTTAATTTATAGATTGACCACCTATTTCCTTTATATTAAAAAAACAATAATGAAAATATATTAATTACAGAGTGAAATATCGCACAATAAAAAATCAATTAAAAAATGTTTTAGAAATTTATTTATAAAAAAAAATTAAAATTAAAAATATAAATTTCGGTTCAAAAAAGATTACGTAGTTAAGTTAAAATAAAACTAGGTTTCATAAAATAAAAATATATCTAATAGAAAAAATTTACCAATAAAATCTACTTGGAATTTTTGCAAGTTCAAATGTTCAACAATAGAATCTTTGGTATCAAAGTTTATTTGAATGTATGAAAAAACCAGAATTTTTGTTCGTATGCAAATCTCAGTCCGCTTAAAGTCAGTATCTCACTCTCCCTCTCGCCCAAGTTCGCAGCATTTTTCACTTCGCCGTCCGCCCGCTAACTTTCACTTTGAAAGTTTAAAATAAACTTGTAACTTTATTATTTAACAGACACTAACAGTTCATTCATGAATCCAATTATTCTACTATTTTACTACAGCAATTTTACTATAATGTATATTTAGGAACAACAAAACGATTTTTCTTGTTGTATCTATAGATTCGTTACGCGTTGTCATACAATAGTCTTGAAATATTTTTAAGTGTCTAATAATGCATATTTTAATATAATTCAAACATACATAAAATAAAATTTCGGATTTTTTTTTCTTTTTTTTATCTATAAGTTATTTTACTGCTTTTATAATTTATTATGAAACAGAATTTTATTCATAAATAACTCACTAGTAATGGCAAGTAGAAACAGCGCCCTCTAGATGAAAACTTGATAGTTGCTCGCTACTCGCTCAGAGATGTCGCTGTAACAGGTTTACTGTTGGCAGACAAAATCTTATTAGAATAGGAGTTCATATTCCAACTATTAAAAAATAAGTTTATGATTTATAATGTCTGTTTTTCATTTTATAAATTTGAGGCGAGAAGGTAGGTATTTACTTTACCATATTTCATAAATGTATTTATTATAAAAAAATATTATGTAATTTCTTGTTTCTTTTTGATCAAAAATCGATTATGCAAAAATTTTATTAGCTAAAAAGACTTACAGAACTTACAGATTTTTTTATATAAATACTTTACTGATTTTTAATTAAATTATACCTACATTATCATATCTATAAAAACAAATTAAAAAACGTTTATTCGACGCTAAATTTCAAATGTGTTCAAAAAAAGCTGCATAAATTTTTAGCTTTACCCTCTTCAAGGAGTAAACCTATGATTTATGCCCTCCTTTCATAAGAAAGTAATACCCAACTTTGGGCCACAAATATCGCAGCAGTCGGCGAAACATGAGATAGGTAATAGCTAGAGTTATATCTATTTCGGACAGGCCGGACCCGTGTCAGTTTGTCACGCATGCCCCAGAGATTGAATGGTTAAAGTTATATAAGTTAGCGTTTTTATTATAAATGAAACTATCTTTTCGGATTTTGAGACGAGAGACGGGCTCTCTCATGACCATGATTGGTGTAAAGCATTCGAAACGTCGAGAACCGAAAATCAAATTAAATCCGCGATAAAATACGAAAAGATAGTTTCATTTATAATGTCAAATATTCGTGTAAACCTTAGAAAGTATCATGGTATAGGAGACCGTGGAAGATCGACCTTCACCGATCTGATAACCAGATGAGACATATTTTTTATCGAATATAATTTATAAACAAATATGCCTATAATTACTTGCCTATCTGAAAGTGCTCATGGCTATTTTTAGCTAGGCAACAGTGCTTTAAGTATGATTTTTTGCAGGCAAGTCTATATGACTGATTTTATAATAAAATGATCTAAAATTTGATATAACTTTCGATAAGTTAGCAGAACGATGGAGTCACCTATATTGACTTACCTGTTCACATCGGCTTGCCAGGTAGATACACAAAAATGAGTAGGCAAGCCTACTATTACAACACACAGAATATGCCTCATATTCTGTGCGTTAAAAACTAACAGTGAAATAAAATTCATTTGGTTATCAAAAGAATGAAAGTGATGAAAAAAAAATCGATTAAAGTTAATTTAATTAAAAATAGCCATGAGCACTTTCAGATAGGCAAGTAATTATAGGCATATTTGTTTATAAATTATATTTGATAAAAAATATGTCTCATCTGGTTATCAGATCGGTGAAGGTCGATCTTCCACCGGCTCTTAGACCATCAGAGTTTTTACTTAATCAAAACAATATTAGGCCATTTAAAGTCAACTGTCAAGTCGACGTTAAAAGGGAGTTATGTTAATATGGAAAAATATAATAAATTATATATGTAGTTATGACAATTTATATTATGTGATATAAAGTATATATTTATTTTTAATTAATATTTCTGGATCATTTCATTCATTTTCTGTTTATAACATTGATTATAGTGGTCGTTAGTTCACAAGTTACAAGCTTCTCCCAAGCCTACAAGCAAACAAACTAGTCTATAAACAAATCTATACTTTTTGGGATAAAAAGTAAATATATTTATGTGCCAAATTTCATTTAGATCAGTTCAGCCGTTCAAGCGTGAACAAACATCCATAAATCCATACATTCTTACAAACTTTCACATTTATAATATTAGTAGAACAACAAATGTAAATCTACTATAAATCAACAACAATATATTTTAGTGTATGTTTAAGAATATTTTTAAATGCCATTTAAATTAGAAAAATTATCAAACGTATCAAAATTATTAAAATATTTTTTATAGTGCAACTATAAAAATAATAAATGTATCTATGTTATATTAATTAACTGCACCTAAATATCTATATTAGCTTAATTTAAAAAGACAAGACAGTTCAGTACTTTGATAGTTAGATATTGAGTAGTGATAGTTAATAAAACTGATTAAAAGACTGTTTAAACTCTATTCATTTTTAGTTCCCCAAGTATTCAAAAATTATTATTGTCAAACTTCAACAACTGGACTAACATTAGTTACTATAACTAGGTAAGTTAAAGTTTTTAAACTTATACCAGTATCAGCACTTTTAACTTGGACGCCAAACAAAATGTAGCTAAGTTTCCACTCATGCGGGGTATTTCTTTAACTCGCGCCGGCTACGTGTGTAAACACGGCTGTCATGTTGGAAAAATGTTGTACAAAGCAATTTGCGAACCGTTGTATGCGCTAACATTTTGACGGCTGTTGGTATTAAACTTACAGCTTTTTTTGTAAAGAATTGAGAATTGAGATTTTTATTATAATACTAGAGCTATTCCCGCGGCTCTGCCCGCGTTCTAATTACTATTAAAATAGGGATTGGTGATAGAAGGTTTAAAATTTAGATTTTAAGTATTTTTGATGCCAAATCATAAAAAAAACAAAATTTCGGTCTAAAAATAAAAATCTGGAGAAGGCCACAAAAATAACCAAAGTACCAAATAGAAACATAAAAATTCATAAAAATCGGTCAACCGTTTCGGAGGAGTTCGATGACAAACAGTGTGACACGTGATTTTTATATATTCTAATATAATCTTATAATATTATCATCATCATCATCATCACTATCACTACATAGTATAAAACAAAGTCGCCTTTTCTGTCCCTATATCCGGATTTTGATGCGGTTTTTTTTAATAGATAGAGTGATTCAAGAGGAAGGTTTATATGCATAACTAGCAGATCCCGCGGCTTTACCTGTGCTAAATCTAGGGAAGAGCCCGAGCGAAGCGAGGGCGAGTCGCTAGTAATTTTATATATTCTAATATAATATTATAATAATCTAGAGATTAGACTAGATGTATTTCTTTTTTACCGTAATAAGATTACTTGTGTTAAGTTGTAATTTTTTTTGTAATTGTAATAAGAGTTTATACAAATATTTGTTCGTATCTGTTCAACGTCGGAAACAAACTCAACTTGTATCTTAATAATTAGCTTACTGTCTTCTAAGTATTTTTGATGCCAAATCATAAAAAAAACAAAATTTCGGTCTAAAAATAAAAATCTGGAGAAGGCCACAAAAATAACCAAAGTACCAAATAGAAACATAAAAATTCATAAAAATCGGTCAACCGTTTCGGAGGAGTTCGATGACAAACAGTGTGACACGTGATTTTTATATATTCTAATATAATCTTATAATATTATCATCATCATCATCATCACTATCACTACATAGTATAAAACAAAGTCGCCTTTTCTGTCCCTATATCCGGATTTTGATGCGGTTTTTTTTAATAGATAGAGTGATTCAAGAGGAAGGTTTATATGCATAACTAGCAGATCCCGCGGCTTTACCTGTGCTAAATCTAGGGAAGAGCCCGAGCGAAGCGAGGGCGAGTCGCTAGTAATTTTATATATTCTAATATAATATTATAATAATCTAGAGATTAGACTAGATGTATTTCTTTTTTACCGTAATAAGATTACTTGTGTTAAGTTGTAATTTTTTTTGTAATTGTAATAAGAGTTTATACAAATATTTGTTCGTATCTGTTCAACGTCGGAAACAAACTCAACTTGTATCTTAATAATTAGCTTACTGTCTTCTAGTAGAGCTGCATTCCGAGTCAGTATTAATATCTTAAAAGACAATGACACTAAATAAATTATACTTAAAAAGTATTATAGACGGTTAAATATATTATTTTATTTTATTTATTATAGTATAAGAATTCAATGAAACAAAACAATAAGTATGTTAGTACTCTGTTTATATTAATAAAATACATGTATTTAATATTTAAAAATGTAAGCAAAAGTGCTTAAAAAGTTGTTTAAAATTAAATAAAATTTCAAATATCATAGGATATTTAACTGAAAACTATACAATCACACTACAATGTAGGTAGGGTCGATTCGACCGACCCTACTACTCACTCTACTGCCCACTCTTAATCAATTTAACTATTATAGTTCTTATCAACCTAATAATAAGGAGGTTTTTGGGATACACTGATTAGGTAGTTAAAATCCTTTTTGTTGCTGTAACTTGTTTAGGGTGTACTGCCCACAGCGAGGGTGGACAGCCCGCAAAGGGTCTGTCCGTCGTGCCTCGTTTGAACGGTACAAGTAAGTAGTAATTTGAAATTTTAAAATTTTAATTAAAAATTGCTTATTTTTTTAGTAATGGTACATAATAAAGGGTAAACATGAAATATTTTTGTAGCTTTACACATTCATTTAGTAGTCGTTATTTGTTTTTAAAAACTACTTAAACTAGTTTAAATTTAACTCATAAGTCATAACTAAACTATATTTTTATCGTTATAATTATTTAAATTAGCAATATATATTTTATACATGTGCTTTCCCGAAAGTACCTTAGTTTTAGTCAAGTGTACTCTCTAATTCGCACGAGTCTCGGAGGGTCCACCCATTGTGCATACATTAGGCACAGATATCGCAAGCTTTTCGGTATTAAATTAGTGGACTTATTTGTTGTGTCAAATTGCTCTAGTTTTCATCGAAATTAGTTCTATGGAGACATTGATAAATCTAATTTGAACAAGGATTAAATAATATCATTTTTCTAAAAGTCTAATAAATCATAAAGGAAAGTTTATATAAGATTAAAGAATGTTTATGCATGAAATTTATTTTTGTAAAAAAATAATGAAATAATTCATTTATTTACTTGAATAGTATAGTACAGTAACAAATAAAATATAGTATGGAGATCTCTAAAAAGTATCAATGTCAAGAGATTCTCCATTTTGTCATGCAGTTTATTAGCTTTTTTTTGTAAAATAATCGGATAAGGGAATGGGAATGTATACCATATTGGTAATTAATTATTTTGAGAACTAGGTTATGTTCCGAGCGAATACAACAACTACTAATTAACTAATTAAATATTTAATGGCAACATAATTTCTTGACGATTTCCAAAAAATTGTTGAATTTCTCATCTAAAACCTAAACTTTGTAGAAGCATGTACTTGTTCGACCTTATAACTTTACAGATAGGCTTACGCATGACCTAAGTAAGTTTGGAAGGCATCGAGATGGATCATTAAGTTTATACGTATACAAATTTTAAGATTACATCATCATAAATCTATGGTACAAAAATGGTACAAAAGAAACAGATTTATACCTAAATATCGAGGTTAAATGATGATAAAATTGTGCTAATTTAAAATTTTTACCTCTAAATGTCAAACAATAATAATGCATAAGTAATTTAATTACTAGTAACATTTTTATTTACTCATGCACAATATCGTATTTAAATTTAAATAGTTATATAAAACGGAAAGATCACTCATTCACTCACTCATCTCGAAATATCAAAAACCACTGAACTTATAAAATGTAATTTGCCAGGGAAGAAGATTTATAGTTAAGAGACGTCCGTTCAGAACGGCTTTTGCGACAGGGCCGGATTAAGGAGGTCTAAGGGCTCTCGCAAGTTTGTATGAAAAAATGAAACATTAAAAAAATTTTTTTGTGCTACAAACTTTAAATTTGGCAGGGAATACCTACCAGGGGACGATACCGAACGAAGTGAGGGTGAGTGGCTAGTGTTTTAATAAAATTAGCTGGAAATGCTAAAATGTGGATTTGCGTTGACCATTTTATTCAGTAAAGCAAAGTTTTGTCCGTCTCAAATGTTTTAATAAAAACAACATGTTTTGTGAGGAAATGAAAAAGGTCCCGAGTAAATAGCGAGGTGGTCGGAACAAGACGTGGCTTTTTATTGCGATGTGAAGGGGCAAGGGTCGCGTAATACAACTATATTTGAATTTCAATTCTGTATATGAAATAAAATATTTATTAATTTAATATACTAGTAAAATAATGTACTTATACAATATACATATTAGGTAAATATAAGTTGATATGTAATTACCTATCAATGAATAATTAAAATAAGCTTGCCATCTTCAAAACCGCTTGATTTCAGTATAGAGATGTTGTATTCATCTTTTTTTAACTTCAATACTAAGAACAGGTTTACATCAATTCGTGAAGGGTGAGCCTATTGCATTTTGAAAGATTTCAAACTTTCGAAAACTAATCAGATCCTTATAAAAAGTTCAACTTTGTTCCAGATATTTTCGCTGAAATCGAACCGAAATTCTCAAATGATTCGCGAATGACAATATCAAATGTGCTTGCAGGACTAGCACCCACTTCACATGATATTTTTAAGCGTGTCACCACTGATCTACGTTCATATAGTGAAACAATTACTGGATCAGCTAATTATCATCATTTAATATATAACTTCAGTAATAATCAACTAATTATGAGTTTATATAATAGTTACAAAACATCATACATAAATAACAAAGTATACAAAAATATATTTCCATAGTAGATGAAATACCCCAGATGCACAGAACCTAATACTTTTGCAATATATTTTTATGTGTTCCAAGTTACACAATGTTTTAGATAAACAAACAATCGCCCTGAGCCTGGACACCGCAATTTATAAGGCCGGGTCGCAAGAAAAGGTTTTCGGAATGGAGGCTGTTATTGTATCGGAAGGTAGCCTGGTCTTAACGGGCTTACAAGATGCGATTAAAGAAACTTTTAGATACGGCGCTAAGAAAAATAATAATATTATCTTGACTCTATGTAATGTCTTCCTGGTTCTAATGTAATTTCCTGGTTTATTTCCTGTGTTTTAACATTGAAAGGCTATGTCTAACCACTTTTACTATTTTTATCCATAGTTATAGTAATGACTAACTTTTTTCTACACATCGACATTTATGACCACAAAATTATAATCATCATTATCAGCCATTTTTTACGTCCCACTACTGGGCACGGGCGTCCCTCAGTACGAAGGGGATCAGGCCATAGTCCACCGCGCTGGCCTAGTGCGTGTTGGCAAACTTCGTTATGTCTTCCGAAAACTTGCTAGGTTTTCTCAGACATGCAGGTTTCCTCACAATGTTTTCCTTCACCGTAATATAAGTGGTAATCATGATGAAAATGATTCGCACATGAAAATATCAGAGGTGCGAGGCCCGGTCTTGAAACCTCATCACTCGGTTATTCAAGCGAGCGCGTTACCGCTAGGCTACCACTATCGACCACAAAATAACGAATGTTAATTATTGTATTGAACATAGAACAAACTGTACGTGTAAAATGTTCAATAAAATAGCTCAATATTCGCAAGATAAAATAAATTTAATAAATAAAACTGTCTCTTTGTAATAACTGTACAGTTTAGTACCTACGGTATATACTGTTAGATATTACTTATAAATATATAATTTTAAGGGTCTTTATCATTGTTTAGTTTGTTGTTTTCTTTAGTTTAGGAAAACTTGCATGATATTTAAAAAGTAAAGTACAACACAATTTCACACCTTACTGCCTTTAATAAAATTCATATAAAATCACGCCATGTCTATTTTTCTTAAGGCTACCAAGTCACATTTGCAAATAGAACCGTTTGCATAGTAGTAGTGTGCCTCTGTCCCTTACCCACACTAACACAAAAGGGACAAAGGTCACTCGCCACCGTCTTCTTATATTTGTCTAAGACGTGTATTGTGCCCAAAAGTCGTATACGTTGCCTTAGTTTTGTTTGCTTCTGAATGTAATATTGGACTTGGTATAAGTTTTACTATACTGATTGTATAAGAATAATAAAAAGGGTTTTGTTTAAATTGTTTTACAGTCGTAAGTATTATATTATTTTAATACTAGCGACTCGCCCTCGCTTCGCTCGAGCTCTTCTCTATATTTAGCACAGGCAAAGCCCCGGGATCTGCTAGTAATGTATATAAACCTTCCTCTTGAATCACTCTATCTATTAAAAAAACCGCATCAAAATCCGTTGCGTAGTTTTAAAGATTTAAGCATACATAGGGATATAGGGACAGAGAAAGCGACTTTGTTTCATACTATGTAGTGATTATTTATACTTTTTGTGTTATATTTGAAATTTATTAAATTGTTTTTTTTTTATTTTTCATATAATAAACCATAGAATTTAATTGAATTAAAATAGAATGGCATAGAGAGAGATTCTTCCCATAATTAAGTATATGTAAGTGTCTTCAGCCCTTTTTAACGTCCCACTGCTGGGCATAAGCCTCTCTTCAATGCGGGTGAGATCAGGCTGGCCAAGTGACCGAACAGACTTCACATGTCTTTCGAGACTAATTCTCTCAGACTTGCAGGTTTCTCACGATGTTTTCCTTCACCGTAAGGCAAGTGGTAATCTTAGAATTATTCGCACGTTCTCAATGTAGATAAGGCTTCATATTTGTATAAACTCATATTATTGGTATACAAAAATATACATGAGTACTTTTTTCCTACATAATATATTTGAACTACATATGTTTTATATATCTTTATATGTATATTATGCTGTCAGAGCAACTAGCGATACGATTTAGACTCTCCTGAGGCTTTCAAACGTTCAATCAGAATGATCGGTAATTCAGTTAGACAACCGCTGGACGAATACATACGACTTCTACAGTTGAATACAGAAGTGCTAAGAAGAATAATTATGATGCATTTTATTAGCTTCACGCTTTCCTTTTTGGATGTGTGTGCTTTTATGTCAAATCATCTTTTATTTTTAATATTTATTATTACTTTTAATGTCTGACACATTTAAATTATTAATATTCTTTTTCAAACGTTCAATCAGAACGTTTCACATACGTGATTAAGTGAAAAATCTATTGTGAGCATTTCCATTAACTTATTTTTAAGGAAGTCACTTTTCTACCTGCATTTACGTCGCCAGGGCGACCACTACATCCCTCTATTCTAATTAATCCTGTATCGCTTCACTCTCCGGGTTCGCTCCCACCGGATGACCCTGCTAACTCGTTCAGCCAAAACGATGTTTACTTTCGCCAAATTAACTTTAGATAGATATCAAGTGGACTTTACTTGGTACATACATATATCAGGAATTAATATTAAAATACCTAGGTATTTTAATATTTTATGTTACCTCCGTATATATAAATATTTGTTAATTATATACTTTGATGACAATCTTTTTTATTCTTATATATAAGCTAGACTAATGTAAAAAGATTAGAGAGCAGTAAAAGATCAATTTAAAAAGAAATAAAGAATTAGTCTAAGAAGAAAAGACTGAAGTGAAAAAAATAACTTTACTAAAAAACAACAATTTGCGTCAGTTATAATTATTTTTATATGAATAGATAATAATTAAATATTTAAACACAATTGTACTGCTATAGGTATACGTCTATATTTATTGGAAATTTTAAGGATATATTCAAGTAGGTAGAAAGCAATTAATACTTGAGTAAGGCAATCTATTGGCGGCGTCCCGCCTGACCCGTGGGATGACCCTCGACTAACGAGTCTGTGCCTTGAGGAAAGATATAAGTTTATATTTCAATTAATAACGTATACCGAAATACAGAGCTGTTTTGGGTTTGATCGTAAAGCCGTGCTCTACAAAATAATATTCCAAAAATTAAATATATTTATGTGCTAATTGAAATGAAATTTATTTAATACATTATACTTATTATAATTACAGCCGATAATATTTAAAATTAATGTTTACAGGTTAACTAAAACTTAATGTATGTTTCAAAGTTTGTAAGCTAGGCAAGTAAAAACAGAATTTAACCTCGCACTAAATTTCCGATCCATTTTTTTTTATTTATAAGGTTGAGGGCCACTTAGAGAGTATAAAATCACAAAATGCTGACAGATCCAGGTGGAGCTTCAAGCACCATCTTAAAAAAAGTTTTTGGTCGATATCTCGGAAACCATGCATTTTAACGCAAAAGTTATTGTAGAGAATAAAATTTCGCATCTTTTATTTCCTGTAGACTTTTTTGTAAAACTTACCGTTATTTATACTGTAGTAATCGTTGTGCAATAATAAATGCTTGATTACAAGTTATTAGCTCCTTGAAATTACATATAAATAGGAGTAATAAGACTTACTTGTTGTTAAGTTCTTCCAAACGCTAATCTTTGGGAACAATTTTGAAGAAGGTTGACAATATCTTTGGCTCTCTGTACCTGAGTACAGATACGCTGTTACTTCTTAGTTCTTACGATAGTTTTGAAGTGAAAAGTTATTGTATAAAAAAATAAAAATATTCTAAATGCAGTTTTTTAGTTCTATTTCAACTTCGTTTATTACCATTGTTAGATTTTTTTTATTTTTTTCCTTTACTCCGACCACTTATCATAATAACTTCGATTACTCTAACCGTGAGAACTTTATAATCGGTCATCATAATAAGCATATCTCATACCCTAGAGACGATGCGTCGCAAAAAGCGACTATAGACAAAGTTGTGTAATCGATACGCCCTTAGGGCTTAGAATTAGAACTACCATCGATCACCGCCCTTTGCCCAACAGCTCGTACTTTATCAGTAGTGAATGTTAGATAGTTTTAGTTAAGGATTTTTGAAATATATTACGTTAAGTTTCTGAGATTTTGTTTAAAGGAATATTGTCTTACTCCTTCTTTATATATAAATATTGGCCTAAGAACGTATGTTCGTTTAGTGTTGCAAAATATTTGCATTCCTTTGATCTGGAAATCATAAAAAAATAATTTTTAACTAATTTTAACTAATTTTTCAACATGTATTTAATCTATATATGTAAAAATCAATTGCTTTTTGGTCGTTTGTTTCATTTTAATTTGTTTGTTAATCTCATTAAAAATCAAAAATGGCTGGTGTTTCGTGTTTTTCTTGATAGTTCAGGTAGAGCAAAATAGATAAAACCAAAAAAACTGGAAAATCACGTAATATCTGTTTTTTTTATATGGGGTCACATATCACTTGCCGTTAAAAGTTACCTAATATGCTAGTTTTAAACAAAAAATACCTATATATTATAAAAGTCCCAAAAACAACTTATGCCGCGACTATCCGTGTGGTAGGTAAGCTAATGCACTATTTGCACTATATGCAATATTTAATATATTCTGTTATTTAACTATACATTTAAGATTAGGTATGTATGAAAGTAAACTCTATAAAACACAGGTAGAACACTTAACCCTACTTGAGGATACATTATAGGGGGTCTAAAAACAACATTTTTACATTCCGCCCGTCCTGTCTCGTCCGTGCGCATATTTTATTGCGGGTTAGCGAAATGACCCTTAGGCCTATGTAGAGTTAAGAAAAGCTTAAGCTGATAGAACTCGCAGTTTTTCTTCCTTGTCGAAATAATGAATATTTTGATTTTTTTTAATTTCTACTGATGTCAACTTCTCCCAGCATGAATATGAAAATGTTAGTTTCAACTTTTTGGAAATATTTATTGGTAATTTAAATTGTTATTTCGATAATTAATTATTCAAATGAAAATAATTTAATACAATTACTTATTATATGGAATTAAAATATATATTAGCACTAAATATAGTGTATTCTTTTTGTTATTATTTTTACAAATATATAGAATTAAAGTGAGGCGTAATTAAGATACAAATAGGTCCATATAAACAATTTATAATGTTAATATGATAATAGGATTTACAGCGTATATGCTACATCATATATGCTCGAATGCATAGCAGTGTGGTTAATGTAGTAAATAAAAGTCCCATATAAAAAAAGATCTTAATGCATTTTAGATTTGATTTGGTAAAAAAAATGACAATTTAAGGCACCATGGATTACTATTAAAGACATATATATAAAAACACCAATTACATCGATAAAAAATTATTATATAATGTGTAAAACTATTTAAAAAAATAATATAGTGTCAATTCTTCATCTTTCCTATGACTCTTGTGGACGGTCCCGCGAGGCCTTGATGGACGGACTTCACGGGTTAACCTGTGCCAATATAAATATTTGACGACGTTGCTTACTTTACCCCTTACTATCAACTTCTAAGTAATGGTTTAGAGGTTAAAATTTGTGGACTTTGCCTTGAAAATTGGGTTGAATTTGATGTGAAAAGGGTTTTAGCGAGAATAACTTATATATTTTCTTAAACAAAAAATCTACAATAATATCTACAATAATATATAAAGTGTAGAGTTAAAAATAATAATTAGGACTTAAAAAACCATAAACATAAAAGTAGTAAAACATTTTTTCCCATTTTCGTTTATATCAGTAAACTAAATTATGTCTACAGTTCCGTTTTTGTTTTTTATGATAAAAAGTGGGCAAACGGGCAGGAGGCTCACCTGATGGGAAGTGATCACCTCCGCCCATGGACATCTGCAAGCCTAGCTTGCAGATGCGTTGCCAGCTTTTCAGGAAAGGGAGGGATGGAGGAGGGAGGGAAGTGGGAGGGAGGGGGGAGCGAAGGCGGAGGATGAAGGGAGGAGGGAGGGGGGAAGGAGAGTGGGCCTCCCGGACCCTCACTCACCGGACGAAACGCGACAGCATAGCTGCCACTTCACGCCGGTCTTCTGTGAGAGAGTGGTACTAATGAACTATACGGGGCGTGCCGGCCCATTCGGTTGCTACCCGAAGGTAACAAGCATGGCACTACCACTTGTAAACCACCACCACTTGTTTCCGTCTTTTTTAATTTAAAATATTTACTGTATAGTTTCACAATCTCTAAAAGAATATGCAGGATCTAGAAGTTCTCTACACTGTTTTACTTTTTCATGTTTATTCACAACTGGTACTAAAACAAAAATAACAGTTTTACTCAGTACCTAAGTATCTATATACCCGGGTTTCTTAAAAATGAGATACAACTTTTATCTACATCATAATATGCCAACAAATCAGACTAGGAAATTGTAAAAGACATACAAACAATCATTTTAATATTTTTAATATTAAGAAAGGCATAACTTTAATAAAAGCTACTAAGTGCATATTATGATTATAAGTAATTATATGCACAATTTTTTACATTTTTGTCCGTTCTGACTAATCTCCGAAACGACTGGGCTGACTAGATAGTGATGGGACATTCACTGGCAAATAGGTGTAATTAAGACCACTTTTAGATAATTATCTAATTGAAGACCCAATCGAAACGAGAATATATCGCCAAGCTCCAATGAACCAAAAATCTACGTTATTTTACACTGCCCCTAAGAGCTAAAGTTTATTTCTTTAAAACTAAAAAGAAACTTGTTTCACATAAACATTTTCTAGTCAACGTATCTAAGCTAAAGTCTGTAACAAATTCAGTTTATTTGACAAACATATAGTAGTACGTGAGAATTACCCAGAGTTTTATCCCGGGCTTGTAGCGTCCCCAGGGTAGCCGTCGTCCGAAACTTTACCCTGACCCTTATACGATAAATATACATCTTGAATAATAAACTTATGTTAAAAATTTTCTTACATTTTTTATGGTTTGTTTATGTGATACAGTTATTGCTTTACAAGCTTTTCGTTTTAAATAAGATTATCTAAGTTTTCAATTGGTATAGAAACGACACAATGCAATTGCGTAATTTGTTATGGAAAAGTTTGGATATTGTTAATAATTTTCATTTGAAATTATTTTCAACGTGATCTTCACATATCATTTGGTGAAGGAAAACTTCTTGAGGAAATCTAGTTTTTGTGAGAGAACCAAGCAAGCTTTTGAAAGACATGTGAAGTTCGCAAACCCACATTTACGGTTACTAGCATGGTGCTTGAACTTCTCATACGTGGGGAATTGAAGAGTGAACCTTGTCCAGCAGTGGGATGTAATAAAGATGTGACCGCATATGTATATATTATGCATATACATGGTAAAACACTTAAAATCGATTGTCGATTGATGAATGAATTATATAGCGTAGGTACGTACTTGTAATAGTTAAATTACTATCGCCATAGTACTATTACTACTGGCACTATTAGTACTAATAATATTGCAAAAATTTATATAAGAGTCATCAAATAAATTTTAACAAAACGCTATTGGTTTAATAACATTAAGTTTTCAAATAGTGCTCTACCCATCTACACATATGTAGGTACGTATGTACAGATCAACGAGGCCTCTGGGACATCCGCCTCTTTACGGCCTGTCAATGACTAGTAAATTTAGAACTCGCCCGCCATTGATATAAATGTTTTTTGTTTTCCCAAAACGACCCTTCAAATTGTAATTTAGTGATATTGTGTTGTTAAGAAATTGAAATCCACTTGTTTATTTCAAAACAGTCCATTTACTTTTTATTTAACGATCCACGTAATACGAAATTCTTTAAAAATCACCAAAAAAGTCATTTTTTTTAAAATTCTTGTTTTTCATCATATTAATTGTTAAAAGAATTACCTCCTCGTAGGTGTATATTTGGATGTATATATATTTTCTATTTATTACAATGCATATAGCTTACTTAATACAGATGTTTCTATCAACATAATGATTAATAACATAAAGTTTTCAAATTGGTAATTATCTAATTATATAAAACTTAAAAAGAGCAAAAGGTAATCTACCATTTTAAAATATAACAGTATAATATATAAAGTAATTTAAACATAAATAGTATCTCTTCCAATTCAAAAAATACGTATATAAGTGTATAAAAATAAAATCGTCCGATCCCCGTTGAGTGCATCCATGAATATTGAACGCATTCAGGCCGTAACGATGCGAGTATATTAAATTTCTTACGGATTTCATACGCGTCACGCACGCCCTGCATACGCCCTACACATTATATTTACATCGCTTGCTTCATAAAATTAGCTCAAACTTTTGTATGTTGAAACCAAATTTCTGGACTTGATTAAAATGGCTAAAAATCTATATAAATAAAATTGGCGTGTCTGTTTTTAATTTCAAATTAACAACTTTTCATTAAATGCATATGAAAGTAGGTAATATACGGTACTTACAACAAAAAATCAATTTTTAAAATTTTTGTCTGCCTGTCTGTCTGTTTGTTAGACCGATTTTGACAGGACTTCTACTCGCAGATAGCTAATGTTATAAGGAGTAACTTAGGCTACTTTTATTTTATTAGAAAATTATAAAAACCGTTTAATTTTTATATTAACTTACGCCAAGCGAAGCGGGCCGGGTTTGCTAGTCTTAAATAAATAAGAAACGTAAAATAGTAAAACCTCTACGTTAAAAACGTTATTCGCACCTGCCGAATTTAGTCTGCTAACCAATCGCGTGCATCTAACTGGGTTGACCGGTAGGGGACTGACCAATGACCGGTTTTACCCTAGCACGTGTGACCCTTCCACGCCACGCGCTAGTCAGGTTTAAGTCCATAGCCGTATAAATGGACCTCGGATGTTGGTTCAGTAAACAGATACTTTTAATATTTACAGGTACTTGTTATACAAAGAAGATTTACCCGCATTGACCACTCAGTAGCCACAACTTGACAGGGCTTTTGTATAGATTTTATCTCCCTAAATATAATCTTGTTTGGTTACGGGTGTTAATTTTTTGTCGCGTGCTTTATTCATAGAAATAGCATTTAGTTGTGGTTAAATGAATAATGAGATGATATTTATCTCACATAAAGGCTTTGAAGTTAGACCGCTTTTGTGCGCCTTTTTTAAGGTAAGTATCTAATAGTTTTATTGAAATATTAATAAAATTAACGCAGTTTTAATAAGATTGATTTATTTTTTAGTATTATTTATTTTTAATATTCAATTACAGCTTTTTTGCAGCTGTACAGCATTACAAAAATGATTATAAGCTGGCTACACAAAATTACATAGAAAACTCGGTCTGGAAAATCGTCTTTTAATTGATGTGATCCAAAAATATCCGTCCAACTTTACGACTAATTGATGATTGATAACATTTTATCACCAAAATAAAGTTACTGCATTGAAATTAGTTTTATATTATAAAAGTTTGATAATATAGTATATTTACTTTTCACAAAAAACATTTTTAAATTACTTTTTCAAGTTAAAACGTATCTTCTCGTCCAGACACAAAGTGCTGAGGGCCCAGTCCTCATAATCCCGCCCTAATGCCTTGTCCTCTGCAAGGGACATTTCCATTTATTATTGAGCACTTAATTTATGTGTTTTGTTATGGACCGACAACCGGTGATTGCAATGAACAAATGAATCGAAACTCCCAAATATTAGATAAAGAAAAGTAAGCTTTAAATCAATATATTAAAACCCAAAATCTTGTGTACGAGGAAGTAACTTGCACTATTTGGATTTATAAAGAAACTAGTGCTTAGTAGGACATTTTAAATTTAATGTGAAACTAACTATTTTAATCTATACGTATTCTTGACAGTGTCGGCTTTAGGTTAACTTGTGCACGTCGTTTTGAATCTTTTTGAATCACGAAATGCGAAATTTTAAAAGAATAGTTCACTAAGTACTATACAAATTAAACTTTAAATTTATGGTGGTAAAGTTTCTTTTTGATTAACATTAATACTACATATGACCTTATATCTCAACCTTCATCACTTAAGAATTGTTTAGACAATGTACGCAGCAATCCGTTTGTTTCAGAGCCAGATTTTGTTTAAGAAGGGGTGAAATGACATTTATAATAGTAAATCCCGGGTGTTTGGGGTCATTTTTCAAAATAACTTATTGACTTCGTCGTCAGTTCTATTTTAAAAAAAATATGTAGAGTATAAAATAATACAGTAAATTATAGCCGTAGAGAGCTCTAAAGTAATATTCCATATGTAAAGGAGAGCCCTTCAGACTGTGCGCCTACATAAGCCTATGAAAGCATGAAAAAATCAAAAAAATTCATGTGAACCAAAACACATGTAGAATAAACAGATGATGTAGGTAGATACTTACAAAAATATGAAATTCACCACAACATTTGCTGGGGACGAAGAGTCTTGTACTGGTGGAAAAAACATAATTGTTATTTAGTTAAGTTTTTCAATTTTATTAAAAGAAAATGTCTTCGTTTTTAATATTAAATTTCTGAATATTTAAAAATCTATTGATTTTTGGATAGTATGTATTTTTTCTATACAAGAGGTCAAACAAAAAAAATACGTAAAAAATTTGCACTTCCTTACTTCTGAAAGTAGACCAAATTAGTGTCCCGGAGTATTACTATATAAGATTATCGATTAAGTCACATAGGATTCTTTTTATCCTCCAAAATAAAAGGGATTCCCATGGGATAGAGGATAGACGATAAATCTTTGTCGATTGTACAGAGATACACACCATTATTATTATAAATATGTATATACACCATACGTATACGAGTATATTAAATAAAACCATTGGTTAAAGTAGCAATAGAAGTATAAACATAAATTAAAGTTTGTTAACAAAGTATTATCAACAAGTATGAATAGTGGGCAAAAAGATTACGTTTAATTTCTTTTCTCTGTTATAAATACCTACTTAAAAACAAATAAAAATAATGTTTTTAACATTATAATTTTACCGATTGTATAAAAATATTTTTATATTGTATTAATAAATAAAAAAGTTATTCAATAAATGTTTTATACTTTTGATACCCGTCATATGTTTTTGCTAACAGTACCTGCTCGCTCGTCCATAATGCGAGTTGATAGGTAGATGTATTAAAAATAGTATACATTAGACGTGAATACGACATAATATTATACATTTCGTACAAACGTGATCCACAAAGTGTATCGCTCGGGATTACTCATCACATTTCTGATGTCTTTTTAATAATTTTCAATGTGTAAAATCTATTATAATAATGGTAGCAACAATGCATGATGGATATTTCGTATGTAAGTCTCGGGCTTGAATGATATATTTTGTCTTGTAACTCTGAATGTATTATAGTTCTCGCTTAATACTTATTATAAAAAAATATTTTTAGTCCTAACTGACTTCATTTTAAATCACAATCCAGTTCATAGCAATCGACAATAATAATTTCCTATATATTTCTAATAACAAATGAATATATTTTTACAATTAAATTTTAAGAATTATATTATATTTCCTAAGATTCTTCTTTACTTAGAAAGAAACAAATAAACAAAACCTAACTAGATTTTGAAAGGGTAAAGGGTGATATGGGTGGTACATGGCAACGTGATAGACTTTCGCCTAGCCTTTCGTATTAAGGGAGATCCAAGAATGGGATCAAATGCCTGAATAAGAGACAAACAGAAAGAGAGAGAAAGAGAGATATCAAAAAATATATAATGGTGTATAAGATAGTATATTCTTTATACGTAAGCGAAACCTACCTATTTGCTAGTCTTAATAAAATATTTTTCCTTTAACACCCAAAAAATAAGCTCAAATATTATTTAAAGTAAATGAGCAAATTCTTATCTATTCACCTCTAAACTCAATCCATCAATCGTGTGCAAGGCGGGTCGAACCATTTGTTACGATTGACGTACCGTCGGACCTAGGACTGAGAGTTAAGAAAATGTTACTTGCATAAATATATACCTGACTCATGATTTTTTTGTATATTTAAATCTCTGATTATAAAATGATATGGCGTTTATTATAACAAAAAAATTCCTTAATATTGAGACTACAATGGAAATTGTTGAATTTCAAAATCTAATAGTCTCAGTTACAAAGGAAAAACGAACAAACGTCAGACAAGTACCATATATTAAATAATATAATACTAAACATGTTAAAACAGTCTACAGATAGATATTAATGAAAATCTTTAAGTATCTTTAAATCATAATTATGTCTTAATAATAAATTACAAAAGACGTTTCAATATTTAAAAATACAAAGCTTAAAGCTTTTAAACGTCATAAGAATATTCCACAAATACTCCTAAGTATCGCACGTTTCCAACCCAAAGATGACAAAAAGCTGTCATAAAGTAAAAAAGTGGACCCCTCTAACTATCTGTAATATGTCTTGCTGAAAACATCTTCAGTTTAACCCAATACAGTCCTAAGTAAACTTTAGGTAAACTTAAGCGGCCGAGTCCCTTTTCGGCCACATTCTAAATAAATAACATCTAATGGGGGACATTCATCAACGTTTCCACGTTTTTAGGTAGACCTCACTCCCCTGCTGTCTACTGTTTTGGAAAACTTTGCTTCGAACACATTCGTTGTACTTTTTAAAGGAAGTTAGTCTCTATGATAACTTGTTTAAAGAGTATTTTGGTTTGTTTTGAATAAGTACACATTACGTTCGTAAAATTTGGAGATTAGCATTGGCGAGTGCAGAGATACGAGGGGGAGAATGGGCGGGTGGCTCGGACCACCCAACTCCCCATTTTTTGTTGCATTTTTTGCGTGAACGCGTGCTGGTTTGTGCATAGGTAAGAATATTTTGCTGTAATATTTTTCTTATTTTTAGCTATTGAAATTATTCTTTTAGAATTATTTTCAAAAAAAACTGTTATAATTTAAGTCAGTTAATAAACAAGTGACAGAGCAGGTAGCCATTTTGAGTTACCCATGTATATTTGATTAAAATACTAACATTATTTAATTTCTTTTTATCTCTTATCTTAGTTAAATAAAATTATGTCAATGCAATGTAATGAAGTAGTAGCCTATGTAATACTATATTGTAAAATTATGTTCTTGATGCTTTAAAAGAATTGGAGTCAAATGTGAACTTCAGTTAGAAAGTAATTAGGATTTAATCTTTATTACTATAACGATCCCGCTACGTACGTGAGCGCGCAGTGCTTAAGCAATTTTGAAGTCAAATAGTGCTAGGTACGACCATATCGTATTTAACCTTGCAAAGTTCAAATAAATTAAAACTATCATTTTAAGCAAAATTAAATATTTTCACCTAAATCTGTTCAATCTATTACAGTAATGTACCTACTACAGAAAACCTACACATAATCGATTTTATTTTAAAAAATGCAGAAAGACTTTTTAATAGTTGTGTTTTTAAACATTTAAGTTTCAAACTAATAGGTATATATTTTTTATGTAAATTTTGTAAAGGTAAGCTTTTAAGGTATAAATAAGAAAAGAAAAAATGACAAGTAGAAAATGACATCCGCACCGACCACACCGTTGTCACAGTCCAAAGATATTCCCTTGAAGAGGGTCACTTGGGTCTAAAACCCATTATTGGCAATAAATATTGTAACTGTTTTAAGGTATCTATAAGTACTTTTTTTCTTTTATACTTTTTGAGATTATATACTCGACCTGCTTAATAATGAAAACGTCAAATGAGGAGCCCTTTTAATAATTCATTTTAGGAAGTTTAAATTTACTAAAATATTTATTTCATAACTAATAATAATAGAATCAATTATTATGAAACCTTCAATAAATCCTAGTGTAAATCTTATCTATATGTTAAAAAATAGATGGTAATGTCTTTATCATGTTTAGAAAATAGCGTGTTTTAATAAACTAGCTAATTACCCTCGCTTCGTCTCATACCTAGGTGCTTAGATATGAGATATTTAAGCAGTAAAAGTATCCTTAATGTTCACCCTGATAACCAGCTATTATAATGCTAAATTTCATCAAAATTTGTCCGGTTTTATCTCGTCATGCGTCAGGAACACAGACACATATTCGGGCGGAAAATATAGCATCGACCTTTGTATCAATAGTGTCTATTTCTAGAATATAATTTATATTTTTTTAAATAGGTATACTGATTCGTTTCAATTTGAATTTAAATATAAATATTATACATTACAGTGGTAGCCCAGCGGTAACGCGTCGCTTGGATAACCGAGTGATGCGGGTTCAAATCCGGGTCTCGCACCTCTGATATTTTCATGTGCGAATCATTTATATCATGATTACCACTTGTCTTACGGTGAAGGAAAACATCGTGAGGAAACCTGCATGTCAGAGAAAACCTAACAAGTTTTCGAAATGCATGTGAAGTCCGCCAACTCGCAATAGGCCAGCGCGGTGGACTATGGCCTGATCCCCCTCGTACTGAGGGAGGCCTGTGCCCAGCAGTGGGACGTTAAAAAGGGCTGATGATGATGATTATACATTAGTTGATATGTAAATTATAAGTGTTTCAACTATTTAAACGAATAAACATGTTTTGTAATATCCTTTGGAATCTAATTTCTCATCTAAATTTCCGAAAGCATGAAGCTAGCTAGAAATTGTAATATTCCGAATTTGTACTGAAACCTACCGGTAAGTTACGCTGTATTTTACTAAGTTCTCGATCGCTAGAGTTACTCTTAGTTTTAGTAAAGAAATGCGGACATATATTAAAATTAATATGATTTATTATTGCTAATTTTAACAGATTTTATTATTGTCAGTGTTGTAATTAAACAAACTCGTAGGCATCTAACTACATTTTATACATATAACATGTAAACATTTTCCGCAGTTTTAATCAAGATAAGATTTTTATTCTATTTTAGTTGGACTTAAATTAAAGGGTTTGACTTGAACTAACGGGACTTAGTTAGAAGATTTAAATTAAGTAGGTACATTATTATATTAAATTGCTATTGTTATAGCAAGTCAGATACAGATCAAAACACTTTATGGACGCTTTTAGTTTGTTTTGTTCCTATTTTTATGATTAAGATATCAACGATATCCACGAGTAATATCGTCTATAGGTGCAAAACTTTCGTACAGTTATATTTTTTACATTTACGTTCGCATTTTTATGAATAAAATATTATCGACTAATATAAAGATTAAGAACTTCATAGAAGAAATTGGCGCGTTTGACCATAGGCGATATTTGTGATTAAACGTGTAAAACTACTGTAGATTTCGTAAAACAATAAAACGAAAAATAATATATACTTGCTGGTATAGTTTAAATATTGAACGGAGGCGGGCGTTGATATCTGCAACGCAGTTTATACTTTTGCAGTGTCATCGTAGCCATTGTTTTATTGTATCCTACACGAATTATTAATAAATAAATAAATAAAGAAAGAAAAAAAAAACAAGCATCTTAATTTATTTAATATAGTAATTAAAAATAATTCGATCTGAATACATTTTCTGCAAAGCGTGGTTACACTACACAAAGCAGCTGCCAAAGGCTAGAGAGGAAATGGTAACTGAACGGAACTAAATTCCAACGGTTCGAGAGGTCTGCGAGACCATTCTACAGACTGGACTCGATGGAATGCAGACACTGCTCCCTACATTATGTGATTATTCATTTGTTTTTGTAACTATCGGAATAGACTGTGAATATTAATATAGCATATTGCAGTATGATAACGCTGATTGGTATTTCTAGTTTAGATGATTAATGCGAAAGTTGGTTTGTTTTTTGATCTCTATTATAAATAACGAGATGCTAATAAGATACTTTAAAATTTTGCTTAATTGCTTCTCTTATTCATTTTCAGAAACGGTTAATGTTAATATAGCCAACATCAGTAAATATTTTCATATTTATTTTGTTTTAAATGTATAAATAAATAAAAGTAATATAATATTATGTAGAGCTTTACATTAATCTACAATTGACGACATGATTGTCTCAGTTTGCACTGATTCTACTTCACCAAAGATCACGGGTTCGAGTACAACTAGGGGCATCATTTGGATAATGAGCACGCAGTTTTGTACTACAAAAATATATTGTATGTATTTAAAGTTATATGTGTATAATGTATGAGTCATCTGGTATCCATAACATAAGCCTCGTAGCTTACCATGGAACTAGATGGGTCTGAATGTTAAAGTCCCAACATATTGCTTAATTTACAAAAAAAACAAAATAAACTAAATGTAAATCACGTATGACTTTTAAAAGCTCTACTTTAAGTTCTAACTGTCCCCGTTCCTGTCCCCGTATTATAAGCACCACAAAACATTATCAAACCTTTCGGAGGCGAAATAAGACACCGTCTTTTGTTTTCATTGTGCGCCTACCAATAACGAGACGTACGCAACAAAAACAAAAGAAAATGGTTCTATTATGTGAAAACAACCCAGAGACTACTACGGTTATTTTCATCCGTGGGCGGAATTTATACGATATATTCAGTGCTCAGCGAACCATTGAATCATGACACCTCATATGATATACTAAGCCCCTTTACACGCCTTAACTTTATAAAACAGAGGGAGGTAAGGGAGGTCCAAGTAAAATGGTCGCGCGACCATATTTCGAATATCCAAATGTATAAATTTGGTCGGTAAGCTATCGACTTACTTTTTATATTCGGCGGAATCGCGGTGTAGGAATGGGCTACTGTTTTCAAGACAAACACGCTTTATGTATTGAGGTGAAAATATTTTTTAGAAAATACCACTATCATCACCAATATTCTTTATCCTTGTAAAATATACGCACGTCTCAAAGCGGAAAGCGTTCTTGATATTACGATATAATATTCTAAGTTTATAGAGCAAATAAAGGTAATGTCGTAGATAAAATGCTTTTAAATTAGGCATAATTTTAGGGAGATCTTTGAACACGAAACTCAATCATCATCAGTAAAATCTTTGTTAAGTCACTCGGACTCCAAAAATAAGCTAATCAAATGTCGCTTTTTTAGAATATTCCTACCTACATAACATGTATTAGTACTAATCTAACTTACAAATCATTAGTCTACATATATAAAAATCGATGTTGTGTATAAATGACCCCTATAAAGTCCAAAAGGACTGGAGTGATTGTGATGAAATTTCCAGGCAATCAAGATTATCCGCGGATAATACTCTTTCAACGCGGGAAAAGCCGCGAGAACTGGGAGTGTAATGACGGCATTTCTTATAACTATTATAGATAATAAAATACTATAGTAGGTAATACAAAAATATACATTAAAATAGATCAGCATAATAAATTCATAATATACTAATGTAACGAAAAATCTTTTATATTTATCAAAATACGCGCTATAGAGTGTAGCTATAACGAGTAACATCAACAAAGCGGCCTCTAATGCCCGTGTTCCAGGCCTTAATCTTTTTGTGCCTCTAATTAAATTAACAAAACCCAAGCGCGCGGAAACTGGACACGCACACAAGGAAAGTTAGACCTGCGCAAACATAATACAAAGAAAATTAAATAATACCTATATCATAATGACATAAGTACAAATACTATTTTATATGCAAACTAGCACTTTCCGCGGGTTCGCACGCGTTCTAAAGACCGGAAAACAAATTTTTTCTGAGGTGCGCGGTATGGTACCTTGCAGAACTAACGCCCGTCCCTCCCGTTTCCGCAGCATTTTTCATTAAATCGCCGCTCCTATTGGTCGTAGCGTGATGTATCGAATATAGCCTACAGCCTTCCTCGATAAACGGACTACCCTAGACAAAAATAATTTTTCAATTCGGACCAGTAGTTTCTAAGATTAGCGCGTTCAACCAAACAAAGAAACAAACAAACAAACTCCTCAGCTTTATAATATTAGTACAGATAATATTCAAAAGCATATCTATCGCCATAAAAATATCTGTCAAGCAAGTTTGAATAACAAATAAAAAATAATTTAAAATTGTCTCAAGTCTGCGCTCTACTTCAAACCTCTGAAGCTTACTCACTAATACATAGAAATGGCACTCTGTAGTTGCGCGTGTGTGAGTAGGATCGCCGTGCGTGTTGTATGTGTGTGTTTTAGTTAAGGGTCGTCATTTCTCTTGGACCCTCCCCGTAGTGTCCGCAGAAAGGTGAGTTAAGACAGATTGATATAGAGCTGTTATAATAATGGATAAAATTATTTACCTGTATTAATTAGGTGAATTTTATTTTTGTACACTACTTAACTAACGATATTGTAAGATATGATTTTAAAACTGACTAATTATTTCAATTCATAATATAATTTACTTATACCCGTAGTAGTCGGTTCTAAATGATAGTAGAAATTACGTGTATTTAGTATTGTTAATAATCTGTCCTACTTGAATTAATTATTAATAAGCACAGTTTATACACTACGCATGTAATTTTACGAACCTACTTAAAAATTTAAACATTAAGAAAGAGGTAAACAGTAGCATAGTATGTATGTAAGTAGTAGGTAATATAGATGTCATAGTCTATCTGCGTAAGAACTAAACTTTATAAAAATCGGTTTAGCTACCTTAAAGATAATGAGTAACAAGTAAACCTACATTTACAAAAACAGTCCAATTTAAACAACCGTTTATACAAATAATATAAAGGTGGTATTTTATAAAACCGGTTCAAGTTAAAACAATTGTTTATACAAATAATATAAAGGTGGTATTATCAACTCTATCTAGATAACACAGACAAACAGACATCCCCCAGCATCCTCCCTCGGACTTTAATATTGATCAGTGTCCAGCCGCGGTCAGGTAGTCTCGGCTCGGCCACCACAGGCGCATGCGTCTTACTACATTGTTGCATATATACGTCATTTGTAACTGTAAATAATATATGACCTCATTTTTACTTGTTGTGTACCGTCTCACCGTACAAGTTAGGTTTATTAGTTACTCGTTTGGCTCAGTTGGCAGTGACCCTACTTTCTGCGCCAGCGGTCGCGGGTTCGAGTCCCGCTGGGGGCATTCATTTGTTGAGCACGAATGTTTGTTCTCCAGTCATGGGTGTTAATATTTATATTATGTAGGTATGTATTTATAATTTATATGTGTAGTATATCAATTATCTGGTATCCGTAATACAAGCCTCGTAGCTTACCACGGAACTAGATGGCGCTATTGTAAAAAATGTCTCAACATATTATATTATTATTAGGTATATTATATTATGACGATGTTGAAATAGCGTAGCTGGTTTGAAAGAAATACTAAGTATGATGGCCCTAGGTTTGAATCCTGGTTGGTATTATTGGTTTTGTTAGACACATTGTTAGTTGAATTATTTCATACAATTAAAATTGAGAATAATAGAGAGATATGTAATTCGTTTTTCCTAACAGGTACCAAAATATAACATTTCGTGGTAAATAATAAACTTAGTCAATACTTACTTATAATTCGCGTCATGTAAAAAGAACGCTGGCTGTCAAGTTGCGCAGAGGCGATTTATCGGCCAGTTTGGTGGTAAGACGCGGGGCGCGGGACGGCGAGGCACGCGCTGCATGCTTTCCGGCTCGCTATTGGTTTGTCAGTTCAAAATACCATCGTGCACATAAAAGTTATTAATTACGAAATGGTTTTATGTAAAAAATATAGAAAAATATTATTGACGTATATTGTTTTATGAAGAGAGAGTCTGTTAATAATGCAGTTAAAATATATATTAACCGAATTAATTTAATTTTTTGTAATTAGATTAAACATTCTACATTGAATCTAACATATTTTATGAATTTATAGAATTCTATTTAATAACGTTCTATCTAATATATTTTTCAATGTACCTAACAATGACCAATATACGTCGCGAGCGAAAGGCTAGTTCAAAAATAAAAGAATAGGCTTAGTAATTTTGTGTGCGAATGTACCCATGCGCAAACACACCCCCCACCACTTTCCTCCAGCGTTCTTTTTACGTGACGCGAACTGTAGTTAAGTATTATAGAGAGTGTAAAAAAATATGAAATATGGTCCATCCATATTTAAACTAGCGTTATAAAGAGTAATGTAACTAGAATATATTTGTTTATGAAATAAAAAAAAAACAAAAGTACTTTCTTTCATAATTTTAGATGCAGTACCTACACACAATATTATAAAAATAATTTCGACGATCATACAATACATAAGTATGTACAATGTACGATATCATAAGATAATACGATTATTCTCATATCTACTTTCCATAATATAATATAAAAAAGATTCATCGTGATCCAATATGAAAACTGAAGGAGAGATTATATGTAACTCAGAAATAATATTATCATTACGCAAAAAATCACGTATCACACAAACCACTATAACGTTATCTGGTACAATGTTAAAGAAACGAGATTTTCCCCGATTTAATATCAGAAAGAAGTCCCTAAATTCCGTATCATGTAAAAGAACACTTTCAATATTGGAATTGGTATCCCTTTGGCCGTAACAAGGTTTTATTAGATCCCACTAAAGGGCAACCCGCACAAAGGTAGCGTAAGAAACCCTTTTTCTACCTTACTTCAAATATATTAACTGTCGTACTATTGGTCGCAAGATTCGCCGCTATGGTAACAGTTGTAGTAAACGATTAATTTTTCTTTTTTTTTTAAATACTTATACCATGAAATTATATATAGAGCCAGTTCTAAATTAGACTAATTGAGGTAGAGTTAATGATAAACTTTCCAATAAATACGTTTTAATATTCTTTATACTACAGTATCATGAGTATTATATTATGTTTAAATAAACATTATTTTTAAAAATATTAAAAACCTCTTGGAATCATTTTTAATTAGTGTAATAGGTATATCGTACTGGCTATTTTTACTCTACCTTTTGTCAGGGGAAATCATATCGTGTACAGTGTACAGGCTAATACGGCGTTGCCAGGTTATTGTTGTGACGGTAACGAAATTCTATATATGGATACTTAAACTTTCTCTCTTTATTTTTGTGCCACGTTATACTTACGTATAAATATTAATATAAATGCGAAAGTTTGTACGTATGTTTGTTACTAAATCATGCCAGAATGGCTGAACTAAACTGCATGAAATTTGATTCTGATTATGGTCTGGAATAGCACATAGGATACTTTTTACCCCGGAATTTTTTTTTTTTTTCGCGTGTGGTAGTTTTTTCTTGATTAGTACCAGGACGAACCCGACCGAGGCAAGGGCGAGACACTAGTATAAAAGACCTATGCTATCTAATTATGATTTCCAAAATTTATACGTTTAAAGAAAGCTTTTTATAAAATCAAAGCTTAAGTTACTCCTTATAACATTAGTTATCTGCGAGTGTTGTCAAAATCGGTCCTGCCGTTTCATAGACTAGCCGGAACAAACAGAAATTGAATTTTGTTTTTATGTAAGTACCGTATATACTTTCATATGCATTTAGTGAAAAGCTGTTAATTTGAAATTAAAAACAGACACTTCAATTTTATTTATATATATGTAGTGATTATAAAACAACTGAAAGTTAATTTAATTACTTTATAGTTATATTAAGTCTTGAAATCTATAGTAATATTAAGCTCTAACTTATTTTACACATGTATAAACGATAGAATTGCTATCTATATACTTAAAATATACTGACAGTAAAAATAAATATGAAACACAACCCTTTCCCTAATAACATAAGGGAGTATAATAAGGGAAAACAAAATGCGTTGTTAGCAGAAATGAGTGCCCGAACAGCAAACAAACTAATGGCATCACGTAAAATAAGATAGCAAACCAGTGTAAACTGGCCTCACGAACCCTAGTAGTAGTATAATCGTTAGGTATCGTAAACCTAGTTTATAAAAAGAGGGTTATGTAAGTTTTTCTCTACAGAAGAAACGAATCTTAGTTTCCACACTACATAGTATTATACAAAAGGAAACATAGGAAAATATTAAACAATATTATTATTATTATTATTATATTTTAACATATTTAATAAACTAATTTAGTTGTTGTTATAGCGTGGTAAGGAATCATGGGATTGATACGTATACCTGCATAGATATATTGATATAATTATGTTTTGCATAGAATTTAGTTAAATTTAAAGAGAGACGCGAAGGTTGTAAATTGTAATGGCAGTTAAAACAAAAGAAGGTATTATGTATGTAAGATAATTAAGAATAAAAATTCGTAGTCGTATATTATTATTGAGAAAATACTACAGACACAATATAATAAATCCAGACGTAAAGAAATTTGAAGCTTCTCCCGACGGCCCCATACACTCTGTCAATTAGACCGTCTGTTCCGTTATAGCTACTTTCTTGTCGATATATACGTATGACTTAATTATGTCTACAAATAAGTACAAAGATATATCTTTAACGTCATTTACGTATGAAAAAAAGGGTTTATTAATAGTTGAAATATATGCCGGCGACTAAGATAATTGTAAAAATGACCACCAATAGTGAGTGAGAAAGCCAATTTTATATAACAAAGTGATTGAGATGTTATAAAATCGAAAAAAAATACAAAAATCAATAAAAGTTTTAGCTAATTGAAATACGGGAGGATATAATCATTTAGAAAGGCCAGATTTCGAAACGACCTTATACTGCCAGTAAACGCAATGGACCAAGTTTTATTCCTTCCCGTCTAGAGCAAGCCAATATCATAATAAAATATACTCGTACTTACAAATACGTTATTACTAGGTACCATAAATATATTTAACAAAAGAAGACGTTCCGTGTAACATGATGTTTGATATCAAAGAAATTCATATCATTAAAAAGATTTAGAAATAATTGATTTCGTTTTTTAATGATTGATTACTGATTATAGTTATTCTACACTGCATTTTATGATGGTAGGGTATTTTAACTTAATATAAATGTTCAATAAATACATAAAATAAAATTGTAACTGAATCGAATCGATACATTATTGTTTTATATCTTATCCTGAAGAAATCTATGCTAACCGTATAATCGTTCCTAGGGACGAACCAAAGAGGAGCTAACGTGTGTCTTAAGTTTATATTCTAATTATTACCTAGTATTATATGATCTGTGTTATTACTAATTTTTTTCTGCCACACAATCAATAGAAGTTAGTGATGTAATTAAACGGTATCCTAACTTACGTTTATATATTTCTTCTACGTATTACAGACACTTATTAAAAAAAATTTTATACAAGAATAATATTGTTAAGTTTATAAAATTGACTTTGGGAATATTGTTTTTACTATAGACAATTGGGCTATATATTTAATTTTTCTTGTACAAGATCGTATATTAAGATGAAGCGTAGACTACATGTATTTTGTTCCAAGGGTCTTGTGGAGGCAGGGGTGGTTTGACCGCGACATTTGTTGCCTGTCCCCCTTCCAAGGAAGTTTTGCACACTATTACTGAGCTTTATTGACTGCAAATTGCGAAGTTGCCGTATAACGTATTGATTTCAATGTGTGCCGTTTCAATTTTGAAACTTTGTTACGTTTTTGGATCGCTTCAGTGATATTGACATAATATTTTTGTCTGTTATCTATACTAATATTATTTATTTATTTATATATTTCAAAATAAATAAACTATTTTATAAAGTTGAAGCGTATGTTTTTTGTTTGTTTGGTTTAACGCGATAATCTCAGGAACTACTGATCCGAAATAAAAAAATCATTTTTTGTTGGATAGTCCGTGTATCGATGAAGGCTACTGCTGTAGGAGTGGAGCATCAATGAAAATGTTGCAAAAACGGGAGAAAACTATTACTTTTGATTTTCAGCCTTTAGAACGCAATCGGAGCCGCGGGAAAGGCTAGTCTATATATAGTCTATATAGTATATACTATACATCAAACATTACACTTACATTTTGTTTCTTTAATTTTCGCCTGAGAATAGTCATTATATTAATAGTCTTATTATAAAAAAATATATATTTATTTTAAAGCTGGCTAAATGTAAGCAAAAAACTATATTAATAATAATTACAAGCCCAACCCCCACTGGCCGAGCGGGAGGCGGTCCGAGGGGCACTGACCACCCTCACCCCTGCTTTGACCGATTTATTTGCACACTGATATGGCCGACAGCCAAAAATGGCGAACATACCAGTTTGATTTACATATCTACGTTAAACAAATTGAAATATTACCTTAATATAAAAGGCTTTAATATTACTAAATTTTTAATTTAATGATATTGAAGAAAGAATTTACCTGTCTCTTTATTAATTCTTAAGATAAACACTTATTTCTTTTTATATATAAAGATATTAAAATAAATATATTGTCGTTGTGCCTTACCTCATAATATTTACCTATAACTATTAAATTAACAACATATGTTTAAATTAAATTAATCATAATTTACCTATTTTATTTTAATGTTAGATTACCTATATTACGAAAATAGCGCATAAAGTCTAAAAATATGTATAATTGGGATGTTTTTTCATACAGAATATACACCCATTACTAACGTTACAATACCGTCCCTAACAAGCCATTCCATCATAAATAGCACAAATAGCAAACTCGTATTGAAAATATTCACATGTTAGAAATAATTGGACCCACCCGAGTGTCTCAAGAAAAATATCCACTATCTGAACGAATATGTTACGTCGATGCGAAGCCATTGTCCTTTGAAAAAAGTATATCATATAACGAAGTTGAGTTCCGACTTTATATCAAATATCACGCATGACGCTACTCCCGCCCACCTCCATAGGGAGGGCAATAAAAAATAATATATTGGAATATGTTGGAAATAACAGCGTATCATCCTTGCCATGGATACAGAGGACACTTGTGTTTTGACGCGTCCGGTCTCCTTTTATTGTCTTCAAACTGCTGACTTGTGTAATGTTACGCAATTTGTTTTATTTATTCGCTACGATATTTCGGCGCCTTTCATTATTTTTACAGTTTTTGCGAATATTTTGCTTATAAGGAAACTTATTATTTTACTCATTTAATAGTAGACATAAAAAGTTTAAGTGGCTGCTATGTTAAAATTATAATAGATTAATCTTTACACGCGGTTGAAGTGAAACTTTTTTCGCGCCATGGAACCACAATTAAATTAAAATAAATCAAAATATAAAAGAAAGTTATAGTAATTTTATAAAGTATAATTATTATAAAATTATAAATAATAAATATATTCTTTTATAATATAATTAATAAAAAATATAAATATAACAAAGTTGTCTCTTACTTCCACACCACTCATTTTTTCAATGTAATTGACCTAACTCTCACGCCTAAAAATGTTTATTAAAAAAAACTGAAATCACACCACTCACCTAGATATATTTTATAATTCACTTAATCACTTAGCACATAATTTCAGTAATCGTACTGTAAAACTTAAGTTACTCTCTAGTTTTATAATTCAATAAATCGATCGATGCGCACACGCACTCTCGAGACGGTTCGATAAAGGAATGGATAAGGAAGCGACCCCGGGGTCAGGTAGCGCGGTAAGAATTACCGGCGCGTTAAAGGGTTAACTGACAAAAGGTGTAATTATTATTAGAAGGTTAAGGTACAATGAAGCTTGAGGAGTTTCGGGTTACATTGAGTTTACACGCGTGTTTAAGAGAGCTTGAGTGACGTTTGTATATTAACGAAAATGGAACTTTCTTTTTTTTCTTAAAACTGTCGTAATATTTTATGGTATACTAGCAATCCCCGTGGCTTTGCCCACGTTTTAACCACTATTAAAAAAGGGGTAGAATGATAAAAATTTAAAGTTATGAGTATTTTTGATGCCAAATCATAAATAAATAAAATATAAAAATTTGGTCTAAAAATAAAAAAATCTGGAGAGGGCCACCCTCATTACCTATTATATAAGACTCAAGTCTATTAAATAAACACAAAAATTTCATACAAATCGATCAAGCCTTTTCGGAGGAATTCGATAACAAACACTAATATACCTAATACGAGTTTTTTATATAGGTATTAGAAAGATTAGATATACCTTGAAAGTCTAGACTTGGGTATAGCTGTGTATGATGACTTAGATAATTTAATAGAAAGCTCTACGCTACATCCATTACATGTATGGTAGACATCAAATATGATTCATCATTGTGATATTTTTACCCAAATTATGTTAATTTTATGGCCTTCAGGAAATGTTGCCAAATCGCGTACTCGTTTTCATACGGCAACTCTATTTATAAATAATATAGTAATGTAGGTATAATGTATATATTTAAATTGTGCAGGAATTAAGTAAAGTGACTGATACTGCAAATGTAGTTTAACGATCATGCCAAAATTAAGTATTACAAACACACATTTTTAGTTTACATAAAGCTAACAATAATAAGATTTTCTTGTAGTGTACTAGGAGCTTAATTTATCAAATATATTAAACAAAAATTTGCCTATTTTTCTTTTAAAAATTATAAAGCATAACATAATATTGATTTTCTACTTACGTCTTTGATAAGGCTGAGTCTTCATTAGGTAATAAGCATTTCTTTGCGTTTACTACATATATCACTTTAACCAAAGTCTTAAATTATATTTTTAAGAACTGTAACAGTTTCATATTACCTGACTGCACTTTCGCGTGTGAAATTTGTGACTGTCATTTTTGCACGTAACCCTTCACATGCTACTCAATGTACCTGAAACGTCCCAACCCAATAATTCATTATATAACAATGGTAACACTAACTTATATCTAGTAATAGTAATAATCAAACCCTTTATCGCGGTACCGTTGTCTGAACGACCCTTGCGAATTTTTTGACACAAATAAAACACCCGTACCGAACACAAATATTTTAAAAAAACTCTTGCTTTTTAACTTTGTCTCTAGCCATAAATCAGTTTAGAAATAACAAGCCGTTGCAGATATACGTTTTATATTTTAACTGAAGCGTGATTGATTAATATTTCGAATCGCAAAACTTTTCATTAATTTTATGATCCTACGAGAGTTTTAGTAAACAAGTATCTAAGGTGTAGCTCTAATTTTTATATGTACGTGTATGTACTTCAAATTCAAAGTTTAACGTTTATTAAAACAAAATGTTGTAATTTTAAGAATTCATTTTCAATCTACTAAGTGCATATTATAGGTTGTATATAACCATGTAATACGTTTTGTGCTTCTATACATTAACAATAGATGAATAACACTCGAACTGATCAGATTTTAGATCTGATAATGCATACTCGTAATGACTTTGTACTTACTGTACGCCTAGTACCCACTTACAAATCATTCGCCCAATTTACTTGCATTGTATGCTAATTTGTAGATTTCCAGATACGTGAAGAGACCCTTCAGACATATTATAAAAGACTTGAACGTATGCAATAAAATAATATCAGAAAATAGTTTCGGAGTCAATCTAAGACAATGTGTAAACACTCTAACGTCGTATATGATTTCCTAATTATTCTTTTGAGCTATTAGTATTTAAATTATTTGCAAAGGCTAATTACTGTGTTTGTCAACTCATTTTCTTTTTCCTTGCTGTTTTAGAAGCAAATGATGAGCGTTTATCACAAAAAGATTTCGAAATTTATATTCTTTTTAGGTAATCATAAGGAGAATATTTGCGACGTATCTAATTAATTGGTAACTTTAATAATAAGTACTAAATTAACAAGCTTAGGTTTAATGACAAGAAGTACAAAAGTGAACTCATACTTTCGAATGCAAACTACAACTCTGTAAACTCAATAACGCATCTGCCTCACGTTCCTAATGCCCGTTAAGCATTAAAATATACCCCTATGCAAAAATGAATAGAGAATTGGCGAGTGTTCGGTATCCCTTTGTCATAGATCAGGTAAAAGCAAAAATTGCAACATTCAAATTAATAAAATAATAAAACTAGTTCGTGGGTTTTGTAAGGGTTAAATTCACTTTGTTCAATCTCATAGGTAAAGAGTGAACTTTAGAATTAAACAGTGTATGCATAATACATATATTTTATTATTATCTTTTTTATATATATATAGCAGTACTTGCATTTATCATTTAAAATATTTTTTATAATTGTACTGTATATGGTATCACTACACTAAAAGCACTATGTAGTATCCAATATATTTTCTAATTTAACGCAAAAATGACAAAGGTCGTTTAGGGTCATGAGAAGTTTCGTTTTTTTCTGTAATTTCACACTGATCGGCTCTTGACGCCATAAAACACCATAATTCTGTCAATTGAACCAAAGAGCGCGCAAATAGGGAATTGGGGTTAAAACGATATGTTTTGGCAAAAAATGTGATAAATTGTACACAGCGCTAATTATGTTTGTATACATTTATGGAATGAGGGTTTTGGTAAAAGATAGGGTAAAGTTTGCTCAATTTATTAATTTGAAATATATATGTTAGTGACGAGATAATTTAATTTGGATAGATGTAATAGAAATAATATTCTATTACACTTATAATGTAAAATGTACTCGTTCTCATAATAAATGAACATAAAATTATTATATAACCTGGTATATAGTTAAGATTTAACATACTAATTATTTTATTGTTCAGTATAATAAAATAAAGAAAAAAAACCTTCTAAAATAGCAAATATAAAAAAATACCACTAATCCCAATTCTAACGGCTTTAAAGTATTTCTGACATAAAAGCATTACAACTCTAAAGTGTAAAAAAATCGTACAATGATGTTATTTAGTACTTCGGTAGCTAGTACCGCTTCCAACACCTCACATTTTTTTTGACGCAACCATTGTATCGTTTGCGAGAGTCAACAAGTGTATTTTTTCTACCATTTTTTAACAAAATCCTATTTTTCGGATTTAAAGGGATTTAGACACTTTGTTGTGGCAACAATGACGTTTGTAGAGATCGTTTTTTATTGCGATTTACCAGTTCTAGTTTTTATTTTTCCCACGATTTGTTTGTATTTATAAAAATTTATTGTTAGTAATTATAATATGTATTATGAGTAGTGAAAGTATTAGTTAGTTTCTTCACATAACATTGTAAAATAAAGTTTAATATATCTAATGTAAGAAAAGTAGAGTGATTAATAATATTATAAATCCAGTTTAAATTAATGATAAGTTACATAATCTCAGTAAACCCATGAAATATACGCTCAATTTCTATAGACAATAACCTAATCACTTCGAAAGATATAAATCAAAAGGAACTTCAAAGAGCCTCGTAAATCCTAAGCTGAACTTTTGCGACAATTCCAATCATCCCTCGCCTCCCCTATTGGTAATCTTGCCCCAATGCTTGGCTTATCAACATTCGGACACCATAACAGGCCTTTTCTAGCCTCATACATATTTTAGGGGCCCACACCCCGTTTGGTCAACTGTCAGTAATGATTTGCTGCTGTTTTCCCCTCCTACGCCCTCGTATATATCAACCAATATATGCTGACCTTTGAATTACTGGCGAAATTCATATATTTTTTTGTAAATTTTGCGTATTCACAACGGGTCAATGTATTTGGATACTAGTAGCGTAATAAGGCCAGGGGGCGTTAGGAAAGTTAGATTATCTATTTTTTTCGGACGGTCCCGGGGTGGATAACGGTGAAAAATATGGCTTCCTATTCGTATACTTCGGGGTCTTGTAGTTTCTCTATTTGTGCTGTTACGATAGATTGGCGTTTTACGACCGCGAGTTATTGGGTGTGTATCACATCAGAATATATTTTTGTTACGAACTTGTCTAAAAAGGTAACTAAGGACTTGTTTGAAGACATGATGATGACTGGGACCCGATACTGATAGAAGTTTTTAAAGTTACCTTTTCAGTTTTCTGATTGTTTACTATTTGAATATTAAAAAGATCAGCATTAAGAACTCATTATTTTTTCCATAAATCCATTGGAAGTGTAAAATATATATTTTTTCCAGTAAACAAAAAAAATCCTAATAAAGGTTAATTAGACCAGTAAAAAAATATTTATAAGAATATTTTAAAGTTAACTACTACCAACAAAATGATTGGTAGGTACTTATAACCAATGTTAGAGATATAAGCAAAATGAGACTGTTAAAGGTAAACTGGACTATTAGCCTACCGAATGCAGACGTCGCCACCAGATATACGTTTTACGTTCTGCAAACAAGAATTTAGATTTATTTGGCTAACGTTCGAGCAACGTGACACCGCCAGTAGTCCGCGGATTCGTAGGTAAATAGCATTTGTAGCTCAAACAACTTGCTCTGACTATCACATTACTAATATATTAAGATAATAAGCACTACTTTTTACTAAAAATGTATTACTTATTAGAAGAAATATATTATTGATTACTCAGGACAAACAGAAACACATTTAAAAAATAATTGTTAAGGTACATACTGATATCATATAAAAATAATTATTTACTTGAGAAAACATAGCTATTAGTAAATCAAAGACAGACAGTTTAAAATTATTTATTATATATAAATTTAATTTTCTTTAATTAAAAATAAAGTTTCAAAATTATTTGATTCTACATATTACTTTCTTTTCATTATCTATCCTACTTATATTATGTAACCTATCTAAAAATAAATATAAATGTACCATTTGATATATAATATTATACTTAAAACAATCATATAATATCTATTTAAGTAGTTCATTAACCATTATACAAATATTTGTTATTGACTTTTGGCAAGACGTCATGAACAAATGCAACTGCATCTCCATCCCCTAAATTAAATTCGCTATCGTGAGAACGCGGAAGATGCAACCCACCTGGTGTCTAAGACTGTTATATAACTGTGCAGACAAACAATAGGCAAACCCTTTCATATCCGCTATGGGTCGCTAGGACCGACTAGTGAAGACACCTAATCAAGGGTTAAAATGGCAGGTGGCGGCAGATGCTCTGTGATTCGCGTGAAATTATTTTTCTTTTAGTTTTTTACCTATTGCCATCGAATCTCACGATGTTTTATGAAGTGTTAAAATTAATAGGTTTCTATTCAATTTCGATAAAATAAATCGAAATAGAGTAGCTATTATGATCAGATCTAATCGATTAGAGTTACTGATTTTCTATTATAGCTTAAACATTTATGATTTTTTTAATACAAACATATTTTTGTATGTTATTAAAATATTATCTTCATATTATTATATTATTTTTTATGATTCACACACTTGTTAGTAATTTCATGTTTGGTGAACAACATATAAACTGGAAATTGCCGCACTGCAGCTTCTTGTGGCGAGTTACCTATTTATATTGCAGTAAGTACCTATATAAAATACATTGCATAAAAGTATACTTCATATAAAAATATTTTTGTCTAACTATTTAATTTAAAACCATTTTAAATAAAACTGATATTTATTTATTTCCATATATACCTATTTATAATACAATTATTTGATATAACAATAATAATTAATTATAATTGAAGATTGACAGAATAAAAACATTCCTTAAGCTATACAACCGCCTACGATTCACGTCAACCCACTCGAATGCCAAATCCCACTTCAAGTAATTAATCCTCATTGAGAACACATCAGCAACCCTCAAAATGTCAAAAGAAGCCGGATATAAACTAACCGCCTTTTCTTTGCGCTTAAAAACTACAAACGCACCGGTAAAAAGGGTTAGTCGCACAAAAAAACTGTAAAAAAAAACTACGTTGGCAATGTTACGCCAATTTTGCTTTTAAGGAAATTAGATATCCTCTTACAATAAAGAAGCCTTTAACCCTTTGTGGACGTGTGGGAAAAACTGCGAACTTATCTCGAAGTTAACGGGGCATCAATTTTTTAACAAATACGTTGACATCTGCTTATTTTAGTGAGATATTGAAAACTAAAAAACCCCTCTCTAGCTATTTTAGCATATGTGTAATTTTACGCTTATAATTCTTTATCTTATTTGTAATTTTATTTGCAATATGAACTATATTTTCAAAATGAATTCTGTTTATCTAAGAATGTTCAGCAAAATAATAAAAAGCAATTGAAATGACAAAAACTCTTCGTTAAAATGTTGAACTACAACCACTAAAATTATACAAATATCTACTATCTAGTATCATTTCTTTCTGGCTGTTAGCAAGCCGGCGTTGAGGGCATTTCTAGTCCTCCACTGAGAGCTGTTCAAAGCAGAGAGGCCCACTTTCTCCGCACTCAAGACGTCAACATTGTTTGCATTCGTTTGATGTTTCTTGCAGATTTTTCTCTTAAATGTAACTATGAACCAATTCCTATATTAATTCAACTTTGTTGAGATCTCGATTCTTTAGGAAAGACCTATTCTTTTGTATACTTGCACAAAATAAAATCTGCCTGCGATTTTAGGATTGTGGATTTGATTTTCATACGGGGTCAAATTTTAATGACTCTATTTATAGAAAAATAAGAAAGTAAACATACAACGTCTGCCCTGGTCAATCAAATGAAAACGTATAGCATCAGGCAAGTTATTTTATCTCTATCCTGCAAATACTGCCGAAAACAATAATAAAGTACTTACAGCCTGTGTTACAATGTTTATTAGTTAATATGTTTTAATCCATTAACACAGAAATATATTATACCTATTGATTTCATCTTCATAAACATTTATTTTTATTTATTAATATTCCATCCCTCGTTGCTGAGCCTATTTAAAAATTGTAATTACATAATAAATATCCAACAAAAAGACACGAGCGAACGGCATTACATGTGGAAAACAGCGTCCGGCGGGCATTAGTCATCCTCGTTGAAAGGTGTCCTGTGGGAAATTACTCACGGGTCGAAAAGACCGCGCAACTGCTCTACGTTATATTTTGCATGCCATGTTTTGTTGCTTACTTGGTTTTTTAAAAGCATCAAATTATCTTTTTAATAAAAAAAATAAAAGATTAAAAATAATTTGGTAATTATTTATGCTTGTGTAGATATTTAATTGACAATATTAAAAGAAATAATATATAGTAACTATAATGCACACACTCCACGTGTGTGAGTGAAGCGAGTTCAAATCCTGGGTCTCGCGACTGTTATATTTTCATATGCGAATCATACTTGCTTTACGGTGAAGAAAACATCGTGAGAAAACCTGCATATCTGAGAGAACCTAGCAAGTTTTCAAAAGTCATGTGAAGTCCGCCATCCCTCACTTGGTCAGCGTGGTGGACTATGTCCCTCTCGTATTAAAGATCCTATAAAGGGCTGGATACGAAACGTCATACAAAATTAAATTAATTAAGAGTAGACTAAATATTAGTATACTAAATATTTCATACGAATAGAGAAAATATCATTCAGATGAAAAATACTTTTTGAATTATACAAGAAATTCTTCACAAATAACCTTGTTACGTCGACTTTCTAATATTTATTTATTTATTTATTTATTAGGATAACCAACAAAAGTTACATTACATTCTTGCCTTGTTCGCATTTACATTATATAGAGATGAATGCACTTTTTTTTATAGGTTACCACATCATGCATAACATAAACGGTTTGGTAATATATGTGAGTTAGAATTAAAATAGTAAAATTACATTGAATTCATAACAATAAATTATACAAATAAGGATAGAAAATCATAATAGAATGTTGTAAGTAATCATAATATACATCATGCTTATTTAAAAATAAAATTTTTAAAAAAAATATATAAATTACTTATTAATTGTTAACCTACAAATGAGATATATCAGCAGTAAAAAATTTGTATATTTTACTAATGAACTCAGATCGAGAGTCATAATTTATATCCAAGTCATCAATATTTTTGGAAAGATAGTTGTACATTGTTGCGAGGCGAGGTACAGGTGAGTTCTTGCCTAACACAGTTCTGAATAAACTTGTATTGAAAAGGTCACACTTAAACCGAGGGATGGTACGGGGTACACTTATAGAAAAGTTGGCTAAAATCTCTGGACAATCGATGCCGTTGTTTAGTAAGCTATGAAGAAACGACATTGCTAAAACTTTCCTACGGTCTTCAAGACTGTGAATTTTAAATAAAGTTAGTCTATTGTCGTAAGAAGGTACCTTAATCTGATAGCGAAACGATAATACTCGCAAAAACTTTTTCTGTACAAGTTCAATTCTGTGTATGTGGTTTTTGAAATAAGGAGACCATATAACACAACCGTATTCTAGTTTCGTTCGAACCATATAGTTAAATAGGGTAATCAGCGTATTTGTTTTTTTAAAACTCTTGGAGCATCTTAAGATAAAACCTAGAGATCTATAAGCCATATTAACACATTCATCCACATGAGGAACAAAACTCAAGCGACTATCAATGATAACACCTAGATCCCGAACGCTACGAACTTCCTGAAGCTCGTTGCCATTAATATGATATTTAGATGCTATAATATTTTTTTTTCGCGTAAACTTCAGATGTTGACACTTTTTCGTATTAAGAGACATTTTGTTCTTTGCACACCAAATTTCGAGTTTATTTAGATCGTCTTGAACTAACGCAATATCTTCAATACCCTTAATTGTCCTTACCAATTTTAAATCATCGGCAAACAAAAAAGCTCGACAGTTAGTAAATATGTTTACAATATCATTGATGTAAATATTGAATAGCAAAGGGCCCAGGTTAGATCCTTGTGGAACACCTGATTGGGGAAAAAAATCCTTAGACTGATAACCACTTATGACCACCCTCGACCGTCTATTCACTAGATATGATTTGAACCAATCTATCAATGGATTCGAAATTCCGTATGCTGATAACTTACTGATTAAGATACTATGATTTACTTTGTCAAATGCTTTTGAGAAATCCGTATAAATGGCGTCCACTTCATATCCCTGATCAATAATTTTACTAATTTCTGAAATATAAAGAAATAGATTTGTAGTTGTAGAACGTTTACGAATGAACCCATGCTGACAATCACTTAAGCATCTCCCAACATGATTATTGACGTAGATGTACACCAAGGACTCAAACACTTTAGCCACAGTGGGGATGATAGCGATTGGGCGGTAGTTTTTAATATCGTTATGCTTACCACTTTTATGAATGGGGACAATTCTTGTTTCTTTCCAGACACAGGGAAATTCACCACTCAACAAAGATTTATTATAAATGACGACCAAGGGAAGAGATAAGGGCCAAGCACATCGAGCCAAGAATATAGGAGGCACGTTGTCAGGCCCTGCACCTTTAGACAAGTCAAGTCTTTTAAGTTTTTTGTAAACTTGGTTACGGCTGATAGAGAAACTTGCCATTTCATCATGAAATCTCGGGAGATGAAAAAATTCACTGGTAATAGTGCTACTTTTGGTCTTTACATAAACAGATGAAAAGTGGGTGGCAAAAGAGTCGCAAATAGACTCCGGAGTGTTATTTTTTTCTCCATTCAATATCATTTCTGAAGGATAAGGGTTGACACTTTTTCGAAGGTTTTTTAAGTGAGTCCAAAAATATTTCGTGTTATTACCTATCGCCAGCTCTACATTAGTAATATATCTGTTATAAGAACTTTGTATCATTTTGTCACAATCTGTTCGCAAATATTGAAACTCTAACAGGTCTAAGGGATTGTTATACTTTTTTAACTTTAATCGGAGTTTATATTTAAGTTTTAAAAGGTAAATAAGATGTCTCGAGAACCATGCAGGATAAGTTTTCAGATTTGGTTTTTTAAATGGAACATGCCTCTTTATAATCTTCTTAATAATAACATAAAATTTATCTACCATTTCATTCACATCACAACAAGAAGCAAACTCGCCCATCCAAGATATTCCATTAAGGTCCTTCAAGATTTTATCATAATCAGCCTTAAAGTAATTTAACGCTTTACTGGATTGATTTTTCACTAACGGTGTAAAGGACGTTACATTAATGGAGATTTCTAAGGGTGGGTGGAATTTATCAACTCTCTTTATTGGATTTGTACACTCAGTTACTGATACTATGTCTTCGTTGCATAAAATTAAGTCCAGAATTTTATTTTGATGATTGGTTATGTAGTTAAATTGTTTTAAATTATTAAGAGATATAAAATCAAACAAATTGCTATTCAGTGCACAGCCGTTGGAATTATACGGATACGTCTCCAGACCATTATTGGTAGAAGACCAAATTATACTGCTTAAGTTAAAATCGCCAGTAATAAATACAAAGTTATTTGTTGATTCTATAAATCTATTAGTGCGTTCAATAAAGTTATTTAACGAATCTATTGTGACTGGAGGTGGCAAATATATTGCACAAATATGCATTAACCTATCGGTAGCGTTGATTTTTACTTTAATAGTGACCCACAAATCCTCACAATCACTTTCCCAATCAAACTCTCTCCGTGATATCAGGTGATTAGAGACCGCAATAAGAACACCACCACCACTTTTTTTATGACAAGATATACTAGAACTGGTACGATCACGTCTGTATACTATATATCTACCATCGAATAGTTCAGTTTCAGAAATATTAGTATCTAACCAAGTCTCCGTTAAAATAATTAAGTCAAAATTATTGTTAAGGATCTGCTGATATATCTCATTGGTGCAAGACTTCATTCCTCTAATATTTTGGTAATAACAACTTAAACTATCGAATTATAAAATGGTAAAGACAAAAAAAAACATGCATTTTAAAGAAACAATAAGGTATAGCGCGTTATAAATTTTTGAGTGATTCCTTATTTCTAATAAATTTGTATTCCGACGACTCATTTTTTCGCATATAAATATGTCCTCGTTTGACCCATACGAATCTATAGTTCAGTTCTTTAGCTTTAGTTCGAGCAGCAGCATGAAGACTTTTTTGTGTTGGAGAGAGATGCTCAAGGATAAAAATTGGCTTATGTTCACCACCTAGACCAGCGTGACTTGTATTAATTTTATCGCAATTTCTTGTGGCTTTTTTATTGAAATTTATTGATGCCGCTAGAAACTCATCACGCACTCTTGAGCAACTAAATTTTACCAATACGGATCGTGGCCGGGTACTATTTTTTTGAACTTTAGCTGTTCTGGTGCAAAGATGTATATCAGATTCATTCAAGTTTAAATTTACAGTTTTAGCTATTTGTTTAACTATTGAGTTTAAATTTTCATTTTTGTGTTCAGGGAGGCACTGTATTTCAATATTATTAGCCCGGGAATGTTGTTCCATCATAGAGATTCTAGAGTTTAGTTCCTTTATATCTACGCGTAAAGTTTCATTTTCTGATTCAAGCAGTTTAATTTTGTCGATTTTTTGCCGAACTTCGGTTTTTATATCTTCAAATTGCTTCTCCATAAAACATACAACACAAATGAAACAACACAATATGAAGGTACACTCGTATTTTTATATGGACGAACGCTCAAAGCTTAGCTCATCGAGACGTTATTGATATGCTTTTAATCGATGTTCCGCGAAATTATTATAATTAGGAAGTGATCGTCAAAAATACTTCATTTTTAATTAAATCCTATATAAATTTTAATAGTATAAGATGTTATCTACTTAGATATGTACGTTTTATGAGTAATACTTTCTTAGATTTACGACAATATTCACAGGTTCAATTTTCGGTTCACATAATTTGGTTCTAACGTGTTTACAGGAGATGTCATGTTCCTATAAGATATCTAAAATCGTGGTCTCTCCCGTGACTATGACAACTGAAAAGCATTTAAAATATAGAACACTAAAAGTAATACCACGGAAAATTCGAAAAGACACTTTCATTTAAATTATTAAATTGTTTTATATTCTACAATATACCTAATTATAGACGAGACTATTTTAATATTTAACAGAGTGCAGGTTTAACATTAAAAAAAATATTTTAATTTCGTTAATGAATGTTAATTTATTTGTAGGAAAGAAAAAAGTTTAGGTTCGTTAATTTATATCAGGCTATTTTGCGTAGTATAATATTTTATAAAATAATAAATATAAAGAGAAGAAGAATTTATAAAATCAAATACATTAATCTTTAATAAAGTATTTTTAGTCATGCCAATATTCTGAAAATATGACCTACTTGTTAACTAACTATGACGCCGACTTTTTTCCCAGAATGATGAACTGCCTCCGCACAATACGAGTTGGCATAATCGAATTACCGATACATAATCGATACATCGAATATTCGAATCGAGTGCTTGGACGTATCTGTATAATGTTATATTGATGATTCTAGCACAGACTGATTAATGGTTCGGCGTTGTAGCATACAATGAAGACCGAGCCGTGCGTGTTTTAGGGTTGCAATTACTCTGTCACATCTACAAATATAGCTTACATTGCCGTTTATTCACCGTTTCTTTAAGTTTTGCTCTTACCCAAGCCTTAATGTATATAAAAAAATACTTAGACTAGTATTTTACTATATGTTTTGAACAGAGGAACAAAATAGGGTTGTCGCCACGATCGTGACTAGTGATTTTACATGTATGATATTTCCTAAAAAATGTGATAAGCTTACATAGGTACTATAATTTATTTTTTAATTTATAAACATTCTAGATGAAAAAAAAATTATTATTATGAATAAATTTAAAATAATGGCGTTGTTTACCCTTTTTTATTATTTGATGTAATCTCGGTGGGTGTCCATCTAGACCCGCGGTGGGCAAAAATTATCGCGCTCTAGGCGGTATGCACTCGGCTTAATTGACAAATATAAGGGCTTTATAAGTATTTTTCTAATAATAATGAAATATGCTATGTATATACTTTAAAATAAACCGCCCGCATTATCTACCCTCATGTCATAAGTAAAATATATATAATAATAGTTACTTCCGTTATTATGTCATTCATTTATTAAAAATAATTTAAATAAATAAAGTAGTTACATTATAATTTAAACTTATAAAAACTAATTTGATAGAACACCGGAACAAAAACTAGGATAAAAAGTAGTAGAATTAGTAGGTCATTATACTTACTGAGTAATAATTTTCGGAATAGTACACTGTAGATAATAAAACAAGTTTATAGTTTGTAAGTTTCAGGCTTCACAAAAACAGAGCTTTCGCCTTTAACTTTATTTTAATCTTTGATTGCATTATTTCTGTTAGTACCTGTGAGGATCAATGATTATTATATTATATATTGTGATACTTATTGGCTTTAAATTACCGTTATTCGAGCGAAGCTGGGAGCAGGCTCTTGTATATAATATAGATATGCATATTGACATCACATTAAGAGATAAACGAGCCGAGGCAAGCTGTCGTACTAAAACCAATGAGTTTTATTATTAATGGTAACCCTTCGCTGGCACCAATCGATTTCCGAACCCCGGTTCAATACAATGCACATTTTAAAATTTAAAATCCGATATCTGTATGAACTTTTTTATGACGCTACGATGCATTTTTAACCCTTTACCGTATGTCACTAGGTCAGCGGCTCTCAACTTGTAAATAGATGTTATACAATTTATTAAAAATTCAAAAATAGATTTTCATTTAAAATATTAACATCGTTTAAAATGTTACTATTATAATTTCTTATATATGTATACAAAGTCTCATTTTGTATGTTATATGTTAAATATAAAACATTACTTGTTTGTATTTGAGTAATAATTTATTTCAATTTAGTATTTTTGCTCGGCGCTTTATTAAAACATCAAGGCTTATAATATAAATATTTTATTTAAAAAAACAACTCACACTATTAAATTCCAGTCTCAATCAGAACATATATTATTTTATTTTAATCTTTCAGATCAATTTTCACTTATTTTTCTTATTTGATAAGTCATTACAAAAACGTTGAGAAACTCTGGTATAGGATTGTATAACCGCGGTGTCTGTACGTGACAATTTAAACAAATTCTGGGCCATTTGGCTTCTGGGGTGGTTCGCTTTTTAAGGACTTATTTTGAATAAAAAAAATCTCCATTCACTCACACTCAGCCGGCGGATCAGATGTGGGATGAGTGTGTGGTGTGCAATCCATTATAGATTGAGTAAATGCCGATATTATTATAAGTAGCAGTAAGAATGCATATATTATTAGTACGTCGAAAGAAGTAATAAATTAATACAATGGACGCTTTTGCATTTTGTTTAACATTAAATTATTTTTAGTCAAAATGTTTATAAAGACAAAGCGTGTTATTTTTGTTTCTTGCGCATTTATAAATATGTTGTACCTACACTGCAATAAATTTATATCTCTAATATACTTATTAAACTATATCAAGACATAACTTTATTAAACACAAAAGAAATATTTATTTTTACGCTTTTTGTAAAACAGTAGTTTTCTTGTTCCCATTTGTATTCATGAACATATTATAATAATATTATATAGGTTCATAGATATACCTAGTATATCTATGAATCTTAATAACTATTTTCAGTTATTACTTTAATAACGTTTTCAGTTATTAACGTTCAAAGATATACCTAGTATATTTATGAACGTTAATAACTGAAAAAGAAATAAAAAAAAGTCATATTACACTATCCTGATTTATCAATAAATCTGATGCAATACCTCATTTTAAATAACGAATGTATACCTTTAACCAACATCCACATTTTTACATTACTAGCAAATAATATTCAAATCGCATAACAAAAGCAACGCAGTAAGACGCGGGAATCCATTTCTACGTGAATATTTAATATTTCCCGCCACGCGATCTCTTCAGAGCCCATCAAAGCTATCCCAATAATCTCCTCCGCTGGAGATCTGGTACCCTTTGTGAAGCGCGGACATTCTCTATGCATCGAATTATATCGGGAAATGTATTGCATGGGTCTATTAATAGTTTGTGATTTTCTTCACGGGGTATTTATATTATAAATGTTATGTAATATTCTATTAGATTATACAGTATTTGATACTAGTTACATAGCCTTGCTTTGCTCGGGTTTATCCATAGCTGTCATGTAGAAGCCTATATGTTCCTTAAGCCATAGTTCAGATGATGAGTAACATACATAAACGCATATTTAAAATTCTAAATGAGGTGTTTGTTAATCCATGGGATGGTTAATGTTTCAGGATAAATCACTCTCGCTTCGCTTGCATTCCTTCTAAATAAAATGAAAATCTTCTAATAGTATCAGCTATCTGCCAGTGAAAGTCCTGTCAAAATCAAGCTAGTTGTTTCAGACATTTGCCGTAACAAACAGCCGGACAAAATAAAATGTGTGTCTCTCATAATTCTTTTAATTATACTTTATTATTTTTGCATTAGAATAGATTTTACACTTAGACATTAGGTACATACTATAATTATATAATATGTAAAATAAGATAGCCGTATTCCTTCACCTTTAAAAATAATAATATTAATTAATTGTATTACAGAAGAATAAAAGCAGAGTCTTAGTCCAAAAGACATTTAAATGTAGCCAATACATTGCAAGTACATCATCAGTCACCGCCGCCCACACCATGTTACTTTATAGAGACCATTTATAAGAGGGAGACAGATCAATTTATATAAAACATAAAGAGGGTTAATAATTGAAAGTAAAAAAATCGTCCATTTGGCGCCCGACGTGGGGCGCGAGGGTATATTTTAATATTAAATAGCGTATGCCATACGGTATCATTTCTAATTTGGTTTGTCCCTTGTTTAGAATTTTTATTTATGGTGTTGAAAGTATAATTAAGTGGAACTAATCTCAATTAAGGGATATATTTTAAGCGTTAATTAATGGAATCATTGCTTATTTTCAGTAAATAGGATGTTTTGAATGAACTATAATATAAGTTATATAAAATCAATCTGTTAGCCCAAAATTGACTACACACATTTTAATAATACTTTATTTATTTTTGGAGGTGTGTAAGGAGTGGTTTAAGTACTAAAATATATAAATTTATGATATTCTCCAAAAAAACTACTAGAAAACTAAAAAACTCAAAACTGTTTAATGAATTATGACGTATCACGAACCGATAAAACGAATCCGAACGAAGTGAGGGTGAATCGCTACAAAATTTGTTTTATGTCTATTTTTAAGTTTTACTCTAAATTATTCATTACGTATTTTTCAAAACGTATTCATGGTCAAAATTATAAAGGCGTTTTCTGAAAGAAAGGAAAATATTGTCCCTGTAATAACTTCCATACATATTAAATCACTTTCTTGCATTCACATAACATATTTATAGTAACATATCGTATCATGATATCTCCGGCCAGTTGGCTTGGCAAAGATCCTATAACCTTTGAACTGTGAATTGGATTGGATGGTGTTATGCTGTACATCGAAATATGTATTTTATTTAAAATACATACATTTATATTAAAAATATTAATCTGTACTCTTCTACATGCAGACTCTATACAAAAACATCACTAAGCTTTTATAATATTAGTTGAGTATAATGCTATCTCGATTAATTACACTTAAATTACAACCCTTTAAAATTGGTATTTTGTATTATTTTTTGTAGACGTAGAACCTCATCGTAATGAGCATCTTAGATTGATGTGCAAAATTGTAAGTAAACAAAAATGTAAAGCAACTAGGTACTCTAAGAAATTCCATGACTTAAAAGATAAATATGAATGAAATATTTTTAAGAAATATATGCAAAAAATGCAAATATAGGAGAATATAAATGGACGTCATAAAGATAGATGACCTTGGTTCTATTAACAAATTACATGTTATTTTATCTTACAGTTTTAAGGATAATAAGCGTGTTTTTAAAAATAGTAAAAAAAATTACAAATTTGTAAATTGCTAGGAAGTGCATAATATTTGTGGAAGACCGTCCAGGCCACCCCTTTCGGACCAGCCGAGTCAGGCCAGTTTATATCTTTGAAAAATCCCATATCCCCTACAAAAATCACACGGTCGCCCGCACCAACCGTACATATATTGACTGATAAAGTTATCTAGAAGAGACTTCTTTTATACATAGGTATCATAAAATTGTGAGAATCTGTACACTATATAGATTTTGATGAAATTTAGTGTGATGATAGCTGGTTATCCGGGTCAAGATTTAAGATATTTTATACTGCGGGAAAACAATTTCTGAGAAATTTATAACTACTACATTACCTAGGGATGAATCCGAGCAGAGTGAGGGTGAACCGCTAGTCACCTATACCTACTCTTATATAATAATCAATTTTATTTAATTTTCAATTTAATATATTTATTATTAACTTCTTATATATTTTGTGTAGTTATAATAGTTTATATTTTACTCCATCTTGCCATTTTTTTAAAGTAAATTAAAGAAAAAAAATGTCAAAAAGTATTTAACTCTATATTTTCTCCCTATGTTGGTACCTCTTACTTTTTACGTTGGTAACTACTTATCAGTATAACTTAGTTTACGAATTTTGACTAATGGTATATGCAGTATAACAACGTTTCCTGCCTGCTACATTCACAATACTGCTTTTTTATACATTTTCTGATACATTTCTTTCCCAATGCATCTTCGGGGGAGATATTATTGTGATAGTGTCGGTGAGGCGTTATGAATATAGAGTAAGCTTTAATAAAGTAGTTTGTTGTAAGATCGAGATTTGGATTGCATTTTTTAGTATATTTGATTCCTCTATGTTTCACAGCCTTAATCTATACTAATATTATAAAGAAGTAAAGTTTGTTTATTTGTTAAATTGTAAGGGGTAATCTCGGGATCTACTAAACCGATTTTAAAAATTCTTTCACCAATAGAAAGCCACATTATTGCTGAGTGTCATATATAGGCTATATAAAAAACCGAAAATTAAAAAGGCTTTTACGTGTAATGAAAGCGTTTCTTACGAACGCTGCCTTAACTATGAAAGATATATTTTTGAGTTCTAGAGAAAAGATTTGGAGCTTAAAAATGCCTACAAAAAAGTCAATGACAGCATATATCTAACTTTTATATTTAAGTTACAAAAAGTAGTTTTTTTTAATATTAGTATAGATAATTTAATTATTAATTTTTAATATTAATAAAATAATTTAAATTATTTAAACACTGTACTAAAAAAGGATTATTAACATTATGCCCAACGAAGTGGCCACGGGTCAGCTAGTAGAATATAAGAACAATGTTCAAAAATATTTTTTTAAGTTCCTAAATCCATCTGGTGGATTGTTTGTTTATTTCTATTAATAAAGCAAAAAAAATTACAACAAAAATTCTCAGGTATATAACAAAAAATAAATCAGAAACATAAAATTATAACTATGTATTATGTATAAATTTAACATATATTGCATATTAATTAAACAAATGTATACGTACATTTGTTAAATTAATATCTAAAAATATTTTATACAATATAGGTGATTTTTCATTTTAATACTAAATAGAAGTATTAAATTCATTCTCTATTAAAAAATCCGAAATGTAGCGTAGTACGACATTTTGTAAATTATGTATTGTTTCACACTGTATGTAATTTCCCACCTAAGTCACATTAACCAGTGAATCCCATACATTAAGTCAATAAAAACACTGATCTTGTATGCAGCTAGCAACTCTACGTAATCTTTATAAGGTATTGACTCGTTGACTCAATGCGTATTGTATTAGATACTTTGTACTTTCAGTGGTACGTGATCACAATATAAGGGGATAGACTCACATACATAAATATATACGTTTGATAAAGTTAAAGCACTGGCTATAAAATGGTGAATAATATAAGTAAAGTTATATTATTGACGACACGTTTGGCTCAGATGGTAGTGACCCTGCGTTCTGTGCCAGCGGGACCGGGTTCGAGTTCCGTTGGGGGCATTCATTTGTTGAGCACAAATATTTGTACTCCAGTCATGGGTGTTTATATTTATAATATGTATGTATTTGAAATTTATATATCAACTATTGAACTAGATGGCGCTGTGTAATAATGTCCAAACATATTTATTTATATGCGATCGTAATATGCAAAATTTGAAAATATATACGTATTTATATATTAAGTATGTTACAGCGGTACCGCGCTCGCTTGGATAACCGAGTGATGCGGGTTCGAATCCGGGTCTCGCACCTCTGAGATTTTCATGTGCGAATCTTTCTATCATGATTACCACTTGTCTTACGGTGAAGGAAAACATCGTGAGGAAACCTGCATGTCTGAGAGAACCTAGCAAGTTTTCGAAAGACATGTGAAGTCCGCCAACTCGCACTAGGCCAGCGCGGTGGACTATGGCCTGATCCCCCTCGTAGTGAGGGAGGCCCGTGCCCAACAGTGGGACATTAAAAAGGGCTGATGATGATGATGATGACATTATGTTTTGTTTGCTTAGTAAACTTTTAGGTGTTGCTACAAATATAATTGTTGTAAATTTTTTTCGAATTACGTACACTGTAGAAATGTTTTATGGCTGTTACATTATTTTAAACTTATTTAGCTTTTGTGACATAGATATAAATATTTAATAAATGAGGTCAGGCCTAAAAAAGGTCCTACATTTAGAAGACAGTAAAGTAAACGTTAATAACTGGCAAACAGGCTAGCTCATGCTTTAATTGTGCTTTTAAACCGCTTTCATATAGTATTTGTCTACTGAAAAACTAACAGTATAAACATTATTTTTAAAATAAAGCACAGTTAAATACCAAATAAATCTTTAAAATTAGGTAATATTTACAAACCTTAACGTTTAAATATAACTCTAACATCCCCTTTAACAGGTCACAACTCGAAATCTAACAAATTCTATATAATAAAGTACTGAAGTGATCAAAGCGCAGTTACGGTGCACGTCACGTGCCGCATACAGCCAGCAGCTACACGTATTCTTTACGAGGTATTGGCTTCGCCTTCAATAAGTACTATATGGGATACTTTGTACTTTATATGATACGTGATTATCGTTGAGGGTACATAATAGGGAACAGTCATGAAAGCAAAGCACTGAAAAGAAGGGATTATATAGATTTTATTATAAGGTGAATTTCTATCGATTTTTCTATAGCACGCTTGCTATATATATGGTGAACTAAATTAGCCTAGGGTTTTAGATGACATCTAGTCTTTAAGGAACGTACAATTAATTTAGTCGTTATTTTGTGTAATATACATGTAGGTATCATATTTTTATATTTGCATTATCTTTGATAATTCTAAACATATGACATGTGAACAGAAGGTATCATAATTTTATATTTGTATTCTCCTTGATAATTCTAACGATAAATAAGTATTAAAGAATCTTGTAAAGAAAAAAACAATATAATAACTGATAAATAAAAAGTCTTAACATGTCAATAGAGGTGGCACACATGCTTTTACGAGGCATTAGGTCGTTTGCGCTCAATGCGTGGTGTACTTCGCTCTATATTTTTTGCTCTAGGTGTTGATCGATTTTAATTTTATGGCTTACAACACATGATTTACTAAAAACAAATATTTATATATGCTTAAAACTTTAAAAAGCTTCCTACTAATTCCATTCATCAAAAATTATGGCAGCATTTCAATTAGAATCTTCGATGTCAGCATTGAAGAATGAGTGTAGTCATTTATCCTAGTTTCTAAACTATAACATTATTATACTGTTAAATTTTCTCTAACAAGATAATATTTAAGAAACTACATGAAAAGCTGATCTCAAGACATTCTGGATACTGAGAGCCGAAGATAACATAAAACAAACGTAAGCCAACATACACCGTCTCGTAAACTCCTCCCAATAATCCAGCGTCAGCGGAAAAAATAGCCATAGTAAAAACTCCTATCCGTACCTAATAACCCGAGAATATTATCAAAGAGTCGTCGGGTCATAACCCGAAATTGGTTTCGGGGTCCGTAAGTCCCCAGTTTTATATGTCGCATTATGAAGGCCGTCAAACGAATTCACGTAGAAAATCGAATCTATATACGGTAATATTGCCTGGCCCTGGCTGGCTTCAGATAATAAAATAATATACCTCGTTTTACGTTGCGTATTTACAACCGATGACCCGTGTGGAATGTATGGCAGGTACTTGCGTTTTCTTGAAGATTAAATATTAATGCCTGAATAGCTTCTGAAAGTAAAAGACATTTCCTTAATCTTGAAATGTACCAGATCAAATTAATGAGTTTTAAGTATTTGTTAAGTTATAAAAAAATACCTCATCATTCAAATATGTTAATAGTGAGCTGTCGAAATAATTATTAAAGATTATAATAGGAGGGAGAGAGAGAGAGAGAAAAGTTAAGCAGTGTTTATAAAATTAATAATGTTCTTCGACCGATTCCGTTGAGACTGGCCAACTGCACATGAGATAATATAGTGCACAAGTACGCGCAGACACAAGTGCACTCTCATACTCCGGTGGGACGACTGTTCGACACGACCAGTGAGAGCGGCGGCGCAGGATCGACGGCTTTACGTGCACTCCGAGACACGGGGGTAACACACCGCCAAATTCCTAACTCCGGGCGGTTACTGAGGCTTACTAAACAGAAAGACTCGGTAACTAAACTTGGCCTGACCCGGGACTCGAACCCAGGACCTCTCGATGTATGACCGTACATGCTAGCCACTACACCACCGAGGCAGTTATAAAATTATATATTGTATGTATAATATAAATGTAACCATTAGAGTTCAATTACGTACACAATTATTATAGAGACAACTAAACTGCTTAAACAAAAAAATGGTAATCTCTTAACATTTTCATATGCAAACTTATTTTTAATATAAAAATATGTATAATATGCTAAGATAATTTTTACATTTTAAGGAAAGTGTATATAATAGAACTGATTTCTTTTCTGAACATGTTTGAGGCCTATCCGCTCAGCGGAATTCATTCCATTGAACATCCTCATATCTAGTACTTGCTGTTAGAAGGGTTAAATGATTATTAGAAAAAAACTGAGACTACAAAGTATGAATAAATTCTTTATATTGTTTTTGTAAGAATACAAACGAAAAAATATTTAAGAATGAAAACGTATAAAGTGCCATAAAAGATTTTCTCTTTGTGGCACAAAAATCTCTTGGATGGGAGTAATCGGCCATTTTACATAAGAAAATAATATATTATTCAAAATCCACACACGAACACACCGCCCCATATACTTATCGGTAATAATGCCCGCTCTCCATGCGTCTAGTGGGAAACGGTAATAACTTAGATTTTGTAAATTTACGTAATAGAATAACTTTTACAAATATTATTTCACAGAAATATTACATTTCATAGCCTAACTACGATATTGTGTATTTTTTACAGAAAGGCTAGCGACTTATTTTAGGCTTTTCTTATTCTTTATTTTAAAATAAATTACTCTATGACATCCGCTAGCTGAAAGTCCCTTCAAAATCAGTTAGCCAGAAGAAGCATACATACACAATGTTTGACAAAAAACTGTGTGTAATTAAAAGCTGTTATTTTTACATTAAAAACAGACGCTATAATTTAACTTATTTGCAGACATAAAGTTAATTAAATAGGTTCATATTTCGATTGAAAATATCATTTATATTAATATAAAACTTCAAATTATAAAAATCTTATATTTTGCTTATACATTTTATCTAAGGGCTGGTTTACCTCATGGTCTCAAATCTACGCAAATAAAAATAGAAGCAAAGAGGAGCGGTAAATCCGTCGCTCAGCGCCACCCTATTATGATATCTCTTGATTCAAAGACTTGTTACCTTAGAAATAGTGTAATATAAGTGTATACTATTGATCCTATCATATAGTTAAATAATATTATTTAATATAATATATAAAAATTAAGAATTATGCTTTGTAGAGTAGGTACTTAAAAACGTCTTAGTGCTTTAATAGTACCTTATTATATGTAAATTGTAAGTAGCTACTTAACTATATCTATTTTCGTAAATAGTGTGTATTATTATTAGTTAAAATAAATTGAATTTCTAAAATAAAAGTACCTAACCTAACCTAAGTTACTCCATATTACATTAGCTATCTGCGTGTGAAAATCCCGTCAAAATCGGTCCAGTCTTTTCAGAGATTAGCCGTAACTAACAGAGAGACAGCAAAAATTTTAAAAATTGATCTATCTACTACTGAGTCTAACAATGAACGTTTTTTAAATCTTTCTTAATTAAACATTCTAATTCGTTCTAATTATTATTAAAGAAACTACTCTAATTTCCATTTGTTTTTATTCCAAAAAAATTACACCCATAGGCCAACCATACAAATAATATGTATATGTGGGTTTATAAATTTTATGACAAAAAGAACTTGTTACAACGGTTCAACATCATGAATCTTAAAGGGAGTAAATAAAAAGTGTCGCGTGTGACCCCTCGTGTGAATTATGAAAACAAATAAATATTTATAAGAACAGTGGGCCGATGATATTACTATATGCTACATAAGGATTTATTTATTTTTGTGTTGTGTTCTCCACAAGGAATGGAAACTTATTTTTAATCTTGGTATTTTGAATTTCAGTTTATATTTAATAGTAGGAATTCCCGAAAATTAAAAATAGAGATTGGTGGCAGAATGTTGAACATTAAGGGTTATTAGTTTTTTTATGTGAAATATTTTTAGGTCAAAAAAACGGCAACTTTTATCACCTAGCGAAAAAGCCTACGACCTATTCTCAGACCTACCAAATGTGCACAAAAAATATAAAAAACGGTCAAGCCTTTTCGGAGTAATTCGATAACAAACACTGTGACACGAGATTTTTATATACTAGAAGACTAGACTAGACTAGATTATTAATGCGATATCTAATAAGATGGCTGTGTATGTAGTTAGCTTTAAGCAGTATACCTGCCATGTCAGGTATAGGTCCAAGAGGTATTTTAAAATAATTTTGCAATATTATCTTTTTAATATTTTTCATTTGCATTGCATACAAATTGTTTTTTTTAGTTTCTTGTGAAAAATCCACCTAGTTTTAAATGTTCTTAATTAAATATTCATATTAATAACATACTAACTTGTTCTGTTTAAGTAATCTGATAACTTATTTCTTGGGCTTCAAAGTATTGCGATATCTTCCTATAGAATATACAGCATCTTGGGACTGAGCCAGCCGAAAACTTTAGGGAAGGGACTGGGTTAAATTAATACATGTATGGTTTCATCCTTTATTTTAGTATAAGCTGAGATACACGTGTATCTGGATGTAAAATGTAAAGGTAAAATAAAGGACCATATATACTCTGTTCATTACAATAGCTATTAAAGTAAAGAAAGAAAGTTTTTTTTGTGTAATATTGTTCTCCGACCGATTATGGTCATGGCGACCAATCTCATTGAGACTTCGCAGGAGATATTATAGTGCACAAGTGCACTAGCAGACACAAGTTCATTCTCTATTCCTTATCACTCTCATACTACGGTGGGACGACACTCGACACGACCAGTGAGAGCGGCGGCGTAGGACTGACGGCTTTACGTGCTCTCCGAGGCACGGGGTATACACCGCCAACTTCCCAACTCCGGGCTGTTACAAAGGTAAACAGAAAGACTTTATAACTAAACTTGGCCGGACCCGGGACTCGAACGAAGAACCTCTCGATGTACGACCGTACATGCTAGTTACTACACCACCGAGACAGTTAAATAATATAGTGTGTAATATTAACATCGAAACTAGTGCTTTACAAATGTGTAACAAAGCGCCTTGGATTCAATTAAGCTAAATCTTATATATAAAATTCTCGTGTCACAATTTTCGTTCCCATACTCCTCCGAAACGGCTTGACCGATTCTCATAAAATTTTGTGAGCATATTGAGTAGGTCTGAGAATCGGCCAACATCTATTTTTCATCCCCCTAAATGTTAAGGGTAGTCCACCCCTAAATTTTTATTTTTTATTTTTTAGACAATTTTTTTTTCCTACAGATCAACCCAATGAGGTTGATTAGCAATTAAAAAAATGAACGCGGGCGAAGCCGCGGGTACAACTAGTATAGTACTAATATCATGACTAGACTATATTCTAAGATTTTAGTTTCCGAAACTTACCTCTATAAATATCTTTATAAAATGTTTAACATTTTTATTATAAAAACAAATATTTTCGATAAGATTAAAGTATATAAATAGTAATTGGATGATTGATCCGGTCTGGTTGAGACTTTAGGCAGACAGAATTGAAAGCCGCCACGTGTAAGATATTCCTTCAAACGACCTCGTAAGATATGACGTAAATTATAATGAATATTTATTTTTATATTATGTATTTACATATTATGTATGTATATTAAGTTAATAAAAATATACTTAGTTAAACTATACTTAATTTTACTTACTATATAAATAAGCGTCTTGGTTAACTAAGATTTTTAGTTCGTGCATAACCTTCTTAGTATCGTACATAACTTCATTTATATGTATATGAAATGGTCTCAAAGTAAATAATAGTATACATCAAGGATGAAATAGTGTACGCATTAGACTACTTGTTCGCCGGAACCGCCGGCCTTAGGATCAGCGTGCTAAATGTGCGGAGGACAGTGTTTCTAGCATAGAAAAGCTGTAGAGAAGCATTAATAATTTTAAATTGTTTACTCTAAAGAAAACTAAATTAAAAAATATATGTAATTATTGCATACGTAATACAAATAAGTAGAAAATAATAATAATATAATCTCACAATTTACCTTTCCAATTCATATTATAAAGTTAGAACGTGTTTAAACAGAATTCTAACATCGTATATTTTTAGAAGCTTATCTAGCTGATTTTACTGTAATCAAAAAATCAAAGAGTCACGTATAAATTATATGTCTATTAATATTTATATAATATAATTATACATACATACTGTCATTTGATGCATTTATCCATTTTTTAATTTACATTATTTAAGTAGCAATACGCTCGCACTATCCGCTCTGATTTTTCCCTAGGAACAGTCTACGTTATAACAAGTAGGTAGGTACAATACATTTTTCAGATACAAGATATTTGTCCGTAGGAAAAAACTTATTTGTTGCTACGGATTCCCAGATCTTCGTACCAAATATCGTCAAAAACTTTCACATACGAAAAAAAAATGTATAAACAATTGAAGTATATTCCTCCTATGTATATAATGACTGTTTTAATTGGATTTTTCAAAAAATATTAAATGTACAAATTTGATTTTGTACGTATATTCTAATATTTTAATAAAAAAATCTGAAAAATATAAATAATTTTATTCATTTTCATCTCTACGCTCGTCGCTGTGCGTCCCATATCCGAGGTCCGGGCGGTGTGGGTGTTTGGTCAGCGTCTGAAATATACATATGGCGTGTTTAACTGTATCATGTTTACACCTAGGGTTGCTAATTTCCACTATGATTTAATTGATAATTTAATATTAATCTTTCATTAGTATAACTTTTATTATGAACAAAATACAATAAAAAAAATAGTTTCATCGTTTAACATTTCATCTTTAAATAACTATATTCATAGGAAATTATGGTATTTGGTTCATGTAAAGAAACCAATAAAATAAAAAAAATAATGAGAACAAGGCTGAACCATAGAAAAACATCATAAAAAGTAACCAACGAGTGAAATAAAAAACAATAATTAATTATTAATATAGATATAATCGATATCAATAAGACAAAAACTACCCTTAAATAAACCAGTTTTCGACCCTAATTCTTACATAACGGGATGCTGTTTCAATACTCGGAGATCACAGGTCAAGCCACTTCACTCATTTTCTTTTCAAGATCAATCATGAATAGTCGAATATCAATTAAGTAACACAAGTGTCCCTTTCATCTGAGATCAAAAGTGGAACAGGGATGTAACCTGTTTTGGATTACACCGCGTTTTTACCACTCCATGAATACCTGAGATCAAAACTGTATCGAGGGATGCTGTGAATAGATCACGGGGTTAAATAGATTTATTTATGTTAATATGCGTTTGGGGTAAATTGTTGGACACGGGCCGTTTAGGGCCAAAGGTCACCATGTTAATATTTTATGCTGATTTGTATTGAATATCTAATCGTTTAGCGGTTTGTCCTTATTTATGTTATATAATTGTAAATGATATCATCGATAGTTATTAAAAATATATTATAAATTACCTATTTTCTACATTTAATAGAGCAAAGCTAAGCGTAGAGCAGCAATAGAGCTGTAAAGCACTCGAAACGTCGAGAACCAAAAAACAAAATAAATCCGCGGAAAAGATAGTTTTATTTAAAATTTCAAATATTTACGTAAATCTAAAAGAGTATTAACGAAATTTAACGTTAAATTTGATTGAAAAAATTTATAAAACAAATTACTTACTTTTTGTTTACTTTATAGATTAATAGAACATGATATCTACTTAATATTAATTAATTAAGTCAAACAAATTGTACCCAAGTGTGAAGAGGCAGCCCTAAATCTCGCAAGGCAAGATAAGTAACGGATAGTCTCGACGTGATGTAACACATTTGTAACCCGTAGATGTAAACACAGATAGCGCTCAACACTATTTCCTAAAGGATATGCGAGTGATGCTAGAACTCAGTGAAATCGTGCCTTGTTTTGACGAATTGTATTTAATTTTGTTCAAATTGGTTGTAATTTACATTGAAAGCTTGGCTTTCCTTCACAAAATTACATATAAGTAAGCACTAACTAGATTTACCTTCAATGGAATCTGAACCTAAAAACTAATTATTAAGTTACTAATATTATTAGGATAAACTAACTAACTTGTATGTATATTGAAGTATGAAATTAAAAATAAATGACCATTGTTTAGTTTCTATTTATAATAGACGTACCTACCTACTCTATTGTTGACTTATTCAAAGACAATGTAGTACCCTCCATATTTAACTTTTAATATTATAAAGGCTTTAAGAAAAATGTTATTTTGAACACCACAAATATTCTTTACTATAATTCCGTTCACTCTCACGTTTTCTAATAACTTAATTTTAGTCACTAAAATTCGCTACACTACTCCGCCCCTATACGCACACTACAAAAATAATAAATAGTGGCATATTCATGTGTGCGTTATGTCTATCAACCAATGGTCAAGCGGTCATTTGTTAAAGAGAGATGGATAGTTTATTAACGCAAGTGGGAAAGTGATAGATATATTGATATGGGAGAAATACCCATTTTTACTTATGCCAATAGCAACATTTTTATTTTTAAGTAGCGACTTACCTTCGCTTCGTTCGGGTTCTTCCTTAGGTTTAGCGCGAGCAAAGCCACGGGTTGCGCTAGTTAAAATAAATACAATTTCCAAAAGAAGTAGCCTAAGTTACTCCTTATAACATTACATATCTGCGAGTAAAAGTCCCGTCAAAATCGATCTAGCCGTATCAGAGATTATCCGGAACAAACAGACGAACAGACAAAAAAATATATTTTTTTATGTTAGTAGGTAGGTACTTAGTATGTACCGTGTATACTTTCATAATATGCAGTGAAAACCTGTTAATTCGAAATTAAAAACGGACACTTCAATTTTATTTATATGTACATTATTTTATTATTTATTTATATATAGAAATATTGCAATACCTACAACAGCATGACAAGAAGGTAAATGACCTATGTATAGTTGTGGTGGTATAGTTATTTATGAAATACAATGATAATCTACATTCATAATGTAAATTCTATTCTCACTTTGCTTATGCTTGGCGGAAAGTGAACACCGATGCGCTTAAACGTTAAATTATGCTAGGTTGGGTAGCAGTTTACAATGGCGTATGTTTGGTTAAATTTAAGCAAATTAATATTGATGACACAATATCTAAGAATTTATCATTTTTAAGAAACTAACAACGAGTGAGTATTATTATAAAAAGCCCTAGTTTTTGCCCGCTTTGATAAAAAGTATACTATTTATGCGCTCATACTAATAATATGGATTTTATGTTCATTTTCGTGAAGAAGTAGGTAACAATAACTTACCAACATACATATTACAGGTCAAAAACATAACTCTCTTTTGAAAAACTAGGCCTCAGTAGGACGCTTCAGGAAATCATTCAGGACACCGGCAGCCTGCTTGACTACTGGGACGCCCTGGGGTGGACAGACTAACACAACCAGCACAAGCTTCACGCACAACGGGCATTCACTGCCTAAGTGCGGAAATCAGCCGTGCATAGAAGAAGAAGAAGAAGAAGAACTCTCTTTTGGGCTTTGCCGCGGTCGGGTAAATATAATAACTTTTGCATTTATAAAGTTATTAATTTGATTTTCACCACAACACGATACCTATAGAACCTAAATACGTATAAATAAATAATTAGTTTCATTAGTTACCTGTATGTAATTTAGTGAAGTTTAGTCTTTATTAAATAGTTTTCGTCATTATATTATGACGACACTCAGGCTCTAGCTAGCTATTGGCTCAGTTGGTAGTGACCCTACTTTCTGCGCCAGCGGTCGCGGGTTCGAGTCTCGCTGGAGGCATTCATTTGTTAAACACGAATGTTCGTACTCCAGTCATGGGTGTTTCTGTTTATAATATGTATGTATTTAAAATTTATATAAGTATGTGTAGTATATCAACTATCTGGTATCCGTAACACAAACCTCGGAGCTTACCACGGAACTTGATAGCGCTATTGTAATAATGTCCCAACATATTTATTTTATTTATTTATAGTTATTATACCATCATCTTAAGAATAGCGTTATTCTAATCCATCATCTAGGACTTGTATTAATTAATTTACCTACTTGAGATTTGTAGTAGTACATATTTAGGTGATAAAAATTCAAACTATAATTTTATTGTAGTAATAATTATATATTGAAGGTAGTATATTTTACTAGGGCCGAGGGATTACCGCGGAATTACTATTGATTTGGGCACAGCGGGCTCGCACACCCGCTTGGCCGCCTTTCAAATGAGCAGACCGATAGTATTGTAAGAAGCTGCTACAACGTGAAAATCATAATATATATTAACAACTATAAGTATGTATATTATATTTCTTGTGCCACAAATGAACCATTTGTTCTTTAAAATTAAAATAAAGTTACTAAACTGCCTTGTCGAAGTCTGATCAGTTTCGTTGTTCGGGGATAGCGGATTCATTTCCTATAGATTAGATAATGTTTACCTATCAATATAATGTAATATAGAAAATATAAGAAAGTACTAACATAATTACATTTCTGTATTATAAGTACTTAGTTGCAATTTTTCATCAAAAATCTCATCTTATCTTAGAAGAAATTAAAAAAATATATAATAAAATTAAGTATACAATAAATGCGTAATACATTTATACCTGATAAATAATTTGATTATTATTATTTTTTTTGATTTTTAATATTTTGATTTGTATAAAAAATCATAAATGTAATAAATAGGTAAACTACTTATCACATATTTTTCATCCAGCGGCAGCCATTATTTTCGATACAGAGGCCTAACCTATAGTTTTTAGGTCTTTTATCTCTCTGTCTGTCATCGCATTACGAGAAAACCACTGGTCGGATTTGAACTGATGAAAATGAACATAATATGTATATATATATATATATATATTATAATAGTTGTTAGAGCGGAAAATTATCTAATCTTTGAGAAATGTAAACAATCTGTTAAAATGTATGTAGAGACGAACCCGAGCTTCTTCTTTTGAAGCCCTTCTTTTGTTTCTTTCTATTTATTTGTTTCTAGTAATAAAATAGCAGCTCTAGGCAAATCTCCAAGAAAGTTCGCAAACCCAACCTGAATTTATTAAGCCGGACCCTAGAAAGGTTTGCCGTATGCAGATAAGGGATTTATTTAGCGGAAAGGTCCGTCCCGGGTCTAACGCCTCGGGTCGGCGATGACCAGGATTGGGATCAGATTTATTGTCGGCTTTCGCCTTCGCTTTCCCACTGATTTATTTAGCCTTACTGAATAAAATCAGGGTGATAATGTGCTGATTTCCTTTTGGGGTATGGATATATGACATAGGTACCTACTTAAGTAGATTGCAGATTGGTTTTACTGCCTAATTATATTTTTTACGGCATAGATAACTACGTTCATTCTATCTTTTATTCAAATAGATACCTAAGTATTATTTTATAGGAAAAAAAATATTTTTAAAACTTTCATGGCACATATTCATTTTTTTGAATATCGTCTCGTGAAATAATCATGAAGGAATATTTTTATCTTCGTGAGGCCATTAATACATATTAACCTTGGTTATGGCTCATTTGTACGCCATGTTTATAATTATATTTTGGCTAAAAATATTAAAGCACTTATGTAAGGGATACAAAAGTTATTACGTCCTGGTTGAGACATAGGTTTCGATTTAGCACCTAGACGTACCTACATAGGGACCTATCTACCCGAACGAAGCGAGAGTAAGTTGCTGCAAAGTTGCAAAATACTTAATTTATGAAATAATTTAAGCTAGAACCAGCCTACAATTTAGAACTTATTAGGGTCTAGCCAACCCTTACCGATATTAAAGTAACAGGCTGACATTGGTTTGCAACGGACGTAGGACTGAACGTGTAACGAAGCGACGGCGGACGGTAAATGGCACCAATTACGCGCCGGCTCGGACGTGACGCGATTCAAAATGGCCGGGCGGCGCGATCCTGTTTGTTTTATATGGATAAGCGAAATATTTTTATATCAATTATCATTATATTTATAATGTTTATTTTTTCGTACCTTAATATTGTAAAAGAATCAATGTACCTATTTGTTTATATTCCTTTATACAGCTGCGGTTTGATGTCATTTTTTTTTTTTTTTTTTTTATATCAATCTGAATTAGTGCTTGACTACGTTCCACCTGATGGAAAGTGGTAACGCAGTCGTAGATGGTAAGTCGCACTAATTCAGTAGCCACCTATTCACTCTTGCCTTGAAGACACCCATATTGTAATCGGACGGAAACACGGAGGCAGGCAGATTGTTCCAATCCTTAGCCGCACGTATAATAAATGACGAAGCGAAACGCTTCGTGCGGACGGATGGAATGTCCACGACATAAGGATGGAAACCAGCCGTTCGTCGCGTCGTCCGATGATGGAAAGGGGATGGGGGAATTAAATCATGTAATTCCTGCGCACACTCTCCAAAATGTAACCTATAGAATACACAGAGGCTGGCAACTTTACGTCGGTGATCGAGGCTTTGTAGGTTGGCATTTACCAGCGTAGGGTCACCAATAATCCTCTGCGCACGCCTCTCAATCGAGTCCAAAGCAGACAGATGGCATTTCGCAGCACCAGCCCATATGTGACTACAGTATTCCACACACGACCGGACTTGAGCTTTATATAAATCAAGGAGCTGTCCCGGTGTGAAATACTGTCGGACCTTTGCGAGGATGCCAACTTTCCTCGCTGCTACATTGGCCTTAGACTCGATGAACCGCCCGTAGTTTATGTTGGAACTAATGTCCATCCCCAACAACTGCAGACGGTCAGTGTATTCCAGAGGCACATTTTGGAAAGTAGGAGTCAAGGTAAAAGGACTCCTTTTCGCGGTGAACAGACACGCCTGTGTTTTGGTGGCGTTGAAACTCACAAGATTGGCATCGCCCCAAGTGGAGACTGCCTTGAGTGTGAGATTCAAACGCTCTACCATGGCCTCTCTTTCAGACTGAATTTGATCTCTACTGGCCCGAGCACTCGGCAGGTATCTCTCTACAACAGTGCTGTCGTCTGCGTACCCATAGATACCGGGTATAAGCAGATCGTTAATATGCAGCAGGAACAAGGTTGCAGAGAGAACAGATCCCTGAGGAACTCCAGAGTTGATCTTTAAGGGTTCTGATGAACAGCCTTCTACTACAACTCTGAGTGATCGGTCTCTCAGGAAGTCATTTATCCAGCCGATCAGGCCAGGAGATATGCCATAGGCTGAAAGCTTGCTTATAAGGCTAGCGTGCCAAACCCTGTCAAAGGCTTTTGAGACATCGAGGGAGACAGCAATCGCCTCCCCACTTCGCTCAAGAGCTTCGCCAATGGTGTGGTTGGCATACACTAGAAGGTCCCCAGTCGACCGATTCCGGCGAAACCCATATTGCCGATCACTGAGGAGATCATTCTGTTCAAGGTATGCCATTAGTCGATTGTTCAATACACGCTCCATAATCTTGCAGAGTATGGAGGTGATTGAGATCGGACGATAATTGGCAGGGTCAGCACGGCTACCTTTCTTGGGCACTGGTTGCACGTTGGCAAGCTTCCAGGATTTAGGTACTATTCCAGTCTTAAGAGAAAGGCGGTACAGACGTGTCAGTATCGGAGACAACTCGGGAGCACATGTTTTAAGCACTATCGCTGGTATACCATCAGGACCACTGGCTTTATTCACATCTAGACGACACAAAACTCTCTTTACCTCCTTGTTGGTTATGGAGATTTCAGGCATTGAGATCCCGCAGTGAGGTATATGTGGTGGAATAGCATTGCCAGTGTCTAGACATGAATTTTGGGCAAAAAGGGAGGCAAGTAAAGACGCCTTTTCCTTTGCCGTATGAGCCAGGGATCCATCAGATTTTACCAGCGGAGGCAGTGAGGGACGACAGAAGTTCGTCTCTACCGCTTTCGCAAGGGACCAAAAAGCTCTGCTGCCAGATGGTTGGGCAGAGAGCTTTGTGCCAAAATGTGCAATTCGGTCAAGACGAGCCTTCTTTAATGTCTTTTTGTAGGACTTGGCGGCTAAGTTAAAGGCTCTCTTCTTTGATCTTACATCCGGAGTTTTGCGGTCTCGAGCATCAACCCAGGCAAGGTAGGCCGAATGCTTACGCTTTTCAGCAAAGGTACATTCGGCATTAAACCATGGGCGAGCTTTGCCACCGACGTGTACATCAGAGAACGGAATAAAATATTCCATTGCTTGATGCACCACATCAGTTATAGCATCAGCACAACTCGACGGATCGGAAGAAGAGAAGCAGACCTGCCGCCAAGGGAAGGATGCAAAAAAGTGCCGCATCTCATCCCAATCTGCTGACATGTATTGCCATACTCGTCTAACACCAATAGAGTCATTATCTGGTGGAGAGTAAGACGACACAGCTTTTACCAGATAGTGGTCAGAGCTACCCAATGGGGATGAGACCTGGATGTTATATCTGTCTGGATCAGTTGTCAGCAGAAGGTCCAGACAATTAGCTAAGTGGCCGTCAACATCGGGTACCCTCGTCGCTTTTTCAACCAACTGGGAGAGTCCAAGTGACACCGCAAACTTCCATGCTTCTCTCCCAGCATGGTCCGTTTTCTGGTATGGGAACAGCCAATCTTCATGATGCGCGTTAAAGTCCCCCAGAAAGACAAGCTGCGCGGTAGGGTACCTTTGCATAGCCACATCAGCTGCCTCACTGAGATATTCAAACAATCGAGTTGTCTCCTGGTCACCTGTGTGCGATCGGTAGACACAGGAATACAGGATCTTTTCGATTCCTGTATCTACTATAACCCAGATCGTAGAGAATGTGGGGTCTTCAAGGTGGCGGAGACGCTGGAAACAGAGGTCATTTCGCGCGTACAAACAGACTCCGGCCCGCGAGCGGAAACTATGCTCCAACGTGTATCCGGTATAGTCAAGGTACGCAGCGCTCAATGGACATTGAATCTGCGTCTCCGTCAAAAAGAGCAAGTGTGGCTGCACAGTCTCGAGGTGGAAGTGGACCGATGAGAGATTTGAGTGCAATCCTCGGATATTTGTGAGGTGCACTGTAAGTGAGGGGGAGTGCAGCCGCTTAAAAACATTACCCTTTTTGCTTCTTGTCATTAAAATTTTATAGTGGAAGAGTGAATAGGATGGAGAATGGCAGTTGAACGAGGCGCTGCACTAGCCCAGCGGTAATATTGATGTTGTCATGCCATAGAGAGCTTAGTCTGGAGACTGCGGGGACGCCCGAACCCCCCCAAGGATCGCCATCGGGCCCCCTCCTCTGGTCGCCAACCAGCACGATGGAGCCACCCTGGGATTTTTCACAGATGGCGGGGCAGCCTTTCATGGGTGGCTAGCCCACTAGTTGGGCCCCCAACTGTCTGCGGTCGGCCAGCGGCAAGCCGTGCTTCGGATCCCGCTACCCTCCGCGACTAAGCTCTCGACACAACAGACAACAATCCACCACCAACACGGCTACTGTGCAACACAACTGTTCAGACCCACTCACTTTTCATTGTCATTTTTAAAGTCGTAAATTATATATAATAATTAATATCCTAATTACCTATCAACCTAAACTTTAATTATTTTTTTAAGTTATTATTGTATGATGTAACCTATATACAATTATTATATATTATGTACGTATATGTTTTCTGTTTTAATAACATTCTATTATTTCAATTAGATACTTTAAAATTGTTGTGAATAAAAAAGTTAAATTATACACACAGCCACATCGTATATGAAGTATTTTTATAACATTTTTCTTATTGGCAAATGCTATATGTATGGTTTTTATAATTTTCCAATAGGAATCGATCCTATTGAAATATGATAAAACACAACGCCACCTATCGACCTACTTTTATATTTTACGTATACAATAATAGATGGCGCTTCGTAGCTTTCGGGCTATTATACAATGTATTTTTTTAATAAAAATAAACAAGTTTAAAAAAAATATTCATGTAATTAATATTTATAAGTAAAAATATTCGGTAAAATATATTTAATTTCGACTCCTTCATTTTACTTATAACATTCTTTATTGCACAATAAAGTTACATAAGAAAATAAAATACATTGAGAGTGACTTAGCAAAGGTTATCTTATCTCTAATCTCTATATTAGAGATTTACTTATAATATAATCGAAATTATTAATAATAGGTAGATTACCTATTATTAATTATTACGTACCTACGCACTTCTATTTTGTATAATTTTATTATGCATCTATGTTTAGTACCCGAGTGCCCGATCTTCGCTCGGGGCTTAGATTAACAAATATATTTTTTTCATAAAATACACCTATCCTAATATGAAATATATTCAAATTCGGTCCCATTCACTAAAATATTGTCGCCTTATCCATATATTCCTAACCAGCCAACTCGGACCTAACCAAAACTTTGCCCTATACACATGTACCCCACAACACGTGCGTTTTACGACCACACACTATTGGTTCTCTGATCGGTCGAGAATAGGCTTCAATTTTTTATTCCCGTTGAAATATCGGCGCCTGTGACCGACGGTCGTTAGCGTTTGTACCTTTTTGTCCGTTCTGATTGATGGTAACCATACATCAATGCGTCGATTTGTTTAACCAAAATATTTGTTAGGGAACGATATGTTTAAGTCGGATTTGATTGATTCGCCATTTTCTTTGTGTGAATATGGTTGTTATAATAAGTTTTAATATATTATGTGAAAACTAATATCTATTTTATAATTTTATATATTTAGGTGTGTTGCTTGTTAGAGACTTCAAAATGCCTGGGTTCGAATCTTGCTTCAGCCTATACAAATAACTTTTTCAATTTTTGAGTTCATGGTATACTTTGCCTTGATAAGTACCTACGTTAAGCTTTCAAGTTTGTTTTAAACTACCTACCCTAATCGTGACTTCTCCAACGGACTGCAAGTGACTATTCTTGGGGCAGACACTTGTTGACCTGAGCCTAGCATAAACGTCTCTTTGAGTTATTAAGATAATTAAGATATTATTAAGATACTTTTGTTTCGTGTGAAATTTAAGCCCAGTGTAATGGACTATGGCCTTAACTCCCTCCACATGCTTCTTTACTTTGCGCAGCAGTGGGACATTCAAGGAGCTGTTTTTAATTTTCGGGATCGAACCGTCCTCAAACGGAACCAACAGAACCAGACGGACCGGTACGGACCATTGAAAGGCTGTTCTTTGGAAAAACTTACAATGATACCTACTCGCGAAGAAGGAATGAGTTCTTTTTAAATTGTTATATTGATTAATTTTATAATTAAGGCAACACTTGAATTGTAACACTTGGTATAAATAATATTTTACTATTATTAGTGTATGTCTTGTTGGTGTTAAATAAATAAAAAAATAAAATGTTTTTACCCTATTTACCATGAAAAAATAGTGAGGATATTTTTGGTTATAAAATAAAATACTTTTTCAACAAAAATATATTTATTATTCAATTGAATTATCACATTCATGAAAACAAAACATTTATTTCATATTATATAATCTATTTTTTTAGTATACAAAAGGACAATGTATAAATTTTAAATCAACTAAAAATTTATTCAGCATTTTCACACTTTTTTACAAATAACAATACATAATATACCCGTCAATTACAATTAAAATGTTTTTATTAGGCGTTGATGTAGATAACCTATTTATTAAAAGGTTCTAGTATTCAATTATCTATTTACTTTTTAGTTTAAAAACATACTAAGTATATAGAATGTAAATAGAACGTTAAAGATTTTGATTATATTATGTATATATACATAAATATATATAAAATAACAGTAATATTTGTTATTTTAATATTTATATAGAACTTAGCTTTTTTTAAAAAAAATTACAGATTCGGTAACATTTATTTAAAAACACGAACACTTTTCTTTATAAACAGTATATTTCAATAGAAAATTTTATTTCTTTAAAGGTTCACACTAAGTTTTATAAAAGCGCAGAAACTCGCATATTGTTAAAAATCCATTTTCTCCTGAAAATTATTACTGACTAATATAGTATACTATATAATCACTACATAGTATAAAACATAGTCGCTTCCCGCTGTCTGTCTGTACATATAAAACTACTAAGGTTTATATGTATATTACAGTGGCTGAAACCGCGGCTTCGCTCACGTTAATTATTTTTATATTATAAATAAATATTAGGCCGCCATATTATATATTTTTATTATAACAGTAAAAATGTAAACAGCATACATAATTATATTATAATATATTACAAACTACAAATAAATAATACTTTAATAGTAATAGTTAACATCAAAACTTTAATCTTTAGTTATTATTTGAACGATTGTTTTAATTATCCTATTCCCTTTTTCATAGTGTAGTAAATTCAAAGAGGGGTCATTAATTTTCTCTTCTAGAAGATTGATAAGTTCCACTCGAATGGTTTTTAGCATTTCTGCCACCTGCGAAATGTTTAGACATTATTTTAATTTAATTTAGGGACTTTTAACCGTAATGCGAAAATGTCAGTTCCATATTTCCCTAAAAAATAAAAAATAAAGTCAATAACTTATATTAACCATCAGTACTTTTCTAGACTTCTTAGACTAATTTTGCTGTAATGATAAGACTGTTTAAAAGTTATTTAAAAAATAGGATTGTATTTAAAAACTCTGTGTAGGTTATAAGCAAAACAAATATTGTTTATGTAGTTCTAAAAAGATTATTTTGTGTCAAATGCCCATATTTATAAAGTATAAGTAATGCTATTAAATATTAAATAATGTAATATCTATACCAAACCTATAATTTAAAGTAGAAAATGTAAAATCTACTAAAAAACATCTATGTAAATAAACTCCTCCTTTTCTAAAGTAGGTTAAAAAAGGTAAATTGTGAACAAAAATACCAACCTCATGTTTCTCAACTTGGAACATAATCCATCCATCTTCTAACGACACTATGAACCTGCCGTTGTGGAGCTCGACCGCTAAAGAACAACCTACAAGCAAATTTAACTCTTAACTCAATTTGTTTAAGGTATTTTTTTAAATGTTTGACTTTAGTATCAAATGTACGGCTTTATATCACTACTAGCATTTCCCGCGGCTTCGCACGCGTTCTAAAGACCGGAAACCAATTTCTTTCTGAGTCGCGCGATTATGATACCTCGCCGAACTAACGCCCGCCCTTCCCATTTTTGCAACATTTTTCATTGATGCTCCGTTTCTATTAGTCGTAGCGTGATATAATATAACCTATCCTAGCCTTCCTCAATGAACGGACTATCCAACACAAAAAGAATTTTTCAAATCGAACCAGTAGTTCCTGAGATTAGCGCGTTCAACCAAACAAACCAACAAACTCTTTAGCTTTATAATATTAGTATAGATAAAAATACCTGAAAACAGTACCAACGGCAACTGTGGTACCATGGAACACTCCCGTATGAACACCCTGGATGTTTTCACCTTCTCCTGATACACCAAGTACGGGCTGGTGTAGTGGCCTATTGTGGAGTTCACCGAGGAGGGGTGCAAAGCTACATAGCCATCGGACTTAGTCTTGAACTTTAGTTCATCAGCTGTCGGTTGCCTTGGTATCGCTCCTCCCGCTTGCATATGGAATGATTTTTCTGGAGTTAAGACCTGAAATGTTGAAAATAATCAGTGCCGAGTCTATTTCTGGATACTTGTTAGGTATATTTGATTTTGGGAATGAAATTAATGTTATACAAAAGTTAACTTAAAATAAAATACTTTTGTAATATTTTTTTGTACACAAAAATGACAATTTATTTAAGACTTAGGTAGGCCATTACTAAAATAATTTTAAATTTCAGGTAATTTTTTTATACTATAGAAGTGGTAAACAACACATGAAGGGTGTGTGATGGGAATAGTAGTTCAGGAGATAAAGATTATTAAAGCAACAGTTTAGATGCATAGATATTTGTTAGTTTATATTGCCAGAACGGCTGGACTGATCTGAATGAAATTCGGAATGGAGATAGATTGGATTTTTTTTCCGGAAAAATCTACAGTTACCAAGGGATAGTCTATTTTTATTTTCATTAGAGAATCGAGTGTTAGCTGCTTATATTAATTAAATAGTGCAATAATATAATTTATACCTTTACAACATTCGGATACAACGCTGCACACAAGATGGCTGCCAATAACTTATCATTGTTGCCATTTAAATTTAACTGAAATAAACAAATACAAAGAATTATTATTAATCATGTTAATAATAATACATAATATTATTTTTGGACTACTTATATCTATTTATTAAAACACAGAACAAATAATTTTAATATGAATGTGCATCAAATAGAAAAGACTGGGAAAGATTTGTAAAAATGTATATTCCATATTTTAAGTATTGTTCTGCTTTATTTAAACAATTAAAAAATAGAAAATCATCTATTAAGTAATAACAAAGTTGTTATAAATGAAACTGTCACACTGTCTGTAACAAGTATATAACCCCCTGAGACGTCTAATACCTTAGTCTCTCCCGTGACCATGATTGCTGTAAAGCATTCGAAACGTCGGGAACCAAAAATCATAATAAATCCGCGACAAAATCCGAAAATATAGTTTCATTTATAATGTCAAACATTCGCGTAAACCTAAGAAAGTATTAAACAAAGTTGTTGATATATTTTGTTCAACCAAACAATAAAACAAATTCTTCAGCTTTATAATATTAGTATAGATAAATTTTCACATACGCTATGCTCCATAGAACTACTATAATATTTCCCTATCTTCATTTTACCCGGTAAAATAAAAACATATCTCACCTCATCACCCGTTAAAGCTGCAACAGAATCTTTCCGCATCTTCTTCCTGAGAGCAGGCATGGCGGGTACGAACCCTATCGATGCTAATAATCCCAGTAACTGGTGTTTAATATCCCCTAACATCATTAAGGTTTTGTGTGAGAGGAAGTGCTCATTTGCGAAGACTAACGCTGCGTGTGTACTTGACTTTAGTCTCTCTTGCCATTTCTGTAAAATAATTTTTTTTTAATGTTACCTTTCATTGGTATTCTTACTGACTTGAATATTCATGAATGTAGGTTTTTTGTAGTTTTCATTTAGTGATCAGACAATTATTACTAATATTTTTTCTTTTAGAATCTAGAATGAATACAACATACCCTATAAGCTCTTAAAGTTGTCAACTGGTCACTGTACGAGCAAGCAAATTCTCTCCTTTTTGCATCAGCTTCTGACTGAAAATCAAGTAAATATCAATAAACAATATTTAAATTTCATATCTGTAATATAAACAAAAATATAATTTAACAATATAATATGTTCTACATTCATTAGGAAGTTAAATAAATCATTCTCCTCATTCCCTATACTTTTATACTTGTAACACCATTTTTACAAAATTTCAATTTTACTTAATGGAATGAAATTCAATTGGGTCAGAAACTTCATCATTTTTTTTTATTATAGGCAAAGAGTATACAAATATAGCAATTGGGAAGGTAATTATCACACTTAATTAATATTCCATTATTTTTTTATACTATATCAAAACATTGCTTGACTTCAAGCTTAGTTCTTTGACACTATCTATATTATTTTTAGTCTATGGTCCGTAATTAACATACCTTCTTGCCAAAAGGTGCAACAAACGGGCTCTTATGACTCAAAAACGCTGCCATGGTCAAGGCAGAGTCGACACAACAGAAGATGGCGCCGAACAACATCAATTTCCCTATCCGGACGTCCACCGGAAGTTCCGCTAGATGACGCCCGAGAGCAGTCAGGGAGAAAGCCTTGTCTAACGCTCCTACGTCTTGTAGCCGAGTGAGGGCACCGTCTATATTTGTTTTGACTGGTGGTTCGATTGTTTTACCTGGGATCATAAAAATTATGATATTTATTAAGGTTAAATACATGTCGCTGAATTTTACTAGTAATGTTTTGGCCAATCTAACTGTGACTAGCGAACTGGGCAGGAAATATTATAGAGTGCAAGTGTTCAAGTGCACTGAGTACCCGTCACTCTCATACATCACTGGGAGGACAGAGAGAGAAGAGTAACACAAACCCTCTGAAGCATGAAATTTGAACTAAACAAATGAAAATATCTTGGTAAAAATCTCAATACATTACATGATCCGGAACTCAAACCATGCTAGTCATCATCAAAGCAAAAGAAAAAAGGTTTTTTTTTTATTTTTCAGCTTTTTTCTTTTTCTAAATATTAACCATTCCGGTACCGCGCTACATGCGTGCTGTTTTTCGTCGTTTGGGCAACCTATATGTTATTCAATACTATCAATGCCTGCCCGCTTTGTCCGGACGTAAGTTGAAATAAAATAAGCAGTTTTTATAATTTTCTAATAATATAAAAGTAGCCTAAGTTACTTTTTATAACATGTCCCGTCAAAATCTGTCAAGCCGTGAGAGATTAGTAACTCACCCAAAACGTCATGCACACTCATTGCTTGGAACAACGGTAGAATCTTAAGTTTCAATATCAACTGCTCCAAGGGAACTCTATGGATTTCTGGTACCGGTTGTTCTAATAGATGATACTGATATCTGTGGGACGTGAACAAGTGTATGCATACACCCGGCATTACTCGCCCTGCTCTCCCTTTACGTTGTTTGGCGTTTGCTCGAGAAACCCACACTAGGTCTAGCGACTCCATATTGCGATTTGAATCGAACCTGAAAATTATTGACAGTTAGGGGTCGTCCATTAATCACGTGATGTTTTAAGCAACTTTTTTAAAAAACACAGGTTCCCGCACAGGTCTTTTCGGAAAAGTTTTGCAGGTGACTAGGCTCAATATTATGAATGTTCGGCGGTTGGCGCGCGGGAAATTCCTAGTAGTGGTAAGTCAAAAAAAACTCGTGATAACTCACTACAAGCCCCCCTTCCCCCCTTCTAGTGATATTTCGTGATTTTTTCCAAACAGCCTAGCCCCCCACCCCCCCCCACCCTCTTTCGTGCCTCACGTGATTAATGGACGACACCTTAGTTAACAAACTATGAAAAAGGGAGTGATTATCATGTTTTTAATATCATTTTTAGTATTGTTCAATTAAATTTGATATCCAATTTGTTTCTACTGAAAAAGGTATACTATGATCTTATTCACATTTTTTTATTTATTGGGACCACCCTAGTAGTTGTCATTTGTACCTACTGATAACAAAAAGTATTAAAGTAAATTAAAAAACTAATTTACGAAATCCATAAGTAAACTGTAAATCAGAGGTAAGTCAAAAAAAACCCAACATGAGCTATCACTCACAAACAAAATAAGGACCTAAAAATGTATTTAAATATTCATTTTATTGGACCTAAAGCAACTAAATATCTAAAAGATAATATAAAATCCTTACCTCTTTTCCTTCATCCGTCCACAATCCACAACAAACACACAGTCATCAATTGTAACTGAGGTTTCTGCTATATTAGTAGATAGCACTATTTTCCTCGCACCGGGCCTAGGTTTCTTGAATACAAGCGACTGTTCTTCACTGGACAGTGTCGAATGAAGAGGAACAAGAACATATTTGCCTGTTCTGGAAACAAAATGTTATTTAGCTAGTTAAAATAAATAATATGTCTCAAATAAAAGTAGTCCAAGTTACTTCTTATAACATTAGCTATCTACGAGTTAAAGTCCAATCAAAATCGGTCCAGCTCTTTCAGAGATTAGTCAGAACAAGCATACAGACAGACAAAAATTTTATGTATAGATGTTATGTTTTATGTCTAACATTTTCTTACTATAATTAATAAAAAATATTGAACCAATGCAAATCACGAGTTGTTGGCTAGCACCTTTTTTTTTTTTTTTTTTTTTTTTTTTTTTTTTTTTTTTTTTTTTTTTTTTTTTTTTTTTTAGCCATTTATTCCGACTTTAGGGAAATTTTGAACTAAGAAGTTCAAACTATAATATGTCCCTTAGTTCGGTGTGCCTTTTGGCATAGGCCTCCTCCAACTCTCTCCATTGGGATCTATCTTCCACAACTCTAGTCCAGTATGGCCCTAAGGTGAAACGGATGTCATCGGCCCATCTTGTTTTTGGACGGCCCTTTCTTCTAGTTCCGTCCCTTGGATACCATAGAGTCACTTGTTTACTCCATTTATTGCTTTTACATCTTAGCATGTGTCCTGTCCAGCCCCATTTCAAATGATCTATACGAGCCAGTATATCTGTGACTTTTGTTCGTCTTCTTATGTCTGAATGTCTGATCTTTTCGCAAAGTCTTACTCCCAACATGCTCCTTTCCATTGCCCTTTGACATTTTGCTAATTTTTCTCTATGAGTTTCAGTAAGAGACCAAGTTTCACAGCCATATGTTATGCAAGGAAGAATGCAAGTATTGAGAGTCTTACTTTTGATATAAATTGGTATATCTTTGTTCTTCATTATTTCCTTTAAGGACCAATACTTTCTCCACCCACAAGCTATTCTTTTGCTTACTTCCTTGGACATTGAATCTTCAGGGGAAATAATTTGACCTAAGTAGACATATTCATTTACATAATCAATGTTGTTACCAAAAATGTTTATCCTAACCTCTTTAGAGTTAGTCATCATCTTTGTTTTGATTGTGTTAATTTCTAGCCCTACTTCTTTGCTTTTTAGTGCTAGATATTCTACCATGCTTTGTAGTTTCTTAGGATCTTCTTCCAATAAGATAATGTCATCTGCAAATCTCAGGTGGTTAAGGCGGCTTCCATTTATGTTTAATCCATATTTATCCCAGTCTATTTGTCTAAATATATGTTCCAACACAGCATTAAACAATTTGGGAGATAATGGATCTCCCTGTCTTACGCCTCTGTTTATAGAAAAAGGGACCCCTTTTGATTCCAATTTTATGCAGCTTTTACTCTTACTGTAGATGGTTTTTATTAGGTTTATATAGATGTTTTCCACTCCTTGTTCCTTTAGGCTTGACCAGATATATCTATGGTTTAGACTGTCAAATGCTTTGGAATAATCGATGAAAGCAATATAAAGAGGTTTCTGGAATTCATTATACTTTTCTAATACTTGCTTTATTGTATGGATATGATCAATTGTACTGAAATTCTTTCTGAAGCCTGCTTGCTCAATGGGTTGATTTTCGTCCAGTGTTTGTGTTATTCTTTCTAAAATTACCTTTGCAAAAACCTTGTACACATTTGATATGAGGCTTATTGGTCTATAATTGCCTATGTCATCTTTATCTCCTTTTTTGTGAAGAAGAATAATATGTGATTCTCCCCATTGGTTTGGAATGATGCCTGTATTTAAAATATCATTAAATAATTTTGTTAAAACTGGACTTAATTCTTCCGCCGTTCCTCTAATCAACTCATTTGATATACTGTCGGGGCCTGGGGTTTTTTCAAGTTTTTGTGTCATAATAGCTTTCTTTACTTCCTCATTTAGAATTGGTGGGACATTTTCATGAATAATACTTGGTGTCTCTATTACTTGGTCAGCATCTATATTAGAGTAAAGGGTTTTGTAGTAGTCTGTGGCAAGCTTCTGGATTTCTGTACGTTTTGTCACATGTTTGGAGGCCTTATTTTTTACTTTTGAAATCCATTCTAATCCATGTTCTTTTAGTTCCTTGAGGGCTTTTTTAGTTCCCCCTGTTCTTTGGATTTCGTATTCTAGTTTTTGTATCCTCTTTGATTTCCTATCTTTTCTTATGTTTTCCCGAATCTGTTTGCTGAGATTTGAAATTTTATTGAGAATTTCTTTACTGTTTTCCTTATTTGCAATTAGTTTTTTTCTTTCTTCTAGGAGCTCTGCTGTTTTTATGCTGAACTTTGTTTCGTTTGTTTTATTAGCTTGCTTGATTTGTGATAGTTGTTTCTCTATATGGTTGTACTTCTCCATTATTGTTCTGTCAGAGTTTACTATTTGTAGTAAGGGCTTTATAGAAGAGAGATTAGTTTTACTTGTACTGTGATTTATTGGTGGCAATGTGTTTTTTATTTTAAATCTTGGTGTTTTTGTTGGATACTTTTTTAGACAGCAGCGTACCATACGGTGGTTTGTGTTGAAATTGAAATTTTGTATTATGTGTGCATCATTGAAAAACTTTGGCTTGTTACTTATTATGTAATCTATTTCATTCTTGTAATTTCCATCCGGAGATAACCAGGTCCATTTGGTTTTGGGTTTTTTTCTGAAGACCGAATTGAGCAGTGTTAGATTGTTTTGTAATAAGAAATCAATTAGTCTGTGTCCATTTTCACTTCTTTTCCCATAACCATAGTTTCCCATTATTAATTCCTCTCCTACTTCTCTCGTACCCACCTGGGCATTAAAGTCTCCCATTATTATAAGGTGGTTTTTCTGGTAGTTCTTCACAATATCAGATAGATTATTGTAGAATTCTTCTATGTCAACTTTAGATGCTAGCTCAGTAGGTGAATATACTTGAACGATTGTCCAGGGTTTTTTATAGCTTGATAAAGTGATATTAAGTATTGCTAATCTGTCTGAGATTCCTATGAGCTCTTGTACATGGTTTTTTAATGATTTTTTAATTAAAAAGCCTACTCCCCTATGGCCTGCTGTTTCACCTTTTTGGAACAATAAATAATCATTGTATTCTACTGTTTTTTCTTCCAATCTTCTCATTTCACTAATGCCTAAGATGTCATAGTTTATATTTTGTAGAGCCTTTTCTAATTCCAGTAAGCTTTCTTGTGTTCTTAAGGTTCTTGTGTTTAGAGTTGCAATTTTGATTGTTTTTGATCTTTTTGTTGGAGGGTTTTGGTCTAGTACTCCCTCGGGGACCAGCCGTGCTGGGAGACATTTTAGTGTTGGTTGTTTGATTTTATTTGTTTTTTGTTTTTTCTTTCTTTTGTTTTGTTTCTGGTTAGCGGTGTGAGTTAGTAGTTTTTTGACAGCTCTGATTGTGACGCTCCACCAGATCCTCCACGTTCAACATAGTTGAGTATGCCTGGTTTAAGAACTTCCTTTGTTGTTGTTTTAGTCACTACAGGTGCTAATCTTTTTTGTGAGTTAGTTTTCTTTTGTGAAGAAGACTTCGGTGAATCTGACTCTTCCCTCTTTCTCTTGTCACGATTTTTGTCTTTGTGTACAGGTGTTTTTATTACTATCTTGTCATATTTTAAATATGCTATGTTGCCTTTCTGCCTCTCTTCTTCTACTTGTAGCTGTAGTTTTTTACGTTTTTCTAAAATTTCTTTGGAGAAATCTTCTTTTATATAAATTCCAGGCGGGAGATTAGACTTATTTTTTAATATTAGATGTTTTTTCCAGATAGTTGTAAAGGAAACAACAACCGGTCGATTTTTGTTATTGATTTTCCGCCCAATTCTGTATACATTGCTAATTTCTTGACTTTCTATGTGTAAGCCCATATCTGTTATTATTTCCTTTATGAAGTCAACAAGCTCACATTCAGTCTTTCCAATTTCCTCTACACCAAAGAAAACAATGTTGTTCTTACGCTTTTCATTTTCTATATTTTTAATTTTTTCCTCTAGTCTAGTTACTTTGGTTTTGAGCATGTTATTTTCCTCTATAATAGTTTTCATTTTCTCTTCCAAGGCTTCCATAACGTTTTTTGTAACTGACGTTGTTATAATTAAAGTTTGTTGGTTAAGTTTTTCTTCAAGTTTCGAAAATAAAAGTTCCATATTTTTATCCATGTAAAATATTGTATCTATTTTATTTTTCTCTTTTTTTTCTTACTTTACTTATTTTTATTTTATTTTATTTATGGCAACTTTGACAGTGACACTTTTGACGTTTATATGTTGGTAGCACTGGATTATTGTAGGTAGGGTTGGCAAAAGATTGTCACTTGTCATATACTGTCAAATGTCAATGTCAACGTTTTATCGTTGGTGAATTTAATTTGATAAGTTCATAGAATTTAATTTGCACTTTTTCTCACGAAACGGAATGCTTTCACTGTGATTGTGTTTTTATGATGTCACTTTTCGGTTGTATTATCAGTTATTTGGCGAAAAAACACTTAAAAATCACTTTTGCTGCACTAGTTTTATTATATTTGCGGAGGTCACAATTTCACGTGTTTACAGTTTGACTACCGGAACCGGAATACCGGCTACCACCTACTATGAAGAAACTACCAAACATTTATTTTACTTTTTAAAATTCAATCATTCCCTATTATCTAGTCTTAGAAATACACACATATTTATGGTTCAATGTGAAGAACCAAACCCTAAACTGAATCTAGGTGAAAAAGAGATTTTAATTTAATTCACATCTGAATATTACTTACTTTGGACTAAATGTATGACTTTCCACCAACTGGTCGTATAAGGACATAATTTCTCCAATACCGGGTAAAAATATCAATATGGCGCCTTCCCTCGGCCAATTGTGGTCACCTTCTACTAAATATGTTAAGACATGTTCTATGAGATCTAAATTTATCTGGAATAAAAAAATATATTTACTTATTTCTATATTTTATTGTAATCTGTCATCTAGTTCCATGGTAAGCAACTAGGCTTGTATTAAAGGTACCAGAAAGTTGATAGGTACTCTACACATTATATATAAATTTAAATACATAAATATTACAAAAAAAAGTGCGTGTGTACAAAGTACACATGTCACAAGTAAAACTTGAATTTAAATTAAGGCTAACTCTTCCCCGTCTCTGAGCGCCTGGTACTATGGACTTATTTTTTCGTTTCATCGAATTTGAAATTACTACGATTCTAAAGAAGTTTCACTTCAATAAAAATCCATGAAGGAAGTACAATCAATCGCGTTCAACAAATGAATGCCCCCAGCGGGACTCGAACCTGGGACCACTGGCGTTGCAACTAGGATCACTACAACCTAAGCCAAATGAGTCATCAATAAATTGTTTGTATCTATAGATAATTCTTCAGAAACTAAATAGAAAGCATTCTAAAACTTAAAATAAAAAAAATGAATAAGCAGTTTGAAATTACAGACCTTTTCAGTATCCATTACATATAAATTTTTACAAGCAACTTTACTACACTTGGGGTATCTCGCTACCATTTGTGATATATTCAGATGTTCATCTCGTATATTAGTTTTAGGTGGTTCTGTTGACTCTGAACGAACGTCACTCGTTTCTAATTCTACTTCAAAATCTTGTTTCTTTTCACCTTTACCTAAATAAGAAAATAATACATACATACATAATTAAAAATTTACATATACATATTAAAATTCTGAATTAAATCTAAATTTATCTGGTTATCTGGTCATATTATATAGGATACTATTAACTGCGGGAAAACATAACTTTTTAATCTATGACCAACCGTCAAAATGTATCTTGGAACGAGAGCTTTTTCTTTGTATAATTTATTTAATAATATATAATTTTTTTTTTTAATATTATAATTTAAAATATAATTTTTACCTTTTTTAACTTTACGAGCATATGGTCCATTTTCTTCCAAAACGTAATTCGTCATATCCATTATATCATCTAAAAATAACTGTTCCACAGGGAAAGTTCTCCCTGAAATAAAAAATGATCAACAAAACATGAAAACTTTACTTTTTTTACTTTTACTTATATTGATATTGTAGTAAAAGTAATTATTATTATTTAACACCAACTGCTAGGAACTGTTTTCAAATTGAGATATTAAATAATAGATTCTCTCAGACATGCAATTTATCATCAAAAGTTTCCATTGTAAGGCAAGTGGTTCATACTGGAAAATAATTTGCATATGAATTTGATATCAGATATCGAAAATGTATATCAGAGGTACTAGACCCAGGATTTGAACTCAATTTACTCAGTCCCTAAGCCAGCGTGTAATCACTGAGCCATCACTGTCTTTTTTTTATTAATTAACCAATATATAATAACATTTTAAGAAAATAAAAAATAATAAATAATACCTGGTATTTCTAAAACTGGCACTTTACTGAAGTAGTCGGAGAACAATTCAGCATTCAATGTAGCACTCATCAGAATAACCGTCAAATCCTTTCTTACTTTTATCAAATCTCGCAATATAAGTAAAAGAAAGTCACTCTCCTCTGACCTTTCGTGTACTTCATCCACTATGATGTGAGTGACCGACTTCAACTGTGGGTCATATTCTAAGCGTCTTAACAAAATACCTGTTGTACAAAACGTTAGACGGGTCTTTGAGGATATTTTGCTTTCTAATCGTATCTGAAAATATAGGATTCACTAATAAATTACATATACCTAAATATTTTTTTTTTTTTCATAAATACACATACTTTAATAATAGTTTCTTCATTATTTACTAATTAAAATTAAATAGATTTAGAAAGTTTACTATCTATAATATAAAAGTAAAAGCTTAAAAATATTTTTTTTAAAACTAGACACTTTAAAGTGGTCAGTTAAGGACATTTTTAAGCTTATAATGGTGTAAAATAATATATTTATAGTATATTTTCTCACCTGATACCCCACAACTTGTCCTGTTTTCTCAACCCTTTCCTCCGCTACTCTATCTGCCACTCCAATGGCTGATATCCTTCTTGGCTGAGTGCAAACTATCTCTACATGCTCTCTACCGCCTTTATTAAAATTACTTAACCAATCATCCAATATGTATTGAGGTACTTGTGTACTTTTACCACAGCCTGTTTCACCACTTATAACTATTACCTGAAATTTATATTTTTTTAAATGAACTTGTTTTTTGAAGTGAAACTTCTTTAGAATCGATGTGATTTCAAACTCGATGAAACGAAAAAATAAGTCCATAGTACCAGGCGCTCAGAGACGGGGAAGAGTTAGCCTTATTTTAAATTCAAGTTTTACTTCTGACATGTGTACTTTGTACACTCGCACTTCTTTTTCTTTTTTTTTATTCATTTATTTCTAAAGTACACTTTCAACATATATAAATAACAGTTTTGAAATACATTCAATTAATTTTTAATCATTTAAAATTAGAGCAGCAAATTGTTTACTTAGACTGATATAATAAACAAAAAGTATATTAGTTTTTAATGGAAGAACAATATGTAGCTATGGACAATTATATGAAAATATCCTATCTTATTATCCTATGTAATAAAGTTTATTGGCATTTTAAAGCAAATCAAAGAAAACTTTAGTCTAGCACAATGTCAAAGAGCAGTTTGGATTTCGCTGCTTCAAAACAAAAGGGCCACAAATCAAAAATATTCAAAATCCTTTTTATTGTAAAAATTCAAATTTTGGCGGTTATATTTTCATAATTTAAAAAGATTCCCATGAATTTCACATTTTAAGTAATAAAAATACTACTGACGTCTTTTTTGTATTTTCGAATTTACGCTGCAAAATCTGTGCAAAGCCGCCATTTTTTTAGTTGCGGCCCGAACGTCGACGAGAGCGCACGTTTGTTTGGTGCTAAAGGGCCATAACGCAAAAAAATCTCTTGATTAAGCTTTTATTATTTAAACAAAAGTGCCATATTTTGATAAACGTCCGTTTTGCATATAATATTTATGTAAGTATCACATATTTTACTTAATCAAAAGGGCCATATTACAAAAAAGCCTGTTTTGTTTATAACACTTTATAGGAGTGTTAATAACAATTTAAAAACAAAAGTACCATATTTGGAAATAAGTATGTTTAGCATAGAAGATGCATTTAGGAGATAATAATTACTTTGTTTCAAAAGGGACATGTTAGGAATACGTCCGTTTTGCTGGTTATTTTTTCTAGGTTATTAAAGAATAAAAGTTCTTATTTTGATATACGTCATTTTTGTATTGTATATTTTTAAAAGTAAAATCATATTATTTTATGAATTAAATGGACTGTTTTTGCTTGTTATTTTTATTGTATGTTTTTTTATTAAGGTAAAAGTTTATTTTATGCATTTTTGTAAAACAAATGTATTTGTTTTAATTATTTTTTATAAAATAAACAACAGAGCGCATAGGATACTCAACATGGTAAATTACAAAAACCAAATCAAGCAGCCAAATGACAATGATGAAAAAATGGGCTGATTATTAAGATTATAAGAATTGATAAAGAGAATAAGAACAAGTTTTTTTATAAAACTTCCTACCAAGAAAATGAGTTCAAATCTGTAACAACACTTACAACATTGAGAAAAAGGCAGCAAAATAGTAATTTAATACTAAAAAACTTGTATACTCACTAACTCAGCATACCGGAAACAAAGAAGAGGGGTATTCTTAATCTTTTAAAGAAAAATGTCATAACTAATATTACGAGGCGTTTTTTTAACCTTTAAGACTGATATTGAAAAGATAAAGACTGATTTATAAGATTGATTCACTTTTAAAGTGTTAGTATAATGTCAATTATGACTCTTGAGCGATTATATCAATTATGATTCGTGAGCGAAACGGGGAGGCGATCACCGTCTCCTTTGACGTCTCGAAGGCCTTTGACAGGGTCTGGCACGCTAGCCTTGTAAGAAAGCTTTAAGCCTATGGTAAATCTCCTGGCCTGATCAACTGGATTAAAGACTTCCTGAGCGACCGATCACTCAGAGTTGTGGTTGAGGGTTGTTCATCACAACCCTTAAAGACTAACTCAGGGGTTCCTCAGGGGTCTGTTCTCTCTGCACTTTCCGAAATGTAACCCTAGAATACACTGACCGTCTGCAGTTGTTGGGAATGGACATTAGCTCCAACATGAACTACGGGCGGTTCATCGAGTCTAAGGCTAATGTAACAGCGAGGAAAGTTGGCATCCTCGTAAAGGTCCGACAGTATTTCACACCAGGACAGCTTCTTGATTTATATAAAGCTCAAGCCGGTCGTGTGTGGAATACTGTAGTCACATATGGGCTGGTGCTGCGAAATGCCATTTGTCTGCTTTGGACTCGATTGAGAGGCGTGCGCAGAGGATTATTGGTGACCTACAAGCCTCGATCACCGACGTAAAGTTGCCAGCCTCTGTGTATTCTATAGGTTACATTTTGGAGAGTGTGCGCAGGAATTACATGATTTAATTCTCCTGGTCTCCATCCTTATGTCGTGGACATTCCATCCGTCTGAACGAAGCGTTACGCTTCGCCATTTATTATACGTGCGGCTAAGGATTGGAACAACCTGCCTACGTCAGTGTTTCCGTCCGATTACAATATGGGTGTCTTCAAGGCAAGAGTGAATAGGTGGCTACTTAATTAGTGCGACTTACTATCTACGACTGCGTTACCACTTTCCATCAGGTGGAACGTAGTCAAGCACTAATTCAGAACGATATAAAAAAACTGTGATAATTATATTTGAGTTCCTAATTACACTTTGATACTTACATTTAAATGCTACGATTCCTAATAATTTTGGTTCTGTGATTATGATTATGTTATTACTCTATTTTGTAAGGTTAATTATTTTTCATTGATTTTTTGAGATTGGTTTTATACTTAGCTAAAGTCTAGTTTTCATAATATTATTATTTTGAAGTTGAACTGAAGTTATAAACTTCAGTTACATAGGTAATAGCATTACTTACTTTTGTATTTTTAATTATTTTTCAGTAAGTACAATTTGATTTTGAGATTAATTTTAGATTACCTAATAAGTTAAAACGACAACTACTACTACTTAGTAGTTGTTTTTTGTTTTTTTTTTGTAGCATTTCTTTATATTTTACAGAATAAAAAGTTATTTTAGTAATTATTTTTATGTGACATGGTCACTTTCTTTGGTTTATAATATATTTTTTCTAATTTGTGTAAGCTAATGTCACAAAAAGAACCTTGAATACATATTATTTTTACAAATTGTGACTGTTTTGTTAAATTTTCCCCTTAATTCAAACAATATCTTTATATACAAAAGAGGCTTATCTGCTCATAACTTTTTTTTTAAAAAAAATTACACATAACCGAATTAACCATTAAAAGCAGATTAAAAATATCTTTCTAACGGTGTATAACACCTATTTATCAGTTTTAAAATTACAGAGCAATTATACAAGAACTCATTTTGAAAACTTTAAATGGCTCTCCTGTAAAATAAGGTCTATTCGCGTTGTGGCCCTTTTGTTTTGAAGCAGCGATTTGTGTATTATTGTATGAGAGTGCTAAAAATGGTTGAAATAACTTTAAGTTTTAATATAAAAAATACTTAATCATATCATACAAAATTGAAAACTGGACTGAAAGGGATATGTCACATCTTTGCACTGTTTTATGCAATGATGTTGGTGTAAAAACTCTTAAAACCATCATGTTTATGATTATTATAGTTCAGTTCACTCCATTTGACAGTCATTTTTAAATTTTAAAATCAGTTTTCTGTAAATTAGATTTTTGTGACATATCACCTTTATCCATTCATGTAATCAATTACCTGTGACTTTTTCATTGCATCTAAAATTTCTTGCCTCTTCTGCCACGCAGGGAGATTTCTTCTACTTGACATCATTCTATTATACCTATTATTATCTCTTTTATCTAACCACCATTTTGCTAATTCACTATTTTCTTTTAAAATCTCATCAAATTTAACTTCAGCCCTATTTTCTCTAGCAGCACCCTTTTTGTAATGGGAGGGTAAATTTTGTTTTTCTAAGTCATTATTTTCTAACAACTGTGGGAATAACGTTTCAGAAGCATCAGGAAATGTTCTCGTATCAAATTTAATAAAGTTTATGATATCTTCTTCATTATTTAATAATTCAACTAAAGAGTATATACATGGTATACCATCTTTAGACAATAGTTTGGCTTCTTCATACAATCTAGCAGTTATTTTTAAATAAGTAAGCTCTGGGATCAATTCTGTACTATGACCTAATTTAAAAAATATTAGAGGTGGTTGGTAAGGATATAAAGTATCATCTGTAAACCTTATTTCTAATTCATAAGAAATATTTTCACTATTTTGAGGTTGAGATTCACTTGTTTTATTTTCAACAGTTTCATGTGAAAATTTACATTTAGCACCAAACCTGCAAGCTCCACGTAAGAACAGCTTACATGCTTCTTTCTTTTTTGTTTTGAAATTAGTGTTTGCATTTTCCTTTTTTTTAACAACTTGTTGGTTTTCATATAATTTAGTTAAATAATCTAATTTTAAGTCCACTGACCATATATTTGTGTCTTTAACTTTAAAACTGTTTTCATAAATAGATTCAAGCACTGCTTTTTCATCCGTTCTCATTTCTAACAATTCTGCTTGTGTAGGAAGATTTTCTGGTTTTCCATCTTCAGTAACATTGAAATATTTGTTAAATAAAATTTCTAGAGCCTTTTCAACACTTTCTGCGGCATATTCTAAAGCTTCTGCACAATGTGCCTTATGAAAACTATATCTGAAATAATAAAAACATTTCTTTTTAATTACAAATATTTTCTACCATTAAATATTATATATAAGTTTAATTAAAAGACCTTATATTGTAATAATACATACTTTTCTAATTTTAATAATGCAAATTCCCTCAATCTGGTCTCAGATGATTTGATACCTGGTTTAGCAGTAAGAGAATAATCACAGCCACCTCTCACTACTAGATTACCTCTTTCCATCCAATATCGATTACTGAGATTTGTACCTTTATCCTGAAAAATGTGGCTATTTAATATATATTTATTTGAAAGTGTGAATTTAAAAAGTATTTTGGGAATGCTTTAGTTAACGGCCGCACGATTTTGGTGTTTTGCGGGGGTGGGGGGTATGGGGGGGGGGTGATATGCCCTACCCTATGGTACCACTCCCAGAGTGCGGAAACCAGTAGTTTTTTTTTATGAATTTTTTAATTTTATGTTTTTGTATGCGCATAACGGAACGTTTTTCCAAGTAAAAATGGTTTGGTAAGTAAAACGGAACGTAACTAAGAGTGTAAAACCATTGTAAGTTTGAAAATAAATAACACAAAATAAATTTCAAATCAATACAAATAAAATTGAAATGACAATTAAAAATATTAAAGTCGCCTACACTAAAGCCAACCCAGTATTTTTATGAACTTCTTAACAAATTAAAATAGTAATTATTATTTTGCAAATTCTTAAATAATAATAGGTATACTAAATAACAAGTACAGTCTACAGAATATTGCACAATATGCTTCAACTAATTTCAAATCTACAATTAAATAACAAAAATAAATGAAAACAATCAACTAAGATATTATTATATTATAAAACAATTACCTTATACAAGCTAGCACTGCCTAATTTAAAATCAGGACCATGGATAAACCTCAATGTTTCCAAAACAAGCTTTTGTGAATCAGCGTTAAGACGTACTGTTTGCATTTCAACCTTAAGGTTAGGATGAGGATCATCTTCCACTTCTTCTTTAACTTTCCTAAAATTTAATTAGGGTTTTTATTAATTTACAACATACAATGTAATTTGTAATATGCAAAATGTGTTTAATTCTTTAAACCTTATTCGAGCGTCCGCAGGCACTCGTAGAAAATAATCTTCAGCAAGTTGTCGGCTATTGCAATCCATGTTAATAATTTTAAATTCAAATTTGTAATAGGCAAAGTATAAAAATATGTAGGTAACAAGAAAGATCGGAAAGGACGAACACGTTCAGTTCAGGATTTTTAAATGTCAAAAATTACAGTACCAAATCAGTGTTGCCAGTTTTAAAATGATATATTCAGTATTCACCCATAAATATGAAATAAACAAATTATATCGGCTATATTGAACAGCTATATAAAATAAGCAGTAATTACAAATAGGTACATAAAACGAAATTTATAAGAAACAGAAATTAAGAGTGCAAAATATCCACAGACGTGCCAATCTTATATTAAATTATAGGTAAGTAAAACAGAAACGATCAGCTATAAAAGTAGCATTTTATTGTTTGCCTTTGTACAGGAAACCCCACGAACAATAATTTATTATTAATTTAATTAAAGTCATATTTTTTATTTATATGAGAATGTATCGACTGTGTTGTAAATAAAATGACTGTTTATAATATATTTATCAGCAGTTCAGTTTTATATTATTGTATAACAGTGTTCATTCGTGATTTTAAGTACATTATTTACCTTATTACAATACTACCTTAAACTCAAAAAAGAATTGAAATTATGCTTCTGTCGGATGTTTGGTACAAAGTCAAATTATTGAAGTGAAACTTCTTTAGAATCGTTGTGATTTCAAACTCGATGAAACGAAAAAATAAATCCATAGTACCAGGCACTCAGAGACGGGTAAGAGTTAGCCTTAGTTAGATCTCGCCCACCGCGAGTCAGTGACATTTCTAACTCTGTCTAACTCGTGGGTATGACCTTCGCGCCATCTCCCTCTCTCAACGAGCTTAGACGGGGTTATTTAGTATAAATATAAACGAGATTTACAAATTAGTTTACCAAAGAAGTTTTACTTCTGACATGTATACTTTGTACACACGTTTTTTTATAATATTATTTTTGCAGCGTATTTTACTAAAATAAATAGTGTAAATATTACCAGGTTTCCCTATATTTATTTTTTTCTTATAAAACTCCAATGATGTAAAAATATGCTAATTAAATTTACCTTAGCAGTGTCAACAAGAATAATAATTTTAATTAAATAAAATAAAAAAGCCTTTTATTTCACTTACTTAAATTTGAATTAAAATAATATAAGGATACACTACTATAAATACAATAGACATTAATAAACAAATGTACATTCCTAAGTTACTTACTTACTACCAATTATCTTAAATTTAATTATAATTTTAATTTAAATGTAAAATACCCAAAACTTGCAACATTTATAATGTCATTATGACAACCATAGATGACTAATAATGATGACAACTAACTCCTTATAGCATTTACGAAGTTCGATATTTCATCTACTTCTTATAAATATGTATTATTACTACCATTCCATTAATAATATAAAATTATTCTTGTATTTATTCACTTCTACGTGTATATATTTGCACTACTTGTTTTCACGAATTCATCATGTACATTTATAAACGCCAACATTATACACACAGAATATGTTTGGTGCCCCCGTGACAATAAGTCATGATTCGTGAATTTTAAATTTGCGGTTAGTCGCTGGTGGCATAGTAAAATTTGGTCTACGCTGAAAAAATTTAAGAACAGTCGCTTTATTTTTTACATAACGCATAAATGTTGGTTCTAGCTAGGTTATAGGTACGGTAATGGGTAAATTATCCTTATCTAGTAGCCATGTACACAAAAATGTGCATAAAAATATTAAAGCTTCATTAATAAGTCCATCCATCAAATGTTTTCCATATATTTGACGACACGTTGGCTCAGTTGGTAGTGACTCTACTTTCTACGCCAGCGGTCGCGGGTTCAAGTTCCGTTGGATGCAATTATTTGTTGAGCACGAATGTTTGTACTCCAGTCATGGTTTATAATATGTATGTATTTAAAATTTGTATACGTGTAGTATATGAACTATCTGGTATCCGTAATACAAGTCTCGTAGCTTACCAAGGAACTAGATGGTGCTGTTGTAATAATGTCCCAACAAAAAAAAATGAGAAAAAAAATATTCGGTTCGGTTTACCTTTACCTTATATACATACCTATATGATTTATAAACACTTCTTAAATTTTAAATTATAAAGGTACAGGTCTCTAAAGAAGTCATATTAGGTAGTAGGTGCATACGTACCAGAAAAAAAATGAACATTTAAACAAATAAAGAATTTTGTGATTGCAAATATTAAATAAAATATACACTAAAAAGTTTTCCTCTATACCTTATATAGTATTCTATCAGCAATCGATTTAGCGGTCGATATATTGTACCTTAGTAGTGATTGTAATGCATCGCTCTGCTCAGCTAAACTGACTAGAATATTAATTAATAAGAGGTTCCTGAATGCAGATATTTTGTATATCTCTTATTCGATCTTTGTATTCTCTTTCACGGAGATAACATTTCGAATGACATTAATTCGAATTTTAAGTAAATAAAAGTACTGACATACCTATCATTATGTGAGAAAATAATGTATTCAGCCCTTTTTAACGTCCCATTGCCCGGCCCGTGCCCGACCACCACGCTGGCCAAGTGCGGGATGGCGGACTTCACACGTCTTTCGAAAAGACATGTGACGTCTGGCAACAACAAGACAAGTGGTAATCATGTAAGAAATAATTTGCAAATGAAAATATGAGAGGTGCGAGATCTAGATTTGTACCCGCATCATTCGGATATCCAAGCACGTTACCACTGGGCTACTATTGTACCAGGTAGAGGTACTATCCACTCTGCTAGTTTTAAGGTAGTATGAAGTCTCATCAGGAACATAGAAGAATAATTATAATGACTTATTAATGTCAATAGAGGGAATTACAATATGTAGGTAAAATGAACGTTATATATCCAAAAAAATTATATCTACCTACATAGGAAAACGATTCCTTTTATTAATGTTTTTTTAGAGTAAAACTACTTTTGTAAACTATGTAGAGTAGGTATTTAGACTTTGATTTTTATTTGACTTTTAACGATTAAGCCATAACGACCATACATGAAGACGAAAAAAACTGACAAGCTTAAGTAGATTCTAAGACATTGGGTGGCGAATATAGGATAAGGTGGCGTGAATTTACTGTTTAAAGGAAAAACATGTCACAAAATCTTACTCCTATTCCATGTTCCTATTTATCTTTACAGTATTTGCTTGATTAAGGTTAGCAAAAGTGATTATAAAGAAAGTTAACGAATTTATAGTATCATATACCTTGAGTTCACCATTGCCATAATTAGGCCAAAATAGGCTTAAAGTTTATAAACCAGATAATGTCTTTTGCGATATGAGTGATTAATAAGAATCTTTGATAATACGTTAAAATGTTAATTTAAAAGTTTAAAAATTCAAATGTTTTTAGTAGCTATGTTACCAATACTTCCTAGGTATATACTATTTTTAACACACGAAAATCAAAATTACCTTGTTACTGAAAAGTAGTGTAAAAATTAATATCAATAAAACACAGATTGCCCCCAAATCCGTGGGGTTTATTCATACAGTAAACATCGCACTATACTTCACTCACTATAGTTATGATACAGGCATTATGCGTTTTGGATGATCAACTAGATCCTAGGTGTCATATATTTTTTTAATTTAATTGAATAATAAATATAGTAGTTTAATTTAAATTCATACTATAAATGTTCCAACCTTATTAAAGCTTCTAAATATACCTACAAACTAGCCATCATTAAAACAACAACGTAGCTCTGAGTAAAAATGCTTTACCTACCTATAGGTTAGGTTTAAATCGACACTTTATAAATAATTTGATTTGATTTTTATACTTGCACAGTATATAGGTAGGTAGCGTTTTTTCTTGCTAAGGTAGGTAATAATAAAATTATTTTATACTAGCTTTACCCGCGGCTTCGCCCGCGTTCATTTTTTTAATTAACTCTAACTAATCTCATCTCGCTAATCAACCTCATTGGGTTGATCTGTAGGATGCCTGAAAGTTTCTTCAAAATTACTCTAGCTATTTCAGAACCCATTGTTAGTACAAACAATTTTTTAATTTTTCGTACAAAATATTTTTTTTATAAAAAGTATCCTATGTTACTTCTAATACCTCCAAGAATATGTGTACAAAGTTTCACGATGATCGGTTGAGTAGTTTTCGCGTGAAAGCGTAACAAACAAACTTACATTCACGTTTATAATATTAGTAGGGATATTTTGTTTCAATTATTCTACGCATTTATGTTAAGGATATTGCCAGATAATATTTGCATTGAATGGTTTATGCTTTTCTTCCGGTGAATTAAAATGACAGAGATGTCATTTTTAATACGTAAATCCTTGAAAGGAATTAGGATTCAGACGCCATCATTCGAAATCATGCCCACGCGTACTAAACGAAAATTGCATTTACAATACATTTAACAATATATTATAAGGAAGCTGTTTTTTGACTACTAAAAAGTGTTAAAGATGTTTAAAATAATAATCTTTATAATAATGGTCGTATAAAAGTTTATAAATCTTTAATCAAAAATGTATGTATTCATGCATTAGGATCATAATTTTTTATTGATTTCTAATTTTTGGCAAGAGATGTACGACAAGTACCTACCTACTGAAGCGTGGGCGGAATAAAAAATGTACTATCATAGAACAGACTCTAGATATACAAAGAAAATGTTGTTTCCATTCAGATTATATAAAGAAAAGATAAAACCGTATAACATTATTTTTTCCATCATAATGGGGCGGAAATGGAGGTAGGCCACCTTTCTGGAACTGTTACTGCGCGATAAAAAAAAGGTTTGCGCCTTCAATTTAATAGCCTATTTCTTGAGGAAACTTACTAATAGACCAACACATCATATTAAAGCTTACAAGCTCACAATCCTTGGGCATATAGAATTTTACATGCATAAATAAACCGTGCGAGAGAAGCCGGGGTAAAATTAAGTACAGCTTGGAAGTACCTACGTAGTCTTAAGTATTCGTACATTAACCTTCAAGCGAGTATGCGAATAACTCATAAAAAGGCTTTCCCGCTAATTCCTTCTAATCTAAAGCCGCGTTTCAGCTCGGATTAAGACGATGTAAATATTTGACATCTGACATGTGACGAATGACGGATGTAGAGTATTTCGTTGTCTTGAAAAACTTTACTGTGGTGTACTGAAAAATTTTAAGCCACTAAATACCTACAAAATACCCTTGACTTTACACGAATACGTATGTAGAAGTAAAGAAATTACCTACTAATTGTTTGTAATTTAATATTTATCACGGGTTCGATTCTCGCACAGTTGGCATATGATAAGTAAAACAATTATATTGTAGTGTTTAATTATATACAATAGATTACTAGCCAACTAACTACACGGAATATATTATATTTTACAATTAGTGTACACAGACACAAGACCGGATAATTCGACTGGTTACTAGAACTACATGCCCTTCCGGCTTCATAGCACATAGAAACATCGCAAACTTCCCAAATACTACTTACTTATTTACTGGGACTTTCCTATACGGAATGAATTATTAAGGAAACTCGACTCGACCCGAAACTCGAACCCGTGTTAAATGTTTAACAAGCCATTACACCACCGTGGATATACTCTTGTGTGCCGACATATTAAGCGAAGACTGGAGAATTTTTTTTTGATATATCAAAGAAAATAGACTATATTTATATTATAAATGGTGTTACAAAATTCTATATACAAAATACAGATTTGGTTCCAAGTCGTGTTTGTTGTAAGTACATTGCCTTGACGAGTAAGGTATAATCGAAAAACGGCGAATGAAGGATGTGAGAGATATCATATATTTTTTGTCTCCCTTCAAGAAAGTAATTGTAATAATAGATAATGTGATATTTATAATTTTGCAAATTCAGTTCAAGGATAATGCAGGACCCTTATAGTCTATGGTTTGACTTATTTGCTTTCTTCCTTCCACCATAACAGTGTTACTCATGCACAATTTAAATTCTTTCCAGCCCGCATGTATACTAACAACGCCATATTATTCATAACTTGAATGTACTACTCGTAGTTGATTTTTTTAAACTAAAAACACACGTGAGTGAGTCAATAGCGGAATCACTCTTTGTTGGGGTTGTTTCCCGTTATAGTTATAAATATACGGAAATGCCGAAGTTACACCATTAAAATAAAATCAAATTAAATTACAAGTATCACTAGACACTACATATTATAAAACAAAGTCCTCCGCCGTGTCTGTCTGTTTGTTAGCGATAATATTAAAAACTTCTGCACCGATTTTCATCCTGTTTTCACTAATGGATAGAGTGGTTCTCGAAAGGTTTTAGTATATAACTAGCGACTCGCCCTCGCTTCGCTTGGGCTCTTCCCTAGGTTTAGCACAGGCAAAGCCGCGGGATCCGCTAGCTATGCATATAAACCTTCCTTTTGAATCACTCTATCTATTAAAAAACCGCATCAAAATCCGTTGCGTAGTTTTAAAGATTTAAGCATACAAAGGGATATAGGGACAGAAAAAGCGACTTTGTTTTATACTATGTAGTGATTTGTCAAGTTTCATATGTATTTTATTTTAAGTAGCGGAACCTCCTTCGTTCGCTCTAAATCTAGAGACGAACTCGAGCGAAGCAAGGGTCTCAAGTGGCTAGTCCAGTATATTTCACTTGGTAAGACTGACAATCCAGAGGATCAGGGTTCAAGTCTCGATTCGAGCTATATTTAGTTATTTGTGTATTTCTGTTAAGAAAGACCCAGTAATTACAGTCAAAAGTTGGCGATGTTGCACTCCCGTGTAGCACATAAGACCATCAGTCCTGTGTTTTATCTCTCACTAGTCATGTTTAATTTATCGTCCCACTCAATTTTAGTACTCAAAGTTAGTATTTAAAAGTTTTATGAAAATTAGGGACCTCCCAATCTATATTACTAGGGGCATCCCTAGCTGCCAACAGTACCTACATTCATATTGTACTTAAATTTATCCGTATTTGTTAAGGCTTTCCGGCATGAAGAACTAATTCCCACATCCACATCATATAATTTTGATGAAAAGACGCAACTGATTTTGTATCCTAGATAATATTTTGGAATTTAGACTGTAAAATAAACCTATGGTAATAACAGTATTGCTCCATTAACGGACAGATTTCATAAAATCATTGTTTAATTGTATTACGTGTAAGAATATAAAACACTAGCAATTCCCGCGGCTCCACCCGCGTTCTAATCACTATTAAAAATAGGGATTGGTGATTGAAGGATGAATTTAGGTTTATATAAATATGCTTGAAGTAAAATTATGAAAAAGTAAAAAATATGTAATTTGGTCTAAAAACATAAAAATATAATTTCCGGAGACGACCACCTTATCACCTAGAGGAATAAAAATTAGCTATTCTCAGCCCTACCAAAGATATAAATCATCTTTCAGATGTCTAAAACCTCACTCCCGTGAAAAAAATCTGAATACACCAACGAAAAAACTAGAAAGATAATTTTAATTAAAAATTAAAAAAAATAATGGACTTCAATTGTCGTCATTCTCCTATACACTTTAATACCTCCTTAACATCCTCAGAAATAAAATAAAAATGTGTTTTTTAGGTTCAAATTTTTTCTTTTTTTTTTGGCTGATGCTAGTCGTCTGCTAGTTGGACGAGTAAAATAATTTAGTCGTCCAACAATTGTTGGATGACTAAATTAATTTATAGGCTGTTGATAGTCATCCGATAATCGTATTAATAAAAAAAATATTATTCGTCCGACTATTGTCGGTTTGTACGAATATCTATCACTTCTTTGATTTCTAATATAAAATAAGCGATTTTTATGTGCAGGATATACCTATGCCAAAAATAAAAAAAAAATAACCCTAACCTACCGAGCTGATAATTTATTATTTAGATCCCACCCACTTTTAATAAGTCCAAGAATTTTTATATGTAAAAGAGGTGGCTCTATAGAGTCGTCCTATGAAATTTACGTTACTAACACTCCCTGAGAGTATGTACCTACATCAAAACAATGTACAAGAAAATGGTATTTTGTAAAAAGTACTACAGAAACGTCCGCAATTGCATTCACGAGTATGTTAAAACTTAAAAAACAAATTGATTTCTCTTTGAGCCATTTAAGAAGCAAAAAAGTCTCAGTCGCGATATATCAAACACCAATTGTCGGACGAATAATATTTAATTTATTCGTCCGCTTATCGGATGAATAGACACTTCGTTTTTTTTTATAATAATAGACCTACAGGGTAGTCGTGTTGGTGCCTCGTGGGCAATTGAGAAAGCGATCCTGCAACGCGAAAGATGAGTGGTTGGGTTTAATTGGGTAGTATAGACAAGTTGAAGTTTCTAACCGGTGAGCCCCACATAACCTGTTTTCTACAGTAATATACGTAAACGAATTTACCAAGAATAAAAAAATATATGAATTTCGTTTATCTGAAGAAAATTATAGGAGTATCACCGTTCGAATGTTTTGTTTCACATTCACGGTCCTGCATTTTAACCTCTTACCGTTCTAATTATTTATGTATATTGATAATACGGGTTGTTCAATCGTTTCAACTATAACTATAACTCTCATTTTCGACTTCGGTAGACCAATATATAAAACAACAATATAAATATTATCCAAATAAATTAACTAACATTAGTAACTTAAAGGAAAGTAGTTTAAAGACAGAAAATTAGGCAAAATGTATGTATATGGTATAGTTATATTTTAATTGGCATTTAATTTTATCTTATCGGATGTAAACAAAGAGATAAATCTATTAAGAACTTATATTTTGTGCGTATGACATAGACTTTCCACTAATGTTTTCAGTTCAAAATCGTGTAACAAAATGGTATACTACTTATCATTATATACCATTAAACATTGAGTGTTTGTTTGTAGTATACCTTATTTTTAAAATGGGTAAATTGATCATCATATAGACATTTATCACAGTTAAAATAACAATTAAATACTTGTTATGATAATTGTGTGTATAACGTAACGTAAATGTTAAATTTATTATCTTATATATGTATGTAAAATGTAAATACATAAAAATAATATATTCTAGGATTATGGCAATTGATAAAACTTGCTTTGTGGTATGAGTTGTTGTTTAAAATTTGCCTGTTCTATATTTATATAAAGAAAAGTTAAAATGTGTACTAAAACAAACTTTCAAAATATCTGACCTCATACAGACTACAGTGGTATTAAACTTTATTGTTTAAGTGTTTTGAAGCTTAAACGCAAGTATTAGGTACTTAGTCTAAGTACTAATTAATACCTTCATTACCTGCCTTAATAAATCGATAAGAAGAATGACTTCAAATGAAGCCGAAGTTTCTTATGGGACATAATAAAAAAATTACTACCATGACGCACATGAAGGGACGCGCTGAATAGAAACGACTGTCATTAATTAGATCTACTTGTACGTGTGTCGTCACAAATAAGTTCCTTGTGCAAAACCAATGATTATCCGCTTAATGGTATTAGTATGGTAAATGACTCATGTCATTTATATTTTAATTTTCCTAATATATGTGTCATTATTTTAAACCATATTTTATGTCGCTTCGGAAACTCCAAATATAATTACGATTTTACAATACCTTCGTAGGTTTACGCGAATTTTCGACATTATAAATGCAAAAATTAGACATTTTGTCGCGGATTTATTTTCATTTTTGATTCCCGGCGTTTCGAATGCTTTAAATCAATCATGGTTCATCAATTATTCAATAAAATCCATAAATTCTATTTATAATAAGAAATAATCACAATTATTAGAGTAATAAACGTTTATTATATCACTTTGGTAGGTACTTTAACAAAAATAGCAAGAAGCTTAAGGAGTTAACACTAATTACGTCAAACGAGGTTAAACTTTAAAGAATTCGCTATCTCGAAAATGATGTAACGTACAGCAGACGACCATTATCAGGCGCAGAATCCTTTTAATCTTTTGTCGTAAACGGAAATCTTTCCCGAACGCGTTAGTATTATCATTGCTTTAGTGATATTCACTTATACATGTACATATAATGCTGACAATAACCTTACATATTATCCTTTGCGACGAACTAATGCGAGTTGTCGCCAGTCAAACATTTAGAGCTGTACATATAAAAAAAGGACGTGGTGGCGATCGGCACGCGATTTGTAGGCGCGCGCGCGGGAAAATCATTCGATCGCATCGACCGCTTAGATCGAACGTCGGCCAATCGGAAAGTGTCATCAGAACTATTTTTTTTTAATTCTTGCCAATTGAATTATGTTTTTTTAATGTTTCACCTAATTTAAAGTGGTTGTGTTAAAATCCATCATGGATTTAGTGCTACGGAGATGATAGTTACTTCAAAATGAACGCAGTTTATATTGTATGGACGCTTTGAACAGTATTTACGATGTCACAAAAGAAAATGCTTTTAAAAAAGACTATGTGGACATTAGAATTTTTATAAAATATATTTCGATAGTATATTCGCGCGTGATTTTAAAAAATAAAAATATTTAATATAAGAAAGTAACAGAAACTAGTCAAGATGATGTCCAAAAAGCAATTGGCGTGCATGCTGGCACTGCATATAGTGTATTTGCTGGTCGGTGCGAGCATATTCTATCACATAGAGAGTCCCCTCGAATTGGCCCAAAGAGCCGAAGAAAAACTGGAAAGACTTGAAATCCAAAGTAAGTCTATTAGAAATAGCATTAACACCTATCATACGGAAACGTGACCTTAAAACTGCTTTAGAAATTGTATCATATCCTTTAAGTAGGTACCAGTCTTCACTCGACCACCGCTAAACTTGCCTTGCGACATCGAACATTTATGTAAAGATTTATGTAGAGCAAGTGTCAAGCTAATTATAAATTATTAGAATCTATATTAAACATTCAAATAAATTAATATATTTAATGTATTTTGATTTAAATGTTTGTATATATGCAATTTTAAGACGTGTGCGAAAGTCATAAGTATATACATTAGCTGTCTATATAACCTTGCCATCAGATAAGTGAATAAATGTTTTCAATACGGTGGACACTTCACTAGTTGCATTTATCGATCCACTTAAAGGATTGCCGATATAGTGATGTAACCAAACAAACAATGGAAAATGTAGCAGTTTCAGACTTGTTTGGTGAAATAAAAAAGAATATTCATAAATTATAAATATCAATATTTAAAATTTTGTAGGACAATAATTACTATAGGTACCTAATCGTTTACTTAAACAATTTTTTCTATACAACCAGCGGCTTGCGTGATGAAAAACAAGATCAACTCTACGTCACGTGCAAGTTTCCAGGCAGTAGATTATATTCTATTCCATACTGCAATTTACCCCTGTTATTAAGTAACCAACATTCATGCATCTTCACAAAGCTTTTAAAATTAATATAAAATATTAATAACATTGTAATTTGAAGTCTCGAAAGTTTTTTCTGTTGCATTTAAATAAAATTAAAATTCTAAGCCCTATTTTTAAATAATGTACGTTATCTTATATAATAATAAAACGAAACATAGGTGTAAAAGCACCTAGAAGAAAATAAATTTTTGAGACAAAATGTAATGTAGGTACTTAGTATATATTATATATAGTATATACATATAAAGTATAATCTGAATCGTCCCTGAATCAAGACTTGACAACAGCATTTGTAAATACATATAAATTACCAGATTTTAAGTCATCTGCTATCAGCCTTTATATAATCGTGATTTTAAAATCAGCGTCTCCTATAATTTATTAGCAAACCTTCGAAAATTTTTAGGCGTCTGATAGTTGTTAAACTATAAAGTCATTGTATGTTACAAACTCTACCCTACCCATTTTTAATTGACATTGCTTTACCTATTGTACTTTTCTCTATTTAAAAATCTATTACAAACTGTATGCAAGGATTCGAAAGGATTTCGTGATATATATAGAGCAGATATAAAATTATAAATGACTAGCTGACCCGTCCCCACTTCGTTGGGCATAATGTTAATAATCCTTTTTTAGTACAGAGTGCTTAAATAATTTAAATTATTTTATTAATATTAAAATTAAAAATTAAATTATCTATAGGTACATTAGTAATAGTAGTAGTAATATTAGTAATAGTAGTAGGTACATTAGTAATAGTAGTAGTAATAGATAATTTAATTTTTAATCAAAAAAACTATTTTTTGTAACTTAAATATAAAAGTTAGACATATGCTGTCGTTGACTTTTTTGTAGGCATTTTCAAGCTCTACATCTTTCCTCTAGAACTCAAAAATATATCTTTCATAGTTAAGGCAGCGTTCGTAAGAAACGCTTTCATTCGACCGTTTTTTCTCCGATTCACTTTGCAAAACGGACTACCACGTAAAAACCTTTTTATTAACCTATTAACCTATGACACTCAGCAATAATGTGGCTTTCTATTGGTGAAAGAATTTTTAAAATCGGTTCAGTAGATCCCGAGATTACCCCTTACAATTTAACAAACACACAAACTTAACTTCTTTATAATATTAGTACAGATGTATTTTTTTTTGCATAAGTTTTCTGACTCTATGTTGAACAATGCGCTATACCTACTACATTAAATGTAGATAATCTAAGCCCTAAGGACAATTATGTTGCAAGAATTGTTCTTATTTAAATTTTTATAATACTATACTATTGAAGATAATTTATGGTTACAATTAATAAGGCAATAAATGTGATTGTGAAATAAATGCTCTATTTATAATCATAATTGCTATTTATACAAGAGATATTATTTCATTTCTTCATATATAAAGTAGTCAAGCTAAAAAAAAGTAAAATATAAGAAATTAAAAAAATATTCAAATTTACCAAATAATTATTCCAAAATGGATCGACTTAATTATTTATTTATTTATTTATTTGAATTTTTAAGGGAAACATACAGAGCAATTAATAAATATATAAAATAAAACATATTGAACTTATATTTATTATTCAATACTTAATACAGGTATAGAAAGCTATAATCTAAAATAAAATGAGGTATGAGTAATCTAGTAAAATCCATCTTCTTCTTCTTCAGCCCTTTTTATTGTCCCACTGATGGGCATTGGCCTCCCTCAGTACGAGGGGGATCAGGCCATAGTCCACCGCACTGGCCTAGTGTGTGTTGGCAGATACCACATGTCTTTCGAAAACTTGCTAGGTTTTCTCAGACATGCAGGTTTCCTCTTGATGTTTTCCTTCACCTTAAGACTAATGGTAATCATGATAGAAATGATTCGCACATGAAAATATCAGAGGTACGAGACCCGGATTTGACTCGCATCACTCGGTTATTGAAGAGAGCGCGTTATCGCTAAATTACTGCTAAATAATTATAAGTATTATATTTATGCCTCACTTTGAATAATAATAATAATATCTTTATTCAAGAAATTGTAGTAACAATTATTTATGCTGAGACTTCCCAGTAAGTTATCAAAGATACTTGTAATGAAATCATTGTTAAAAACTTTTTATTTGACCTAATAGTAATATTTTATTATTATAAAACAAAATACAATCTCAGCCATATCATTGATAAAGAAGCGACCACTCTACCTACTCGTATCATCGAAGCTCTACCTACATATACATATTAAATGTATCACACTCTATTGTTACATTTTTCCGCGGGAGTCGATGAAAAAATTTAATTGAAAATGTAAGTAAACGAAGTATAATTTTCTGATTAATATTTATTTCGTAATTGGTTCTGTGAATCCAATTGTTATATCAATCTTTTATTAAACTCCTACGTAGTTTTCTGTTATTTAATTAAAAAAAATTAAAGCAATAATATTTTAACGCTTTAAATGATGGTGTTTTTTTTTCAATTGCATAATGACTGATTTCGCTCCGCTTTATTCGTAGTAATAAATTTCATGTAATATTAGTATTTAACGTAATATTAATATTTTATGTATCAAGTATGTATCATTTTCGTAATACATTTACATACGCACACACACACATATAACTAAAATTAAAACACACGCACACGCTTACAACCTGAAAGTTCATAATAGTAGTATAATAAACATAATTTATTTCAGCACACAGTATAATCTAAAGTTGTCGGTTAAATAAAGCTTAATTTATTTATTTAATTAATAACATATGATCTATCTGAACTGCACAAATAGAACAACAAATATATATTTTTATCTTCTTGATAAAATTTATGTGAAATCCCACAAAATTGTAGGCTCAAAGTTTTCCTCATATCATATTATTTAAAAAATAATATTATTTATTATTATTTATGTATATTTTATGCGAGACCCATAATTTATATTTTTATTGTCCGAAAACAAAGAATGGACATCACACGTCATATACTAATATTATAAGAGAAAAGATTGGTTTGTTTGTTTTTGGATTAAATATGCTCCGAAACTACTGAACAGATTTGAAAAATTCTTTCACTGTTAAGAAGCTACACTATCCCCGAGTGACATAGGCAATATAATATTTTCAAAACAATTAGGGATCCCTAAAATCAAGGAATGAACGTAAGCGAAGTGAGGGTGAGTCGCTAGTTTGTAATAAAAAAGGTTCATGAAGGTTTTAAAAAATGTTACAAAGTATCAATTCTTTACAGTCAAGACTGTAAAGAATACTTGTGGGTCCTTGGGTATAATATTTAACATTCACACTCAATCATTCATATTTTAATTAATTAATTATAATTTTTAGAGAATAAGAAGGTAGTCATAATTAAAAAAGTCTGCATAAAGTACGACAATTCATCATAAACTAATTAAAAAAACATAACCCTCCTTCTGACTCAGTCGGGTAAAAAGGGACATACCTAATCTAGGCTTATGATATGATTACATCATCAGGGAAAGAAAAGGCATTATTTTCATTTTCCTCGAAATAACGCCTTTACTTTAGCTTATTGCATCAAACTGTATGACCAGGGAAATCTCAATGGTTACTTATTGCTATATCCTTATTTGTTACACGCCAATAACAAGTAAATTTTAATATTATCATAAAAAATATTTACGCGCTAATAAAATAAAATCAAATCCGCTAACAATTTGTGCAATAAATATTAACAAAATTATTATTGATACGGAGGATTGTATTCTACTCTATAATTGTTTTTATTAATTAATTATGTTCAAAATAGGGATTATTAATTATTCTATATTATTATATGAATTATTTTTGTGTCATTCTCATGGTTAATTTTTTTTAACATGTAAAAATCTGTTATCAATATACATATATAAATTTTGTTATTATTTGTTCTCAATAATTGTTAATTTAATTTTAGATTTACTTATTTAACATTACACTGCTTGCTTGCATGTATGTAAAATTTAATTTGTGGAAACTTGATTGGTCCATGTATAATTATTATTTTGCTTTGTGTTTGTATGTATTATATTGAACTGTTTGTTTCCCTAATAAATAAAATTAAATAAATAAATAATTTTTATTAGGATTTTTGTATGTCTGTGTGTCTGTGACCGCATTACGTGGAAACTACTAGACAGATTTTGAGAAAATTTGGGATGATGATAGCTGGTTATTCGGGTCAATATTTAAAATACATTGTGTACAATAATAACGTAAAAGCAACTAAGTACATATACAACTGCAAAAACTTTACAATTTTGATAAATAGCTGTACCTAATAAAAGTGTTTATAAACAATATCTTTATTGTATCATTTTTAAATAACATTTGCACAATATAAGGATTAATTTATCTTTTCTATTCTCCCATAAACAGACAGAGGATGTGTTGTGTAATGTAGTTTGAGATAATGATGAAAACAATCGACACTTTGTTATTTTAGATATTTTCTGAATTATAAAATATTGACAGCAATTAGTCCTAGACAGGTTTATTAATGTTTTTATGTAAGAGATTTGAAGGTTGACTAAACAATGGGTGTTAAAAAGTTTAACATGATTGGAATCAATGAGCTGTCAATTTCTATCAGCAATATAAACGAATTTCCATACAAAAACATATTTTTCTATTATGCAATTAATTTTTACCCGACTGCGCCAGAAGGGGAGTTAAGTTTTTCGAGAGTATATATGTATGTATAATTGCTTGGCACGCTCTGCGACCTGAACGGCTCGATGTATTTCAGCTTAAGAGGTGTCGTTAGATTCGTATTAATTGTGAAAGTGACACCCGGTATTAGTTTTGAATCAGAACACAACATATTTGAGGGTATTTTCATTTCTAAATTACACAGAAACGCAGCCGCATTTTTTAAATTTCTAAATAACACTTGACTTGTTATAAGAAAAGTAAGTGAAGACTGAGAATTCTTTATATACTGCGTGTTTTATGTAACTCAATCAAAATAAGAGTTTTATAGAGTGCAATAACGATTATATTGTATCCGCTCATGTTGAGAATTATGCAGAATACAGTATGTGTAAATCCAATAGCTTCTGGTTCTGGCTCTATCCAAAATATCAAATTATTTTTTATCTAAACTACGTATTTGTAGATAAAAATTTTTTTTTTTCTTCAATTCTTAATTCGATACGACGTTTAGAAGTAGGTTTAAATTGACTTCAAAGATTTGATTACATTGTTTGCTACAAGTGAAGCTAATAAAGCGTATTAAAAATGAGACTCATATGCTGTTTGTTTTAATAGATACTTCTTATCTATTACATACGTATAATAAATTTCTATGTGAATCTTAACATTGAATATTTTTTTTAAACTCTATATGTCATATTATTTTCAATATATCAAAGGTCGTATCTGTAGGTTTTTCAATTTTTGTCCGTGTGTCTGTCTGTCTATGACGAGAAAAGCTACTTCTTTTTGCTTTACAGATTTTGATAAAAATTATAATGATCGATGGTTATCGGGGAAAAAAACTTTTTTCTAGGAAATCTATACCGACTGTTAGACGTAATCTTTGGTCTATTTTATATAACTTAAAGTACACTGCTTCTATTTGCTGAACTACCATCACAAACAACACCATATGAATGGGTTCTGCATACATTAAAAATGCCATCACCTCACAAATACAAATGTTGTGACATTCCTAACATGATTGGGTAGTTATAAACAATAGAAACCTATATAAAATACGAGAGAATGTAATTTATTCATGACAGGATATTTTCTCAAAAGTTATACTTAATTATTTCGAATTAAAATAAAATAAAATGTGCAAGTGCGCAAGTTGTTGTTAGTGTAATTAGAAAATTATAATATTAATATTGTACCTTATGATGGCTTTCTAATGCCTACATAAAAATACAAAGTATGTCGTCAGAGACTAAGAGTCGCAAGATTTAAAATATGCATCTTTATTAATTAACTAGCGTTAAATCCTGGCTTCGTTCGCATCTTTTAACTTTGTACTTACATTATATCTATTTGGTCGTATTGTGATGTAATTTTCAATTAAAAAAAAACATTACTACACTACTCTGGCTTTTTATATTTTGAACAATCTGTAACTATGTACAGTAGCTGTTATCAATTACTTCAAGTGTAGTCTCCCTTCTTATATCAATTGAAGGATAAAAACACTTGAAACTCTATATTGCACTTAGTTGAGTTAGAATGACATTCGTAAATGAGACTCCACTCTATCATGAGAGATTACATAGCATGACATTCTATAATTGTTATCAAATAGAACACCCTCATTCCTAGATAAATTTTAGCAGTCACAATAGATTTCTCAGAAATGAAATATTTTCCTATATTTAATGTTTTTCATAATGTATTCCAAGGAGAAGCTGCAATCTCAATGGCAGGTATTAGTTAGATAGAATAATACATATAATGTATAACCATATTTTACAGTTTTGAGTATCATTTTATTTTTCTAAAACTATGATATTGCTACATAATATGATCGTAGAAGTTTAATACTTCTATAAAGTAATAACAATATTAAATACAACAGCAATGATTGTCATTGTCGATAAATTTTATGGGAAATAAACACCTTAACGATAAGTGAAGATAGGCTCGATTACCTTAGTCCTTAAGTAACTTTCCATGATAGTAGTTACACGTTACATACATTTGTATATTCAATATGTAAACTGCTAGGATTTATATACAAGAAATTAAAATACGTCGAAACACTAAGAGATAATTAAATATAACTATATCAGTAGGTAGGTAGGATATACGGTATTTACAACAAAAAAATCATTTTTTAAAATTTTTATCTGTCTGTCTAGACTTTCATTCGTAGTAAAAAATATAAAACCGTTTAATTTATTCTAACGTACGTTTCTAAAGTACGTTCTTACTTTAAAAATTAAAAACTGAAGCACGTAATATTAATATTAACCTTAAATATTAACATTAACCTTACATATAAATTTAGTAAACATAACAATAACAGTGCTTTACACGAAAATGTCGCAAATATAAAGGCCGAAACAGTTTTAAGGCGGAAATTTCTAGTTTTCATTAGCATTCCATTCTCGTGTAGGACATGAGGAAAATCTGGTATTCAGAGGACATGTCGGAAGGAACAATGTCCTCTGGTACTGATTTCACTGAATTTTTGATTAATAATCGGAAAAGTCACGTTTCCTCACTAATAAATGATAGAATAAAGTGTAATTGGCATTTAATAGATTATGTATTTTCTGTACAGTATGTTCCCATTGTGCGATAAATAAATATGAGAGCGAACCTTTGTGGTATAAATCTTTAAAGTTGCGAAGACCATTAGAACTGCCACATTATATAGAAAGTAACAAAAAATAGCATGTGCGGGTACACAAGCCTTTCCTTTAAATGTTTTTAACCCTTCGGGGTTCGAAAATGATGATGACATCAACAAAAATTAAACGTTTCTTCTGTCATAAATTTTACTCGTTCTCGATAAAAATCCTATCGATAAAAAGACTATTACAATAAGATTTTTTTTTATGGTAAAAAGGGGGCAAACGGGCAGGAGGCTCACCTGATGGGAAGTGATCACCTCCGCCCATGGACATCTGCAAGCCTGGCTTGCAGATGCGTTGCCGGCCTTTCAGGAAAGGGAGGGATGGATGAGGGAGGGAAGTGGGAGGGAGGGGGGAACGAAGGCGGAGGATGAAGGGAAGAGGCAGGGGGGAAGGAGAGTGGGCCTCCCGGACTCTCACTTACCGGACGAAACGCGACAGCATAGCTGCCACTTCACGCCGGTCTTCTGTGAGAGAGTGGTACTAATGAACTATACGGGGCGTGCCGGCCCATTCGGTTGCTACCCGAAGGTAACAAGCATGGCACTACCACTTTAAAAATTATCTTAAATATTTTAAATGATTCGACTCGTTGTTAGCTAGTAGGTATTTTATTTAAAGATGATACTACGCAATAAATACGCTACCATTTAAATAAATTTCATCAATATTTTTGTCAATTTCAATATATTTACATTAATTTATTTTTTCCCGTTTATATCAAAACTTTCCATTCCATAGCTCCAATATTTCTACTAAGTCGATATCATTGCAAACTGAAGATCTACATATATATTTTATGCAAACACGGACCGACCTCAAGCGCTTCGTGATCGGAAAATTAGGTCCTTAATTAGAGTGGTCGTATGTAAACGGAACATGCAAGACATTTAATGAAAATAATAAATAAAAATACAAATTTTGTAGTCATTATTTTTTGGGGTTCGAAAATCTCGAGGAACATTAACACTAGGAATAACTCACTACATATTTAACTTCATTTGATGATTTTAATAAAATTGTGTAATAAAATAAGACCTTTGCAAAGATACGATTAAAGAGTAAAAGCGTATAAGCTGTTATTAATATGAGTAAATGGAGTAAATGAATGAGTAATTAAATTTACTATTATAAATCCAAAATTTTGTTTGTTTATGATTGTTACTGCTTCGTGCTTAAAAGGCTAATATATTATATAAATTGTTAAAATTAAGTTCAAGATAGAGTGGACCTGTACTAAAACAGTTAATGGTTTTTTAATTAATTTTGCCATAAAATGACACTGTAGATGTTTTGTGTAATATACACAATCGACATACACTCGCACAAATCGGGTGCGTGCCTAGAAGGCACGCTTTAAATAGATAAAAATAGTTAATTTAAGTGTATCTAATGAGCCAAAATTAAGCAAGTGTTGTCGTTTAAACAGCCTAAAAAGTTATTTTGACCAAGTATTTTATATAAGTGATATTATTACAGTGAGTAATATTACATATTTTTTATTATAATGATTACGACATTTCATAATCTATGTAAAATTTAAATTATAAATTAAAACTTTTAATTATTATTTTTTATTTAATTATTAATTTAACTATTAATTAGGAGTTGCATTCGTCACCACATAAAAACAAATGTGGTCATCTATGAAAAAAAATATAACAACAAGTCATTTGGAATTTAAATAATAACTTCACCAGAAAGAACGAATATTTTTGATAATAATATGAATTCAATTTTTTAAATATTTATAACCAGCCAGTGACAATTAACTTACATTGTGTAAATCCAATATAAACATAAGATCTTAAGATATAATCCTCGATCTAATGCCGGAAGTCACTTTTTGCTAATTTAGACTCTCGTCTACGGTCTACCTTCTAAATATGTTTGACTTATCTTTAATCCGATGTCCTAGACTTCAGATTTGTGTGTAATCTACTAATAATTCATAATGCATGATAATATGAAAGGTATCACGATTTAGCTAAGTGGTGAGAATTTTTACGGAAGGTGATGTGTCAAATTTTAAACGTAATGTGACCGGATATTGCGCTTATATTTTAAATACATATTTGGTTAAGTGCAATATATCGTTTGAGCTTCTCTTTATGCCTAACTATTGCAGACAGACAGACAAAACAGTCTACGCTGTTACTTATATCTATTATTTATAGTCAAATAGCTTCTATGTGACATGAAATGAAAGGCGAAAAGTTTTTTTTAATTAAAAATTTAAACTTAAACAAAGACTGATGGCCGAAGAAAGATAATGGAAGCATATTGTCATATACATGGCTTAGAAGGATTTGACTCGTAACTAGCGAAATACCTTATTTCTTCACACAATAACAAGGGGATCAAAATATTTTGCCACTTTTGTGTATACGCATTAGTACTAAAGTGTCATTTTCCATAATCATCTTATTTGCGGTAAATATTTTCAGTCTGAACTCTGATAATAAATTAGCTTCAGATTTCGATATGTTTTAAAATATTATCTAAAAGTTTATGTGTATTTAAAGAGAGTGCATTGAGCGAATGGCACCTACTGCACTTCAGATTCTAATGTTTATACAAAGACCAAATCATAGTGAGATAACGTGCTTCAAATATTTACTTACTACTATTTCAAAGCATTAATCATCATTTAAACAAATACACCAATTTTGTACTTTTAAAGCGCACATTAGTGTGGTCGCCTATATGTCAGTTTCTACTTTCTAGATCTACGTAGCAAATAGCAGGTTTTTTTATTGATATTGCCAAATGCCAGGTACAAAATTCATGATTTGTATAACCAATCAACTGAAATTCAGGATTTTACTATGGTGATTTCCTGATTATTCAGTAAACGAGTGTGGGGTATATATGAATTTATCAGTATTTATAACAACAGAGTAGATGTTGAGTCCGCATATTGCAAAAAGCTCATTTTCACTTGTTAAATTAAATTAATTATTATTAGTGTTTTTGCTTTTTAGACCTTACCTTAACCTCGGCCACATAAATGGTTGTTACCATTAAACAATATTACTTTACTTCATATTATAGCACTTATTTAGATGTAAGATCTCCAAAAACCTATAATCAAAAAATAAATAATATGTATAAATTAACTGGGAATTGTGCTGAGAACATCTCTGCGACAGAAATAGTATACCTAGATTTAACCTTCATCCTGATCTTGACAGTGACTTCGACCTTGGCTGGGAGCTCAATTCAACCACACAGTAAATCGATTTTATGTTCATTTGATGTTAATCACAATACTCGCCACTCCTTATTTATATGCTCACTATTAAAATCATTGAATAGCCCCTCTTTAGGATGGCTAACCGCTTAATTGCTTCCGTGACCGCAGGTGAACCTACGATAGCAAGTGGCATGTTTATATACAGAACGGTTATTTGATATCAACTTAATTTATTTTCCAGAGATGATTTATTAGATTTTGCATTCAGTCCTTATTAAATTCCCACAGCGTTGTTAGCATTAAGTCCTCATTAAGTGCTCTTATGTCAAACGGTTTCAATACTGGGGGAATTATGCTTTTGTCCACCAAAGTGCGGGCTGGCGAACTTCACATGTCTTTCGAAAACCTGCTAGGTTTTCTCAGCCATGCGGTTTCCTTACGAGTTTCCCTACAGCGTAAAACAAGTGGTAATCTAATGTTAGAATAGAGTCGCAGTAGGCCCGCTGCGTGCTAAGGTGCAATGTGTGCACCGCACAAGGGCGGCAATTTCAAGGGGGCGGCAAAAACAGAAACGAAAACGAAACATTTTCATAATTTGGATGTTTAATATATTTTTATATAACTAAAAATTAAAGGACGGATTCGATGAGTTAAAAACTTTTACTGACATATTCGGTTTTTTAAACCATAACCTATTTAATTACTGCGATGATGACTTGGGCGGCATAATCGGTATTGCACAAGGGCGCTCAAATAGAAAGAATCAGATCTGCGAGACCCGGATTTATACCCGCATCGTTCGGTATCCAAAAGAGCGCGTTACAATTTGGCTACTATTATTAGATATTCGATTATAGTAAAAGGCAAAGAAAAATGTCAAAATATAATATGTGGAAAACTGTTACAATAATAAGTTGAATAGTTCTTTGATACAGATTATATTATAATTTATATGTATTATAATACATAGTATGTATTAAAAGTTATATTAACAAGCATGTATAGCGTATTAAGTATCTGGTATCCGTAACACAAGCCTAGTGCTTAACATGGAACTAGATAACGCTGCAGTGTGGAATAATGTCCCAACTTATTATAACGATAATGTCTTCTATCAAATGTAAAATAAATAAATAAATTAAGCTTTAAAATATTTGACCGTTGTCTGATCTTAATAATTATGCTTACCATTTATGATTTAATGTATCTATAGGTACCTGATGTAATAAAATTCTGAGTCAAATCGGTACCCTAAACATTTCTAAGAAAATTATAATGAAATAATCAATTTTATCGATATATGGCCTGACTCCATAGCTTTTACTAATATTTCATGTCTGAAAAATGTATACTAACCGTTAACATGAAGGTTTGGTAAGGACAAACCCGAGCGGAGCGAGGGTGAGTCGCTAGTCCTATATAACCTAGGCCCAACGAAGAGACCTAATAATTTATGTATACATCGAAACCTTTATTAAAAATACTAGCCTTTCCCGCGGCTCCGCTCGAGTTGTAAAGGCTGAAAATCAAAAGAAATATTTTTCTCCCGTTTTTGCAACATTTTTCATTAATACTCCGCTCCTATTGATCGTAGCGTAATGTAATATAGCCTTCCTTTATGTAATATAAACGGATACAAAAAGAATTTTTCAATTCGGATCAAAAGTTCCTTAGATTAGTGCGTTCAACCAAACAAACAAACAAAGAAACAAACAAACAAACTCTTCAGCTTTATAATATTAGTATAGAGTGTATGATTAGTAAGTTTACTAGAGATTTATTTATTTCTTGATTAGGTATGAACAGTGACAGCCGGATACGCGTTCCTTGTACAGCTTGCGAGTAAGTTATAAAACATAATCTGCGTGCACTAGTTCTAATAATATATAGGATATATGTACATGTCTGTCATGACATTATCATACTCTAATAAATTTAACTCACAATGTTACGCCTAATGAATTGAGGTTGTACAGATAAATAATTAGATTTTATTTGAGATAAACTTCATAAGCTGCGAGTAGTTTATACTCGTAGAACTGTCTTATTTTATTAAAGTAGGATTTTGTGTGTCTTAGAATACAATATTAATAATAGAATTATAATAATTAATATCTACATGTTATAAAACAAAGTCCTCCGCCGCGTCTGTCTGTCTGTTCGCGATAAATTAAAATAATACTGAAGCAATTTTTATGCTATTATCACCAATGGATAAAGTATAATACTTATAACTAGCGGAACCCACGAAAGATCTACAAAGTGATAGTTTGTGTCATAGAAGATATAAATATTAAGTAAAAACCTTTAGGGAAATATGGTGAAAGATCTAATTTACCCAAAAAACAGTAGCAAAAGTTTGTAAAAAAAACAAATTGTCTCATTTGTGTGGAGTCGAGCATAAAATTGTCGCCGTAAAAACCGCTAAGTACCTAATTAAAATTCCACATTAACTTTTTGTCGTGATTTAGCAATTATTCTAATACTTTGTTTAACTAGATCTTAAGTGACGCTAACTAAGACACATTGTATACCAATATTGGCCATAAATGTCCTTGTTATTCACAATTATCATAAATATTTTACCACAAATACTGCGATTGTATCGCACAGAATAATTGAAAGGTTTCGTAAGTGGTTACGTCAAACATTCTAATGATTTCAGATTGATTTAAATAATAAAATTATAATAAGTTTGTCTAATATCAGTGTAAAAGTATTCAATACACGCAGTTGCAAAAGAGTCTATTGAGATTTGCATTTCGATTGCACGAAGTAAATGTCGATATCAGGTATAATAAATACATACAAGGTTCCTCCCCATTCCATTTGTTGTATTGTACAATAATTGTGACGGAGATTTTTATGATAATTGGCATGATTTTTCCTTATTAATTGAGTCATACCAATATTATTACTTCTTCACTGTAGCCGTAATATTTTGATGAAACTTGGCGCAAACACAGTTCATATGGAGGATTCATATTTTTACTTATTATGAAATCTAAGTGTGTGGATATCAGCATAAATTTAATAAGAATTTGGATGCCTAAACCGCATGATCCTTAAAATATTAAAGAAAAACATCCTTGGTATTTTTCAGGAAGAATCTGAACTGTAGTACTTTAATATTTTTCGCAAGTAAGGAGATTTGATATTATAGTTTGTATATACGATATACACACGGAAACCATCCAATCAAGCAACAACCTGTGTGGACCATCTCCACTGCCTCCTAGCTCCTCATATTGCTTCGTCACTTAATTAGTAATTTTCAGAATGCTGAACAAGTGTGCACACACTATAGCTTCCTGATGGGCACCTTCATCATAGAATTATAACTAGCCATTATAGTCGTCAGTGCCAATCGAACACATGTCACATTGCCCGACCCATAAATTTCTTTACAAAAGCAATTAATTGGTATCTATTTCATTTTCAGATTTGCTCTATGAAAATTACATTCCAAATGATCCAGAAAAACAAGACAGTATATTACGCAAGTTATCCGAATATTGTGGGAAATCCATGTTTAACTACACCACGGAAGACGCCGAGCCTCCTTATAAATGGGACTTTTATCATTCTTTCTTCTTCTCGTATACAGTCGTCAGTACAATTGGTGAGTTTTCATATATAATAAATAATAATAACATATTTGATAACTTGTCAAACGAGATAAACTTGATTTGAATAAATCAGATATCTTCGACACCTACAAAGGACTAAAATGTGATAAGGTCCTGCTAACTAATTTCAGCCAGAACGACCAATCTTACTAAGAGTAGCTAGTGTACAATAATGCGTGCAATACACTCTCAATACCTGTCATTCTCATAAAGGTAGGGGTAGGTTAATTCTACACGGCTGGTTAGAGCTTAGACCCAGAACCAATAGCTTTACGTGCTAGGCTGTGGCGTGAAACACTGCCAACTTCCAATAATATTATATATTTATTATTATATTGATAATTAAACTTGACTCGATCCAGGTCTCGAATCCAGTGTTTTGCATGTGCAGCTGTACATGCAAGTAACTAAACCCCTTGTGGAATTATAAAATAGTATTAGAAGATCTGTGTTACATAGGTATTGTTGTTAAACCATTGTAAAATAAAACTTATTTTAATATTTTATAACATTACAGGTTATGGAAATTTAGCGCCAACTACTCATTTGTCAAGAATTCTGATGATATTTTATGGCTTGTTTGGCATCCCTATCAATGGTATTCTGCTAGCTAATCTCGGTGAATATTTCGCTCTTCAGGTAAAAAAAAATATAAGTTCGTAAACTTAGCAAAGTCTACTATTAATTTACAACTAGCTAAAAAGTCTTTCATTCAAATGTTATTACTTTTTAAATTGATAATTCCACCAGTAAATTGTAGTTTAATTTGGGACGCCTCTACCTCATCTGAGAAAAGTTCTTTTTGTAAGTTAAAAGCAACAGTTTTATTAACTTAAGTGGTTATTGACGATAGCGAATCCCAATAGAAAGTTAGAACGTATAGAAAGTTTTAAATGCAAATACCCTACTCTTATTTCAATAGGGGATTTAATTTTGTTTGATTAGCGCAAACGTAGCCGCGTGTTCCGTATAAACATTCCTATTGAATCACTCTATCTATTAAAAAACCGCATCAAAATCCGTTGCGAATTTTTAAAGATCTAAGTATTAGAACTAAGTACTTAAGTATCATAGGGGCAGACAGATAGCGTGAAACGACTGATTTATACTATGTAGTGATGTCACTTTTACGATGTTACTTAACCTTAATATAAGTTTTTTATATTAAGGTTAAGTAACAATATATGTATTAGGATGATAATAATCAAGAAAGCATTTTAATTTGTTATAAATATGTATGTTGTCGGCTTGTATCATTAACCCTCTTTTTATTTTACCATTCCAGCTCATTTCAGTGTATCGAAAATACAAAAGGAAAAATGAGAAAAGGGCAGACAAATTAGATTATTTCTTTCACAATTTGGGCATGCTGGGACAAATTTTTCTTTATTTAGTGCCTGGATTTCTATTTTTTATATTTTTGCCCGCGTGTATCTTTGTAGTATTTGAAGGCTGGGACTATGTGGCTGGAATTTATTATGCCTTTGTCACTTTAACTACTATTGGTTTTGGTGACATCGTTGCAGGTATGTCACTGTAAACCAACTTTATTTTCGTATTCAACCCTTTTTAACGTCCCACTTTTGGGCACGAGCCTCTTTCAATATAATGGGACCAGACCATAGTCCGCCACGCTGCCCTATTGCGGGTAGGCGGGCTACACATGTCTTCCGAAAACTAGAGAGGTTCTCTCACACAATATGCAGGTTTCCACACGATGTTTTACTTCACCATAAGGCAATTGATAAACACGATAGAAATTATTCACATATGAAAATATCAGAGGTGCGAGACCCAGACTTGAAAGAAGCGGTTTCAACTCGGTTATCCAAGCAAGCGCCTACTTTAATATTTATTATTAAGTATTTGTATAGTACCTACAGCTTTAGCAGTACAGTATATTAAGATTTGCCTGTAATGTATATAATTACAGGTATATATATTTTGAAAGCTTGAGCACATAAGAGCTAATGCTTTTAATATATGTTTATTAAATACGTCATAAATTTCGTTTAAGACAATAATGATAATAACTAGTTTCAGTTTTATTAACAAGTTTTAGAGCTTTCTTTTTATTATATTTAAACTACTTATTATAAATAGCTGAAGAAATAAGATTAAACCGTAAACATATAAAAATTATTTCTTTTATAATAATTACTTTTTTCTATTTTTCAGGGACCGTTAACAATGGCTTCAAATATGGCTACTTTTTAGCATATCAAATATTTCTTATTGTATGGATCACATTTGGGCTTGGTTATATAGTGATGCTTCTTGGTTTCATCACAAGTGGCATGCGTTCTGAACGCGTTCACCGATTAGAACATAAATTTGCCTGTCAACTGAAATCTACACAAAGTAAAATCTTACAAGGATTTACAAGAGATATTGCTGTTATTAGGAAGATTATTAACGAGGCTAATCTTTTAAAAGTGAAGGTGTGTGTCTTTAGAATTTATTTTTCAGTGTATGTCCTACACATACTATGGTAAAAAAGAATTTGAAACTTTGTGAATCTGATCATTTAATTTATTAAAACATGTAACACGGTAGTAAGGTAGAAAATTTTTGGCCATTATTCATATCATTAAAAATATTGTTTAAAGATTATTATTTATTTAAAGATAATTTTATTATTTATTATTTTTAAAGATTAACAAAAAAGTAAATATAGGACGTGAATTTAATTTAATATTTATGTTTTATTTTTCAGCCTGTTTATGTGGATACTACGCCACATTTATACAGAAGTGCAAGTTGTCCTACACTCACTTTTGACATAACCCCAAGAGAAATAGTTGTTAAAAGAAAACGTGCTAATTCTGAAAATATTCAGCTAAGTGCCAAAGACATGCTCCGCATACAATCAGATACCGATTTACTTGGAATCGACAAAGAAAAAACTTTCACAGCATCAGCTATCGTGAAACCAGTTGAATTATTAGCAAGGGTGGTAAATGTTTTGGGTGGATTTGAAGCACAACAAGGTAGAGGCATCAATATATTTGATGACGAGCATATTTTGGCAAGTGAGAAACCACCACTTTTCAGCATAGGCCCAGCTTTCTTACCTAGTACTCCAATGAGAACAAGGGCATTAAGTGTAGCTGTACCCAATTATAGAAAAGAATCAGTTCCAAGAGTAAATCACGATTACACATGGACCAACGGTGATACTGCTGAAAAATATAGAAAGGAAGCCAACTTACGTAGCGGTAAATTGTCATTACCTACGCATGTTCCACAAAGTGACGAGAGTTCACAGCCTAAGAGTTTTTTCGCACGTCTCTTTAGAAAACCTAGTTCTAGTGAAAGTCCCGCGGAATATATTAAAAACACTATGAAAGGCAGAGTAAGTAATGCTCACGGTTCAACAGATAATGTAAAAGAAAAGTCAAGACGTGGAAGCATATTCCCAACATTTGGTATGGGCGAAGAGTCAAAAAGTGATGTCGATGCTTACAAAGAAAAAACAAAACGTGGGCGTTATAGTATCTTCCCGACGTTTGATTTCTCGGAAGACGAAGATCGAGCTACAGCATCAGCATACCAACAGAGGCCAAAACGTCATAGCATATTTCCTACATTTGACTTTAGTGAAGATGAAGACGCAGCAGCAGCTAAAGCATATAAGGAAAAAACGAAATCTGGCAGACATAGCATATTTCCTACATTCGACTTCAGTGACCCGGAGGAAAACGCAACTCGTTATAAAGAAAATACTCGACGAGGTAGGCACAGTCTGTTTCCAACTTTTGATTTTAGCGATCATACAAGCAATGACGATGATACTGTAGATGAAGATGAAGTACAAAAGTATCACAACCGCACTAGAAGAGGTCGTCTTAGCTTACTTCCTACCTTTGGTAGGTCCAAGAAAAGTGATGACGATACAATGCCGGAAAGCTCAGATGAATTAGTTAATTATAAGGAAAAAACACGTCACGGTCGCAGAAGCTTGTTTCCTTCATTTGGCAATAGTAGAAAAATTAGCTCACCAGAACAATGCAGTAGTGACCTTGAAGCGAGTATTAAACAGTATCAAAATGAAACGAAAAAAGGCCGTAACAGCCTATTTGCTGGTGATATCCAAAATTACAGACAATCTGCAGGAGGTAGCCGTGGCAGTTTCTCTTCTAGTGATATAGATAATTATAGGAATAGGACCGCACGTGGTCGACCCAGCTTATTTGACCCCGATGTCAATCTTTCAAATCTTCCAGAGTCTGAACAAGTTGAAGTTTTAGAAAACACAAGCGTAGCAGACCTATTGCGTGCTTTGGCAGTTATAGACACTGTTAATTCACAAAGTTCTGAACATCTAAATATGAGTGATGCAAGCAATACAAGGCGACGTGGATCGATTAGAAACGATTTTAACCTTCCTCCAGTACCGAGTAGGGACTCCGATGATGCTATTGGACCTAGACGAAGACGTATTTCAACTCGCACTGCGGCTCCTCAGTTTACACCAACATTGGCCACTGTTGTAGCCGGAGCTGAATTGCAAATAACGGCAGCTGCTCAAAGAGAGAATCGGATGACTATGATAAATCAACCACCACCGCCTTATTCAGAAAGTTCTACCGACCCACAACCACCTAGAACTAGAAGGTACTCCCCAGCACCAATAGACTCAAGTAGATCAGTAACTGCCCCCGTCCCGCGACTCTTCTCACGAATACGAAAAGAAAGTACTTCGACGATTGGCGAAAACTCTAGACGCAATAGCTTAACCGATGTAGTAATCGACAATAATAAGGATAAAACTTAAAGTGCCTCCATTATTATTAGTGCAATTACTAGTTAGATATAATAATTTATTTTTAAATATAATGCCGTCCACTGTGTACTTATTGATTTCTAGTATCTTACATCATTCCATTGTTTATAAGTAGATAGCTAATTAATTTATTGTAAAATATTAAATTATAAATTAATAATAATTATGATGGTGCTACCTGTAAGCTAATTATACAACTACTTTGATTAGAAATGTTAAAAGAAAATGCTAATAAGTTTAAAGTCCCTCAGCATTTTTAACAAGAACATTGTAAAAGATAATTTGTAACGATATAAATTGCCATTTTAAAGAAAATCATTCCACTAGATAAGTTTAATTAATAAAAACTCCTAATAAAATATTTTAGGTAAGTTTCGAGGGGATGAGTACAAACACAGAATAATGTGATATGTTTTAATAACTTCTTGCAATAAGTTTATCCTTATATATTTTACTTAGCAATAAGATTCTATCTAGTCGTTACACTAATATAGTGTAGGTGAATCAAAAATAAATATAACAACGTGTATAAGACATCTGTATCACTAAAGTCTATGTAGAAATTAAGCACATTTAAGGTTTTTGTCAAATTGAGCTTATATACCATTCAATACCAGTTTCGCTGATATTTTTCATGTATGTTTCTATTTTATGCTCTATTAATTCTGAGTGTGATTTTATAAAGCAAAGAGTAAAATATTTGAAATAAGTAATGAAATATAAGAAAATCAAGTGATACAAGAAATGTGAAATGAAAAAATTGAAAGTATATCGATAGCTTCGATAGTTTACTCATGTTATATTTTTTTTGAAAGAAAGACGTTATTAAATTAAACACTTTTCAAAATATGTAACTCTTTGATTTATTAAATCCCTCATTAAGATATTTTGTACATCAGTACAAAATACTATTCTCTTATATATTATACATTATTAAAATAATAACATATTAAAAGATACATAAGTAATGTTTGTTCATTTAAAAGCATGGTATTTTCATCATTAATATGTAAAAGCTTTAAATTCTGACAATCATAATTTTTATAACATCAAAATTCATCTTTAGAACTAAATAATTGGGCTTATCCTACTCTAGATGAGTATTTTAATCTTATTAATACAACAACGGTCCTTAATACAATAATTATTTACATCAAATAAATCGTCAATATATACAATATGTTCATCGCCAAACAAAACGCTGTACAATGCAGTAATACTACTGCGAATTCTAATTCCAATATATAGAGAACGCTCTATAAATGAACACCCTCAAGTTGCTAGACTGTCTCTTCTAACATTTTTGTCTAAAGTTAAGTTTGAGTAACACTGATCTATGTTACCGTTATCATCTTGAATGAGTGATTCGAATATAGATATTAAATTATTAATACCAATTAAGTAACCGTCCTCGTGGTTTCCGACTTTCCAAGCCGAATTATGGTCAATATTTACATTTTCTGGTACAGGAACTGTTTTGGCGAAGTCTATCATCCAAATGGATGCTTTCCTTTTATCATGGACGAAGAGCAATGAGCTGCCAATTAGTTCATGCGTTCGGAAGAAATGAGATTCTAATAACTTTGATCGGATGTTCTTTAGCCTTTCCAAATATTTGGGCTGTAAAAAAATAATATTTCTTAAGTACTACAGTTAAAGAAACTTAACAAATGTAGAAGAAGCGTTTTAACGATTTCTGGTATTTGCTTATTGCAGGAATGTTAGTTGTGTGTAAATGCCAAATTTAAACTTATTTCCATGGATTTTTTGAAGACTTATAAATCTTAAAGATTTGCATTGAATGTAACTATAAAGATGTTTATGAAAATGTCTATTCGTAACAGAACATTCATTTTTATCAATCTTTTTAGGTAATTTAATATCGTTACACTTTTATATGTAACGAGATATAATGGAAATAGGTAAATAAATATATTAAAAAACTGTGAACGTAAAATTGAGTCATGCTCATCAAAACATCAACATTCTAGTTCTGCTCAAATTATAGAAAAAAATATAATAAATTAATTTTAAATAGAAAGAAACTAATTACCACAGCATTTGGGAACGCGACGGTGAAGTCCTTAAACGCCTCTACGATTTGATCACGTGTTTTCGTAGTTTTAAAATCTTTTGAGCTGGTGCCATCGGCTTTCTTAACACCATCTATCCGGAATCCCAGTGTAGATGTTGAACTGATAGTTTCCCTCCAAATCATGTACCTTGGTTTTGTTACACCTTTACTCCTGTGTTCTTCGTCTGTTGGAGCTTTAGGATCTATTTGAATCATCTTCTCGTACATATCCTGGAAAATTAAAAGAAAACTATTGTTAATTTTATAAGTTGTACCCACGACTTTATTTATTACGCTAAAGTTTTAAAATAGTCCTATCACCTCCATTTTCTTCTTTAATCTTTCATATTTCTAAAAATCGTTTGAAATCAAGTTCCTCTATACTAATATCATATTATGACCAAATATTACAATTCTATTGAAATCTTTAAGATTTTGCAATTTGATACAGAAAAGATTAATATATACATAATACATATATTATGTACATATATTATGTACATATATTATATACATATCGTATAGGTACATAAGGTAGATACTACATTATAGTCTAAGGATCCAAAGTTTTGTTATTGTTCCATATATTATTTACTTTAATCTTCCTTCATTTAACTACTATGAAAATATTTACAGTACAAAGTGTGTTGATTTTATTTGTTTTATTTATCGTTCTCTGACGCAAATAGAACAGTAATTATTTATAAATAAACTAACTTAATGAGGATAGCTATATTTAAACCAAGTTTAAAGGTATATAACACAAAAGGTCATTTGGTCAGATAATAAATGTAACATAATAATATAAAAAACAAAGTATGTTGTGGACTTTGCTTAAGTTTTCGCCACACACTAAAAACTTTCTTTATTCAGCTTTTTTACGTCATAACAACTCAATTCAATACGAGGGGATTAGGCCATAGTCCACCACGGTGGCCAGTGCGTGACGGATTTCACATAAGTATTTTTTGAGAACTAGCTAGGTTCTCTCAGACATGCAGGTTTACTCGCAATGTTTTCTTTAACCGCATCCCAAGTTACCATTTCAGAAATCATTCACACGTCAAAATAACAGAGAGAGACAGGGGATTTGAACCTACATCAATCGGTTTCTCAAGCGAGCGTATTACTCGGCCACCATTGTCCTTTTATAGGACCATATGCATAATTATTTAGAAATGCGAACAATGTTATAAAGATACTGTATTTATTGACTAATATGAAGGATGTATCTTCATACTGAATGTAAACGGGATTGAACTTTGACCGATAGAAAATCGACAGTGTGTGACGCCAAATCACATTAATTGCTAATGTTAGTAAGTATTACGTACTTTGTTTAGTAACATCATGCTATATGCAACAAAATATATAAAATACTAGTATTTTATGACGTAGAAAACATATTTATGTAAGTACATTTCGCACGTCATACAAAAACAGCTAGTCAACAGAATGTAAATTACGAGTAACTAAGTGGAATTTTCATAGAATTACAGTTATATATAAAAAAAGCGCAACTAGTAGGATAATATAAATTTTAACTCAGTATTGAACAATGCCTAATTAATTAGCAATTACAACCTACAACCTCCTCTTCCAGATATACGAGTATGTAATATGTATATTGTATTCGCTCTTAACTCTGTCTGGTCTTGTTGAGCAGTCGTTCCACCGGAATATAAGAGAGTGATAAAGAATAGAGAGTGCACTTGTGTCTGCGCATACACTTGTGCACTATAATATCTCCCGCACAGATGGCTAGTCTCACTGAGATTGGCCGCCGTGGCCGGAATCGATCGGAGAACATTATTATCATATTATGCAGTTCAAATTTTGTACTTACTTTTCTTAACTTAGTCTTTTCTTTAGCCTTAGCTAATTCTTCTTCTAAATAAGTTCGAACTCCAATTTTGCAGTCCATAACGCATGGATACTCGAAGTCGCTTAAGAGATCTTGTAGTTGTAAGTACACTGTGGTATATTCTTGTTAAGGAATCATTGTGTGCATTTTAAATGTAAAATAAATTGTTTTTTTGTAATAATCTACTCATAGAAATAAATTCTAAATTATATTAATCTGCACATAAAATATACTTTGGAAAATCTTATTGATATAGTCATTACTATCGATACAAAGGCCTAATGCATAGTTTTAAGAATTTTTATCTGTCTGTCTCTGTTTCTCTGAGTATACTTTTTACTTGAAAAATGTATCCTAATTTACGATAAATCGTACTTTTATATATATATACGTTCCATATAAAACTGTATGAAAATTTAATTATTTGAAAAAAGGATACGTTCTCCGTCTTCACAAGTGACTTGTCCCTTGTATTCAGGTACAAAAGGCCGCAGGACATCTTTCATCAGTAACTGAAACAATAAAGTAAAATCTCGTCAGCAAAATATTTTTCTTCTATTTAACTAAATAAAAGTAAGTATCAAAAATGTTATATTCTATTAAAATTTAAAATAGAGTGTGTACTTTGCAAGTTTTAGGTTCTTTGAGGGATAATTGTATCACACATACATGATACAATTAAATTTCCTAAACAAAATACGGCTTAATATGCTATGAATTAATTAGTATTAAGTGAGTTAAATATAAATTTTTCGAAAAACCAAACCTTGAATGTAAAAAATACACATAAGACGGATATTTAATCTTAAAAATTTCATTTATTAATATTTTATTATTAAGCCCTATATAACTATTACAATAGTTGTCAACCTTCTTAATTAACTGAATAATTACGGTTTATTTCTCACGAGAAGAATTACAACTTTAATAACCTGAAAATGGCTTTGCTTATGATCACACAATGATCAATTTTATTAATTATTATATCATACTTTAAGTAATGAATACATGATTTTTATATTTAAAGTAATCCTAACATTTTTCTAATCTTAAAAAGTTGTGATACATAGCATATACCTACGTATAACTAAATTAACTATTACGTAGACTAAATTTAACTATACTTGGAAATTCGCACTAAATACATAATATGTATAATTATTTTGTAACATTTTACCTCTTAGGGATAAAAACCCCAGACTTTTGGGTTTCTACGACCATATTATGTTGTACACCAAAGATTTTTCTATTTCATAATATTGTTGATAAACATTGTTATATATACTTAAAATTGTTATTGTACTACTCATATCAATATTCTGGCAAGTATTAAATAAGTAACCGCATTCCGCTACTGTATCGCAATGCAGAAACTCGGGCAAAAAAGCTTGCTCTTGTCAGCAGTAGAGGCGATAAGACAGTTGTCTTTTAAAAAGTATTTAGCACTTCGAATTTTTAAGTATCGAATGACGCATTTTCTTTTATTGAGTAATACATATGAAATAAATTGACGTCAATCGAAGCAGACTCACATAATGCTGACTTTAGAAAGTACTGTGTAATTATTTCACGGAAATGTTTCGATAATATTTCATCACGCTTTGCGATAGTCACCTTCGATGAACGAGAGCCATCACGTATAACAAAATAAAAATTTATTTCCTATACATCAGTAATACACATAGTAAAATTAGTTTGAAAAGTTTATTCAATAATATAAAATAAATGGAGCGAATTCTGGCGTAAGTTCTAAACTGTACTACGAACTTTTTTACTTTTTAACTTTTGATATAAAGATTCTACTTCGAAAGATATATGTATCTATATTTAAAGTGTTAATATATTAAAAGAGAGAAAACGAAAATCACTGTTTTGTAATCAAGTCGCGAAGCGTAGCTCCCTTAGCGATGCGACAGAAGTGCAAAAAGCAAAATATTAAAGTTGTTTAAAAGATGTCTACTAAATTTTATTTAGACCTTACTTACAACAAACACATAGGTACCCATTGTGACATAATACGTGTGATTGGCATTGACTTTAATGGCGGAGGTCGCGAGTTTGTCCTTTGACGAGGCAAATATAGGCGGAAAATTGGAGTTGCCACAGTGAAATTCCCGAAAGAGAATTAACTAGAACGTATATAAATAAATATAAAAACATTTATAGGTAGCGAGCATATTAGATAAATAGTGTATGTTTTTATTAACATTTTTACTAATATGTAGATTAATTTTGATAATTTGATTTTTATAGTAGGGTAATAGGTAGGATCCTTGAGTAGAGTCATAGTATTTGCCCAGATTTCGAAAATAAAAATAACGAATAACTAAAGCTCGTAACAGCTTGTAAAATATAATCGGTTGACAAACAGATGAGAGAATATTTATATATAGATATTAAGGGCACACATCCAGTAATTTTGAACTTTGTTCTATATATAAGGAACTAAATAATGCCGATCCATGATCGTTATCTTTCACATAACAGGTGTGACATCCAGTTATTACAATTAAAACAAGGTAACATTATATACATATGTATATAAATAATGTTGTGTCCGTTTACTTTGTCACGTATCACAGTAGTAAGTTGACTTATTTTGCTGAAACTTGATTTTATTACGTAATATACATTACAATAAATAAGTATATTTAATTCCAATTTAAGTCTATAGTATAGTACGTTGTACGTGAGTTTTTCTATCTTGAACTTATAAGGGCGTTTCGCTTTAAACAGACACCGACCGGTCTGTTCGATTTTCTGTTAGTTCTGAACGAAATAAAATAATGTTAGATAATAATTATATTTAAACCCTAGTTGTAAAAGATAATTAACCTAGCTCTATAGTTGTAATAGTAGGTAGGTACTAAGTACTTATATAAAATCGCTGGTAGACCTAATAAATAAAAAAATAGGTCGTAATGCCACCAACAATAGATGAGAAATTAATCTTTTTTTTTTATATAACATGACATTAACCAACTTTATTTATTGTAAAACAGCTTAAAGTGCTGTAGTGTGTACTACAGAAGAGAGAGAAGAATTTAATTAAGTTATCACTATCATATTTTCTACGCACATGTCCGTTTAAATAACACGAAATAAATAAAATAAACTTATTTATCTACTACTTTCCTTCTTGTCTTCTCCCTTCTTTTTTTTTTTTTTTTTTTTTTTTTTTTTTTTTTTCTGAATAAGTGCTTGACTACGTTCCACCTGATGGTAAGTGGTAACGTAGTCGTAGATGGTAAGTCGCACTAATTCAGTAGCCACCTATTCACTCTTGCCTTGAAGACACCCATATTGTAATCGGACGGAAACACTGATGCAGGCAGGTTGTTCCAATCCTTAGCCGTACGTATAATAAATGACGAAGCGAAACGCTTCGTCCGGACAGGTGTGATGTCCACGATATAAGGATGGAGACCAGCCGTTCGTCGCGTCGTCCGATGATGAAAGGGGGATGGGGGAATTAAATCATGTAATTCCTGCGCACACTCTCCGAAATGCAACCTATAGAATACACAGAGGCTGGCAACCCTACGTCGGTGATCGAGACTTTGTAAGTTAGTTTTTACCAGGGTAGGGTCACCAATAAGCCTCAGCGCACGTCTCTCAATCGAGTCCAAGGCTGAAAGATGGCATTTCGCAGCACCAGCCCAAATGTGACTACAGTATTCCACGCACGACCGGACTTGAGCTTTATATAGATTAAGAAGCTGTCCCGGCGTGAAATACTGTCGGACCTTTGCGAGGATGCCGACCTTCCTCGCTGCTACCTTAGCCTTTGACTCGATGAACCGCCCGTAGTTCATGTTGGGGCTAATTTCCATTCCTAACAACTGCAGACGGTCAGTGTATTCCAGAGGCACATTTCGGAAAGTAGGAGTCAAGATGAAAGGACTCCTTTTTGTGGTGAAGAGGCACGCTTGTGTTTTGGTGGTGTTGAAACTCACAAGATTGGCATCGCCCCAATTGGAGACAGTCCTGAGTGTGAGATTCAACCGCTCTACCATGGCCTCTCTTTCAGACTGAATTTGATCTCTACTGGCCCGAGCATTCGGCAGGTATCTCTCTACAACAGTGCTGTCGTCTGCGTACCCATAGATACCGGGTACAAGCAGATCGTTAATATGCAGCAGGAACAAGGTTGCAGAGAGAACAGATCCCTGAGGAACTCCTGAGTTGGTCATTAACGGGTGAGATGAATAACCCTCAACCACAACTCTGAGTGATCGGTCACTCAGGAAATCTTTAATCCAGCCGATCAGGCCAGGAGATATACCATAGGCTGAAAGCTTGCTTATAAGGCTCGCGTGCCAAACCCTGTCAAATGCCTTTGAGACGTCGAGGGAGACAGCGATCGCCTCCCCACTTCGCTCAAGAGCTTCTCCAATAGTGTGGTTGGCATACACTAGAAGGTCCCCAGTCGACCGATTCTGGCGAAACCCATATTGTCGATCACTGAGGAGATCGTTTTGTTCTAGGTATGCCAGTAGACGATTGTTCAATACACGCTCCATAATCTTGCAGAGTATGGAGGTGATCGAGATCGGACGATAATTGGCAGGGTCAGCACGGCTACCTTTTTTGGGCACTGGTTGCACGTTGGCAAGCTTCCAGGATTTAGGCACTATTCCAGTCTTAAGAGAAAGGCGGTACAGACGTGTCAGTATCGGAGACAACTCGGGAGCACATGTTTTAAGTACTATCGCTGGTATACCATCAGGACCACAAGCTTTATTCACATCTAGACGACACAATACTCTCTTTACCTCCTTATTAGTGATGGGAATTGCAGGCATTGAAATCCCGCAGTGAGGTAGATGTGGTGGAGTAGCATTGCCAGAGTCTAGACATGAATTTTGGGCAAAAAGAGAGGCAAGCAGATTCGCCTTCTCCATTGCCGTATGAGCGAGGGATCCGTCAGGTTTTACCAGCGGTGGGAGTGAGGGCCGACAGAAGTTCGACTCGACCGCTTTGGCAAGGGACCAAAAAGCTCTGCTGCCAGATGGTTGAGCAGAGAGCTTTGCGCCAATATGTGAAATTCGGTCAAGACGAGCCTTCTTTAATGTCTTTTTGTAGGACTTGGCGGCTAAGTTAAAGGCTCTCTTCTTGGATCTTACATCCGGAGCTTTGCGGTCTCGAGCATCAGCCCAGGTAAGGTAAGCCGAATGCTTACGCTTTTCAGCAAAGATGCATTCGGTATTAAACCATGGGCGAGCTTTGCCACCAACAGGTACATCGGAGAATGGGATGAAATATTCCATCGCTTGATGCACCATATCAGTTATAGCATTCGCACAGCTCGACGGATCGGAAGAAGAGAAGCAGACCTGCCGCCAAGGAAAGGATGCAAAAAAGTGTCGCATCTCATCCCAATCTGCTGACTTGTATTGCCATACTCGTCTAACACCAATAGAGTTGTTTTCAGGTGGAGAGTAAGACGATACGGTTTTTACCAGACAGTGGTCAGAGCTACCCAATGGGGATGAAACCTGGATGTTATACCTGTCCGGATCAGTTGTCAGCAGAAGGTCCAGACAATTAGCTGTGTGGCCGTCCACATCGGGTACCCTCGTCGCTTGGTCAACCAACTGGGAGAGTCCAAGTGACACCGCAAACTTCCACGCTTCTCTCCCAGCATGGTCCGTCTTCTGGTATGGGAACAGCCAATCTTCATGGTGGGCGTTAAAGTCCCCCAGAAAGACAAGCTGCGCGGTGGGGTACCGTTGGATAGCCACATCAGCGGCCTCTCGTAGATGTTCAAATAATCGAGTTGTCTCCTGGTCACCTGTGTGCGATCGGTAGATACAGGAATACAGGATCTTTTCGATTCCTGTATCTACGATAACCCAAATCGTAGAAAATGTGGGGTCTTCAAGGTGGCGGAGACGTTGGAAACAGAGGTCATTTCGCACGTACAAACAGACTCCGGCCCGCGAGCTGAAATTATGCTCCAAAGAGTAGCCGGGATAGTCCAGGTACGCAGCGCTTAATGGACATTGAATCTGCGTCTCCGTCAAAAAGAGCATGTGGGGCTGCGCAGTCTCGAGATGGAAGTGGACCGATGAGAGGTTTGTGTGCAATCCTCGGATATTTGTGAGGTGCACATTAAGTGAGGGGGAGTGCAGCCGCTTAAAAACATTACTCTTTTTCTTTTTAACCATAAAAATTTGTAATAGAAGAGTGAATAGGATGGAGAATGGCAGTTGAACGAGGTGTTGCACGAGCCAGGCAGTGCTATTGGTGTTGTCATGTCGTTGAGGGCTTAGTCTGGAGACTGCGGGGACGCCCGAACCCCCCCAAGGATCGCCATCGGGCCCCCTCCTCTGGTCGCCAACCAGCACGATGGAGCCACCCTGGGATTTTACACAGATGGCGGGGCAGCCTTTCATGGGTGGCTAGCCCACTAGTTGGGCCCCCAACTGTCTGCGGTCGGCCAGCGGCAAGCCGTGCTTCGGATCCCGCTACCCTCCGCGACTAAGCTCTCGACACAACAAACAACAATCCACCACCAACACGGCTACTGTGCAACACAACTGTTCAAACCCATTCCCCATACGGCTTCATCAGCCACTACATGCCGGAACGCGTTGTTGGACGCTTGGCGGCACGACTTCTGCTGACGGGTGGTAACCGTGCCGTCGGCCGATGTTGAGGCCTACCACCGCGACTACCAAGGTGTTCGGTAGTTAATCCCTTTGTCGCCTTTTACGACACCCACAGGAAGATATGGGGTGGCCATATTCTAATTGCCGTAGCCACACAGCCAAAAGTCTTTGTGAGATTAGAGAAGTAATCTACATTAAGCACGCATTAAAACCATTAACATTATTAATTGGTTAATATTTTTACTAAACAATTTAATTAAAAGCGTTACTTCATTTTACTTATAAGTCATGTCATCGTCTATAATTCTTACTACTCATTAGCTACATTGAAATTCGCAGATCATGTACAGGAAACATAATAATAATACGCAAAATAATGGGGATGCACATCTACAATATTATAATAGGAAATAAGTACATATTTAAGTTACTTATTGTGCCGTGGTTAACGAATGTATACAACGTAACCGGGTACAATTCTCGTTAAGGTTTTAAAAATCAGTTTTTTTTCACATAAAGAATGATCTAAATACAGACAGACAAGATTTACGAAATCATATTTTATTAAATATTAATTTATTAAAGCTTAAATTTTAGTGATAACTAGCCTGCATGTTCTTACATAAATTTAATACAATCATAAAACAACTATCTTAGACATATCTATACTAAAATAACAGATCTGAAAAGTTTGTTTGTTTGTTTGGTTGGTTAATCTCAGGAACTACTGATTCGATTTGAAAAATTCTTTTTGTGATAGATAGTCCGTTATTCGAGGAAGGATATAAGCTACATTATATCACTCTACGACCAACAGGAGCGGAGCATCAATGAAAAATGTTGCTAAAACGGGAAGTGCGGGCGTTAGTTCTGCGCGCTACCATACCGCGCGACTCAGAAAAAATTTGGTTTCCGGTCTTTAGAACGCGTGTGAAGCCGCGGGAAATGCTAGTATTTTAATAAAGATATTAAAACAATTATGTCTATTCGTTAGACATGTACTTATCATGACTCATTGGAAAGAGGTTTTCAATAACGGTATAATTTGTTTGTAAACAGATTTTCACCATTATTTTGTTAAGGCTAGTATAGTATTATGTGATTTGTGGTTAAGGCCACATTTACACTTTGTGTTTTTGGCTTATATTTTGATGCTAGCTTACCTACCAACGACTTGAAAATGAAAATTCATTTTGAAATTTTTAAAATTAAATAAAATCGATTTGAAGTCAATTAGTTTTTTCAACATATTCAGTTACACGCTTCTTGTAATATTTTAATCACTAATTCTAGAAAAAAATATACATCCTATGTCTGTTATAATGTAAATACAAATTGAAACCTAATGCCTTCGTTTAGTTCTACAGGAAGTAATGGATACTTCTAAGTATAACATTCTCAGTGCGGTTATATGAAACCACAGCTGGTAAACACATAAGATTATAATTATAAAACACGTTTGTGGGTCTCAACAAACATATTTTAATTGATATTAATAGTCAGAGTGCTGCAAAACTTTAATTTTTTAGTATATAGAGTGTCCTATGTCCAGGTCAGTGACGGCAACAGAGACGGCGGTTTCAATTTCTACTTAAAACTCAATTTAAAATTAAGATATTTATAGATTACGTTGTAATTTATAAGTTAAACTATTTGCAAAAAGTATACTCTATATATACTCGTAAGTAACGAAAAGTTCCACCTTTCTAGAAAAGTGCATAAAACATTTAATAGTTGATAATGATTTTAAAACAGAGCTTTTTTATATACCTGAAAACTCCTCTCTTCTTGGGGGCACAGCTTTTTTAATATTGTGCCCTGGTCTGGACCAGCTTTGAAGTTCCCTTGGTGGCCTGCTAGCTGGACCCATGGGTACCTTTGCTTCTTATAGGTTTGGAAGAACGGCGTCCATTGTACTATATTTCTAAGTTTCCTCCATCTTTCTGATTGCTGCAAAAGGAAAATAAATATGTTACTTTTACTGTATTCACTCAACTCTTATATATTCTTATATTATATAATACATGATGGTGGGTAGAATCCCATGCCCGTAAATAACCTTAAGCGGGATGAGGTAAAGTATGTTTTAAAAGAGAAACCCCATAAGGGGAAGAGCCTGCTACTTTGATGGAACTATCAGTCTAATTTGACAAATTGTGTAGAGCAGATAGCACATGTTATATTAAATACTAGCGACTAGCTCTCGCTCTTCCCTAGATTTAGCACAGGTAAAGCCACGGGATCCGCTAGTTATGCATATAAACCTTCCTCTTGAATCACTCTATGTATTAAAAAAACTGATTCAAAATCCGTTGCGTAGTTTTAAAGATTTAAGCATACATAGGGATATAGGGACAGAGAAAGCGACTTTGTTTTATACTATGTAGTGATTATAGATCTTAGAACTTAAGAAATATATAAACAGCCTAATAAAATAAGCCTAAAAAAAGGACCTAAAAGAATCGGCAGAGAAAAAAAAAGTAAAATTAGCATTGTTTTTATACTATAAAGACTGGAGAACAAGGAAATATGGTAGAGGTTTAATTATATTAACAAAAGGGAGGTTCTAAATGTTTTAGTAACTATAACTACATCGTGTCTACAGTAAATAAAGCCAGTAAAAAATAAGCGCTTAGTTTTTGCTTTAGCCGTTTTTCTATTGGTTAAATCTGTTTTGTTGTAATAGGATAATTCATTCTATGATATTAATATCTTTATTTATTTTAATAGTTCATTGATTAAAGAGACGATACGTTTATTATGTCATTTTATATTTTATTGTAATTAAAATTATTATGACACCACTAAATTCCAAAAAATCACTGAATAAATAAACATTGGCCGTAAAATGATTTATTTGAAACGGAATGCAGTTTTCCTTATTTTCATTAAAGCATTACAGTAGACAGTAGTGAAGATAGATAAATTATCAAATTACTTTAAGTCATTAAATATATGTGCTTGAAATATTTTAGGGATAAAGAATAAATTAAAATCAAAATTGCGACGTTAAAAAATTTAAATATAGCCTTTGGTTTTCCTTATTTTATGAAGTTTCAATGTGAAAAAATAAGGATATAATACTTTGGCAAGTCCTGGCCATGATATAACGGTTAAGGTTGAGTTTAAAAATGAGGACATGAAGCGGAAAATAGACTTGCAACGCTGTTTGTGGTATAAGCAATCAATGAACATGTATACTTAGTGAGAGTAATAATAACTTAAAAATAGTCTATTTAATATATGTAATTGAATTAAATATTAATATTATACTAACGCGAAGTATATATTACATTTCTACTATTATTTTCTATATTAATAATACTATTTTAATTAATTGAAAAGTGAAAACCTAATTAAAGCTTAAAGCTAATTACGAAACAAACAAACCTTTTTGGTTTTAAAAACGTAAACACAATACACGACATCCATAAAATCCTTGATACGGAAACATATATCACCGGAATACATTTTCACTGTCACAAATATACTAAATATTCAAGAAAAGTCGCGTGACTAAGTTACTAGTATACAGCCACAATGTTCGCTACGCGTTGATACACTGAGGCACGAAAGCCATACGTAGTTATTATAAAGTCGTATATTTTATCTGAGTCAGTGGTTAGGCAAACCGCACCGTGACGTCAATGTAATACGACCTATGTAAAATGGTCCGATTGGTGGAATACCGGATTGGCTACGTAGAAGCGACTTCATAAAAGGTCTAAATTTCATTGTAATGTATATCATATAAACGGTAAATCTGCTAAATACTAGTTAGTTAATTATAATTAAAGCATGTAATACAAATTTGTGGAATTCTTTCTGAAAAGGAAGGTGGCAAATTTAAATAGAGAATGAAGTAGGTACGTAGAGATAATTTGACACTTTTCAAAACTTAAGAATATTGTCTAGAGTCTAAACTTTAGATATTATAAAAAGTAAAAAAAATAGCAAGGTTTTTTTTAATTAAGCTTTAACAATACCTTTGAAAAATCATAGAAAAATCGCAGAGTTCGTTTTTGTAAATTTTTATGAGTTAAAGTATGATAGTAAGTAGGTAATTATTATGCAAAGCACAATACGCCATGAACCAGTACACCGTATAGATAGAAATGTGTGGGTAAAATAAAATACTACTGAATTTTTTTCGACCACACAAGTCAAATCTGCAGCCCTATGGTACATGGCATCTTAACATTTCATCTGCTTATAGTTAGAAAGACTGATCTCAAGATTAAACCAGAAAAAAAAGTCTTTTTGAAAGAGCGATTGTGAAGTTTGACGGTGGGCTCTTAACAGCACAACTACCTATCAAATCGGAGATAACTTCCTCACGCACTCATAATACTTACATTTAATTTAAATATATAAAATTGTCTATTCAAAAGTATTTAGAATACTGTATTTGAATAAACAATATTTTAATTTGATTCGAAACATTCTCGTAGAAGTAGTCTCTTTTCCTATTTTAGCAATGGGGCAACGGTGCCATTAGATGACATTACTTGATGTCGTTTAAATTTAATCTATAGTAAATTACAAGGCAATTAATGATTCGTTTTGTAGCTAATAGGGAACCAATGTACATTTATCGATTATTAATTATACACAAATTACAAATTCGTGGAAGTGGATAATAATAGTTAAGAGGCAGTCTAGATAGCTTTAGTAATCGGTAACTTTTCGTAAAGCACTATTAATTTATACAAATTATACATCTAAGTCTAATCTGTACAATCTGTCTTTGGAAGTTGAAATACTCGTTATTATCGACTCGAAGGGCGAATCTATAAATTTCAGTCTTTCTGGGAACGATTACCAGAAACGAATGGACATATCTTAATAAAATTTGATACGTAGTTATGACCAGAAAGAAGTTGGCGCGGTACTTTGTATTTTTTTATTTCATTATACGTCAAAAAATTGCTCCTCAAATGCTCCAGCAGAATCTGTAATTGCTCCAGCGCTATCATTTTTGGTTAATTAATAATTAATTTTTTAGAATCCATTTTTGAAAAATTAATTTTTTCTTAAAAAGCGCGATAATTCATTATTTCTTCTTCAACTATATCTCAAAAAATTGCTCCTCAAATGCTCCAGCAGAATCCGTAATTGCTCCACCGCTACCGTAATTGGTTAATTAATAATTATTTTTTTTAGAATGTAGTTATGCGGGTAAATATATAGGATACTTTTCACAACAGGAAAAGAGTGATCTTTACAAATCGTTAAGATTAGAGATAAAAGTTTCAACAACTTTACGGAATCATCGATTCGCTTTTCCGTTAATAATTAGTATCTTTATAATAAAAGATGACTAATCTTTAAGATTTACACATTATTAATTAGGTATATTTTTACAAAAATAGGTACATAAATAAAAGCTTAAAGCTATTTCTTATATATATTATACTAGCCGTTTCCCGCCCGCTTCGCTGGGCGAATTGAAAAAGGAAATAAATTACATTTTATGTTTCATTTTTATTTATTTTTTTCATATTTTTATTATTCTCCTTTTTTTTATTTTTGTATGAACATAAATAGGCCCCGCGGATAGAACTGTAAGCATCGATATTGTTTAGACTTACACAAATTCCAAATTCCATCGATTTAGCCTGTATCTTCCATCCAGGTGATTTTTCTCACTAATATTCATTGTAACTTTCAATGTGCAATCATTTAAGTTAAAGTCGTTAAAATCGTTTAAGTTAAAGTCATTGCAAGTCTCATATGTGAAGTTGAAATCTGTCTAGGTTCAAGTGCGACGAATTTTCTGTTAACTAAAATTTTCTCCGTGATATCAATTTTTTATAGAAAATTAATTGTTCATGTTTTTTATGAATTCTATTGGAATAAGTAACTAAATTTCTTTTCCACATCTCAAGTGCTTAGAAAATGCATTCATTATAATCTGTTACATTTCCGCAATCCCGCAATAAAAGAATTCGTCGGATATGTAGTCTGCAAAAGTAAAATGAATGTAAAATTCTTAGTCCGTTGATTGGATAGCTACATGTAAAGTTAAGTTTTGGAAACCTCTCAATGACTTTTTCTCCGCTGCCAAAAAGACGATTGTTGTAAGGAAGTACACGAATATCCCTACATACACGAAGATCCCCACCAAATTTGGAGTCTGTAGAAGTTACAGGTTGGAAATTAAAATTTTAGATTTTAACACCCACCCCCGCAATTCCTGTCGGAAGTAGACTATATTTTAATCCATTTTGAGATGATCTTTATGTGTATAATAAAAGATTCCTACCATATTTAGAATTTTTAGAAGCTATATTTCGAAATTGAAATTTTTTATTGTTAACACCCACCCCCGCGAACCTTATTGGAGGTGATTCATTGTAAAATCCGCTCTCAGATCATTTTTATATTACATAGAGAACACTCTCACTAAATTTGGAGTCTATAGGAGCTATCGCTTCGAAATTAAAAATTTTCATTGTTAACGCCCCCGCAATCTTCTTTGGGGTGGGATATCGTAAAATTTGTTCATGAATCATTTTTACATCACTTATAGAAAATTCCTACAAAATTTGGAGCTTGTAGGAGCTTTAGCTGGAAAATTAAAAATATTAATTGTTAATACCCACCCCCGCAACCCCCTGCGGGGTGATCTATCGTAAAATTCGTTCATAGCCTATTTCTACACCTCTTACAGAAGATTCCTACCAAATTTGAAGTCTATAGGAGCTATAGTTTAAAAACAGGAATTGTTCATTGTTAACGCCCCCGCAATCCCCTTTGGGGGATGGATTTCTTAAAATCTATTCATAGCTGACCTCTACATAGCAAAAGTAATATTCCTACCAAGTTTCACGTTTCTAAGTCTTATGGTTCCCGAGATTTCGTGGTGAGTGACTATATAGATGTGAATTCTTCGATTATCATGGACGATTCATCATCATTCGATGGACTTTTTTAAAATTTTCTTACATACAAAACTTTCTCCTGACAATTCTGACTATAAAAAAAAGCCTAATTGGTCCAGCCGTTCTCCACTACCGTGAGTAGATTCTTAGCTGAATGTAAAAAACCATAATCCGTTTAATATACTCTGTTGAAATCCATGAAAACAAAAGAATCAAGAGAAAATGCTTATCTTTTGTTTTTATTAGCGGGATAAATGTTCATAAAAGTAAAACAGCAATAAAAAAATGAAGGAATGTTGGAATTCAAAAAATAGATAGCCATAAACCATCTAGGAAAAATTTCGCATCGAATGGTGGTAGTTTCATGTCGATACGATCAGTGGTTTAGGCGTGATTGAGCCTCAAACGAAGACCATTTTCATTATATATATATAATTTCTTACTCTTGGATTACTGAAGTAATACATATAATACTCCCTACAAAAATATATTCCTAAGCCCACTTCCTTTCACTTAATCGATACTATGGGTTTTACATTGTTACATTATGTCATGTCTTACGGTGAAGAAAAACATCAAAGAACAATCGAATCAAACCTAGCAAGTTTTCGAAAGTCATGTGTAGTCCGCCAACCCGCACTAGGCCAACTTGGTAGACTATGGCTTGATCCCTCTCGTATTAAAGGGAGGCCCGTGCCCAGCAGGGAGACGTTAAAAAGGGAAGAATGATGCTTGCGAATATATATACAATATTATAATATATTCATAACATATACATATAACATAACACAAGTTCAATAAAAATTTGCAAGCAGTATATAATAAAATAAGCACTTAGCAAATATTTTACTATGACTCAGTCGCTAATTATTCACAATTTACTACGCCGTAGCGTTATAACAGTTCTATGGAACAATTTGACTAATTTAAGATTCACTGTGTCTTTGTTTGCCTTAAATAGACATTTTAACATTATCACATATTTAATAAATTATATATTCTTTCTTTTTTTTTTCTCTATATTTTAAGTTCTTCTCACGGGTAAGAACTTCTTAAGTGTCAGACTTACTCATATTTACAATCAATAATTAATTAAAATATTTTATTATTATATATATACTTTACAAGTTAGAGGCTTTTATTTGTTTGTCTTAGTAAAAAAAATATTGATGGGATAAGACGTAAAATACAAGCCACATTTTTTACCCTATTTTAGTTAGAATTAGAAGTATTAAGATGGTTATGGGAAACGTTAATGAGTCACTTTATTCTTCAAGTTCTCTTCAAGGTAGTAAAGAAAAAAATGAACTTGTGACTTCATAACTCATAAGTGTAGTTTATATTATATAAGTTTTTTTATGTTGTGACAATATATTACCATCTCATTCCATAGTGAGTTACGAGGCTTATGTTACGGATATTAGATAGTACCTAATAATACCTCTAAATACAATAATATTCATGACTGCTTAAGCCAGCTTAAGTAAGGAACCAGTAAGGTAAAGTAGTTACAAACAGAGCCAAACGTATCGTCACATATATTAAAAATGAAGCATGGTTTTTGGTTTGTTCTTTACTTTTATTAATCTGTGCACCAAACCTGAACAGTGACCTGTAACCTACATATTTAATTTTTCACACGCGACTTGTACATACTAATTACTAAGCTTTATTCAAAACCATTTAAGGATGAATGAGTTACAAACGTACACGCATTCAAACTTTCCCATTGTTAGTATATATAGTTATGCATAAAGTTACCTAGGTCATGGAATATATAACATCCGATGCAAATAACCTTGTATGAATAGATGGTATTCTAAGTTAACTTACCCACACATTTCTATCTATACGGTGTACTGGTTCATGGCGTATTGTGCTTTGCATAATAATTACCTACTTACTATCATACTTTTAACTCATAAAAATTTACAAAAACGAACTCTACTATGTTTCTATTAACAAGTATAACTTGCAAAAACTACATAGTTTATAGAAATATGAATCATGATTTCATTTAAAATGTACATGACGCTATGTACCTAGGTGACTGAGTTTCCTTTCGGGTATTGTTTTGAAAGAGATATCAAAGTTGCACGTATTCAGAAATGACACCTAAATAGCAAAATTAATCAAACTACAAAATTTTATCGATATCGTTAGACCCGTTATCAATTTACTCGAAATAAATTTATACAAGAATTACTCATTTGATATATGAAATTACGTTGTGGGAAACATAATTTACAGGAAATTTTAACGTGAAAAGATTATTCGCTTATCGTATTTTAGTATAATCCAACGTATTTGGAAATTCCATTAATTACAAACTAAGTTTACTAAGCAGTGGTAGCGTAGAGGTAACGCGTTCGCTTGAATATCCAAATGATGCGGGTTCAAATCTGGTGAATCTCTAATACTTTCACGTACGAATAAATTCTAATATGATTACCACTTGTCTTACGGTGAAGAAAAACATTGTGAGGAAACCTGCATGTCTGACAGAATCCAGCAAGTTTTCGAAAGACATTTGAAGTCCGCCAACCCGCACTAGGCCAGCGTGATGGTTGGTGGACCCCTAGTATTAAGGGAGGACCGGCCAGCAGAGTGACGTTAAAAAGGACAGAATACAAGTTTACTTTAAATAATAATTTGTTTCTCTCCCGACATCTCCGACAAAAAATGGACAGCGCTTATTTGGTTGTTCTTCGCGCTATTTTTGTTTACTTGAGTTGATAATAGATGTCGTTGATAGGCAAATATTTTAATCGCATATATTTAGTAACAATATCAACCGACGCGACGACCCTACAAATGGACAGACGACAGAAAGGTAGGGATGGACTTTCACTTGGACGTACAGACTCACATTTCGGCACCCTTGGAGTTTAGACATGGACCCCTAAAGAGTATCGGCCAACCAACCACTATATTATATATTTTACTACTAACAACGCAACCTCGCTTCGCTCTTTCGCCCAAAAAAACAAAAACAAATCTACCCTACGGGAACTGTAATTTTTCCGGGATTTTAAAAAAATTGTACAAAAATTTTTCGTAACGATCAATGGAAATTTCTAATAAAATAGAATGGTGTAAGGTAAAAACCGTAACAAACATGCTACCGACCAGATTGGAAGTTACAAAATGGCAGGTACTGCTATCTCATTAAAAAATTGCAGTAGTCAGGAAAAATACCATCATCATGACTCTTTAGGCACGAAGCCATGATTACGCGCAGTTATTCACTTATAACTTACCTCTGTAATGGCTTATGAGAAATGATTTGTTTGTGAAGGATTTTTTGTTACAGGCTTGGTACTTCCGACACCTAAATAATAAGTTAGATATTGAATTCCTACTTCGCAATTTGATGATGACTTTAGAAGTTATTGAATTTTAACTGACATCATTACTATATTAATAATATGTCCTGCAAATTTTTCTTTTTTTTGAGATATGAAAGGGAAAAAAATAAAGAATGCTCTTGTGTTTGCGCGTATCCTTTGCACTAATCTCCTGTGCACATGACTAGAGTCAATGAGACTGGCCACAGTGACCGAAATCAGTCATAAGGACATTTCACATTATTATTGCGTGTTGTGCGAAGGGTCGTTAGAAAAGGGCAGTAGTAACCCAGTGGTAACACTCTCGAGAAACCGAGTAAAGCGAGTTCAAATTTAGGGTCTTTTAAATCTAATAAGTTCTCTTTCTCTCATTGACTCCCCTGCACGAAAAAATCTCTGTGGAACTAAATTTGATGGTGTAAAAACATAATTATACTTTATATATTATATACATATTAAACATAATTAAACATATATATATTTTTTATTTCGTTCCAAAATGCATATTAGGAATGTTAGTGTACATATATTTCAATTTTCAACAAGAAACGAATAATACAAAACTTGGATTCATATAGACACGTTATATTGACGTACTATCAACTGGCTTATACTCAATCACATCGTTAAAATATACATATAAGTTCTTTTACGTAGTTAAGTTCTATTGTCAGTCTATACCTATTATACCTTAGGTTTGTGGGCACTTCGTGTATTTAAAAAAAACTCTTATAATATAACCTATAATTTTATAAAAAAGTCGCCTCTTAATACTTTTTACTTTAATTAATACAATTACATATATCTACCATCAATCGAATTGCAGTAATTATAATTATCTGTGATAATTGAGTCAAATTACATAACGTATTTAAAAAAAATATTCATACGTCAGCAATTAAGGCTTACATTTTATACAAAAAGTATATATTAGTATACTTTAAAATAGTCTCTATTACAATAACACATAAAGCGATATTCCTTTGCATAAGTTAAGTTATAGTGTCGCTGTAAAGTCAAGAGCATTAGTGACGCACATCATTTCGAATCTGCAGTCGCTAACAAAACAGACCTTCCCTTAGGAATTATTTACTTGTTTGTGCTGAATAAACGATGTTATTATATTATATAGCATAATTTATAAAATATATGTTTGTATACGAAGTTTTATCATGTTATTAGTATAAAAGCTTAACTGCCTCGGTGGTGTAGTGGCTAGCATGTACGGTCGCACACCGAGAGGTCCTGGGTTCGAGTACGGGTCGGTCCAAGTTTAGTTATTGAGTCTTTCTGTTTCGTAAGGTCATCATATACTAGCTTCAAAGTTCCGTGTATTTTTGAAACAGCTACTTAGAGGATTAAAATGAATTAGGAGAGTGGAAGAAAACTTGTTATGCAGACCCCACATAGCGTGGGATAAGGGCAAAGATAAAGAAGCTTTTGTGCTTTAAAGTTTACATAAGCGTACATAGACTACGGAGTATTTGATTCAAAAAACGAAATATTACTAACCTTATTCAAATGAAGAGGTTAGGTTAGGTTAGGGAGGTATAGGAAAACATTCATATTTCATAAATTGTTTATTGAATAGTTTATTTTTTCTTAAATAGCACCATTACACCAATACTTCTAAAAATTTGTCATACAAAATTAACTAAAACATATCGTTACTTGTGACGTTTGTTACTTAAGCTTTATATTTCAAATGTAAAGTACTTAATCCACAAGGCATATCTTAAGGAAATTCTGGAATATTCGTTATAAAGTCATATGAGTCAGTGTGTTGATTAAAATGGATATATGCTTGTTACAAAATGCGTAGGTTTCCAGAAACTCTACCATTAACTTTATTGAATGAAATCATCGTCTAATTGTTTTTAACTAACACCACCGTGAATCTAATTCGATGAAATGTGATAGCAAGGCGTTATACTCGTATATGTCTCCATATAAAGATTTATGTACAGACGTAAAAGATATATTTCTGTTTTGTATATATAGAACTATAGAACTATAGAACTTTATGAAAATGTGTGCTTATGAAAATTAAACTAGTAATCTCCTGTGGCATTACTCGCATGATAAAAAATATATAAGCAAATTTTTTTTCTTTGTAATGTCAGTCTATATGTTTGCCATACAGTTTCGAATTTAAATTTTGGTTTCGAACACAACGAGAGTTTACCTTTAAATAAAACTTTATTTTGAGATACGTCTCTCCCGTAACCATGATTGCTCTGAACTATTCGAAACACCGAGAAAAAAAAATCCGCGATGAACACCGAAAAGATAGCCGTAGATTTATTTAAAATGTCAAATATGGTCGTAAATCTAAGGAAAAGTACTATGAGAGTTTTCTTTTAAGCAATCGAAAAGTTTCGACCATTTTTGCTAATTTTTAACGCACACGGAAGGTTTTTAATAATAAGAAAAATTAAAAAAAAATACCTGAGTACTCTTTTACCTAATATTAAGAAAGGTTATTCACACTAAGCACTTATCTATACAAAAAAATATCAAGGCAATTCTCTCAATGATTCGGCCAGTTTAACAATGACAAGCAGATTATTGAAACAATGCATTGTTTAATTTTGTCTTCATCATAAAATTTTCCTCTACGAATTTCTGGGAATAATTTAATGACAGACACACCATTTTGTTATGTTAATTAATATTTCCTTAAACGTTACTGAAGACAATATATCAATAATGACAATCCATTCAGGGGATAACCTATATACAGATAGTGGTAGCCCAATATTAACGTGTGCGTATAATTTCTAACATGATTACTACTTATCTTACGGTAAAGGAAAACATCGTTAAGGAACCTGCATGTCTGAGAGAACATAGTTTTAGTTTTAGAAAGACTATGGCCTGATCACCCTAGTATTGAAGCAAAGAAAGAAGCTAATTTAGAAAGCACTTTAAAAAGGACTGAATACGATCATGATTTCTTTAATAATTAATTGAAACTAAACTCAATTTGAGCAATAGACTTAATGTGAATTTCACTTAACAGATGGTCTGCTCCAGAAACTCTTTTTTGAAGTCTTAAATTATTATTTTCAGAAAACAAAAATCACCATTTGTTATTATATTTTATTATATTGACAAAATATTTAATATACAAAATACTTTTCCTTTTATAAATGGCTACGTAAGCGATGACCTTATATTATACGTACTCACTATAAGATATTGTTTACGTAAATATTAAGGTTTATTTTAAAATAAAATTTTAAAGTTCCTAATGCATATATTTTCAAATTATAATTTATAATACCCCTTGCTTCGCTCGGGTTCGCCCCGAGAGCGAGAGAGATTTACCGCGAGCGAAGTAGTAGGTTCCGCTAGTAAATGTATATAAAAAGTGAGCAAATTATATACTATAACCTTCCTCGAGAACCACACTATCCATTGGTGAAAACAACATGAAAATCGGTGTAGTGGTTTTTGAGTTTATCGCGAGACAGACAGACAGACGCGGCGGAGGACTTTGTTTTAGAATATGTAGTGATGTTTTTATATGCAACAATATTTTGCTTCGTTGCTGTGAAAAATAAGGACAAACAAACATATTTTTATAATAACCGTCGCTTTGCAACTTCTTTTAAGATAATTTTGGTAATATTATGCAATTAACATAATATGCATGCATATTTTTAGATTATGGTAATAACACTTAATGAGCATTCAACGACTCCTTATAAGAATCTTGTCAGACTTCGATGGAGTGATTAACTTAAGATCGTTAGATAGCCTGGTATTTTTGATCCGCAAAAACAATTTATTACCTATCGTTCTGTAGGTTTATTTAAAACCTTAAAAAAGTAGTAAAACTAAATAACACTTGGTTAATTTTACTTTTAACTTTTATGATATGGAAAATAAATTGGTTCAAACGAATTTGAGAAATGCTAAATGATTTAATCAGTTATTTTTTTTAAATACTAATTGAAAACGTTAACTGATTTTAATGACTGTATCTATAAAGAAAAGAAATTGTTTTACTTTCCAAGGTATCTTTAATAAATAAAATCAATTCAAACTCTTTTCTATTGTGGTGGTTTTTACACGACTACCCAATAAAAGGAATGCTATGTTTTCAAGGTTCATGTATGTATGTTTTTATTTTAGTCTTTATTCTACCATAACTTCTAAACGCCTAAACCGATTTCGATGCTTGTGGTATCGTCATAACGACATTATTGTAGAGAACAAACAGTAAAAGCAAAGTGTTGAATGGCCAAGTTACACAAAATACTTATATTATAAGGGATTTAACAGGATAGGGTTTTGTGAAATTAGAAATAGAGTTTTTTTTAGAACTGAGTAGGTATCCCCTCAACGTACGTTCACCTTGTTGGTTGGGATCTTAGTAGCTTCCGGCCGGCGCGAAGAAACGTGTAAAAGGGGCCTAGTTCGGTGGGTGATGTTTGATGCGGGTTGCTCCTGAAACTGTTCTGGATAGCAGAGTGGACTGTGGAGCAATCCTCCTGGCTGTGTGGTCTGCTTTAGCAGACCAGCCAGGAAGTCTGGGCGTTGTATTTGTATGCGCAAGCGATTCTGCAACGCCCCATGAAGACGTGATGGGTGCTTGGGATTTAGAGGGTTTAGTAGGTAGGTAGGTAGTAAGTTTAGTACTGGCTTGTCGGTGGAGTCCCACATAACCAACTGTTTTCTACAGATGGTATGCGTCAATGCATTTCGCAGGGATAAAAAAGAAGAAGAAAAAAGAAGGTAAATACTGAGTAGGTATAGGTAAATGCGGTTGGCGTGTGTTATTATTTAAATAACATAAATTTTCATAGTCTATTCATGTATGTCTGTTCTTACAAGTCACCGTGTCTGGTTCATAAAGTACTCGACCGCGCCGTAATAAAATGAATATTTAATAAATCAATTGATCAGATTGAGTATGACATCATTGATGGTATCAACTAAGGTTAACGAATAGTTTTATTGCATATAACGTTTTCTAGTTCGTTAAAGCTCTTTAAAACTTTTATTGGATAGAAGCCGTAGCCTACGGAGCCATCTATATTTATAAAAAAAAACTAGTGGTATTTTGGTGAAACTGCAAAGAATTTTTTAACAAACTGGATCATATAAGTGATTTTCGTATGTATGTAGTACGTATGTATGTATGTACGTATGTATGTATGCGTATATTGTATCGTGTATATTTCTATAACAATTAATGTTTACGATTTGTACATACATTCAGTAAGCCGCACATAATTATTATTTGTTTTTTAACGCTCAAGGGTTTTGGTAGAGATCTCTTTAAGAGATAAATCATCCTTTGTATATAAAGCATTTTTATTTGTTATTTTGTGTGGAAGGTACATAAATAAATCAAAAATTAAATATGACTCTAATTATAGAACATTACAATAAAATTAATTTAAAATAATATTAAGTGTACTGAAATGTGACTAGTATCTGAATAGAATGAATATACCTACTAGACTAGTGTATCAAAAGTGAACCAATAATTTTATATTTTTAATAATTAGTTCACGAAAGGAAAACGAAACAAAAGTAAAAAATGAAGAAAATCACATCTATAAAATGAAAATTAATTAAGAAAATTAAAAGTACTGACTGGTGGTGGTGCTAAATACATTTCCCAACGTTAAGAACAAGTCTTAATCTACAAGATTATACAAACTAGTAAATTTTACGCTCAGAGCATCATCGTTTTTAATTTAATAAAATAATAAAAATAATTCAAATTGCATCGGAAATTAACAATAATTATAACATAGACCGTAACCTAAGAAATTCAATTCTAAGGGAGTAAAGGTAAACTTTGAATATGATATTTCTCTTATGCAACGTTCTCATGGTATGGTAATGCCCCATTTCGCTAGGTAAACCGCTTCATTTAAATATTTTACCTATTCTAGACACGCGAGTTGACAGTTACAAGTTATATGTGGGTCGTACTTTTTTGTATATGTACATACAAATTCGCTATTTTGCATGTCTGGCCATTGGCATTTGGCAAACAACACAAAATAAATAAATAGTTATAGTGAAGAAAGTGCGTATTTGAAAGGAACTTTTCTATTTATAAAATCTTACCTTACTTGATTTGGTTTAGATCAAATTTTTACCTGAAAAAAGAGACATTTTGTTATTAGTAAATATATATATAGTTTTATTGAAGCTTATAATAGAGCTTTATGAAAACTATCGTTTGATCATTTAATTACAGGCCATTTGTATTATTGCATATGTTACAGACATTACATAGGTACAGTTCGCGTCACGTAAAAAGAACGCTGGAAGAAAGTGGTGGGGGGTGTGTTTGCGCATCTGTACATTCGCATACGAAATTCCTAAGCCTATTCTTTTATTTTTGAACTAGCCTTTCGCTCACGATGTAGTATATTGATTATTGGTAGGTACATTGAAAAATATATTAGATAGAATGTCATTAAATAGAATTCTATTAATTAATAAAATATGTTTGATTCAGTGTAGAATGTATAATCTACTTACAAAAAATTAAATTAATTCGTTTAATATATTTTTTTAATTATTTACTGAATAATTAACAGACTCTCTCTTTATAAAACAATATACGTCAAAAATATTTTTTCACTATTTTTTATATAAAATCATTTCGTAACTAATAACTTTTGTGTACGCGATGTTATTTTAAACTGACAAACCAATAGCGAGCCGAAAAGCATGCGACTCGTGCACCACCGCCCCGCGTCCCGCGTCTTACCACCAAATTGGTCCATAAATCGCCTCTGCGCAACTTGACAGCCAGCGTTCTTTTTACATGACGCGAATTATACGTATTAGAACTCATTTTACACAAACTTTTTAATTTTTATTTAATAAAAATCATTCGCTACTATAAATAGCACCATAGTTTGAATTTATTAGTTAAACTATATTTAATATACTTATATTTACTGTTAACTGAAATCAGTCGCATACAAAACAATGAGAGGCCAACAATATAAATTAATTTTGTCTCACGATACAACTTTGTTAGAACTCTAAAATTAAATTGTAATCCTGCATTAATGAGAGCGGAAATTACACAAGAGTCCATTGAAAGCGACTCATGCGCATCGGCCCATATCGAATAAAGTAAAAAAAATTCAATAGCATACAGCAAAAAATTGTTTTTAAAAGATAAAATAAGTTAATTTTAGGACTATATTTAAGTCATATAAATTATATATAAAAAGTACCCATGTCATCGTTATCCGTATTTATATATTAATGTGGCAGTGACTCCGTCTATAATATTATTATGTTTAATCCATTGAACAGATTATAAAAATATTTGGCAAGGACATCAATTGTATTCTGGGACAAAAAAAACAATATAAATGATAAGAAAAAACATACAAGAAATTATCTCAGTGTAGTCTATGCAGCATTTTAGTGATATTATGCACTGTATCACTAGTAATATTAGAAAATTTCTAACTATCTTTAAAACAACTTCGATGCAAAAAGAAGATTCTTCACCATAAAATATTCCACCTTTATTTCTTTTAATTTTATACCTATATTAAATATTTCGTGTAAATAGCTCATATTAGCACGCTACTTAGTAGACAGCATTGTAATGTAGGCCATTGATGACGTCAATACCTTCTCATTGGAGACACGTTTGTGTTGCTACAAAATATTTTTGTACAATAATCCATAATAACAAGACAAATATTGAGAAACCCAATTATGTACGGTAGGTAGAGAAAAAATGTAGAGGCAAAGTTATATATCATACCGTTTTACTATCAATTTAAAATAAATTATTATTTCTTAAGAGACCTTTTCGTCTTTAAAGCCGGTTAAGAGAAGTTTACTTTCTTTAAATATGATCGGATAATCGATCGGTAATAGTAGTTGCAAGTAAAAAAAAGTTCCCTACAAGTGCCCAGTATGTACCTAGTTATTACGTATTATGATCAAAGGTTCCGTTAAAACCTCATTAATTTGTGATACATAAAGATATATGTATATAAAAACATAAGTCACTGTACCAAAGCTGATTGCAAAACAAGTTTATGGAATCATTGGTTACGTATTAAATATTGATAAAGATATTGAAAAAAATTCTCTTATATAAAAACTACATACTTATACGAATATTTCATAATATGCAAAGCACGTTGTAAGAAAATAAATTAAAATTTAACAAAATTATATAAAGAATGTCCCTGAAGGTAACGATAACCTGGCACGGGGAGTAAGGCCCTCTTATGATAACCCAGTAAAAAATCAGCGTTCTACTCACAATAGCACTCGAGTACCAGCTATTTTATTAAAAAACTAAAAATGTAACCCGGAGTGGAATTTTTGGCATTGTGACTAGAAATATCTATTATTTGTAGGTTTTAATGCTGTTGCCGCCTCGCAAGAAGCCAAACTAGTTGTTGCCAAATCAAACAAATCGAAAGCAAATGTATTTTTTAAGAAAAAGAAGTAAATATAATCGGTACGTGTACTTTTAAATAATAATAAATCACATAACTTTGACTACTCCTACTAAAAAAATTATACACTTAACCGAGCAGACAAGTTTAATCAAAAATTCATGAAGGTCCATTTCATGGAGATTCTAAATTGCTATTACATGATACTTTCTTAGGTTTATGCGAATATTTGACATTATAAATGAAACTATCTTTTCGGATTTTGTCGCGGATTTATTTGATAATGCTATCACATGAACATCTTCTGTTATAAAATAAGAATTAATTATTTATGTAGGTACCGCTAAAATAACATAAAATTGAAAACAGATATTTTTTGTACAAGGGAATTATCCCTTCATCTTATGTTTATTCCAGTAACCCTACAGAGAAAAAACGTCAAGTACTTTATTTATCATGTCATATAATATACTTTATATATACTAACATGGACTTGCAATTTTAAATGGATTCGAAGGTAAAAGAAAGAAATACGTTTTATTTAAAACCATACATGGTTCATAGTAACGTGTTAACAGTTTCAATTACAGTATACTCGTAACTTCGTTTTGTAGGTTAATAGCCCTTAAATATTTTAAACGGTTTCCTTAGGAGCCGTTGCTTGAACTAGTTTTTGCCCCTGAATTCGAACTGATAAGGCTAACTGTTTGAATTCGAAGAAAAAACATTCAATCATGTAGAAAATGAAGAATAATTTATCACTTTAAGTCTGAAGCTGTCATAATTATTGACATCCTTTCTTAACATAGTATAAAACAAAATCTTCCCGCTGTCTGTACTACTGTTTTTATGCGGGTTTTATCAATAGACTGAGTGATTTAAGTGCAAGGTTTATGTTTTAAGGAAGGTATGTATAAGGTATGCATGCACATAACAGTACAAAGAAGCCAGGAATAATAATAATTATGATGTTGGAAAAAACATAATTGATAAACAATGATTAAAATATTAGAGTAATCCGAGCGGAATGAGGGTGAGTCGCTAGTTAAGGAAAATTTTTAAATTTATCGTATAAAAAATTACGAAGTTGCAACGTAATGTGGAAAACATCTGACGACACGTTTGGCGCAGTTTGTAGTGACCCTACTTTCTTGCGCCAGCGGTCGCGGGTTCGAGTCGGGTATTAATTTGTTAAACTCGGATGTTGGTACTCCAGTGTTGGGTTGGTGTAGTATATCAACTATCTGGTATCCGTAACACAATAGATAAAGAAGAATAAATAGAGTGATTCAAGAGGAACTAGCGGAACCCGCGGCTTCGCTCGCGCTAAGTCTAGAGACAAGCCCGAGCGAAGCAAGGATGAGTCGCTAGTATAATACAAAACAAGTGAATTAAGTCCTAGGTAGTGTATGTATAATGTATATTTAAATACTTATTGACTTGTAACATTTTGAAGTACCTACTTATTTACTTACTGCAAGTTTTCTGTAGCTCAATAAAAACATGGTAAGGAAAACCGGTTTGTATCGAAAAACATTAACGTTTATTACTTTGGTAAGAAAAAACTTTTTGCTATCGAAATCGCTAGCAATCTTTGTCGAGGTCAAATACCTGCAAGATTTTCAAGTATTTATCTTGTATAAGCAAATTATCTTTTGTTCAATGAAGAAAGTAAGGAAAATCTGCTCATTTTGAATAATTTATGCGGAAAATGATATTATTAGATTTGAAATAAAGATTGTCCTATATATTGTATAGTTATTTTGCCAATAATAAGGCATTTTAAAATTCGCCTGTTTGTAAGAGATGTAAAGTTTAAACCGACATAAAAAAACTTTCTTATCAGTATTTCAGTTGCGGATGCTGATAACTCCGGTCCGAATGATTTCGTATTAAAGTTTCTAACGCGCAGTTTTGAATGGATTCAGACGATATCATATACATTTTAAGTCAATATTCATAGTTATGGACTATATAGTACTTATGTACATATAATATATATTACAAATATAAATTTAATATATATTTGTATAGTTAATAACTAAGCTGAGCTTTCGTTAGGTGAGGATAGCCTATGTCCGATCTCACTCAATCAACGTAAATTGAGTAAGTTCTTGCAAAATGTTTTCCAAATATATTTTGCGGTTTAAGCGTGAGAATGTAATAAGCACGTCGGTGTACTTTCACGATTATAACATTAGTATGGATTACTGACTCCTAAGGGTGTAACAGATAGTTTAAAGTAACCAAATAAATAGAAATGGTTTCTGCTTAATTTGGTATCCTTATCTTACGAGAATTATTTTAATAACAATTTATGAAAACCATACTTAATAGTAAATAGTATCGTTAGTTAACAAATTAACAACACAGTAAACTAAGTTTAATAAGAAAATTACTGTTAAAATTAAATGATAACTTAACCAAAAATACGCATAATATTCTAATAACTATTAACAAGATATACCTACCTACTGTTATACCATTTTTTATAGTTGTTATGATTATGATTTTTATTATTTTTGGCTGTAATTTTGTTTATTCTTTTTTATCTTAAATATATATAGAGAAAGCAGTAGAAGAGAACCTTTTTAAATTACATATTGCTAGCCTTGTAAGTGTGATTTACAGTGTATTAATATTTAAATTTTTATTTTTTAATTATCGAATTGTATCTTGCGTTGGCCCTAATAAATAAATAAAAATGAAATACAAGATAACTATATCTAACCTAAATCGTTCTAAACGACTTTGATACTATATCTAACGATTTTCACCTGCGTCAATTAAAACCTGCTAATTGTACTGTCGATGACCATCATTAGACATAATGCCCTCTAATCACTTACTCATTGTGCGGCGTGGACGTCAAAAGGTTAGTTATGACGTCTGGTTAAGGCAACCTTCTGAATAATGAATAGTAACATCGCACAATCATTTTCAATATAAATTAAATTTACTTTTTTGTTTAGTGACCTCCAAAACAAACAATTACAGACCTATTTAAATACAATAAAATCATTTTCAAGTTATTATTGTTATGCTTATTACTAAATGGTTATATCATAAAGAAGTGATTCCAAAATTAAGTTGAAATCAGTAGATTTTTGTCCGTTTGTCCTTCTATATGCCTGTGTGTCTTTACATATTTTCGCAAGAATAAGGTATTAAGTAGATTTTATTTATAAAATTTCAGGTCTGTATTTAGGTAAAGGCTGTTATATTTGTTTGAACGCGCTAATCCAGGTACTACTAATCCGATTTCAAAAATTATTTTTGCATCAGATAGCCCGTCAATTGAACCTAATATCATTATCATGTACATATATAATATAGATTATATATCTATTACATACTAGCTGTTAAAAATTATCTGTCTATGGACAGGCTCGAGCGAAGCGAGTATGATTTGCTAATTTATTTCTAAGTACATTCAATCTTTACCGATTGTTTCAAATATGGGGCATGTATCGGTGTGGTCCTCAATGATTATTTGATTTCGTTCTACCTTATACGGTAATGTTGTGGGTTTTTATTGTAATTCTATTTATAATAATCCAAATTAATTGTACTATTAAAATCATATTACAGTGCATATTAAGGACATACATAGCGGCTGTATGGATAAGTGATAATTAATTTTTAGTTGATAACTTCCTGCGAGTATAATTTATTATATATTATATATAGTATATATTATAATATAGTATTTTCATTATTAATTGACTAAAATTTAGAAACCACATTAATTTTAATTTCTTTAGTAATATGAATTAAGTAATGTGAGGGAAACGATGAAAGTCAGTCAATGTTGCCAGAAGGATAAATAAATCTTTATAATTTTTAATATATTCATCACATGATGGACTTTCCACATAACCGAAGGCCTGCCAATTGTACAATTCACATTGATTTTTTAATCGATTAATTTAATGTACCTACTACATGTAATTAAATTCTAACTGAGCCGATTCGACTCAGTATATATAAAACTAGCATTTTCCGCGGCTTCGCACGTATTCTAAAGACCGGAAACGACCAAACAAACAAACTCTTCAGCTTTATAATATTAAGTAGTATACCTAGATATTTTATGGAAAATCTAATTGGGAAAGTCTTATGACTTTATCGATACAGAGGCTGGATTTATAATTGTCAGAGTTATTTGCCTGCCTGTCTTTTTGTTACCACATCATGAGAAAATCAATGGCCAGATTTTCATTAAATTTGGTATGATAGCCGGCTATCCGAACTAACAGTCAAACGTAACTAACTAATGTTTGGTTCGATATTGTCTCCAGTTCAAGATTACCGATAAACACCTGCATGGAAGTGAGAACGCGAGACCTCCCAAGTAGACCAGAGTTCCTTTTTCGGATCCTTCAAAGTTTTCTTATTCAAATTACAATGTTATCAACCAATGATATAAGTTTTAATGCGAATGTTATTATGTTTCGATCTCTGATATCTTGACTTTTGCTATCTACGCAATATTTAAAGACCGATTAGCTTTATATATACAGCAGAAGGCTAATATTACAACAAAACATAATTTGTTATGTCTACATAATGTAGCCATTACAATAACAATAACGCTAATATGGCGGCCGAAACATTTTCATATCGTTGAAATGTAAGCAATGAGAATGTTTGTACCTATCTATTTTTCGCGGTTTTTCAATATTTCACTATAACATATTCCGGTTTCTCTTTTTTTATTACATAAATATAATGAAATAAATTATATGCTAATACAAAAAAAATAGAAAAATACCATTTTTGAAAGCTTTATTTTAGGCAAAATATCACGAAAGATAAAATAAATAATACTTTGTATTGTAATAAAAAACATCTGTTTTGATTGGTATCTTAAATTACTGCACAGATTTTTATAAGGGTTTTACCAATATAAAAATATTATTGAGCAAAAGTTAACGGTAAAATAATTAATTAATATTACAAATAAGAAAGGCATAATATATTATAGCGACGGTCAATAAGATCACTAGTTAAAGTAGTAGTAATTTTTTATATATTTTTTATAAAAAATAGAAAGAAAAATATATGCAAGGAATGTATTTAGACATATTTGGCATTTAACTGTGCAACTTAACATTAATGAAGACTCATAAAAATCGTTCATTAGTAAAAGGAAAAAAACAGGTCAATAAATCCAGTTCTTAAGCTTAGAAAGCTTGAAAACATGTCAGTTAAATAATAATGCAAATTAACAAGCCATTTACTCGGTAGAGAGGAGAGCACTCTACTGCAGTTCTAATCTCAGGTCTAAAAATTTCCAATAAGATACATTCTATTAATGCTTAATCCGGCAGATGGTTACAAACTAGTGGTTATGTAGGACTCACTGGCCAGAAGAATCAGCAGTACCCACTATAACCCAACAAAAATTTTATTTTTAATGGGGCTTTGCAGGATTGTTATGTCACAGCTGCAGATCACACAAATCCATGGGGATGCTTCAAAGGTCCATTCTACCATCAGTGAAATACCCTACCGTAGCGTAGGCGCGTCACCCGGGACTAAAATCGCTTCACTAGGTTTTGCATAGTACTCTATTTTATTGAATTTCAAAGAAGTAATATTATCTAAGTTTATTCATTATTTTCTATTTACTCAAAGATATGAATATCTATACGTATTGAATACATTGAAATACAACTAATTTGTATATCTTAAACTATACAAGCAACACGAATTGGTAATAAAAGATATGTCTGTTTTTAAAATATGCGCATAATTTACAGTAAGTAGATTATTTTTGTATCGTTTGGGACAAATAAGTAAAAGAAAAGTACTTATGGTTAATAAATGTTAGGTTCCAAGAACTTGTATGTAAGACTTTTTGTTTTAATTCATTTAATTTATAGAATTTTTATAGCGACCATCTGCTATCTTTTTTCTCAATATATTTTTTGAATTATTTATATTTTGAAGACAACATGTTTGGCGCAGTTTATAGTGACCCTACTTCCTTGCGCGGTCGCGGGATCGAATCCCGTTGTGGGCTTTCATTTGTTAAATTCCGATATTTGTACTCCAGTCATGGGTGTTTATATTTATAATATTATGTATGTATTTAAACTTATATAATACGTAGTATATGAATTATCTGGTATCCGTAACACAAGCTTCCTTCGTAGCTTACCACAGAACTAGATGGCGCTCTGCGTAATACTGTCCCAACATATTTTACTTAATTTCTTATGTACAAAAATTATGCTTATTTACATATCGTTCACAGGAAGAGAAGAAAAACAAAATGTTTAACATTCGTTATAAAAATTAACGTGCTCTAAATGTGAGTACTGTTAATTTTGTTTGTTTTTACTGTTTCACATGTGAGTCAGTTCTGCACTGACGAATCGAAATACCAAAATGATGATTTAATTGATATTTTGGAAATGGATTAAAAAATATGTGATTACATGATTTAATTGATATTTCGGAAGTTTAAAACATTAGTGATTACTTTACTTTCTCTTTAAATTATTGATTGATATAACTCAAAACTTATGTACATTTCACACCATTTCATAAACTTTTTGACAATATTCAAATTTGTGATACGATATTTTGATATAGGTAGCTTCTTCTTTTTAGCTTCTTTGTAGCTTCGTATTGGTGAAAGATTAGATAAGATAGGTCTTGAATATACTTAATAATCAATACTCTTCACTATGTATCTATTTCAGGTAAATAGCAAGTTCCATGTATATATAATAATATTAATATTGATTTGTTTGTAACATTAATTCAGAAGAGGAAGCAATCGAATATTAATTTTAAATTCAGTAATTCATTTAATATATAACACTATAGTAGCATCCGTTATATTCTAGAATCTAGATTACACAGTTATAATCAAAAGTAAATAGAAATATAGACAGCAGTAAAGCATTATTAACCTAACTTAAAATATACTACGAGCGCTTTTAAAAGCCCGATGTTTATATGAACATAATTTAAACAACGGTATCTAACCTTTAAAGGGTAGATTGCTATCGGTGTGAAGTCGGTAGCTGATCAATTATCCTCTGATCATAAATAAATTGAATGGCCGTGTTGAATGCGAAGATCACTACGTTGATAAATATTGCTAAAACTCTTCTATAGTAAAGGCTAGTAAAATGATGAATACATTTAAATATTGTCGTATTTTTATTTAAAGCATTCCATAAACTAGCGGTGCTGGCTACGGCCTACGACAAAAAATTAAAGTTTGCAGCACTAAAAACAAAGAACTTTCGAATACAAACTTGCGAGGGCCCTAGACCTATTTAATACGACCCTGTCACAATTCCATTCCAGATTTAAATCCATTCTTAGCGGATGACTACTAATTATTATAAATCACTTCCCCTCCGTTATTCGTGATGAGTGAGTGAGTAAGTAAATGACCCTATATATAATATACAACATTACCAATATACAATAACGTATACACAATATGTAACCATATACCGAAATAGCTGTTTAGTTGATTCAATGATTTCTATTCATAATAATATGGTGTACAAATCAAGTGATAATTGATTAATTAAATCATTATTTTACTGCGCATGACATGTTTATATAAAAATATATATTTTTAAAAATAAACTAAACTATAAAATCTTTACAATGTTTGGAACGTTGAAATCTATTTCCGTCAATGTAATGAATTTGTGTGTATTTTAAGATTGAGGGCATCCGGTTCCATCTTAATGAACCTATAAATCATAATTATAACGAATTGAATTTTATTAATATAATAAAATAAAGTTAGTTTTTGTAAATCGTTTAAACGATCGAGGGCAATACGCGCCAGACAGGCGTCAAGGGTTATCTAAGTATATAGTGTTGACGTTACATAATTATTTCTTACTAGACTTTTAGCCGATGCTTTACTACATAGTAAAATACACATTATAACTAATTATGGTTATACTATTGAACGTCACGAACGTGTAACATCTGAAATACACTTATATTATGGAAGTCGAGTATATCGAAGTTCGAACAACTATAAATATTTTCACATTTTTATTTAATAGATCTAGCTCAAGCGAAGCCGCGGTTTCTACTAGTAATAAATATAGCCTATGTTACTCAGTGGTAATGTAGGTTTCAAATGGCAAAAGAATTTTTGAAATAGGTTCAGTAGTTTATACAATAAAAATCTTTCCTCTTTATAATAATATTAGTATAGACGAGCGGCTCACCTTCACTTCTCTCAAGTTTAAAATTCTATCCCATGGAAAGCATACATTCTGGTATAATAAGTATAGCCTATGTGCTATCCATACCATAATCTATCTCTATTCCAAACTTTATCCAGATCAGTTCTGGCGTGATTGCGTAACAAACATATGTCATCCAAACTGTCGCATTTATGTAGTAACTAGGTATATATAACTAGCCTTTCCCGCGGCTCCGCTCGCGTTCTAAAGAAAATCTACAGAAATATCTTTCTCCCGTTTTTGCAACTTCTTTTATTGACGCTCCGCTCCTATTGGTGCATTACATCACAGCGTGATGTAATATAGCCTATAACCTTCCTGAATAAACGGACTATCCAACACATATTTTCAATTCGGACCAGTAGTTCCTGAGATAAGCGCGTTCAACCAAACAAACAAACAAACTTTTCAGCTTTATAATATTAGTATAGATAAGTAAAAATACTTCTAACATATATCACTAACTTACAGCAATAAGAAAAATTAATTATTAAAACTACATATTTTATAAACTAAGTTCTCTTTGATATCGTTATTTTGATTCAGAGCACGACTGCGTGTAAATTATTATTAAACAAACTATAAATTATTTATAACTTCATCTCTTACCTAAATGGCTATCTAACGGCTATCTAGGTTTATATTTTAAGTTTCTTACATAGCCGGTTTCAATGACATAATGTTTTCTCAGTTTATTTTGCAAGTAAATAATTTGATTTTAATTTTAATGTAAATAATTTTTACCTTTTGTGTATTTAAGTAACTTGTTTAAATAAATAGATATTAGAAAAAATATAACTTTCTAGAAAAAATTCTGCAAGATAAAAACACCTTATATGTATGACACATCATACTCGTATATTAACTTACATCATGACGGAATGGTTTTTTATTTGTATACAGTATAAACTATAAAGATAATTATTCATCCTCCACTCAGTTTGATTGAAATGACTACGAAAAAAGATTGTTCTTAATTTGTGCATCTGTCACGCGATATATTCGCCTATATAAATCTGATTTTGATGATTTTTTTCTTAGGATGTTATACCTCAAGGACTGTCTAACTCTAGTATTATGATTTCTTTTATAATTTTTTAATTATAGAACTATATCTACAAAGGAAATTTTCAGAAGGTTTTTACAGCCGGTTTTAGAACCACGTGTGTGTGAGACCGTGAACTAAAACCAATATTATGTCAAGTAATCGTATTTATTTATAAAAAATATTCTCTCTTAACGCACGTGCATTTTTATTTATAGCAGTATTGGCATAAATGTTTCAAGGTTTAAGTTTAGAAGTAAACTCTATTGAAGTATTCAATAAATACATAAATGTGTATATTTGATCTCAATGAGATGAAATATCATGAGATATGAGTCCATCTCATTCAGCCTTTTTTTATGTTGCTCTACTGGGAAGGGGCTTCCTTTAGTACGAAGGCCATCAATCAGGCCATAGTGCAACACGCTGGACAAGTGACGATTAGAGACATGCAGTTTTCATGACGATGTTTTCTTTCACCATAATTTGCATAATTAAAATAACAAAGTTACAACACACGGGATTTGAACCTCAACCGCTCGGTTTCCAAGCGAGGGCATTACCAATGGGCTTCCACTGCCTGCTGTTTGATCCATAAAAATTATTTAATATTAATTTATCAATTGAGGCCCGTTTAGATTTTCTTGATAGCAAAATACCCTTGATTTTTTTGAAGACTCGCTGTTGAGGAGACTCAGCTGAACTCAGCTTTGTAGTAGCCTGTTTAATTAATAGCCACACGACAAGTTATAAGTAATAACCATAACAAATAAATTATATATAATTTATTATACTGTCATTATAATAGGATGTGAATATTTTTTCTTGAAGCTCTCAATATGATTGATTAGCCATAATCAGCCGTAATCAATACATTGTGTCACTAAAAATTATAAATAACAAGTAAATTACGCCTTCAAAATTATTAATCACTCAACTGTTATTATAATTGCAAAAGTTTGTATGTGTGCACAAAAACACGTATGTTCCTTCTTAAAGCTACCGGACTGATTAGGATGAGACAAATAGCCTCTTACCTATAGTAACTAATAGGCTAATGCTAGTAATAAAATTTGCCAAAAGATAGCGGTAGTGTGAAATATTATAAACACAAAAGACACCAAAGCATCCAAGCGAAGGAAGACCGTTACTAAATAATTTCAACTAAACTTGCATTGACATCTTATAGTAGTCACACTAAGCTTAAGAATTATATTTTTCTAGAGAACCAACTAGACACTTAAAAGTTTAAGCCAAATAAGTAAATAAATAGTTGCTTTTGGTATATTTTGTAATATATTAAATGTCACTTTAGGAAACCAGTAGCTTGTTAGTGTTTAAATAAATAAGCTTGTTTTTATTTTCTTCAAAAAAAAATCACAACGACAGAGAGAACGGACATTCGAGAATATTTTCGGAACGCTTTTAACGTTATAAGGACGTGTGAAAAGTTTAACAAAGCTCCGTTTAATTTGTTTGCAGCTATAAAAACTAAAGTTAAATCAAGTCCGGCTAATAATACCTACCTGTTTAAGAGCAAAATAAATAAATCGTAAAGACACATACATATAAAGTGGAAGTAAAGTGTTTAAGCAAAAATTTATTACGAAAATCACTACATAGTATAAAACAAAGTCGCTTTCTCTGTCCCTATATCCCTATGTATGCTTAAATCTTTAAAACTACGCAACGGATTTTGATGCGATTTTTTTTAATAGATAGAGTGATTGAAGAGGAAGGTTTATATGTTATAATAACACCCATTAAATATAAGTGTAGAAATACTGTTATTTTTGAGGTTTCCGTGCGAAGCCGGAGCGGGCCGCTAGTACCTTATATTATTATTAGTTTTATTTTAATTTACATTAGCTTCAGCACGAATGAAACCGCGGGTTCCGCTTGTAAACATATACAAAAACTTAATAAATTATATACTATATATACTAAAACCTTCCTCGAGAACCCCTCTATACATTGGTTAAAACAGCATGAAAATCGGCGTAGTTTTTGAGTTTATCGCAAACAGACATACAGACAGACACAGGGGACTTGTTTTATAATATATAGTGAAGTGACTAACATTTTTAATTTACTTAATTACCAACAAAAGTTAAAATATTATAGTTCTTAAAGCTAAATGACACAAGATTAAATATTATGTTGATTGAACTTTTAATTATAGGTAGTTGCTGCTTCTACAATCTATCACAGTCAAAGAAGTATACATTTAGAAATCTTATAGACAAAAATACAGACTTATCATTATTTTATATTAATGCGATTTTCAGATTAGTCACCATTGAGGCCAGAATAAAGCAAATGATATGCTTCCAGCATAAGCAAATTTTGTATTTGTTCCATACAAAACTACAATGGATATTAAGATTCAATGAAATCGACCTATTGACACAAATACAATTATTACTCATTACTTATAAATATTTCAAAGTTTATTCGTATTTTTTTCACATAGTAACAGTTCGACACAAATGTTCCGAAAATACCAGGAAAATCAAATTTAATATTGGTTTATCATATTACCTATAAATACTTTTTATCATATTGCGCTAAATGGACTAATAATATAGATAATAAAAAAGAAGCCTTTTTGTAAAAATAATTATAAGTTATTTTTAAATGTATTTTGTATATTGTGTATTTTATAATACAATTCTGAGTTGAATTATTATTTGAAAAATTTTCATTCAATATTTTTTGGAAAATGTTTAGAAACAGTAATTATTATCGATACACAGGCTAAATCGATTCGCGATCGAGGTTTCAGAATTTATCTACGATGTGTATGTCTTTCTGTCCGAGTCATCACATCATTATATTATCATAGAATATAATAATATTCTTTATTGCACAATAAAGTTACATTAGAAAATAAATTGAGAGTGACGTGGACAATGGTGGACTTATCTCTATAAGAGATCTCTTCCAGTCAACCTATGTGCGTGGGAGATAGTGTTAAATAGCGGGACAGAAGAAAGTGCAAAGAAGAAATATAAAGTATATAGATAAGTAAATTTACTCAAAAATAAATATATACATATATATAGACAATATAAAAAACATATATACATACATATATAAATTACATACATACATGTATAAGTATATAAAATAATATATTATACACATAAATAAATACATAAACATACATATTATGATTCTGATGCAAACAGACAAGTGTATTATTCAAGTTTGAGTTAGAATATAATTTTTAAAGTTGTTTTTAAATGCAGCTGCAGAAGGGCTCTCCTGAAGGAATTTAGGGAGTTTGTTCCATGACACTGCAGCACGTACTGAAAAAGAGTTTTGTAAGAATTTTGTGTTACTTCTCGGTACCTCAAGCATTGATGTGAGGCAGGGCCGCCTGGAACGTGTTGGAGTCGGAAGAAGGTTAAACCGGGAACGTAGATAAGAAGGAAAGTTGTAATTATGTAGGATATTAAATAGAAAAGTAAGGATGTGCATATCACGGCGAAGGCGGATGGGGAGCCATTTTAGTTGAGCTCGGAAGTCAGAGACATGATCGTACTTACGCAGACCAAAAATGAAGCGTATGGCGAGATTTTGGAGACGCTCAAGTTTATTCAGTAGCTCCTTAGTCACATCCAGAAAGCATACATCTTTCGCAAGCATAATTTTGGTTTTAAAGGGTAGAAAGTATTGGAGACGCTTGAGAGAATGGAAGGTGAAATGCATGCGCCGACTAATATCGTTAATATGGGGTGTCCAAGTCATATTGCAATCCATAATAAGACCCAAGTTCCTTACCTTATCACAGTAAGGAATTGGAACTCCAGAATAGAGAATATCAGACACTGATTTCCAATCAATTCTGCATCTTAACCTACTGCTGCCAATAATTATTGCTTGTGACTTTTTTGGGTTGACCAAAAGACCGAAGGATTCGGCCCAAGTTTTTATAGCAGCTAGGTCATTATTTAAGGCATATATACAATATTTAATAAATTAAGCGGTAAAATAACTTCTCTCTGACAAATTAATAGAGAATATAAATTTAAAATATATCTAGGAACGAAACCGAGCGGAGTGAGGGTGAGTCAGTAGTATCAAATATGTATTTTACTATTTTTTGCTTATATATTTAAATGTTAAGGCTTACATGAATGGCAAGCCCACACTTAAACTTCTTTAAATAACAATCAAAACAATTTATCAGCTCTTTTTGACTGCATAAAAATTAATTCCGTCATGACAAAACGGTTTTAAGATAAACATCGAAATAAAATAACTTGTGTGCTATAAAAGGTTGGCTGTACATTTTAGAGCCTTCCCACACGATACTTTTAGGACGTACAAGGTACAGTTGAAATGTTTTCTTATGAAAATAAAATATCGGTGTACCTAGTGTAGTCGTATTTTTTTATTTTGTTAATTAAGTTTCATTTTCTTTTTTTAGTTTCGGTTCAAACATTTTTAGCTTTATTTAATAAATTTAAGTTGTGAAGTTATTTTTTGTAATCGCTTTTTAAAAGCTTTTAAATTCCCTCTCGATAGATTCGGGCACAGAAATTAGTGCCCTTGCTCTGCCGTTTACATTTTGAATAATAATCGTCTTATTTTAGTATATACGACTCGACTGTATGTATTATATACGAGGAATCAGACATACATACATACAAGTCAAACATACAACCCTCTTTGGGCCTTGCCGCAGTCGGATAAAAAACGGAACTGAAATACAAAATTATTTATTTTTTTGCATCAAAAGAAGCATTTATCAACACACGTTAAAAATAAAAATAAATCTTGTATGTACATTTAAAGTACTTACAATAACCAATAACCATAATACTTTCATTATGAATAAATCGAGTACATTTGTTACAGTGTATAATCGCTGGCTTCCGCCGTTGACTATTGCAATCGTTGCAGAACTGGCAAGATTTCAATAGAGCTTTAAGTTATCACATTAACGTGTTGCAGGACAAGATCCAAGGAAAGAGAAGTATGGGTCGAAGAAGAACAGAGTGGCTGAAAAACGCCTACGCCAATGATTTGGACAATGCCGTTCCTTATTCAGAGCCGCATCATCAAATATACAAGTTGCCTTAATGATCGCCGACCTTCGAAATAAGATGGATTACGAAAAATAAGTAGAAAAGATAATATTAAGTAGCTTCATTGCTGCCTACATTGTTCAAAAGGCAGTAAAAGTTAATGATAAAATAGACTAGATAGGATAGATATAGATAGGACCCCCAGAGTAAGACGGTACAGCGTGCGCTATTTACATGTAAAATTCAAATGTTCAAGCAGAGGTTCATGTGACAGTATGTGTTTCTTTTTTTTAAGCATGGCAGTATTTTCTTTGAAAACTTCCAAGTAAGTTTTTTGGAGGGAAAAATTAAGTTGTTTCTATGCATACATAATATCTTTTAAATGTCATATAAAACGAAAAATTAAAAAATATGCTTACCAAATGGAATATTTCATTGTAACCACGTCATGGAGTTCGAATTAATTACTCATTATACTATTCATCATTTCCTATTAATGATTATGAGAATCATTTCGATATTGACGTATTTCGATCTGCATTTGACGCATTCCACCGTAATATATAATTATTTTATGTAAAAACCACAATCGATAACACTAATGTTACCGCAAGAGCATATCAGGTTATATTTTTAATATAATAACATAAAATAATCAACTATAGTAATCTCTAAAGATTTTTGTTTAAGTTCTATTAAATCACAAGAAAATAAAAAGCTCTATGTGTTTTAATTTTAATAAATTATTTGTATGTTTTAACAAAAACTGTGCAAGTCGTAGAAATACTGGCAAGTTTTTCATTCCATGACTTAGTTAACGATTCTAAACGCGCAATAGTAACATGTTTCTAAGCATTCCAATTCAACCAGGATAGCGGTAGAAATGTAGAGCTTACAAATTTAAAATAATAAACAGTTACATGAACATATAAAATACCTTATACGTGTTTCTTTTATGAAAAAATATTTTTTGAGGAAATAAAAATTAATCATTTTTGCGTTAGATATAATATAAAAATAGAAGCTTTTTCTCAAACTCTACCCTCTTCGTACCATGTACGAAAATGTATAGTAGGTATACATTTGTCAGAAATGCAATATTTTCCTACAATACAAAGTATCCTATGGTATGGTGACCCAGATAACCAGCCCTCATCATACCAAATTTCATCAAAATTTATTCATCTATCATCTATTATTATCAGACGACGCTAGCGCTACGCTTAAATAACACGTCCAATAACTGATAAGGTCAAGATAGAGTGTTTAAGCTTTGTAATAAATTATAAGTATTCCATGAGAAAATTTTGTCGTTTTTAACTAATATAACTATAAAATTTATTTTGTATTCAAGTAGACCATGACCTACAGTCAAACATAGATTACTAGTACTAGCTACTTAGGTAAGTACCATTGTTAGGCAGTTAGGACGCCCACAAGCGAAGTGGGATTTATTCGCTAGTACTTCATTATCTTATAAAACAGCTACATACTTGTATTTATATACATGTAAAAAGAAAACAAAATCACAAAAAAAATTACTTGGTAAAAAACCTATCTTAAACATACATAATACACGAGTATATAAATGTGTATTGTAAGTTTAAGCAAACCATGTTTAGGTGCTAAGTATATCTTTTGAAAGTCACATTCTTATTTAATTTTTATTGTCAAGTCTTATGCAAGAGGAACTGTTTGTTGTTGTTTGTCGACTGTTGTAGAGAACAATAAAGCATTCTTTGGCAATAATTTGACTCAATAAATGTTAATTCGAATTATACCAATTTGACCTCAAACACTGACTTCGTTAAGAAACAGATGTCTGACGGCAATACCATTTAGTTTGGTAACCTTAATTTTAATTTAATGGAATACATCTTTATAAAAATGTTACGTAATTATGAATGAATTAATTATACATAATAAATACATAAATGTAATAATAATAATGGTCTCCGACCGCTGGCGGCCATGGCGGCCAATCTCATTGAGACTTGCCAACTACGGAGGAGATATTACAGTGCACAAGTGCACTCTCTGTTCCTATCACTCTCATACTCCGGTGGGACAACTACTCGACACGACCAGTGAAAACTAAGGCGCAGGATCGACGGATTTTCGTGCTCGTCGTGTCATGCTCTCCGAAGCACAGGGATGAAAACACCGCTAACTTCCCAACTCCGGACTGTTACTGGGACTTACTAAACAGAAAGTCTCAATAACTAAACTTCGAATCGAACCGAGGACCTGTCGATGAGTGGCCGTACATGCTAGCCACTACACCACCGAGGCAGATATATGTAAGTATTATACGAATGAATTCATCAACAGTAAAAGTTCTTGATATCGAATACATTATATTTATAACAATATTTACATCTAACAGATTACAGTAGGTTGCCTACGTAACAAATACGCAGTTACAATTATTTACGGAACAAAACAAAAAAGATTTGGCGCACGCAGACCTCGAATCCGGGAACTCCATCATAGATATAAGATATTCAGATCATTTAAGTTGGTCAAACCCAGTCCTATTTTCTATTCGGTAACCTTTTGACCAATGATAATAAATAAGTAGCTCATGTCTAGCCAAATTATCTGTACATCATATACGTCTAATATAGTAAGAACTATAAAGTATAAATTATCTATACTAATATTATAAAGAGTTTATTTGTTTGGTTGGTTGAACGCGCTAATCTCCTGGTACGATTTGAAAAAATTTTTTTTTGTTGGATAGTCCTTTCATCGAGGAAGGTTTAGACTATATTATATCACGCTACGACCAATAGGAGCGGAGAATCAATGAAAAGTGTTGCGAAAACGGGAAGGGCGGGCGTTAGTTCTGCGAGGTACCGTACCGCGCGACTCAGAACGAATGTGGTTTACGTTCTTCAGAAGGCGTGCGAAGCCGCGGAAAAGGCTAGTATAATATAAAAAGACTTTCTATGCATAATTCATTATTTTAATGAGACATTAATACATCACTATGTATTTCCATAGTAAACTACGAGGGATGTGCTATGGATACCACGTAGATACACTACAGCTACACACCTAGAACTTTAAATATATAGAAATTATGAATAAAAACACTCATGAATGGAGTACAAACACTTGTGGTCTTCACACAAATGAATGTCCCAGAAGGACTCGAACCCGGACCCCTGGCACAGAAAGTAGAGTTCCTGCAAACTGACCCTAACGTGTTGTCGAACGTACATACATGATACAACCATATAAGCCCAATACAGGGCACTATAAAATTTATAAGTACCTATACATTGTTAAGTTATTGAACCAGATATAGTGATTTGAATTATATCCCTTTGTAATGTAATGTAAATGTGAGATTTATTTTTAAACTGTTTTAAGTTTAATCACGGTGTCAATGACCGCATTTGAACGGCTTCCTTCGTTTCTTACATAAACATACCAAGGCTTTTTGATATGTTATTAAGAATCATTATTCAGACTTCAATTAATAAAACAGCCGTCAAAAAGCACGTATAAAAGTTAAATCGAACCAAAGTATAATTTTATAAGCTACCTTTACACGTGTATTAATATTTCATAAATCATATGTTTTGACCGTTATTATAATTTAATTACGAAAATTTGGGATCGTGACAGTTTGAAGTTTGTTACTTATTTTCTCTGTAATTGTTCATCTTTTGAATTTCAGATTATACCTAATGCTAATAATAAATAAATAAATCATTCGATTCAATGTTTTAAAAGATTATGACCGTCGAACAAAAAAACATTAAATAATTTATTATTTAATTCTCCATCACAATTGTAGATAATAATCAACATAATAGTATTAACAAAATAAAAAGAAGAACATCTAATAGACTCTTAGAAATTAGTTTTCCATATTAACAAAGAAAGTCGGAAGCGATAACTGCACTATACAGAAACAATAGCAGTGCGTGAGATGCGTAAGGAGGTTAGTAGCACATACATCAGTAACGGGAAATGCAATGCAGTGAAAGCAGCATAGATACACTGTTATAATATTATTATTATATATAGAATAAAAATTTTACGTTTAATTTAACTCTTAAGTAGTCTAAAAACTCAGCAAATGCTGAGTTACTGCTATTTACTACTTATGTTTAAAATAAGAGTATCTCTTGCTGCTGTGATTTATTTCGAAGTATATATAAAGTAATTTGAATAATAATTTTTATTTGAATTTACAGACAGTAATTTGTCGTTAATTATTTTAATTATCTTAACATATTTATGTAAAAAATAAGATATCAGTGACTAGCATAAATAAACGATTAATTCACATAGTTTCTAGTTTTGACTGACTTTTCAGCGCTCAGCCCGAGCTAATGGACACAGGGTAAGTATTTTTAAACGGTCGATTTACATCGAAGAAAAATATATCTTTTTACTCCAATTTTACCGTGATAGTAAAATTTAGATTTGGTAGAGAGATTTGTGCGACATCTGGAGATAGATAGGTTAAAGTTATATTAATCGTTTCATTGGGGTTCGTTCCTAGATTCTACAAATAATAAAGCACTTTCATACAAACTTACTTGAGCCCTTACACCATCTTAATCTGGCCCTGTAGCAAAATCCTTTCTTAACGGACGTCTACTTATACCTCTTTGCGAAAATTTATCTTAATACGTCAAGCGGTTTTCGATATTTCATGATGAAGGATGAGTGAATGACTTTTCGCTTTTATATATTTAGATTAATCACGGATAACATGGGGTTTGATTATGTGAATCACATAAACGCTGTCAGTTACAAAACAAATTATAAGCCGATTAACTAGACAATCAAACACGTGCATAAGACGAGTTGTAGTCAAAGTCCTATAAAATATCCCGATGTAAACAAACTTGACCTTACAAGTCACCAAAGTTTGTATAATGTATAAAAGCTAGCTTGTTGACGCATCGCTATGTGAAATGTATCAATCTTTTAAAACAATGTGCCAATTTTTCCAACGGTTAAGGACAGCTGCTTTACAAACTAGTATTTGATGGTATTAAACGTGCATGCATAATGATTATAAGAAGTAGCAAAACAAAAAAAAATCCTGTTTTAATAAAAAAATATGTAAAATCCTTAAGCGTTCGTTACGTTTCTTTTTAATATATAGAAAATTGGCAACAAAAAACCAGAACTGGTTTTTTGGCTCAAAATCGTATACTCCAAGATCGTTTCTTTATAGCCTTTAAATTGTTTGATTTAATATGTTATATTCAAATATAAAAAAATTGAATTACTAATATTACTCATCTTATTATTTATTTGACCTTGTACTCATCCTTCGATTTAAAATTGTATAATAGGAATCCTTGACATAATCAATTACACGTGTTGCTAAATTTTGAGGTTATATCATAGCTGTAAAACGTGACGAAATAGAAACACTTGTGAATGTATAATTAAAATAAGTATTTAAAGATTAACTTACAAAAGCAGATGCCTTGTTTATATCTTAAAGCTATTAACATGATAATGACCTACGTTATGAATCTATTTTTTGTTGCTCTGTACTCGCAAATGAGCAGTACTTACAAGCCGTATGAGATCATTTTGCGCTTATCTCAAGAATGTTGACAATTGACTCTATCATTTCGTACATTACACTTCTCCATTCCAATTTAATGGGTACCACCATTAAACAGATTATACGCCAATATGTAATTTATTAACGATAATGTTATAAGCTCATTCAATCATTGAACTGGTTGATACTAGAGCTGGTTTTTAATTATTCACTTTTTCTTTCCACAAGCAATCACAACATATTAAACCTGTCTTTAAATTTTTTTGTATTGCGATGCAATTCACGTTCAGTACCTAGTGTATTTTTAAAGGCAAATATGAGTAAATATTTAGGTAGTATGGATTTGTAAATGAACCAAATTGAAATTAGAAGCCATAACTCTAACATGTTATTGTTTATACATTTAACATTCTTGAATATTTCAACAACTTTAGTTATATTTGCAAGGCAAATGTCTACTAAAATATTCTTTTGTTTAAAATAACAATTCTATTAATGTAACAAAATAATATGACTAAGTAAACATTTTCAATATAATTAAAAATTGCTAAATTTTAATAACTTATTGTATTTATTACGCAAATTACCTTTTGAGTGGGTCGAGGGGGTTCAGGGACATCTGAATCCCATTCTGAGCTCAAATCATCACTGGACGCCTCAGTAAAGTCTTCGTTCCAGGGGACCTCTAATAGAGAAGTTTTCATTTGGTCATATCCAGGAGATAGTGTAGGCGGGCCATATCCAGGAGGCAAGGGACTTGAAGCTCTACAATCTTCACAGTTACATGGCTTAGGACCAAACGTTTCTTTACAGGTAGAGTCTTTTAAATCTGTTTTGGAGTTTCTTCTGTCACGCTTTCTAGCACTTCTTGGTGACAGTCTATTATTGCATTGCGGTGGAATGTAATATCTCGTGGGTTCAGATAACCTCCTACCAGTATCCGGTGTTTCAATTTTTACAGGCGTCAGCAAAGACATTTTTTTCACTGGCTGTTGCCTGTCGGAACTAGCTGATCTATCGTCCTCCATGGTGTACCGTATAATAGGTATAGTGAAAGGTAAATCAGGACACTCCGGCATTATGAATATCACTTAGCACTTAGTAGCTCCCCATATGATTTCGGGATAAGGTACAACGACATTTTACGGCAGCTTCTTGCACATTTTTGGTTTACGCGTGTTTTACGGGCACGGGCGTCAGTTGAGCGCGCGGCGCACGGACTGCGCGGGAGTTGCGCTCTGTTGTACGCAATATTATTACTGAACATTTGTACGATTCGACAGTTCGAAACTTAAGCGATTTACGCAAATGATAGCAAATTCTTCACAGTAACTCTTTAAACGACCAAGTGAAAAATCGATTCTCTTTTTTGCACCTTTGAGTGTTCCGCACATTATATTATATTATAATTAAATTCCTGTTTATATTACTATGTTATTTATTCTCATTTCAAAGGAACTTGTACTGATAAATAATTACGTGGTATTTACTTAATACTTATTTTATTAATTACTTTCGAGTAAACAAACAACTTGCACACATATTTGTACAAGTGCACATACTAAATAAATATTTAAAATAAATAATAAAAATTAAATAAAAAGTATTATTATAAAGAGGTTTTTAACTTTAAAAAACTATAACTATTTCTATATCTATTAATAAGTTTTCTTTCTATTTTTGGGTTGATTCAATGAATCTCTACTAAGCTACATTATTCTCTATCTACTATTACTACTATCTCTACATAATTTTTTTCGTAAGCGAAATAAACTATGAAATGCCTATTTATTGTTTGATTCAAACTTTTATCTCGAATATAACAGTTTTATATAAATAATTTAAGAAGTGATAGTGTTCTATCAATATTGCAATGTGTTTATGTAAGTTGGTAGACATTAATAAACAAGAGCCAAGAGCCACGATATTAAGTCATTCATGTCAATTCGATGATAAATATTTTTGTTATACAGCTGAAAATTAAGTACTTAAATGTAATATTAATATTAAATGTAATATTAATTGTCGTTGTATCTTTATGGAAGAATCATTCAAAATAGTTATAAAATAAAACTTTTAAGCGTACTATAAAATAACAATGAATTCTAATATATTTTAAGAATGTGATTTTAGCAGAAAGTATGTTATAGAGTCTAAAAAAAGTTGAGCCAATTGAAAAGGAGTGTCTTACCGTAATCTAATAATAAGAAAATTCGGTGTCGAGACCCTTGGTCCGAGGGGTCCTAGTGCCATAAGACTTTTTAAGGAAATAGTTAAAAGTTTAGTCGACATCACAGGAGACCGAAGAGCTGGCAGCTACCTCGGACAAAGAATTAGTCTAGCTATCCAAAGGGGGAACGCTGCCAGTATCTTCGGAACCTTGCCTAAAGGGACTCCTTTTAATAATATATTTTAATTATTATATTATATTTTTTTATAATTTGTTTTAAATATATTATATTTACTATACTTTTATTAATAAAATAATTAAAACTAAAAAAAATAAAAAAATAACAAAATCTATGACATCGATTTCTTTAGAGGAAGATATTCGGTCTAAGGAATTCGGTAAAAAAATAACCAGTGAAAAGATAAGCATATGGTAGCCGTAGAGTAAACTAAACACTGTCTGGTGTTCAAGGGCATTTGTAAAACTGACCTAAATATAAAAATGTCAACTAGCGACGTACCCTCGCTTTGCTTGGGTGCGACCCATTTTTTTTAAATTTAATTATTAATTATTTCTCTTAAATAAAAGTTGTTACTCTTTTTAACATCAACTATCTGCCAGTGAAAATCCCGTCAAAATTAGTCCAGTCGTGTATGCATTTAGTAATTAATAAATCACTGTTATTTTAACATTACAAACAGACACTCTAAATTTATTTATATGTATAGATATTCATTTAATATAAATGATGTACAGTCATATATTCAACATTTACTTATGTCATATTTTTTGTAAATGTGGTATTGACGCAAATAAAACAGATGTATTTATTATATATTTTTCTCTACGTATACTGTAGACACATTAATTATATATACCTTTTATATAATATTAATAAGAGGCAGAGTTTGTTTGTTAACTTATTGTTTAAACGCAATTATCTCTGGAACTAGTAACTACTGATCCGATTTCATTTTTTCTTTAGTTAGCCCGTTTACTAGGGAAGACTGTGGGCTATATTTCATGCTGTTATCCAATATAGCTGAGCACTAATCGTAAATGTCTACTAAACCGTCTATATGTCCAATATAGTTTGTACTTTGCTCTATACTAACCGTTAAAACTCATCTACATACAAACCCGAGTGAAGCAAGAGTCAGTAACTAGTTAAAAGTACATATATGCAGATAAATTTTATTTATATTCGCTAATTTATTGTGGACATAATAAATATGGTGAGTGTTTGAGAAACGGTGAACAAATAGTTTAAACTAACAAAAACAAGCATGCGTTAAGAAATATAATATTTATATAATGTTGGAGTGCTATAAAATGGTTATTAAATTTACTTGTATATTAATTAGTGTACAAAAAACATACACGTGTAACATGAAAAATTAGAAATAAGATTTCAATCAGAAATCAAAACGCTAAATAATCAGCTATTGTCACCATCCCGCTTTCTTTGTCTTCCAAACTTCTACCAAATGCTAAATACCTCAAGTCAATAAGTACCAGCTAGCAATAAAGTCAAGTACGTGTATGGGAAGCATCACATCACAACATAATCCTACTAATATTATAAACGCAAAAGTTTGTAAGTATGGATGTATGGATGGATGGATGGATGCTTGTTACTCTTTCGCGTAAAAACTACTAAATGGATTTTAATTAAAATTTTCAATAATATAGCTTACACATCAGACCATCACATAGGCTATAATTTATAAAGATATACTAGCGGAACCCGCGGCTTCGCTCGAGCTAGAGCTATAAAACAAAAGTGTCTGTCTGTCTGTTTGTGAGTAACTTAATAACCACTGCACCGATTTTCATGCTGTTTTCACCAATGGATAGAGTAATTCTTGAGGAAGGTTAAAGTATAAACATAATTTGTCAAGTTTTTGTATACATTTACTAGCGGAACCCGCGGCTTCGCTCGCGTTAAAACTAGTGACGAACCAGAGCAAAGCGAGGGTGAGTACCCAGTTTACATAAATAGCATAAAATTTGTTATATCCTAGTTACATAATTGGCTATGGCCTATTAACTCTCCGGCCTAAAAACATCTTCTGTGAAAAATCATTGTGAAATAAAATTATACAAATTAAAGCACCTTTTCATTTATAATAGCAACTTGGATAAAAGCAGAAACACTAAAGTGCATTGGTACTTACCATGGCCTTTCCATTAAAATTTTAATGTAACAAAAAATCAACAATATAATCTAAATCAATACAAGACCTATGAATCGGTTTTAAACATCAGAAAACTTTTTATTTTCAAGTAGTCCAGTGTCACTTTTAACACGTCATAAATTAATACTCTGTATAAGGACATCACCTTCAACGCCGTTAATATGTTCAAAATAATTAACAATTTAACTGATAAATGATATTGCTAAACTGATTGTAATTATAGTTTTAAATTGTCTTATTTATTTTAAACGTATTGCGAATGTAATCAAGAAATTAAAGCCGCCGAAATTCTTGAACTGAAAAAATTCGACGAATGAAATTGTGATTTTGATAACTGTTGACGTTAAAAGTATTTTTTAATTCAATTATATTTTTTAGGTCTCCATCGTGGTTACGTACCGTGGCCGGTATGTACAATGGCGTACTACAGTTTTTATTTATCCTGCTTCTTAACTTTGTAAAAAAATCGTACTTGCGCAAACAAAATAAAACATTTAGTAACTTGGAAATCGTTCTAGGTTTTTTTCCTTCATAATTCATATATCTATATTTTTTGTGATCAATAATAAAGGCAATTGTTATATGAGCAACCATAAATATGGGAAAAATAAATATTTCAAGTGTATACTTGTGGCTTCTGATTTAAAAAGGTAAATGTACCCTTAATTTTATAAAATTTCACAATAAAAACTACACATAAAAATTTCAATAATTTGTGATAATAATGAAAAAAAGGTATTCAACGTAATGGCATAAACTGAAGTAGTCCGCATAATTTAGTTAACGATTATTCCTTAATTGACCGACATTGAATTTCCTTTTAGGTTGTAATTTTATTGGCATTTCATCGCCAAGTTTTTAAAGATGCAATCCAATTTTAGATGCTTTTGTATATCCGGATATATTTCAATCTACTATATCGTTTACACCTGCAATTTGCGCGTCAATCGATGATGGCACTTTGTTTGAGTATTGGAAAGAGAGTGGTACGGGAACAATTATTAAAACAACACGAAGTCGCAAGAAAAAACTCATGAGAAATATTTGCCATTTGCTTAAACACCAATTAATCGAGCAAATTGCATTGCATGTTATAAGTAATAAGATGATTGCACTGATGAGTAGAGTAGAAAACTAGGTAGAAATAGTTATAACATGTACCTACAATCCTCGTTTCTAATTTCTTTCTTTTCCCGCATTACAAGAAAAAAAATATACTTATGTATTGTTCTTAGTGTGTATCTACATAATCTAAATACTGGAGCAGGGTGCGCGAACAATAGCCTGAGTTCCTCCAACAAACAATGATCTTAATTAACAAATGACGATCAAAGAATACAGACAACTTTAATTTAGCCAAAATACACTAATTATGATACTTGCAAGTACGCTAATAGGTAACAAATCTTAATTAATCTCAATGTTAATAGGAAGGTACTAAAATTCTTGTGTTGTTATTGTTTATTGTTGGCTCGCGATGAACACCGAACCTACTTATCTAACTAGAACGGTGTTTAAAATATGTGTTTAGTCCCATAATGGAAAAAATCATATCTGGTGAGGGATTCCGGAGAAACGGCTACTCGCTATGCTTTTATTCAAAATGTAAAGAAAAAAATTATAAGTTAGCCATAGCTACCTACTAGACGCGTGAACAAGTAGGCTAGTAGTCTATACTAATATTATAAAGCTGAAGAGTTTGTTTGTTTGAGCGGAGCATTAATGAAAAATGTTGCAAAAACGGGAGAAAAATATTTCTTTTGATTTTCAGCTTTTAAGAACACGAGCGAAGCCGCTGGAAAGGCTAGTTATATATAAAATCAAGTTTAAAATTAAAATGTTTTCGTTCGACGGATATTAAATTATCGTGACATCTAAAAAAACTAACAATAAACTCAAATGGTTGCTTAACGCCCACGCACTTCAATGACGCAAATTAACACTTCGCCTGCGATGTTATTAAAGAATAGGTACACTAAAATTATCTACTTATATTGTATCTGCTTCTGGAAAATTTTATGTATATTTAATTAATGTTTAAATTATTATGAAATACAAGAAATAATAATCATTATTATGTATACAATTACGTTTATTTTTGGTATCGTCTTGATCGTGTTATGTAGGTACTAAACACCTCCTCTTAATGATAACCGACTTTAAAAAAGAAGTATTCAACTCATCTGTATTTTTGAGCTACATGGGGTGTAATGTGTACTGAAGGTCCGAGTCACCAATTGTTGTTTAATTTTTTATTGTGTCTTAAAAAAGATCTCGATAGAATGACAAACCAACTTTTAACTCATAATAATACCTTGTAAAATTTACCATACCATTTTAAATACTTTTTTGATTTCTATGTAAAATGAAAGAAAAGGCATAATGTAGGTATATAGGTATTAGAGCAACATACATACATACATACATACATACATACATACATACATACATACATACATACATACATACATACATACATACAATATATATAAAGAAACTAAATTATAATCTTAATATTCTCAACTTTTATTATTAATTCATTAAATTTCCATTATTTAGATGCAGGTGTTAATTACTTAACAACACTGAAGTCGACATTTTGCAATTTTTATGACATTGAAATAAACCAACCAATGCACATACCAAAAATTCTGCGAGACAAATCGTGAAACACAAATAAATATTACAAACGTAGTTTCATTCGTACTCCTAAACATGTCCTAAACATATTAGTATACATTACAGGTACCAAAATTGAATTTGAAATTCAAGTCCATCGACCCACAGCCGTCGAAAGTCAAGAGAAAGGAGCAATTATGACGTTTAGTGACGCACGCGCACGCCTATATATTCGTATCGCATCCGGTGACGTCACTGGAAGCAATTTGTGATAATTTACATACCCCCATAAAAGTTAAAGCCTACTCTAAATCTAGGATATCAAAGTCTAAAATAGCTTACACTTGCCAAATTAATATAAAAGCAAATACGGCAGAAATACGTCAAACTATTGGACTGTAACTTTAAACTTCATTATAAATGTTAATTGAAATAAACTGTAGAGCGGTCGTTGAATGGTGTTAATGGATAATGTTTCCTAGTGCGTCTGTTGGCGTTGAACAGTGAACTACTAATACCTATTACTACTCTACGCTATAAAAGTAGCTTTATATGCAAAATATCCTTAGACTAAGTAGTTGATTTAAAATTCAAATCAACTGCCTCGGTGGCTGCGCAGTGACTAGCATTCATCGAGATGTCCTGGGTTCGAGTCCCGGGTCAGGCCAAGTTTAGTTATTGAATCTTTCTGTTTAGTAAGCCTCAGTAACCACCCGAAGTTACGAAGTTGGAGGTGTGTCACCCCCGTGCCACGGAGAGAACGTAAAGCCGTCGATCCTGCGCCTTAGCTCTCACTGGTCGTGTTGAGCAGTCATCCCACTGAAGTATGAGAGTAATAGGAATAGAGAGTGCACTTGTGTCTGCGCGTACATTTTTGCACTATAATATCTCCTGCGCAGCTGGTCAGTCTCGATGAGATTGGCCACCATGGCCGGAATCGGTCGGAGAACATTATTATTATTATTATTTATGATTTAAAATTAAATGAGCACTTGCATTTCATCTTTAAGTCGAAAATATTAGTGTTGCCATTATAAACAACAGATATAAAAAAATAGAAATGTCAAAATCAATTACGAAATACATAGTAACAGTCCCTTATAATAAGGCGAATAAAACGACATGAGTTACAAGGTAGACAAAAGATCTACATACATAACGGCTTTAACTCTCATTTGAAATGCTATGTTAAACCGAATGCAACTTCATAAATAAACTAACATGATAATTTATTTTACTATATGAAAATATTTTTTCACGACATTCTGTATGTGGCGTGAATAGAACAAAAAAGTAAAAAATAAAATTAGTGCTGAATCGTACGTAAAAGAGTGATTTAACTCTAACCATCACGAGTTGCCAGTAAAAGTCTCGTCAAAATCAGTCCATCCATTTCGAATTTTTTCATGTCTGTCAATTTTTTTATATCGGCTAAGCCTGTATAAACAATTCAACCAGTATCATAATATATAGTATATATGGGTATATATAGTATATAAGGGTGCTCCTAAACGGGCAATATATTTCTGCAATTTGTGGCTGCAATTAAAGCAACTAATTGCAGGGCCATCACAAAAATAGAAAGCGACCGAAACAACAATAGGACTGGCCAGGCAATATCGCAGAAAAATGATCGCTCAGCGATCTTCCGGCAATATCGGCCATACGCAGCCATACCAAACATGTTTGCCGATATGGCCGGACTAGTACTACAATATTGGATAGTCTTGCTGGTATTGCTCGCAGTGTTGCCGGCCACTGTATTACAGCACATATTTCAGAAAAATATTGCCTGTTTAGCATCATCGTCGTGTATGTAGTATCCTTTTGTAAGCATTTAAAAATCTTTCTTTTTGATATTACAGGCTTATAAGTAATCTTAGATTACCAACACAACTATATTTTATGTATAGATTTAAAATTAAAAAAATTGAATAGAAGTGAAGCCGGAGCAGATCGCTAGCTCATTAATGAAATTGCAACATTTTTACATATTATGCACAATGACGTAAAAATCCTGGAACTGGTTGTGCGCCTAACGCAAAGCGACGTTATCCCATGAATTTTACATTACCCATTTCAAATTCCTTTTAGATTTATATAATACAAAATTCATACGCAATTCGACCTGACTCTTGATTTAATGATGCCATTTGAATAGGATATATTTATAAACTACTGGTTATTGTCCCCGTCCTCGCTTGTATGGTGCGAATGAAATGAAATATAGCTTTTGTCAATCTATATCCTTGCCAAACATCTTTATTTAGTAGTTCAAGCGTGGAGAAGTAATAGACATACAGACTGTATCGTATATATGTCTCGATTATATCGTAACTTGTACATCACTAAATATTATAAAACAAAACTACTGCACCGATTTTCATGCTGTTCTCACCAATAGATAGAGTGGTTCTCAATCAAGGTTTTAGTATATAACTAGCGGAACCCGCGGCTTCGCTCGCGCTTAATCTATGGACGAACCCGAACGAAGCGAGGGTGAGTCAATATTGAGTAAATGTAATAAAACTGTTATGTAAACTTTGTAATAAGTATTAACTATCATTTTTAATCCCTGAAACTAGGCTACGCAAAGAATTGCAACAATTCAAAGTTCTTAAAACAGAAGAATACACAATAACAACTTTATGACTAAAAAAACCGACTTTGAAAAAACACTAAAAAGGAAAAATAAACTGATTGGTACTTTTTATTTTTTTATTATAGATCTAGATATTTTGAGAGCCGACAGTATTATAATAGTTTATTATAGTTTAATTGATATTTTATCTATTATTAAAAATTGTGAGCTTTGCTTTAATTTACATAGAGGTTAGATATATTAGACATTAGTCACAGTTTTACGCACAATACTCACATTACGCAAAATACTGTGCGTATTCATCACTCGAATTAAGTATTTCCTCCTTTTTTAAAACGAATTTTAACCAATGTAACGCAGAGACGTTACATGAGGTAAAATTCGTATTTTTAATTTAAATCTATAGCTGTATATGTTCGTAAAAGTATTATGTAAACCACGTTTTAGCAATTTGTAGAGCTATTTCATAATATCTTTTTAGTAATTTGACAGCAGAGTACGTGATTTGTTTATACAGTCGTTTGAACAATTACGGATGCAACTGTCGAATTAACAAATGTTCTAACAGAATATTGAAAATAACTATACTATGATCGGATCTATAAAAGAGAACTTAATTATTTTAATATAAAAAGTATTACTTTACTTGGAAGATATAAAAAGGTTAAATATAAACTACACTTGACATTTATGTGGTTAGTACAATAAATATTAAGTTAAGATAAAAACAATGCGGTTAGATTGTATTACCGACTCGATCTTTCAGTAAACTGAAGCTACGTTATCTATTACTAATATGGACTCAATGATATCTGAATACGCAAGTTTGTATGTGTATAAAATGGATGTACTAAGCGTGGGTGGACTATGAATAAAGAACCTAATAAATAATAATATAGGTTACTGTACTTATATTACCGTTTCCTTATAAATAAGCGATTTTTTATATTAACGCAAATATTTAACATTATAAGTTATGTTTCGAATAGTTTTTGTTTATTAATTTCAATAAAATATAAAATTATAGATTTATGCATGTGCATACCATACCGTAAATTTAAATTATATTATAAAAATTACTATGTACCTAATGCATAATATAGTAAAAACCCAAGAAGTCGAACCCTAAAAATTTATAATTTATATACTACTACTAGTACCATCTACTGTTCACTTAATACATTACGCGAAAGTTAAAGTTTCTATGAACGCGCACTTCGTAGTTCTGTTAACTAGATGGCGTTACTATGTCTAAAAATCGATACGCTGATGTTTTAATCAGTACATACAAATAAAATTGAAGTGTCTCTTTTAATTTCAAATTAACAGTTTTTCACTAAATCCGTATTTCATATAAAATACGGTACATAAGTAAATCTTTTTTTTAAATGTTTGTCAGTCTGTTTGTTCTGACTAATGTCAGCAACGACTACACTGTTTTTGATGGGACTTACACTAGCAAGTGGCAGACAGCTGATGCTTTAATTATATTATGACATGTATACAATCAAAGAGCCGATGCTAAGGAGTGACTAGTAATTTTATTTTAGAAAAGGAAAATAAAAAAAATAGACGTAGAGACGACCGAGCGAAGCGAGAGTAAGTTTCTAGCTCATTGCAATCACTACATAGTATAAAACAAAGTCGCTTTCTCTGTCCCTATATCCATATGTATGCTTAAACCTTTAAAACTACGCAACGGATTTTGATGCGGTTTTTTTAATAGATAGAGTGATTCAAGAGGGAGGTTTATATGCATAACTTACGGAACTCGCGGCTTTGCCTGTGCTAAATCCAGGGAAGAGCCCGAGCGAAGCGAGGGCGAGTCGCTAGTAAATAATAATATAGAATTTTTATTAAGATAGATAGGTATAAGACGTTGAAAAATAAAATAGTAGACGCACTAAATTGTTTGTTATTGCCTTTTTATGTGTAACATACATAACTAATGTATGAAACATAATATTATAAATATATCAATTAATTAGTACTTGTACCAAATTTCACTTGTCACATTACCCAAGTATGCTCATATAATCCGCTAACAAGAATGTACAGTCAGCTCAAATAATACCTGTCGTAAGATTGTAGATAAAATGTCATAAAGGTGTTTTGATTACATTTGATGTTGTAATATTTGGCTAAGTAGATTGATTTTAACAGAGATTTGTAAAAGGCTGTTATGTCGTATTTTTAACCTTCTAATAAATAATAGCCCATTCGTCGGAAACTTTTTTTTAATATCAATATAATATTGACACTAGCCAGTTACATTTGGTTTTGCTCGGTTGCGTCTTTAGATGTCTTTAATCCTATGTGTCACTATTCATATTCACAAATTTTCCAAATATTTATAAAATCACTTCCAAATCCCTCTAGTTCTTAGTGAAAAAGCCGTTACAAAAATGCGTAAAATAAAATAAATTAATGTTAACTATTCCAATTGGCTTTAAATTTCGTACAACATGCAAGTTAATCAAAATAGCCTACGAATTATATTTAATCGTAATAGTTTTATAGCATACAAAACTAAAAACCAGCGAGATTTGCAGCTTATAACGAACTCTACAATATCTTGTCAATTAGAGCTAGATTAACAACCAGACGAGTCTAGCTGGAATGACCTATGATCAATCAAAAATTAATTTTTGTGTGACAGCACACTGTATTAAAAAAAACATACATTTGAGTGGCAGTAATAGTTGTTATTCTTGATCAAAATATTCTCTTATGACAAACTGTTTTAAAATTATTACTGCTTTAAAACAAACTTACAGTAAGTTATAAATATATATACGAATATCTACGTGATAAAAATATAATTGTGAACAAGCAGAAAAAGACAATTGCTAAATTATTCACTTCCCATAATTGTACTTTAGAACCAATAAAACTTTTTAGGTAATGTAAAATTTTAGGTTAGTTCATGAGATCTAGTAAACATTTAGTTTCAATTATATTTTTCCGTAATCAAATAACTACGTATTAGAGTAAATTAAACTGATGAAATTTAAATATAAAAATACATACCTTTTTGAATGTTTTATTCGAATCAGGCGAAGGGAGATAGTAATCCACAATCCCCAGTAAGCAATCGTCACACCGACACACATCACTAGGTAGCGACGACATCGAGCCGAAACTGCTACAACTATCCAAAGAATCCGTACGCACTAACTTCCCGGTGCTTAACGCTTCCATTTTAGCCACTAATAAGGACTCCATTAAGGACCGAGGTCGTGCGGGGGACCGGGATCGTCGCGGGAGGTCTGGAGATAGCGTTCTATCAAGAAGATCAGGAGATAGCGCTCTATGACGTAAAAAGTCAATCGATACATCAGGAGAAAGAGTTCGTTGACGTGAAAATGCTGGGGATAACCCGCGGCGTGTTAGGTCCGGCGACAAACACGGTATGTCGCTCGAGCCCGCCCGTGACAATGGCGGGGTCACGCTCCGGCAATGTGACGATGTCATTTTCGTCGCCCGCATTGGTAAACTTCCGCTATAACACTACACTGGACTACACTCGGTTTGTTTGTTCACACATTATTTTTTCACGGCGAGGTAATTAGAAAGTGGACACTGGTTTGAGAAAGCGTTATTGAGTTGTGATTGTTGAAGCGAAACAGTTGTCACGAATCTGTGTGCTAACAGCTATATTGATTTTATTTCGGAAATATCATTAAATGTATTTAAAATAATTACAGTTATATCAGAATTCAAAGGTTAATTTTAATCAGAATTAAATTAAATAAATAAGCACTTATTATATTATTGTAGTGAATAGTGATGTAAAATTATAAGTAACATATTTTAAGAGCAGTACGTTTATGACATATTTTTGGATGTGACGATATCCAGTTTAGAATGTTCATTTTCTTTACTGGTGAATCACTACCGCCTACATAGATTTGTATAGTATTTTTTATTGGGTTTATGAATATTTCGTATTAGGAGCATAAGGTAATATTCTTTCTTTTTAATCGGTAATGGACAAAAATGGAGGTACAACTTCAGTACATACTTCATACTAATGTATGAGCATACTCGGAGCCGTGGATAAATGAAAATTCAACATAGGTATATTATTGAATGAAACTTATACATAGTACGGACTTACATACTTAGTGTAAAATTTTATTTAAATTCTATATTTTAATAATATAAAAAACATAAAGATTCAAAAGTGATGGTAAAAGTCTATTTGAATAAAGTATATTTTGATTTTATTTGATTTAAATTACAGAGGCGGGCATTGCTAGTAAGTAAGTCCTTAGCTGTTTTGAGAACGAAAATAAACTTTTACGTTTAAATCAAATAAATTCGTTATAAGTAACGGTTTGAAAGTATTAAAGTTGTTATTTACGTAACATATCTAATGTCATATCTAAATAAACAATAGTAGTAGATTAAATCTTTAAATCTATACAAAAAAAATCTATTGTTAAAGTCGGCTTAAAAAAATTAAGTCTCTAGATTGTTTTGAACTGTTTTTACGACATATAAAGTATTATTAATTCACTTCGCGTACGAAACGCAACCTTCGCAATCCTTGTTAAACCGCATAACAGCGAACCACAAAAAGCACTCGTAAACTGGGCCTATAATTCTTTTTAAGAACTTTTAATGAATATATAATTACTTTTAATCGTAAATTATTAATTCGCATGACTTCAAATTGTTAAATGACTTAATTTGTAAATAAAAAATCTCATAAAAATACCATGAATTATAATTAATGAATGACTTTTAAAGCTAACAGGCGTTTTCATTGTATTTTCATTGCTTTAGTAAAGTATAGAAAGCATATCTCATTTCATCTACAGAAAAAAATGACATCACAATGCTCGAAACCGACTTGAAATCGACTGTACAAAAGCTAAAGGTTTCTAGGTTTGAAAAAAGATCTATCATGAGAGGACACCTAAGCCTTAACTCACGTGTTTGTGTGACAATTTCGAATTTGACACAATTTTTAGCATCTTCTAATATTTATTTAAAAACTCGTATCGTATTTGTTATTAAACTTCCCCGAAACGGCTTGACCGATTTATGGTTTCTTTTGTATATTTGGTAGATCTGAGAATAGTTCGTAGGCTATTTTTATTGTCCTAGGCTTGTCCTCTCAATTTTTTTTTATTTATTTTTTAGACAAAAAAAAATTTTTATTTCCTATGATTTGGCACCAAAAAATACTTATTATAGTTAATAGATTTTACTATTATAGTTTACTCAAACCATGTCATTGTAATGTAAATAGTGTATAATTTTACGAATTCGAAGGTCTACAATTGGTCCATGACATGTTCAATAATTTAAGATTAGTTAGGTAGGTATGACCTCTTCTAAGATACAGCCACAAAATTTAATACTTAAGTTAAAATTTTATGATATAGTCTCGTAGTATATAAGTTATAGAATAGTCGTAGTATAGGTACTAATAAAAATTGACACATAGGTATATACTGAATAATAATTCTCGATACAACATCGGATTTTCTTAGAAATCTATATTTGAGAGTGAGGTTTTTCTTCTTACGATTGAAAAAACAAACTTATTTTTTTTTAAAAAGGCATAAGAATACGGTTAGTCAAATACGAGTAGATACGTATAGTCTCTTCCCAGTTTTATAGTAATAGTAACTGTGGCAGTAATCAGGCTATTTGTATTCATATAGCGAGGATATTGTGGGTGGTCCATTGTATAGAGCCGCTTTGTCATCTATTTAATTATTAACGAAATATTTTAAATTATAAGTGAAACTATCTTTTCGGATTTTGTTGCAGATTTTTCAGCAATCATGAATCAGCAAACAGCAATCATGGTTACGGGAGAGAGTCCCGTGACCATGATTGCTGTAAAGCATTCGAAACGTCGGGAACCAAAAATCAATATAAATACGAAAAGATAATTTCATTTTTAATGTCAAATATTCGGGAAACCTCAGAAAGTATTATTTTAAATTACTTTTAAAAATGATTTTTTTAAATAAAAATAATACAGATAAATTAATCTCTAAAAATCTCTACATAAATAAAAAATAATTTAAATTTGGTATAAAGATAGCTGGTTACTGGGGTCAAAATATGGGATACTTTAAACTAATTTCATATTTCAGAAACCTATGTTGTGTCTATACATATACTCGTAAATAAAATTGGAGTGTCTGTTTTTTTGTCTGTTTTTCTGTCTGTCTGTTTGTTCCGGCTAATCTCTGAAACGCCTGGACCGATTTTGTTTGGACTTTAACTCGCAGATAGCTAATGTTATAAAGCATAACTTAAGCTACTTTTCAACCGACTTCAAAAAAGGAAAAGGTTGAAATTTTATTTATTTTAACTAACGGAACCCGTGGCTTCACTGACGCTAAAACCAATCGTATCCAATAAAAACAAATTTATAATGTCGTTGCGTCATCTAGTCACATCACTTTACGTGTTAAAATTACTGTCAATTGACATAGTTGACAAAGATAATCATACCAGGGCAAACTATTAAAGAACACAGTAAAAACATAAATTGTGGTTTAGATCTTCTGTTACTGATATTGTGAAGAGAGTACTGACATATCTGACATATGTCAAGTAGAATAAATCTAATTAGTCTAACTGAAGTATAATTATAACAATAAAAAACAAGAATAATTATTTTGCGAACTAGCAAAACTACTCCTCAATTAGTACTTACGTATTGATTTCCCGAGGATAATATTATTCTCAGACTACTATTACAAATGCGAACGTTTGTTTGTGTATTTGTTACTCCTTCAGGCGAAAACGCCTGGGTAGATATAGATAAAGTTATAGATAGTAGAGATAGTCTATACTTGAAATAACATATAGCCTAAAATTCAGCATACTCAAGCGAAGCGAATGGTTATAAATGTGTAAAATTCACGGCATTGAATGATAAATATTTCGTCCAGTCCATACAGTTTTAGTAGATATTCAAAAGCAACTTCCTTTTTATGACATAATAGTGGTAGAGGAGACCGTGGTAGATCGACCTTCACCGATCTGATAACCAGATGAGACATATTTTTTATCGAATATAATTTATAAACAAACATGCCTATAATGACTTGCCTATCTGAAAGTGCTCATGGAATTTTTATCTCATGAAAATATTCACGAAACAGCAGTAGAAGCCAAAAATAATAAATTTTGAACAAATAAATATGATATACTTAACTACCTTTTACCATAGGAAAAGGTCTATGGTAATCGATGTTATGCATCCACTTACCATACATAAATTCAACATGGCAGATTTATGCCAATTTAAACTGAATTACTTATTGATATAATATTAACATATCTTGATCTTAATCGGTAGTTCCGCTTTCATTTTTTATGTAAGTAATATTTCGTTAAAGGTTCGTCTATATTTCACTTGAAATTATTATAGATATTTCACAATTTCGTTGAACTAAAGCATTAAAAATAATGAATTAGTAGTACTTCAAAATCACTGAAATGTATTGAATCAGTAAAAAAATATTTGAAACTGGCGACTCGTCCTCGCTCGGGCCTGTCTTTAAATTTAGCGCGAGCGAAGCCGCGGATTTCGCTAGTTATACATATAAACCTTCCTCTTGAATCAATCTATCTACTAAAAAAACGGCATCAAAATCCGTCGCGTAGTTTTAAAGATCTAAGCAAACATAGGGATAGACAGACAGCGGGACGACTTTGTTTTGCACGATGACGAAAATACACACACAACAATTACCTTTTATTTGAAATCGGTAAAAATAATAATTCTCAATATTAATATTAATAATATAACATATAAAAATCATTCTCAAATAAATACAGGGTTTTTGATTTACTTCTATTCTTGATGGATAGTTAAAGTCATATTGAAAAGGAAACATGCTTATAAAATTGCTACCGCCGATGTAACCTAGATACATAATATGTAAGTAATGTTCAATTTAATATAATCGTGAACATATTCTAGTGGGCAGTACGCGATACAAGCCCACCTACTGAAGTAACTCCTCCCCCTTGCTACTTATACACAACGCACACAGTAATCTAAAAGCTCCTTGCAATTATAAAGTAGGGCATAGTGTTAGTATCAACACAGCTTTACAGTGTCAAATAGGTATAGAAGTGTACAGTTTTTTTTAATATACAGCTTACACTTTTTAAATACCTACACTACTTCGAAAATAATAAGCGAAATTTATTTTACTTAGGTACCTATTAAACCTATTTTATAAGCATTTAAGGTTCTAATTAGTTACGTAATACAGTCAATATTATATTACGTAAAAGAGAAGACAAACCATTATATAGCTTTTGTTATACAATGTGCGTACAGTGTAAGAGCTTTGACATAAGCTTTCTTATGTATGTGGAGAAAGTCTTCGTTTCCGTGTTTTTTCCAATTTTAATCATTCTTATCTGCACATGCTAAGCCTAAGGACTACGGATCACTTCTAACGTTTAATATTTGATACCTATTTAGTCTATTTATTAGAGAAGGTCACAGAAGATCCTTAATAACGTAAGAACATAGGTAGTATTCGTGCGATAAAATTTCATGGTAGGCCCATTAACAACGTATATAGGTAAAATTTGTTTGGTTTTGGTTTGTTTGTTTGGGATCAATAAATATTATTTTTATAAATATAAGCACTCAAGACAATAATAAAAACATTTGTGCTTATCCCACAAATGAAGCCTTGACTGGGACTTGAACCCGCCACAGCTGGCGCAGCAAATTACTGACCAACTATTCCAATTTCCAACTGAGCCAACCATGTTGTCGGACACGTCAAAAAGAAACAAATTTTACTCATTGTAATAATGTAATGACTCCTCATTCTTTCGTAATACAAAATTGAATTAAATTAATAAAAAAACGTATAATGAATGTTCGCGGTAACTTAATATTGTTGGTAGTACATTACACATAAAAAGAACATTAAATTCAATGCACATCATTATTCAATAACTACATGGATTCACAATTAACCGTCGTACAATTATAAAGAAGCTGAAATATTTAACTTCGCAAAAACTCGATTGCAGAAAACAATGCAACGTAAGCTCTCGACTACAAGTACGAGGTAAAAGACCCTTTTTACGACTCTAATAACTGTGTTTTAAGGATTAATAAAGAAAAAGTATATTAGAGAGATAATTGTAGTAATTCTGATATTTTAATATGAAACTTGAATTTACTTCTTAATCAAATATTACATAATACTAGCGACTCGCCCTTGGGCTCTTCCCTAGATTAAGCGCGAACAAAGCCGCGGGTTCTGCTAGTTATACATATAAGCCTTCCTCTTGAATCACTCTATCTATTAAAAAAACCGCTTCTAAATCCGTTTCGTAATTTTAAAGATCTAATCACAATAAGCTAATACACAAGGACAGACAGACAGTAGGAAGCGACTTTATATTACTTTTTATACTATGTACATTGTACATACATCATTAAAAAAAATGTTGTGTCTCTATACTCTATATGTTATCTTCAAAACGGCTGTACCAAATTTAGAAGGACTGTAGATAATTTAAACAAGAACGACAGTTAGAAAAAAAGGTTCCATAGAAACAGAAGACAAAACGCATAAATTATTTTGATAGGTTTATCAAAAAGTGATTCATAAGCAAAGCTAAAAACGAAAACTAATAAGAAATAACATCAGTTCAAAAATCAATGTAAAGTCTACCTACCAAGACCCCAAACTGTGTTACAGCATTATGTAATCTGTGGTAACAGTTAATTTTTATACTTAAACAATATTTATTATATTATATTATATCACGTTATAAAATATATATCTATGAATATATAAATTATGAGTCTAATCTGTGCATCATTTTTTTAAATGTTATAGAAATAGTAATTATTACATATTATCGAATAAGATACCGAATCTTTTATTATTTATATAAATAAAAATTAATGTTGCTAAGCGCAAAACTCGAGAATGGCTCGACCAATTCGGCTATTTTTTTTTAATATTCTTTAAGGCCCACGGTATGTTTTTATAATAAAAAATAATTAAAAAAATCAAAGTTTGTAAAAAACTTATACTTAAACCCAGTGATGAACCCGAGCGAAGCAAGGTTGAGTCATTAGTTTTTAGCATATTTTTGTGGAGGACGGATTTTGATGAGGTATTGTGATAGCTGGTACATATAGGTTAAATTAACCCTTAAAACGCATCTACGGTCAAACCGAAACAGAGAGGAGGTAAGTCACTAGTTTTAAAATAAAATTATGTACAATATAAGTACTGTACTGTAAGTAATATAGAATGTCATATAAGTCGTCGTTATTGAACAACGCGTGTGGCCGCATTACTATAATTCTATACGATATTATATTATTAAAAGGCGTATCCACACAACATTGCATGCAATTTTGAAGCAATTTACAATTGACTTAAACGAGAACACGTCAGTCGCCAGTAAGTATGGTTAAGTGTTTCATTTATCTGTAACTATCGCCTGTGGCTTGTTTCACTCAAATTGGCATAATAAAGTATCCCTTACCACGTAATGTACTCTAAGTAGAAGCCATATTTTACGTTAATGCAATATTCGTAAAAGTAACTGGAGCGCATATATTATACTTAACACGGTATCTGGTTTATAATACCCAAATATGTTGAGAACCGTTTGCTATCTCACAGTTCGATTTCTGTTTGAGGTAATTTCTCAAATCTAATGGCTTAATTAACAAGTGAATAAAACGCCTTTAACTATTATTTAATATATTAATTTTCTATCGACACTTATTATTTCAAAGCAAATATTTTAGTATTCTCATATTTGTATGTGGTTTTCTCTCACTCTTCTCAGCGCAACTGATGTAAATGGTCACACTGACTCTATAAAAAAAGTGCGTGTGTACAAAGTACACATGTCAGAAGTAAAACTTAAATTTAAAATAAAGGTAACTCTTCCCCGTCTCTGAGAGCCTGGTACTATGGACTTATTTTTTCGTTTCATCGAGTTTGTAATCACATCGATTCTAAAGAAGTTTCACTTCAATAATACCTACAGTGTAAAAGTAAATAGAGCTGGCCACTCAGCCTGACTTTTGATTGATTGACAGCATTTAACGAACATATTAATGTTCATAATTAATATATATTCTCATATAATAAGGACTTCATAATATAGACTAGGTAGAGCGGTAGCATTGGCAGCATTTGGATGCTTAGAGCTTAGTTAGCGTACCCTAACCGATGCCTATGTCTAAATGGGCACGCAAATAGGTTGACAGTGATAATGAAGACGATTCCAGTCGTTTCATATAAAAAATGCAAGATAATCTAAATATTCTAGATACATTATAAAATGCTTCATGAAATAAGCCATGTTATTTAATAAAATATCACTATTAATAATTAACATAATTTTGATATACTAAAGGGCAATAATAATATTAAAAATATGAGTAATATAATATAGTATAATTTAATGAAGTAATAATTATAATAAAACAAACAGCAATTATAATAAGCCAAGCCCTAAAGACCACCTTCTAATTTATACACCTTTAATTTAATTAACCACATTTGATTTATAAACTGGAAAGAAAACAAGGAAATATATACGAAGTGTTGCAAGAAACGACTCGCGCATGATAAACGATCGAATGGGCGGACGCACTTTATCACGAAACTAACTTTGGCTTGTAATTAAATCAGTATGACAATTTATCAGAATTAACTATTTGTCATAATCGTGGTTCAAAGGAAACATTTCTATTAGGAATGCTAGTATTTGCTCGCAGCTTTGCTCATGTTGTTTTAATATGTATAACGAATGTTTATCCAAGCTTACAGTACCTACCTATTTTACTCTTTATACCCTAAGTTACACGGTTTTTAAGTTCAGAAACTATGAATTCTACTGAATGAAAATGAATACATCATTGATGCTTATTCATTTTTATTTCATTAGATAGCGCTATATCTTTTTCATTTATATTATATCTCTTACTTAAGAAATAATTGATTTCCCATTCTAAATTTCATGCCTTAAAAATGTCATATTATGTCCTTCTAAAGGAATAAGTAAGAAATTTTAAAACTCAGTAATAACTCGTATATTTATTTGCTTAACAATGATTTTGGTTATATTTTGTTGTTGCTGAGAAAGTTGGCTGTTTCGTAAGAGCTTCCTATAAATAAGATTCCTCAAAAACTCCTTAAAAACTTCCTCAAAAAATCACGTTTTGTATAAGAATTTAAATTAAGCTCCTAATTACAGTAAGATGTGTCAAAATTTCATAATTACATAAAAGCTTTTGTGCTTAAAAAGAAATCAAAATACTCAACTTTTTATTTAGATTTCCAATTTTTTAATGCTTCTTCGCTGATTTAAAATTATTGATAGAAAGTTTACCTTCGAATTTAAATATTGTTAGAAAAATAACAAGTACAATTTTAAAATAAATACAATTTAACGTAAATAATATTTATTTTTGTTTTTTAACTTATTGACATTAAGAAATATCTACAAAAAATATACCTATTACATCTAGTGCTATCTCCTTTCTACACAACTTGGCGAAATAAACTGTGACCAACTACAAATGTAATGAAGTCGGTTAAAAACGAATTGAATTGAAGGAAAAATAATTTTACAATTATTCATTAACTTGCATCATAGATTTTCATAATTCAACAATTTTACAAAGTAAAAATAAACAGTTCCTAGCAATAATCTAAGAAAATATGCAATAGCTACTTAATAAATTAATATCGAACTAATCATTTTTCGATAACTAAAAATTGATATTGTTAACCCTCCAAATTTTCTAGCTGTTTAAAGTGAGTAGTTTCAAACCAAAACAATTGTTTTTCTTAAAATTAAATTAATGTTAACTTTATTTATGAAAAAAGTTCACTCATTATTATCTACAAGTGTGAAGTTAGGACTTTGTTAGCTTGTGTAAAATCAATTTTGTTGTAAAATCAAAAATTAATCTATTTTGTCAATCTGTGATGTATGTTTGTCTGTTAATGAATAAAATTAAAATAATAAACAAATACGTTTTCTATTCATAAAGAACATAATAAGATGTTCTGGGAAGATATGTTAAGCGGATAGATCGCAATCGTTTTTAAATGCGTGTCTAATACTTTGTAGCTCGAGGGCGAGTTACATGAACTTGGTTTGATTTAGCAAAATGCCCCAAGTGACATTTTTATTATATAATTAATTGGTGTAATTCTTTTAAGACGTATTTATTACTATAAATAGCCTGCAAAAAAATAAAATCTGTTTTTTTTGCAAGGACAGAGTGTTTACAAGTTTCCGATATACCTATTTGGATTAAACGATTATTCACGAATTTGATGACATGTTTGGCTCAGTTGGTAGTGACCCTACCTTCTGCGCCAGCTGTCACGGGTTCGAGTCCCGCATTTATTTGTTGATCACGAATGTTTGTTATCCAGTCATGGGTGTTAATTTTTATATTATGTATGTATTTAAAAATTTATATGTGTAGTATATCAACTACCTGGTTTCCGTAACACAAGCCTCGTAGCTTACCGCGGAACTAGATGGCGCTTTTGTAAAAATATCCCAACATATTTATTTATTTATTGTCCGAATGAAAAATATATTGTTGAATAAAGCTTATTATTTTAATTAAATTTAAATTATAAGGAATACTTCGAGCATGTCGATGTGTGTTAATAAAGAGATAATTACTGTATACAATGTTGTAAATAAATATTCTTTTTATAGAGCAACTATTGAGTTGGTCGCCGGTTCCTCATGACAGAACTACCTGTGCATGTGGTAGATACTACACGGTCATTATGTCGTCATATACTGACATTTAATTTATTTATTTTATAAATGTCAGATGACGATTGAAAAGTGCTTGTAATAGTCTATATGAATACAGCCATATTTGATTTGATTCGGATTTTTATGATACTTTTACCAAAGAGATCAAAAATAAGAGAATTAAGTCCTATATCGCTAGTTCTTAATTCATAGTTTTATTAATATAAAAACGTTTAAACAAGTATTATTTGAAGACACGTTTTGCGCAGTTTTATAGTACTTAATGTGCTAACGGCCGCGGGTTCGTGTCCCGCTGGGGGCACTCATTTGTTGAGCACGAATGTTTGTACTTCAGTCATGGGTGTTTATTTATAATATGTATGTATTTCAAGCTATAAATGTTTAGTTTATTAACTATCTGTTATCCGTAACACAAGCCTATCTGTCTGTCTATCATGTAATAATGTCCTAACATATTTATAACATATATTAAAATCGTTTCTCTTTAACATCTTTAACTCTATGTACAGTTATGGATTAAAGCAGTTACATCATTACGCATAAGAGAAAATCATTAATTAAAAATCTTAGTGTTGTACACTTTGATACTCGATACTTTGTTACTTATCATAATTTTTATAAGTGTAAAATTCTCTTTTATGTACATATTATATTAATACAAACTTAGCCATATTTTGCTCATTGGATGCTGCCATATGGGACCAATAACGTACAAATATAATGGATTAACTTAAAAGTAAAAGTAATATAAAGTAAATTGTATTTTTTATGATAATGTATTGAGTGTTGACATTCACGTATAACGGTTTAAATGTTTTACAGATTAAGGGCAGCCAATTAAGGAGTAATCGTGATAAGGTGTTTACTTTATAGCCACTTGTTTATTGCATCTATATAAATTAAATGGAAGTGTCTATTTGTGGGTTTTAACAACACTTATAAAACAACGACGAAAATTATAAAAAGTATAGTCACGGCCTCTGAATATATGCCTGATAATAACTACTTCTGATATACTTATTAAAATCTCATGTCAGTGTTATTCATATTATGTTGTATTGTCCGATTTCTATGATTTTTTTTATGTACATTTGGTAGGTCTGAGAATAGGACTGACAAAGGTTACTCTCAGTGCTGTCTTAAGTCTATTCGGCGCCGGGGTGCGGGCCTCAGACTGCGCCCTCCATTTTAATTAAATAATTTATTTTATATCAATTTTGGATTCTATACTTATAATAGCTTATGTTTGTCAGTCTGTCTTGGGTCATGTTTGACCGAAGATAATTTTTTATTAATTTTAATTTTGAAAAGGATCGTTCACCTACAGCAAGCGCCCCTGGGCGCTCCGCGCCCGGGTGCACCGCACCCCTTGCACCCCCGGGTAAAGACGGCCCTGGTTACTCTTAGGTGAGCTTTTAACTTAACAAACACAACATTTAAATATAATATATGTAGATTGTAAATACCCAGATATTACAAACACACGTGAGTAGTTTTAATTTGACAGGTAAATAATTATTGTACTCTCATATTAGCAAAACATTCATTAGACTAATTGCCTTTACGTCTGTTAAGATGTAAGATAAAAGTATCGTATAGTATTTGGCTGACCATCCATCTTCCATCAGCCTTTTGTGCTGCTACCGACACTTTTCATTGGTTTTTAATGTTTAACTTCTCATTATTATTTGCACTAGCTACTCTATTATTTTTTATATTCAGGAAATGCTAATGCATTTTCCTGTAGAAAACAGATGAAATCCAAAAACCTATTGAAATAGAAATATTCATAGGTATTTATCTTTATTAATTGCAAATAATTATTATATAGTAATGAAAAAATTTAGTAAAAAAGCACACAAGTATCAACCTCTTATAGACGTGTTAAGAGTTTCCATTTTTATTGCCTGAAGTGACGGTACAAAGTAACTTAAACATCTTGCAATGGATCAAAGTAGGTACCTAATAATTATATCAGGCAGATATTTTTAACCATTGCAATATTTGTAATTATATGTTATTTTTAAATGATGGTGTTTCTACCTTCTCACGAATAATATAACTCAATTCAATTCAATTATTTCCTTTAATGGCTTCCAGGAATGCCGGTTGGGCACAGCTGACTTCACCAATGACACGTAGAAAATGATATAATTTAAAGTCTAAAAGTGTACTAATTAATTGTAATGTCTCTATACCTTACCACGGTAAGGTATTTGCACTGTTTCACATACGCTCTCGTTCCTTGTTCAAGAATTTTTGCTTAATGAACGCACGAGTATCTTAAATTGATTGCGGACGTAATTATGCAACCCAAGTAAGTATTTCACAATGACATTTTTCATTTAATAGTATCGGAATCAGTATATTATAAACTACTTTAATTATATGCCAGTTTCACTACACAATTATCCATGAATCTTAACTTTGGCAATCTTTTCGACCATATTTTTCCCGAATTCTTCAATAATTAATTAATTCTTGGCCTATTATTATTTATTTTTAATTTGATTTTTAACTTATTTTCTTAAATAACAGTACAATCATACAACGGATTTAAAAAAAGTGTAGGTATTGTGCAAATGTCGAATGTTGCGCTTAAATTAAAGTAAATAAACAATAAATAAGTAATGAAAAAAATGTCAGTTTTTCGATCTTACTTTAAGATTTCCATCTAAAATTAAATGCTGTTAGAAAAACGCAAAACGTGTAATCTATACATGATAATAAGTAGATAGGTATTCTAGGAAAGTGCTAAATTCTACGTATAAGTCCTTTGAGCTATTAGTACTCGCCTGAACGAGTAAAAAGCGAGATAGTTCAGTTCGATCTGAAAGGAACATTAATTCTTCGAGGGCTTATTTACATTCATCAATTAAAATAATTTCCTACAACTCGTTACGTCTTCATATGTAGCAAAGATTGATCAGTACTTAGATCGCAGCCGAGTGAAAAATATAAAATGGCTTCTTGTAATCGACATTTGCCTACGTTAATAAATCCTAGAAAGCTTTGGAATGCAAATTGAAATGGCCTTTTTAAATCGATTAACCTGTTCTTCTACTGACATCTTCTTGATATTTTTTTGACTGACTTCAAAAGAAGGAGGTACTGAATTTCGGTTTAGGTTTTGCGATTTATTTCCTCATTGTAAATTGATTTTAATATTTAGTTTTATTACACTTCGAATGGTGTAGGGTTAAGTTGTAAACTCTACTATTATTTTTTTTAAATATGATGATATTACATTATTACTTACAACGCTATCTAGTTCCGTGGTAAGCTACGAGGTTTCTGTTACGGATAAAAGATAGTGATACATTCGTCCTAAACAAACGAATGCCCCAGCGGGACTCGAACCCGTGACCACCGGCGCAGAAAGTAGGGTCAAACCAACAACATTTTTAATTTTTATTTTCTTAGATAAGTAGCAAAACGGTAGAGAAGAAAACAGAAAGTGCATAATTATTTATAAGTTCGTATTGAGTAACTTCATTTATACTTTATTTGCATTATCATGTTAAAATAAACAGTTACTCTAACACAAACGAGTAGACGTGTAATTAACCAACAGTATTATAATACTTGTACTTACGTAGGCGTACCGCTTGAGGCAAGAATCGAATTAAAAATATAATAATTATAACGACTATTATGATCGCGATTTAAGTTGGCAATATTATACCTATATAACGGTGTTTTTATACTGAGACTACGATTAAAATAGGGTTATGAACCCTATTTTAATTTTACTTTAAGTAACTTTTATTTTCTTTATTGCAGTTAGGGTATATAGGCATTGCATATTAAATGACATAGGCAAATGTCTCTCCAAGGGGTAAAACATGGCTAACTTCCCAACCTTGTGCTACTATGGAGAATATCTTTAACAGAAAAACTGAGTACTCAAACTTGGCCCGACCCGAGACTCGAACCCGTGTTCTCCAGCTGTAACCGTACATACATGCTAGCTAATAGACATCCGAGGGAAAGGATACCGTATAAACAGCTAATTTAGCAACATTATCGCTAATTGTAGGTCCATTACCCCAAAAAGCTTATCCTAGAAACTTATACCAAATGGTGTCCTAAATTTCAATTGCAAAATAAGCTATACCTCGATATCTAGTTCATTATTTCTCAATAATCCTAATAAATACTAAATTGATACGTTTAAAATCTTATGTTTCTTGTCCCTTTACTCGTTTGTGACAAGCCTTGTAAAGACTATATTAAATGTTTACCATTCATTATCACCTCAGTACATAAACACGTGAAAGGTAAAGCACATAAAGTATTATTTAAGTAACCATACATTATTTATGTCCACCTACATTTTTTCTGTTCTTCCTAATGTCATTCTTTATATACTCTGGTAATAACTTTATAGAAATGATATTAATTAAATTTATAACTCTCGTATTTTACCGTTTAATTCATTTAAGTTATCGTGAAGTGCAAATAGAAACGACACATTATCCCAAACTTAGAGATAAAAGTCTATGAAAAGCGACTGACACTTTTCATAGACTTTGTATCTCTAAATTTGGGTTAATTAATAAAAAGTAACTAAATGGGATAAAAAGTTGCCAGTATACTTTTTACTGTCATAGACTGTGTAAAATTATGTCACGATTAATGTTGTTAGCATATAATTATATATTTTTTTTTACTTATAACTTCAAAAATGTATAAAATGCCTGTCAACAACAATATAAATCATTTAAAAACGATTACTCAATAATTCTTGGATTTTAAGAAACAATTATGGCATTTCTTTTTTGTCTTACACCATCTGATCCGATAAGATCTGAGGTATATTATTTATTAAGTCGCTGAACTTTTAAAAAGTGCTTTTCGAATAACGAGGGTGTAACACTGCCTACGACTCTACTACTAAGATACTAATCTATAAGTACTAGCTAAGAGTTTGTCTGTACCTTCTATATAAATAGTTCTAAAAACATAAAATTTAATAGATAAAAAAAACAAAGAAGCGTTTAGAACTCTATAATATCAATATTTAAACGAATTTGTCAGTATGAATTATGAAGCAAAAATTCCAAAAAAATACACAAAAAAGGGTAACGTAAGTAATAAAGTTGCTCTGATCAAGTTAGTCAAAACTAATAAATAATTCAACTCAGTTTCGATTTAAAATTATTGCTTCATTGAAAAACTTGTAACCGCCATTGTGCAGACCGAAACGGTGCGATGCGAAAAACGGTATGTAGCCCCTGAAACTCGTATAGTAATTATAAATATTTATTGCTTATAAGAAATGGTTTGATTTAAAATACAGTTATTTCATACTATGATTCAATCGTGATATGCATACTTTATGTTAGAAAACTTAAGAGTCGGGAGGAAAATAAAATGTTAATGAAAATAATCGTCATGACTCAGGGCTATCAATGAGTTCAACCAAATGTATAAGTCCTTTTTCTTTGATATTCGCAGACCAGATGGCAGTTATTCTAAACTATAATATTACCTAATTTGTATATACTGGTTCAAACAAAAAAAAACTTAGAAGTTAAAAGTTCTTTTAATCTCCATAAGCTTTTCAGAATCGTTTAAAAAGTTCTATACAAAAATGGAATGGAATGAATGGAACGGTTTAAAATTTTTGAAAGCAATATATATCATTAACGAAAAGTTGAACCCATTATTAAAATATTGATATTTCAGTCTCTTAACAGCCATTACGGCGACGAAATGCCGACCCGTGAGTTTTTACAGCTACCATACCATTAAAATGAAGTAGCAATTTACGATTGTTTTACAACATTTAAAATTAATTTATTAGTATCATCAATCCATATAAAACAATATAGCTTTACGCTTTCAGTTATTATAAGCTAAAAAGTAATAAACTATCGCGTATGGTTATACGGTTCATTAAAAAAAGAATTATATTCATAAATTGGTATTTAGTGCCACTCCAGCTCAATTTAATTATGCTACGTGTAAGTAGATATATTAAAAAACATATTTTTTCTTAATGAGAAAATATTACACCTTTAGCAAAAAGTGGAATAGTTTTAAGATTCTTTTATGTTTTAAAAGATTTCTATTATTTAAAAATTAATAAGAGTAGAGAGAGAGAGATTTTAAAATTAATATTCTTTTTTTCTAGAAGAGACTGAAAAAGCTAACAAAAATAAATGTCTATTGGTACATATAATAAAACTATAAGTTAATGAATCTGTACATTTTATACTTTCTTAAATCTTAAAGCAATCAAAGCAAATCTATGTTTCCTTTGTGTTAAGATGTTTTTGTCTGACCTAAACAAAACAAGTTCTCAACAAAACGAATGCTACGTTTCACTGTTATATTATAACATGTAGGCATAATTGATTAAATTGTATGAAAATAATGTGATGCCTGGTTTGAAATACAAAAAAATCCATCGCTTACTGCGATGTTTAAGGGCATGGTATTGATATAGTTTAAAAATAAACCCCGTCAAGTACGTATTTTTATAAAATGTAATAAAAAGTACGCATATTGATAAATGTTCTTAATAATAATAAATATAAAAAAACTCTTTACCTGCTTCTGTGTAATAGAAGAATCTGAGTATAAAAACAAAATAGTCTAAGCAGGTGTAAATCGAGATTAATTCACAGTATGACACCCCATTACTGAGTGCCGTTTAATCATCGATCCAAGGTTTCTATTAACTATGGATTTCAATTTTTTACCATAGAACGTTGCGGGAGATCACATGACAAGCGGATGAGAAGTCGCGCGAAAAAGTAAATATATGTACATATAATAAATAATAAACTAGCTTACGGTGCTATGGATGGTAAATACTAAATAAAATTTCAATGCGGCAAATAAATTGAACATATTTAATTGACACGTTGTCGCTCAAGCCTTTAAGCCTTATAAACAACCGCCGCCTTTATTTAAAGTTTTCTAAGTCACTCCGCGTTTGTAGCTTTTTGCTCTTTATTAATTCTTGTAAAGTACGTATTTTTCACCGATTCTAATGAAATTTCAACCATAATTTATGTCCTATGTATATTTTCGATAGCGAAGAGAAATAGATGTCTATCTATTTTTCTAATATAATAATTACCAAGTTATCAAAAATGAGCGAGGCGTTAGTACTTTTGTAATATAAGTAAATAGTAATTATACTACAATATACTACTAATCACTCGCTCTACCATTTTTCTTTCGAAGAAATACTGACCGAATAAAATACGGAATACAAATGTCATGTTAAAGATATCATAAAAAAATATGATACAGTCAAAAGTGTTTACTTCTTATGAAATAAAAAAGCTTTTCAAAATATCAATAATGTTAATAGTCGATTAACATATTTCGCCTTGTACATATTTCACGTTTAAGATGAACGGATATGATATGTTACTCTATCCATGTCCATTGAAGCTTTTGCCATCATAAATAAGCTTCATTGTCTAAAGACACGTATAATTGTCTTTGAACTTTATCACCACACCTTTCTCTTGTTATAAAATGTAAAGAATAACGAACTATAAATAATTTAGGCAATAGTTAAACTGGCATAACCTGTTCATTTATTGTTTTACACCAGAATAAAACAATACTAATAACATCTCTTAGATCCCTCTCTATGTATATACAATACTATCGACTCAACCTCGTTTCGCTCGGGTTCGTCCCTGGATTTAGCGAGAGGGAAGTAGCCTAAGCTACTCCTTAAAACATTAGCTAACTGCGAGTAAAAGTTCCATCAAAATCGGTCCAGCCGTTTTAGAGATAGTAGAGAATAGACAGTCAGAAAAATTTTAAAAGTTGATTTTTTGATGTTAGTACCGTATGCGTTTAGTAAAAACAGGCACTTCAATTTTATTTACATGTATAATAAAAAAATCTTATGCTCGTAAAAACAATAATATATTCAAATCATAAATAATGTGTAAGATTATGAAACATTTTTCTGTATGAAACGAATGTTTTAAAGATAGGCCACTTTCGCGCTGACATTCTGACTGCATATATAATTTTAAAAGACAGCTTAAACATATTATTTTACAAGAGAGAATGCCAGAGACCTCAGATTACGTGTAAAAAGTAAAAAGTAAAGCAAAATTTACTAAACTGTCTAAAAATCATAAAGATTTCAGACTTTTTAAATGTCATAAATGAATCGATTTCTGTACCAAAACTATGTGTCGAAACTATGATTGGACAATTATTTTAACCATTTTTTATTCCATTTTATTTACCCCTAGATTTTGCTCATAGTTCTATTAATTTAAGTTCACTTATTTATTAATAAACACCGCTATGATAACATCCATATAGTGTAATTCGACGCCCAAAGTGTTATTTATTAACGACTACGTCTGCTTAGTTTTATTACGGAACAACGATTTTTACTTTTCACTTATTCTGACAAGCCTGATACAGTTTATGCACCATGTAGAGTATAGAATATATAGATATACCCATATATAATTTATTTTTTCCGTGTTTATTTAATTTACAATTTTACATTTCATGCATAATATTGTTTTGGATATTTAATTTTATTTTTTATAATAAAGGTCACTGAAAAATATCGCATTTTACGTTTACTCATACAAAAATATAGAAATTACTACCGCATGTGACAAAGTTTAACGTTCAACTAAACTTTTTAGTTATAAAATTGGCCGAAAGTTACTTTGATTAAGACTTACATTTTGATATTATAATAACTAACATACGAAGTGTACGCAGCTAGAACTTGTATATTATATCGCATAAACAGCTATCCCACAGAACAAACAACATAGATGTCTGCCTTTCCTTATAAAGTATGATATTTAAGTTTAAATAGCTTAAATAAAGAAAGAATATTCGTAATATGTACTCTTATATAATTAAACAACAACAACAAAATAATATGTAGGTATATTATTAAACAACATTAAACTATTAATATATCCTATGGTTTCCCGTTTCTTTTTCGAAATAAACTAGCGCTTATCATCATGTAATAAGTTAAATTTTAGTGATTTTCATTGTTTTTATATGTCGAATATCTCTTTACCGTGAAATATCTGAAGAACATGCTACTCTAGGTAATAGTGATATCTGATATTTTCATATGTACTTATTTAATTTTTTTTTTACCCTACATTTGTCATCAAACACTATAGCTATAATTATGTTTGGCTTTGGACAGAAAACACTTAACAATAGTTTCATAGGCCATATTACATGTATAATTTGTACATTGATTGCTCCCTAAATATAGGGAATACAGCATGATAATCACATTTTAATGGGTTTAATGGAATATCAACAATTTAGCATAATTTATTATAATTATTATAACTAAGTACAAACCATATTATTATTAACTCATTTTCTTACACTATGTTATTTATACATGAATTATATAAATTGAAGGCTATGTGATTCCGTAATTTCATAATTGCTCTTCACATTATGTCTGAAATGAGAAGGTATTTTTCTAATAACTTTTCTATACGAGTGTAAAGAGTGAATATCATTCATACTACATATATATTTGAACTTAAAGGGAAATAGTTTTTTTTTTAAGTTTTCCATATTATACTTTGGCTATCTGAAGTAGAGTGCAATGTATTATGCAATATAGTGAACTATTACAATATTTTTTTATGAAACAATTGCTATTCTTTTTATTATAAAACCAAAGTCTGTAAAATTCAGGCTACCTGACCTAAATCGCTATATAAAAATATACATAAGTATTTCATTTAATTAACTAAAAAGCTTTTGGATAAAGTAAAACTTCGTAAATGACTTATTATATTATTATCTTCACTTATCAAAAGTGTGCATAAATAAATCAACCTCTGTCTGTTAATTAAAAAGAAAAAGTTTATTTTGTTTAAAAAAGAGTATTGTATTAAAAATATTTTATACGTATCAAGCAATATAATAAATTTTCACCATAAATTTTGTTATAATATGACGTTACTCTCCAAATGTATATTCAACAAGGAAGAAGGATAACAGCTACTAACAGGCTTCTTTACTTTGGCAAAAGATAATATTGAGACAATGTATAACTCCGGTAAATATTAAAAACAAACGACTGCAGTTATCGCACATTTACAGCTGTACAGGTAGGTACGAGTACCTATTCGCAAATTAATTTATTCATATCAAAAAGTACGGTACTCAAAAAAATTGTTACGTGTTAAAAAATAAAAACTGTGGTTACGGTCAAAAAATACATTTTACACTTTATCTTTCTTCACTAATATTATCAAATTTTATATATTTTAATTAATAGACCTTTATTTCACTTATATCCTCACATGCGAAGAATGGAAATTTTTTGGCGTTTTGATTAATAAATATATTTTCTTGTATCTGTCTGTAAGGTGAATCTGAACTAAAAAATAAATAACTTGTCTAAATTAAACGATTAACTATCTTATCGCTATGATCACTTCTAAGTTATAGGTACGCCAATTTGATTGACATAACAAATCCGAGGTCGTAAGTTCAATTTTTCAATCAGTAGATAGCTTTTATAAAAGTGAGATTTTTATCTTCATTAATCTCAACTATAACTTATTTTTAAGAGAATCGAGTGAAAATGTAAAGTATATATTATGTAAGGTGTTTGTAAGTAATTTATTTTTAGAAAAGCATAATATAGAGTACGAGAGAGAGTACGGGTAACATTAGGTACCTATGTTCTTTGTTGAAAATATAAATAATACAATAATACAGCGCCATCTAGTTGCGTGGTAAGCTTCAAAGGAAGCTTGTGTTACGGTTACCAGATAGTTGATACATATATACGGTTAAATACATACATACTATAAATATAAATACCCATGACTGGAGTACAAACATCCGAGTATACCAAATGAATGCCCCCAGCGGGACTCGAACCCGCGAACGTGACGCAAGAAAGTAGAGTCACTACAAATTGCACCAAACGAGTCGTCAAAATGTAACTTTTTAGAAAACTTAATAGCATTACTATTCTATGGTATAGGTAGTGCCGCTACAAGAATCACGTTAAACGTATAAGTTTTTAATTTACCTTAAAATCTTTTAACTATATATGAAAGAAGTTGTTTACAGATGGCATTCTAAATTTTTAATAATTATATATATGGATAGGTATTAACATAGCCGTCTTCATTTCTTCATCGCCATACGAGTAGCTTAAATACACTATAGAACTGCTGAACTATAGCTGAACCGGATTGAGGATTGTAGGATTATAATTTGACTACTATTTCGCTCTAGCTTTGCTCTGCCTAAATACGCGTTAGCAAGGACTATATTCATGTAGGTATATACATATAACATAGGTATGATAGAATTTTGTATCTGCTACCTACTTGACACATTATTGATTCATATAAACTTTTCCTCATTTTCATCCCCTTAAGATATGATTTCCGGGATTAAAACTACCCTTTTACCCCTTAAGAGATGATCTACGGGATTAAAATTATCCTATATTCTTTCCAGGGTCTCAAACTATCTCTATACCTTTCATCTTGTTTCGAGGCCGACCTCGTGCCTAGATGTAGCGCGAGCGAAGCCGCGGGCTCTACTAGTAAATACTTACAAAAACTTGACAAATTATATACTAGACCTTCCTCGAGAATCATTCTATCCATTGGTTAAAAGAGCACGAAAATCGGTGCAGTTGTTTTTGAGTTTATCGCGAACAGACAGACGTGCAGGCCTTTGTTTTATAATATGTAGTGATAAGTTATTTATTAAACTGATCATTCCTTTTTATAAAACAGTCATAAAGACATCATACGTCTGATTATGTCTACTTACGAATGAATATACTTATCACAAGAAAGCTTTAGCTCGTCTCGTCAAGACTGTCAATACATAATTAAATATTAAAATTATTTAGTTCTCTTATTGCTATTGTAAAATTAGCATTATCTTCTCGCATTATTGTTAATTCAGTTTTTTTTAAGCAAATAAATCTTAAAAAGTTACATAATTACTTACACTTGATTTTAATTATGATTAAATCAGACGCTATACTATATAATATTATAAAGCTGAAGAGTTTGTTCGTTTGGTTGAACGTGCTAATCTCAGGAACTACTGGTCCGAATTCTTTTTGTATTTATCGAGAAAGGCTATAGGCTATATTATAGAGTGGATCCCGTTCTTACAACATTAATGAAAAATGTTGTAAGAACGGGAGAAAAGATTTCTTTTGATTTTCAGCCTTTAGTAGAACGCCATTGGAGCCGCGAAAAAGTAGACAAGTGTAATATAATACGATAATTATAATTGCTCAGTTTGTTTGAGTCGAGAGGGATGAAATCCATAACCTTCTGGATTAAACAAACTATGTACTGTACTGTAGGTCCTTCAAAGCACGACCGTGTGTAAACCGCTAATTACGAAGTCAATAATATTATTTATGCAGAGATATTACAATATATATTTACATGTAAAATAAGCTATGGCATTCTAACACTCATAGTTTTATTAAAGCATATAATGTCAAACCATACATTAACAATAATCGTGTGAAATAAAGTAATTATATTCGAATACTCTAATAATAATGCATAAAAAAGATAGATATATAAATCGTTCGGAGTAATATGTGCCAGCCTGTACAGACCATACATGTGTTGCGCAGGTTGACTACAATGTATATTTTTTTAATCAAAATTCCTGTGTGCTATAGAGAGTTATGGTTGTAAAAACTTTAATGACGCATTTCTGTATAAAACGGCATTCCTAATTATATCTTATAGAACAAAATAGAATTTCCTATCATATTTGCTGTCAAACAGCTAGAGTATGATTGATAACTTACAATTATATTATTTTCAATGAATAAAGGCTATTATTAACATGATTAATATAGAAAATTATAAAAAAATCTGTTGTATGTTATTACTATAAGGGTTAACTGCCTCGGTGGTGTAGTGGCTAGCATGTACGCAGCACGGCTACACATCCAGAGGTCCTAGGTTCGAGTCGCGTGTCGGGCTAAATTAAGTTATTGAGTCAAATGGTTTTTAATTTAGCCAAATTTAGTTAACTTGGCGGTGTGTCACCTCCGTTCTTCAAAGAGCACGAAAAGCCGTCGGTTCTGTGCCTTAGCTCTCACTGGTCGTGTCGAGTATGAGAGTGATAGAAATAGAAACTGCACATGTGTCTGCGCGTACACTTGTGCACTATATCTTCTGCGTAGTTGGCTAGTCTCAAAGAGATTGGTCGCCATGCCCGGAATCGGTCGGAGAATATTATTTACTATAAGGAATGAAATAAGACTTTATATGTTTTAGTCGATCACACTGCACATACAAAACTCATACACGCTCGAAATATTCTCGAATACTCTCCTTTTAGAGTAGCTTACATTACTACCTAGTAATACAATTACTACAGTAATTTAATACAAGGCTTACAAGGAAAATTGAAATACCTAATGATAAAAAAAAATTTAATCAAGTCATAATCGACGCGAGAAGTAATAATTTATGCAACGTTTTGGATACACGCAACGATTAAAACGGAAGTGTGGCATTGATTTACAAATTGAGGTTGCAAAAAAATGCTATTACTATACGTGCAAATACCAATGTAACTGTGAGCGATGAATACATAATTAGTTTCATCGTATAATTAAAAAAATGGTCAATGAATTGATGTTTTATTTATAACTAGCTACTCGCCCTGGTATTGCTCGGATTTGTTCAGAGTTTTAATTTTTTGAGACGAACCCTATTTCTTTTTTTAAAATAAGAGCTCTCTGTCAGTGAAAGTCCTATCAAAACCTGTTGGGCCGAAATTAGACAAAAATGTAAAAAATCCAACTTTTCAGTGTAACATCATGAACTGAAAGAATGAAAATCTTGTATGCATGTCATGTGTCATGTACAAATTATAATATTTATATGATAAAATTAAATATTAATTGAATATATTAAAAAGATTTACAATAGGTAAAATTTAATTAATTATATTATTTACTCTATAGCCGATAGATATAATAGCATTCTTGCATTTATAATATTTCTAAGTGTATCGATCAATCGTAAATGAGATATGAAATAGAGCCGCAATAAGTCACGATCCGAGGGAGATTAACATGCTGATTACAACCATTAAAGTTATGTCGCGAAATCAAGAACTTTTTTGTTTACATGATAACTAACCGTTTGTAGCACACAGATTCGTTTATTTACTTACTAAGTTATGTTATGATCGTAACAGGTGATGGCTGACGTGCACACTTACTAGTTAACCTCTGATGAAAATCTGATGGAATTCATTGCAATACGTATTGTTTAATCACTAACATTAAAATCACATATCACTTAAGTATATAAGAAACATATAACCATTATTGCTTTGTGATGAAAACGCGATATTTTTTATAACTATCATCCTAAATTTCGGGTCGATTAAAGCGTGCATTCAATTGAGGCGTGTTACCGGCACACAAGTTGTTACACTACTAAGAGTAAGTACGGAATAAGTTCCGTTCAAACTCGCCCCGTCGCTGCAGGCTAGAGGTTGCGACTGTATTAATTCATGATTTAAGATAGCTAAGCTCAAACATGGTATAAGCCGCCGTGGGATCGATTCGTTGAGTTTTTTCGCGCGGTCCTGAGTTGGGACACACGTGCCTTTGTCATGTTAAAATTAAGTAATTATTGAACTGTATGAATTATAATGCCACCGGTCTCGTCCTCTCGATATCAAAATTTTAAGAAATTCTTTAAAAGAAACATGATTTTTAATAATTTAGTTAGGATAAATAAGGATATGCCGTTTTACTACTAAGTTAATAGATTCTTCGGTACATTTTTTCACCAATCTTTTAATAGTTTAAATTATGCGTATTTATATACAAAAGTATCTACTAGTACGCGTTTAATTCTTAAATAGACATATTTAAATTAAATATTTACGTACTTATTTGCAAACGTTAACAATTGAATGACCCACATTTCAGTTAATGTGACGTTACAGATTACCTATTCAAGTATAAATGTAAAGTTTTACGTTATTGTCTTTTAAATATGCTAAAAAAATCGTACAAATTAATATTATAAATGTGAAAATTTGTTATGATTCATGTATGTTTGTTACTATTATACGTCAGAACGGCTGAACGGATTTGGATGGAATTTAGCACAAAGATACATTATAGTTTGGATTAGTACGTTTCCTGTGAAATAGATTTTATTTTGTGAAGCCGAAGCGAACGAACGAGCGAAGTGCGCGAGATCATAATATATACATAATTTAAATAGAGTTGATAAATGTAATTAAATTCAGATTAAGATTGAGTTCATGTTAACGAGTAAATGTTAAATATGTTGAGGAAAAAAATAATAAATTTTATTAACTATCTTTGAGTCCTAGAAGAATTAAAAAAGGCCGAATGTATAGTTTATAGAATATTTGTTTGTCTGTCTGCATCTAATTGCATCACGAAAACCACTGAACAGATTTTTATGAAACAGATTTTTTCCGTGGTAAGCTACGAAGCTTGTGTTACGGGCACCAGATAATTGATATACTACATATATAAGTTTAAATACATACATATTATAAATATGAGCACCCATGACTGGAGTACAAACATCCGAGTTTAACAAACCAATGCCCCCAGCGGGACTCGAACCCACGACCGCTGGCGCAAGAAGATAGGATCACAACAAACACAAACATGTCGCCAATGTACGATATTTTTTACTGCAGGAACCATCACATTACACACATTTATTACATTTCTCAGAAATCTATACTACTGACTGTTAAACGTGTCCACTGACTGACTGTTGAACGAACCCGAGCGGACCGAGGTTGATTCACTAGTATTTCAATAAAACTGAACCAAATCGGTTCTTGAATGATGTAAGGAATAGCAATTCATTTTTATTATATCTACCGATTATTTCATTATTATTACATCAGAACCCTAACAATGTAAGGTTAATTATTATAATTATACTGCGCTCGTATAAGTAACTATTGGGCTGTTTTCAATAAAGGTTGTAGGCGTGGTTTTATTTGAAGTGGACTGTAAGTTATAGGGACATGTGGATAGCATAAATTGTTGAATCAACTATATTACATATTCATTTAAGCTACTGGATATTTTATAAATTTGTGCGCTCAAGATATTAATTTATTAAATGTTACAAGTTAGGATTAAGTACTTTTTGATAAATCTTATTTTTATATAAATAGTTTTAAGTAAAATAAAACTGTTTATTTCATATTTAGCTCATTGGTTAAATAAAAAAAAGTGTTTATAAAATAATTAGATTTTTTCGCTCCGCTAGTGATACATATATAAACCTTCTTCTTGAATAACTCTTTTTATTAAAAACCGCATCAAAATAAGTTGCGTAGTTATACAGATCTAAGCATACATACATAGGGACAGAAGAGACTAGTACCTACCTAGTATATGGAAATAGTTATTTCCTGAAATAAAAAAAAGATATATAAAGTTAAATATATAACATATAGGTTTTTTTTTAATAAAAACACAATACGATTATCAGAAAGATGCCAATCTTATCAACAGTAAAAAATCCTGTCTGTCCTTTTGTACGCGATGAATTCCAAAATGGTTGGTAAAATTTAAACGGGACTTTTACTGTCTCTAAAAAGTTTAAGTGAGAAAGATACTCTACTTTTTATTCCGAGAAAAGAAAAGTTTCCATGAGTATCCATTGTAAATAAACTGTGGTGATAGTCAAGTTAACGTTCTTAATAGTTATTTTCATAAGTAAATATGTATATTGTATATGTAGTTGTCTGAGGGACCTTAAACTTTTAACTTATCCATCCATTCAATATTTAAATCGTTTAGTTTCGAAAGGTATTCGAGGTCTACATCAGTATGTTCTTGGTTTACTGTGATCCATTAATACCTCATAAAATGAGATTTTGTCTTTCATTTTTAAAATTTTATATAGTTTAAACATTAATTGAATTAATGAGGATTTTTTTTTGTTTTTGACGTTCTAAATAAAAGAAGCTTGTAATAAATGCCGTCATGTACATTTTTTTCATTAAAATACGTACCAACTATCGAATATCAACAATCCTTATAATACTTTTAAATATTTATACCCAGCAAATACACAAACTTATAAGAAAAATGTAAATGCTCCTTTCTTTTTTGGATATTGCAAAAAACAACCAGTCGGTTGACTCTTTATTAGGATGTACAAACAAATTAACCACTCAGCGGGAAGCTTAGTGAGCATCTGATTCCAGTCAATTGAATTGAATATGAAGTTATGTGGCAAAGATAGTCTCAAAGCGCACCGCCTTCTTAATAAATATTTACACGCACATAACTCTAAAATTATCATAATATATAGTAAAATGGTAATAAACGATTTCATAATTATCCTTTACTACTGAAATAGAAATTGAAGACAGAATTTAGAACAACTCCTTTTTTTAGTTTACGAGTGATGGAAAACTTAATATTAAAATTAGTATAAAACGAGTGCTTGTTAACGTAAAGTCTTATATTTCATTATAATATTATAAACTAACGACTCATTCTCCATTGTCGTACAAACTTGCGAGAGCCCTTGAGGAGGTCTCCTAAATCCGGCACTGTCACAAAATCTGTTTTTAACGGACGTCTATTGACTATTTCCTTGCCAAATTTTATCTTAATTCGTCATCGTCTATGGTTTTCGATATTTCGTGATGAGTAGTGAGTGACATTTCATTTATATATTAAGATTAAAGATTAAGGTATAAGTAGTTTATGAAAATCATTTATGGAAGCTTAGATTATATAATCAAAGTATGGAAGGTTCAAATATTGACTGTTGAAATAATTTGGATATCTAACTAAAGCACGCCATCCTAATGGACCATATCTGATAAACATCTACTTACAGGTTGATCCTGGACCGATGGGATACTTCAAATACCAATATTTAGTAGTAGTTAATGAATTGGTAATGTCACAAGAACCTCATATACATTTTATAATGTCAATCAATGGTGTGTTTCTTGAAAATATCAGGTAAGAAGTTTAAAGCCCATTCTTACCCATCGAAACTCTAATACTCGTAAGTAGGTAGAAAATGATGACAATGAGCGAAGCGAAAGAAGTGTGTCATTACGTAATTAATGTACTTAAAAAACATAAAATACACTTTGACATATATTTTTTTTATAATTTATTATAAGTATCTTGACATTTGAGTTGGAAGATGAAAACATAGTGATAAGAGTCAAATATTTTTATGTACTCATTATTTGCAATAAAATATAAATGTCAACCAAAGTCGGTATAGGGCAAGAGTGTAAATTACTAACAAATGGTAAATTATTGGCTGTAAAATCATTTAACCGTTTTTTATACTAGTTTTATGTGAATCCTTGTACAAGTCCCCACAAATCAATTCTTTATTAAACTTTTTAAGGATTTTTAAGTTTTTGAAATATATTCGCCATATATCCTTAAGGTATAAATGCTGCCAAGTTACAAAAATATATTTTTCTTATATATTATGTATTTATTATTTAGTTAAGAAAACAAGGTCCACTGCATTCTGTATACTTGTACGGGAGGTGAAATATATATGTAATTCATTAATTCGAAACAATAGAATGCCATAAATCATGGAAACCGCATTTTCGATAAATTCCTTTACAGATATTTTGGATAGGTACACGTCCATTTAAGACGAAATACCTCATACCAACAAAGTAAAACGAATTTTTTTATTCGGATCTACTTTAGAGAATTGGTTTCAAAGCTCCAATAATTTTCTTTTAGATGCTGAATTTTAAAAACTGATTTACAATTGTTTAAAAAGCTAACACTCTGAACAGGTAGTCAGAATAAGGCCTATCATATACATTTCACACTACGCCATAGCGGACGTCTACTTAATTCAAATTATGTTATTTCTTATGGTAACTTAAGTAACTTATTATCATTGGAATTCAACATGATATGCCATTTTTGCAAAGATGCCATGTTTTTGATATTAAATAAGCTTAAACTCCGATACATATAAGCTTGCAGCTTGCTCTTTTAATGTTTCGTATTCTAGAAATAGCATCGAGTTGAAAAAAAGCTTACGAAGTATAGAGAGAGAATTAATTTTAACAGATTAAAATAAACTGGTGATTAAACATGGAAGTATCATATCGATAACAGTTAATCATCTATTTATTTTTTTAAACGAAAAATCAAATTAAAAAATAACCTTTAAAACATATTTTTACATAATATAGATGTGTATATAATAATAATATGTTTGTATGTATGTATGTGTTTATTTGCGGCAGATTCATTCCTTAGAGGCAAAAAAGGATTAGTATACTTTTTTTGCAGTAAGCACCTCGAATTCTACTACTCTTTTTCCTTTTTTCCTTCTACATATTATATACTTTAAATAGGAATAATCCGTCTCCATACTTTATAAGCGCTACTAACATGCAACAGCTTTTGAAGCGCGTAAATAAATCACGCAATGACACGCCATATATCTCTACAATATTGTTTATATCGCCTTATTTAAAGCTCGCTTCGAATCGATCTGATATTCTTTTACTTTCCTAATATATAACTCTCGCGAGAATTACATTAGTTGACCAGAATTTTCTATGAATTTTAAAACCCATGATTTAGGTCTCTTTGAACAATACATATTAAAACTTAAAAAAACTTCAATAGGAAACGGATTTTAATTTAGATTATGTAATACATATATATACAACTATATTTTTAAAGTAATCCGTTACAAATTAATTATAGTTTCCAGAAAAATGGATTGCAAAAAAAAAGGATTTATAAAATTAACGATAAATTTATGAAGCCATTATCTTATTAATCAATAACACGTGAATTATTGAAAGTGATATTATAACAATTCACACGAGCAAAATCTAGTATTAAAATTAAAAAAGTATTTATATAAAGTACTCTTATAATACGTAAGTAGGTGCATACATTTATGATTTTTCCTTTTGAAAACATCTGATAATTGAAGTGGAGCTTTCATGTAATTGACATCAGTAAAGCAGATGCCATACAAGCTTATCTTTGACAAATTGCTGACTCGCGACAAGCCCTTTATAGCTCTCCTTAGATAACAGATGACAGTATATATGAATGAAAATGAACAAATATGAATTTTATTTCAAATTTAATTGAGCTTATTCCTATGGGAATCAAGAGCTTCATAAAATACTATACTGCTTTAAACTTGCTCAACTTATCGATATGGTTATAGTTTTGTATCAAAATTGATAATTTTTTTATATTATTTCTGCTTTTGTAGTGAAATTTGAGTTCGAATACAGATTTCATTAGTTATCTATGTATTGTCAAGGTTTGAAGATTTTTAGTTTAGTTACAGTAAAACCTACGAACTACTCAACCCAAAACTACTACCGTGAATTTCTTAATAGAAAAACTCTATCACCACCCGGCGCTCGAACCCAGCGTACATACTATCACGCACACATAGTGAGCTAGTACTAATGCTAGTACATACTAGCCTATTGGCTATTACATTACCGAGGCAGGCACTGTAAATTATAATTCATAAATTACATTAAAATCAAAATTTCTCCTATTTATAATGAATTAAAATACGTAAACGAATTTAATCATCAGTTCTAAGTTCAAGCGCCTACAAAAAGTGCTGTAGCAAATATCAGCCGTATGTAATTGCTTATTATTTATGTGTAGTAATGTTTGTCTATAACATATAAGCCTATAATGCTTACTCTGTTAATAGTATACTAAGCAATATTCCTTAAGTAAGTAAACCAAAATCCTGAATGCACAGTGTAGAAACAACCAGATTCGGTACTTATTGCTGCATAGAAAAGTTAAATATCAATAAAATACAGTCAAAAAATTTAACTTCAAACAACAAAAAATTGTAATTTTAAAATAATTTAAATCTTCTAAATAAGAGGACAGCGGAACAGTTTCAAAAATCTATACATACCTGCAATTATATTCTTACTCGACTAAATTATGAATATGAATATTTTTTGGAAAAACTAATTAAAATAATAAAAATACAGAGTTCGAATCTATAGTTTCTTGAAATTACAACAAACCAGACCGCATCATGAGAAAATACTGGACTTTTATGAAATTAAATTTTTACTACTTTACATCTCATTTCTGAGAAATCTACACCAACCCTTAAAACACATTTATTATCTAAACATCTATAAGTATATATAAATAAAATTGAAGTGTCTGTATATAATTTCAAATTAACAGCTTTTCACTTAATGCATATGAAAGTACTTTATATACGGTACTTAAAACTAAAAATAAATTTTAAAATTTTTTGTCTGTCTGTTTGTACCGGCTGATCTCTAAAACGGCTAATTCGATTTTGACGGGACTTTCACTCCCAGGTAGATAATGTTATAAGGAGCAATTTACGCTACTTTTATTTTAGATTCTTTTATTTTAACCAGCGGAACTCGTGGCTTCGCTTGAGCTAAATCGTATCCAATGCCGCATCACTATGATGAAATAGAAATGAAATGAAAATAATAATAATATAAATGAAGGGAAGGAAAATTAATGAAAACTCATTCCCACGAAAATTGTTAAACAAATATAGCGGAAATGTATATACTATATACATCGGTTGATAGAAACGCATATGATCATCCTCTAAAGAGCTTAAAAGCTTAATAATATATGCATTGTTACTAAAAAATTAAGGGGAAAGTTAAACAATTAAGCATTAGTCCATTTTATACCAGGAACTATATAAACAAATTATCACCAATTTTTATAGTCTACGAAGTGCTCTACAAAAAGCTGTAAGCTAAGCACTCAATTATATGAAACTGTATTTTATAGCCTCTAAAAATAGATTTAAAAGTCTAGCTCGTTATTTTTAACCTCCTTTTTCAACATGATCAAATTTATTTAACGGTACAAGACTTTCGGCATTCCACACATAATAACGATTTGATATTATTACGTGATAATGTATAATTACCACAATTAAGAAATTAGCAGGCGAGAAAGTAAACAAAATTTTTAACTTTTAATAAAATTTATTATCATACGTATAGTATATAAATACTGTAGACTTACCTCTATGCATTGGTATATGAATACTACAAACTATTATTGATGTACTTATACAAATTATTTAAATAAAATAAAATATGAAATTTACCATAGTTTTTTAACCGACTTCATAAATAATACTGTATAGTGCATAAATATATCAATGATGTTTATTTTTTGATAAATCTGCTAACCTTTTTTTTAATTAAAACTTTATAAGACACCTTCTGTCCTTCCAAATTCCAATAATACTTCTATGGTATAAATAACCTTAAAATAACTATAATAATTACATACAACAAAGCACTTTAAATTTAACAAATATGTAGATTAGACATCATATAATATTTTTAATGTAAATAATGTTTCATTGATAAAAGTGAAAATAAAAAATTTTGCAAAACAATTGTTTGAATAATACCTATTTTATTCATAGAGAAGTTCTGTTATCAAACGTCTTACGCATTTTATGACTATGGTCTAGCAATAAACGATATACTTACGTAGTTTTACAGCTTTTATTGATATTACATAATAAACTAAAAGTAATGTTTGCTTGGAATTTTCTCTACTTGTGTTAAGAATTGGTTAGGAAATCCCAATTTTGGTTTCATGAATTTACAATTTTTTATACATAGATAAGAAAATTATGAACAAAGACCAATAAAATAATAATAAATTAAAGTTTTTACTGTGAATGAACCTCTGAACTGATTTAGCAATTATGAAAATAACGACTTAACAAGATAATGTTCCGGGTAAGAGTATTGTGTGTGAAATATACGAGTAGCCATTTCATAACATAAAATAAACTAATAATCTAGATTATCTAGATTTATATTTTTTTTTATTTATTTATATTCAACAATAATATTATTGAATCAATATGCGGAAAGCTTTATTTAAAATCAACTGCGACACATATAACGTCAAACTCATTATTTTAATACAGAAACGATTAACAAGTTCTGATAAGATAAATTAAATTAACATTATATGAATTATTCATTACATTTAAATGAATTAAAAACCTAATACATATGAGGAAATTTCTATAATTAAGGCAAGAAATAGTTTTTATAATTATTGCTACTGGAGATAAAATAACAACTTATTATTTAAAATTAGTATCCATTATACAATAAAAATGATATGTCAGTATTCTGTTATTCTTGATTGTTGTAATTAAACCTAAATGCACGATTATAACTTAATTACAATATACAAAGGAATGGTTCAGAAGTATTTTAGTCGAGCGAATAATCTTAAATCAACTACAATAGTGATTTATTGACAAACTGTCGAAATATACATCCATGCAAAATTAAAAATATATATAATTATTGCTTAAATTGCGTAAAATATGTATGTATAATGTATATGTGCCCGCACTGTCTACTGCAATGGTAGACGCGGCTTCGAATCCTTCATATATCGCACAGCGAAAATAAAATATTAACCTATGAACTTTTGGGGTTTTATATAATAATAAATATCCTTGCATGTAAAGAAACGTAAAATTCAAAAGACTTATTTTCTTTTTATTGGGTATCTTAAATAACGGGTCATAGAATAACATTTTAACGCTGTACTGCAGTATGTAAATTATGTTGGGACATTATTACATACAGCACCATCTAGTTCCGTGGTAAGCTTGTTTTACGGTTACCAGGTAGTTGATATACTACATACATAAGACTGCAGTACGAACAACTGAGTTTAACAAATGAATACCCCCAATGGGACTCGAACCCCCGACCGCTGGAGCAAGAAATTATGGTACATACTACAAACTGTGCCAAACGGGTCCCAAAAAATTATGTATACTCGTATTAAACGACATTAATGCTATGATATTATTTTACACTGTGTTCCATATAGGATTCTCTAGTTCACTAATTAATGCTCCATGGAACCCGCCATATTAAACAACAGCAGTTAAACAAACAGCCATTATATCGACAAACATATTTTTAAACCAATGTCCATTATATATTTTAATATCATAGTTTAATAAATAATATTTAATGAAGGCTAATTTTAGATAAATATTGACGACCGTTTACATTAAGCAGTCAAAAAAAATTGATTCATAATTTTTTATTCAGATCTGGATGATTTTGTAGGTGTCCTTAATCTATAAAGCGAGTAAATTATTAAAAATTTAAATTATAACATTCATAAGCCATAAATCCTTGCTATTTTTAATATTTACGTAATTAAACAATGTAATGATAACCACGAAACAATCGCGACCGTGCGTCATTCCGTTTTATATGAATTAATTAAAATAAATAGAAAAAAATAATAATTATAGAGATTGTTTATAGTTGATAGCGATTCTCACAAATGATCATTATGTTATTGATATTCGTTTTAAATAGTTTTTACAATACTACTACTAATAATACTATACTAACATTTCAAAAAGGAAGGTTTTGTTTGTATATTTGTTATTTTACATTGAACTACTAAACCGATTTGAAAAAAAATCACCGTTGGGAAGCTACACTATCTCCGGGTGACATAGGCTATATTATATTATCAAAAAAAAATTAGGATTCCTTACTATTAATATTCTCTTTTCTTCGTAATTCAACTGAATTGTTTGATGTCACGCAGTCAGTTTTTTATCCTAAAATAAGAATGCGCTTTATAACTTTTTCCTCGTTATGATGTAATTGACGACATTGAAATATTCCCTTTAACAAAACGCTATTTTAAAGTTAAATAACTTGCTCTTTTAATACGTATAATAATAATATTTAATACGTATAATAATTTGAAAACCCACCAATTTAGTAATTTTAACAATCTAGCACGTTAATCACAACCTTTGTTTTAATTTCTATGAAATTAGTATACTGAATTAATTTAATTTTATATTGAACACATTGAAATTTTTACATTCTCCCTAAACTATAAATAGCTAAGTTTCTAACAACAAACAAAAACACCAAGACAATGACTAATATCAGCACAACAAAACAGATATCAGAAACGTAAATCGAATTTGTGACCTTCACTGCATAATGCATTTAACTCTTCCGTTATCACTGTGCCAATGCCATCAATTGCTTGTTGAAATCTAATATCAGTAACAAATAATAGTACGTAAACACATGAGTTACATTATAAAATAAAGCTAAAAATTAATCAATACAGTGAGTTTCCGCCTCTGAGTCAGAAGGAATGTACAGCTTGTGGCTACTATGTGGGAAATACTAATTTTTAGTTACCCATATAAGGGTCTGTTCTCACAATACTTTATTTTCTTAGAAACATACCTGAATTATTAAAAGTTGTACATAAAATTGTGCAAATGCATTACTTAATATACTACAGTTTTGGTATTTTATTAAAAAATATTAAATATAAAAACAAAATTAACTGACCATTTATTTACTACACTTTAAAACACAAGACAAGTTACCTCACTTTTCTTATAAGAGATCCATTTCTTTTTACACATTGTTTTTTTTTTTGGAAAATATAAATTAGCACCTGTGCAGTGTAACTTCATTTAAATCAGTTTAAAAGTTTTAACGTAGGTACTTAGTAATGTATACTTTAAACTTTGAATAAAATAATTACAAGAAAATATAATATGACAAGGTATAACAAGAAAGCTGTAACTAAATAAATATCAATAAATATTAAAACACAATTACTAAACAAACTTTAAACAATATCAATACAGAGCCATAATCTAAGGCCAATTAATTGCGCTGCCACATAGGAAACTTAAAAGCTCTAAACGCAAGACTTCAAGATTCAAATAAATTTGAAAGATATTGGTTTTTTTATTCATTAATACTTATTATATTGTCGTACAAATAATGTTTATCTTTTTTTTCTATCTTTCTCTACAACTTTAGCCCGGATCCAGAAGACCAGATAGTTCCGCCGTCGAAGGTCGCTCAGGAGTCAACGCGCCATCAATCAGCGTTGAGCATCTGGAACAAGCAATTTTACTTTTAAACTTTATATAAAATGAAAAGGTTGAGTCCTGAGCGACCTGTACGAAAAATCACAAAAAACATATGTATTCTATTAATTATCTTAGTTTTTTTTTCATGCGAGCTTTAAAAGCTTAGGCAAAATGACAAAATCCTATATTGATTATAATTTGTAAATAACAAAAAAGTACATCTTAACTTCGTCATGAAGTCAAATATGTGTCTAACCTAACCTAACCATTTTTTAAAATAATATTGAATAAGCAATATTTACAGAAGTTTTAAATCTAAAAATAAAAAAAAATATTATTTTCTTAATTTTTTTCAAAGCGAAGCGATAACCTGTGCAGTTAAACCTGTACAGGCTAAACTGTTCAAGCATACATTTGCGTCTATCTTCTGACCTTAGGCCTTTCATTTTCTTGAATTTCGGTTGTTCAATACATTATTCTTATAGATCAATAAATAAATAATACTGGAACAAATCAGCAAGCAAAAGCTCGTTTCATGTAAATATTTAATAATACCTACCTCTATAAAATACAAACAAAAAATTATAATAAAAATTATCATCACATATTTTAGAACGGTGTAACATTGACACCGTTGCAGTGCTAATATGATTAAAGTACGCAACTTTTGTTTGTATGCATAAAGTTTAACCTTGAAAATTTCAAATTAATTTCTATATACCTACCTACTTATTTCTGACGTAACACAAGCTTATCCATGACGGTGATCTAATGTCTTAAGCCATAGTCATCCACTTAAAGTCGTATATTCAATTGATAAAGTAACAAATGGTACTCAAGTGCTGTTCTAATCCTCCCATCATCTTTATAATATTTAAAGTCGGTTATTAAATGTAATTATTTATGCAAAAAAAACAAAATCTTGATTCATGGCCGCCATAACACAGTATTATATGCTGGTTAGATATATAGGCTTAGGCTTGTTAGAACTAACTACCACTACTAAGGTAACAGGTTTGTTAGTATTTTTATGAGGTTCGCTTAGTTGACTAACAATAAAGACTTACGAACGCACGTTTAGAATTTAGATCTTGTAAGAGTTACGTATAAATCTTATCATCGCGCATACCTTTTTTCACTCTATTTGTAATGAAAATAGCGCATGGAGTAATAAAAAGTGGCATGGTAATGAAATATAATTAATTAACTGAATAAATACATAAGAACCAAAAAAGTTATATTCAACTGTAAAGATTTCTTGAATATATCAATAATAATAATACATAATTATGACGTATTCCGGGAACAGTCCACAGTATAACAGTGTAAGTCATATAAGAGTATTCACATTTTACGTAGAAAATAAATAAATAGTAGGTAGTAGCCAATAGGTATTACCTAAGGATAATTTTTAAGACTGGCAAACAACAAAAAAATATATCCATGACTCAATTATTATATTTTAAACTAATATTAGGGTATATAAGCATATAAGTAAAAATCTAGAACACAAAAGTACAATGTAGTTACAGCTTCATAGTAAGTAGGACATTAAACACGACTGCATGCCCAGTCATGTAACATACAAAGGAAATAAAATGCGGATGACGTATTATTCATGTTGCAGACATCTTTGAAATATGCTATTTGCCGAAACGTCTAATTGCATTAAGATTATTATGTAACATGAATATCTAGAAGTAATATAATTAAGATGTGAATATGAGTAATGAGAATATATGGCCATTGTCCATATGTACGTTGAATTAAATACAAATAAAAAAAGCTATATATACGAGTATAATGACAAAGGCTGTTTAAAAATAAATAAATGGGGGACGATGTAATGTAATAGAAAAAGTCAATTCTACACAGAGAAAGAAAATACCATTGTTTTTTTTTTTAAAAGACCAACATTTAAGATAGATAGAATCATCTATACTATTATTATAAAGCTGAAGAGTTTGTTTGTTTGGTTGAACGCACTAATATCAGGAACTACTGGTTCGATTTCGATGGTTTTCGGTCGAGTTCGATGGTTTTCGGTCTTTAGACCGCGTACGAAGCCACAGGAAGTGCTAGTATAAGACAAACACAACATATAATCCAATTGGTTAAAGTTATTTTGGAAATACAAAAACTCCGTTTTAACTATTTATATAGATTTCTAAAATAACATAATATTTTCTTGACTTTTTTCTGTTGTAATTTATGTACATAATTCACATATATATAAACCTTCCTCTTGAATCACTCTGTTGATGAAAACTGCATTAAAATCTGCTGTGTAGTTTAAAAGATCTAGGCGTACAGACGGCGGGAAGCGACTTTGTTTTATACTATGTAGAGATGACTCTAATCAGAATTAGGAAAGTGAAAAACCGAGAAATAATATTAACCCAGTATGGGATAATACATACAATTGAAATTTTAATTAATATTGAAAATTTAAATGAAATTGACGGGAGCAGACCTATTATTAAATATTTTCTAAAAATAGTTCTTTAAGTTTTTTTTTTAAATATCCATTTGAATTTAATTTAGTTATGTGTGCACACAGTAGAGTGTACTGATGACCAAATAAATAAAACCTCAAACATGACGCAAATACATGTAAATATTTAGTAATGAGAATAAGGTATGGTGTTTGTAATATATAATATTTAATATTTCGACGTATATACGTATATGTGTATTTACATTAATATACAAAATATTTTAAAAACGGACTTAAATTCTTATTAAAATAGAGAGTTAAGGACTAATTTTGCAATAAATCAAATCATAAAATTATTAAAAAAATATACATACTCTTATTATTAAATATTTTTTTTTTTTATGTTAAAAAAGGGGCAAACGGGCAGGAGGCTCACCTGATGGGAAGTGATCACCTCCGCCCATGGACATCTGCAAGCTTGCAGATGCGTTGCCGGCCTTTCAGGAAAGGGATGGTTGGGAGGAGGGAGGGAAGGGGAAGGGAAGAGGGAGGGGGGAAAGAAAACGGAGGATGAAGGGAAGAGGGAGGGGGGAAGGAGAGTGGGCCTCCCGGACTCTCACTCACCGGACGAAACGCGACAGCATAGCTGCCACTTCACGCCGGTCTTCTGTGAGAGAGTGGTACTAATGAACTATACGGGGCGTGCCGGCCCATTCGGTTGCTACCCGAAGGTAACAAGCATGGCACTACCACATGCAACAATAACATAATAATAAAAAATTATTTTATTAATGACGTATGAAAATATTTAAGTGTTTTTCCTTCAATGAGGGTGCAATGGACGTTATTTTTATATACATAGTTATATTATGCGCACATAGATATTTTATTACACGGAGAATGGCATAGTGTATACTGCATATCAAGGGATCTGGGAAACAGTAATTTATTAGAAACATTACTAGGTAGTATCAGTAATAATAAATGCAAAGCAATTTAGTTTTAAAAATATCCTACAACAAAAGAATGGAATCATGATGAATTGGAAATTGGAATCAATTTTATGTAGTTGATCTCCATCCTGTTTTACGACTTACTGCAACACGCATGTACCAAGTGATTTGACACTTGCTCAATCCGCTAGGGCTGTGGACTGCTTTACCAGATAATATATTTTATTGACACAATTTATTACCATATATAAATAACATTTCATGGCGTTATTTACGTTTTTCCATAAAAATTTATGGGTGTTGATAAAGAATATAAAAAAGTAAAAGAATACAAGGGAAAGCTTATACTTGCCGTTTACTTCAAATTACTTCATCAGTGTCGCGAGGAAGTAAACAAAATAAATAATAACGCAAAATATGGTTTCACGTTATTTTTGTTTTTAGTATAAAAAGTTCTTATCCAATTGTTGCGCAGTTAAATAACTAACTCAATCATCATTTTTGTCTTAATATTTCAGGATGAAGGAGTAACAAGCATATTCTGTCATATTTATTCATGTATATAGTGTAGTTCTATTGTCTGTCCACTTAAAATAAGTCCAGTAGCTGCTTATTTTTAACCATGAATACAACATTAGTAATGACTATAATACCTAGGTAATATATTATAAATAATAATAAGTATGATTACACCGTTATGCAAGCCCTGACCCTGCACGCACACACATGACACGACTTCACAATCATCAAACCGGTCGATTGACGTCAATGGTGGGTGGGGACAGCTATAAAAAATAAAACTATCAGTTTACTATGGCCGCAACAAGGCATAATCATAACAAGCTATTGTCTCCTTTTTTACTTGCATATCAGACGTTTCATTTACAAAGTTCCAGGCGAGTTGATAATTAAAGATTTACAATGCGTTACTCGATATAAGGTACCTATTGTTGTACCGTGTACGTTTGCAAGCAATATTTTATAACGTATATTATCGATGCTAAATCTAATGTCGTAAAAAGCGCATGGAGGTAATTAGTCCGGTATATATTTCATTAACTCTACCAAATTGATTGATCTGTAAAGAGTAGACTAATAAGTAAATAATTTTTAACCTCCCTTTTTACTGTTTTATAACAGCGTCCCTAGTATTCAATATCCTCTAAGAACGTATATATGGGACAAAAAGTACTTTTAAAGGTATTAGCTATATCAATGTATTATGAATACTAATAAACTTATACCTGTGGCTTCACTCGTGTAGTTATTTATTCGTGATTGGTCGTTTGTTTCGAACCGCCATGTTAGACGGCCTATAACCTTTCTCAACAAAACTAAGTTGATCCAACAAGTAGAACCGAAATGGTATTTAACGCGTAATACCAAGAAAATAAATACAATAAGGAAAATGTGTTTTATTTTAAATAAAAAATATTATTATTGAAACATTATTTCAAACGGAACACAAAATAACGAACTTCTGTATACGAATTCACATTTATTTTTTTTCAAAATTACCCAAACCAATTTTAATTTGTATTATATTTATATTATATTTTTATGCAATTTTAGGTAAAAAAATAAGATTAGTCGTTAGATTTGTTGCGCTACACAAAATAAGATTAGATTAGCTCTTTTTTTTCTTTATTATAGAGCTTTGTCGTTAAAACGACTATGTCGCTTTGTTAGATTAACTCTTTGTAAAACTTATATTTGTTATTAGACAAATTATATGTGGATAAAAACTATTAGGTATATCGAGATGTACGAGAATTTTAAGGTGTTTATGGAACATATTTACTTTAGTAGAGTCACTAGATATCTCAAGGAACAGGTTATGAAAAATGGAAAATTGCACTGTTCTCTTCCTAGTTAAATAAAATTACTTTAAAAACAGGCGTAATATGCATGTATTTTTGTAATGCAGAAAATGTTTTGTGCATATCATGTCCAAACTTCTAACTTTTTGCTCTACATTTAATGCCTCTGTTTAAAAATCATAGATATAATAGGTTCAGTAGTTCACGAGCCTTAAAATCACAATCGGACAAGACAGACTTTTTCATATACGAAAAAAATATTGTAATAAATAAGTAGATATATCCGTTAAGGCGTTACACACATAATAATTTATAAGAAACAGAAAGCGATTTCTAGTGAGGATAATAATTATGAATTTACTACATAATAATAACATATTGCAATATTCCAACAAATATTATTAAGCTTTATTATTGTTTACATTTATATTATAAAAATGATTACTGTTATTATTACTGTATAATATCTTAAGTTATATAATACATACAAATGTATTAAAATTTAATTTCTTAATGAAGCCCCTAGTTTAATTAATTTAAAATTAAAATTCAGAAAATGACTGCATACGTCAAATACTGTATGTATATACGTCAACAGAAGTTATTATTGTGTATTTTAAAGTAATTAAAACATATATAATGTTTATTTCTGCTTTGTTAATTTTTTGCAAAAAAATTAAATGCCTTTAAGAGTTAACTAAAAATATACAAAAACTCATCTTGTGAATCAAAATGAAGTATTTAATTATAAAATATACTAGCGTAGTATTACGCAGATGATAAGGTATTTAATATAATTTACAATGATTTCAAAATCACTCGAAAACTCTTAGAAGTGGATTTTTATTTTCGAATACTCTTCTTAGAAACCTATTATATAAAAACTATACTAAAAATAAGATATATTTCATCATAATATTATATAGGTACATTCGGTGGTACAGAAGTGGTGCGTATCTTTTCAAGAATTGCAAGACGTAATTCATTCATTATTTTCACAATTCTTGAGCTTATTATTATTAATTTAATCAAATTTGTCAGCTATTTAAGCAATTAGTTCATGATATTAGGTATTTTTAAATTTTATTTCACTTAAGTCGTGAAATAACATAATAAAATATTTGTGTTATTTTTAAGAAGCATTAAGAAGCAAGCCATCCTTTATCTATCATTATCCAAAGCAAGGTGTATTCCACTTACAGAAAGTTTTTTTTTTTTAATTTATTATATACAACTTCCTGTAACTTAACTTATATTTTAAATCCAAAAGCTTGTTCATTACTTTATATATATGTCTTTTACTTAATAATGGAACAAAGAATCGCCGATATTTTTATGTAGAGTTTATGAGCCGTGGAATAATGCATGCATTATTAAGTTATTTCAGCAAATACATACAGAATTACTATAGCATCGGTGCTAAGAGACAAAAAGTCGTACATTTAGATTGCAAATAAAATGTAAATGCTACATTAGGTTTTATTAAACTCTAGATTCGCTCTATTTAATATTAAGGATAATGCTGACGTTGACGGATGTGGGCATCCGTTCAACATAACAACAAATAGTATGAACACTACCGGATTAAATGATAATTCCAGTGCAACACTCGTTATTACACTTTGGAAGCACCAGATTATATACAACTAGCCCTCGCTTTGCTCGGGCTCTTCCCTAGATTTAGCCAGGCAAAGCCGCGTGATCCGCTAGTTATGCATATAAACCTTCCTCTTGAATCGCTCTATCTATTAAAAAAAACCGCATCAAAATCCGTTGCGTAGTTTTAAAGATTTAAGCAGACATAGGGATATAGGGACAGAGAAAGCGACTTTTATACTAGTAGTGATGTTTACTAGTCTTAACATATTTAGCTAGCATTTGTTCGGCTAAAAATATCTAGAACATATCCTTGATTAGAAAATTATTGAATAAATAAATAAACACAGAACTAGAATATTCCTACTTATGCATCCAAAATTTTTTTTAAACAAAAAATCATGTGAGTACGTCTTTACAAAATTAGTGTATGGAATAGGCCGTAGCCCTTAGGCGACTAAATAAATACTTGGTAAAGTGGTAAACACTGAGTGCAATTTTGTAACTGAAACGCTAGAGTTCTTGAGAAGCATAGGTAACGAAAAAAAGAAAAATGCTTTGAAGATACTAAGTATTGCTCATCAGTTAGGTATGCGCTGCCTTGGTTCATCTTTGGAATAATAGAAATATGTTAAAAAGTCCCGATTACATGGATTTAGATGTAAATTAGTTGTATATTTGGCAGCGAAAAGCATACCATTATAAAGTTTTTCACACTGAACCATTTAAACTTTAAACTTTACCTTACAAAAAGTTTACTGCAAATGAATGTGATTCTTCTTAATTACAACATAAAATAAAATACATTACAATGCTGATTATTATATAAATTGCTCACGACAAACACGAATACGTAAAGTTAACCTAAATTAATTATTATTGTAGTGCATGCGTCATTCGTCGTGTACACAATAGTAGTAATAGAGAAAACTGTTAAAACTGTTATTAAGGAAATGTTTATTTCCCACGTGTTAATTGTTACATAGTACGTATTAAAAATAAATCAATTTTATATGTAATTTTATTATTAATACGTGTATGAGTTAAAAGGAAGTAACATAAAAATAGATTACCTACGTTTCATATAGCGTTTGTGTCGAAAATATGCATATTTCAATTTGAGAGTTTGTTATTATTTAAAAAAAAGTTTAAAAAGAACAATTTAAATTAGATGATTAAAACTAATTTTTATCTACTTGATTAGAGTACGAATTTAGTATACTGAATTCAAAATGATTTTAGTAGTAGTTATAGAAAATTAAAGTCCATTTTTGTTGTAAAATAGTAACCGAAATTATATATTAAGCTCTACTAGCGTGTAAAATTGTGAGAATTGATTTATGATGCTAAAAATTTGATTTATGATGAATGATGAAAAATTGATTTATGATGTAAAAAAGTAAAAAAGTATATATTGTACATATTTTAACGGCGATATACGCGTAAATAAAAAATCGGAAAAAAAATAATGATAAAATTGTATCGTATTGAAAAGTAGATCTGCTCCTAGGAAATCACATTTCAATAGATATATTTAGTAAATAGGTACCAACTAAGAAGCTTTTCTGTTTCTAATATTAAGTTAAAAAATAAATAGAATTAACTTTTACGAATGATTGTAAAGAAAAATAGGTATCGAAGGCTCAATCTATGTCGTATTATTATTCAATATTAATTTGTTTATTTTAAATCAATAGATGAACGCTTATTAACTTGTAGATGTTCTAAAAATGAATAGAAATATTAAAACATATAAAATGATCTAATCTTGCAAGCTTTACGTAGGGACTAATTACCGATCTATGTCAAGGATAATGACTTTGTGTGACTAATTTTGCAAATAAAATAAACTAATTATTTCCTTTTTACTAAGGGCCTTTCTCCATTCAAAACATATTTTTTGAATAATAAAACATATATATTCTTATATTGGCACAGGACAGGCAGTGGTAATGCGCTCGCTTGGATAACCGAGTGATCCGGGTACAAATCCGAGTCTCGCACCTCTGATATTTTCATGTGCGAATCATTTCTATCATGATTACCACTTGTCTTACGGTAAAGGAAAAACATCGTGAGGAAACCTGCATGTCTGAGAAAACCTAGCAAGTTTTCGAAAGATATGTAAAGTCTGCTAACACGCACTAGGCCAGCGCGGTAGCATGGCCTGATCCCCCCCGTACTGAGGGAGGCCCGTGCCCAGCAGTAGGACGTTAATAAGGGCTGAAGACAATTCTTTTATTTCAGGATTTTATTATTTTTTCGTTTAAAAAAAATTGCTATCGTGTACCTATTAGCAAGATAAGACATAATATTTTAGGAATTTTAAATTATGTAACGTAGAAGTAGGTATATGTAATAAACTAATTTAATTTTATATATTATTATATAAGTAATTGTTTTACCTAACGCAATAAAAACATCTCAAATAATTACCGTAAAATATTTAGATGGCCATAAAAAATCAATAAAGTAGTTTTTATGATGTTTAGTACAAGATATTTTATTGAAACTGTATTTGATTGACTCACCACACTCCGCATAGAGCGCATAATAAAATATGTGCTATACAAAATAAATAAAAATATCTACTGCTTAAAAATTAAGTAAAAGGCGCCAACGAAAATATATTTTAAGCCTACAAGTCATCATTTTAATATGCCCATTGCCCTACCTACATTAACTATTACTTTTATACAAAAAAAATCCTATAAATAACTGTAATTTCATATTATATACCTAGGTATATATATACAAAAATATATGTTAATTAAAATAATAACAAATCACTTGCCTTTTTTGGAGACTCGTACTCCTCGTCATCGCGGCTGGAGAGAGTCGAGCACGACGAGCATGCCGAATCTGCTGACAGAGACCTCGACCTTAGCCAATTCACCTCCTCCTCCGTAGCTCCAACTGCCACACCATCAGAATAGTCACTGACCACCACGCTGGGTGTTCTCACACACCTGCCCCTAGTCTCGCACCCTTCGCTGCCCCGCCTGCCTAGTTCCACTACATGAGCTTCTATCAACGTCATTTCTCGTCTTGGCGACATAGCGTCCGGCGGCGGGGTTATATCGCGAGGGTGCGAATGCCTTCTCCTGGGTTCCACTTCTACAGCGGAATCGTCACTAAGATCTCGACTGCGACGCCTCACAGCCGCTCTATCATCGTCATCTGACGAGCTGATATCTTCATGAGGACTGGTAGCGCGTGGGATACGTAAATATTGCATTGGACCAGGCTCAAAACGTCGAAGTAATTCCGAGACGCGCGGTTGCGCGTGTCGAGAGACGCGCGCGTTCGTCGACGCACGCATGCCCGTACTGTCGCTCACTCGCCGCGACAGGGACGCTTGCTCTTTAGCCTGCCCTGGAGGTACTCCTGCGCCGAGCTTTTGGTAAAACAAACTATGACTTATGGCCTTCTCGCGCAAAACACGACGAAAGTCTTCCGGTGGTGGCTGCTCAAGACGGGGCATGTTGGCTGCAACAATTTTTAATCATAAATACATATTGATAAAGCACTTTCGATGTTATCTAAATACTACGAATCAATTAATGTTATGTATACATCGTATTTATGAAGCTTCATTATCAAGCAAGATCAATAAACATAAAGATACGAAACAAACAAATATTAGACCCATTTGATTTATTTGAATAGTCCTATCGCGAACACGTAATGTTTACATCGGGCTAGTGGTAGGCAAACGTTATTCGTGCCAGCCACTACGCAGCAAAATATATTTTACCATTCTTGTTATTGATTTGAATATAACAAAATAGAAGAATTATGGTAAATTATTTGAAACAAACCTGTTATAGTAACACTTTTGCCGACGATTTAATTCAGTCTTGCCATATGAATAACGATCTGTAACAAAAAAAATCAAATTGAAGCAACACTACATACGTGTATTGTATGACGTAAAGATTTGTATTTACACTGGCAACTTTTGTTTACTGTCAATTCTTCATTTCCGTTTAACTGGACACACTAATAAAAATAAATGATTTCTATCACAATGAGCCTAGATATTTCAGCAAACCTCTTGCGCTTACCGAGGTTGTCTGCGCAATGTCTTCTCTCTAACGATGATTAGGGTAAAAATGTTATCAACGTGTACACATTCTAATGTACATATACATTATAATATATGGCCGCATCTAAGATGCTAGTGCTTACAGACACGCCGTTTTCATTTAATCGTTCATTAGATATAAGCTTAAATGAGAAACAATTAAAAGTAGGAACGACGTAAGACTTAATTTCGATTAAATGCAGCATCGAAGCATGTGACACACCTTCGTTTTATTGAGGCACAATGTATATACCAGTGTAAGGTACATACACGATCCTCATACACGTTTTGATCTATTGCTGTCAAAAAACAAAGCCAACAAGTGAAGACGAAACAATGTCAAAAATGTTAATTTTAATTGTATTAATAAAACCACTGGATTTCAAAAAATCTTTTGCCATTAGAAACCTATATTATCACTGATTTACAGGCTATATTTATTACAAGCGGAACCCGCGGCTTTGTTCACCCTAGATTTAGGGACGAATCCGAGCGAAGCGATGGTGAGTCGCTAGTGCTAAAAATGAATTCTTGGTACTTTAATAAAAATATTAATTAGAATTACAGCAAAATACTAAATTCATTACACATAAAACAAAGTCCTCCGCCGCATTTGTCTGTCTGTTTGTTCGCGATATACACAAAAACTACCGCACCAATTTTTATGCTTCTTTCAGCATCGGATAGAATGATTCTTGAGAAAGGTTTAGGAATAAAACTTATCAAGTTTTTGTATACATTTAGTAACGAAACCCGCGGCTTCGCTCGCGCTAAATCTAGGGATGGATTCGAGCGAAGCGAGGGTGAGTCGCTAGCTAGTTAAATATAATTGAAATATTTTATGCACATCACGCACGATATTCCAAAATATGGAAATAAACTATCCGTTAGCAACATCGTAATACCAATTTATAACAGATTTCCTACGTGACATGATTTGAAGAGTACTTGGCAGTTTTACAGTAGTTTTCCGTTGCCTTCTTAAGATTTTTTGTCTATCTTTAACTATTATTATTGAAAAGATTATTACATACCTAGTGATTGATTATATGTTTACATATTTAAGTACCCATAAATTGTCCAATAAATATTATTTTGCGAAATATATACTAATATAAACCTATAATCATTATTTTCTTACAAGCTAATTGGACGTGAAAACGAGCGTGATTTTTTGTTTCATTATAAGCTTTGGTGACCGCATGACCGCAAAGCTTCAACCAGTTAAGATATTTGGCACGAACGCGACCTAAACTGCAAACAGGGCCATTGAAGACTCTTCCGTGGGATAAAAGTTTTTAAAGAATAATATTATGCTCGCTATACCTAACTTACAAGTATATGCAAAATAATAACACTATAAAAATTAGGTAAGGTGATAAAGTATACCTATTATTATCATGTGTATTACTGAGTAGGAGTACTTAATTGCTTTTAAATTATTGCTAATAAAAAAAGGGTATGTATCATCACTACATAGTATAAAACAAAGTCGCTTTCTCTGTCCCTATATCCCTTTGTATGCTTGAACCTTTAAAACTACGCAACGGATTTTGATGCGGTTTTTTTAATAGATAGAGTAATTCAAGAGGAAGGTTTATAACTAGCGGAACCCGCGGCTTTGCCTGTGCTAAATCTAGGGAAGAGCCCGAGCGAAGCGAGGGCGAGTCGCTAGTGATATAATACAACGACTACTCGTATTATGACTCGTATTATAAGAACTACTAGTATTATGTGATCTGATGAAGTGATAGTACCTAGTAAAACAATGACTGACGATGAGGTGGGTTGAGTTTGTGATTTTTCTGCACAGTTGTTCATGAAAACATGATAAAATGTGTATAAAACAAAGTCAAAAAACATAATCTATAGTAAGTAATTCTAATTGTTTGTGAATAACGTAGTAGGTACCGTTTTAAAATAAGAAAACGATATTTTTTCACTAAAGCGAAAATTTTTGAGGAATATTCCACGTACCTATACATATATACATTTTTTCTTTCAAGGAACACCACTTCGAGCCATTAAATTATGTTTTCTTATCTTAGGCTATCTTAATTGCTAATTGAAGTTCTTCAGACATATCTAATCTGTTATTTATAAACTTATCTTCAAATGTAAAGACACCGGTGACGTTGATGACTATCTAAATAGAGCCATCTACGTAAAAAAATGATAATGGAAAACAATATTATAATGTCTGAACTATAAAATATGTAAATGATTGTTCTTCCGCTTTTGTAGTTTTTTTTATCTTTCAAAACCCCATATTTAGTAATGGTAAAATTCTGAATTTATTCAGCTGTGCTCTTAATAAATTAATGGCTTTTTGCTCTTATACATATACTAGCGTTTCCCGCGGCTTTGCACGCATTCTAAAGACAGGAAACCAAATTCATCCTGTGTCGCGCGGTATGATACCTCGCAGAACTAACGCCCCCCTTTCCCGTTTTTGCAACATGTTTCATTGAAGATCCGCTCCTATTTGTCGTGTCTTCGTGATGTCTTCTCCATAAACGGACTGAGAATTTTTCAAATCGAACCAGTAGTTTTTGAGATTAGCGCGTTCAACGAAACAAACAAACAAACAAACTCTTCAGCTTTATAATATTAAGTATAGATACGTATATCATGTAGCACATTATAATGATTTTAAATGAAATTGCTGTAAAGCATTCGAAACGTCGTTGTCGGGAACCAAAAATCATAATAAATCTGCGACAAAATCTGAAAAGATAGTTTCATTTATAATGTCAAGTATTCGCGTAAACCTAAGAAAGTATTATTATGATGATTTTGTAAAACGTAAATCCATATTATGTTATTATAACTGAAAAGATTACATTTTGAGCATTATTGAAGCATTAGTCCTGCGTATGCTACGCAAACGGTTCGTATCTGTCGAGGAGTCGCATCAGACTATGGAAATGGAATATAGGGAGTGCACTTGTGAATTATTTATTTTTTGTATTTTTCTGCGCATTTCGCTTATTTTATTGAGGTTGACCGCTGTCGGCTGTATATAATATTCATAAATAAATATCAACTAACCTCGCCAATATACAAACGCCTTTGTTCTGCGATAAAACTGCGTATGGGATAGCTATCAAAATGTATGCTTTGGCTTAACCACAGAAAAGATGAGGCGTTTTTTTACCTATTCCGTGGTCTTAACCAAACCTGCGAGTAGGTATGTCATTTAATTTTTGTGACGAACATAGTCGCTTAATTCAGTTTATGATAGAACCAGTATTCAAACTATGTTCAAATTACAAGTTAGTTCTTGTAAAAAAGCCATTTAAAGAATGATATCTAATCTATACAATATATATATATATATAAAATAGGAGTGTCTGTTTTGAATTTCAAATTAACAGCTTTGCACTAAATGCAAATTAAAGTATAGACGATAGTAGCAACAAAAAAACGATTTTTAAAATTTTTGTCTGTCTGTCTCTTTGTTCCGGGTAATCTCTGAAACGACTGGACCTATTTTGCCGAGACTTTCACTCGGAGATAGCTAATGCCATAAGGCGTAACTTATGCTTCCCGACTTTTTAACCGGCTTCAAAAAATGAGGAGGTAGAAATTTTATTTATTTTAACAAGCGGAACCCGTGGCTTCGCTGACGCTAATCTCAGGGACGAACCCGAGCGAAGCGAGTGTGAATCGCTAGTGTTAAATATATTGATATTTGAAGGTATTAAAGTTTCAATTTAAAGGCTCGTTATTGATACTAAACAAGGTGATCATCTTATTTAGAGGTAGACATGAGCGTTCATACCATTTGTGAAAGTGAACCAGAGAAACATCAGTATTATAAAACTGAAGCGTATTTGCAAATAAGTATATTTCTATGTATGGGACATACATAATGTACATACTAACACTATAACTATGCAACATAGCCGTTTTATACTCGTTTAGAAATAAATTATGGAAATACATGTCGCATCTAGTTTAAAGTTACTTAACATCTATGACGTAGAATGAATTTTACTTAGGATTTAATGCTGCAGCACGTGTATAGACACAAGTTTACTTTTATCTTAACTGAAAGTTTTATACTCATACTTTTAATTAAAAATGTATTTCTGAATAAAATATAAGTAGTTTTAAATATTGATAAGTACCTGCCATTTTACTTTCTTTCTCTTTAGTTTCTATGTCCCTACATTCTGCTTGGGTTTATTTTTTAATTTTATTTATAAGCCACTAAAGGGGGAGTACTGAGTAACACCAACAAACTTCGCACTTAAGACTTTAATATCGTAATTCGTACCTATACTAAACATAGATATGTGCAATATAAGTGCAAAAGCAAACTTGCACACATGTTTAATTTTAATGGCGAAACAAAACGTCATAAAATCGATGTGCGTATGGAATTAGTCATCCATGATATGGAGTATAATGCACTTGTTTTACATAAAAAAAATTAAATACTATTTACGTCGCAACATCACAAGATCATAGATGTTCATTAATTTTGCTTAGATTTTAAGGATTCAGCTGAAATTTACGTGTCCAATGTCAACGATTGAAAGCCAAATAATCTATTCTTATAAGTATATAATATAAGTTCTAATAGAACTTATTAACTTATATACTTACTATATAACTTATGATATATTTTTTTAATAAAATTCACAGATGTATCAATATGATATTCTTTATGATAATTTGCAAATTAAACAACCCTTTGGATTATATTCTTAAGTATTTTTAACTGATTTTGAAAAATACAACGTACAGGAATCAATTGTAGCCTATGTTCCTTCGTCAATTGTACATCACATCTATTCGTTGTAAGATTGGTAGAACAAAAAAAAATACATAGTAAATTATAAACACTATTTAATTGAGCGTACAACAAAAGGGACTAGGAAGAACAAACGCCATTAAAACTCCATGGCCTTCCTCTGACAACCTACGCATAAATGATGTAAATCCCCATATTATAATATGAATCCTATGGCTTTAGTTGCATGGTTTATTTCAGGTTGTATATCCCATTTTTTGCCTCCACTTATATTTATGATATTATAATTTCGGCCTTATTAACATTGACGTATGGTTTACTTTTGTATTTTTCCCCTCAGCTTAAGGACGTCTCAAGCGAGTGACGTCAAAGCCAGCCTTGCTGCGACGTAAGGACACTAAAATATGTTTAATTAGACTATTTTCTAACCGTTTACATTTTATTTTCTACAAAGTAAAATTATGAGTAATTGAGTATTAATTATAGAGATATATTTAAGAAAAGGATAAATTTAATTTTAAAATTATTAATATTATATATATTAGATATTTCTGAATATTTTAAGTTTTTTATTTATTTATATACCTATATTTATTTATTTTGTTATTTAAAATATGGGAAATATTCAAGAGTTACCACGGGTAAAATATATAGCCTATATAGGCTATAGAATCTTATACAATCCTTGTTTAAATCTGTTATTATACCTAGGCCGAATCTTTTGTTCTGATAATTTTTGTCTCACTGTCTCTCTGTATAAAGGAAGCTTGTATAAATACTAATACATACATATAATAAACTAGCATTTCCCGCGGCTTCGCACGCATTCTAAAAACTGGAAACCAAATTCTTCCTGGGTCGCGCGGTATGGTACCTCGCAGAACTAACGCCCATCCTTCCCGTTTTTGCAACACTTTTCATATCACTTTTCATTAGTCGTAGCGTGATATTATGCCTATAGCCTTCCTAGATAAACGGACTATCCATCACAAAAAGAATTTTTCAATTCGGACCAGTAGTTCCTGAGATTAGCGCGTTCAACAAAACAAACAAACAAACTCTTGAGCTTTATAATATTAGTATAGATATAAATACCCATGACTGGAGTACAAATATCCGAGTTTAACAAATGAATGTCCCTAGCGAGACTCGAACCCGCGACCGCTGGCCCAAGAGAGTAGGGTCATGACAAACTGTGCCAAGCGCGTCGTCAAGATATATGGACAGGGAGTTATCCGGTTGAACATGTGGAATACTTTTTATTGCATCAAGGTATCTCTGAGAAATCTGTATAATAACCGTCTAATCGTAACCCGACGGTGAGTCATAAGTAGGTTAAACGAAAAAGTAATCTATTTTCGGACTATGAATGTTGGAAAAAAAGTGCACCAAGTCGTACAAAACAAGAGCCTGCGACCTTCAACTTATTTAGGTCTACTATGCAAATAAGAGGTTATTATAGATATGTGTAATGTGTAATCGTTACACTTATACTTATGCTTGTAATATTTTTATTATCTATAACTCGTAAGCCACCCGAATACCGCACTTTGAGCTGAATGAAATCATCGTGGTCCCAACGTCGCAGGTTATAAAATTTATAAATTATAATGATTTTAAAAAATACGTTCGTCAAAATGTTATTTTAAAAATAAATTAAATGGACTCAAATTAAAAAAAATATAGCCTTATAAAACTCTTATTTTTTTATAATAGAAAAACATTCCCCTAATAATCACCAAAAATTTCAGCTGCATAGGCCTTTTTTGTAGACTTAATAAGTCTTAGACCTAACTTTTGAACCTAAAAATCCACCCATTTCAACCCCATTTGCACATATTTTATTTTATTTTATTAAAATATAATAAATCAATGGGAAATTCTCAATTGACCGACAAATAATAATATTAATAATGCAATTTGCGGACGCAATTCGAAAAATGAACTCGTTATAATATCGTACTCAACTAAATACAACAATTTAAAAATGTCAACGCTTATTTTTTCTCTTACTAACCACTTACAATTTTAATTAGCTATATAAAGATTCTAAGTGAATGTACGAATACTTTCATTTCCAAATTCTCTTGTTCAACAAAGCTTAAAAGCATGCAAATAATCCACTTATCGTATGTAGTGGAATAATTTACTGATATGCGAATATGAAATCTTCTATATAAATAAAAATGAATGTTGGTAAGCGCAAAACTCGAGAATGGCTTCGAGAATTCGGCTAATTTTTTTTTGTATATTTCTTAAAGTCCACGAAAGGTTTTAATAAAAAAAAATAAGAAATAAAAAAAGTAAAAACCTATACTAACGGGTGTACCTAGAGTTTAAAATATTTCTGTTGTAGGTATATAAGGTAAGTGTAAAGTAATTTTATTCTAATATATAAAAATCTCACAGTGTTTATTATCGAATTCCTCCGAAAACGCTTGACTGATTTTTATGATTTTTTAACTGACTTCAAAAAAGGAGGAGGTTATATATTTTTTGTGTACAAGAAAGGGTTCTGAGAACAGGTCGTAGGTTACTTTTCATTCCCCTAGGTTATAAGGGTAGTCCTCTCCAGATTTTTTATTTTTTTATTGATAGTCATCAAAAATACTTATAACCCTAAATTTTCATTCTCCTACCACCAATCTTTATTTTTAATAAAGCTTAGAACGCGGGCGGAACCGCGGGAACTGCTAGTATTAAATTAGTCGCTAAGTGTTAAATACAATTAAAAGTACATCTAAGTAAAAGTAATTTTGATCGCCTTTCATATTTTTTACTTTGCTACCTCACTGGTGCCCAGTGAAAAGTAAAAGCCTTCATAATGGATTGTTTTGCATTTATGTAATAAAGAATTTATATTTTATCTACGCTAGTTAGATATCGAGCTGTAGCTATAGGCACTCATTTTCAACGCTCTCTTCTTTTACTTTGGTTTCACTACCAGATTTACCTAATAGGTACCTAACTTTTGCGAAATTTTTCCATACTACCTGTATACATGGGAATATATGAAATTCACCCGTAAAGCCAGTACTTAAGCCCAAAAGAAGATCTTACGTTTTAATGGAGACTTGCAGTTTAGCTTACGCATTCAACCAAAACGCCCAAACAGCAGGTTTGCTGAAGCAGTCCATAACAAACATAGAGTCCAACAGTCCACTCTTATCAGAGAAGTAAAGCAGGTTGCTTTAAGCAACCAACCCAGTGCATATCTTGATGACATTAAAAAGACTATATTCTTCATCATCTCACGTATTTTTCTCTAAACCCATATTTTTTAATGAAAAAAGCTGCTTTAATTAAATATAATACATTTTATATAAAGTCCTCCGCTTCGTCCGTCTGTCTGTTCGCAATAAACTCGAAAACTACTCCACTGATTTTTATGCTGTTATCAATAATGGATAGAGTGGTTCTCGAGCAAGGTTTTAGTATAATATTTGTGAAATTTTTGTATACATTTACTATAATTTTCTGGTTAAGGTTGATACAAAAAAGTGATTATGACAGCAGATAGAATGCATTTTTGCTAGCTTGTAGATAGAATTAGCATAAACAAGGACGTCCGCGTGAAAAATACTGTTTAACTTAATACCTACCTGTCGGCCTAGATACCAGATAAGGCTGATAACACCGTGACGGAATGAGGGCACATGTGTTAACAGTGTTTGCACTAGCTGCCTGCGAAGGAGACTATCTCATATACGTTTGCTGTTGAATAGGAAAAACAATAGCTAATTTCATTATTTAATAAGCCTTTTTTAATGTCCCACTACAGGGCACGGGCCTCGCTTCTATACAAGGGGGAATCAGGCCCTAGTCCACCACGCTGGCCTAGTGCGGAATGGCGGACTTCACATATCTTTCGAAAACTTTCCTTCACCATAAGACTCGTACATGAAAATAATAGAGTTGCGAGACCCGGATTTGAACCGGCATCACTCGGTTATCTAAGCGAGCGCGTTACTACTGGGCTACCACTGTCTTAATCTTAATCGTGCTAATTTCATACTAAAAATAACGGGAATTCTAACTAATATAACATTACTAACTGTTGACCGTGGCTCCGCTCGCGTAAATGCTATGGGTTGTGTTGTAGTTAAAACCTTACTTGGTAAATAGACTTTAAAATGTTTACAGAATTTTGCAAATACTGTAGTTCCAGAGATTAGTGCGCTTAAAGTAACAAAAATATCTTAAACCAATAATATTTACTGTTCATAGCTTAATTATGTAGTACGTAAACATGTTGTTTATTTGTATGATTTCCTTTTATATTACCTATGAAGTATCATCCCGGTACTTCCCTCGTTCCTGTTGTAAAATTTATGCGTTGTGGTTTAGATTGGCGCAATCATTGCTTCTGATGTATTCACATATACACAAAATAATGATTTCAACTCAACCTACCCATTACTGCTGTGATACAGCCTGCTGACAGACAAATAGACGGTAGAGACATCAATAGGGTCCCGTTGGCAGCCTATGGGTAGGGAACTCTAATATAAACAAAATTAGTACGCAGTATTGACATTGTCACTCTCATGGTCGTAAATATTTCTTCAGATATTAATCAAATAATTAACATTGATTAAAAGCAAAACAAATGCTACCTTGATTGCTATCATTTTTTGTTTTCAATTATCGTAATAGCTTGTGATTTGGTAACAATAAAAAATAAGTATATCGCAAAAAATGTGTAACTCATTTCCTCCTAAAAAGATAATATTTATTAATTTCCGACGCACTGGCTGTTTTGCAAGTATTTCATTTTTACGTATCGAAGTATCCGAAACTATCGGATGCAGATAAGATAAGATCGCTAACTGTGAGCAATAACGGAACTTCAGTTAAATATTTTTTTTATATTATGTGGGTTCAATGTTTTTACTTAGACTAGTGCTTTGACATGGTGTTGCAACTATATTTTTTTGATTATGAAGTATATAGACTTATCTGTACTAATTTCATACAGTTAATTTTTTTTTGTTGAACTAGTGGGCTATAAATATGCAATTAAATCTTAATCGAATATTAACAAACACCAAGAAACTGTTAGTACCAAAATTTCGTGTATTTACTAGGTATTTAAATACATTAGTCAATGCATTTAATTTACATTTCGTGAAATGTCGGTGAACTCAAAAGTTTGCAAGTAAGTAACTAAATATGTATAAATAAAATATAAATATACGGAACATTATTACAACAGCACCATCTGGTGGTCAGCCTCAGCAACATCATAGGTTCCGTGGTAAGCTACGAGGCTAGTGTTACGGATCCCAGATAATTTATGTACTACACATATATAAATTTTAAATACATACATATTATAAAAATAAACACCCATGACTGGAGTTCAAACAAAAATTTGTGCTCAACAAATGAATACCCCCAGCGGGACTCGAACCCGCGACCGCTGGCGCAGAAAGTAGGGCCACTATCACCTGAACCAAACGTGTTTTCAATTAAGTAACTGTCTATTTATCGAATGTTCTCAAGGTTATAAAGACTAGATTTTTCTCACTTGCCATTTATCCTAAAGAACTACGCAACAGAGCGTTTTGTTTTGAAATTTTAATTCGGCGACGTATATGGGACAGTGGACTGAAACCGATCAGAGGTTATTGTATTGAATTATCATACATTAATAAATTATATCTGTTTTTCAGACATTCTTGATACGCAGTAACCTTAGCACATTATCTTATGTACTTATATCTTATAGTATCTTTATAAATAGAATTATATTTTAATAAAATTTAAATGTTAGAGGAAGTGGTCGATGTATGCATCAAGAAGTCGTGGATGGCAATAACCTAAACCATGTAGTAAGTGTAAAATAAAAAAATATATGATTCGTCTTATTATCCTGTATTAGGCCATGGGAAATCAAAGGAAATCATTCCACCACTTGAGGACGGAAAATGTATATCAATTAATATGGACGTGAAATCGAAAGGTTTATGACAGTATTATTCATAGAAAGGACTATAAAAACGATATAGAAAGTTTATTTTATAAAGAAATTGAAGAATTATAGACAGTATAAGTATTTAATGATCTCGAAGATAAGAGGCACCAACTTCGACGTAAAGACTAAGAACAATATACGAAGCCCATCAAAAGATAAATTATCACAATTTTCTTTGTAATTTTGACTCAGCCATGTTAATTTCTACCAAAAACTTTCACACACCTTCGAAAATGAATGTAAATATATAATGTATTCCAACATAATCTAAGCTGTACGTTACGGTTTCTAACTCCTTTAATGTTCTTTGCAACAACTATGAGATTTTATCTTTGAGCCGTGATGTGTTAAAGAAAGTTGATTTTACTTTGGTGAAAATTTTAATTTGATAACTGAATTTTATTTTAATATTACACATAACACCATATACAAAAAGATCCTAAAAAAAAAGAGTGTAGTATATAACTGTTGGGCTTTTAATACGTCGCAACACACGAACAACAAAATAAAATGGTAAATCAAATTAATTCTGTTTAATTAGATCCAACACTTTCTTTATAACCACTCAAACTTACTACGAGTATAGTATTAGTATAACTTAAATTAAAAACATACAGAAACAATTGGTTTTTAAAACAAGTTTATCATTCATCCACTAATACACATAAATTAGTTTTAGGAGGTTGGACTAACTGACAATATCGTGTAGGAATTATGAACCTCGCAAATATTATTCACATTAAACAATTTTGGATTTTTACGCCTCTCTCTAATTTTCTCTATCTCTCTCTTTATTTTTCTCTCTTTCTCCATTTATTTCTTTTACTCTCTACCACCTTTAGTACATATTTATTTTTTTGTCATCAATACATCCAATAATATTCGTAAGTAATGGTAAGTAAGTAAATGCAAATACACAGGTACTCGTAAAACTTACAATTCTTAAAAACTTTTTAAAAAATTAATCCAGCACCCATAAAAGTATTAAAATAATTAACTAAAATAATCTGCTTTTATAAAGGCTCTATAAGACTTTTCTCACATTATGTAGGTACGAAGCAAAAATATCTTGATTTTGTTTACATTGTAATGTTAGTACACAATGGCATTATACTGTTGAATTAATTTACATAAACATATGATAAACTGTTTAACTCGAACACATGAACGTTATTTCATATGTGTCGTTTACAACTACGTACGTTTATGATAACTAGAATAGAGTAAACATTAATTCCTTCCCTATATCTATGTAAGAGTCTTTTTTCAGCCCTTTTTGACGTCCCACTGCTGGGCATGGACCTCCCTTCGACACGTGGGAGATCAGTCCATAGTCTAGTCCACCACGCTGGCTAAATGCGGGGTGATGGACGTCACATGTCAAGTCGTAAAGTTCTCTCAGTCATGCAGGTTTCTTCATGATGTTGTCCTTTAGCTTAAGCAAGTGGTAATCATGTTGGAAATCATTGGCCCATGAAAATATCAGAGATGCGAGATCAGGATTTAAACCCCCTTCGCTTGGTTATCCAAGCGAGCATGTTACCACTGAGTTAGCGTCAAATGAAGTAGTGATTTTAATTTGTTCTAATTAGCCAATTCGAATGGAAAGACCCGACTCACCCGAGGTATCCTTAGAGCACCATATTCCTTAAATTGGTTAAATAGAATTTTATGTATTTTTTGAAATATTAAATATTTATACTAAATACTTTCTATAATTCCCATTTTTTATTAAGAATCACTTAATTTTTCTTACATATTTACTAATTGTTTTGACTGTATTGATGACAGTGGTACATTTTCTAAAATCTCTATTTGTCTTTTTCCTTATTTACTTAGATAGATATTCGCTAAGTAGGTATGTACGAACAAAATATTATGATTTTTTTTTCTCATACTCGTAAGTGAATCACAGTTGTATTGGAATTCCTTGCAGGTGGTTCGATACATATTAATTACCTGCCTTTTTAATATTAAAATATATTTAATCAAATAGGTACTTCATCTTGTTCTTTAACATGATGTTTATTACTGAAATCCATGAAATTTATCGAGATAGTAGATAAGTGGTGTTACGCAACCTTTAGCGCATGTGCAATACCTAGGTGTAAGAACTATAAATACTATGCTTTAGATGCATCAAGGCTGAATACAAATAGTATTTAGGGTTAAAGAACATTTATTTACTCATTTAAGAACATAGTTCACTTGCAATGAGATTACAATTATAACTTAATATTAGGTACAATCATATACAGTAGTGACCGTTAAAAAAAACATAAGTTTAAGTGAATTAGTTAGAAACAGCTTCTAAATATTTTTTTAGTTTATTTTTAAATGCTGTCAAAGACCTAGCATTTATTACATCATTTGGTAAACTATTGTAATGTTGTGCTCCCTCAAATTCAATTGTTTTAATGCCATATTTAGTTCTAGTAATAGGTAAATCTAGTTTGTACTTGTTTCTTGTGTGATACTTATACGATTTTGTTTGGAATGTGATTTGTGTATGTATATCTTTTGTGAGAATCTTTCTAACTAATATGCACGTTCTGAATTTGTATAGCTGCTCTATAGATAACTTTTTTGTAATTCTATATAATTCTTTAGTAGGTGTAAGGTAATCGAGATTAAATAATGCCTTAAGAAATTTGTTTTGAGATATTTGTAGTGATTTTAAATTGGACTTAGCAGCACTTCCCCAAATTTCTATTAAATATTCTATTTGCGGTTTAAACAATGAGTTGTTAATTATGTTGCGTACTTTAATTGGTATACAAGATATGGATTTACGCAATATTCCATTAAGTTTGATAATTTTGGAATGAACTTGATCTATGTGAGCTTGCCAAGTTAACTTGGAATCTAATGTAAGACCCAAATATTTAGCTTTATTTGACATGACAACTGTTAAATTATAAGTAATTTACTTACAAGTATGACTTTAATTTTTAGTAATGATAAGGGAGTCGCAATATTATGCGTATAACCGGTACTATCCTAACAAAAAAAATATTAAAATAATATATTTAATAGCATCTTAATTATTGTTTATACTTCGAGACTGATGTGATTCAGTGCAAAAGTATTTTTACCATTGAATCTCAGTTTATGGAAAATAAATATGTCACGTAAACATAACAGAAAGACCTGGAAAATTGTGACACCACATTTGAAATTCAAAAGCCAACTTAGTATTCCAAGTAATATGCGATCAACAAAATGTTAACTTAAATATGTTAAAGCAATATAATTTTTCTTCAAAACAACTTTTACTTATGTAGGGTATGAATTTTGTTTATCAAACCTACTGAAATCAATGTCAGAGGGACACTAAAATTAAGATGGATTTCGTTAATATAAATACGCTTGTATATTAAAATTAAGACATTACATTTGAATAAGTGATAGGAATATTTACAGACCACTTTTGCAGTAAAAATAATAAAAAGCATCATAAAAATTGGTTTACTCTTTACGAAGATATCGTATAGCATATACAAAAAGCACATCTAAATTAAGTAGGTACTTGACGAGGCATTTTAAAGTGGGTCAAATATGCCGTATGTCATACCATAATACATTCCGACTGTTTAAGGTTAGCTCCTGCGTCAACAGGCATGAGATAAATAAACAAAAACTTATTTTGATAGTGTCCAGACCCACAAAATTGTTTCTAAAGGGAATGTTGGTACCTAATCGTATAGATAATAAGAAGTATGGGTTGTCTAAGCTAATCTTTGAATTTTTATGCATTTACTTAATGTTCAAGTGTCCACCATATCAATATTATCAAGTAGCTCTTGCTTAGGCGTCTACTGCATTTAAAAAAAAACGTCTTTTGCTTTATTTTATAATTATATTTTAATAAGTTGTTAAACCTAGTAAGTTTACAAAAGACATGTGAAGTCTGCCAACACTTATGACAAGTGGCGTATAGTGTTTAATGAAAGATTTATAATAACTATTCGTCATAATTAGAAGATACAAATCAGATTTTCCAATGATAATGTAAACTTTTGCCAACTATTTACACGTAACGGGTTTTTGCTCCGGGCTATCGTTATCTCAACCTTTAACGTCACAGTCGCTCATGAATATTTTATTGCAAGCTAATTGAAACACTTGGAAGGTTTTTAACTATATTGAAACAGTAAAAAATATTGCGAAATAAAAAAAGGAATAGTTAGTTAAATACTATACAAATTATATCGAGTACCTATAAAAAAGTACGAGTAGGAACCACGTGGGAGTTGAACCACAATGCAAAATTTTGTCGAAAAATAATATCAATCGTGGATATTTCATAGTTGTAGCACTGCCTCGGTGGTATAGTCTCGAGTCGAGTCTTGGGTCGAGCCAAATTTAATTATCGAGTCTTTGTTTCGTAATCCTCAGTAACAGCCCGGAGTTGGGAAGTTGGCGGTGTACCACCCCCGTGCCTCGGAGAGCACGTTAAGCTGTCAGTCCTGCACCTTAGCTCTCACTGGTCGTGTCGAGCAGTCGTCCCACCGGAATATGAGAGTGATTAAAGGAATAGAGAGTGTATTTGTGTTTGCGCATACACTTGTGCACTATAATATACGCGTGATACTCAACTTACAAATTTAGTACTTACGTACTTTATAGGGATGAATCAAATGTAAGTAATTGCGATCAATTTTTTGATGTATTAAAAGACATTTGATAAGATAACGACTATCTTGTTTCTAGTTAAAGCTGTGATCTCTTTTAATTAACAGAACAGAGCGAATTCGTCATCGCACGCTCAACGCCAAAAATTTGCGGAAATAAGACGGAGATCGGTATGTAAAACGATATTACTAATACCGTTCTAGTATCCTTTCCAATATTTGATAGGTACCTAAAATGCAACGGTTTTACCAGCAAGATTTCCAAGAAACAAAATTGATAATTGCCATTTATATGATCCCAAATGACAGAACCAGCTGGTAAGCTGGTCGGTCATGAGCTACGGCGATCGTGTGAAAGCTGGGAGCTTTACAATACTTGCTACATCACGATTCTTTTCAGTACCATTTTTACCATTTTTTAACCCAAGAACGGAGACGTCGTGCAAATGCATGTTGCCATTTTTCACTAAAACTGGTATTCTCCAGAAATATTATTAAAAAGAAATCTTGTCTTTAAGTTACGAAATATTTTCTTTACGTTGAAACAATGGAAAATCCTTCCATGATACAAAGCCAGATAATTCAGTAATTTTAATAGTACATTATTATTTATTAGATTATACTTACACATTACATAGTATTAGTACATTTTAAAACACCTAAATAAGAAAAGCAAACTATGAAATGACTTTATGGCAGCAAACATTATATATACACCACGTCACACGAGCTAAGTAACCATTACACAATATAATCTCGTTCATACAGAAACATTAGCATCGTAAGATAGGCATATCACTAAAAGGCAACCTACTGAATAATTTCATCATTTCATCTCTTCATCTTCCTTAACATTTAATTTTGCAATTTGAGAGTGGGTTTTTGCAAAGTCGCTTTAAATTATTTAAACGTTAGTTAAAAAATAACATTAAAATCGAATTAGTTACCTACCTTTAAAACGAGTTTTCCTAGAAATAATCCTTACTTATTATACCTATACAATAAATACACAAATTCCAGGCTAATATAAAGTTGATCGAGAAATTACGCAATTAAAAGAATTCTAAGAAAAATGCCGTTTAGAATCAAAGTTTAATGGATGCGTAATAACTAGTCCGTAAACAAGCACAAAATATTTACGTTCATTGAATATTTATAAACTTTTTACAATAAAATGCTACATATATTTGTATAAAGGATTAATTTTTCCTGTAATTCTATAGTTTATTTTTATGAAATTGGCAACAAACAAAATACAAATACTATATTCTCTGACCGATTCGGGCCAAGTACAACAAGTGTACGCGCAGACACAAGGGCACTCTCTGTTCCTATCACTCTCATACTCCGGTGGGACGACTAATCGGTACGACCGGTGAGAGGCTTTACGTGTTCTCCGATGCATGGGGGTGAGACCGCTAACTTCCGAATCCTGACTGTTAACTGTTACTGAGGCTTACTAAATAGAAAAACTAAATAACTAAACATGTCCCGACTCCATTGGGGCTCGAACCCATGATCTCTCGATGTGGCGGTACATGCTCGCATCATACAACACCGAGGCAGTTTCTGTACAACTATATAAGTACTGTATGTGTATACGTAATGACTTTAAAGCTTAAGTACGTAATAATATGCGGTCTGGATATGTCCAGTCGAGCAAATGACACTAACTGCGATGATCCAATTCCTCCCAACCATAGTTAACGATAGAAGGAAACACTGTCTCTTGACACAAAAAACTTCCTCGATGTAATACCCCTGATATACAGATTCAACTTTAAGTGGCAAAATGGGTCAATTTGATCACAATCAAGACGCGTCATTTATGTGTTTTTAACAATGCAAAGGAATGTTCTTTTGTTTCTGTAACAGGAAGTTTAAATACAATAAATATATAAGTATGAGAATTATTTAATTGTATTTTAATGCAATAAGCGTTATTGAACTTAATATCGTAGAATAATGTGCATAGAAACTAAATATATTAGTATAATAATTAGTAAAGTATAATAATTAGTAAAATATGTTTTCGATCATACGAATACTGTTTCATGTTGGATGGTTTAAAGATAAAAGCTATGTATTTATATATAATGCCAATGCCGTCATAATACAGTTTTTAAACTTTTACCTATCACAGTCCCTTTTGCCCCTAATTTAGGAACGCAATAAGGGACAAGACACACATATAAAAATAACACATTATAATTAAAAATATATCTATACTTAATACATATTATAAAGAGGAAAGATTTGTATGTAAGTATGTTTGTAACGAATATGCTCAAAAAGTACTGGACCGATTTTAAAAATTCTTTCAGCATTTGAATGCTACATTATCAGTGATTAATATAGGCAATTTTAATTGCAAGAAAAAAATAAGGATTCCTACTAAAACTACAATAACAGGAGAAGAGCACTCCTCGCATGCCGCACATAACATATGAAATAGGTAGCCGCGCGGCTCAGGAGTATATTAAAGCTGGAGTAATTTTGGAGAATTTTCAACCTAGCGAGTGATCGAGTAAAGTTTAGTAGCGAATAAAAAAATGAACGCAGGCGAAGCCGCGCGTATTGCTAGTGTTTAATAAATGATTAAGAACTCAAATAATCTCCGCTTAAATTTTAATACAGTTACTCGGAAGCGTTAATTTTCAGTCACAATATTTCCGCGACGGCGTCACGCAACTAAGCAGTTCGATATATAGAATAATTCGCATCGCTTCCGTACGTGTCCGTTATCTAGTGTGCTCCGATCAATTAATATTGGAAAGCGTAGCAAAAACTATTGGTTTTTTGTAAAGCTTTTGCAATTAAAACGATGTGATTGTTCATTTACGGTTATTATCGGGATCGAGGAATAATCAATGCAATGCACACATACATACGCATTAATTGTAAAAAATGTTATATATTTATATATAAAACACGTCTGTGCGTGTGTAATCGAACTTCTCCTAAACGGCTGGACCGATTTCGATGAAATGTTTTGTGTGTGTTCGATTGTATTCGAGAATGGTTGACATTCACAATTCGGTTCACTATATAATGTATATTTTTATTATTAGTTATTTATACATTTAGTCAATTAATGACATATTCATATAAAAATAAGACGTTGCTAGGCAACGTTGTTTTCCGCATGCGTACTAAAACATTTCATCGGGGGCAAAAGTTTATAAAAAATTTCAGTGTGTACAGGATAACGTTCATCGGGTCCACTACTTAGTGTTATATACTCTGTATATAGGAATAAGTGTATTGATAGTACGATTAGTAACAGTATGCCATAATATACATTATTTAGGTAATCTCTTTTTTGGCAGCATTCCTATTTGTTTAGGTATAGATACAGAACTAAGACCATTTTTCTTTCAAGAATAGTATTGAAATCTAAAAATCGTGGACTATAATTAATTCAATTAATAATATTCTTCATCTTTATATTTTATGTGCGCGCTTAATTTGAAAGTACAGTGATTTATTCTTTCTGATCTGACATTCGTATAAATATTTGACAGTTTGATAGAATCATAACTGTAAATTCGCGTCATGTAAAAAGAACGCTGGCTGTCAAGTTGCGCAGAGGCGATTTATCGGCCAATTTGGTGGTAAGACGCGGGGCGCGGGACGGCGAGGTACGCGTCGTATGCTTTCCGGCTCGCTATTGGTTTGTCAGTTTAAAATATCATCGCGCACACAAAAGTTATTAATTACGAAATGATTTTATATAAAAAATAGTGAAAAAATATTTTTGACGTATGTTGTTTTATAAAGAGAAAGTCTGATAATAATGCAGTTAATAATTAAAAAAATTATATTAAACGAAATAATTTATATTTTTGTAAGTAGATTAAACATTCTACACTGAATCATACATATTTTATTGATATTATTTATGACATTCTATCTAATATATTTTTCAATGTACGTACCAATAATCAATATACATCGTGAGCGAAAGGCTAGTTTAAAAATAAAAGAATAGGCTTAGGAATTTCGTATGCGAATGTACCCATGCGCAAACACACCCCCCACCACTTTCTTCCAGCGTTCTTTTTAGATGACGCGAACTGTAATTGGTTTTAATAACGGAGTCGGTATATATAATTCTCTAAGCTTGTTAAATAAACAAATAAACAAAATATTTGTCGTCGTCACAACGAGATAAAAGTTGAAATCCGTCATTGGTCTTAAATATAATAATTTTTATCATCATTTTCTGTTACATTTCTATAATTGAAATTATAGCTTAGCTTTATATTATAGCTACAAGGTACTTACTATTTAAATTATAGTTTAGCTTATAGATGTAAGCTTCCTAAAAGAATTGTTAGGCTACAAGATTCGATAAAGATCCTACAATTCTTTCAAAGCTTAGCACATAAAGCTTGTAAACAAAGACAGTTAACTTTTAGACTTAGGTATATATATCATACACGATGATTAGTTTCTTTCGTGTGTGCAAATTCTATTTAAATCATGAAATATTAAAGAAAAACAAAATACCTATTAGAAACGAGCAGATTTATCAGAATACTTTGGTAGTCTATTTAATTATATAGAAAAATACGTGAATAATGCCTTATTAAGGGTTCTTAAGCGATATGCGTTATATTAAGAAAGGTTTTGAAGTTAGTGAAATCTAGGTCCAATCTAGGACGGTGACGATTTAATATTCGAAAAAGAAACTTTATATTATACTAGCTGACCCGTGCCCACTTCGTTGGGCATAATGTTAATAATCCTTTTTTAGTACAGTGTTTATATAATTTAAATTATTTTATTAATATTAAAAATTAAAAATTAAATTATCTATACTAATATTAAAAAAACTACTTTTTGTCACTTAAATATGCTGTCGTTGACTTTTTTGTAGGCTTTTTTTAAAGCTCCACATCTTTTCTCTAGAACTCAAAAATATATCTTTCATAGTTAAGGCAGCGTTCGTAAGAAACGCTTTCATTCGACCGTTTTTTCTCCGATTCACTTTGCAAAACGGACTACCACGTAAAAGCCTTTTTATTTTTCGGTTTTTTATAAAACCTATGACACTCAGCAATAATGTGGCTTTCTATTGGTGAAAGAATTTTTAAAATCGGTTCAGTAGATCCCGAGATTACCCCTTACAATTTAACAAATAAACATACTTTACTTCTTTATAATATTAGTATTTAGTATAGAAGTATAGATATAGAAGTGCGAAAACCGCAGTTCGTAAGCTCACACGTAAATTTACGTCATTTACTGGAAAGATGCCGATGTCAAGTAATTATGTTAGTGTAATTTATTTTAATATTACTAGTTTAGTTAGATGTGATTTCATATACCTATGAGGAAATTAGTTAGATACCTATAATATGTTGACTTAATAGAAGATGAAACTATTGAGTTTACTAAGTGTTTTATAAAATCACTACGTTTCATTTAAACACAAATGGTTCGATCAAAACTATGAAAATATAAGAAATAAAAAAATTATTATTATCATAATTGGTGAAGAAAACGCGTGAAATATGTACCTACCTATATAAAAAACACAAACGCATTTAGTACCTTCTTTTTGAATTCGGTCAACAGTGTATTTCATTACTATGTAGTATGCATGTTTTAACTTTTTGACATTTACTTCATTATAAATGACTCTTACATTCAGTTTGTATAATATTTAATACAATAAATCATTAATAATTGCTTCTGACATCCGTTATAAAGAGCCTACATACATACGATGAAAAAAACGTGAATAGCGGGTAGGCTATCAAAATTACCAAGGAAATCATATAACTTATAGATACCTAGTTAGTTAGTTAGCTCTAAGAATACCTATTTGTATTACTTTTACAATCATATAAATAAAAATAATTAATTCTGTATGCATCACATATAGATGTTATCAAAATAAAGTACATTAGACATGTGCCTGTTGATACAGTAATATAGAGGTAACGCAAGTACAATACTGACCTCAAACGTCAGACGAAGCTTCCCGCTTGCAATAAACCGTTACACTACATTCACAATGTTATGATTATAGGTTTCTATTTCCACCAAAACAATTAGAAATCCAAGAGTGAGTGGCGTCCGGCGACCACTGCTTGCAAAGAGCGACTACAACACATTGGCGGTACTCGGATAAGTGAATCGAGATAGTACGGCTACGAGGTACAGAGTAAAAGCAAGTGTAAAGAAGGGCATACACTGACAGCGAAAGCGTTTTGATATCTAATAATATTCTTGAAATATGTATGTTGTATTATGTGAGGCAAATTTTAATGAATGATCAGATATATCTTTTATCATCGTATATAAAAAACTGCCCGTTTTTTAATCAAATCACAATATACTTTACTGAAATGGACTTTTAAAAGCAATTTTGAATGTCAAATTAATATTTTAAATTAAAATTTAATGTTAGTGTAGTCTGTGAGGACTCAGGAATATACCACCAGCTCGGAAAGCAGTTCTACTGATTAGAACCGGTGAGAAACTCAACAGTTACTCTTCTTTAGGAAAACAAATCATAACGACTTGCAAAATTCTACTATTCTTCGATATTTTGTAAATAATACGCTCAAAACATGGTAACTGCATTATGGATAAATGGATATCCGATATCGCAAAACAAACCCGATAAAAATGACGAATTAACAGATTCGATTTAAACTTTCCACTTACTGAAATCGATTTAATAATAACGTAGAACTGTGCCAGAAAGTACAACATTGTGTACTATGCAGAATTTAGGCTAAAACTGCACTGTAGTGTTAGAATGTCACGGAATATTTTCACCGAGTCACTCACAGCGCGGTCGATGACTCGTTTGCCAACCATGAAAAATGTTGTCAACTGCTCTCTTTAACCGGCTTAGTAAAAAGTTATGTTAGCAGTGATTAAATTCCCTTAGCATTTGACATTTTTGAAACAAGATTTGAAGCACATTTTATAACTTTTGTTGTTGGATACTTTCATCAAAGCAATGGGAAAATATTGAATTGAACTACTGCATAGTAACTTTAACTGATACAGTTTAGTTCTTGACTTGCTGGTGGTGAATCTGTTTACAATAGCAGTATATCATAGATCAAATATATAAAAAATATTAATAATAATATTTTTAAAGTTATGAACAAACTTTAACGTTGAAACGTGAAGTGAGTGTATGTTAATTTTAACTGTTTTCGTAATGTTAAAGGTTAATGATAAAAGTTCGTTAAAGGATAGGTAGGTTATGCATAAATATTACATTCATAAAATATTTCGAAATTGTACCTATCAGTGAATTAGGAGTCCTACCTAAAATCCTACATTAAAATTTATATTAGTAAAATTTATTTATTTATATTTTCAATACACCTATAATAAAACTTCAAATTTGAGTTTTTCCACATTTAATATATTAAAAGCAGATTAATCATTATACTTACCTGCAGAACTATAAAGATTTTTAAGTCGCAGAGATCTACATTTACGAAGTAACGAAAAATAAGACCTACATACTCGTAGTTACACGCTATTCAAATGCATTATAATTTTCGTTGCGCGCTGCAGCCTGCAACAACTGAAAAAAAACATTGAACAGTGTGTATGTCGCAGGGAAATGAGGATACTAGGGATTTCACGAAATCCTAGGAATACCACGAAATCACGGAAGGTGACGAATTTAATTATTAATTACGTCTTCTTATTAAAAATGTTTAGTGATATGACATTTCACTAAACAAAATCTAGTAAAATGTTAAAAAAGCGGACGTTAGAAAGAGAATTTAGTTACCCTACAATGAGTGAGGTAGAAGTTGTACCTGGTACCAGTAGAGAAATATGTTCAGAGCAGAAAAAAAGAGTTCGTTTCTAAGGAGGACTTTGATCGGGCGATTCAAAAAATTTCGGAAGGAAAAAAAAGAGTGACTAGCCATTGTAGAGTGCAGAAAGGATTAAAAATGTAATTAAGCTTGTTGAAGAATATAAGTCGGCGCCATTTTTTCAAATTTTTTTTTCAAAACACAAACATTACAAAGTTTTATGAATGTAGTCACAGCTTGGGTTGGTATAAAGTATTTTGATTTAAGAGTAAATAGCATTTTGTCTCGCCCGCCGGTGATTTATGACACTCTGTGAGAACACGATAGTAATCTTCAGATGAAATAATTTAACACTTGAATCTGATTCCGACTGTCTTTTCAAAATTAAAACTTTTGACTGGCCAATACTCATTATATCATATTTTGTACCATAATAATATTGCTGCTAATTACGTGATTTATTCAAAATCGGCGCCGACTTATATTCTTCAACAAGCTTAATTACATTTTTAATCCTTTCTGTACTCCACAATGGCTTGTCACTCTTTTTTTCCTTCCGAAATTTTTTGAATCTCCCGATCAAAGTCCTCCTTAGAAACGAACTCTTTTTTTCTGCTCTGAACATGTTTCTCTACTGGTACCAGGTACAACTTCTACCTCACTAATTGTAGGGTAACTAAATTCTCTTTCTAACGTCCGCTTTTTTAACATTTTACTAGATTTTGTCTAGTGAAACGTCATATCACTAAACATTTTTAGTAAGAAGACGTAATTAGTAATTAAATTCGTCATCTTCCGTGATTTCGTGGTATCCCTAGGGATTTCGTGAAATTCCTAATATCCTCATTTCACTGCGACATGTATATCAGTGATAAGATAGCATTTCTAAATACATATATCATTAGAACGTAACCTAACTGTAATTAATTGGTAATGATAAGAAAAAATAATTTACTCGCTTTAACGAGAAAGGCGATAACTGAATACACTATATGTACGTACATGTTTATTTGTTATATAATAATAATATGATTTATTGCGGTAATATGATTTAATTATAATCAATTTTTAAAACAAGCTTTTTTTAAATTTATTTTCTTCTTTTAGTGCATTCAAGAGATGGTTTTTAAAAAAAAATTCTTTTTCACTATTTATATTTTCTTACTCTTTTATTTTACAATGAACCATGGTGTTTAATAATGGCTACTTATAGAAAAATGGTCAACACTTAAAATTATTCAAATAGACATTTACAAACACTTTTGAATCGTCAACTTCAGATTTTCAAATAATAAATCATGATTATCATAAACTCATTGTCATCGGAACTAAACCAATATGTGGTAAACACTGGAAAAAGCCAAAATAGGTACGTAGGTAGAAAAAGCTGATGGTGCATTCATTGTCTTAACGGGGCGCATTGGGTTGCAACATTACTATGCCGATTCTTAGTGACCCCGATCCTCAGTATATATTTAAGTTACTTTATGCCCCGATCAGACCTAATTTCATAACCAGTTTTAGCAAATTTTATCACTTAGGAACTAATAAGTAAATGGTAAACTGCTTTATTACACTTACGACTTTACCCTGACTTCACTCAGATGCGTTCCTAGATACCTTTCTTTACGTCTTAAATAGGAAATAGTGAGGCTTTTTCTTTGGGGATTTTTAAAAATTTATATTCTAGTTCAAGGAGTCAAGGTTAAGCCAACGCTCGTCATGTAAATGTATAACAACAGTGCAACCATTTTGTGCAAATATTGTTTCCGATGAAATTAAAGAGATTTTATTTCTTATCCAGATTTAACTTTGCTACTATGTTATTATACGTACTAGCGACTCATCCTTGCTCCGCTCAGGATCGTAGGTACCTAGATCTAGCGCGAGCAAAGTCGCCGATCCGCTAGTTAGGTATACATATAAACCTTTCTCTTGATTCACTCGATCTATTAAAAAAACCACATCAAAATCCGTTGCGTATTTTTAAAGATCTATGAATACATACGGACAGACCGACAGCGGGAAGCGACTTTGTTTTATACTATGTAGTGATGAAAAAATAACTTGTATCCTAATAAAAATATAAAGTAGAAATGGCCTAAGACTTTTCAGAAACTCATTCTTTATTCAGACTAATGTTTAAATGTAGGTAGCTATCACTTCGGTTTATTTGTAGGTTCGTAGAAACACTTACTTATTATACAATTTAAAATTCATATAAATCTTTGAAAACTGAATTATAATAATTGAAGTTACTTTAGGAAGTACCTAAGGCATAATTTAATGGTATCCAAGAAAACATAAGTTAATACTGACTTTACGGAATTCCCATTCAACGTTACAGGAAAGTAAACTGATTACCTATAATGCGCATGAGAATATTATTTTCAAGATTATGCCTCAAATATCTGGCTTTAGGTTGGGAACTCAAATTCAAATTTATTTTAAAAAGGCTTGTGTATTTGTTTCAAAAGTGATTCATTTGTTTTCGTGCTATTCAAGTTTCTTAGACATTGTTCTGTTCACATTATAGAAAACTTAACATATCACGTTTAAGGTATACTTACTTACTTTCAAATACCTACGAGCTCCAGCGCTTCAGAAACAGCTCGAAGGGTTAATGATTTTTAAGGAACCTACTGTAAAGAAAAACACGGTACGTTTTAGTACTAACGTTTTAGGTCTGGAACCTATAAAAGAAGCCTTATTTAAGGCTTCTTCGAGAGTAGTAGTAGTAGGCTTTCCTACATAAGAGCATAATTGCAGCCATTCACGATAAGAAGTAGGTACTAGCTAGGTATGTACTTAAGTACAGCTGCATCGCAGCTTTGTTCTCATAAAAATCCTAAGACGAATAAAAATGCCTATAGAAATCGTTTAGTCGAGGAGAGTGGTGTTTCATCGAAGTAAAATAACAACAATTCAGATTTTGAATATTGCTTTCGTTTTAAATATTTTAAATTACATTTTTTAAATAAATTAATATGTGTAGACATAGTTATTTTTCTTATCACTACATAGTATAAAACAAAGTCGCTTTCTGTGTCCCTATATCCCTATGTATGCTTAAATCTTTAAAACTACGCAACGGATTTTGATGCGGTTTTTTTAATAGATAGAGTGATTCAAGAGGAAGGTTTATATGCATAACTAGCGGATCCCGCGGCTTTGCCTGTGCTAAATCTAGGGAAGAGCCCAAGCGAAGCGAGGGCGAGTCGCTAGTTATTAATATTGTACACAATCATAAGCGTGTACAATTTATGAAAAAAAACCTACTACCTTCATTGTACCCACTAGTTCGATTCGACTGTACCGATGAGAGGTAACTCTGTACTAAGACCTCGTGCTAGGTTCGATTAGCTTCGATTCGAACCCATAACAATGTAGAACAGTTAAAGATATACTTACTGAACAAAACGGTGTCACAATTACACATCAGTCATCTATGTCATCTTCTTCGAACAGTTATCATTAGTCAACACGCCGCGTGCGCAGCTCGGAATATTTTCATCGGGCACTTTCCGTAAATCTTAACGTATTATTTTGCCTTAAAAATCTTGTTTTCTTTGTTACATAATATTTCACATATAATGTTGTTAAATAATATGTAGAACTAACTCGTTGGTAAGTTCTTTCTTCGTAACTATTGTAACCTTAATCTACGAGTGTACCTAATTATTTAAAAGGAACCAAAGAGATCCTCCTTTTAGAAGTCAGTTTAAAATGTCTTTTTTTACGTTCGTAGGCTTTTTAGTTTTGTGTCCGTCGGTCAGACAGCAGGCTCTCTGATGAAGTATTTTTCGGAAAGGATTTTTCGGGCCGATTATTAAGATTTTCAATGAAGTGTAAAGCTTTCGCCAATGAGAGAGCAAAAACTAAAGGCGAAAGGTAGCAAACATTTTTTAAGAGGACGTAATGAAGGTAGTATTTTTCACATCCATTATTATTTTAATTCACAGTAAATAAAAAAAATATATTAATGATTAAGAAAAATACTAACGGTTTATCTTTAATTAAATTTAATTACACTGATAAGTATATTATTTTCAAACACTTTCAAATATGGTTGGAATTTAAGTCACGCAATTCTTATCAGTAAAAAAAGGCTCGACCTTCTCATTTATTTATGAACGGTTAACAATACCGTAACTCAATCTTGTGGGTGTATTTGTCGCAGGGAAATGAGGATACTAGGGATTTCACGAAATCCCTAGGGATACCACGAAATCACGGAAGATGACGAATTTAATTATTAATTACGTCTTCTTACTAAAAATGTTTAGTGATATGACGTTTCACTAGACAAAATCTAGTAAAATGTTAAAAAAGCGGACGTTAGAAAGAGAATTTAGTTACCCTACAATTAGTGAGGTAGAAGTTGTACCTGGTACCAGTAGAGAAACATGTTCAGAGCAGAAAAAAAGAGTTCGTTTCTAAGGAGGACTTTGACAAGCCATTGTGGAGTACAGAAAGGATTAAAAATGTAATTAAGCTTGTTGAAGAATATAAGTCGGCGCCGATTTTGAATAAATCACGTAATTAGCAGCAATATTATTTTGGTACAAAATATGATATAATGAATATTGGCCAGTCAAAAGTTTTAATTTTGAAAAGACAGTCGGAATCAGATTCAAGTGTTAAATTATTTCATCTGAAGATTACTATCGTGTTCTCACAGAGTGTCATAAATCACCGGCGGGCGAGACAAAATGCTATTTACTCTTAAATCAAAATATTTTATACCAACCCAAGCTGTGACTACATTCATAAAACTTTGTAATGTTTGTGTTTTGAAAAAAAAATTTGAATGGCGCCGACTTATATTCTTCAACAAGCTTAATTACATTTTTAATCCTTTCTGTACTCCACAATGGCTTGTCACTCTTTTTTTCCTTCCGAAATTTTTCTCCCGATCAAAGTCCTCCTTAGAAACGAACTCTTTTTTTCTGCTCTGAACATGTTTCTCTACTGGTACCAGGTACAACTTCTACCTCACTAATTGTAGGGTAACTAAATTCTCTTTCTAACGTCCGCTTTTTTAACATTTTACTAGATTTTGTCTAGTGAAACGTCATATCACTAAACATTTTTAGTAAGAAGACGTAATTAATAATTAAATTCGTCATCTTCCGTGATTTCGTGGTATCCCTAGGGATTTCGTGAAATTCCTAATATCCTCATTTCACTGCGACATATTCATATTTCAATCTATATAAACGTTTGAAATTCTAGCTATTATTTAGACCACAGATCAAATACAATACCTATTTATCATCATCAGCCCTTTTTTTAAACGTCCCACTGCTGGGCACGGGCCTCACTCAGTACGAGGGGGATCAGGCCATAGTCCACAGCGCTGGCCTAATGCGTGTTGGCGGACTTCACGTGTCTTTCAAAAAACTTGCTGGGTTTTTCTAAGACACGCAGGTTTTCTCACGTTTTGCTTCACCGCAAGATAAGTGGTAATCATGATAGAAAATCCGAGACCCGGATTTGAACCCGCATCACTCGGTTATTCAAGCGAGCGCGTTACCGCTGGGCTAGCACTGCCTTAGTTATTACAATACCTATTAGCGCACAAAATACAAACAAACATACATACACACGTGCGCATACAATGCAATATTAAGTTATAATTCCTTCAATAAGAAGCGCACAAGGCCATAGCCCACCACGGTGTTGGTTGCCAAGTAACGGTTGAAGGACTTCTAACGTCTTCCGAAAACTTGCTAGATTCTCTCAGACATGCAGGTTTCCTTACGATGTTTCCCTTCACCGTAAGACAAGCGGTATCATGTTAGAAATGATTCGCATATGAAAATATCAGAGACCCTGATTTGAACCCACATCACTTGCATATCGAAGCGAGTGCGTTGCCACTAGACTACCACCGTCTACTAAAGCTACTGTAAATTAGAAGTCACATTGTCGCCAACCAACTTTCTTAAATTATTTAGGATATTTTATATTATTTAATACATAAGGAATAATTAAAAAACAACTTTCTTAAAAAAGACTTTATTTTTGTAACTCGTAATTATGAACATAATCCCTAAGCTCACTTTTTCTAGGCGCAGGGGTCAAAGCATTCCCAAGCCATAGCCATAGATAGACTCGTGACGACACCATGGCATACACCACTGATCACAACACGGCTAGCCCACATGGAAAAAACCAAGGGGTTCCGCCGCCATATTCATAGGGAGTGCCAACTCCATATAAATACCATAAGGTTCAATAAACCCAGTGTCAAATATGTCAACGAGTCCAAAAAACTGGCCATTTATGAGAAAAGTCGCCTCAAAGCCACCCGCGCCTTCCCACACCCCATTGCTAAAAACTGACAACTCATTTCTGAAATGAAATAGGAGTTTTACATTTCTTTGTCAAATCCAAGTATTTTTTTTACATAATAATATTATCATACACAGTACGATACAGAGGTTCTACTAATTTATACAGCTTATCCTAAGTTTAACTTTACATTTGATGAGAAAATCTGACAAACAAATTATCCATTCAAAAATATTTACAGTAATTCATTATTAAATACATCACAATACATAGCTGTTACGAAACGATAGAGTAGTTCACAAAACAATATTATTAGTACAACATATATAAATAAATCAACCAAATGTTAGATATTGGCTTCTTTTAGGAAATAATAGTTAGAAAATACAATAGTTTAATTTCGAAAAGTTTAGATACAAAAAATATTTGTAACGGTTTGAAATAAACTTATCTAATGTTTATTTATTTGAGCATTTATTATGATTAAAAGTAAGTTAGAACTGACAGCAATAAAAACATTCATATGATAAGCAATATGTTCTTATATAGTAGTTATGTAACTTTGGATATACACATAGAAAATGTCAATTTAAACCACTATTATGGATACGATCATAAGAATCTAAGTACAAAAAATTATTTACTTTAATTAAAGTTCAACAGAAAACTAGCAGTCTTAAAAAATATCGTTTATGTGTACATCAAACTATGTACACAATGTGTTTTATTTATTATTTTAGTGTTAAAATGTACTATTCATTTATTATCTACTATCAATATGCCATTATTTTTTTTATCAATATGCCAATAGTTTTTTTGGCAAATTATTTATTTTTTTATTTCCATGAACATATGTGTATTTTTTTAAAAATATATATTTTTTTATTTCCATCTTCTCACACGCTGATTCTTCTTATTTTCTAAGTTCTTATCAAAACAGGCACAGCCTTTATTTGTCTTTGAACTTATCAATTCACTTCACAAAGGCTTCTTGAGGTATTTTTCCTTCCGACTGAAGTTGGTTAAAGATGAATAAAGCTCTTTGATAATCCCAACCAGTTTCTTGCAAACAACTGAAATTAAGGAATACAGAATAAATAGTGAAATGAAAACAATCTTCACGATAAATACATTAACTATATGAAAAGTACAAAATCATTTTTTTTCGAAATTTTTGAACTATACATGGCAAAGCGTTGAATATCAACATTTAATAATAAAGACCTGCTGATGCTTGTAGCTATTGAAAACTACAAGGCAATAACACATAAAAGTATTATATGTATTAATTTACTAGCTTCGCTTGGGTTTGATAAATCTAAGATTAATGTGGCCTAAGTTACAACTTATAACATGCTTTTTTTTTATGGTAAAAAGGAGGAGGGAGGGAAGTGGGAGGGAGGGGGGAACGTAGGCGGAGGATGAAGGGAAGAGGGAGGGGGGAAGGAGAGTGGGCCTCCCGGACTCTCACTCACCGGACGAAACGCGACAGCATAGCTGCCACTTCACGCCGGTCTTCTGTGAGAGAGTGGTACTATACGGGGCGTGCCGGCCCATTCGGCTGCTACCCGAAGGTAACAAGCATGGCACTACCACTAAGAAAATAGTAGAATATTATATTATGAGCAGTATCTCAAGACTCAGTATCTATACATAGATCCCATCTCTCCTCCCTCCCTCTTCCCTCTCTCCCTTTCCTGAAAGGCCGGCAACGCATCTGCAAGCCCTGCAGTGTTGCAGATGTCCATGGGCGGAGGTGATCACTTCCCATCACGTGAGCCTCCTGCCCGTTAGCCTCGTTTGTGCCATAAAAAAAATAATTAACTCACTTCACAGTCCAATGTTCGTTCATGCCGGTCTGCTGAGACAGCATAGCGAGCATCGCTCGTTGGTTATCGTCATAGAGGGGGGCCGCGGGGACTGCTTCAGGGGCAGGGGTTGCTATGACGTCTTGAGATGCGAAGGACTTCTCGTCCTATAAATAAAGAAAAATAAAGACTATCAGAAATACTGTTATTATTTAATATTGTTTTCAATGAGTTTATTTTTAATTGAAATATTTTTGGCCAATTTTTGAAATAGACTGCTAAGTAATTAAAACAAAACAACATTTTATATTATTGATATTACTATGATAAATACTATTATATTAATATTGATATCTCACCTGTTCTCGAGTTGTGTTGGTGATAAAAAGCATATCATTTGTGATAGAAAAGCCACCCACATTGTTGGGAACTATGACAAACGTTCTGTGGAATGATCGCCTGGGGTTGCCAGATGTTATTGTTTCCTTGAAAACTCCATTCATTGTGATAACTATCATTGCTGGCTGTTTAAGAAAACAAGTATTATTAAGTATAAATAATTTATTATGAAATAACGTATGTATCACTACATATTATAAAATAAAGTCCTCCGCCGCGTCTGTTTGTATGTCTTTTTGCGATGAATTCAAAAACTATTTCACCTATTTTCATGCTCTTTTGACCAATGAATAAGTGGTTCTCGAGGAAGGTTTTAGTATATAATTTGTCAAGTTTTTTATACATATACTAGCAGTATTAGTATAGTGTACTTTTAACACAAAAAATGTATTTGATGAAGACACTTTAATTTAAGTCTTTTTAAATGTACATCAAAACAATGTATTTAAAAATTTTAGTTCTTAATAAAGCTTTTGCTATAGAAAGTCTGTGACAGCTCTTGCGCATCTCCTAAGGTAAACTAAGAACAAAGAATATTTTTTTCTATATAAATCATATGTAGGAACAAGCAAAGCAATTTCAAGAGGTTTTATAAGAGCTTATTAGAAATGATTCATAAAAATATAAATAAACAAACCGTAAAAACAAGTAAGTCAACGGCAAAACCCATCAAGTCATGTTTAGTCTTCGGCAGGTCAGAGAGGAAGGAAACAACTTGTAGTCTTCCTGTACGCAAATATTTTCTTCGCGATTCCCTTTCAGTTATCCTCGCTATGTTTCGACTATTTGAAATATACGAATTCAGTCTGTAAGAAAATGTCAATATTAAATTAGCTTTTTTGTAAATTTAACTTAATTAAAAAAATATATAGAATTATACATTTACCTTTATAATGATTCTATTTCTTAACTTATACATAAATAGTGTTTAATCTTTAAACAGAGCAATAAAAAAATTGTGTAATGAGAGAGCTGTAGTCATGTCATACACTCTCATACATAGGCGTGTTTATAAAGTGATTATAGGGTTTTTACGGATATACCATAACTGGTGATTTTGACTCGCTCAAGAGTAAAATATATATAAAGCCATATTATCATCATTATTATTTATGTATGTATTCTATATATACTTCTTATTATTCTATATTATACTAACCTGGTATGAGGCGAGTTTCTATTGTCGTTGGTTAAGTAATTCGCTGCCATTGACATGGTAGCAGTTTCATGGTAGGCCTCCAACAATGGCTGTCGAGATTCAGAGTCGTATATCGCGAAGTATTGCGTTAAGAAATCTCTGACCAAACTCTGACCGGCCGGATCTATTAGAAATGATTGCTGACTTGGGGGTAGCTGTAAATCTTCTGACACGTCGAATCCTATCGCTGGAGGTAGGTCCTCGCCGTCCTATTGTAAAATAATATTATATGAAATAAATAAATACTTTTTAACATTTCTAGACATATAATATAATGACAACACATGGGAAAATTATTGTTAAAAAAAATGTATAATAGAAAGTGTTAGTAGGTCATACAAGTTTCCGAATTAATTACATATTAGTACATAAATATATAGAAAGTTAATTTATTAATTACCAGATATTATAGTATAGAAAGCAAAATTTTTACACAACTGTGACTGAGGATTAGGAAACTCACCTTTCAAGCAAAGGAAAGAAACAAGTACCTATATATTATATTTAAAAAAATGCTATAGAAGAAACAAAAAAAGGATTGTAATATGTTGTTACTATTTATCAACTTAGTTATTATGAACTTAAGTCATACATTTGACTGTGATTTCGGTGCCTTATTTTGATATGAATTAGATTTTAATTCTTTTTATATTATATTTTAGTACTTGCTTTATAAGCTAGACACAAACATACAGACCATATTATATTATTATAATAATTATGATAATGTATAAAATTGAACTGATTCCACTAAGGTTGGAGGTAAGCAAGCTGTTCTCTGCTTTAAATTAATATACGTGTAAAAAAATAATAAATTTACAGCTTAATGATATAATATTATGCCCTTTTATCACTCACCAATCTCACCAATTTGGGAAATTTCTTCCGCACATCGCTGGACATATAAACATGGCAAAAGATGTAAAGAAGTCTGAAACTCTTGGAAATCATTAATAATATATATTAATTATAACAGTACCAGATTCATTACAAAACTACCCTCAAACTGTCACATCATAGGAAGTTAATTATGAAAATGGTACTGTCATGTTTAAAAATCATCAATTCAATGTAAATTATCAAACCTATATTAATAAGAAACATTTCATATTAATATCAGTTATATTTAAATTATTTCAAGAAAACAAATATACTACAGGTTAAATATTTGTATACGAAGTTCTACAAAACATTAGTTCTTTTATCTGTAAAACTAACTAATCAGAACAAAAAATTCTAATCAAATGACATTCTGCTATTATAACTTTGACTAGTTATGATACTCTTGTAAATAATTATTTAATTTTAATGAAACTATGTATAGATTATTATTTAATAAAATCAGTCAATCAGCCTCTGACATGATGAAATCAAAAGAGACAACATCCGAAAATTGAAATTTTCATTTTTTGTTCTAATTAGTTTATAATAATTAATATTACAATATTTAAAACACATTACTAAGTCAATAAGATAAAGCAATGCATATAGAACAAAAATGATCTAAGTACAAATTTGATAATTAACTCTAAATTATATGATACAGAATAAATATTTTTTGTCATATAAAAAAATATAATATGATGTAATTGTTAAAACCCGATAAAAACAATATGTGTAATTACATACAATATACATATTGTGTAAATTTAGAAGTTAATAATCAACTTTTTTTAATAATATTAATGTCAGAGAGTCCATGAAAGTTTCAACAATAGGAAACTAACAATACAAAAAAAATGTATCAATATGATTTCAACACAAATGTTCTATAACTAATAAATGTATACACATTTATAGTTTTTCAGCTGTGTTGATCTGTATGTTGCACAACATTTTAAAACTACCATTGGTTTAAGAGATATAAAGGTTCCTATTATCACATAAATAGATAATATTAACCAATTTATATTCTTTAGAAAATAATATAAATCAGTATTTAACAAGACACCTTGTTAAAACTTTTTAATGTGTTAACTAATTATAGTGTCATTATAAAGGTTTTACATTAACAAGTTACATTAACAAGTATTAATTTGTTGCTGCCGCATACTATTAAACAAGCAATAATAGTATATTTTCATCCCAGCAAGAAGTAAGACTGTAACCTGAGACACAAGTTTTAACTAAATTTTGTTTCAATGACAAATACTGAATAATCATTATAGGCTGACATCACATCAAATGAAAAAGACAACATTTCTATGTCTATCTTATTCGCACACTGAAGTCTCAGTTAGCTGAGTCAGCTGAATTTCAATTCCAGATTTGAACTTAAATTCTGAAATAATATTACCTGACATAAATATCAAGGTCGTTGAATTTTTTAATAAGTGGATTTCCTTTGAGGTAAAGCTCCACCAGTGGTAATGGTTTCAATGGCTCTAAGGAACCTAAGAATGGTATCTGCAACAAAATACATTTCAATATTTTATAACAGATACATATTTTTTTTATAATTGTCACAAAGAAATGTCACACATTAATTACCCTATTATCTCCCAAATACAAAATTTTGAGATTCTTAAACTTGCTACATAATATTTTCAAGTGTTCAATTCCATGTAACTTATTATCATTCAAGTTCAAAGCTTCCAAGTCTGGAATGTTTTCTGCTATTATATCAATAGCAGCAAGCATAATTATTGGACGAAATAGGGCACAGAATAAGTCAATCAGGTCTGAAACAAACAGATAGTGTCAAATATTTTTCTCTTAATATAATGACACCCTACTGATAGTCCTTGAGTATCCACCTCGATAAGAACTACCAATTGCAAAAGTTTAAAATAATTACAAATTATGAATATTATTACATTACAAAATATGATAATGCATTTACTATACCTCAAATAAAGTACACTAATTAATTATATCACAATGGTAATACTACTAAATCGATTAAATGTTTGGTTATTACCTGGGTCAGCATGAAACTTTGTTAAATCTAATGCTTTTGTTGTCGCATTGTATCTTTTAGCCATAGCTAATTTCATTTTCTCCTTCATGGTTTCGTCAATATGCACATTTGGTACTGTATTCCTTACAATTATAACTAATTTAAAACCATCTGACATTACTATTTTTCTATCTGCATAAAATAGTTGTTCTGCCACCTTAACATCATCCACATAGAAAACAGCTGCATTGCCATTTATTTTATAGTAATGAGGTATGAATACTTCTGGTGATATAAAGCCTAGAAGAGCTTGCAAAACAACTTGTTTGTCGTGTTTGGCTCCATATGGTATTAATATTTGATACCATGGTAAAGGTCCAGGTACAAATCTTCTTTTTGATAAAGGTCTGGGTGCTGGAGAGCTAAGACGACCTCCTCTATTTCTAAAGCCTTTTCTATTAGCACCTGGTCCACCCATTGCTCCCATATCAATATCCCCATCGAGCAGAAGCTGTGATGCATCATTCCATGTACGAAATTTATTTTTTCCTTTGTTAGTGCCAGGTTTGAAGCTAACCCGCCTAGTGTTGCTACTGTGAGTACGGTCGTCATGTTCTAAATACAAATAATATTAATTGGATTGTTTTAAAAGTAAACCTATTGCAATGTTCATAATATGACAGTATGGCTAGTAAAATAAACTCGACACGTAAATGTTTACAGACATAAGATAATTATAAATTAAAAAAATATGTTCAACGCTACACATATATTGTGTAAAAATAAGAAAACTCGTATTATATTACCAAAAAATATAACAAAAATTACCAAAATGTTCATTGGGTTTCCAAGTTCTTATTCTTCCACCACGCTTTGGCATGTTGTTTATAAAAAGTATGTTTTTAATATTTTGATATTCACCTTTCAAGGATAATTATCTCTATATAATTAAAACTTGAATATTTTTGCTTACAATCGTATAAACTATGTTGATTTTAAAGTAAATTATTAATTTTATTGTAAATTATTTGTAATGGCGTCACAATTATTACTATAATGAAGTATGAAGTTGACCACAGAGTATAAAAGATGATAATTGATACATAATATTACAATGTTGCTATATTTTAAGTATAAAAAACTACCATAATATTTTACAATTAACTGCAACTGCTTTGATTATCATCGTATTATAAAATACTATGTAATCAAATCAGTTACAAATACAATACTAAGATCTTTATAAGACAAGCAGTATAAGTTACGGCTTAGTATATATTTATAGAAATTAATATCAGCCTAATTTGATTCTGAATTTCAAAAATCACAATAACTTATTTTTATTCAACTCGCAGGATTTGTAATTATGTAAATATGTTCATTTTATAACATTGAAGGTTTTTTTTTGGAAAAGTTTTGTTTCTATTTTAATTAAGATAAAATACTTATATACGGTTTGATTAATCGCAAGTAGTATTTTACACGCGAAAAATTTTCAAATAACACGTCACATTTTTGGAAAATATAATTTAAAACTAAACATTTTTCCCAATATTCAACATCATTACATTTAATAAACAATAATTTATAAGAACAAAACAGTATGAAATTATTTGCAAGTGGTTGTAAAACAATGCAAATTAATTGACGATATTTCAAATTTATTATTATTTTCTATTTATTACAAAAAACTACCATTTCACTGATAATTTTTTTAAAGATTACCAGCAAACTTGTCTATGGTACACGCTAGTTCCGTTACGTTCCACGCAAACTACTATTTTTATTTCTAATAATCAAATTATTTTTTTTATTATTTTTAAGATTGATTCTTTGTAAAAGTTTTTAAAGACAATAAACACTTAACCTCAAACTTCATTATTAAGCTAATAAACCAGAAAATTATGTGAAATTCTTGTAAAAGTTTATAATGGAACGTCCTGGCAACTACAGCATTTAAAAATAAAAACGACCACAGACAAGTTCGTGTGCTTTTCGACGAGTCTGCCATGTTTTGTCCTACTTGTCGCGCTTGATCAACGCGTTCGCGATTTCTGTTGAAAACTATTATTTTACTGAATGTATCAAGGCTGTGTTTTGTTTACAAATAGTGTAGTTAATGACTTAATAATTACGCTAATATAATGTGAAGTTAATCAATCACTTTTGAGAGTTATGTGTATTATGGTGTAGTTCGCATTTCGTCAAAATTGAAATTGTTCACAAGCTTGCTATTGCACTGCCGTGAACAGATAGATTCCGTCACGACTTTGAAATAGTATTAATTCGCATAGTTTAGTGATAATAAGTAACTTCGATCCTGTGACGCAACCCACGTGCAAATAAATTTAACAAGCATCTCATGCACATTTGTTATTATTTTGTTCGCGGCTCGCGACTTCGATCCGAGCTTCGAAGGATCGAATCGAAGAAGGAAAATCGTGTCGTCCGTCTTGCTCCCTCCCGTCGCATTTCATTCCGTTGCATTCATTCATTTTCATAAACCGAAATAGTTTTTTTCTCGGGTGTATTTAATTGTTTTGGTGTGCGAAGAGTGAAGAATAGTGTTGGTGGTATCGGTGTGGTCTGAGCGCAGTGAGCGCACACGTGACGACGGTCGAGTGTTTGGGTGTCAGTCTGGTAGGGTTCGCGGGCGCCGGGCGCACGCTACAGTCCGCCTGCAGTGCGGAGCGCGGCGGGCAACGAAGGTGAATCACCGCGCGGTGCCGTGTTGATCGTGCTTATTTACCCGCGAGTGCATCGTTAAGTGCGTGGAGCGGAAGTGCAAAGGCATGTGCGGCGCGGGCTGGCGCCGATGACATCGCCGTCCTAGGCGACGGCGTTTTGAGCCAGTGAACGTGTGTTTAGATATGCCTCTTGGGTTATGAGTGTGTGACAAAGTTGTAGTGCATTGAGGACACTGGAGCCCCTAGACGGAGTTGGGCCCGCTGGGGCGGCCCTGGTGCTTCTCGGGGCTCCGCACGAAGGCAAAATGGCAGCGTGGAACCGCCACCACCATTTCAACATGCTCATGGACGAGAATGCCAAAAACAAATGTAAGTTTTAACCATTATATTGTATTTAAAAGCTTGTTATTGAGTAATTACAGTTAAATGTCTCATAAGCATAGCTTACTTACTATAATCTTAAAGATTTGCTCAAAAATTACAAAATAACAAGATTTTTACTTTCTAAAACCTACTTATGAAAATATGTGGTTGTTGTTGACTGTTTTACTTATGATAATTGAAGTCATTTTAATTCACGACCCAGTATTTAAAATAATATTATAATAGGATATTTTTACTACTTAAAATTAAAATATCTTTACAAACTTATCAACTGAAGATGTATGCAAAAGTTAAATTTTAGTATGTTTTAGTCAAAATGTTTATATATTCTTTAATGCATATTAATCATGTGTAAAAGTAAATACAGAGACCAAAGGTCTTGTTGTGGTTTGTAAACTTAATTAATTTCTTAATATGCCATTTATTTAAGTGAATATATATAATATGAATAATAATATGTTTTGGCTGTGAGACCAAAACCATCACTAAATACAATATTTTGACTTTAAGTGAAAGGCATATTGCGAATATATAAAATAGGAAAAAAATAGTGAATACTCTACTACTCCTTACAACTTAATACCTATATAAATCATAACTTTATACATCATTCATTTACATAAAGAAATTCTATAATATTACATTCCTAGTTACTATGAAATTATAGATATTGTTTTCTTAATATTAAAGTAACTTGTATGCTATTCTTTATTATAATAATTAATGTGTTGCAAACATTTAAGAGAACACTTTCCTTTCTATGTTCCACTCCACCTCAACTTTACATCCAAACATATGTAAAGGTACATGGGTCTTCAATGAAATAGATATAATAGAATTTTCCATTCTATCACCTCTAGTGACACAAATGCAGGTAGTTTCCTGTGCGTACATGGATTTTTATTGTTGAATGCACACAGCCCTCTATGACCTACCTGTGGGTACTGCCCTACATCCCTTTGACCTGATTTGATTCTGCCGTTTGATTAGGGTTGAGTTACAGATTGTTTAGAACTAATTAATATTAGAGAAATGTTGTGATCAAAAATTTCAGATGTTTATTATGTTGTCAACACTTATATTTTTATATACCTATTTGTACATTATTATATAAAATAAGTTATCTCCCAAAAACAAATGCCTATAAATGCCTATAAAAAGATTTTAAAATATATATGAGATAGTATGAACATCAAGAGGCCAAATTTTAAAGTTTTTTTATCGTAAAACGCGAAGTTTATTTTGTGTTAAATTGATCGCTTCATGTAGCCTCGACCCCAAAACTGCTTAACGCGCGTCGACCTCCCCAACCTCTAACCTAATTCTACGTTCAACCCTCGCAGATGGGTGCTTGCATTGATGCTTTTATTAGATAATACAACTTTTGGGCCCTCATCCCGATATACGACTGACAGTATTAAATTGGAATACAATTATACTTTATCACGACTACAATACCCGTAAATTGAGTAAATCACTTCATTTCTTGTTATTTATTTACGATACGGGCTGTAGGGATCAGAAATCGTAATCAGTACGCACCGTGGAGACAAATTTATAGGTGCCATTGGTCTCTCCCGTGTAGAAGAAAAGGCAAGGTTTTAAACATCGATAATAAATATATCCAGTATTGATTTTATTGCTGCAATAACGTCAGTCAACTAGATTTACCTAATTATGTGTTAAGTTCATCTACGATGTTATTTGATGGTACATCTCAGATTCTCTAACTACCCACGCTCTTGGCACTCCATTGAAGATAACTATGCCGGATCCACCTAAATAAAACAAAGATTTCGCTCTCGATACCTAGTTTCTAGGAAGCTGTGACCGATCAAGCAGATCTGTGTTTGAAAGAATTCGGCGATTACACAATGTTTTTTTTTTCTATTATTAAAACTTGCACTACAGCTTACAAAAATGTCGTTCATCAATATCGTGCTGTTGAAATGTAATATAGTAAAATGTGTTATTAACACATGTCATATCGTTAATACATATTTTTTTTATTAGCGATAATCGTGTCTTGTTCAGGAGATTTTTAAGAATTTATTTTTATTAAAAATTAACAAAATTTAGAAATTTAAGCAAAACAAATTTTAAATCGTTTTACTTCGCAATAATTTTTGAAAGTAGACTATGGCATGCATGTAAACAAGATATTTTTATCAATATTACCCAGTTATTATGGATGTGAAAGTTTTACGGCATTAAATTAAAAATATGAAGTAAAAAATGAATGTTTAATTGCGATATCTTGAACCGAACAAGAAGAAAATGATATTGATAAAGTCAACATTATGGCTGTTTAATATTGTGTAGGCGTATCACAAAATAAATTGAAGGTATAAAACGTTCCCAAATGGGACAGGAGTGCCAAATATTTACGACAGTTCCTGAACCGCGCTTATACTCGCGATCAACTTTCATTCACCGACAGAAAGTTGTTGCTATGCGGATGTCGGCCTCACTGTGCGCTGCTATTAAACCAAAACGCTCGTGCAACGGGCGTCATGTAGATGATATCGTGTTTCGAAAGTAACCTGCTATAGTTTACTTGTTTTAAACGTTTTCTCATTTCCATTGGTCCGTTTACTTGTCTCCTCGTTAGGGCAAAGTAAATCAAAGTATCTGCCAATATTGCAATGAAATACGACTGCTATTCTGTTGCTATATTGTGTGTTTCATTCAGGTATTTTAATTCAGAAAGTGGTGTAAAAGATCTCGCTCAATGTAATAGATGTTTATGGATATGGAGCAAAGTTGGTACACAAAAAAAAATAATGGATGGAAATCCACCTCCCATTGTGTATTAATAATTCCTTAGTTAATTTTTTATTTTCCTCATAAGTCATAACTCATTGACATTATATTAAATATTCTAGTCTAAATTATTCATTGAATCAAAATTTGCTTTCAACATAAGCTTAATAATAAGTTGTTTATATTCATGGGTAATGTTCATTATTTGATTTTTATGTAGCGGTAAATTATATCGTTTCTTGCTAGCACATGGATATTGTTGGATGTTTAACGGTAACCGTTTAAGTGGCCATATCTCAGAGGCGATGTAGTCAGGCCGTCTCGTCGGTGAATGGTCACCTTTCTCCGACACACAGTCTAGACGATTCGGCTGCAGTCAGTGAATGAAATTCACATCGGAATGCGGAACAAATTATTATTGGACCTCAACAAAATTTTCGTTTCCGAGAAATCAATAGAAATTAGGAAATCTGATCGCAAATATGCTTTTTATAATATTTTGTACTTAACAATTTTCCCGTTCGATAGCACGATAGCATAAACGAATAGTATTCATCTCATAATTTCTACGATCATGTACACTGGGAAAGTAAAATGTGAATAGTCATTAGAATAAAATATATTTTACTATCACGCAACCGTAAACTTAACAATAAATCTTTTATTTAAACTGAACAATTAATCTTGGAGTAAACATGGGAGATGCACACTTGTAATAGGTAATCTGTCCAAATGAACTAACATGCGACTGCTGCTAGTGTATTTCTGACAATTTGATTACTATATTATTTAAGACGTTGTAGATATTATATGTATTTATCTAAATATGTTTTGATTAGTATTATGTAACTATATTGTTATTAACAAAGTTCAATACGCCGATTGTCCGCGGTAGGCGAGCTCGGAGGACAACGCGTGGGCACCCGAACATTGTGTGGGTATTCAAGTACCTGATGCAAATGGGTAAGATTTCTCCACTGTCGACGCTACACTCACACTCGACCCATTATATTTGCGGCCACGATTTCATTGCGCACCGACAATCATTTGCATTTTAATTGGATTTAGTCTCGCTTACATATCATACGCCTGCTTTGTCGTATCCGACGTTATTTCCAACAGACCTTCAACCTGCTAAATGTTATCACCCCTGAAAAACCTCGACAGTGGCACGAGTTCATGTGTATGTAACCCTATGGAAATAAAATAGTGATGTGCAAAGATAATACAAGGTAAATTGTATGAAATCGTTAAGTTTCACTAATCCTTGGAACATTGGTAATAATTTTTATTATTTGCTAAGGAAATGTTTTTTAAATTAATAATATTTAATGGTGCATATTTCCCTAAAATCATAATTTTAACGTGTCACTGTATGTAAAAATAAATACTTTGTTAAGTATTATTATAAGGCGCGGTGTTGGCGGAGTGTGACGAGTCAGCCCTAAAGTGCCCCTCGATGTCAACGACCGGCCGCGAAGGTTTTTGCGCGGCGAACGGTGGTTTATTTTAATACATAATTGAATGAGTATGGAAAGTCAAAACTTGATGGCGGAAGTGTATCTATATGTGGACACTTGTTTAATATAATATACGATTTGAATGTGTGTATCATTTTTTTAGTAATTCATTGATTGCAGCACAATTTGCAACTATCCAATCTCGACTATTCTCTGCCCTATTGAAATAGTTGACATTTTGTAGCTAAATGGAGTAGCTAGGTGATATATAATGGCATTGGTTTAATGCCCTGATTATGATCTACGTCGGGGTCCGTCGATGAGGATAATCGAGTGAATTGCGCAAATATAGATTACTTAATGTACCGTACCTACAAGTCTTTAGATCGGTTGATTCCTGTCTGCTTTTGACAGTTGGATTAGTTGCGAAATGGTTTCTTGGTTAAGTAACCTATAAATGCTTTGTCTTAAAAAATAATCCATTATTTTCTTCAGTTGTATGCCTACATTAATAATTTAAAAAAATATTTCTTAAAGATATAGGTATATATTTTAAAGACCTACCTATGGAATATTATACTACAAGTTCATCATTACCCCAGCAGGCCCCGCGTTACTGACCAACGGTCTTTGCTGCGCAGTACGTAGCTGTCTTCGCAAATTAGAGCAAACATCAACCAATACTAAATTATACAAACTGTCTCTCAAAGCCTGATCAATGACTGCAATCATTATATTTTTATGTAGTGCGTGTTGAGCGAATCAACTAATAGTTTAAATTATAATACACTTTTCACTATCTTGTTGTTCTCATTTCTATCCACATTTTTCTGTCATTATTGCTTATATATATTAATAAAAACCAATTTAGAATTATCGATTGTGAATGTTTCGAAATGTTTGAAGTTGATTTCGATAATTTATATTATTATAGTATACATTTTATTATATTTACTTAATAGCTGACCCGACAAACGTCAAGGGTCGATCTTTTTTCATACTTACCAAATATAAAAATCCGAAAATCGGTCGAGCCGTATCAGAGGAGTGAGGCCACAAACATCGTGACACGAGATTTTTAATTTTTGTATATTAGGTACATTATACTTATATATTTTATTAAACAATAAGCTTGTCCAATGTGTGATTACTATCCTTGTTCGGGGTATCCCAAATTGTCTTATTGTTTACTTATTTTTTGCTTATTCTTTATCTTATCTTTCACTTTTCAAATGCGAGTCTTTTCATGTTCTGTTCTGTACAATATAATGGAAGTTAATTACTATAATATTAAGTAATATTTGAAAAAATATCTATGCTAGGACTTTATTGACGTAATATAATAAAAAAAACTATGTTGTACCTATTCTGTAGATAAAAATCTTTATATGTTTTTTTAGTACAGGTTAAATTTGTTGTAAACGTAACTTTTGTATATGTATAAAGTATACCTATTTTGATGATGTAAACGTTTATGTACTAACAACTAACAAGGTTCTTTGTTTTCTCGGTTGCGCTCAACCTTCAAAAATCCAGTATTCATGAGTCTCAAAAGCAATAAAATTTTAAAAAATTCAAAAGTCAATGTCGAAAATCTACATTTCTTTTAGTTCATTACAAGGCTGGCTCGAATACGCCCGCGTAAAGTAATGTAGTCCCTATACACGTGATCCTCTCTTTACATGGCACTGTTCTCAATTTTGTCATAAGACTTAAGTCTAAAGCAAACTAAAAATCGTTAAAATCTTCATTAATTGAACTCAATATAATGATTTGTAAAAACCAAAAAACATAAAATTCCAATAAAAAGTGTCATTTGACTTCTTTCCATTATGTCAATATTTTGTATACATACAAATATTACTACGCTACAATTTTAAAAATATTATTTTATAATGTATATATCTATAGACATGTAAACATGTTGTTTTTTTGTTTCTTGTAGAATAATTTAATTCGCATAACTATATCTAATATCTATGTTTTTAAATTAAACCTTATATTTAATGAAATGTTCATAATCAGATATTATAGAACTGTTGGTACATTTTTTTGTTAAAGAACAACACATATTCGTTATCACATAAACGGCAAAATGAGAATTCGCGCCAAAATATCCATCCCATATCTTAACATTACAACAATAATATTCATCAATGATGCGATACAATCGCGTGCGGCGTCGATAACGGCGCTGGCGCGTTGTTTTCGCGCACCTCGCGGGCCCCGGGTTAACGGCCAGACGCGCCGGCCGGACGTTAAACCTGCCCGGGACCGGCTTGCGGCCTCGCTGCCTCGATCACTCGATCTGCAATTGCACGTTTTGGCCTCGAGTTTAACTTGTCTCACACGTTACATTTTGAATGTTGATTGTCCTTGAATGCATTTCTAATGACGTATGCATATTATAATTTTATAGGCGTTGTGTTTGTGTTTCTGGAGAGACAGAGAATAATAGCAGGTTATTTTGAAGTAATAGAAAGCAATGTATTAATACTATGAAACAAAAACCACATTGCATAAGCTAATGTTTACTTCTTTTGTTTTTTCGAGTGAAAAGACCCTGGTTGTATTTAAAATTCTAGATATTGTCGGCGGCGATCACGCAGGCAGACAAGGTCAATCACAACACCGAATTCGCAGTATCCGATGATAACATTCATAAGTCTAGGTAGCTGGATGCTATTCGTCGAATTCGTGGAAGGTCCAAACAAATCTTAAAACTCAATTATTTTTGGCATTGTTAGTACAATAAGAATAGGGAAACGACTTTGTCTCTTTTTTACTGTCCTAACTTTTTTTAAAAGGTTTGCTGGAATTTTATGTTTGATATTGTTGCTTGGTTCCGTTGTCGAATAAGCTCTTAAATCTGTCTAAAATATAACAAAACAAGAAAATAATAAAGATAGAGCATCTGTTCTTTGAAATTCGCTATAACAAAATAATTATGTTCGCATTTTTTAGAAGTCTATAGGTATTATAAATTCTATAAATTCAGCATTATTCGATTTCACATATAAAATATGTTATTTTATATTTTAATTAAAAATCTACATATAAATTCAATAAAATATTATGATTGTAGTGTTAATGTTCGAGACCTTGAAAGTAATATTTTTAATTCAAGGAAATCTGGTTATAGACGTTGAGCAGAATTAGCTTTTTAATAGACTTATATGCAAATTGATGTTGGCATAGAAACAAAGGTCCATAGACCACTTAGGCATTACACTTGTGACATTGACAGGAACAAGTGTTAACTTAACTAATTACATAAATTGTAATTGCAGAACAAGATTTGTAGAAGTTAAGTTTATACTTACAATAATATGCAAAATTGACATTGGAACAAAAAATAAAAATAATAAATATCTTCACAAACAATGATATGATGAATGTTTTGTCAATTTTATATCAACATTTTTGCGTAGCAAAAATTGCATTTGTATTCAATTCATACAGTATAAAAAGCTTGTTAGTATCCTGTTGATATAAAAATATTTTATAGCTGGTATAGAGAAGGAAATAAGTCAAATTATTCACAAGGCTAAGACTGACTAAGACTAAGAGACTCCCAAGACGGCGGTCGATATGTAAGTAGATGAGATCTATTCAGGAATAATATCCTAGTAAGATTGTTTACGGTGCGGCTGTTTGTCGAGATTGTGTTGTACTCTAGTCGCCGTTCGCTATTTCGCCCCGAGCTCAGACGGGACGGGTGCACAGGTGGGATGGAGGCACGGAACGTCTGCGTCAGTGCTTTTTCACTCTTTGTTTGAGTAGAGGATTTGCATACAATCGGAGAAATTGCGTGGTTGGTGGCAGCCGGGGAAAAAGGGATTCATGTAGTTTTATGCATACGACTGATCGAAATACTGGCCCGCTACTACTCTAATGCTTTTTAGTATTTTCAAACGTACAAGTGTTTGTTTGTGGGCTCTTATTTAACTAGGTACATTGCATCATGTCTATACTGTCTGTCTGTCAGATTTTGATGAAGAGTGGTGTGATGGTAGCTGGTTATCCAGATCAACATATAGAAACATTTTACCGTGGGAAAGTATCTCATATCTGTAAGATGAATTCTAACCGTTAAAATGTACGTAGGAACGAACTTTTAATAATAATAATTGTACACAGTTTACCTTGTAAGTTCCAATATATTGTGTATCTTTGGGGATTGCCTATATCCTTTAGAATGATCAACTATAAACAATTTTAATAGGTAATAATATCCACATCTAGTAAAGTAAAATGGCTATTAAAATCGCAAAAATAAACGAACACGCTTCAGGTTTAAAATATTTTTAAAAGTGTAATTAACAGTGCATATAATATAATTATTAAAGCCCGCTTTCTCAAATCTCGTTCAGTTTGTTTTTGTAACTTATTTGCACACAAGACGCATTTTAGTCAACATAATATTCTTGAGTTGTTTGAGAAACTGTGACATGTTTTGTCGCAAGGAAATAGAAAACAAATTAAAATAGTAGAAAAATTGAGTATTACATCAAAGATAGACGGCGGAATTCCAACAAAAGATTTTGCAAAGAGGAATATGGTGTTATGTATGTATGGTAAGAGAAAAAGATTTAATGTAAACACTTTTTGGCATTTTGAAAAAATTAAACGATACTTATGTTTCGTTGTAAGAAACAACAGATCATACGTATAGTTTTTTGTTAAGGTGGTTAATATATCTTAGGAATAATAATGGTCTAATAAATGGTCCTATTCTTCAACAAAAATAAACAAACAAAAATCCAATGAAAAAAAATCCTACTTTTAGTTGACAATTTACTTATCTGATATAACTTGAGTACCACCAAGTATACGTCGCTGAAACTAGCCAACAAAACTAGCATATCAATCATAAAAGTAATAAAAATTTTTTTTGCAGACCGTACCAAATTAATTTTTGTTTCTTATGGTTTTACTAGATTTAATTTAAATTTAAATGCCATTTTAAGATAAATTCTGTGTTTAAGTATTTTTTTTAAACATTTTTACCACTTATTTTTATTTCTTAACTTTAAAAAAAGATAGTTATACTTCGTATTTGAATTCAAACCTCATACTCAATATCTCTGGCCCGCGTCGATTTAGGGACTTGAAATTGACTAGGGATCACCAACACATGTAAAGGAACCCAGAGAAATCGTCAAAACCCCAGCGACGCCATATTTTATATAACATTTCTCACTTTAAAGAAGATAGTTTTTCTTCGTATTTGACTTCGATCCTGGTACTCCATAGCTCTTGCCCGCGTCAACTCAGGAACTTTAAATTGACTAGGGATCTTTAGCAACATATCACGGAATCCATATAAATCATCAAAACGCCAGCGACGCCAAAAATAATATAAAATTACGAAATTTTAAAAAGATAGATTTTTCGTATTTGACTTCGATCCTGGTACTCCATAGCTCTAGCCCGCGTGGACTCAGGGACTTGAAATTGACTAGGGATCACCAGCACACGTCAATAAACCCTTAGAAATTATCAAAACGCCAGCGACGCCATATTCTATACAACATTTCTCACTTTAAAAAAGATAGTTTTTCTTCGTATATGACTTCGATCCTGGTACTCCATAGCTCTTGCCCGCGTCGCGTTAGGGACTTTAAATTGACTCTGGATCTTTAGCAACATATCATGAAATCTATATAAATCATCAAAACGCCAGCGACGCAATATTTTATATAATATTTCTCACTTTGAAAAAGATAGTTTTTTCGTATGTGACTTAACGATCCTGGTACTCCATAGCTCTAGCCCGCGTGGACTCAGGGACTTGAAATTAACTAGGGATCACCAGCACACGTCAAAAAACCCTTAGAAATCATCAAAACGCCAGCGACGCCATATTCTATATAACATTTCTCACTTTAAAAAAGATAGTTTTTCTTCGTATTTGACTTCGATCCTGGTACTCCATAGCTCTTGCCCGCGTCAACTCAGGAACTTTAAATTGACTAGGGATCTTTAGCAACATATCACGGAATCCATATAAATCATCAAAACGCCAGCGACGCCATAAATAATATAAATTTACGAAATTTTAAAAAGATAGATTTTTCGTATTTGACTTCGATCCTGGTACTCCATAGCTCTAGCCCGCGTCGACTCAGGGACTTGAAATTGACTAGGGATCACCAGCACATGTTAGGAAACCCAGAGAAATCATCAAAACGCCAGCGACGCCATATTTTATATAAAATTTCTCACTTCAAAAAAAATAGTTTTTCTTCGTATATGACTTCGATCCTGGTACTCCATAGCTCTTGCCCGCGTCGCGTTAGGGACTTTAAATTGACTCTGGATCTTTAGCAACATATCAAGGAATCTATATAAATCATCAAAACGCCAGCGACGCCATATTTTATATAATATTTCTCACTTTAAAAAGAGATAGTTTTTATTCGTATGTGACTTAACGATCCTGGTACTCCATAGCTCTAGCCCGCGTCGACTCAGGGACTTGAAATTGACTAGGGATAACTAGCACACGTCAAGGAACCCTTAGAAATCATCAAAACGCCAGCGACGCCATATTCTATATAACATTTCTCACTTTAAAAAAGATAGTTTTTCTTCGTATTTGACTTTGATCCTGGTACTCCATAGCTCTTGCCCGCGTCAACTCAGGAACTTTAAATTGACTAGGGATCTTTAGCAACATATCACGGAATCCATATTAATCATCAAAACGCCAGCGACGCCATAAATAATATAAAATTACGAAATTTTAAAAAGATAGATTTTTCGTATTTGACTTCGATCCTGGTACTCCATAGCTCTAGCCCGCGTCGACTCAGGGACTTGAAATTGACTAGGGATCACCAACACATGTAAAGGAACCCAGAGAAATCGTCAAAACCCCAGCGACGCCATATTTTATAAAACATTTCTCACTTTAAAGAAGATAGTTTTTCTTCGTATTTGACTTCGATCCTGGTACTCTATAGCTCTTGCCCGCGTCAACTCAGGAACTTTAAATTGACTAGGGATCTTTAGCAACATATCACGGAATCCATATAAATCATCAAAACGCCAGCGACGCCATAAATAATATAAAATTACGAAATTTTAAAAAGATAGATTTTTCGTATTTGACTTCGATCCTGGTACTCCATAGCTCTAGCCCGCGTGGACTCAGGGACTTGAAATTGACTAGGGATCACCAGCACACGTCAATAAACCCTTAGAAATTATCAAAACGCCAGCGACGCTATATTCTATACAACATTTCTCACTTTAAAAAAGATAGTTTTTCTTCGTATATGACTTCGATCCTGGTACTCCATAGCTCTTGCCCGCGTCGCGTTAGGGACTTTAAATTGACTCTGGATCTTTAGCAACATATCATGGAATCTATATAAATCATCAAAACGCCAGCGACGCAATATTTTATATAATATTTCTCACTTTGAAAAAGATAGTTTTTTCGTATGTGACTTAACGATCCTGGTACTCCATAGCTCTAGCCCGCGTGGACTCAGGGACTTGAAATTAACTAGGGATCACCAGCACACGTCAAAAAACCCTTAGAAATCATCAAAACGCCAGCGACGCCATATTTTATATAATATTTCTCACTTTAAAAAAGATAGTTTTTCTTCGTATTTGACTTCGATCCTGGTACTCCATAGCTATTGCCCGCGTCAACTCAGGAACTTTAAATTGACTAGGGATCTTTAGCAACATATCACGGAATCCATATTAATCATCAAAACGCCAGCGACGCCATAAATAATATAAAATTACGAAATTTTAAAAAGATAGATTTTTCGTATTTGACTTCGATCCTGGTACTCCATAGCTCTAGCCCGCGTCGACTCAGGGACTTGAAATTGACTAGGGATCACCAACACATGTAAAGGAACCCAGAGAAATCGTCAAAACCCCAGCTACGCCATATTTTATATAACATTTCTCACTTTAAAGAAGATAGTTTTTCTTCGTATATGACTTCGATCCTGGTACTCCATAGCTCTTGCCCGCGTCGCCTTAGGGACTTGAAATTGACTCTTGATCTTGAGCAACATATTAGGGAATCCATATAAATCATCAAAACGCCAGCGACGCAATATTTTACATAATATTTCTCACTTTGAAAAAGATAGTTTTTTCGTATGTGACTTAACGATCCTGGTACTCCATAGCTCTAGCCCGCGTGGACTCAGGGACTTGAAATTGACTAGGGATCACCAACACATGTAAAGGAACCCAGAGAAATCGTCAAAACCCCAGCGACGCCATATTTTATATAACATTTCTCACTTTAAAGAAGATAGTTTTTCTTCGTATTTGACTTCGATCCTGGTACTCCATAGCTCTAGCCCGCGTGGACTCAGGGACTTGAAATTGACTAGGGATAACCAGCACACGTCAATAAACTCTAAGAAATCATCAAAACGCCAGCGACGCCATATTCTATACAACATTTCTCACTTTAAAAAAGATAGTTTTTCTTCGTATATGACTTCAATCCTGGTACTCCATAGCTCTTGCCCGCGTCGCCTTAGGGACTTGAAATTGACTCTGGATCTTTAGCAACATATCACGGAATCCATATTAATCATCAAAACGCCAGCGACGCCATAAATAATATAAAATTACGAAATTTTAAAAAGATAGATTTTTCGTATTTGACTTCGATCCTGGTACTCCATAGCTCTAGCCCGCGTCGACTCAGGGACTTGAAATTGACTAGGGATCACCAACACATGTAAAGGAACCCAGAGAAATCGTCAAAACCCCAGCGACGCCATATTTTATATAACATTTCTCACTTTAAAGAAGATAGTTTTTCTTCGTATATGACTTCGATCCTGGTACTCCATAGCTCTTGCCCGCGTCGCCTTAGGGACTTGAAATTGACTCTTGATCTTAAGCAACATATTAGGGAATCCATATAAATCATCAAAACGCCAGCGACGCAATATTTTACATAATATTTCTCACTTTGAAAAAGATAGTTTTTTCGTATGTGACTTAACGATCCTGGTACTCCATAGCTCTAGCCCGCGTGGACTCAGGGACTTGAAATTGACTAGGGATCACCAACACATGTAAAGGAACCCAGAGAAATCGTCAAAACCCCAGCGACGCCATATTTTATATAACATTTCTCACTTTAAAGAAGATAGTTTTTCTTCGTATTTGACTTCGATCCTGGTACTCCATAGCTCTAGCCCGCGTGGACTCAGGGACTTGAAATTGACTAGGGATAACCAGCACACGTCAATAAACTCTTAGAAATCATCAAAACGCCAGCGACGCCATATTCTATACAACATTTCTCACTTTAAAAAAGATAGTTTTTTTTCGTATATGACTTCGATCCTGGTACTCCATAGCTCTTGCCCGCGTCGCCTTAGGGACTTGAAATTGACTCTGAATCTTGAGCAACATATTAGGGAATCCATATAAATCATCAAAACGCCAGCGACGCAATATTTTATATAATATTTCTCACTTTGAAAAAGATAGTTTTTTCGTATGTGACTCAACGATCCTGGTACTCCATAGCTCTAGCCCGCGTGGACTCAGGGACATGAAATTGACTAGGGATCACTAGCACACGTCAAAAAACCCTTAGAAATCATCAAAACGCCAGCGACGCCATATTCTATATAACATTTCTCACTTTAAAAAAGATAGTTTTTCTTCGTATATGACTTCTATCCTGGTACTCCATAGCTCTTGCCCGCGTCGCGTTAGGGACTTTAAATTGACTCTGGATCTTTAGGAACATATCATGGAATCTATATAAATCATCAAAACGCCAGCGACGCAATATTTTATATAATATTTCTCACTTTGAAAAAGATAGTTTTTTCGTATGTGACTTAACGATCCTGGTACTCCATAGCTCTAGCCCGCGTGGACTCAGGGACTTGAAATTGACTAGGGATCACCAGCACACGTCAAAAAACCCTTAGAAATCATCAAAACGCCAGCGACGCCATATTCTATATAACATTTCTCACTTTAAAAAAGATAGTTTTTCTTCGTATATGACTTCTATCCTGGTACTCCATAGCTCTTGCCCGCGTCGCGTTAGGGACTTTAAATTGACTCTGGATCTTTAGGAACATATCATGGAATCTATATAAATCATCAAAACGCCAGCGACGCCATATTTTATATAATATTTCTCACTTTAAAAAGAGATAGTTTTTATTCGTATGTGACTTAACGATCCTGGTACTCCATAGCTCTAGCCCGCGTCGACTCAGGGACTTGAAATTGACTAGGGATAACTAGCACACGTCAAGGAACCCTTAGAAATCATCAAAACGCCAGCGACGCCATATTCTATATAACATTTCTCACTTTAAAAAAGATAGTTTTTCTTCGTATTTGACTTCGATCCTGGTACTCCATAGCTCTTGCCCGCGTCGCGTTAGGGACTTTAAATTGACTCTGGATCTTTAGCAACATATCATGAAATCTATATAAATCATCAAAACGCCAGCGACGCAATATTTTATATAATATTTCTCACTTTGAAAAAGATAGTTTTTCGTATGTGACTTAACGATCCTGGTACTCCATAGCTCTAGCCCGCGTGGACTCAGGGACTTGAAATTGACTAGGGATCACCAGCACACGTCAAAAAACCCTTAGAAATCATCAAAACGCCAGCGACGCCATATTCTATATAACATTTCTCACTTTAAAAAAGATAGTTTTTCTTCGTATATGACTTCTATCCTGGTACTCCATAGCTCTTGCCTGCGTCGCGTTAGGGACTTTAAATTGACTCTGGATCTTTAGCAACATATCATGGAATCTATATAAATCATCAAAACGCCAGCGACGCAATATTTTATATAATATTTCTCACTTTGAAAAAGATAGTTTTTTCGTATGTGACTTAACGATCCTGGTACTCCATAGCTCTAGCCCGCGTGGACTCAGGGACTTGAAATTGACTAGGGATCACCAGCACACGTCAAAAAACCCTTAGAAATCATCAAAACGCCAGCGACGCCATATTCTATATAACATTTCTCACTTTAAAGAAGATAGTTTTTCTTCGTATTTGACTTCGATCCTGGTACTCCATAGCTCTAGCCCGCGTCTACCCAGGGACTTTAAATTGACTAGGGATCTTTAGCAACATATTACGGAATCCATATAAGTCATCAAAACGCCAGCGACGCCATATTTTATATAATATTTCTCACTTTAAAAAGAGATAGTTTTTATTCGTATGTGACTTAACGATCCTGGTACTCCATAGCTCTAGCCCGCGTCGACTCAGGGACTTGAAATTGACTAGGGATAACTAGCACACGTCAAGGAACCCTTAGAAATCATCAAAACGCCAGCGACGCCATATTCTATATAACATTTCTCACTTTAAAAAAGATAGTTTTTCTTCGTATTTGACTTCGATCCTGGTACTCCATAGCTCTTGCCCGCGTCAACTCAGGAACTTTAAATTGACTAGGGATCTTTAGCAACATATCACGGAATCCATATTAATCATCAAAACGCCAGCGACGCCATAAATAATATAAAATTACGAAATTTTAAAAAGATAGATTTTTCGTATTTGACTTCGATCCTGGTACTCCATAGCTCTAGCCCGCGTCGACTCAGGGACTTGAAATTGACTAGGGATCACCAACACATGTAAAGGAACCCAGAGAAATCGTCAAAACCCCAGCTACGCCATATTTTATATAACATTTCTCACTTTAAAGAAGATAGTTTTTCTTCGTATATGACTTCGATCCTGGTACTCCATAGCTCTTGCCCGCGTCGCCTTAGGGACTTGAAATTGACTCTTGATCTTGAGCAACATATTAGGGAATCCATATAAATCATCAAAACGCCAGCGACGCAATATTTTACATAATATTTCTCACTTTGAAAAAGATAGTTTTTTCGTATGTGACTTAACGATCCTGGTACTCCATAGCTCTAGCCCGCGTGGACTCAGGGACTTGAAATTGACTAGGGATCACCAACACATGTAAAGGAACCCAGAGAAATCGTCAAAACCCCAGCGACGCCATATTTTATATAACATTTCTCACTTTAAAGAAGATAGTTTTTCTTCGTATTTGACTTCGATCCTGGTACTCCATAGCTCTAGCCCGCGTGGACTCAGGGACTTGAAATTGACTAGGGATAACCAGCACACGTCAATAAACTCTAAGAAATCATCAAAACGCCAGCGACGCCATATTCTATACAACATTTCTCACTTTAAAAAAGATAGTTTTTCTTCGTATATGACTTCAATCCTGGTACTCCATAGCTCTTGCCCGCGTCGCCTTAGGGACTTGAAATTGACTCTGGATCTTGAGCAACATATTAGGGAATCCATATAAATCATCAAAACGCCAGCGACGCAATATTTTATATAATATTTCTCACTTTGAAAAAGATAGTTTTTTCGTATGTGACTCAACGATCCTGGTACTCCATAGCTCTAGCCCGCGTGGACTCAGGGACATGAAATTGACTAGGGATCACTAGCACACGTCAAAAAACCCTTAGAAATCATCAAAACGCCAGCGACGCCATATTCTATATAACATTTCTCACTTTGAAAAAGATAGTTTTTTCGTATGTGACTTAACGATCCTGGTACTCCATAGCTCTCGAAAAACTATCTTTTTTGAAGTGAGAAATTTTATATAAAATATGGCGTCGCTGGCGTTTTGATGATTTCTCTGGGTTCCTTGACATGTGCTGGTGATCCCTAGTCAATTTCAAGTCCCTGAGTCGACGCGGGCTAGAGCTATGGAGTACCAGGATCGAAGTCAAATACGAAAAATCTATCTTTTTAAAATTCCGTAATTTTATATTATTTATGGCGTCGCTGGCGTTTTGATGACTTATATGGATTCCGTAATATGTAACTAAAGATCCCTAGTCAATTTAAAGTCCCTGGGTAGACGCGGGCTAGAGCTATGGAGTACCAGGATCGAAGTCAAATACGAAGAAAAACTATCTTCTTTAAAGTGAGAAATGTTATATAAAATATGGCGTCGCTGGGGTTTTGATGATTTCTAAGGGTTCCTTGATATGTGCTTGTGATCCCCAGTCAATTTGTATGGCCTTAAGGCGACGCAGGCAAGAGCTATGGAGTACCAGGATAGAAGTCAAATACGAAGAAAAACTATCTCTTTCTAAAGTGAGAAATATTATATAAAATATTGCGTCGCTGGCGTTTTGATGATTTATATAGATTCCATGATATGTTCCTAAAGATCCAGAGTCAATTTAAAGTCCCTAAGGCGACGCGGGCAAGAGCTATGGAGTACCAGGATCGAAGTCATATACGAAGAAATCTATCTTTTTAAAATTTCGTAATTTTATATAATTTATGGCGTCGCTGGCGTTTTGATGATTTCTAAGGGTTTCTTGACATGTGCTGGTGATCCCTAGTCAATTTCAAGTCCCTGAGTCTACGCGGGCTAGAGCTATGGATTACCAGGATCGAAGTCAAATACGAAAAAACTATATTTTTAAAATTTCATAATTTTATATAATTTACGGCGTCGCTGGCGTTTTGATGATTTATATGCATTCCCTGATATGTTGCTCAAGATCCGTAGTCAATTTCAAGTCCCTAAGGCGACGCGGGCAAGAGCTATGGAGTACCAGGATCAAAGTCATATACGAAGAAAAACTATCTTCTTTAAAGTGAGAAATGTTATATAAAATATGGCGTCGCTGGGGTTTTGACGATTTCTCTGGGTTCCTTTACATGTGTTGGTGATCCCTAGTCAATTTCAAGTCCGTGAGTCCACGCGGGCTAGAGCTATGGAGTACCAGGATCGTTAAGTCACATACGAAAAAACTATCTTTTTCAAAGTGAGAAATATTATATAAAATATTGCGTCGCTGGCGTTTTGATGATTTATATGGATTCCCTAATATGTTGCTCAAGATCAAGAGTCAATTTCAAGTCCCTAAGGCGACGCGGGCAAGAGCTATGGAGTACCAGGATCAAAGTCATATACGAAGAAAAACTATCTTCTTTAAAAAGAGAAATGTTATATAAAATATGGCGTCGCTGGCGTTTTGACGATTTCTCTGGGTTCCTTGACATGTGCTGGTGATCTCTAGTCAATTTTAAGTCCCTGAGTCGACGCGGGCTAGAGCTATGGAGTACCAGGATCGTTAAGTCACATACGATAAAACTATCTTTTTTGAAGTGTGAAATATTATATAAAATATGGCGTCGCTAGGGTTTTGACGATTTCTCTGGGTTCCTTGACATGTGCTGGTGATCTCTAGTCAATTTTAAGTCCCTGAGTCGACGCGGGCTAGAGCTATGTAGTACCAGGATCGAAGTCAAATACGAAAAAGCTATCTTTTTAAAATTCCGTAATTTTATATAATTTATAGCGTCGCTGGCGTTTTGATAATTTATATGGATTCCCTGATATGTTTCTCAAGATCCAGAGTCAATTTCAAGTCCCTAAGGCGACGCGGGCAAGAGCTATGGAGTACCAGGATAGAAGTCATATACGAAGAAAAACTATCTCTTTTTAAAGTGAGAAATATTATATAAAACATGGCGTCGCTGGCGTTTTGATGATTTATATGGATTCCCTGATATGTTTCTCAAGATCCAGAGTCAATTTCAAGTCCCTAAGGCGACGCGGGCAAGAGCTATGGAGTACCAGGATAGAAGTCATATACGAAGAAAAACTATCTCTTTTTAAAGTGAGAAATATTATATAAAATATGGCGTCGCTGGCGTTTTGATAATTTATATGGATTCCCTGATATGTTTCTCAAGATCCAGAGTCAATTTCAAGTCCCTAAGGCGACGCGGGCAAGAGCTATGGAGTACCAGGATCGAAGTCATATACGAAGAAAAACTATCTTTTTTAAAGTAAGAAATGTTATATAGAATATGGCGTCGCTGGCGTTTTGATGATTTCTAAGGGTTCCTTGACATGTGCTGGTGATCTCTAGTCAATTTCAAGTCCCTGAGTCGACGCGGGCTAGAGCTATGGAGTACCAGAATCGAAGTCAAATACGAAAAAATCTATCTTTTTAAAATTTCGTAATTTTATATAATTTATGGCGTCGCTGGCGTTTTGATGATTTCTAAGGGTTTCTTGACATGTGCTGGTGATCCCTAGTCAATTTCAAGTCCCTGAGTCTACGCGGGCTAGAGCTATGGATTACCAGGATCGAAGTCAAATACGAAAAAACTATATTTTTAAAATTTCATAATTTTATATAATTTACGGCGTCGCTGGCGTTTTGATGATTTATATGCATTCCCTGATATGTTGCTCAAGATCCGTAGTCAATTTCAAGTCCCTAAGGCGACGCGGGCAAGAGCTATGGAGTACCAGGATCAAAGTCATATACGAAGAAAAACTATCTTCTTTAAAGTGAGAAATGTTATATAAAATATGGCGTCGCTGGGGTTTTGACGATTTCTCTGGGTTCCTTTACATGCGTTGGTGATCCCTAGTCAATTTCAAGTCCGTGAGTCCACGCGGGCTAGAGCTATGGAGTACCAGGATCGTTAAGTCACATACGAAAAAACTATCTTTTTCAAAGTGAGAAATATTATATAAAATATTGCGTCGCTGGCGTTTTGATGATTTATATGGATTCCCTAATATGTTGCTCAAGATCAAGAGTCAATTTCAAGTCCCTAAGGCGACGCGGGCAAGAGCTATGGAGTACCAGGATCAAAGTCATATACGAAGAAAAACTATCTTTTTTAAAGTGAGAAATGTTACATAAAATATGGCGTCGCTGGGGTTTTGACAATTTCTCTGGGTTCCTTGACATGTGCTGGTGATCCCCAGTTAATTTCAAGTCCCTGAGTCGACGCGGGCTAGAGCTATGGAGTACCAGGATCGTTAAGTCACATACGAAGAAAAACAATCTTTTTTAAAGTGAGAAATGTTACATAAAATATGGCGTCGCTGGGGTTTTGACGATTTTTCTGGGTTACTTGACATGTGCTGGTGATCCCTAGTCAATTTCAAGTCCCTCAGGTGACGCGGGCAAGAGCTATGGAGTACCAGGATCGAAGTCATATACGAAGAAAAACTATCTTTTTTAAAGTGAGAAATATTATATTAAATATGGCGTCGCTGGCGTTTTGATGATTTATATGGGTTCCTTGACATGTGTTGGTCATCCCTTGTTAATTTGAAGTCCCTGAGTCGACGCGGGCAAGAGTTATGGAGTACCAGGATCGAAGTCATATACGAAGAAAAACTATCTTTTTTAAAGTGAGAAATATTATATAAAATATGGCGTCGCTGGGGTTTTGACGATTTCTCTGGGTTCCTTGACATATGCTGGTGATCCCCAGTTAATTTTAAGTCCCTGAGTTGACGCGGGCTAGAGCTATGGAGTACCAGGATCGTTAAGTCACATACGAAGAAAAACTATCTTTTTTAAAGTGAGAAATGTTACATAAAATATGGCGTCGCTGGGGTTTTGACGATTTCTCTGGGTTGCTTGACATGTGCTGGTGATCCCCAGTTAATTTCAAGTCCCTGAGTCGACGCGGGCTAGAGCTATGGAGTACCAGGATCGTTAAGTCACATACGAAGAAAAACAATCTTTTTTAAAGTGAGTAATGTTACATAAAATATGGCGTCGCTGGGGTTTTGACGATTTCTCTGGGTTCCTTGACATGTGCTGGTGATCCCTAGTCAATTTCAAGTCCCTCAGGTGACGCGGGCAAGAGCTATGGAGTACCAGGATCGAAGTCATATACGAAGAAAAACTATCTTTTTTAAAGTGAGAAATATTATATAAAATATGGCGTCGCTGGCGTTTTGATGATTTATATGGATTCCCTGGTATGTTGCTCAAGATCCATAGTCAATTTCAAGTCCCTAAGGTGACGCGGGCAAGAGCTATGGAGTACCAGGATCGAAGTCATATACGAAGAAAAACTATCTTGTTTGAAGTGAGAAATATTACATAAAATATGGCGTCGCTGGGGTTTTGACGATTTCTCTGGGTTCCTTGACATGTGCTGGTGATCCCCAGTTAATTTGAAGTCCCTGAGTCGACGCGGGCTAGAGCTTTGGAGTACCAGGATCGTTAAGTCACATACGAAGAAAAACTATCTTTTTTAACGTGAGAAATGTTACATAAAATATGGCGTCGCTGGGGTTTTGACGATTTCTATGGGTTCCTTGACATGTGCTGGTGATCCCTAGTCAATTTCAAGTCACTGAGTTGACGCGGGCTAGAGTTATGGAGTACCACGATCGAAGTCATATACGAAGAAAAACTATCTTTTTTTAAGTGAGAAAAATTGTATAAAATATGGCGTCGCTGGCGTTTTGATGGTTTCTCCGGGTTCCTTGACATGTGCTGGTGATCCCTAGTCAATTTGAAGTCCCTAAGTCGACGCGGGCCAGACAAATCACGTATTAGATTTGGAGTCTATAATAAGAAAAACCATCTTTTTTTAAAGTTGAGAAATATTAAATAAAATATGGCGTCGCTGGCGTTTTGATTATTTTTTTGGATTCCTTGATGTCTTCCAAAGATCCCTAGTTAATTTCAAGTCCCTAAGTCGACGCGGGCCAGAGATATTGAGTATGAGGTTCGAATTCAAATACGAAGTATAACTATCTTTTTTTAAAGTTGAGAAATAAAAATAAGTGGTAAAAATGTTTAAAAAAAATACTTAAACACAGAATTTATCTTAAAATAGCATTTAAATTTAAATTAAATCTAGTAAAACCATAAGAAACAAAAATTAATTTGGTACGGTCTGCAAAAAAAATTTTTATTACTTTTATGATTGATATGCTAGTTTTGTTGGCTAGTTTCAGCGACGTACCAAGTATTACATCTGTACTGCATTCTATACACTAAAGAAGGTGTAATAAGATGTTTAAAATCTCATTATAGAAGACTGCCAGTGTTAAAGTGAAACAAAACCTTTGTAGTAATGACCAGAAAAGCTTTACGGTTCTTGATGCCGTCTTGATAATAGCAGAAGTATGGGAAAAAGTTTCACCAAGCTAACTGATTTTGACATGCAGGTTTTAAAGACCCTTTGAAAATATTATCAGACTCAGACTGATGATGATATTATCAATAATATATTTCTGAATAAAATTACAGATAATATGAGCGATTTAACGATATTAAATATATAATAATAATATAATAAAAAAATACGAAATAAACAAAATGTATTTTTTTTTCTTTCAAAAATATATCATTCCCTTTACATGAATATTCATGTACCTAGACATCTTTCAAATTCAAACATCTTCAGATCAGATGTAACGACTATCGGTTTGTACGACTAAATATAAGTAGTCCCTTCAATGTCGTTATCACCGAAACTAACTGTATATTGTTTAGTTAAGTGACTTGATAGTATTTGAAATGTTATAATTCCATAATACTATAATACTACAATCATTGCATTCCGAGTAGTCCATAACAAAGTTCGACAGCATACTTCATGGTGAATCCCTCATCGATAAAAACTGCAATCCGTCATAACTGACTACATCAACGCGTTTGTCACCTGAATCACGTGGTCCAATCGGTTATTGCTTACACGCGCGCTATTAGAGTTTGCGTTAGTTGTGTGGGGCCGCCCGCGCCGCTCACTAGCATACCCTTTTTATCGCCGCCGATATTGACAAATTACGTGTTCAAAACAACGCCACGTGTATAAACATTGTTGCACAACAATACACGGTCGCGAGTGACGCGCAAGGACGCGCCGGCATCGACGACCATTCCGGTAGATAGTTGAATCCACAAACTACGCGCCCACGCGCTACATTCCGTAATAAACACACAAAAATGCGCTATCGAGATGGCACTGTGGAGAACCACCATGTCCGATATTGGCAGAGGGATTGAAGTATTTCTTCGTTTTATAAATGATACGTGATCTAAGCTCTTTGTTTTGACATCAAATGATTCGTTACAGTGATAAGTTCTTTGTTCTAAGTTCAGATAAGTTTCATGTATCCACTGAGTTTGTGGAATGTCTGCAATAAAAGAAGAAAAAAGCGATGATTGTAAGTTACATTTTACGATTTTCCAGAAAGTAGATTAGTTCCAATGCTTTTAAATAATTTGGTTTGAAATAAAAAGATTTGCAATTGTTTAATAATATTGTTATTAATTGCGAACGTAAATGTAAGGCCTATATTTCTTTTTTCTTTTATTACATAAAAGTAGAAGAAGCGTTATCAAACTGAGTATTACGACAAAACTTTGTAGTAAATTCCTGACTTAGTTGCGTCATATTTATGTTGAAATGAGATCTTTGGCCTTCGATGTACATAATGTATAATACGTTTCGTTTAATACAAAATATAATTACACTAACGATTTACAAGTTAAAAGATAACAAATAAAACTTAGAAATGCACTCTGTAAACGGCAAATGTATTTCGCACCTCCCACACTAATCTACCGGCCGATAGTCGCATTCCGCGCATACCTACCACAGGTTGTCGGCCGGCACTGCGGCTGGTTCGAACGGCTTGCAGCGGTGACGTAGCTCGTCTCAGTGAGTCGTCGCGCCATCGACACACGACGCCCACACCCGCCCTCTACGCCAAACAAAGTAGAACTCATCGGGGAAATCCAACACTGTGTCGGAGCTCTTCTTAGCTTGGACTTGATATTGCGCAGTTAAACTCACTATCGTAAATCTATTGCCACCCTTTTATGCCCATTCGACACGTGCCCCTAAAAATCCTCTTCATAAGAAGTTCATGTTGTCATGAACAATATACAATCTGTTCAATCCGAAACAGTTAAATAAGTTGATGTGTGACTATAAATAAATATTCGAAATGTAACTTTCACGTAACTAAATGGCAAAGCCAACAATATTAAAATATATTTTTGATACGATATTTCTTTTTGATTGAATAAATAACGCAATATGGAGTCAAAACATGTTATTATTATAGCGTGAAGCTAATCTCATTTTTCGTTTTATTTTTCTGGTTCACATATTATATGATGTTGTTTAATGAAAAATGTTAAGTGTTCTTGTGTTATAAAATATACTAGATAAATTAATTAGTAAACTCAGGTTAAAGCTTAACAAAATTAACGCCAACAATGAACTCGCAATATGCATATAAATAAACAAGTTACGTGACAAGTTAAAGAATCGTACACTATATACTAACGACGGACGTCACTCGTATGTACGCTCGCGCAGCGTAATGCGTCTGTATAAACTACGCAGTTGTCCAGATCACATACGTTAGCATGCGGAGAGTTGCATTTGGCGCGTGTATGCGATAATAGAAAGGCTAACTAGTTGCTCTAGAACACTAACTTTTCTTGTTAACTTCCATTTTTATTTAAGCATTGAGACAAAGTCACTATAAGTCTCGAATGAGTGGTTATCAATTATTTTTCTTAAAACTATAACACTCTTCTCCATGATGGCAAAATCGAAATCATTACCACAAATTAAGTAATAAATTAATTAAATAAATAAGTACGTATTGTAATGCTTTCTCTGAGCAAAAGTCGCCTTGAAATAAACAAGTAAGTTCTGTTTTATTATGAAATGTCACATCGTGCCAGACGGTACATAAATAAATCTGAATTAACTTGTCTGCAACCTCTGCTTTCCTTAACTAACTTCGATATCGCAGCTTGTACCATAATATTATCTATTTAAATACATTTAAATAACCTTATCGCAGCCTTCAAACTAAAATGAAATAACGTAAAGATGGTTCCTTTTAATTACAGGCTATAGGCTATAGCTGCTGCCCTGTAGTTTATAGACCAATCAGTTTCACTAACATAAATTTATTTATTGCGTGACAAAGTTCACGCTTAAAATTATACGGTCAAATTATATTATGTTCTCATGCAATAGAAATAACGTAATTGAATTTGATATTTCGGTGTGTGATCATAGTACGTAAAAATTTATAAAACCGTGAAAACGTTTAAACACATAAATTTTTCTTGCGAAGTACTTAATTTACAAATTAAATTAATGTACATATAAGGAAAGTTAGTAATTACTGTGTACTGGACTTCGGGTCCCAGCATACATGATTCATTTTATTTCTCAAATGTCAAATAACGCAAATAGAGTTATGAAGACTTTATAAAATTTATATTTTGAGTTAAGTATGATGTAGTATCAATATTATGTGTTCCTCCACTTCATGTATATTATGAAACTTAACTCTCTCAACATATTGCTACTTGTCAAAACAGTCCCAATGGGAAGCCGCCGAGAGATACTTAGCGACTTGTTCCACGCTTGTCGGTGAACAAGCAACATGCGATGAAGTTTGTAAAGATTGATATGTACTTAGAAACTGACAAGTCCGAAACAATGTAAGCACTTATTAAGAAGTACCCTAATAGCTATCAGATTGTTAAGTTCTTCTTTCGCGACTCTTTATTTTCCGACACCTGGTTAATAACTTTTACATACATTTTTCTTTTTAATTTTAAACATTCTAAAAATAATAAGAACGGTTTTGATTTTTTTATATATTTACTGAGTAGTTTAAAAATCGAAAGGACTTATTTTCGTTGTTTTTGATAATGCATATATTTGGATCAAATTCTAGGTGATTTTTTTTCAACTTATTGTATAAATTATGTTTACATATAGCTTACTGTATAAGAGCATTGTAGTAACCTCAGTATTCCTGACATTTATAAATTATTTAAAAGTAATTATAAGATCAATAGTAACTTACTCGGTAGTAACTAGTAACATGTAAACAATAGAAGTTTTCAATTTTCACATAAGGAGCCTCTCCAAGTTTTCTTGATTTCTATACACTTAGTTATTATATGATCATGTTATAAAGTATTTTAAAATGTTTTAAGCCATTACTCTTTTTATAGCCTGAAATAGTTTTCAATTTTTATTCTTTAATGTTTGTTACCATGTAACCAGTGAATCGTATTCAGTATATAACTACTGACTGCTCAAAGATCGTGACTAGCGCTCGGCAATTAAAGTTATTCTCATATTGAAAATGATTATTTGCTTTGTTTTAGTGGGCGTGGTGGGCGGCGGCATGCCGGAGGCCGCTGGCGGAGAGAGGCGACACGGTCCTCTGTACGGACGACTGGTTGCCGAGGAACAGCTCGCCTCGATGAGTGCGCCTTCGGACATTCAGGTGAGCGCCCCAGTGCGCAACCCAAGAGCTTTCTGGCGCTACCGTACCCCCGCTCAGGTAAATGATGCACGAGGCAGTTTGGCTAACCCGATATTGTAGGGAAATACAATAGGAGTAGGCTTCGTATTTGTTTACGTTTCTAGTGTTACTAGAAAAGTTGTCTGTGATACTAGAACTTAAAACGACTTGTTAATGTCACGATGTTATATATTTGATAGTTTTTTTTTTCAAACAATATAAGATATACACCTTAATCATATAACGTCTTAAACCGTTAAATGCGTAACGACGGTATCGTCTCATTGTTTTATTAAAAGCATCATTAACAACACTGTCAGGGTAGACATTACGCGCAAGTAAATAAATTATCCCTCAAACAAAGTGCCACTAATTATCTACAAGTTCGCTTTTACCGGAATACTGAATGTATTCGAGTGTTAAGTACGGACTAAACGTACCGCTATAGGTACTTCTTGTCTAGACATAGGTAATTATTTAATGGGCTCCACTACAGTTTTACCAGCGAAATAATTTTATTCGTTTTGTTCAATGTCCATATGTTATGAAAACTCTTTACTATAACAGATAGTTAAATTGTTTAAACTTATAGTTTCAGTTGAACTTAATAACAACATATCAAAGTAAGTTATACAATGCTAAGATTTCAAACTGTCTCGTGTAGATCGCTTACGTACACTGTTAGATTCATTACATTAATTTTTAAACACAAAAAGGAATCTATCTAATTTCTTCCGCTTATTTTATTTAAAGTAGAAAAAAGTGTCAATTTATTCTATATTTTTTTATATATTTACGTTTAATTTCATTTTATTAGAATTTAATCACCACGATGTTTTACTTCGCACTGCTAAATAAATATTTTCATGTTTTGTGTGTTATGCATTAGTTGTAGTCGCTCTTAGTAATCATTTTGTAGTTAAGGTATAGGACAGCACCTAATTTTTATTTATTACTATTTATTATTATCAGTGTATTTAATATAAAAAATATTTTTTGATTATATTGTCATCTTTGCATGTAAAATAATTAAAACTTCATATTTTAAAAATTTTTAATACATATTAAACTGCCTCTAGCCTCTATTGCCCTGCTCTGTGTTATTTCTGCTAATTGCTTGTCACTTCTAGTTACATTGTCAAACAACTGAATAATGTCTCTATTGTTTAGGCTATGCAAGCTCGAATACCACATCACTTTCGGGACCCCTCAACAGCGCCGTTAAGGAAACTTAGCGTCGACCTTATCAAAACATACAAACACATAAATGAGGTAAGTCGAATCATTTTATCATACGTAAGATTTCCGGAACTTTGAAATTGAGAGAGAATAGTTTTTAGGTATTATTATATTTACACAAGGACTAGATAGTGATTTTTAGATATGTACCGACTACTGGCGGATAAGTCGAAAAAGCCAACTAACTATGCGGTGATAATTATTTTTATTTAGATTAAGAAAAATTGATACAACTCTGAACAAAATACACGTACATATTTGTGTAATCTACTGTGTATTATTTATTTTCGAATAACAGTTTCAAATACAATGTATTCATTATTAATCGAAATATAATCTAGGGGCTAAAAACAACCGGTTAGTCGGAGTTTTTCCAAAAGAACTTCAACTTAGTTAATAAACTCATATCATCATAGAAAGAACAGTTAAAAAAAAATTAAGCTTAAAAATGGAATGTCCTATTTTGTGCATATTATAAGTTGTGTGGACGAAAATGGTAGGAAACAGGTAGTGAATAAAACAAACAATAAACATCATGAGGTACTAATAAATTCAATTTTTATATCACATTTTTTACGTACGTGATAGTATGGAGCACGAATAACGATTGTAGTATTTGACTAATTAATGCTTCATAATTACTTGTATCCATTGTTTTATAGTAAGTCTACGGTTTAGTAAGGCATTGTTTAATTATCGGAATCATGATTAGATCTGTTTTGATTATAATAGTGTAGGCTGAACACGCATTAGGAAACACTATGGTTGAGAAATTTAAAAAAAGTAAAAAAATACAAAATCAATTGAATTCTTATTAGGCTTACAATAGTTGTATAATTGGTTCCGTAACATATATGGCATTTTATAGACCGAAAACGTTAAATGAATAAATATTACTGCTAGGGATCAGTTTCATAACATTTTCCCTAATAATTGTCAAAAAATATATTTGGATGCTTAATGCGCAATAAATCAAAATTAAAGATAGATATTGTAAAAGCGTATAGTAGTGAACATGTTAATTTAAACAAAGTTTTGTTTCATATTTTCCTGCTATTGCCCATAGCTTTATAAGCACATTTTTATTTACTCCCAATTTTGTGCGTCGAACTATTGGCGAAATATGAAAACGTCACAGCGGCGATCACTTTCAGAAGTAGCATAAGCTAATATAATTGCGCAAATTGTGTATATAGCTGGCGTCTGTTTATGATCCAGCACGTGTTACTTCTGACCTTTGGAACCACCCACGTGGGTATAAGTTTTCACTGCAGCGTAGGACGATCGCTGGATTTCCATGAAAATTGCTCTTCCACGATCGTTATAAAATAACGAATTACTTAAATGGTATAATTAAATCCGCTAGTGACGGTTAATTGAATGAATGTGTAGGATTAATTTGATTGTTTCATGCCATAGTTGTTTGAAATTTAGTATTTCAGAATAAGTCTAGTCAGTATGTCAATGTTTAGAGGTTCGAGTTTCACTGTTCGATAGCACCAAAAAATCTTTTTGACGAATAAAGTACCTACATGTGCATTTTTGTCGTTCCACGGTTTTTGACATAACCAAAAGCATATTTATAGACAAAAATTATGAGACTACCTTTGACGCTTAATATGGAATAGATAGACTATATTATAATATACAAAGTATGATGATATATAGACTTGATTGTAATAATCTTATAAGTACTTACTCCAATTCGCGCGTTCAAACAACTGTGCGTCTTTATAATATTAAAGATAGATTTTTCATATTCTGTTTATCATAAACCACCAAATAAAAAAGAGAAGTTGAATGAATATTGCCACATTTTCAATGCCATATTTACCTAGGTTGTTACGCCCTCAATAACAACATAAATGGCAGTATGTTGAAATAACTCTGTTTTATTTCTTATAATTTTAAATAAATAATAATTTATTATAATAAATTATTACAAAAAATGTTTATTGAGTAGTGAGTAAAAAAACTAGTTTCCTACGCGTTGTATTCGACTGAAAACTGTATAAATTATAATAACAACACTATTCAATACAATCGCATTAACTCCACACTAAATTATTCCAGTCTCGTGTAGACAAAAATGAAAATTAGAGCGGAGCAACTTCAAACATTTACTATTTTTGTTCAACAGTCGGACAATTAATCTCAGCGTTTGAGACACGTGGAGTCTCCCCTTCAAAAGCGCTCTATTTATTTTTAAACATTGTATTAATAGGCAATATTCTATTTACGTTCAAACATGGTCGTTGCCCTATTTGGTTGTTTACATGACGCTAAGCCAGTTAGAAACCTTGTGACGAATGTTCCCGAGTTATGCGAGCAACTGATGTGTATGATTTGTTCTTCGGTTACTTTACGCACATTTTTAGTAACTGGAGCGTTGCTATTTTTAGAATCGATGTCTAGGTTTGATCGCAAGGCTAGCGATGTTTTTGTACTGTTAATCAATATGTCAAAATGTGTGCCATTTGTTTTCGTGTAACATGAATTTTAGCTTAAAATGAGATTTTACCGTATAACAATTGTATTATTTAGATTTGTATATATTTTTAGTTCAAATGTTTCTTATTATTACCAGATAATAATTGTTTATATTTCCAAAGAGGATTAATTAAATTCCAACGTATTTAACATTGACCAGGTTTGAACACTTTAATATTGTCGAGCCAATTATGTGTACATGGTCAGTTAACACGCAACTTAAATCCATTGAAAATTAGTTATGTAATGGGCGGAAATACCGAATTTATAAAAAATATGTTTACTCATCAAATATGGTAAAATTATGTTTTATGTTTGAACTAAATGCCCTTTAAAGTATGAAATTTCCATGAAACTTGTGTATGTGGGTAGAAAACCATTGCATGAATGCTAGGTAACTACGTAACTAAAATTATCTTTGTGTGGGAAGCTCTATTCGATCCCATAGCATTCCAATTTATTATTGTATGTATTTAGCACTTAAGCTAAACATATTATATTAATTTTAAAACTCCATTATTTAAGAAGGCAAATTTTTGATAACAAGACATGGTCATGGTTTATCTTGTAGTACTAGTATTAATAATAATATAATAAACCTTAATTTAAATTATCATATCAGCATAATATAAATTGTTATGCATGTGTCTACTGTCCATCCTTTATTAAAGGCGAGGCTTTTGTCCAATAAGGGGTCAATAACCTTTGACTTTCCTATTTTCTCCGTCTCACTGCTACGGCTTTTATTACGTTAGTCCGATCCCTTTCTTTGCGGAGTGCGGATAGGTAATCCTCTATTAATACTACTCTGCGGTTTCACCGCACAACTTATTGGTTTCATATGACCTAATTGCGCCACGAACATTCCGCTGACGGACAATACATGTGCATTAGTAATAGCATAACTTTGCATTATGGCGATTTCAGTAAATTACAAGTAATTCGTTATTTCAGCATTCATTCATATTTTCTAGATAGACCGTTTTATTGTTTGTCACATATTTATTTTATTATCTTACTTCAAAATATTTAAGCTTATTTATATTTTGTTAATTTCAATCTGGGCTTATAACTTTCCTTCGACTCGTTGCGAAGAAAAATGTTACAATTGAAATATATGTTAGACATTACATAAATACATTGTTATTTATTCGCTTTGTTAGCCAGAGATACAACTTTCACTTTAACCGATTATCTTGGCGTACGAGACTGTAAATAAAGGCAACATATTGAGCGCATTGGGTGGCATGAGTGAGGTACGAACAGTATGAGGTATGAAGCAAGTTGTCTGCAACTCACTGCAGTAGATGCAATAGGCGACAATGACTAACGCCGCCGGGCGAATTTCGCAAGCGGCCGGTTATTGCGATTGGAGTCAAGGAGAGCACAGATCAATATTTATAGATCGGTTACTGACTCTAGATTGACTGACCCCGTTCTACGGATATCGAAGAAGATTTATCTCGTATGTTGGACAAGTTTTATTTCATTATTTACTCCGCTGCAATGAAGACGGTAATAAAATTGCGCGCTCGATTATTTTTGTATTTATTTATTGGATACGTTTTGATTTACATTTATCATTTATTAAGAATATTTATACTATTTTTCGCATACATTACATACTGTATATTTTAGATTCCGATCAATTTCAATTCAATGTGTGTATTTTAGTGTATGCGATAAATTAGAAATTATGTTTTTTGAAAGTACATATCATTTATTAAACAATATGACTGTATAATTCAAATATGAAAATAATATTTAATGTTTCTCGTCAAACATTAAGATTATCAGATGTTAGGTAACGGAATTCTCAAGCGTGCAGTGCTGCTGCATTGTCATTACGCTTTCGCCGCATCTATGTTCAACGCGACACGGAGCATCAGCTGTTGTGCCTGAGAAAATTAATTGCCGCTCGAGACACGATTTGAAAGAAAACATTTCTGTTGCTAGTCGCTATCCATCTTATTATAAAGGAATGTTGAAACCGCATTTACAGATAGAATACGTTTCGAGAAATTGGCGTACATTATTATCATATATCTTATAAATGAATTTGATTGTATTTATTGAATTACGCAATGCTCATTTGTTTTTATCACGCATAAGTTTCATGATGAACACACTGAGAAAAATTATTTGTGAATTTCTATGTACAATAGTCAAGGGAGTAATAACATAACATTATGCCGCAATACAAAAATATGTCGTTAAAATTGAATATGTATTTAGCCAAAATGTCGAGTTCAGTATTGCTATTATTTCATAAATACAAGATATGATTTATTCAAAAATCATATGTACCCAATAAATAATATTTATAAGCAGCCTATAAATGCGGCCTTAATTTTCCACGCACATTATTTACAAAAACTTGCTTATTCATATGTAAGTCATGGATATGCTGTATCGACACACGTGTGAGCCATTGCATAACAAGGCGGCTAGAATAAAAACAAGTACATTTTTTTTACAATTACGCAGTAACTCATATTTTTAGTAATTATTATAGATAGATATTTAAATGATGTATTTTCTATCAAAATGTTTAAAGTGTAAGAAGATATTGAAAAGGTGTAATGAAAAGCTAGTCAGAAGGAAAATGATAAATGTAAATAAAATTTTATTTATATTTTAATTTTTCTTTTTGGCTATTAGATTATTATTGATATGTGTATAATATGTGGAAAAAATATCGTATGTGTGGAAATAATAACTTAAGCCCATTTTAATAAAAGTAATTTTATTCTATCTGGACATTCTTACATTCTTATTAGATAAAAATTAACAAGTCATCATATACATGTATGTTGTTTTTATAAGACTAATCACAAGTACGCAGCTAGCAAACATACAAGCGGGCCAACTAAAGTGAGTCAAGGTGAGTAGACGTCACGATTACGTTGTTGCCACCCGGATTATTGTACAAATGGACACAAAATGACTGCAACACATAGTATATTGCATAATAGCCTTTATTACCTGAACGATAAGGGCTTGAAGGTCCAGTGTACTGACCGACGCCAGACTGACGGGGCCAAGCCTAGCCTAGTAACACTAGAAGTTAGGTTCTTATTAACGGTACGTGGACATTGATTATTACCCAGACAGGAAAATAGGCTTATGATATAGGCTAAAAATAAATAAACTTTCTAAAATTGTTTACGACAAAAATAGAAACACGTATAATATTCAAATATAAATTTGGATAATGAAATATTAGGCAACAAAGTTTTTTCTAATAAGTTGAGTCTTTGTTTATTTTAATCAAAGAAGAATTTCATAAGTAAAAATAGACTTCTGATTGAGAGAATTGTAGCAGAAAAAGGGATTCGTGAATGTACGTACATTAGCAACTGACAGATTGCGTGCACCAAAACAATGATCGACTTTGTTGCCAAAGAACATTATGAAAAAAGTGCGTTAAGCGTTCAGCAATAAAAGTATTTACGATTTACCTTGAGAATATTGAATTTCAAGCGTATACGAGTTTCGATATAATTTGTTTATCTGACGTTTTTTGTGCAATTACTTTTCAATAAAAAGTTTTAAAAGCAGTCCCTGAAACAGCATCGCTATCGATGCCAAGGTATCCGTCGACAAAAAAATCTTAGTTGACATCGCTTAAACTCCTCGTATATTATACAAAATAAAAAATTCGATAATTGCTCGTGGTAAATAAATATTGTCTCAATCGTGAACAGATAAGTGATTATCGGTTTCAATATAAAATAAATTTCAAAAAACAAAGTGCGTTCGTTTTTCAGATGATGCTTACAACCTTGTCACAGTTAAACCAATGGCGAAGTATTGAAAGTTCCACGGGAATGAGGACACCGTCTGTCGTCCGCTTTCTTTGTTTAATTAATGAATCTGCCTTGTTTTTCGGCTTCGATAATGAGTGTAGCCAATCGGCTCTCAACGGTTTTCCCTGAAGAGAGTATTTCATGTTGCTAAGTGGGAAGTTCATAATAGGTTCATGTTTTGATAAATTATATTTTATTGAAACTCCAATTTAATATTTAATACAGTTAATACAAAACAATCGAGAATGTAATATCAACTGGATGTTCTATAAAAAAACTGTATACACATAGGTGAGTTATACAAGAAAGACTACTTCTATGGTTTCATAGTTTTACCTTGCTTTATTTTTACATCGGCGTTAGAAATAAGTCTAATATACTAGTATTATAAGAGCGTACATACAATAATTTATATCTCATCTTGTTCCTTTATTAGGCATATTTATTAGGTACATAAATATTATAGGTATTTTATACTCCATTCTCTAGGATGATGTCGTTGGCGAAATACTATTTCAATTATTCTTCTTTTTTAATTGAATATCGCCTAACTGCTTATGTTTATTGTGTTTTCTTTTAAAGTTGTTTATTCTTCGTTAGCTGTAGTTTAGTGCACGCGCACTGAAGGAAAGGGCACGTGGGAGAAAAAAGTCCACTTCGTATTTAAAAGCACATGACTAATTATATCTTTAAAACATTTTAAACGACATTTCTCAGTAAATTATTAGATATTTTAATTGTTGTTTTAATTATGTTAAAATTTAATAAAGTAATTATTACTTATCACGTTGCAATTTTGGAATTGACAAAACCATATCGTAACATAAACATATTATATATTTTTTGCCCATTCATTACATAATATAGTACAAACCTTATTATATATCTAAAGACGTATTTGAAAGATATTGATATAGATATTTTGAAGATACGACTTGTACCTTATCAGTAGTACTGGTCCTTACCTTAGTTCATATTGTCGAATTATCGAGTCAATGAAACTGTCACGTAGTATGATATAAAAACTAGTATATCAGTTAATGGTGTTTACCGGTGCAATGTGTGTCATATCCACACGTCCACAACGTCTGATAATAAAGTGTACCAAGGCGACGATTAAGTAACCATTCTCATGTACCAATTATACTATGTAAAGGTTATTTTGTCTCGATATGATTGCTTTAATATTTTAATTCTAATAAACCATAATAATACCAGTTCGTACTAATTATTTTTTTATTTATTTATTTACTAGCGACTCGCCTTCGCTTCGCTCGGGCTCGATCCTAGATCTAACGCGAGCGAAACCGTAGGTAACGCTAGTGTATTATACAAACCTATATGTCAATTCTATGTCAAACGTCATAAGGTTACATTAAAGTTTATATTGTCTAAAGTGCTAAGGTTAGATTAAAAATAATTTTATATGGTGGTTCTTAATTTTTTTAATTTTCCGCGCAATTTTCTTAATTTTTGAAGTGAAACTTCTTTAGAATCGTTGGGATTTCAAACTAGATAAAACGAAAAAATAAGTCCATAGTACCAGGCACTCAGAGACGGGGAAGAGTTAGTCTTAATTTAAATTCAAGTTTTACTTCTGACATGTGTACTTTGTACACACGCACTTTTTTTTTTCTTTCATAATATAAGAACTTTCTCCTGACAATAACAAACACAACAAAAAAAGTATTTGCGAAATCGGTCCAGCCGTAAACGCGGGAAGACGTGACCAAGGCAAATAGGGATTCATTTTTATATATATATATATATGGGGTAATATATATAAGTATATATGGGGTATCAGAATCTCTGGAATTTAAGGTGCAATCATAAACTCATTTACCGTGCACCAGTGTCACAAACACCATTTCTACTTACTCGTAACTATCCATACACAAATGCATACTATGCTTACAATATTAAGTTATTAATAGGTAATACAATTCACTAGAGAGTCACCCTCGCTCGAGTTGGTACTTGGTTCTCTTGGTTCATTTGAAGGTATTGTATGGATATCTCAGATATGTAAAATTTTCCCGCAGTTAAAAGCAACTTATATGTTAATTCGGACCAGCTATGATGATGTGATTATGATTACAGACTGAGAATAATACTTAAAACTATATCTTGCCTCTGTATCAATAATAATGACTATTTTTCATTGACATTGTGTAAAAAATATTTAATGTTCAACTTCACAATTGTGAGGTTACAATTTTCTTATATGAATAAATATACATTTTTCATAAAAACTCGCAACCTAATATGGAGTTAACGTTTTTTTTTATGGCGTTAGTCTGTAACTTGGTCTTCTGAAATTTATTAATATTTATTTAACATTGAGGAGTCAAATAAACATCTCTTTAAGAACAAATTATAACGCCTCCATAAATTAGCATTTGAAAACAATTCGGTATCTAACAGTTCGTCCCACGGAGAATGTCTTTATTATCTTTGAGAAAATAATTCGCTTTCTGTTAATTAATTTGGAAGTCATTTCACACAATTTCGTCCTTCAATTAGAATGATTCGTTTTTAGTCGTGAAGGAAAATACGTTAAAAATTTCCAAAAGTTATAGATTCGGCTTCTGTCGATAAAAAATGAATTTCCAAAAATATTTAATGTACAGTTTCGACATCGTACAACAATTCTATTATATGTATGAGTATATAGATAATGTTATATTAACGGCGTCAGTGTTTCCATAAAGATCTTTGTACATCGCGACGATAGTAGATATACCAAATAATAATAATTAAGTAGAACATCATTAGTATTAAATTAGTAAATTCCAATGTCTGATTGTTCATTAACACTAATGTTCAGAGTAGTCTTACTAATACTCTTCTTGAAAGTAGCTACTAAAGGACGTGTGATTCAGTAAGATATAACACTTTATAGTAGTAAGACTAGTAGATGGTCAGCTCTTTGCACCGGTACGCCGCCGGTAATCTCGTTTGTACGGTTACGGGCAATTAGCCGGCGAACACTTGTCTAGATCCACCCTAACTATTGCTGGCGTTGTTTTCAACCTTTATACTTAGTGACGGCAAACTGCAACTATCAAGTTTCTTCAATTTGTCGTGAGCTTTTATAAAGACAAATTGACACAATATATTATTACTAACTACCTTTAGATATTTTTAATTATCTATAGCTGTGTCTACTGTGATATGTTCATCTTTTCTTTTCACATTTTTATATGGATGATATTATGGAGATACCTTTCACATAATACTACACGTTTCGAAATATTTGTGTGTATATTTACAAGTAACAGTTTTCTCGGCGTCTCGTTGCGGTTTGTAACTTGAATAGGGCGATTTTCTTACTACAATCTGGCATCAGATATACGCTGGAGCATTTCTAGTTCCTTGCACATTTAAATACGTGAAATTATAAATATTGTGGTTTTATTCTTAAGATATTCTATAAACTCCTTATAATAGAAATAGGATTTTTATTGTTTAATCAGTACTTAGTACATATAAAGTTGAAGTGTTTTAATTTTAAATTAACAGCTTTTCTGTAAATGCATATGAGAGTATATTTGGTTATATACTAACATCAAAAAATCAATTTTAAAATTTTTTGTCTGTCTGTGTGTCTGTTTGTTTCGGCTAATCTCTGAAACGGTTGGACGGACTATAACGGAACTTTCGCTTTCAAATAGCTAATATTATAAGGAGTAACTTACGCAACTTTAATTATATTAGAAAATTATAAAACCGTTTAATTTATTTTAACTTACGCCCAACGAAGCGGGCCGGGTTTGCTCATGTATAATACACATACTATTTACTACGTTATATCAACAGTAATTTATTAATACGATTCGGCGAAATGTAAAGAACTATTTAAAGCGACATATTACAATGTTGCAATGTAGATCAACGGCTTTCTGAAATAGTTGTAAGCTGTGTGATTTATTCCACTAATTGACATTGCCATTTGGGAATGTTAGTTATTGCCTATAAAAAGTGTAATTAATTAAGTAAATGACGATCGCCTGTAAAATTTATCTCTTGTATTATTATTAATAGATATTAAATGGTTTCATTCTAAATTCCATAGTAAATGTAAAGAAAAATATATTATTTAATATATTAACACATATCGTTAAATATTAATATCGGTAGGTGTATAATTTTATTCTATCTAGCAATTTCTTGGCATTAAATATACTGTTATAAAGTAAAGCAGTGTTGTATTGTTTACAATGGCAACTTCATACAGTGTTGCTGAAAATGACTGTTATGACGGCATTTCTTCCTAATAAAATAAATCTATTTGTGGTGTTGTAAAAGGAACGAAACTGTGGTGGTAAAGAGGCATGCGCGTTAAGTGCCCTAAAGTAGGGTTACCATACCACAATAATATATAAATTGATGGTGTCTATATTCAATTCATATACGTTAAAATTGACCAAATTTTCGACAGCTGATATTTTATAAGAGTTTAAACGCAAATAAAACTTACGGTAGTAATTACAAAAACATTCTTGTTTAACTCGCATTAAAAATATTGTGCGCAAAAGATTAAATTTAAAATGTAAAAGAGAAACATTATTGGAAAATCTTATCGAATTTGGAAGTCACTATTATTGATACAGTTACTGAATATATAGTTTTTAGATATTCTTGTCTGTCTATCTGGGAACGCACCACGAGAAAACCACTAGACATATTTTGATGTTTGGTATGTGATATTGATAGTTCGTATCCGGGTAGGATAACGAACTATCAATATCACGTATAGGACATAAAGGATACTTTTTACAACTACAAGATATGGGAAAAAAAATATCTCTAAAACCTTAAGACTGAACGTATATATCCCTTTGGGATGAACCCAGGGTGCGAGAGTGAGTCGCTAGTATTGTATTATACGGAAGGCTTTATGATTTGTTTTTAGTTAACTTTACGTTTTATGAAGATTCATAGAATTAAAGAAATGGCAATTCCTATGTAAAACTACTATTTATCTATAATCTACACATGTCTTAATTTATAAGAAACAAGTTGATGCAATTAAGAATGTTTTGCTATTAAATAAATTATCTGCAACTCAAATTTATCCAGTTATATTTATGCGACTAAAGATATGTAGGGTTGTAGAGAGGTGAGTTTTTCATTTTATTTGTTTAAATTGGGAATTGCGTCGTAAAAATTTTTGTGTTCGTTCATTTAGTTATCATTTCAATGTTGATTGATTTATCATATTATCTTATTTGTAGTTAAGTAACGCTTCATTGATATTATTTTTAATTTTATGTCTGATTACTAATAATTGAAAACTAAATAATTGACTAATGATTGAAAATTTTAAAAGCGATACGTCCTTTACTAAACAGATTTAATAGATACGTGCGTTTGGTATTTATACAAAACTGAATAAAGTCTACAATAAAACTGATCAATTCCAGCCCTAGTGTACAACGAGCGTTAATCTCGTTTTTCGCAATTAGTTGTCGGCCGTCTGTATTGCCCGCCACGACGGTAGTAAATACTTTACATCGCTTTATACTCTTTATATCTCTTTGCACACTCTACTCCAGTATTTAGTATCAATCCTGCTTACGTTTCCAAGTACGATTGTTGGAGATAATTTATATTTTGTTATGATATCGCCGATAACCTTTTCATTCATATGAAATATTATTCTTATACGTAAGAACTCTTCAATTTATAAGCGTAAAGTGAAATCAAATAAAATAGTATTGAGTACACTAAGTACGTTATCAATGAAAAGGTAGAACTAATAATAACTTCACACATTTTCCTTAGCGAGGTAAATGGACGTTACAATATATATACAACTTGGTCGATATACTCATGCGCCTTAATATCTTCACAGTCTTCAATAATTTAAAGTCAGTTTCTAATATTGCACAATCTAATATTTAAAAAACAAACGAATTGAGAAAAATTATTTATTCAAATTGGCCGTGAAAATCACGCCAATTTAATTATGGTTTTGTGAAGAAGATCGCGATAGTACGTGTACAATGTACATCTAACAATAACTATTCATCGAAAATCTATTAAAAACGTACTTAGGGATGCACCCTAGGGTGAGTTTGAGGTTAAATAAAAACACTTCACGTAGAAATTGAATCCGAAACCTCTAGCCTATAAAAAGGCTGTGTCGATAAAATATGTCATGCTACATTGTGCCATAAAGTTAAACAAGAAAAGTGCCCTCAAGTGCTCTAATAAGATATGTAAAATAGAATATTGTTTTTAAAATAGTATGTATGAAGATAATTTTCTCATTTATCTTCATTTATAACTTTTATAGATTTGTATTAATTTACTTATAAAGCTTGCCAAAGTGAAGATTAAGGTATTCGATATTGTACCGAGTTCGTCGAACTGCGTAGAACGCGGGTCACCTTCGGGTCACGGGAGTCACCTTGCTTCCGAAACTTGATCAACGACATTTTTATCAAGCATGTATAAACAACGTTCCATTGATCAACATTTTCTATTTCTCAATAATTGTTCCAAAGACCACCTCAATTAGTTGACCGCTCAGTAATATCGAACTCTTAATTTGTATTACATTTTGTTAAGTGCTTTATCGGCTTAAACTGTTAGCAATTAACATTTTTTCCAAGGCTACGATTGTGTTTGCTGCTAAGTTCGGCGCAATAATAATGTTTTTGCTCCGTCTAAATGAAATATCCTGCCGCCATTATAAGAGTGGAAGACTGTTCGCATCACAATCGCATGCCATGCAAGGCCATAGGTCTCTCAATGAATCAGCTGATTACGATTGTTTTATTCTAAACAATAGATTTATTTAAACACTTAGTTTTTAACAGTAGGAAAAGTAAATATACGCTTTAGAAGTATATCCCTATTATTTGACAAATGATTGATTCTCCCTTTGGAGAGAGAAAATGGGGATACCCATTTTCACCCCGGAATAAAAATAATCCTTCCCAGCGTCTCAAACCATCTTCATACTATCGAATTTCATACCACTCTTTAGTTTAGCCATTACAATGAAATATACAAAAATATATTTTTTTCTCTTTAAATAGAAGGATAAACATTTATATATGAAAATAATCCGAAATATTCTTCGTTAATATTTTATTAATAATAATAATTAGCACATAGTTACTAGACATAAATATAATATTTAAATGGTCTCTAAAGGTCACGTTTAGAAAAGTATCAATTGCGTTGTACTCAACAAGACCTTCGTACAACCTTCACGCTATCCTCTTGACGACTACTACTTCCTGAAAATTTCTTATTTATAACTAGGTACTTAATATATATACAATAGTTTAAAACACTGTTTATTTAAGCACACATCGATATTTCTATGCTTTACCCATATACGTACAAATGTTAAAACATATAAGTTATGGACTATTCGATTTTATATATACCGGCATGCACTAGTTCTACCTGTCTAGTGCCTTATATGAAAATAAATTTTTGCATGATTCAGAAGTTCGGATGTGTCATATGGGTTTAACCAATAATGTATAAGTTATTTTTATTTATTCTTATAGTAATGGCAAGCGGTATTAATATAATAATAAAAATAAACAACGCATTACTAATCGTTAATTTCATTATTTTGGGGTTAATCGGTTCGCGTATACATAAAACAAAGGTAAGGTGACGAAAATAACAAGATACACGTATCAATGTTTGCAAAAAGTACTCGAGCGGAAATGCTTTAAATTTAAACATGAATCGTTTAACATTCAGTTAATACTGTAATATTAATATAATCTACCTCGATTAAACCATATACTTCGCAATATAATGATATATAAAATGTCATTGAATCGTAAGTTTCAGTTTTTATGCAAATTTTCTCACGTTTGTCTCCTTGTATTATAATGTTTCCTCTTGCTACATCTCATTCTGCAACGTCTATTATTATCAAAACAGCTGAGCAGAATTAAGGACGCGACACGAACAATAAGTTTCCCACTCTCCAGTACAGTGACTCATCTCATGTGGCAATGGAATGACTCACGTCTGATCTCATGGATATTTGAAATTAAGATACGGAATTGGTGACATAGTCAATACTAACAAATACGGATTTAATGTGGAGACTGAAAATAAACACTGGGTCGTATCATTCTCACTTCACGCGAATATTCATAAAAGTTATTTATCACTATTTTAAGTTTATTCCAATATTAAATAATAGTATAGATCAGGGGTGTGCGAATATGGTTCGAATCGAATCGAATCGAATAATAATATTCGATTTGAAATTCGAATCGAATAATTCGAACATTTCGAAAATTTTCGAATAATTCGCGAATTAATTAAATATCTCTGGATTTTTAATTGTTTCCGTTTAAATTTCTTTAAATCGCGTATCAAAATATTCTACTTACGAATAATATATAACTTAAAAAAATACTATACTAATTGTTCTATTTGTGTAACTATATTTCATGGTTTGAATAAAATGTATATCGACTGTTAATTGTCAAATATTTTCGCGTAACCCTAAGAAAGTATTAAGTGCTTAATTACGTAAAAAAACAGCTATTTTTATTCTCCTGTTGGGTTGGACTAGGATGATTTATTCGTAAAAAATAGCTAGAATTCAATGAAAATTAATTGTTGTACATAATTTTAAAGCGTATTTATGTTTTATCTTGTTTTGACAAAAATATTTATTTGACAGCGATACACATAGGAATTATGTTACAATACACTTGGGATATTTTTTGGTTGAAAACATGCCTTCTAATTAAATTAATGGAATCTACACGTTTACCTCTATTATATTGTGTTAATTTAAATGTTTCATTACTATCACGCTCGCACGTTACTTTTGGGAATTTCAATTTAGTAAAAAATGCTATTTTTATTAAATAGGTATATTATCCATTCAGTATTTACTCGTATTAGGTTACATTTTTTTTGTTTTATTCGTATTTTTATTTAATAATATGTTTCTACCTTCTATATCCATAGTAAAATAAAATGTTTGTCTGTCTCTCTTTCTGTGACCGCGTCAAGAGAAAACCACTGGACTGATTTTGATGATAGCTGTGTTATGTGTATCCGGTTCATATATATCCTATAGGTCCTATATACAGGATACTTTGACAGTTGACTGCAAGAAAATATCACATCACTGAGTAATTTACACTAACATAAATAATTTGTTATTAATCGAAAAGCTATAGCTTCCTAGTTCTATAAATCGTCGTCGTTAATAAATATCCGTCGTTTTAGTTACGCTATCGGTTTTACTAGGAAATCAAGAAAAGGTGAACGAATATCTGCGAAATTTTTAGTCAACAGGTGTTTCATCAACTGGTTTTTAAAATATACCTATTTAAACAAATAAAATCAAAGTTTTAGCTTTACTAGATTTCAGTTGTCTTTACCTTTTTTTTATACAAAGCAAAAGTCATGTTTAGTAGTTTTCAATTAAAGCACACATAGATAAAAGACGTAGGCAATCAATTAGTTTAAATAAAAACACCATATTAGTGTTCCGGTATATATTTAAAATTTTACCTGCTACGGATATTTACATATCACACTTTGCAAATGACCGCCGGGAATTCTATACAGAGTCCAAAGTCAAGAGGTAAATAAACTGATGAAATCCTATCTCTTATGTAAACATCCGTCCCGATATCGCGCCGGGAGCACCTTCGCACTGATATCACCCTAGATTAGTATATAAAAAAATGGCATACCGTAACCGCTTACTTTTTTAATGAACGTTATGATGATATTATTGCATAATTTAATAATATCGGTAAATAATAATACCTTTATAAATAGAAAAAATAAATAAAAATAGTTTAAATTACGTTGCATTCAAAATTAAAAATGTCATATATTATGTATTATGCCAATGCCGGTTACTCGTGTAGAGGAAATTAAATATTTATATTTCTTACTTTGTGTGCAGTAATTTATAACGGACAAATTATATTTTTTATGAGTTTTCCTTACTTTAATATATCTTAAAATATAAAACAAAGCCGGGTTTATCCGAACACTTATAACTCGAAAACGGTTGGGCCGTTTTGCATAGTTTTTGTTTATATTTGTCTGTGTCCCGAATAGCAGAGTGACTAATAAGAACATTGGAAAATAAAAAAAAAAGATAAAACAGTTTCCCATACAAAATGTTCATGGGTTTCGTTGCTGTCAATAATGTGCATCCCATCGATTCGGTAAACTCTCCCCTCAAATTAAAGAACGTATTTAAATAAAGGTAAATAATACACAATATTCCGATAAAATCGTTATTTAGATTTTAAAAATGTAGAATAATGTCAGTAATGAAAATGAATTAACATATTATATTGGTTCTGAAATATTTAATGCGTGCGTTCAGTTTTTTTTTGTGTAACTAAGGAAAATATATCAAGCTACTTACTTAAATAATAAATATAGAGCAAATGACCTAATTAACAAACAAAAACGAAACGACTGGACCGATTTCGATGAAATTTTCAGGCAATCTTCAGATTGACCTAGCGAGTGATCGTGTAAAAATATGAACGCGGGCGAAGCCGCGGGTACCTACTGCTAGTTTGAAATGAAATACTCTGCTCCATATGTTTTTATTCATGAAGTGTTCATACACTATACGTTTAGGGTTTTTTTAATATGTTTAAAAAAATCAATTTTAATAATTAATAATCAAGTTTATATTCTACTTATCCTAATAGATATCAAACAGACATTAATTTGTAATACTGACATTTTTTAATTACAATTACCAATTTAAAATTTCTTTTCACATTTATAAGTTTACTTAACTACGACTTAATGTATGAAGTCTTTTAGTGTTGCCCAGAATCAATTGTCTCAATTAACAGAAGACATTATACCTACCTAAAGGGCGCATTGTTAGATCCGATCGGTGTAAAACAATGACTTGGAATACAAACAGTAATTACTTGTTTGCTCCGTCCTTGGGGCATGTTCGTCTATTGATGATACTTTTATAAGTGATTGTTTTCAACGATTATATCCTAATTCTCATAATATAATCAATACATATAATAAAATTATATCTTAGTCGAATCTGTACATTATATATATTTTGGAAAATTTTATTGAAATAGTCATTATTATCGATATAGGAGCCCTATATAGTTTTTAGAAATTTTGTCTGTCTGTGGTAACACACAGAACACAACTGGAAAGATTATGATTAAAGTTCGTATGATAATAGCTGCTTATTCGGGTCATATAGAATACATTTTTCTGCAGGAAAATACCTATTTTCTGAAAATCTATACTACGTAATTGTTTTATCTAATATTTCGTCATAAACAGTTTGACTCCTTATTCCACTCGCTCTCTTTCTACATATTAAAAACCTTTTTACTAGTTTTCATCTATTGTTTTCCTTATCATCCTAAACCATTTTGATTCATTGTCGATATTCTTCTCTACACTGTGACTTTCCAATTTCTCTTATCGCATTAAAACGCATATTCACATATCATATGTCAAATTATATTTTTAACGTAATCATTTAAATACTCGTATATATATATATATATATATATATATATATATATATATATATATATATATATATATATATATATATATATATATATATATATATATATATATATATATATATATATATATATATATATATATATATATATATATATATATATATATATATATATATATATATATATATATATATATATATATATATATATATATGAAAAAAAACCATCCAAATAAGGTCATCTGCTAAAATCATTCGTTTAAAAACATCCGTCAATTATACTTATTAACCTTATATAGTAGGCCAATGTGAACAATGCCACACACGGCCAAACATCCGGCGCGTTATCATAGAAGTTCCGAGGAAATGTACCATTAATCAACGTCTTTGAATATGCTGATGCTTCTAAAGTCAGCTTTATAAAAATGTTTGTGCGTATTTACTATCGGACCTCCTTGGCGAGTTGAATTATAGATAAAAATAAATGTACAAGATTGAATGTACACATTTTAGAAGTAGAATCATAATTACATATTTTAATTAAATCTATCCTTAGGTTCATTAGCAGCCGGAACCTCAGTCGAGGGAAACGTTGGAACTAACCTTGTTACCTTTGGCTAATAAGCATATTCTGCTCACACAGCGAGACGGAAATACAGTTCTAGATGTAGCGAATCTAGACTGTTGCCAGCCAGTGCGGCCGGATGAATGGCAGCGTGTATGCGCGTGAGTCGGTTGCGCAACGCGCCCGCAGTGACGCAATGTCGCGCCAGCGCACCGTTGCTTGTTAGTATGCAAAATAAGTGAAATATTCGTGTCGCTCCGCCGAGGCATGCGCTTACCGTTCCGCCGCTAGAGCCGCGAGAAACATTAAAGGTTCACCAAACACACGCTCGCAGTCACTAGTTAGTTAGTCTTGGTTTTGCTAATTAACAGTTACACTGACTACTAGTAAAGTTCTCTTCATTATACACTATACAGTTATATTTCCTTACTTAACATTTAAATATTAACTTTACAGTTAATAATATTATATGTGAGATACTGTTAGTATGTTAAATATTAATCAGCGCTACTTTATTTATCTTAAAATATGTAGAGTTATTTTAAAGCGGTCATTTTTTACTAACGGCAAGTGAATAGGTACAAATTAAAAGAGCATTAAACGTAGTCTCTTTAAAATACCATTAATGTCAGATTATACAAGTACAAATAGATTCCACGCGTTAGTATCTTTTAAACGGGCTGTGAAGGTTTCCGAATTGCTGCGTGCCGTCCGTGTGGCAAATTGCACAGGCATCTCGCTGTGGGGTGCCAATAATGTTTGGCGGCAGGCGGACATTTTTGTCTTATTCTGACGTTTATGATGCTGATCAACTTGAACGCGACGTCCTTATTGTCAACGATTAAAAGGATTTGTCTGTGTAGAGTATTTTGTGACTTACCCGAGTGATAGTTATTAAAAACCGTTTACATTTTAATACCAATGAATATATTATGATCATTATATTTGTCACATTTTATCACAATTCACAATTATTATCATATCACGTATGGGATACGTAAACTGTTTCTTCTCCTTTCAGATTTAGTCTCCAAAAATTCTTTCTTAGATGGCCTATTTCTTAATTATTAATTGTCCAGCATATGTTGGCTAATATTGCTAATTAATATACCTATAATTTATGTATGCACATTGTACATTTGAAATTACTAAATATGTATAACCTTTCTTTGACCGTTTGTTAACTAGGGGACCAAGATTTAGATTTGTGACGTACTTGAAAAGACGTTCCACTCTGATAAGTTTCTCTCTTGAGTCTATCGTAACACATTATATTGACACGATTAATTATGGCCAAGAAAATTAGTCAGGTGTTGTTATTATGAGTAGGGTGAATATTATCGTAAGGATATAAATTATATGGCTACGATGGATATGGATACTATCAAATATCTATAAATTAATTGAAGCAATAAATTTGTAAAATGAGCAAGTTTTTTGTCATGAAACTATTAATATTCTATAAATTTAGTCGTTGTTGTATTACTATGTGCAATATTCAATATCAAATTAATATAGTTAAGGGGCAAAACTTAGTTCCACAAGAACATTGCATTAGAGTGTATCAAATAATAGCGGATATAAACTTGAATAACTTCACCCAGAAACCTGAGTCATTCCGCTTGTAGGAAATAACGGTTCCATTTGTACCTTATCTGTTTTTATGTTCATTGCACTTTAATATTGGACTTATCACATCGCACAGGTGCCTAGAATACTAATAGATAACATCGTTTTATTAGTGAAATTTTATTTCAATATATAAATATTCGAACTATTGAATTTATATCACTAGAAAATAGTAATACTAAATATCACAAAAATCAATTTAAAATCTTTTTAATTGAAGTAAAAATGTTAATTGTTTTGTTGTTAGCGCATAAAGCTATAATAAAATAAAATTATAACTTAAACAAGTCTAGTCAAGTACACAGAAGTCATTTTAAACAAAGAGGAAAAAGCCATGCCAAATTCGTCGACGGTAAAAATATTGCAAAGGAGACCGAAGCATTCCAGGAACCACATTTACGCCAGCAGTATCTCCGAGCCAACAGACTCCTTGGTGTCGCGCGATTCTATACCTTCTCAACGTTTTACATAAAATCTTTTTTAGTTTGTTATATCAATCAGAAGAATAGAGCGTTGGCCTGTCGAGAATGTTTGCCGCTGACCTAAGTGGTCAATAATGATCTGTTATACACTTTATACAAGGTACCTTCCTTACTGTTTCGTGATAAAGTTAGTAAAGAAATATGTATTCGCTCCCCCATCTATAATTTCATTTTAGAATATCGTAGAACCCGAATCAAACGCTAACATTGTAATAACGACGTACTCGACAAGTAGTTGGAATCAACTGTGGTAGGATAAAATTTGTATGCAAACTGATTATTTTGAAAACAAATAAACTTGTAAATTAGAAACACGGTTAATTCGAATGAATTATAAGATTTGAATAGCAATAGCGTTTATGTTAATGTTAATTTCGCCAAGTTGAGCAACGTTTTACATCATTAAGCCTTAAAATGCGGTACAGGTGGTATCTCGGGCATGGCTAATATTATTATTAAACGTAGCCGTTGCTGTGCTTACCGTTTCAAGTAATTAAAACGGCATCGTCGGCGAACTTCATTATCAGGCTTTATCAGTGCACAGCGAACAGTTATTCTACTAAAATATGAATCAAAAATTGTTTGTTTTACTTTTTTTGGTGATGATTTTCTTATTTATAACAAATAAATTCGTTTTTTATTTTTGTTTTACCTTTAATAGTTACATATACCTATATCATACATTTGAATGAAATTCATTTATTGAAGATAGAGACTTATCGACTATAACTAGGAACTGCTATTTTTACTTTGAGTGAACACGCATTGTTTTTGACCTATATCTACATACGCTGCGTTATACTATCTTATTCTATACTATTACAGAAATAAGTCATAATTGTATCAGCGTATATAAAATTATCATAAATATTTAAAAACTTAGATTCTTAAAGATTGGCATTAATTGTGCAGATTATGGCTTTACTCATAAAGCGGTTATAATATACGGATTTTAAAATTAACTACACTCATTAATTACACATGCACAAATAGACAAAATTGATTAATCTATTAAATCGTCATTTAGAATTTCTTTGTAGTACTGAATAACCATGTTAATTATGTTTAATTAAAATCATACTTGGCACTCTCTGTTTGGCTTTGAGTAAGTGTAGGGAGACCTGCTGTTTCGCAGACCAATGTTTTATTTAAGATGCGCATTATTCAAGAATAAAAAAAGGTTGTGTTCTTGGCATATTCTCTCGAGCTACTTACTTTCCTTTAATAAAAGAAGCGTCTCATTTATTGAGGTGACTATAAATATTATTAAGCTCGATTCATTTGAAAATTTATTTTCATTTTCATGGCTCTGGGTTAACCGGTATTGTTTTTTTTAATTAAAGTTTAACAAGATTATGTCGGATTTTGTTTCGTACTCGCGTATAAAAATGTAAAATATATTCAAATAAGGAACAAACACTTTTTCTGCTTTTATGTTTGAAAATCTGTACATCTATAGGTGCGACTTCTACAAAGCAGATTCCTTATGATGAGTTCGATCTTAGCGTGTGTCTTATTGCTGCGTAAGTAATTAGGTTGCGTATCTTTATATTTACGACTTTTCAATTTTAACATTTTATTTTATATAACAATTTCTTAACCTAATTTACTTTAAAACGTACAAGTTGTCCCTATAAACTATTGTAATCGCCTCCTAAAAACGCGTATCTTTAATGTTTATTCCCGAGCTATTGATTCGGATGAAAAAAAAAACTCCTGACACATTGGCGCCTAGATCTGCAATTTTAGGAACACTAGCGTTATCATGACGAATCGAACGACGTATAAATTATCAAAATCATTTAAACAGTGTAGTAATTACGATCATATACGATAGGTCATTGCCTATAAATAACACATAAATATTGTTTATTTGATTCATGTAAGTATAATTCTTCAATAACTAAGTACTCCTATCTAATTTATATTCTTAGCAAGTTATACCTTAAACACGTATTTAAAACCTTTTTAAATTAAAATGAATGGCTAAATGTCCAAAAAGCACAAAACTCGAGAACGTATCGATCAATTCGGATACTTTTTTTAATATTTTCGATAAGAGACGAGAAAGATTCTTATGGAGAGAAAAAATGTAAAAATTGCGAGGAAAATAATAAAAACGATAATTTTTGTTTTATATAACTGTCAGTTGTTTGACTGGATAAAAGTATGAGTAAACAAATCATATCTCATGTGAGAGTTATAAAATCATCATGAAAAATGAAAATGTGTAACTTTTTCATACTAACAGCACCTAGGGACGAGCCCGTGTGAAGCGTGGGTGCTAAGTTACTAATATAAATACAATATTATTTTAAGCAATTTCATACTCAAGGAAATTAATTAAGAATATTAAACTTTGTAGTCGGGTTATAAATGTAAATATAGATCTGAGAATTACCTGTAGGTAAATCTTCAAGGGCAAGTTTATTGCTCTTTTTGAATAGAAATCAATGAGCAATTTAAAAATAACTAATAAGCGTTTCAAGAGTTGCGTGGGTGTTTCTCATGCCTTGTCGGGGCATTTGCTATTTATAGAAGATGATCAGGAGCAAAGGAAGCTCAAGTTGTTTTGTACTATTCCGTGGAGATGTTTTAGTTTTAATTTCTTAATTGTTGTTATTGGAAAGGAGTTTGATTATTTTTTCGTTTCTTAGAAAGGCTTGCAGAAACATTTACATTTACTAAATATAGAATCCCAGGTTGTAATTTTAAATGTTAAAGATGAAAGAGGTCCATTTTTTATCAACTTATTTTTATACAATAAAAAAATATTAAGTATATTTTAATCCACACAAAACATATTCCCTATTTTCTTATGAAAAATGTTTTCTTATTTATCATGATGTATTTATAGACATACTAAAGAATGCTAAGTAAGGTCAATAATAATTTAACGACAGGATTGGAACTGTTCCAATCATACTTTTACGTTGCACCTCGGCTTATCCTATTTCCATGGGCACGTGTCTCCAAATGTGCGTGGGTTTTCCAAGTAGGCTTAACCTACAAATGTGCGTCATGATACTGGGCGATAGTGACGTTACTGGTGTTAGGCTGTTCTAAAGACATGCAGTAAAAGTTATCCTATATGTTAACTCGTATAATCAGCTAAACATCATGCAGTAAAAAGTTATCCTTTATGTTAAGTCGTATAATCAGCTATCATCACACCATTTTCATCAAAATTTGCTGAGTGTTTTTTCTCGTGATGCGGTCACAGACAAACAAAAATTCTAAAAACTAGATCCATCATTGACTTCGTATCGATATTAATGACTTTTCCAATAGGATTTTAAAAAAAATGATAATGTTCAGATTCGATTGAGTTTTCATTTTATTATATGTATAGATATATAAGTTATATTAGGAAAGATATTTTATATTTACAATCATTTATAATATGTATATGCAATATACGATGAACAGGAAAGTAACCAGAGGTTACTCATTTCTAGATTTTTTTATAAAACACCTTCAATTAATTTTATATTGCAGTGCTATTTCCCAGAACGGGGTTGTACACTCACCGGCAGCGGGTTATCAGTGACTATTATTGTTTACTTACTGTAGTTTTCCAATAAAAGCGAAATCGTATTTTTTATCGTACTTTTCTTTAACCAAACCGGTTTAGTTTTATATTCGAACAGTAACTTTATTCGCCTATAGCTAATTTAACTATTTATATGAAATTCTCAGCAACATACTGTAAGTAAAACTATGTGTTCTTAAGTATAAAATTTTTTTGAAGGGTATATTCAGTATGATAAATAATAATTAAACCAATAAAATATTATCAGTGCCATAGCCAAAAAATACCACGTCTGTCAAAATTAAATGAAGCCAGTGGTTTAAAGAATAGACACAAGATAAAATGCAAAAAGATTAGCTCCACGATATTAAATGTTTGTTTTGATTTTTAAATAACTGATGTCCAAAAGTTTTACGTTCATATTACCTTCTCGATTACTTGACTTAACTTCATACGCTATAAATATTTTACTATAACATAAATCGTCATAAAAGTCCATCATGGCGTAGCTTTGCGTAAAGAGAAATATTGCATTATATTATACCATTGGTTTTCTTTCTTCTTATCTTCTATTATTTTTGCTTCGTTTCTGGTTCCTAGTAAAAAAAACAAACCTGTCTATCTCTAAGTCAAATTAGATCCAAATTCGATTAGCTGTACTTCTTGCATTGAGCAAGAAACAAATAGATGAATGATCCATCTGGTTTCCTACATTTATAATATTGAAAATATTGTGATGACTAAAACATTTATATCAATAAAAAATGAATAACGGTAACGCGTCGCTTGGATAACCGAGTGATGCGGGTTCAAATCCGGGTCTCGCACCTCTGATATTTTCATGTGCGAATCATTTATATCATGATTACTACTTGTCTTACGGTGAAGGAAAACATCGTGAGGAAACCTGCATGTCTGAGAAAACCTTACAAGTTTTCGAAAGACATGTGAAGTCCGCCAACACGCACTAGGCCAGCGCGGTGGACTATGGCCTGATCCCCCTCGTACTGAGGGAGGCCCGTGCCCAGCAGTGGGACGTTAAAAAGGGCTGATCATGATGATGATGATGATGATGAATAATCTAATGTATAAAATATCCTGTCACACTGTTTGCTATCGAACTCGTCTAAAACGACTCGACCTAACGGCTTTTATGTTTTTTTTGTGTATATTGGATAGGTCTGAGAATAGGTCGTAGGCTATTTTTTTTAGACATAGGAGCTTTTAACAGCATTCTGGCCTATCCTTTGTCGGATCAGTCAAGAATGTTGTATAAAGTAGTACAAGTCGGATTAAAACGTAGATAATCTTAATTTTTGTTAGTTATAACGGTGATTACTTGATTTGTATTACCTATATTTAGTTATCCCAATGGGGGTGGCATGATCACTTTGTGACCAAACCCCTTAAAAATAAAGATTATAAACCAAAATTTTCTTTTTTTATGATTTCCCATCAAAAAAACATGTTTTCATCCGTCTACTGTCAGTCCCTATTTTTAATAGTGATTAGAACGCTGGCGGGGCCGCGGGAATTGCTAGTAATGTATAAACGCTTCATAATCATTTTGACATTATTTTGACCAACTTACAGAATAACAACGTCTGATAAAAATGATCCATGATAATCAGACGGTTCACTCGAATAATTCACTCAGGTGAATGCTTTATTTTACTTTCATTCTATGTTCACACGGCTTAGACGAAATTATATAGAAAAGCAAATTCATTGTTCATTTTTTTAATATGTTATCGAATCAAGACGGCTGCAGGTCTCAAGACAAAATCCGAATGAACGTTCTCTCAGTTTTCAGACCGTTCGTTTCTCGTTCATTCGGAGTGGAGTGAAAAGTACCAAATGCCAATATTCAACAATGTTGGATCGGTTCCCTATTGATTTCATTCATCACTTATGTTTCATTTTATGTTCAGATGTATCACTTTGAGTGAAATATGCAAAATGAAAGATGAAAATGAACAAAAAATTACCCGTCTTATGTCACCTTAAGTTTTTAAATTGCTCCCTTATATTGAGGTCATGATTGATTGCCCGATGCAAACACCTAAATTACTTACTATTAAGCATTTTGTGTATTGTCTATTTGGAACCGTTAATCTCCCGATAGGCTGAGTCTGTTCTAATTGGGTTTTACTGGTGGATAGAAGCCATTTTAACACGTTTTTAATAGCTTCACTTGTAACTTAATCTGCTTCTTATAGTCATATCGATTTGAAACTTTGTAAGTACGCTAGGATTACGATTTAATTTGATACGTTGAGGCTGTTTTGATGAAAAACCATGAGGTTATGTAATAAGTCTTTTCCTTTCCGAATACGAAGTGTAGTAACAAAGTATTGACGTAACACTTTATTTTATTTTTGAATAAAAAATATTTTTCATAATAATACCATGAGCGATACCTACCCTGAGCGGAGTTTTATGAGACATGTTATGTGGAAAATTGAGTTAAGCTGTTAAAAAAATCTATCTTAATAATTTTAGTATGTTTAAGGACATGGGATCATAGTCGTAATTATGCACAATGAGAGCCTTCTGACCTTTCAACGGGTCGCTTTTACAGGTCAAGCGCGACCTTTGTACGTATAACTATCTACCCATGGGCACAAGTCATTCTTATCGCGTACAAATTAAAGTCCATTTTAGACTGAAATATTTTAACGTTTTAGTAACCCGACGTATGGTAAACCTCAGACGATGCATTATTAATATTTTTTATAAAAGCACCGCAACCTTCTAATCTAGACGGAATTTAAGCGCATTCCGCAAAGTTTGCGAATATAATAATTTCAGTTTTGTTTACACGAACTTACATATGCTAGTACAATCAGCTTTTCAATTGCGTACCACATTGTAAAGTTATAGAAATAAACTTTATTGTTATTTAATTATTTACTTTTTGGTTTCAGGTAAGGACTGTGAATATTATTTTCATCGAATGTGAGTAAAATACATTTATTGCTAACAAAGGGTAACTTGATCACCTTTATACCGGGCAAGATATAAACTACAAAAATTGACTTTCTCAATCAATTTACATATTAATAAAGATATTATTAATATCTGCCTCCATAAGGAAATAATATGTACCAGGAATGTAGAAACATACGTAAGAACAAAATTTGTGATAATGTACAAATAAATACCATATTGTTATCATAACAAAGCCCGTAGCAACAGACAGCCTTATCGCAGTAAACGCTGATAGCCACATTTCTGAGGATAATTCGCTATCGAGCATCGAATACGGATTCTATTAACAAAGTATTGACGTGAATCATAACAGCTTATCGTAGCGCCACTCCTTGTCTCGTACTTTGAAATAGTGATGTGCAAAAATCTTTAAGATTAAATTCCTTTTATTTTTAATTGCTTGCTCTTTATCTATAAACTGAATTATCTTACGTCATTCTATGTGTATAACATTTAAAGTTTGGAAACATTATTAGCTTTGATAATAAAAAATGGCCGATTTATTTATTCTAGTTGCTAGTGTCAAAAATATCCTAATAAGGAGCAATGGACGTCAATGTCACTTATTTGAATGTGATGCGCAACTTTTGTGATAAAGTATAAAAATATATGCCTATGTAACTTTTGTTTAAAATGTCACTTAGTGACAAATAAATTAATCAATTTAATGGCTTTTTATAAAAATATAATTAAAAAGTGTCCAATCTCTTCTATTTTACAAAATGTTAACTTTAAAATTTAAATTAATATTTTTTTAAATTCCCTATTAACTTGTTGAGGCATAATATAAACAGAGGTAGAGGAAGCATATCTATGGGTATGGACGAAAGGTGTGCGTTATTTTTAGAACCGGAAAATTGAAAGTATATTGTGACGATAAATAAACGTGCTAGTACGTCACGAGTGCATGTCTTGATGTTTGAAGTGCACCTGTAATCGATGATCTTTTTGTTAACTGGTTGTTTTCATCATTTAACAGACAAGGAAGTAAATGAAGTTAATATTTCTTTGGATTACAAAAACATAGCAAACTATACTAGCCATAATATAAAATATAAAACCGAGCCAGCTTTGCTGGGCGTAACTTAAAATAAATTAAATTGTTTTTATCATTTTATAATAAAATAAAAGTAGCTTAAGTTACTCCTTACAGCATTAGCTGTCTTCGAGTAAAAGTCCCGTCAAATTCGGCCCAGCCGTTTCAGATATTAACCGGAACAAACAGACACACAAACATTTTCCAAATTGATTTTTGTATGTAAGTACCGTATATACTTTCATAATTCATATGCAATGAGTAAAAAACTGTTAATTTGAAATTACAACAGACACTTCAATTTTATATATATATTGATACAAAATACAAAAACAACATATATATAAGTATATTTATAAAAATTGAAATATTATGACTTTATTTATAAGGAGATATATTAGATATTCAATATCTATTTTATGTTATATTTAAATGATCACATTGACTAAACACTTATTTTATTTACCCAAACCAGATGAAACAGATATTTACCATAACTTACATAAAAACGACATGTTCACAACAGGTGTTCAGCTCCGGACTCTACATCCGGTAGGGGACATCGCGACTTATTCTATTTTCGACTTTTTGGTTGTTATTTACGTATTTTTAATTGTGATTGTCTTCTTATTCGAAATATAAAGTATAAAAATATAACTGTTAAATATATTTTCAGTACATAATATTTTTATTAAGAACTGACTTCGGCGCCAAAAATACTTATCATCTATGGAAAGTAGATCAGTGTGCTTCGTTTATGTCTACAAACCGATGCTTGTGGACACGATAACAGTGTAATTATTTAGATTTCATTGATAACGTATACGTGAAATATTGCGCAAACTATAAAACTTGTGATAATGTTGTCAAGTGACGATATATTTCGTGACGACATACATAATCTAGGCGAATATGCATAATGCATGTTTTAAATATATTAAAGAAAAGCTAAACATTTTATTTTGGATAAATTAAAGCTGAAGGTTTGTTTATTTATTAATTGTTATTTATAATTATTATTCTTACATTTTATTTAGTTGATATATCAGAAAATACAAAAATATAGCTATATTATATTTTTGTATGGACTTATCTGAACCAGAAGACCTGACACGCTCCTTTATACTAAAAATTATTATAGCTTATTTCTTATTATGAAAATGCATTAATTAGTCACTAACCTTATTCGCATTGATCTTTTATTATAAAATTATTCCTAGTCGTACTTTGCCCAGCTTTCGACATTCATACTAACTTGTTGCTCCCTGTAGACAAGTTGCGTATTGATTTTTAAGTCATTGTTATTACTCTTTGCACTCTAAAAAATTGATCTCTTTGTCGAACTTCTTGTCACGTCCTCATCTTTCGCGACTGATAAATTAAACGGTTTAAACCTGCAAAAAAGCAAGTACAAATGTCTGATATGTATAACGTATATGTCGTATAACGTGAGGTAGCGACACGTCATCATTATAATTACGCGATACAATTATAAATATTTAATCTGGGACCTTCACAGGGCGCAAGCGCGAAAGAAGGTTTACGAGGGACACGTGTGAGTTTTTATGAAACCCGTGTACAGATCAAATCTTGTACATGAATTTAAATTATAATGAATCCATATTGTGAAGTGTTTTATGCAAAAACACTTAAATAAAATTATAAAACTAATTGTTGTTATAGAGAACACATTTTTTTATTTAAACCGTTTTTCATAATTTTACTTTAATTCCCGTAGTCACAAAAGCTTTCGTTGAATCTGCTTCAAAAGAAAGAACAACGATAAATTTGTGCAGACTGCAGGTGCAAGACAACCAGCTGCGCCAAACTTGTGTTGTGTATCTCTTAAAATATTTTTGAGAATTATTTATTGTACTTACTATTATATTAAGAAAAAATAAATTTTAATTTAAAGGCCTAGTAACTAGTATATAAATGACAACAAACTTTATTTTAATGACATGGCTCTCATTTTTGGCGTAGATTTTTCCCAGAAGCATGCGAACGAATTATGCTGACATAATTCCCAGAGTCAACGTATCTGACGCGTCTCGAACTACCGTCGGAACTGTAATCCATCATGAACACTTATTCATATGTTCTAACACAAACACTGAATTTCCCACGTCGCACGACGCTACGTTTATTGTCACATAGCTCGAACGGTGATACGTAGTAAGTAAATCTGAATGACGGTGGGATAAATATGTGGAAAAGTTTTTAATCAATTTACCTTTCAAAGCAAATTGCCTTGTCGTTTTAATTAATTGTTGAGAGATTGTATAATATTAATTAAGTCTGTACATACATAGTATCAATCGGTAGTAACTAAGTAATTAAATAAGTTTATTCGTTTTTAAAACGAAATAGTATTAGTAAAATAATCTTTTTAATTCAAGATAAAAAATAAATATGAAAACTAAATTATATAATTAAAGAAACCACTTACACAATAAGAACCGCTTTCGCCCAACTATTGCGTCGACATAGGACTCACGATCTCAGCCACCCCAGGGAAATTACGTGCCACCGAGTAATAGCAATACTAGTCTACTGCAACTAATAAAATTAATTAATTTCCAATTCCTATCAACCAAACAAAATCAGTTTATTCTTACTTAAACGCATTGCTGTCGTCATACTAGACAATTCACAATTTTTAAATTGTATTTAATTGTTTCACTTTTAGGTGTTTGTGAAATTAAAATGTTCAACCGATATCTTTCAAATCTTCTCCGTTCACGCTTTGGGTCCATTAACAAGATAATTAAATTAAAATAATTTGGACATAGTTATGCAAACAAGAACCAACCCACAAAATTGCTGAAATTGAGTTATTGGTACCAATAGAATATACGAATCAGCTTTCATATACTCAATTTAGATTCAAGTTGCTTGAGATAGTATAAATACAAAATAATGAGAGCCACCAAAGTTACCAACCCTAAATTGAGTCACTTTTTAAAAGCTAAAAAGACCCATGTAGCAAGGTACCCATAGATTCACAGCATTTTCATTACGCAAAATAGAACCAAGCTACGCGGTTCTGGTTAAAAAATGAAAAGACACATTATGTTTGTATTTTTTTAGTTTAAAAGGGAACCATGATGTTTGGTTCTATTTAAAATAAAATTGAGTTGACCGTTTTTAATTTCAAATTAAGAGCTTTTCACAATATATATATGAAAGTATATACGGTACTTACATAAAAAATTCAATTTTAAACATTTTTGTCCGTCTGTCTGTTTGTTCCGGCTTATCTCTGGAACGGCTGGACCGATTTTGACGGGACATTCACAGACAGATAGCTAATTTTATATGAAGAAACTTCGGCTTCTTTTATTTTATTAGAAAATAATAAATATCGTTCAATTTATATTAACTTAAGTCCAGCGAAGCGGGCCGGGTCTGCTAGCAGGTCAAATAAAGCAGCTTATACGAAGCTAAAAGCAGAATTATTGCAAAACAAACTTAAGTGGCACGAAATGAGCGCAAGATGATTTATCTACTGAAACAATTACATTCGACCTGCAAAAAACCCCCTTCAACTTATACCAATGTGGTATTTTATAAGAGACGACTTTAGGCTTACACTTCAGAAATCCGCTCAGGAAGCAACAAACAGGCTCATTGCGACATTTGGGTGGTGGAAGCAGGTAGGGGATCTCAAGAAGTTGGCTCCTGTCTTCTTAATCATGTAATGGGGAGACGTGACAACGGCGTGAAAGAAACCCGAAATATAAAGCAAATGTTTATGCTGAAAGCTTTATTAAGCGATCACCCAACACTTCAAACAATCAGGCTTTGCTTTCTGGTATCTGGCTACAGTTTCTTGCCTAATGGACGTATCAAAACCGATTTTGGACATATCAAAAAACAAAATAGATCGATGATTAAGAAAATATATGAGTTTTCGAATTTATGAGATCAGAGAAGTCAATTAAAAGAAATTATTAAGAGGAAATAAACCAAATCTAATAGAATGATTATGGTTGGTTATGGTGAAGACTGGCTGTTGTCCGCAACACGACGACTAGCGGCTATTTTGCGTGTGTGGGAATTGTCTATATTATTCTTGATTTAGCATAATGGAAATTTCATCCCATTCATCCCAGATTTAGCATAATGGAAAACCAAACCCAAAAGCGAAGGTGACTGACTTAAAAACTTTTTTCATCTTATCCCAAAAGATGCCCAAAATTTTTACAATAAATTAACGGGATGTAAGGCTGTTGAAGATGACTTGGACTTTCTTCTCTAGTGAAGTTGATTTTGAGTAGAAGTGGACAATGTAGAATGATGACAACAGTGTATTACTCATAGATTACGAACTACTATGAACGTTCAAGTCACAATACACTTAATCTGCCTACCTGTAAAACCTGTGAAACATAAAGCTACAAAGAACCAACCCATAAAACAATATAAAACACTAATTTTGCAATAAAGAACCATCAGGTTTTTGATCTAAAACAAATACTAAATATATCTTTTTTTAAATATCTAGTCTTCCTATATCATCGTCAATGCTTACTCTTCGACATTGTTAAGTCGTTTACCTTAAATAACTTACCTAAACATTTCTATACACTTTTGAAACAAAAATCTAATTATCTCGAAAGTTACTTTTTGTGGGTTGGTTCTTGTTTGCATAACTATGTCCATTTGAAATATGACTATAATATTTACAACTTTTATGTAGACATCGATCTTCCTTCATCAACCTTCATCAAAAATATCAGTAATATACCTACTCCAAATAACAGTTTGATCCTTAAAAATTTACAGATGCTCTTAAAATCATTTTTATATTTATTGACTAATAGTTTTATTTCAGTATAGCTATAATATATAAAGGATTGTTTTAAATATAGAATAATGATCTTGAATCCTTTCTGTCACGGAACACTTAAACGCCTCCAATCATAGGTCGAGAGACAGGTGTCTCTAGGGAAACAGGTTTCTCGGTGCGACCGTGTGAATGGACATGATGGATCTTCTCATACACCGAAACGGGTTTTTTATTACCCCTATTCTATTTGTTTTAACTGAATTATATTGTTATCTTGCGAAGAAAACTGACTTTATGTTTTGTAATATGGAGTTTTATCAGTAAAAGTAGTAGGTATATTGTATACATGTTACGTATTTCATTTATATTTATTTACAAAATCTATGCCAAAATAAATATAAATTTCTAAGCAGAGCTTTCGTTTACTCCTCGAATGCTTTTCGAATATATTTGTAGAATCGCTTTTAATAAAACCTCGCATTAACACTGCAAGTTCTAGCTTCTGAGCTTAGTAAATTATCTTCATCGTATTTTCAATTCCATTTAGTTGGATTATTTTTAAGAGAACTATGTATCTTAGATGTGCCAATTTGATATTATAACCACACACTAAATGCAAGTTTGTTATGAACTTAAGAACTTATATAGTAGCAAAGAAAACACGGCATCGATGATGCAACGTGCAGCATTTATTATGACTCACGATATAATGTCATTTCAAAGTAATTTTGGGATTGTTCACACAATACTGTTTACTGTGCTATGAATCTAGGTGATGTGAATATCTACTTTAAAAAATAAAATGGTACAAATTATAAACGTTATTTTGACTATGATCATGCATAAATCCAGCTGAAATAGCATTTGATAAGTTAACCTCTGTATGGCTTATGTTGTCTCTTCATCGAAAGTCCCGGTTTTGATTTTTCATTCAATTAAGAATGTTTGCATGCTTAGCATTAATAACATACGGATGCTATAAAACTAAAACAAATCTATGCCATGGGAAATATTACATTTTTCCGTCATAAAAAGTTAACTCACATACATATATGTATAATACATAGGCTTTATTCCAGACTTTCACTTTGCCCAAATTTTAAAGCGATCCGTTTTGGAGTGATTGAGTAACAAACATCCATTCAAACTTTCAAACTTAGATCATTAACGAGATTATAGAATTTGCCCGCGTTGTAGTTAGGATAATGTGCGCCCTAGAACATTAGGACATAGGTCGTTTCTGATATAGTTCTCGTTAAGGCAAAGAAGAAAATGAGTGGTCATTGTTCTCTCTGTATAATGTTTGTTAAATCTGACCGTGAATAACTACTAAACTAACCTAGCATTAAATCAAGTGGCCTTAGTAAATGTACAAAGAATAATAACCATACATCATTCTATGGCGGCGCATAAACTGCATTTATACTAACGTCCACGTGCAAACTATTGCTAGGTAACAACAATGTACGAGTACATAGAGTGTAGTGTATATTATATATTGCAAAATTGGTTAATATTTCTTATATTCATATTTAATTACCAGAATTTCATATCCAGTGCCGGTATAATTTTTTTTAAGCCATATTCCCCACAAAGCCTATTTTGTATGGGTTAAAATATGTTAGTTTCAAACAGTTTATATTCTATTCTTAGATACCCACGAGCCAGTCTATTGTGATGGTTAATAAGATTATTAGAACAAACATGAAACATGTCCGGCTGTACAATGTGGTTATATGGCGAAGTTTGCTGGGGTATTACCCAGTCGGCGCCAAGCATAGCGTGACTTTGTTATTCAATCATACACGAAACTTATAGTTTTCGTTAGCAAAATTAGCCTTACGTTTTTAAACGAGGTGACGAATACACAGTTTCTCTTGTGTCGACCGAATTCATGTAATTACAGCGGAAACAAATTGTATTGCTTCGCGCGATGTGGTATTTTTGTAATTTTCCTTTTTAAGATGATGGAAAAGATAGGTCTTTTAAAGTTGGATATAAAGATTATTAAATTATATTCTTTTGCTCATATAATATCCTCTATAATAATTATTGAAATAACACATTACCTTACTTAAAATTTTACTGCAACCAGTAACGATTTACCCTTGCCTCGGATGCGTCAAAAAACATCAGCTTTCTGTCAGTGAATATCCCGTTTAAAATAGCATGAGACGTCGAAACCAAATAAAGTAATTTATAAGCAACATCGTATCAAATTCTTGCACATGCTACGAGGCATATATCGCCTTAGTCGCCCACAACTACTATTACGGTTAATTTAGGTTGCTGCCACAAAGGGTCCTAATAATTTAATCAAAAACATGACCGTTCAAGGAACTGTGGGAACTGATTGGAGACAATCGCAAATGGCTGTGTTGTGTTCGTTAAGTCAATAGCATTATGATTCATCACAACCATTTTGTGAGTAAACAGACTGAGGTCAAAGTACTTTCAACTACAACAACAAAAAACGGTGTAAGTTTTTTTGTGTAATAAAAGTTGTAGGTAATTCTTGATGAATGTTTCGAAAACACTCTTTAAGATTAAATAAACTAGTTATTTTATATAATTACTATAATATCTATCTATATTGTAACAACATTACGATGTGAATGTAAACTCAACGTAGCTGTCTAAGACAGTTTTTAATAAAAACAATAGAAACAAGGGTCTCGATTCAACCGTTCATATGTAACATGTATTTCACCGCATCTCATTCCCTTACAGTGTGCCATCCCTTAGGCTATCGGGTTTCAAGTGCCATACTGAGGCTTCGCTGTATATAGTTCGTGCATGACAAAGCCGTTCAATTAAACGTGATGTACTTTGAATAGTTACCACAATAGCATAGGCATGTATGCTTTTAATGCATTATGACTCTTCTGTTATAAGTTTAGACTTAAGGGTGCGTTCTTTAGTGGAAGTTTATGTTTGCCGTCAACCCTACTTACTTACTAATTATTGATGTGTAAATTTAAAAACAAACTACAGTTTTCAAATTATATTTATGGGATATCTCATTAGAAACTTAGAAGTATTAATAAAACCATATGAAAAGAAGAATTTTTTCGCAAACAAATCTTACCAAGAAATAGAAAGTATTGGGTGTCGCGCGGCGAGACGAAGGGCATTTTACGTCCATTGGGTAAACACTCCTTTTTATCCAAATCGCTTCCACTTGTTACTCTGAATGTCTATAATAATAAATAGGTGGAGTTTGTTTGCTTGGACGCGCTAATCTCAGGAACTGCTAATCCGATTTCAAGAATTCTTTCTGGATTATATAGCCCGTATTGTAATATAATATATTAAACAGACTATATCTATTCTATACTGACCGTAAAAATGTTAACTTACTTACTAACCTTCTTGTTTAGTATTAATTATTATAGACTAAGCTTTACATGACATAAATATTTATATTATATGACTACACGTACCTACATAAAACCATATAATATATTATGATTGTTTGAAAAACAAAGATTACAGTTTTGATATATTTTAAACAAACAGTGAATATTTATCAGTAAATATCTCTCATCTTCAATTAAAAGTTATATATTAAGTTATTGGATGCAGACTAAAACGACAACTTAATACTCCTGGCCTTGTTTTAATTATTTCTCACCTTCAGCTTCTTCAACATACTTCCCTTGAGAAATAAATAAAGATAAATAAATATTAAACATGTTTCAACATCAACACACAGCACTATCTAGTTCCATGGTAATGTAGAGCATTATGTTATGGATACCAGATAGCTAGTACACTACACATATAATGTACACTGTACACATACGTAATATTATAAACATCCGTAACTGAAGTCCAAACATTTGCATTCGTGCAAATAAATGCCCTCAACGAGACTCGAATCTTCAACCGCAGGCACAACAAGTAGGGTAATAGTACATATAAATAAAATTGAAGTATCGGTTTGTAATTTCCTTATTACAGCGTTTCACTCAATGCATATGAATTTATATACGGTACTTACATCAAAAAACCTTTTTTTTTAATTTAATAATGCTAATGTAATATTTTATTTTATTAGTAAATTATAAAAACCGTTTAATTTATTTTACTTACGCAAAGCAAGCCGAGTTTTGCTTGTAAGAAATAAAAATTGAAAATATTTATATAAACCCTTTAATTTAAAAGTAGTTAATTTTTAAACATACCACATATTCTTAAAACACAGAGATACTATATATACGAAGCAAAAAAAGAACAATCTACTCAGTCCTGTCGCTAACGTGGTGCTGTGCGGTGTCATTACACCGGCGCGTCCTTGACTATGGGTCGTTGACGCCGGCGTCGCGGGGGACTCGGGCCCTACATTATGCACACGCGACTGGCTGGACCCTTATGATCAGATCGCGAGCCACGCGCCCCCGCATAAGGGTCCCATCAATGCGAATAATATACTACAGACGTATTTTACAAAGAATCAATGTACAGTGTACACATTCACTACAATGTTTTTAATTTGAAGATGGGACATGTCTGGCATATAATGGAAGTACTTATAACAATAAAAAAAATACGATTGCGATTAATCTCGCGAAGACTGAGCATTGAAAACTATCAACCTAATAACTTTTTACATTTTCTAAACCTTTATAATATAAAAGCAAAATAAAATTATAAACAAAAAGAGTCACTAAGACTAATAGCATTTGGGTTGACGTACGCATGATTGAAAAGATTTTCCTGCTGCGAACGACATCCCAAAGGAAATTAGCTTGTGATGTTTCACGCGTCTCTCTGACCGCAGACAATTGAATCTCTCCAACGTTAAATTGATATTTTTTTTGCCATACTTACCAATCGCATGTTCACTCGACTACGTTTCTGTCATCTCGAATGTTGAGCGGCGGATATCAAAAGAATCGACGTCATTACACGTTGAATTTTTTCGTCCGTCTGACCCACATCTACATAACGGTTTAAGTAGTTTACTTGCTTTTTTCAATATATTTTAATCGTTCACTTTGAGCTATATTCAGGAAAGTAAAATAAAGAGAAAAAGTGAATACTTTAATTTTAACAATTGTGCTCTTAAAATTTTCAACAACACAGGCAGAGAAAGGAGTTGGGGTGCCAAATGTTATAATTAACGACGCGTCTTTGTAAACTTTTTTTGCATTTTCCATTTATCTAAGCGACAAATGTTGGGTAATGGTCTTCTACCTCTCACCAATCATTCACGTCGTTGCCAAAACGTCAAGTGTTGGTTTGTCAGACGTACTCTGTAGATCAAATGTGTTTTTTTATGAAAATTACAGTAAAAAAAACTATAGACGTGAAATATAGAACATAAATATTTACTTAACTTTTTTGGAACATTCAAAATCATAATTTATGTATTTCTTAATTTCATTTAAAAACTTTTTTAATTTAATTTTTGAATAGTAAAGCAAAAATACACAAACAAATTATTTTGTTTATCTTAAATATAAAAATATTTAATATTATATGAGATTATCCTTATGAGTTCAGTTAGCCGTGAGACGGTAGAGTTCAGGCGTAAAAAAATATTTGATTGATACTCTGTAACATACCACGTTTTATGATTCATAAATTATTATTTTTGTTCCGTGACCCGTTTCAAATGCCAAAATAACTATACGATAATCGATTCAGAGCGCATGTTACGTTGTTTCAGGGACCCCATAAAGCAGTGTTTCCGCACTGCGCCTATTATAACTGCTTTACGACTGCCGTCTAAGTATCCTCGGCGCATGCACGTTATTTTCCACCCAGGGTTTTCGAGTACAGCCAATGTTCGATGCTAAACGTGTAATGGTATAATCGCTATTCGCTCGCGGTTTATGGGGGATTTACATTCGGGGTAATTGCGCCTTACCGCGCCTTTCATAGAAAATTCTATAGCTAATGCCGTCAGTTCGACATGATATCAAACCAATAAAAAAAATGTTTTGTTTTACGTAGTGTAGGACGCCCTGCGGCAAGATGGACCGACGATTTAAAAAAGGTGTCAGGTACGAGATGGATGCAGGCTGCCCAAGATCGGGATGGTTGGCGCTCTTTAAGCTGAAAAAAAAATTAAAAACATAAAAATAAATTAAAATTAAAAATAATACTAATAGAGCAATTAATATAATTACACAAAGTAAAATGCTAGAAAACTTTAGGGCAGGAATGGTTGCGAGGAGTGGGCACTAGTTCAAAGCGATTGAGAAACATAACACGGGGTTGCGGTTCGCCACGTTCTCGTCGCGTCGTTCCGTCGCCAGCGACATTATTGGATTAAATCTATTCGATATTCTAATTACATATTACGGATATTATATTTAATCTTGACATTATTAACTTTATTTTTATCCTCGTACAATTATAAATATATAAATAGTTAAAAATAGTACTTCTCTGTTATATAATTTTTTTACAGAATCACTTCATGTTAGAAGTTCTAACATTCGGAACATACAATAGTAAATCAACGATGCTTAGCGTTAATTAAATTATAAACTTTAACAGCGCAACTTCTATATTCGATCGTCTTAAATATAGAGAGGTATTTCATTCTTGATTTTGTCAATACTTCGTTTTCTTATAAGTTTATTGGTGGCACGAAAAATCATTTTTTTTCAGTCCTAAGTTTTCGTAAGAATCTTTAGAGTATTTTAATTTAAGTGAGTTGTGTCCTTGCTCTATGCCGTCTGGAATAATCGCAAAAGCTCTTGCGATGCGCTCAGTGCGAGTAGAGCGACGCGGGAAAGAATTTCAATAAGTTGTTTTCATTTGCAAATTGCGCGCCGTGACGACACCTAATGGAATAGGAATCTAGGGGGCTGCGTGCCGGCCACCCGCAAAGATGCTTATTGGATTATTAAGAGCTCGTTTTGCTAACACTTTTTTTTTAAACATGTTAGGACGTTATTACACACAACGCCATCTAGTTCCGTGGTAAGTAACGAGTCTTGTGTTACGAATACTACATAGTTGATGCACTACATATATAACTTTAAATACATACATGTTATAAGTAAGTGACTGGAGTACAAATATTCGTAGTCAACAAATGAATACCCCGAGCGGGATTCAAACCCGCGACTCGAAAAATATTTACAATATTGACTTTATGAATATAAATATACTATTAAAAGAAACATTATTTTGACATTCCGATACTTTGCAAAATTAACTACCGTAAAGAAGTTTCAAAAATGTACTTTCTAAAAAATCAACTTATAGCGCTGTAAGCCTTATGCCCCACAGTTCGTTTTTTTCATAACCGTGTGTCTTATGCCTCAATATTGATAAGTAACTTTCGTGCTTACGGATATATAATAAAAGTTTTCCTCTCCTATATTGCGAAAACTTTTTCTAACGTAAATTATTCTTCACATGCTTAAAGAAAGAGATAATTAAAAAATAAACATAATAACAAGAAAACTAATTTAATATCAACATTATCACTTATTAGCAATTTAACATCATTATATCCACAACAAACTGTATAGTTGTTTTCTTTCTTGTTTAATATTGATATTGTATACTGTTATTATCTTCTACGAAATGCATGGGCGGTGACGAGCCCGAAGAACAAGAACAAGCGAACGATGTCGAATGTCGATATAGAAGGATCTTAGTGACGAAGTGGCCGTTGAAAAATGCGAGTGACATTATTAGCATCCCTGGGATAAATTGGTATGCCGCGAGCGAGCGCCTTCGAATGCCATTATTCATTTATTCAACACGCGCACTTACTTTGGGCTAAAACTTTACTATAATATAACCGCGATAAACATGTTCTTTGTGTTCTACTGTATATTTTACTACATCTGTCTTCATCTGGACTCCGAAGGCTTCCAAATACGATTACTAGTACATTCTCGATTTCTAAGCTTTTGTTAAAATCAATTGGTTTTTTTTTTTTCAAATTATTCCGCACGTTATTACACATTAAAATACAAATTATTTCACGAAAGATTCATGTTAAAGAAACAATTATATTGTTAATGTGTAATGGCATTCCGAGCAGTAAAAACGCGGAAGCGACTTTTCCAATAACGAAAGCAATAAATGTATTCTTGACCGTTGTGGTTGTATTTAATGCCTTCTACATTCCTCTTGTTTACTTAAAGTGTCACCTATGAATGCTGAAACATTCTTGGGGTATTGAAATTCAGTGAACTTTGAAAAGACCAGTGTTTCTAAATAACAGAAGCTCTCATATGCAAATACATTTGTTTTAAGAAAATTAAGTGTGAAATAATGGGTATAAAATAGTATTCTATTTTACTTTCCGTACTTTAAGTTTTCTAGACATTTATTTTTCATAACTCATACCTTAAAGTGCTCGTAAACATGTCGTCAATAAAGTCTGAGTGACCGGATCCCGCCCGAGCTAGACATTGTTCTGGGTTTATAAAATTACATCATTGAATACTAAGCTTTTCAAAGGCTTACTGTGATGCTACTAATACTGTGGCCCTACGTATATGTGAATAAATTTGCTTTTATAAAGTCAGAACGACTACTATAAGTAGCTTTACTGATATTTTTATTATGGACCTAATATAACCATGTGAGGTATAAGAATGCCTTAACATGTTAAATTTTTAACAAGTTTATTGCACTCAACGTCCTGTTTTCTGTGAATCCCTTAACTATAAATATTAAGACTTAAACGTAATCCGTTGCTTTGCAATAGAATAATTTAAGATTTCCTGGTTGCCAGCTTATCACAATAGATCCGTCTGTTCCGTCCCAGATAACTGTTAAATCATTTCCCTTCAATCACAATTGTCCGGTGTACATCTAACGAGCTTAAATCAACTGACATGTGGGTAGCTGACGCGTATTCTTTCAGATTATTGTTCAACGTCGACTGAATTAATATCCTTTAATAATTCATTGACATATTCTACATTTCATACGTTTCTTAAAATAAATCTAAAACAAAAAAAAATATTTCCATTGTTTGCTTTTTTCTTAGTCGTCTTCTGAATGTATTTATATCGATGCGGTTGAATATACGTCCAAAACGGGAAGGTAATGGACGGAAATAGCACGACAATTGAGTCGTGAAAAGTCCTTAAGAGTATATTGTCCTCTGTGCCGTTGTTTTCTTGCCGATTACTACTGATTGTAATGTATAAATAAAAACGTATACAGTATAAACATTTAACGTAATAAATATACAAAAAGGAATATTTTTTATATGGCAGCAAAACGAATTCTCAACTTAAACAGTGAGTTTTCAGTAGTGTGACAGTCGCGTGACATTCCCAGCTAGTGCTAATTGTCGGCTCGATCGTTACGTCGTTGGTGTGTTGAGAGACCCGGGATTTCTCTCCAGCATCTGATTTGAGCCGTTGCAACTTTCGCTCAGGCACGATCTCGTGTCGAACGCGCGGCATCGACTGCATTTCTTTTTATCATCGGCAACATTGTTCGCGTTTGAAGCGTTTGTTTTTTCCGTTTTGTCGATAGACGGGCGCTTTTAGCGGTACGCCGCACTGTTACTGTGATGTAGACATTTTATTATGTGTTGAGGTTTGAATTTGGATTTTGAGTTTATAGAGAATTTTCTTTTTATATTTCTGGTACGGTATTTGTAGCCTATATAATAAATTTTAATAAAAGAAATCAATGTATTTTAATATTTTATCAACCTTTTTAGTTTTTTACTACTCCTTATGACTTCTTCATGAAGCTTAGCGATTAAGATAACCAAATCGAATCAAAATTTTGTAAATATGTATATCTGAATATACCTACGATATACATTATAATTTGAAATATAAATAATATCTATCACATAGTGATAGTGGTGGTTTAAATCAATTTGTCAAGACGACTGTTGGCCAATCGTCCCAGAATGCAGCAGTCGTCTGCCTCGAATTGGGACACGGCTCTCGATTCGCCATTGGTGACTGAAACGTCCGAATACCGAGTCACAAATAGAGGAGCTTGCATAAAAATTTAGATCTAAGGCTTCTAAACATTCTTATCACGTTTCTGATAATCAAATTAAATTGTTAAAGAAGCAACGAAATACAAATTATATCAACGAATGTTATATCACTACATAGTATAAAACAAAGTCGCCTTTTCTGTCCCTATATCCCTATATCCCTATGTGCGCTTAAATCTTTAAAACTACGCAACGGATTTTGATGCGGTTTTTTTTAATAGATAGAGTGATTCAAGAGGAAGGTTTATATGCATAACTAGCAGATCCCGCGGCTTTAGCTGTGCTAAATCTAGGGAAGAGCCCGAGCGAAGCGAGGGCGAGTCGCTAGTTACAATTATTAAAATAATTACACGGACACGTTTTATTTAAAAAATAACTATAACGTTGATTAACATTTCAAACAAAAGCAGCCTATGCACGGCTAAATATCGATAACAATCATTATCTGAATATTGTTTATTTGAAATATGTATCGTTAAATCTAATCCATTGTTTTTGTAACCAATATCCATAGTTATTATCATATGCTAATGACTTAGAAATCACAATATTGTTTGTGAAGATTTGTTGTCATGGCTCATGTACTCCACGCTAAGTTACGGATAATGATTCAATCGACGATCTATTTAAATTCCGTGTAAGTGTATGCTGTGGAATATAGATGTAACGAAATATTTTTTTACAAACTGGCTATCGAACAGATGGTCTACCTGATGGCAAGTGGTGACCGTCACCCATGGACATATGCAAGACAGGGATAGGCGTTATCACGAAATATTATTTATATTCATCTGCTCTGTGGGCGTTATCTACTAAGTTTTCAATGAGATCATATTATGTGTATTGTCTTTTTCGTGTATGGTTTATATATAATTAATATTACTTAAATTAATTTTATCTATGCCTATGGTTTATAATTAAACACACAATTATTAATCAATAAAGTAATATAATTCATGTGTAAACTTTGTTAGAAGTCATTAATTTATTTTGAGAAAGATTGTTACTTGATTTAAATGGTTTTAGTTAACGTAGAATAGATTACTTAAACGTTTTCCAAATGCTCGAGTTGTAATTATCGCGAGGTTAAAAAGTATAAGGTTAAAACCGAAGTGCGGTTGTTGTTTGGGAGTTTCGAATTCCTCTAGACAGATATCGGCGCTCACACTCGCTAAAAAATATCCTCCCGCTGCGCCGGTTGCCTTGTTTTTTTTTCGTCGTATTGCGTATTTACTTCAGTTCCTAGTGCTGCCGTTCTATGTCTACTTATTGATATTCCTATATATAAAAGCGCTTTATTAACCTAAGAAAAAAACTTTTGTGTTTACGTTAAGTATGTATTTAGTGCAAAATATCTGTTTTACAATTTACTCATACGTTTTGCTATCGCAATCTGCGAAACGAAAGATAATTTATAACGTGTTTACGTATACAAACCGTCCGTCGGCCTCCCGGAAGCGGTGAGAGGGTGACTGCCCCGCGAACCGCCGCGGGCGAGGGTGACCCTCTAATGTGAGGGAATAAATTTTAATGATATTAATTTCCAAACAGCCCTATCAGACGCTTCGTTTATTGAGCAAATTTTTATAATCATCCCCTAAAACTATAAATGTGTTTCAGTGCATATTAGCCATGAAATAAATAGGTAGTAATAATTCTCATCCGAGAGAGATTCGGGATTCATATTATCAAATTATGATTTATGATAATATAATTATTATACTGTCTAAATGATAACATTATTCTAATATTTACATTGTGTTTGCAATAATGTGATTTTAGTAACGTTTGTAAAATGTACCTACAGTTATGTTTCAAAATTAAAAAAAAAAATGATTCGTACCGACAACATGACATCTTTCGTAAACTAAACAGACAAGCTGTAAAATGCTAGATACCGACACTCTCAGCTTGTTTTATATTCATGATTTGCTTCAGGACATTGCTATTCTTCTTATTCCTAAGTACCTAGGCAGTACCCGAAACTGTACAGGCAGTTGACAAACAGTTTTAAGTATGGGCGATTTTACTTGTTTTACTTCAAAATATATTTTGCGGTAACTATACTAAATGCATTATTTATTAAATTGTATTTCATATGGCGTATAGGTTAAGTACTCTGAACCCTTCATATGATTTAATAATATTTAAAGAGGATTAATGTATGCGAAAATAAAAACATATAAATACCCGTGTAAAATAATAACACGCATGTAACATAAAAAACACATGTTAAAAATAATAAGCATTATTTGCATTGAAAATTATGTAGTTATAGTTACCAATAACATAAACGTTGATAGTCATCAAAATGTATCACTAAAATATTCGTTTCAACGTACAATTGGACTACAGGTTTACAGGCATACGTATTTTGTGTACGATAATTATTAACTAGCCATAGCGAGGGATATAAACAATGGTTAGTCCGCTGCTATCCCAGAATAACTTTCCCATTGTCATAAGCTCTGACCATCGCAGGGACTTTCATACACCATTGTACTTACTGTTAGTGCTACACGCGTACATATTTCAAAGTTCTTGGCCACCTAATGATAGTTTACAATGCAATATTTTGCTTTTAATCGTATATGACGCGAGGGTGAAAGATTCTTGTGTATCACACTGCATATGGAGCATATGATGTTTTAGTACCTGTATTTCAATAAATGTAATATAATTAATGGTGTAACTAACTTACTACTTATTTTTATTTACATATACGTACCTATATGTATTCACTCCTTTGTAACATCGTACGGGGCACGAGCCTTACCTTCAATACGGGAGGCTGTAATCCACCACGTTAGCTAAGTGCAGGTTAGTTAATTAAGAAACCCCGCGTTAGGACTTGAACTCGCTTAACTCGATCTCCCAGCTTGGCAAATCGAGTGCGACCACTAGGATACATATTTTATTATAGATAGTATTTTACATATTATATAATACTTTATTCATTAAAATTAGTTTTAAATGAAAAGACGAAGGATACTATTTACTTCAATAATTATTAGTATTTTAAAAATATATATTTCAAGAATGTAATAAACTAACACGAGATCAACTCTACCAGCCAATGCACTGAGCGGTACGATGTTACCTATCGATGCGTTTCACGCGATTAGTCTGCGTTATTGTAGCTTAGGTGAAGAGAGGGAAATAGATTCTCTTATACAAAAGCTTGTTATTCTTTAACCAATCCCTTTTTAAATAAATAAAGACTATAATAATTATAAATAGTAAATGATAAATGAAATAAAAAATAAATGTCCCTTTCTATATTAAATGAGACGCAGATTTATTTCCGTTCTTATTTACTACTTTGATACTAAATCGTACGTGCCATCTCTAGCCAAGATAACAGTTCTAAAAAAATTATAATGGGCTATTATTTTGTATTAACTTTTAAAGTGTGGCGGAGCATCTTTTGATTAGATTACTAATTATTTTTAGTAATTATATTATATCGTATATTAGTTAAACTATAATACAAATTAAACCTTATAACTCGTCATTTGATGTTGTGAAATGGAACTTTCCCTTCAAAAATGTTTGCAATACAGTAAAATTGATACGTCAGGTTGACGTCATCGTAAGAGTGCGTCAAAACACAATGTTGACGACCTCAATGACTTGCATGAACGGCTTCACGATCTTCTATCGATCCTGAACAGACAGACTACTATATTCAGCCTATATTAATAAATATGTTTTTTGTTCCAGGTAAGCTCGCGGAAATCAAGCGTCATAATATATCTCTTAATCATTTGGTGGTTTGTAATTATTTATTTATACAACGTAATTTCTTTCAATTGTTATTAATAACTATAAATTAGATAAACAAAAGGTAAAGATAAAAAGCATAATATTGTTAAATCAACATTTACAAGCATAATATTATGTTTACACCCAGATTGTTCGCATATACTCAATACTGCTAAGAACTGAACAAGCTAGACAAATGAACACAAATAAAATCTTTCTTTTTTTGTGTTCAGAAACATATATCCCATCCTTATACTTTATTTATAGCCTGTAATAAAGAGCAACAAATAAGCCTAATAGTGGCGGGCTTTATGCTTTCCATTATGCAGCACTTTGTTGCTCTAATAACATAATCATTACTCTTCGACATTTCCTCATATACTTTTACGACATTATCTTGTAGATGTAAGATAATCATGATTTTTACTGTAAATGATTATGTAAAGCTTACTATACATAAAACAGTTTAAAGATTATTACTGACATTTATTGGTACTTACTCGCACCTTACCAGCAATGCGTATGAATTGTGTACTTATGTACAATATACATACATATAATGTGCATGTTTAATTACATATAAATTGAATAAATATTTTTTCTAGTTTATTTCGTGTCATTTAGCAAGTAAAATATTGGAACATATGTGGTAATTGTAGAAATGAATTAATGCAAAATTCAATGAGTTCAATCAGTAAAAACGTGGCGCTCCATCGCCACTATCCGCATAAAATTGACGGGGTGGCCAATATCGTAATGCGAAACACGCCGCCCGCCCAGCGCAGACGATATCGCGCGCCCGATCTATTTGATGGACCCACCGACCCCGACCCGCCGCCGCGGAATAATCCCCTACGTGTACACCGGACGCTAATCGCGCCCTCTCATCAAATACGTCATAAAAATACAAATAAACATACGGTTCTTGTCTAATGTTTGCTTACGGCTTTTAATGATATTTTATTTGGCATTTAGTAATCCTCGTAAAAATCTTACTATGTTTATGCTAAAGCTCTATGTTAAGCAGAACGGAACCAAGAAATTATTCATTGAAATGTAAAAAAATGTAAAGCCGTAAATTTTACATTTATCGATCAAAGCACATATGATTCGTACTGTATAATACTGATTTGAATTTCGCAATGTCTCATAAGTACCTATAACAGTACAAGCGGTCGGGAACAATAAAATTGCGCGTGCGCAGCCGGCGCCGCAACGCTCCAGTTGTTTACGCCTGACCGCAGTATTGAGATATTGAATAAAATAATATGATATTCCTATTGAGATAGACAATCTATTCTTTTGATGGAGACAGTGTTATTTGTCAATCAAACAATCTAACCTATAGATGGATTAATTACTAACAAAATCACAAGCGTTTTTTATAGATTTAATAAATAAATCATTGTTATAAAACATTACATATTACATGTTATAGTTATTTAAAAGTTGTTTACACCTGGACTAACTCAATTCCCAAAAGTCTAAAATGATTCACGCACAGATAAAACCGTGCTAGTTGACACATCTTTTGTTCGCTATATTTATTTTCTACTGACCGCATTTCATTTTAATGGATAACGTTATCTAATTTTAAACAGAGTGAAAAAATCTTTCTCTTGAAACGTGATATAATTGAATGAATTATTTTGAATGAAATTGATATTTTTCTGTAATAACTTTCTTTAGGAATTTTTTTTCGATTGACTGGTTATTTATAATTACTTAATACATTACTTATGATTGAAGAACAAGGTTTGGAAATATTTAAGCTAAGTTTATAAAGAAAGTTCTGCAAATACACTTTCGTAGTACAATCCTCGCAGTTTACGATCGTTAGTCGAGTTTGCAAACAGTTAACGCGTCGCGCCCAACTTGCGGTTCCTTTGCAGTTTTTCGATGTAAAATATAACGAATAGAAACTCTTGAAAGGCTTTAAACTAAATCTAAGATTGTAATTAGTTTAGTTTTTACAACATTTGTATCGAAGATTTGTGACTACGAATTAGCTTTATCTTTAGCGCAGGATAATTTGGCAAACAGCAGGAAATGTTTATTTACTGCCTTAGTTTGATTTTTTTTAGCCTTGTAGTTGACATTATTTCTATGGTAAATGAAAAATTACACAGAAAAAGCCTATTGTTCCGATATCTACTTTAGTCTGAAAATAATGGCCGTTTCCACATAAAATCTGGGTAGCGTTAGCAAAAGGCTATCCATCAAGCCTACGGAACTTACCTTTGACATTAAGAAATGGACTACGGCCGAGGGTCATAAATGTAGGCGACCTTGGTATATTCTCAGCAGCCGCATTCGCTATTTCAGCACGTTGACATCGATCGAGCGAAATTAGAGCAGCATCTTTGGCACCTGGTGCACCAATGCGGCTCGCAATTGCGAGATCCATCACTATGTTACCGTAAATATTAATATAATGTTTCCACAATTAATGGTACTCATACAAATCTGTTCCTTTAACTTACACCAATTTTACTCGTTTGTATCATATTGGTACGTAAATATTGGCTGTTGAATGGCTCTTAATTAATTATAAAATATTATATTACAACAATGGTATCAGTTTTAAATGTTCATTCCCCTAGATACAGCGACTATTATTTAATCGACCTACGTCATGTTCACCGCATCAACACAAATACGTAAATCGTGACGTTATCTCATGACTAATAACAACTCGATGTAAACATATTCCTTTGTTCTGTAAAGTATTCAAAAAATTATATTGATATGTGAAAATATCTTCGTAAGCATATTTGTTCGAGTACAAAAAATGTATAATTTTGATCGTCGCTTAGAGGAATGTTTTCGTGAATTTAATCGCTTAGAAACAATGATAATTTTATAGTCCTTTACACTTAATTTTAGTACATAATTTTAAAATTTGTTACTAAGTTAAATATTATTTTATATTTTTCTAAGCTCTGACATAACTTTAGGCGATAATTTTTAGCGTTACAATCTTTATTGTGACTTGTTTATGAGTCAGTCCGACTTTTTGATAAGATTGTATCACATTCGCAAATTTCACTCGCCGAGATTTCGTCGCCCAAGGTGACCGGCCAGTGCGTTGACATTCAGACGTCTAAAAGCTAGTTATCTATATATATCAAGCTTATTTTTATAACCAATGCTATGTTCTTCATTATCTGTGATGACACTATATGCATTAAGCTTCTCAAATATCAATGCAAACCCAATTTATGCATTGCAATATTGTATGATTATTACATAATATACAATACACCTAAATAACTACTTTACTTATTTTATAGTGTTTTGTAATAACTATCCTGGATATGCTTAATTTTTGTCATATCTATTCTCCTGATATGACTGATTCAATGTGACCGTGGAGTTTAACTAAACAAGTATAATTTGTTTTTGTAAAAAAAAGGAAATTAAGGTAGGCTCTTGTCTTATTAAATCTGATTTAAGAAAAATCGTTTGACTGAGAAAAATTGAATAAAAAATGTTAACGAAAAGAATGCCAAAATAGTGTGAGTACAAAGATACATGTGACCTGACACGGCGAGTGGCAACAAGGCGCACTCATTAATTCGCGCTGTTGCTACGAGTATTTATTTTCCTCTCGTCATCAACACACCAGCTGCTAGTCTTGGTTATTGAATTTATTCATGACACATCCAAGGAAATCGTTAGCACCACCCATTATGTGAAAGAGCTTCCTTCAGACACTTCGCGTTGAGTGGGACGTACCTGCAGGTTTTCGAAGAGGTTTACTGAATAATATTTTATAAATCAAAAGTTAATAACGAGCAAACAGTACATTTTTCTTATTATTGGGGCAGTTGAAAAGTACAAATAATATATGTAATACTTTCTTAGGTTTACGCGAATGTTTGACATTATAAATGAAACTATCTTTTCGGATTTTGTCGCGGATTTATTATGATTTTTGGTTCCGGACGTTTCGAATGCTTTACAGCAATCATGGTCTATGTGGATTGAGCATAGTTAGATTTGTTTAATATTATATTATCAAATTTAAAAATGATTTAGTTTGCAGTGGTGTTGTTTAATATTTAACTTAAAATTATCAAAACTCAAGTTGTTTTAAACTATTAATCTTTAATTTATAATATATGAAAGTTTAATATTGCTTTAATAATTTATATTTTAATATAACACATTATACATATTTTAATAATAGCAACACTACTTAATATTATTTTAACAAATGTTAGAAAATTATAATAATTATAATTATAGTAGCTAAAAATAAGTTAATAATATTGCCATATTTATAATATAATTTAAAATTTTAAAATCTTAAAAATATAGAATTGAAATGTATAATTTTATAGTCGATCATTTTGAATATTTGTAAAAAATTGTGGGTAGGCACTGTCTGTAACAAGTATATAACCCCCTGAGACGTCTAATACCTTAGTCTCTCCCGTGACCATGATTGCTGTAAAGCATTCGAAAAGATAGTTTCATTTATAATACAAATAATATGTTAATTTAAATCTTACAAAACCGTTTAGATTTTTAAAAAATCGCTCAAATTATAACCTTGTCTCTTTTGCTTCTTAATTTTTTTCAATATTTTATAAATTTTAGTACCTCTTTTAACTTCATCCTTTATAGATCTGTGACATAATTAATGTATGGTTCCAGGCCAGACTGATACTAATTCACTGGATAACAGCTTCGCTCGGAGCGAATGTTTATTGACCGATAGTGTCATCGTATCATCGGACATATACTCAGTCAGTAACTAATACTGGGACTGTGGGGCTAGTTCTCACTATTTTACGTCACTTTTATACCTTCTCAAGAACTAATGTAACCATTGATATTGTATGAGACAGTTTTGTATAATTAAATTAGTGAGTATGATTTTTATAGTTTATTTGAACTCGTATGAGAGCCAGGACTCTTTATCTACAATTTATTTTTAGTTTACCTTTAAAACATAAATCGTATCACGATTGTTGGTGAACGTAACTGGTTCAGGCAGGGGCCGTAATTGGGTGCATCGAAGAACTCTATTAAAACTGTGATCGGTATCTCGTTGCTGTCACGTGTATCGCCCGCCGGCTATCCGAGTCGTGGCTCGATTTCGTGTTGCATCTGTATAATTCGATAAACGATAGCAATAGACATTCAGACATCGCCGATATCTAAACAATTATTATTTTTGACTGTAGTACTATACATATTTGTCATTTGTCATACTGTACGACTAGGACATTTTTATGTATTATATGTTGACATTTATAGAAATTTTATAATTTTTAAATTTAATTTCGGTAGCATATTCATATAATGTGTATGTATTTAAAGCTATATGTGTAGAGTGTATCTATCTATAACACAAGCCTTGTAACTTACCATGAAACTAGATGTTGTTGTGCTGTGTTAATGTCCCAACATAATATTTAAATTGGCTTTATTTCCCAAAATAAAAATAACGGGACAACAAATTATATTTCCACGAAATTTACATTAATTTGCATTACCTTTGATTAGTATGCAAAGATAATGGAACAAGAGCTTATCTAAAATAGCATAATTTAATAAATAGATTTAAAAAAGTGTATAAATGAAAGTCTTACTGAAATACTTGTGGTTAAAGTGATATTTTAAAAATGTTTGATGTTTTTTAATAATTTCCCTGCTTCAAAGCTTTGTTTCATTTTTGATATCGGCATTTAAGTAAATTAAAATTTTAAAACATCATGTGAGGTATCTAATCGTTCTTGCAATCAAAATTGAATTCAGTTTAATCTGAAGCGTTTGAAATGAAATTCTCTGTAACTGCGTGCTCTATTGGCGACGGTGGATCGGTCGGATGCTTGCCGCTGCAATACCCCTACCTATTTATTGTGAACCGTGGACATTAAAATGCCACAAAATTTTATTATAGTTTTTTTATAAATAAATTATAATTTGATTAATAATCATTTATAATCAATGCGTTAGTATTATACATGATTTTTTTGGCAAAAATTGTAATTTATCAATTTAAGATGAATTAATGATGCGTAATATTATAATCTACTAGCGACTCGCCCTCGCTTCGCTTGGGCTTTTTCCTAGATTTAGCACAGGCAAAGCCGCAGGATCCGCTAGTTATGCATATAAACCTTCCTCTTGAATCACTCTATCTATTTAAAAAAACGCATCAAAATACGCGCATCAAAATACATATAGTGATTTGTTACACTGTATTAATTTAATATTTACTTAAATTATTCTTAATAACAACTAAAATGGGATATCGTCAGTGCAACTATTCCCACCAAAGATTCCGAGCTCCGAATTCCTTGAATAGCTCCAGACATTGCTGTCAAGGAAGTAAAGGTGTTCGTGTAATAGCTTTAATGTTCCCTTAAAACGGCATTATATACAATATTTACTCGTTGAATAGTATATATTATGTCTTTTATACATTTGCTCGATTCATTAATATATATATAGGTATTTTATTTTTAATTTATAAGTGGTTATTACGGTTAAGCACAATTTTTATTTATAAACAAACAAAGGCTACCATTTTGTTTGTATTAATGTGTATTTATATAGTTTACATTTAAATAATACCTAATAATAACTTGTTACTTGTTATTGGTACAGAGACAGTGGTAGCCCAGCGGTAACACGTCGCTTGGATAACCGAGTGATGCGGGTTCAAATCCGGGTCTCGCACCTCTGATATTTTCATGTGCGAATCATTTATATCATGATTACCACTTGTCTTACGGTGAAGGAAAACATCGTGAGGAAACCTGCATGTCTGAGAAAAACCTAACAAGTTTTCGAAAGGCATATGAAGTCCGCCAACTCGCACTAGGCCAGCGCGGTGGACTATGGCCTGATCCCCCTCGTACTGAAGGAGGCCCGTGCCCAGCAGTGGGACGTTAAAAAGGGTTGATGATGATGATGATGATGACTTGTTATTGGTGTTAATGTTCAACGTAAAATTTTTAAGTAACTTTAATATTTATTCCAAAATGATCTGTATAATTTCGTCATGGGTTTTTTGAGTTTTTGATTTTACTGCATTAGTAAATATTGCTTACAAGAAATGCAGATCGTTTACCGATTCCGGAAAATCTCACTGTCAACGACCGCACCCGATATAGTGTGGGTCCGTTAGCCGAGTGATCGACCTGGACTCCTGCCACCGGCCTGGCGCCGGCTAATTATAAACATTTAAACAATACGTGGACAGATGTCGATTTATATAAGGCACTATAGTTTATTCCATAACTACTGAGACGTTTATGTATGTTTTTGAACGACTTTTTTAAAATTATATAATATGTCATATCCGTTGGTATGCACTAAAATAGAAAACATTAAAAAATATTTCTTTGTTAATTATTTCCTCTATAAAGATAATAGTAAGTATTTCCCTTGGGTACGATTTCCATCCGACATAATCTTCTCACGAGATTAAATTATAGAAAAGCACATTGTGATTTGTGACGGTAATACAAAGTTATTGACTCATCGATGTAAAAATAGAATTTAAATGATTTAATTCCTTAGTATATGTTTTTGTGATATTTGATAAACAGTGGTTACTTCTAGATAACAAAAAATATATATCTGGATGTAGACCAATTACAGAAAAAACAATGACAGATGTTTTTGTTTTTAGTTCCAACGAGTCATGAAAGATATTTCTAGTTCCAAATTCCTAGCTCTTGACGTGTAAAGTACTCCCGACGCCAGAGGCATTTGGGTCCCGCGTCAGTTGACCAAAACAACGAGGCCATGTCCATTCACAAATAATTGATCTGTTTAGTCTTTGCTTTATAGGTGTCGTAGCGATAACGTGCCAGTCTCTTCCTCGCGTCCGATTATTACGGTTGCTACATCACTTGTAAATCTCACATATTTATATTTGTTTAAACATCAGTGTAAGTGGACGCGTCTATCGAGTTTACAGTGTGGAGTTGTGTTTTGTGAAGTCCAGTGACCCATCAGCCGTGCGTGAAGCCGGGATGGTGCGTAAAGGGGAGTCCACAGGCGCCTTTCTTAGGACTCTCTCCGATTCGCTCCGCTGGCGTTCCTTCCGAGCACTCACAATGGTATGCTTTGCTATTCGAACTCGCGCTTTAAGGTCTTCTTTCGAAACACGTTTTTTGCAAAGTAAACTACATAATCATATTCGTCTACATCAAAATAAAAGATACTCAACTAGAAATATTTTAAGTACACGGGAATATTAACCTTTAAACATCGTTGTAAGTACCAACACTTTTTATTTTAAAGATATGAATTTATAAGTATCTAAAGTAGGTACTTTAGTAACTCGTGCAGAATTAGTAGGTACTTTATACGTTTGCGTCAAGAGTTTATTACTAATTAGTAATCACTGTCGCTGTACTTTACGTAAGTCCATTGAATTGAACCACCGTAGAAAATTTCTAGACTACTGTAGCAAACAATGTAGTTCCGTTGGTTTTATCTTCTGCTTGAATTTGCACGTGACTTATTCCTTTGGACAGTAGCCGTTTATCTTATACATTTTGCTGATTCAACAAAGTTTCTTCCTTTTAACTGAAAACTGTTTTATTATTTATAAAATGTAAAAATAGAGAATTAGCAACATTTTTTCAATACAAAAATAAATAATATTAGTCATGAAAAAACTTATTGGTTAGAATAAAATATGTAGATTAAAGATTCTCAGTGCTATAATATTTGTTTACATTAATATATTGCATATTCAAACAGGAAATAATTTCTTATTTATCATTTTTTTACAAGATGCCTGCGGCTCGCTGGTGCGTGTATGTTATGACGGCTCGAGATGCGTCCGAATGATAACGTGCACGTGTCTATCAACGCATCTGACCTCCCCGAGATCACGTGGAGTAGTGCTGATACGTTTTAATCGATACCTTATTTGATTGTTGATAGTAATTTTGATACAGAATTTTATATGGTGTTACTATATCTTCTTCTTCAGTAAATTATTAAAATTAGGTATATTTATAATAGGTTATATTTATGATTTATGTTATGAATACTTTTATTATAATTTATTTTATGTATGAAATCTATAAAATTTACCTACTACTATACAGATTTTTTACATAAAAAACTTTTTCGGATTTTCCATGATGTTTATTACGTCGTAATAAAACCTAGTCCTGTACGGAATTTCAACCCGAGAAAATTCAAACCGCTAGTGGTATTATTCTTTATTAACTTCGTTATCTAAAAAAGGTAACAGTAATCTGAAGAGTTGCCGAAAGTCTTCTTAACGATGTTTTTATAAACTCGGTAACATTTCGACTCTTTATATATTATGACAATGTCTAGAATGTGTCTCTCGTAAACCACTTTGCTTTCAGGGCAGAGATTCGTTACATTACTGACTCTGTATATAGAATACGTTAGGTCGGATATATTTATTTTATTTAAAATAGAAAAAGAGGCCGGATTTTTACCTTCAACGATGTAATATTTGAAATTTTGTTTTGTTTCAAGCTTTGTTCGTAATTGATTTATATACTCCGATATATAGTTATCAAGAACGCTATCTACTGATCTTTTGAAGTTACTAAAAGTACCTACTTTTTAACTTTTTCTGAATAAAACTCTTAAGTAACTTCTTATAAAATCAGCTATCTGACATGAGCGTTCAGTCAAAATCTGTCCAGCTGTTTCTGAGGTTAAAGGGAACAAACAGACAGACAAAAATGTTGAAAACAAAAATTCTCAAAAGGATTTTACGTTTGCATTTAGTAAAAGCTATAATGTTTTCTTTTTACAAATAGCGCACTAATTGTTTACCTTTCGAAAACATTAAGAAAATTAATTCAACGAATGTTTATTACAATCTTAGAATTTCGACAATAGCTTTATTTTCTTTTAATAAAACATTTCATGTTTCATTTACATTCCACATAACATTTTCAAGGTTGTTTAAAATAACTGCAGTAACCCTAGTGACAGCACAATGCCGTCGCCATATTTACCTTCAAGCAGATGTATTAATGATGTAAAGATGAGGCATCACATTGGCCTGTCTACGCTAGTAAAAGATGCAGCTTGTCTCGTTGGCTTTTTCGGTATATTGTCATTAACGTTAATACGAAGTTTAAAAATTATGATGCAAAATAATTAAATTTTCTATTGAATTTTTTTGAATGTTAAGTAAGTATGGAAAAATAGGGATCAATAAACATATTTACTATATTGTACTATTGCTATATAAAAGTCTACGATAAAGAGCGACCGGCCTTCCAACTTATAGAAACTATGTACATCTCTCGAACTTACCAACAAATGGCTCTTTCTTGCGGCTTTTTTTAAAAGGAAGAATCAATTAAGAAATTTGATCCGACTCCACACCATGACCTCCGAATCTACATCAGTACACGCTAGCTACTAGACTACCGAAGCAGGATTTATACAAAAATTGATTGCGAAGTAACTAGGCTAGCTTGAGACCTGATCGCCTCACTCACATGAAAGCTACCTTAGGGGTCGTCCATAAATCACGTGATGTTTTTAAGCAACTTTTTAGACCCCCCCCTCCCCCATGGTGATACGTGGTGAGGTTTAAGATTACCCCCCCCCCACTCAAAATTACGTGTATGACGACTCGTTTGGCTCAGTCGGTAGTGACCCTACTTTCTGCGCCAGGGGTCGCGGGTTCGAGTCCCGCTGGGGGCATTCATTTGTTGAGCACGAATGTTTGTACTCCAGTCATGGGTGTTTATATTTATAATATGTATGTATTTAAAACTTATATATGTAGTATATCAACTATCTGGTATCCGTAACACAAGCATCGCAGCTTACCACGGAACTGGATGGCGCTGTTGTAAAAATGTCCAAACATATTTATTATTTATTTATTATTTATTATATTTTTTTACAAAGTACCTTAAAAAATCTGAATATTATTTTGAAATAAAGGTTAACAGGTATAATCTAATATAATTTTGGTAAATTAAGCACCGTGATAAAAATGTAAAAATTCTAATTAAGAAGAATAAATGACAAAATAATAATCGTGAAATTTTACTATTGTACCTGAAGCAAATACTGGCTCTCTCACACATGCTCGCTATACTATTGCGGGAGGGAAGTCATACAATAAAGCACTGTCATTCTACTCGACATACGACATACTCTACTAAGACGTCATAGCTGTCGATAACCTTATTATTTTACACTTCTGTGTGGACTTCTGCAGCCTTTTTTAAAAGTAAATTTTTTCAACATCTATTGTCCTTCCTTGTCCATGAAGTTGGGTTCCATAAGAGTCATGCGGAAGTATGAGTCTAGCCTATGTGACTGGGAGTGACGCATAATATACTTACTGGCTACTGCTCCTTTTTCCGTAGTTTTTTTGTGCACAAGCACCTATAGAATCCTTACGACTCGACTAAAATCCTGCCAGAATTGTCTTTTTTCTTATTAACAAAATGGGATTAGGTGGTTTATGTATGGTCTTTGAATGTATGCATACCCTCTAGTTTCGGCCGACGGTCAATGAACTTTGAGCACTGGGTACATCATCCGGTGCTAAAGTTATGTCAAAATAGTATTCTCTTTTCTTAAACTTTCAGTGCTGATATTCACATATGTAAATATAGTAAAAGTTTTTGAGAATATCATTAAAAAGTATAATTCGTCCGTCTGTAACTTATAACTACTACTATAACAATGTAACGTTACTTATAGTTTATGTTTGTCTTAATTTTTATACATGATATTAATGGAAGTTATGTCAATACTTTTTATAAGCAAACCAAAGCAATTAAGACCATTCGGTTCATTATTACACTTCCATTCTTACTAATAGCGACGCTTCCTGTGTCTGGAGGAATGTTTGGCCCATCCTATTGGTCTCATCTTCTGTTATGAAGAATTTATAATACACGATTTTTTAAAGCATAGCATAGCTTTTAAGGAGGCTAGGCTTATTATTATAAAAGTTCGGCGATTGTCGCGGCGCGCGGGATAATCCCAACGGTGAGTAAAAAAAAAATCACGTGATAACTCACTACACCCCCCCTCCCTCCTGGTGATATTTCGTGATTTTTTCCGAACCCCCTCCCCCCCCATTCAAACATCACGTGATTTATGGACGACCCCTTATATGTAAAAAGCGTGGGTAGCTAGATAGCAGTTATAAATATTCCATTGATACGATTTCTTAAAGTAGCTTATAAACATTGTATAAACCACCCCACACATTTTTCTTAATAATTACTGGAATAATCGTAAATAATATTCTTTAAGACATGTTATGTTTTGTTTTTCGTGTTATTCTACGTACCAACAAGTTTTCTACCCATAACGTAACTTCCGGCTTATGCAAGTGGCTTGAAGGCTAAGACCTTGTTGGAAATAAAACAGTTCACGGCTTTGGGATAACAGCCAGTGGCAAAAATCGCGTAATGTGCATGAATTTTGTCCACATATGTGTGAAGCGTAAAATGTTTTGAGAATTTTGTAAATAAAAGTTTTCCATAATTATTATCGCAATAGTTATCCTTTTATTATCTACATGTATAATACGTGTGTACATACATATAGTATTATATTTTATATTATAAGCATATACTAAGTCTCCACTTAACCGCTTTAGATGAATTCTGGTATAAGATAGTTTAAAGATCCTGGAAACGACATAGGATACTTTTATCCCTGTAACCATCCTTTAAGGGGGTGAAAAAGAAATTAAAGTTTTTTATCGGAAATCAATCATTTTAAGAGCGTAATGTTGCTCGTATTTACTACATATGTAGTAGTATACATATGAACTATGTATTGTTGTTGCCTTAACAGTAGTGTTTTAATTAAAAGTTATTAGTAGAGTTATTTTAATTGTTTCCGAAAAACTATGTTCTTGGCAGTAGCAATCTGAAGATATATTGAGAATTTTAGGAGTGTTGTACGGTTTGATTGATTGGACGTTCGGTTGGTTATCGTATCGCAAAGCAATATATCGAATCGGGCGCAAAGCGTAGTCTAGGCGGCGGCGGCATGCCGTATCGCTGGAGCCGCCATCCGCAGAGATGACTATGTTCGCTCTCATTCATTAGAGGGGTGCGGGGAGGGTGCAAGACGTCGCGCGCCGCCCGACGATATCGATTTTGTCCCATCCCCCTCCCGCGCAGCCTCCACACCCCCGCTCTCAGCATCCGACCTCGAGTGCTCTCCTCTCGCGCCTACGGACACCTTCGACAGAAACTACGCCTTAACGACATGACGCCACAGCTCAAAATTCCAACCCGCGACCTACGCGTCGCCTCGGCTTGCCGAACCCCAATGGACCCTCCGACTAAAAGTCACTCGGTCGAGATTGCAATGACTAGCCGTGATGCCCTCGTCCACGCCGGTGGAAAAAATAAGCTTTTTGTTACAATTAAAATGGTAAATCAAACCAATTTTAGTAATTGCGAGGTCAAACTTTGAAGTGGCAGCGCACGGTGAGGGCGGGCTTTTTGAACGCGTATGATTTTTAATGGCCGCTCTAGAGCTATTAACGTACGACGTTCGACCGCTGCTGAATAGCAAAGGTTCGATCAAGCATGCGATACATAGTCGTTGGTTTTAATTATTGGTTTCTTTAAGTATCCCATTGCAACATAACGCGAAAGAAGAAAATTGTGGTCCCTTAGTTACCGTCTGAAGTACCTGTGTCATCGGCCTCGTCCGCTTACGCTTATGACTCGAGTCCTTATGTAATAACTAATTAAAATTCCCGTGTTGTCTTGATTTTACTTATACTACTACGTAAAGCCATAATAATTTAAGCATAGACATTGTACAGCTTAGCTTCAATTACATTCAGCAACCCTTGACTCGCAGACGGAATTCTCATAAAACATTCCAGGTCGTTGACCTTCCCCAAATCATCTAACTTATATATTTTTTTCATATTACTTTGCATAACAAATTAACGAAATGTTGTATGAAAAATACCTTTAGTAATCCGTTTTATGTGTTTTACGCAGGAATGGAAAAACACAATCCCAAACAGTAACAAATAAATTTTGTAACATATATTTCACGACATAATATTGTATAGATTTTTATTATTTGATTTATAATCGACACTGTAGCATTAATATTTTTATATATCTAGTTCGATAATAACACAATAAGTTATTCAGATCCCAGAACTCGACATTACTTAATGTATCGAAGAAGAAGAAATCTTGTCAAAGTATGTAGTAAGAAAGTTATTCCTATATTTTGGCTCTTGAAAAAATCCTTTCAGGCGATGAATAAAATAGGGTTATTTTTATATAAGTCCTTTTTCAAAATAAATAAATCTATAAAACAAATGTTATTTAATTCTTTGATAATAAAGCTACTCGTATCGACAACTTTAGCGATGTTGAGGTAGGTTGGAATTAATGGATAATGTAATGCTTTTTATCACTTATTGGCAGATATGCACGCCGTATACGATCTTATACATAATACATACACGTTAAGCCTATCTATGGAATGTAAATACTCGTATGTGTACAGGTGACCATACTATGTATATAAAAAGAGGATTCTTTTTAATCAGCCTAATTGATATCGATTTCGTTGATGGTATGTCTGCGATGCTTTGGTGAATTTACAGCAAGAGATTGCTGAATATTTGAACAACAATGACAATAGCTTGATACTGAATGTGATATTTTTTCGTTAACATTTATTAAAAAAATTAAAATGTTGTATTAAAGGTATAGAATCTACAATCAAGTGTTCTAATTTTATTACAGTACGCTAGTACAGTAGTTGAAACAGTTAAAATTATATACACGTATATTATGTGTACTAATTGCTATTATAATATTACCATCTATTTAATGTAAGGCATTTATTATTATGTATTATTATTTACTTTGCTTATTATATTCACGAGATATAAAACGTATAAATATTTTCATTCTCTTGATCAGTTTATATTGCAACAAATCGGATTAAGTTTCGTCCCGGACGATGTTTCGAGTCCGCGCTATTATTTTGTTGTAGGTATTCAAAAGGTTTTCATGTATTGTGCTCGAGATCCAATCAAAACTGATCTTCGAGCATTTCTACCGTTCTCTTAAGATTCTCTCTCAAATAAGTAAGTCACAAAAAGATTACAATAAACCGTCTTGAATTTCATTTAATAATTTCTCTGAATAGGGTAATTATTTTAATCAACGTTTGTTCATTTTATTTGTACAGCCGAAACATTATATACGGTAAATTAATATGAAAATTGAATAAGTTTATTACTTTGTAGATTGTTCTTTCATTAATAATCGAAGAAAAGCAGGTAATGATAAGCTCTTTTTTATGAAAACACAAAGTAGATAATACCAAATGATACATATTTGTTATGATTGAGAACTCGAGATTTTACATTTAGGTATCCATGAGTTGGTTTGTTGGTTCCGCTATGCATATTGTAAGTAACAGAAGCATTTATCATCGATACATATTATGATTGTTGTATAGCATTCTGTAAATACTATACGCCTGGTTATTATGTAAATGCCCTTCAAAAGCGTCTGCCCTGACCTGCCTCAACGAGGGGAAAGCTTGGGGTAGGTTATGGCATTGCATCCGACCATTCGCCCAATGCAAGGGTGGCTTTGCATAAGTATACCTTGGTTTATACTTGCCGCCGTGAATGTGTCTGTCTGACTTAATCACTGGATATATGAATGCTGTGGTATAATTATGACTCCCATGTGCATTTACCATATATGGCTTGATATGTAATAATATGGCCATGCATTCACCCTCGATAGGCGTGCTGAAGACCGTACTTTTGTTTGAATACGTTTTAGTCGTATTTCAACGCTAGCATTCTTCCAAAGGCTAGCTGTGGGGACGAATATTTTTAGAAAAGGCAGCTAAGTGAATCTCGCGGAAGTATTTGCTCAATAAACGATCAAACAACCATTTAAGCTTGTTATAAATTTTGAATCACGTACCTAGAACATAGCAAAGTTGGAAATAAACACGAGATCGATATGGCCCCGACGGTCCAAAGTCGCGCTACTGTCTGTGCGACGCTTGGTTCTCTCGCAAATCAGAAATGGAATTCTGCCGCGAGCTAATCTAAGCTGTAGGTATCCGGCAGATGATTAAAAAAGCGTGCGTGCCCACTTGACGCACAGTGTTAGCTTTTTGCATGGGTGTGCGGTGCGGTGGCACTAATGAAACGGCGTATGCGTCGCGGCCTACGTACGCGGGCCTTGCATTGGGTCGGGTCAGTGAACTCTCCCGCCCACTATCGGGGTAAATATGCCGAATGCACACAGATGCGCGCGCCGCAGCCCCCGCCCGCACCGCGCACCCCCGCGCGACGCCGCCGTCGCCGCTGCACCCTGCACGCATCCACCCCCGACCCCTCTTAAAACTCCTAATTGATTGCGCAAATTTTCTCGCAATAACTGTCTTTTTATGGTGTTAATGATGTAAACTTGCGCAGTTCCGCCGCTCTAATTGATGCTACGAGCTACGACGTGATCTCGTAGCTCCGCGCCTGTAGCGACGACGCTCGTTCGCCATGCGACGACATAGACCATGAAAAATTAATTAGCGCTCATTCGTGTTAGCTTTTTGGGGATTCCTATGCGAGGCTCGTTGTTTCGAAACTGATTCTTCTATATTTTGACGAAACGGACTGTCGTAGACTGCGACTGAATTATAAAGGCTTTGCTACGCTATTTCATCTTTTACATACTATAAATATTTAATTGTCAATTTTTTAAATGCGTTTTTAATCGATTTATTTCAGCTTTAATAAATTACAATGATAGTCTATATTTAAATAAAAAAAATAGTTACATTTCCTACTGCTTCTTGGTTTCAAGTATATAATTATTTTTTTATAGTTTTATCAAAATCTTCTTATATCAACAGATAATGTAAATACACATTAGGCTCAAAATGAGCCTATCCCTCGAATTCGCAATGTATCAATCGTTGCGTCATGTGCAGTAAGATGATGTCACGCTGACGTCGACCTCTCCTAATACGACCAACGTTATGTGGGACAAGAACATTTGTTTTATTTATAATTGATATAGCGCAAGCAAAGCCGAGGGTTCCGCTAGTTGTATACTAAAACACTCCCCGAGAACCACTATCCATTGGTGAAAGCAGCATAAAAATCGGTGCTGTAGTGTTTGAGTTTATCGCGAACAGACAGACAGATAGACAGACGCGAGGACTTTGTTTTATAATATATAGTGATGTGTCTATTTTCACATCTATCTAGACCATGGAGCATAAAACCAATGGAGCGCGCATTGGCACGTTTTTGTATTAGCTCAAAGTCGCTCATTTATGGCGGGGGGAGAGGTAAGCTTCGCCAGCTGTTATTGGGTAACGAAGTGACAACCAAGTGATGACTGATTCTCTAGGGATTCCAAATTCATTTTAAAAAACATCGATATCGATAATGGTTAGACTTACTACTATTGAAAGGTAAAGCAATGCGGTGTGAAATGTCTAAAGCATACAACGTTATGCTTTGTTGGATAAAATTGTCTCTTTGAAAAGCATTATTCATCCAAATTTCTTTCTTCTTGCTGTCATCGTTGGGAAATCTGCAAATTTTAAATCATATAAAATACATATTTTTAATTATCCCATGCCCCACTTGTCTTTAAATAAATCAATAATAACACCTACAGTAAAATACAAATTCATATTATCTTGAATTACATCGATATAAATCGTTGCGATGCTGCGACAGCACTATCGAGAAAAATAGACAGGATCAAGCTTGTGAGACGTCAACATTGACGTCGCACAAGCTTGATTTAGCGTATGCTTAGCAAGCGCGGTTGCCCCCGCATGCGCTCTCCATTTACTCCATGATCTAGACACATAGTTTACTTAACATTCATTATGATTGATTGACATAACAACTTATCCCTCAGGGAAGCTTACTCCCTAGAATTAGTAGAGTCTACATGTGTTTTGATATTCAAGTATCATGTGTGCTTAATTTGATTTTCATACGAGTGCTCTTGCTATCATTGTAAATATATCACTGTACATTATAACAGCTTTTTTAAGCGTGATTCGATAATATTATTGTTTACATTTTGAATTCTGGGAATATACATAATATATCTACGATACACGTGAAAATCACGCGGAGTAGCTTTGTTTTTTTATTACAACTTCTATGTCAATAACGAGTCACTGTGTACTATGACATCTTTTTCAAGCGTGATTTCATTATTTTATGTAAATGTGTCTAGAATAAATGTATTACGATACACGTGAATGGCACGCGAATCAGACTTGTTTTTTTATTTATTTTTATGATACTGCTGTGTAAACAAAAATAAAATATAATCCATATTATAATTAAATTATAACTTAGTCTAACTAGAATCTGTACATAAAATAATTTTTAGAAAATCTTATTAAAATAGTTATTATTATTTATTATCGATAGCCGACATGCCGAATATAGTTTTTAGATATTTTATCTTGTCTGTCTGTTACCGTATTACGTGATAACTAGATTTAGATGAAATTTACCATGATTCATTCTATAGTGTATAGTTATTAAATGGGCAAAATAATATGACTGAGCTTTAAACCAATTTCAATACTACATTAATTAACGTTGTTGGAATTAAATTAACGCTCCATGTGCTAAATGACGAGACCGGAAGTAAACGGACAAAAATAATTTGGATGTGCAATAGTGCTCGTTTCATTGACGGCCTCTCGTAATTGAATAACCGGCAACGGAAGAACACATTGCTTTACAGCTACTGGAATACACTAAATGTATCTAAACTGGGAGATTTGGGTAACCTTTATTTTAAGATATTGAACAAAAACATTTAAGTCTATAAAAATGAGATAAGTAGTTTGTTTTACAATATTTACGCGTTTTAATTAAAAATATGTTTCGTAATTGTTTTTACCTATTGACCTCTTGTACATAGGAAAAAAATTATTGTAATATACATAAAAACATAAAAAGAAATAAATACGAGTAGTATATAATATGTAAATAATAGTTATTATTTATCTTTCGATGACTATTCCTTAAGGTATATTTTGCGTCGTTATCTGAAATATAATGATAAGATTGCGCCGTATTTTAAAAAATTAGACGTATCAGAATCTATTATTAGAAACATTACTATATTATTAGCACTTAAAATTTGCGCACGCGCGGGATGCTACTGTCAGAAATACAGTCATTTACACCTTTGACACATTCATCTTACATTAATAACTTATCAACAAGTAATTACTTGCATCTGATGATTTGAATTACATATCACTGAATATTTTGAATATAACTTTAGAAATGAACCCCTTGAAAGGTACTTCTGGCTGCGTATATACCATTGTAGGAAATGGCTGTGCCCACATGAAGGATGCGAGCATCTCGTGTGATGATGCAACTGAATACAATATGTATTTGACATGCGTGTAACCGTACCATGGCATTTTAAATAAAAAATAAAATTTTCAGTTCTGTCATAGAGATAATAAAATTTCTAGTAGGTAATATTAAAAAAATAAGAAAAATAAGATAAATTATAACGATAACATAAGAAAAAACGTGTATTTGTAAACTTATGTACAAAAATCAACTTTGCTACTTATTAGTAGTAGGTTTCTATAAGCTGCTCATACAAGCTATTTAAACATCGATAGAAGTTCGCAAAATTCCTGAAGTGAAGCAACTGATCTCTAAAATTATGAATTTGGCTTACGCACAAACGTGTTGTATGTAATTGTTGGATATCAGTACAAATGATTTATTTACAATAAATCACATTACGTATAACGTAGCTTTTAAATAGAAAATATAATACATTGATGAACGTAACCATTTTCGTATCAGTTCGAAATAGATGTTAATTCCTTATTATTTACTTATCTTGTTGGAGTTAAGCCTAAAACATAATGGTTAAAATTTTATTAATGTGTGGGTTATTGATAATCGAATTGATACAAATATATATGCCCTTTTCAACGTTCCATTGCTGAGCAAGGCAGACGGACGTCCGTGGAAAGGACGCTGGCCAAGTGCAAATTGGCGGACTTCACATGTCTGTTACGATCTTTCAGACATGAAGATTCTGAGGTTTGCTTATGATGTTTTCCTTCACAGTAAGATAAGTGGTAATAATTTTGGAAATGAATCCTTCATGAAAATTATCAGATATGCGAAACCGTTACCACTTGGCTATTACTGCCAAAAATGTTAAGTATAAAAAACTCGTTAAGATCTTCGGCTAAGTGTATTAATTTTGTATCCCTCAAAGTTACAAGGTATAGTGTTCGAGCTCAATAGCGAATGTTTATAATAAATTCATGAAGTTGACGTAGTCGCACGCTACGTCGAGACGTAGTTAGCAGATTTCAATTGAACTCGGTCCGCGGCGATAACTCATGCCACCGCGGCGCTTTCCAAGTTGCGCTCTTCGCGTTTCCATCTCCGACTTCGTTCGTTAGATAGTTAACCGTCGACCGAATGGTGGATCCCGTCCCGCTATCAGGTGCGCTGCAAACAAAACGTCGAGAAGAGGCCGGGTTAAACATGCACGACGGGTGTACGGGTATAATTAAAGTTTAGGAGACGCTCACGTCGCCCGTTAACCTCGTTATCGGGCGCTGGAAGTGGGTGAGACGCGGCGGGGGGAGCCAGCCTCGGGGGAGGGGGGAAACGGGGAAAATCAATGACAGCCGCCGCGCGCCGTCTCACCCCGGCCCGACGCGTTCATCTCGCCACGTGCCGCGGTCACTGGCCTGCTCGCCACCGCCACAGGCACTACTGCCGCAACCTCTTACGTCCACACATGATACAAGATGCCCACATACAACCCTGACCGCACACTGACCTTACCTACCTTCCAAATCTTACAGCACATCCTTCGATCAAACGTAACTGAGGAAATAACAATTTCACATGTCGCATACACGATATATCTTGCCGACGCTCAATAAGCTATAGGGGTAGCACGTAACGAGAGCCTCACCGATTGTGAGGGCGGCCGGTCGACTGTAAAATAAACCCTGTATTAGGTATGTAGGTCGCAGTCAGAAATTTGGGTTATCGTTTGGCCGCGTCGATATGCGACACTTCCGCTACGTTGCGAATGGTATGCAGACTCCAATATTATTATTGCCCGCTATGTGGCTTACGTAACGGTAGCCAACCTAGGTATTGTAGGTCATGTGACGCAGTCCGATGCATCTGTCTCGTTACAACGATGCACACAGTACCTACATAATATATTCCATTCTCTCGATACTCGGGCGTCACGCTTCCCTCACACTCCCAACTCATATAGTTTAATCATCATCAACGGAGACATTAATTTGAATAATTACACGCAGCAGTGAGAACACAATGAGTCATAATCTTTTCGGCTAGACGCGTCGGTGCCGCATAAAAAACCGGTAGCATTGAACTGCCTAGTCCCGAATCCGTGTTGAGTGTTGTATGAATGTTTTATATAAGCGTATCGAACATCGTCGATCAATGTCAACCGCATATTTGGGTCAACGTCCGGCCAAATTCCCGCGCTCCTCGCCTCTTCATTTCCTATAATGTATGCGGACACTTTTTACCGTGGATTGTGTACGCATAGCACCCACCACTGCACAATTTTTATTCTCTTTTATTGAATAGTTTGTTTACAAACTGGCTACATTGTTATAAGAACTCATTGGAAGAAAAATAAACGAAAAAAGGTTTACAGCAAAGCTACTCAAATTTTGATGTTTGTTAGAGAAGTCTAATCATAATTTTCTAAATGGTAATTATTATAGCGTATATACTCGACGCAGTAGTTGTATATAAAAACTGGGAAACAATAAATCTATTGTCAGTAAGAACACGGTAATCATATGTATTTATTGATTTATGTAAAAATATATTTTCATAATAGAGGTTTTATAATTTATAAAATAATTCATTTTATTGTGTATATTTAAACGAGTAATATAATATACGTGCAATGTAAGTGTCTCGTGACCGACTTTAAAAAGGAGGAGATATATAATTAGTAAAAATGTACGTTATCTTCGTTTATTGATCAGATTCTTTATTAAATATTACTTTTACATGTCTTGCTATGTTTTTATCAACGGATGAAAGGCAATGTTATACCTGTTTGACTTTATCACTTACAATATAATAACAGCAATTCAGCTGCTTTTGTGATTTTTTCGCCTTAGACGTTTTTATTAGCGTCTAATCCGACATCTACATATTATATTATGCATGATGTCAAAACAGCGGTCTAGCCTCGCTTACCTAGGGATTAGCATTGTATCGGCGGAACGTGTACTTGAAACACGTTGAAAGACATATTTTCAATTTTCTTCATGTTTGTTTAATACTTAGTTTCATCATAACGTTCCGTTATAGATTGTTGATATTTAGGCTGGGATTTACATAACAATATTAAATTTGAAACAGTATTTTACTTTAATAAAAAATTTTAAAGCAATATGTTTGTAAAAGCTTTAAAGCAATATGTCTTTAAATCTTTATAAAAATGTATTTATTTTCATGCACAGGTATACTACGCAAAGAAGAAGCGGAGAGCGCAGCAGTACCTAGGGGACGATGGCTCACACAAGAAGGAAAGGAAATTATACAACGACGGCTACGATGACGACAACCACGACTATATCATCAAACACGGAGAGAAGTTTCTCGACCGATATGAGATCTCCTCACCGATCGGCAAAGGCTCTTTTGGACAGGTAATTTATATGTAAAATAAATTTAAGTTAATAATTTTATTCAGAGAATAGTATTAAAAAATGATGATAAGAAAGCATAAAAAATGTAAAAAAAATTGAAATATGTTTAACCTTATTTTTTTTATTGTTTTCAATTGTGCTTAACTGGATAATAATACGGCGCACTCTTAATATTGTAAAAACTCGATAGCCTTCTAAAGTTAATGCAATATTGATTTATTTCAGGTTGTGAAAGCGTACGACCACGAGGAGCAATGTCAAGTAGCGATAAAAATAATTAAGAATAAGAAACCTTTCCTAAATCAGGCACAAATAGAAGTCAAGTTACTAGAAATGATGAACAGAGCGGATGCAGAAAATAAGTATTATATAGGTGAGAATATTAACCACACATTATAATAATGTCCTCCTGACCGATTTGGTTACGGCGGCCAATCTCATTGAACCTACCAACTGCGCAGGAGATATTATGTATAGTTACACAACTCTCTATACCTGTCCTACTCATACACGATTGGACGATTACAAGACATGACCATTAAGAGTTAAGACGCAAGATCAACGGCTTTATGCTCTACGAAATTAGGCCATGATAATATCACCCACTCACTAAATTTAAAGTCTAAACAAAGTTTTTTTAAACAGAAAGACTCAATAACTAAACTTAACTTGAACCCAGGGCCTTCGATTGTACCAGCCTCTGCACCTCGAGGCAGTTAATAACCAAATTAACCAAATATACATATTCCCATACAGTATTAATTCATTAGTATAACTTACATTCCTGAATTATGATGAAAGTAACGGGTCTGAATACCGTAATGTTTTAATATACAACTTGGATATATTCGCTATTAGATACGAAGATTAGGATTTGTAATTTGTTACGCTTGAAATACGATGTAGTAGAATTACTTGTTAAAACTGATTTCGCCAAAACTTAGTATATTGTATTTGTATTGAATGAGTAAGTTTAAACGAACTTTAACATTAATATGATGAAGTTCAAAATTTAATCAAGTTTTAGTTTCTGTAGATCTTATTATATTAATTGGATTTTGCTAATTAATAATCTAATATCTTTGTTATTACTTCTTTTTGCTTTGTTATTAATAGATTTATATTGAACGACTTTCTGTTTTCGTACTATAAAAGAGTAAAATTTACTTGCGTTCATATGACTTTCTAGATATATTTTTGTACTTCAAACGGTTGAATTAAAATGAAATTTCTTATATATTCCAGTTAAACTGAAACGTCATTTTATGTGGCGAAACCACCTGTGCCTAGTGTTCGAGTTATTGTCGTACAATCTGTACGATTTGCTGCGTAACACGAACTTCCGCGGTGTGTCGTTAAACCTCACACGCAAGTTCGCCCAGCAGCTGTGTACCGCGTTACTGTTCCTTAGTCAACCTGGTAAGTTAAACTTTACTAATCAGTAACTAACTATATGTGAAAGGTTATTATGAAAAATGTATAAAAAGTATCGTCGGAACCTTGAAACTACCGCCACAACACCTCTGGATAGATCTGGATGCAACATAGTAAATAGACGCATAGACTATAATGTTAGATAGATTAGTCGTAGCAACATGAAAAAGCGAGGGTAGGTCGCATATTTGGATCTTTTGTCAACATATCTATCGGAAAATTTGATGTAACTTGTGTAAATTATATCTTTACATTTTAGTACATAATTTCACTTTAACTTAACACCTGAAACAAACTTACGACGTGAGGAAGTAATAAAAAAGCTTGTCTCTTACGAACTTTCGAATTATTAATAATATTGTGATGATGTGTGTTGCTTAATCTCACGTGTAGGCAACGTTGAAAGGATTTGTTGAAACGTCATGTATAAGCTTTATAAGCTTGACACTTTTTAAATTATCAACTAATTCTCGTGCTCGTTAAAAGTAATAAATAATAATCATTATATAATATGATGCGATTTTCATACAACTAAAAAACAAACCATCTCTTTTAAGCTTTATTCTCTTATAGTAATTAGTATATAATTTTTCTTAAATAGTAAATAGTTCATATAACTCTTAACTAGGTGTACCTAAATCTTTTTCAATATATATCAATGTATATATAACTAAACATTAAAACCCAAAGATGTTTCCTTTGCCTTAATTTTTCCTCAATAAAACTTTTTGATGTGCGTTCTTTCACAATGTGTCACGAAAGCTACGTGTTTACACTGGCAATTCTTTGGGATCACATTTTTTTATTGTAATAGCGACTCACCCTCGCTCCACTCGGGTAAGTCCCTAGGTTACATACATTTTAAGGGTTGCAGTTGGTATATATGTCTTAGATGAGATAATTTTCCCCTGTAAAAAGTCTCCTACGTGTTGATCCAGATATCGTACTGAATTTCATCAAAATCTATATAACTGGTTTTCGTAAGGTTCGGTCACAGACTGACGCAATTTCTAAAATATATAAATTTGGCCTCTATATCGATAATAATGTCTGTTTTAATAAGATTTTCCGAAGAATATTTAATGTGCAGATTCGACTCGGTTAGAATTTTATTACATTTTGATATTTTTGTTATTTATAGACCAGTTGTTTCTTTTAATTTAAAAAGCCAAACGATTTTTCTAAATTTAAAACTACCAAATAATGTCATTTCTGTAAAGTTTTTAAAATGTCAAAAAGTATCGATTTATAAACATTATACGAATTTTAATGCAGGCTTCATAAAACAGCAGATAGATAGTTATTAAAAGTTGATTAACTTTGTATGAAATGGTTGTATGAAATCGCATCGCATCGAACAAATACCAACCAAATCATAAATAAAAATTGCTCTATAATTTCGAAAAACAATCAATGGCGCCATTTGTACACATGGAATAAGCGTCGATGTTTACGATTTGCACCTAATACGTTTACGGCGCCGAGTCGTTTTTATTAGTTCCGTTGTCGATTAACTTTTTAATTTTGCATTCTATTTATTACTTTGTAATACAATCGAATGATATATTACGCGTTTTCTCTACGTACTGGTAAAAACCACTGTCGTCTGAAACGTGGATGAAACATTTTCCTTATGGTTGTTACGAGTATGTTAGTCATGTTAAAAAGTTTTTGAAACTTTATTTTTAGTTTTTAGCCTTTACTTTGTGTTGCTCAATTAGATGACGAATTGGAATTATAATTTAGGGTTATAGTACTGCAGTCTAACACTGTTTTAATCTAGACATGTCAAAAATGTTAAAATGAGTAGAATCTCTACATTTCATATTTTTTGGATAATCCTCAATTATCAATAGTGCGACGTCATCGTGAGAAAATCGAAATCCCCATCCCCAGGACGGATTTTGATGGAATTTGCAATAATGACAGTTGAATAACCGACTCAACATAGGACATGTTTTAGTGCGAGAAAAATATCTTATCTCTGAGATATCTATAGTAACCAAGAGACCCGACCCGAGCAGAGCAAGTTAGATAAATTATTATCATTGACATAGACGTCCAGACTTGAAAGTGTACATTTTTATGGGGGCTATAATATATTCTTCCAAAAGTTCTGGGGGTTCTTCTAAAAATGTTGTATAATTAAAAATAAATCGACTAATGCAACACGCCTCGCGCGACGCCAATTTGTACTATCATGCATAAGAAACTTTTGTCCCAGTAACAAGCGAATTTCATTTTATTATAGACGCATCGAAGTATATCATTGTTAGTTATATGATTTTGTGTTTTCTTTCAGAACTTAATATAATTCACTGTGATCTTAAGCCTGAGAATATACTACTATGCAATCCGAAGAGGTCAGCCATAAAAATAGTGGACTTCGGCAGTTCGTGTCAGCTAGGTCAAAGGGTATGTTACTAATTAGTGTTTTATTACAATATAAATTATGTGCTTTATAAATTTAAAATTATTATAAATTATACAATTTTGTCACTTGCAAGATAAATTACATTCTAAATATAATTTACATTATAGAATAAAGAATGCTTAAATAATATAATTGGAATTATGACATAATAATTGTGATTATTTCATAACGTGATACTTTGTAACGTTATCAGCTCGTATTTCGCTATTGACGACGTTTATTGCTCCGACACGTTTATTAATAATTCTACTTAGTATCCATTGTGAGATTTGCATTGGTATAATATGCGATAATATAAATAAATTGTTATCCAACTATCCACCTCCATTTTGAGATTCTTTGTAGATAAAATACCAATCTGTTAATAAACTTCATAAACACTAATTATTTGATAAAAGAATAGATTTTTTGACTATAATTATCTTTTAAATTATTAATCTAAGTAATTTTGGTTACTAAGTGAATGACATCATCTCTTATTGTTTGTATGGCAACATGCACACGATAATTATTATGAAGATATGCGGTCGGTTCGGTCTGGTTTAATTTAAATTTAATATCAGAGGTTATCGAAATCTAAATAGTTTAAGTACGTAATATGCCATATAAATATACAAGTTAGTAACGTATATTTTTCATTCATATATTACTGTGAATGAAATTTGCAAAGCATATCCAAATTTTTGACGTCTGTTACGAATTAGAAGACTACTATATAATAACATTCTAAGTAGTTATTATTAGTACTAAAATTATTGAAACATATGTATGTATAAATGTAAAGTGTTTCTCAAAATTATTGTAGTATTAAACACTTGAGTTAATTGTAGAAATAAATCATTTCGAGGTCCTCCAATGGAACAAAGGTTATCTGAAACTGCGCGTAAATATACTGTACAATATGTGTTGTCGCCGCGTGTACTGAGGAAAACACGCTGGACTTGGGCCCTTTACTCGTAAACAGAATTATTAATTATTTACTTTATTGTTGTACATAACTCATATATCGATAAAGCGACATTAATTAAAGTTTAATTGAGACGCAACTGTTTCCTTATTTCCAAATATTCTGTTTACGCTACATGTTAGCGGTTAGTCAAATCAGTCTGGAAAACCCACAGAACTGTTATTTGTAATAATGAATCATTAAAAATATGCAATCGTATTGATATGTTTAAGGAGGAAAAAATTATTTTATATACATTTACATACATGTATATCACTAACTGAATATCCTACTCAAATGTGAATTGCACTTAAAAATTTTTCATAGTTTTCAAACATCAAGTCCCATGACCATGATCTCTGTAAAGCGTTCGAAACGTTGGGTGCCAAAAATCAGAATAAATCCGCGAAAAAGCAGAAAAGATAGTAGTATTTGCACAGTTAATTGAAAATATTATTCCCTTTCAAATGTAATGTGAAAAAGAGAATGGCGTCCCTACATGTTTTAAAGCATACATTTTAAAACGTCTTAATAAATTATAGATATAGATCATAGACAATATTCATATTCTTATTTCTATCGATATTTCTTTCCAGATATACCAATATATACAATCAAGGTTCTACAGATCGCCAGAAGTGTTGCTTGGCATACCCTACGACCTGGCAATAGATATGTGGTCCCTGGGCTGTATACTGGTAGAGATGCACACAGGGGAGCCTCTATTCAGCGGCGCTAACGAGTTAGATCAAATGAACAAGATTGTCGAGGTTTTAGGGATGCCCCCGGATCACTTGCTGGACCAGGTATGGTGGCGTAAATAAATAAATAAATATATTGGGATATTATTACACACATTGCATCTAGTTCCGTGGTAAGCTACGAAGCTTGTGTTACGGATACCAGATAGTTGACATACTACATATATAAGTTTAAATACATACATATTATAAATATAAACACCCATGACTGAAGTACAAACATTCGAGTTTAACAAATGAATGCCCCCAGCGGGACTCGAACCCGCGATCGCTGGAGCAAGAAAAAAGGTGGACTTAATAGTAATTTAATTATTTTTACAATTCTTTTTATCTGGTCATTTCATTCAGTTTCTTATGGATTTTGATATTTGACGTTGTGATACGCTGCTATGTAAAAACGACGAACGGTTTGGCTCAGTTTTATTGATCGTACATGCTGTGCCGAAAGTCGCGGGTTCGAGTCCTGCTTGTGATGTGATGAGCAAAAATGTTTTGACACCAGTAATGGATATGTACCTACATATTTAAAATAAATATGTATTTAAAGTTATAGGTTAGAAAGTATTTATTGATAATTTATCTATAGTAAATTGAAACTATAAAACAAACCAAGAGAAATGTTGATAACTATTTAAGTAATTTAGTCGTTTAGTAAACGTAGAAAGTCAATTATCAAGTGTACAGAAAACACTAAAACATATGCAACGGCGACAATAATTACAGCTCGCGAAGGAGAGGATGAAGATATAATGGCTCTTAACTTGCGATAATTGTCTAACTTTGAACAATATGTAGTTTCTGCTTAATTGTGTAGCGACATACGACACTCCGACCCACTTGCATTGTTAATTGGAAATAAGACAACTTTTCAAATGCTTTCTCTAATAAATATTGCAACTGTTTATTTTCTTAAGCCGATTTACTTTGTAATTAAGATTTTTTTGTAGAATTCTTTCTCCTTCAGTAAAATGTTTGAAATGAAATACAAGGCACTACACTAATCGTGAAGTTGATCGATGTTTAAGGAATACTAGAGTGTAGAGAGGCACTTCGGTACGCTTTATGCAGTCTCGTTTCGCCGCGCGACTGAGTCAAAGGACTCTAAACCTCCCGAGGTCCTGCGAGGTTGTATGAGTTATAGACTCGTACTTCGGAACCGCGTCAGTCAATTTCGACCAGTACTTTGATGACGCAATCTCGCAAGTAGTGTAGATGAGGCTTAAGAATGAATTCCTATGTTTTGATGAGAATTAATTCAACGCTATTCTATTGTTATCTGTTATTGGTTTTAAAACGTGCCAGTTGAGCATAGATTATTTTGCTAATGTCACGTAGAGTGGGTTCGAGTTATGAGTCAATAAAAATTATGACAGAATCTGGACATATACTAAAGTTTTATCGCTAATAAATCTGGATGGATACTAAAATACGGACATGTTCAATACCAACTACCATGCGAATGAGGCTGCGGGTGTAAACTAGTAGTTTTATGACTATAAGATACTAGCTTTTCCCGCGGCTTCGCGCGCGTTCTAAAGGCTAGAAACCAAATACCTCCCGTTTTCGCAACATTTTTCATTGATGCTCCGCTCCTATTGGTCGTAGCGTGATGTAATATGTCCTATGGCCTTCCTGGATAAACGGACTATTCAACACAAAAAGAATTTTTCAATTCGGACCAGTCGTTCCTGAGATTTGCGTGTCAACCAAACAAACAAACTCTTCAGCTTTATAATATTAGTATAGATTTTAAGTTCGATATTTTCAAGATCTAACTATTTATTCAATTTTCAACTGTATTTGAGAATCAGTAACTTTAATAAAAAAAAAGTACCACTGATATCAACCAAAAGTAAGGTTTAATATATTTTTTCTGTTTTCAGGCACACAAAACAAGGAAGTTCTTCGACAAATTACCAGCGTCCGAAGGCGGTGGTTATGTTTTAAAGAAAGTCGCCGGGAAGGATGGGTAAATATGTATTTTTAAATAATTTTGTATTCAAAAACTATTTTTTACTAGCTTTACCCGCGGCTTCGCCCGCGTTCATTTTTATTATTGCTAATCAACCTCATTGGGTTGATCTGTAGGATGCCTGAAAGTTTCTTCAAATTACTTTAGCTATTTTAGAACCCATTGTTAATACAAAAAAAAATTAATTTTTTTTTACTTTTTTAATAAAAACTATCCAATGTTACTTCTAATACCTCCAAGAATATGTTTACAAAGTTTCATGATGATCGGTTGAGTAGTTTTCGCATGAAAGCGTAACAAACAAACTTACATTAACATTTACAATATTAGTAGGGATTCCTGGTTGTATTGTGGTTATACTGGCGACTGGCCCTCGCTTCGCTCAGGCTCTTACCTAGATTTAGCACAGGCAAAGCCGTGGGATCCGCTAGCTATGCATATAAACCTTCCTCTTGAATCACTCTATCTAAAACCGCATCAAAATCCGTTGCGTAGTTTTAAAGATTTAAGCATACATAGGGACATAGGGACAGAGAAAGCGACTTTGCTTCATACTATGTAGTGATAACAAGTGTGTTCGTTTGCCGCAGCGGCTACAGGAAGTACCGTGCGGCGGGCACGCGGCGCCTGCACGACATACTGGGCGTGGAGGGCGGCGGCCCGGCGGCGCGGCGGCGCGGCGAGCCCGGACACTCCGTCTCGGATTATCTTAAGTTTAAGGTAATGTCACACTATACAAAAGTATGCACAGTGCTATCTTAAGTCTATTCAGCGCCGGGGTGCGGGGCTCAGCCTGCGCCCTCGTTTTCTTTTAAGCTGCACTGTGTTGTATTAAATAAAATTGTTATTTGTGTAGTAATAAGGGTAATTTTATCTTGCACATCATGAGCGGTATGACAAGCGCCGAAAGCGTAATAAAAGTAAAACAATGATTATTGTTGATGACAATTTTTTTTATATTTCATTTTGCGCATACGTATTTGTATAAACAAGTATATGAAACTGTGCAATGGCGTTAAGCTCAATGATATATCTAAATATTCAGCGCTGGGCAAGCGCCCCCGGGCGCTCCGAGCCTGAGTGCACCGCACCCCTTGCACCCCCGGGTAAAGACAGCCCTGAGTATGCAATAGACGACCAAGTCGCTGGTTGAGCATAAAGCATTTTATGTCACGTAAAACTGAGAAATCACAATTAAGGATTGTGTTTGATATTAACGGATTGTTTAATTGGCTTGCTATAAATGCCACGGATTATTGTCAACTCTAAAGTCGTTTCCCGACTGCCACATGACAATAAGTGTAAAAGGGTGCTGTTAATATTTTCCACACTAGATATGATACTATTGCTGTTTACTATGGTAAGGTCTCAACTACGTATTATAACTCTGAAAGAATTAAAGTACTTCAATTCAGATATGGATAGTCTTTTAGGAGAGTAATTCAATTTGCGGTTAATAAAAGTGAATTTCAAATTTCGAAATCAATTCGCGCGCATAGTGCGTTATAACATGCAGAAATTTAAAATATCTAAAACTGTGATAACCTTCCAGGACCTAATCCTGCGCATGCTCGAGTACGAGCCGAAGCAGCGCGTGACGCCGTACTACGCGCTGCAGCACAACTTCTTCAAGCGCACCGCCGACGAGGCCACCAACACGCAGCAGGCGCAGCAGGCGCACCACCAGCACGGTGCGTAGCACACGCACACTCACACACTCACATGCACACACGCTCTCACGCACACACACACACTTACGTACAAACGCACACACGCACACTCACATACATACACGCTCTCACACGCACATACGTAGACTCACGTACACACGCTTACACACGCACAGACACATACACACAAATTTTTCAAATTGTAAAAAAATGTAGTAGGTATGGTATTGTTGTTATCTAGTGCCATCTAGAGACTTGTGTTATGGATACCAAATACTTTATACATATGAGCACCCATGACTAGAGCATAAATATTCGTACTTATCACACAAATTAATGTATACAATGGGGCTCGAACTCACGACCACAGGCATAGCAAATAGATACACACTGAACTGAACATGTCGTCAAAATGTTTATTTTATACTTTCACTCTCTGAAAAGATTTGATATTAAATATAAAAAAAATATAATTACCTGGAGTAACACAAGTTTAAAATATCTTTAAGAAAAACCTGGGTTTCATAAGAGCCCTGCGCTACACAGGCTTTCACAGGCGGGGAGAAAGAAAAGTTATAAAATTAATAACCTATGATAATATACCCGGGAATTAGAACCTAGGACTTTGATATCCTAACCACCAGACTAATGAGAGATTTGGTTATAAATATACGGTATGTAGGCAGTAGGCATATACACACTTACAAAAATATTGACTCAAATAATACACCACAACACAACAAATATATGAATTTAGACAGGATATTGCCAAATGAAAATCGATGAATTGTATTGCTAATAATAAAAAGATGTTATTGGAAAATTGATTATAGTTGAGTTAGGGTTTGCTAATTAATTGAAACTATCGATTTACCGAAAAAGTTTTTATACAGAAAAGTACCTACATATATGTGTGTATATGTATATATAATACATAATATACTTACAAACACAACCTCTACTAATAGAAAGACTTCTGTAATATTATATGCGTCGTAATTGACGATTTACATTTCCCATTCATATTGAAGTTGAATTGAAGTACATATGAAATACTTTTTGAGAGATAATCTAGCAGCTTTAAAATCCAAATACATACAATGCTAAGAATTTCTTGTAAAATGGTGTTTGGGCGGTATCTGTTTGATTTGTTGTATGAAATGTAATAATAATCACATATTAAAAGTAAATATAGGTCTTTATTAAAATTATGAAAATATTAATACAATATAGAATGTATTGGTTTATTTACTGAGTGTTAACTGCAAAAACTTTTTACGTACCAGAATCAAATCAAATCAAATCTAAACCATTGCTAAGTAATTATATGAAGTTTTTTTTATGTGTTATGTTTATGTATAAGAGAATGCAAAATTGATTAATTAGTATTAAAAGTGTTATTACTAATTCATTAATCAAGTGATTTCAAAATATAGCAATCCTCGTTTTAACATTATTAATTGGTGTCATTGGTCATTAAATATTGTATGAAAGATAATATGCGCTTTTATCGAATAATTATTGCAATAATTATTTATATTAAAATTGATTAAAACACTTTGCCTTTTAATAACTTATTCATATACTTATTTTTATTTTCTTCACATTTTCTTGTACTTAGTATCTATGTTATAGAAGCGTATATTATTTTCCATAGCAGCCGGTTTTATATTTTAATTTATTGTCTAACATGTTATCATTTCGAGCTTTTGTCGTGTTTTGCTAACACATGAAGCTTTTCATTTCATTTCGACTAATCGGTGTTTTCTGACTTATGTGTGTTTATTATATATTTAAAACGTTGGTTAATTGTTAAATTATATTAATTCGTGTTTCTGTGTTGTTAAGTTGATTAACTGTTGAAGAGGAGTGGGGATTATAGCGTCGTACTGTGATGCGATGTGTGTGGACGAAATCATTTAACTGTAAAGAACTAGAAAACATTTACTTTCTTATTTAATATACAATTCATGAATATGGGCAGTTTTAGATTACTTTGTTATTTATTAAGTACCTACTTTAAAAGTTTACTTTTTGATACAAAATATTTAGTGTTTATTTATATAGGTATTTGAGTTCGATTACCATTAATCAATAAATTAAGTAATAAAAAGTTGTTAAATTTGCCCTGGGTATCTAATAAGACCAATATGAAAATAATATATATTCTTTATTCTAATTATTATATTATAATAATAAGAATGTTTTAACTGTATCAAAAACGTACCGTATCGATTGTATTACCTATATGTGGATAATCTTTACAAATATTATAAAGGAGAATCATTTGCGTCTGTCTGTCTGTTAATTTTGATTTAAAGTTTAATATAGTTTAATAGACAGTGGTGGCCCAGCGGTAACGCGTCGCTCGGATAACCGAGTGATGCGGGTTCAAATCCGGGTCACGCACCTCTGATATTTTCATGTGCGAATCATTTCTATCATGATTACCACTTGTCTTACGGTGAAGGAGAACATTGTGAGGAAACCTGCATGTCTGAGAAAACCTAGCAAGTTTTTCGAAAGACATGTGATGTCCGCCAACACGCACTAGGCCAGCGCGGTGGAGTATGGCCTGAACCCCTCGTACCGTGGCCCGTGCCCAGCAGTGGGACGTTAAAAGGGGCTGATGATGATGATGATAGTTTAAAAATAAAAAGATTTAAGTTAAATGATTTCGCCTCACACGTCCGTCTGTCAGTACGTACGTACGTGCAGTACAATGTAATAACGCAGTACTGTCCGCGGCAGATGCGCCGGAGTCGCGATGACTAGAGCGGCCCGGCGGCACGGCGCGACACTAGCCGCCGCTGACCTTGTACGCCAGGTCTGCTCCTGCGTAGCTCTTGTTGAAATTGTATCATTTTTGGCTCAGCCGATCATTTATCATCTGCTAATTCACATTGTAATGTTAGGTTGTTGCAGTTGCAGGCGATTTTCTTTTGTTATTTAGTGGTACAGTAGTAGCCCAGGAACTGGGTGAAGCGGGTTGAATTTGGGTCTCGTACCTCTGATATTTTCATTTGCGTTACTACTTCTCTTACGGTAAATGCAAACGTTGTAAGGAAACCTGCATGTCTCAGAGAACCTAGCAAGTTTTCAAAAGACATGTGAAGTCCGCCAACCCGCACTAAGACAGCGTACTGAACGAAGGACATTGAAGTGGCTGAATATAATCATGATAATATTTACGAAATTATTTTTCCTTGTGAATAGAATTGAGCTAACAAGAGCTATTAGATATTGATTTACTGCAATAAAACTTAACATTACTATGTTTTTTTAATTAAAATAAAATAATAATTTCAACATGATAACTATCGCTACAATTGACCCCTTATACATGGACCCATTTTATATTTATTTTGGCATGTCTTCATCCATCGTATCTTAGTGCATGGCTTGTCGGTGTGCATTCGATATCTGCATTTGTTATATAATAAAAATATTAGTTGTATGTACTAAATATTATTTTTTATGATTAGTTAAAAATTTATTGTTGCTATATGTTAATCATTTTTACTCGTAAATTATATGAATAACTCAAAATATTTTATGTATTAAACTATTTTATAATAAAATTTAACTTTTTATATACTAAATTAATCTAAGAATTGCAGATGTCGATAATACTCTAATTATATTTTTATTACTTATTAATTATTACTACTTTGTCAAGATGAAAAACCATTATATTTTATTCGAACCAATTTATACGAATTTTTGTATCTTGTAATTCAGGCGGTTAGTAGACTCTTGATTTAGGTCCTTCATAATTTACCAATTAGTTAGATCCCCTAGATGACTATTAGCTTTTCCACATATAGAATTAAAACCCAAAACTGAAATTATTTACTTACTATCTATTTAAAAATTTAATGTTAATAATATATATGAATCTTTATATTTTGTTAAAAGTAATTTCGGTTTTGGTGATAATTTTGATGATTAATATTAATATAGCATGGCGTTTAACAGTGGGCGGTGCACGGCTGTGGGGCGGCACTGAGCGCATGGAAGTGGAGGGCGTGCGCCGCGACGACGACATGCTGCCCGTCTGCCAGCTGCAGCACAGCCCCGTCGCCATACACTAGCGCCGCGCTCGGGACACTGCTGGACTGTGTAGTGGTGATCGAGTGACGTGATAGTGACGTGACGGCGTCGGTGTAACGGTGGCGTGACGGCGTCAGTGACGTGACGGCGTCGGTGGCGTGTCAGTGGCGTGACAGTGGAGGTGCGTGTAGTGCGCGGACCGGCTTAGTATAATTGTTTGCTCCAAGACGATCGCTCTAGTATGCGGATGCGATGGTCAGTGACGTGACGGCGCCAGTGCGAGTGGGTACTCTAGTACGTGGCAACGCTCTTGGACTAAATCCATATATTTATAATTCTATATTTTTATTTAATGCGATAAGTCTGACTGTAAAGAGACATTGTGTTGACGAGTTGTTACGTTGTAACGTGTATGTATTGTTTGGTAACCGCTTCACTCGACCGTACTTAGAGTTCCGCGGGGAATCCCACATCCGGACGCATCAAGGGCATGAAAGCTAGGTTTTTTTATTGTTACGCAATGCATATCAACGACGCAATATGGTAGAAAATAAATATTGTACATAAATTTTTAGAACCGACTAATAATGGATACAGACTGCAATTTAAACTGGATAATATACTTTAGATACGTCTACGCTAGTTAAGCTTTCGTTCGGTTAATTATCGCAAGCTTTATATTTTTAAAGTGTCGGCAACTGATGACTGAAAATCAAAGGGCCAAACAGAATTTCGTTAACGACAGAATGAAAAAAAAAATAGATTAAAATAATAAAAAAAGGTAATTATTTTTTGACTGCACAAATTGATTCGATTCGATACTCCCGATGCGCGACGTTGAAATCGTTAAAACTTTGCCCTCGCATTTCAGAGTTGTTGTATATTGTAATTTAATTTCCGATCTCGAATGCATGAGATTTGAGATTCTGTAAATGATACACGTGTACTGTTTTAATAAATAGGTTATTTTTGACCCATTGGAATATTCAGACGATATGTAAAAACGATGAATAGTGTATAGGTAATTCTATAAAAACACAAAATGTACTTGTAGGTTACGGGAATGTTGATCATATATAAAATTTTTTGGGTATTTCAGATAGGAGTTAATGAATTAAACTGACTTAAACCTTTTTGGATTTGAATCTACAATAGACTAACCTCATCGCAACAGACTGGTCGTAACTTTGTAACGGAGATATTTTGTATAGCGTACACTGAACACTGCCTTATTGTGCCGGATTAGTGCGAGGCCGGTCGCAGACGAAGCCCTAGTGTGTATAACATTGAATGAAGCAAAGCTTGTACAGTTTACTAGTATAGCAATGTCTTTGCGTTATGTACGAGACCGATTTAGGACTGGAATGTAGATTTTTATACTAGCTAGTGCGACGGTCTGCGGCCGCCTCTTTAGCCGTTTCGCTCTGGAGGGACGTGATTTAGCAAATTATATTTTTTTCAATTGTGTATAGTTCGTGAGCCGACTGACTCCTCCAGGTCGAAACGGCTAATGACGACATTGCAACTGAACGCAGATTTTTTTTGTGCTGCAGAATGTTGCCGTGATTTTTTATATAAAAAAATAATAATAATAACTACCAACCATTACATACCCCCACACACACCCCAAAAGTTATTTTAAAATACGATGTTTGTATGGTACAATTGTTTTCGTACATGAAGCATGAAAGTATTCTCTCATTGTTTGTTTGTAAGCGCTGCGACTGTTTTTAACATTTTGTTTCATTGTAGATTTGAATCTATTTCTAATCTCTCTGGTCTGAAATATAAATTTTTCGAATATCTGTATAATATTTACTGTATTAATACTTTTTTGCTTCATGAGGTTATAGGATTGTTAGGAATATAAGAAATAGGTATGGGATACACTTTTGTTTGATTATAGGGAGGTAACAAATTACACGCCGGTAGGTTTCCGAAGTTGATTCTTTTATTTTATTGATCCCTCTTGTAAATGTATAAACGATGTAACATGTTCTTCATAATTGAAAATGTAACTTACAAAATATTATGGAACTGTTTTTTTTTAATTTAAGTATTTACACGTCAAAAGTATAACATGTGCTCTATTTCGTTCGGACTGACTTTTTATATTCGACAAATGAAATGTGTAAAAAATTGTGACTTGCATGTGACAGATGGCTTGGACGGTATCAAAGCGAGTCAGTTTGGAATATTGTGTCGGGAACCTGCCATACATTTACATAATCGAGCCTGAGATAAAGTGATAGAACAGTAATTGCACACATTTGCTCGACGGTTGACGGTCAAATAAGCAGTTAAATCTAAAATAGGTGGTTGGTTGAACGTAGTAAGTGTTTTGATTGACGATATCTGAATATTTTTTTAGATTAACTCGAATAAAGGCAGTTTAATTAAAGAAAAATTTAATTGAGAAAAAACTATGTTTTGGATTTTTAGCCGATTTTTTTTCTAAAGTTTTCAATACTTAACAGCAATTATATTCCCTCCCGTGACCATGTTTGCTGTAAAGTATTCGAGCAGGTTTAATAAATCTGCTAAAAAAACTGAAAAAGTAGTTTTATTTCACGTGTAAGTTTTTCTTATTATCGCACTGAACCCAGTGGAACAAATGTCTATGCAATAGTGAATGTAACGTAACAAAAGTATGAGTCAAGGTTGTACATTTCCAAAAAGTGATATTTTTTATTAATATCTAATCAATTCTAGCTCTAGTCTAGTGATCGTAAAACAGACGTTTTGCATATTAATGTGATATAATTAAATAAGACTCAACCTTGGCTCTAGTGTGTGAATAAGTAAAAAGCATCGAAAAAAGCTCATATGGTTTACTGCTATTTACAGGTTTATATTATTGACCAATTTATATGTATTAATGATGATTTGACTCTGTAATACTTCTATTTCAAATAAGTTGAACCAAATAGAGTTTTTTTAACAAATACTGGGCCTTCAAAATTGTCTCAATATGGCGTTATTTAAAATTACTTAATCAATTATCTTTTTTTAAACGAACTGACAAGAAATCTAGTATTCTATCTATTTAAGTTCAACGTATTTGAATAAGATAAGGAAAGTCGGGGTAAATGTGTGCAACACAAGAACACCAACCTATTTGATAGTTCTAACTGATCCATTACTCGACATGGCCCTAGGTGTTCGCGCTTCAGTATATATTATAATATATTTATTTGTAATGTGACATGAGTGGTGCAAGAGGAGCTACCTAAATGTTTATTTCCTATCGAATTGTCAGTTCGCAGGCACTGTAACAATAAAAGGATAGAGCTTTATGTCACTAAGTTTTGTATTTTAAATCAATAAACGATAGCAATGATTTCTGTTTTTTATTCCTTTTCTGTACCTTTTTGTGTTAGGAATAAATAAATATGTTGGGACATTTACACACAGCACTATCTAGTTCCACGGTAAGGTACGAGCCTTGTGTTATGGATACTAGATGGTTGATATACTACACATATATAAGTTTAAATACATACATATTATAAATATAAACACCCATGACTGGAGTACAAACATTCGTGCTCAACAAATGTATGCCCCAGCGGGACTCGAACCCGCGACCGCTTGCGCAGCAAGTAGGGTTACTACAAACTGCGCCACGCGTGTCGTCAAGGAATGATAAACGATTTTGTTTAAAATGTTATAAAAAAACATAGTTTTTTAGTTCATAGCTTTTGTAAAATATGAAGTAAGTATAGAATTGTTATACGAAATAACTAAAGACAAAAAGTTATTTTTTCTCTTCTATTCTAGCATCCGATTTCAGGAATGAATAATAAATAAATAAATATGTTGGTACATTATTACACACATCGCCATCTCGTTCCGCGGTAAGCTATGAAGGAAACTTGTGTTAAATACATACCTACATATTATTTATATTATAATCACCCATGACTGAAGTACAAACTACCGAGTTTAACGCCCCCAACGGACTCGAACCCGCGACCGCTGGCGCAAGAAATGAGGTCCTCATCTGTCGTCTCTCGCGGGCAGACTCGGCTCTGCTGTCTTTGCTGTAAGAAATGTCAGGCAACTAACATATTATATCGATACTGTTAGACTAGTTTACTTCAGCTACTTCCATAGCATCTTATGGTATTTTGTTGCGGGGAATTGCAGCGGATATAAAATGTATATTATTTATATTTAAAGAGCCATTCGGGCTATTTATTAATAACATAGGTGCTCGGGATACTCTCCGCGAACTTTTTAAGAAAATAGGAATACCCGCAGTTGGGGATACTTTTGGGGATTTCTTTAATTTTAGATGCTATCGCAGCACCACCCTTATTGGACGCGTTTTTACAAACACTTATTCATATACTGATAGTTCTCTATATACCTAATTTCCTATAATTTAAATATGGTAGAGGAGACCGTGGTAGATCGACCTTCACCGATCTGATAACCAGATGAGACATATTTTTTATCGAATATAATTTATAAACAAATATGCCTATAATTACTTGCCTATCTGAAAGTGCTCATGGCTATTTTTAGCTAGGTAACAGTTTAAGTATGATTTTTTGGAGGCAAGTCTATATGACTGATTTTGTAATAAAATGATCTAAAATTTGATATAACTTTCGATAAGTTAGCAGAACGATGGAGTCACCTATATTGACTTACCTGTTCACATCGGCTTGCCACGTAGCATACACAAAAATGAGTAGGTTACCTACTGAGGCATATTCTGTGTGTTAAAAACTAACAGTGAAATAAAATTCATTTGATTATCAAAAGAATGAAAGTGATGAAAAAAAAATCGATTAAAGTTAATTTAATTAAAAATAGCCATGAGCACTTTCAGATAGGCAAGTCATTATAGGCATATTTGTTTATAAATTATATTTGATAAAAAATATGTCTCATCTGGTTATCAGATCGGTGAAGGTCGATCTTCCACCGGCTCTTAGACCAATAGACAGAGAAGCTTTTAAGTTTATAGCTGCCGCCATTGTTTGTTGAAACGTGTACAGTGTACACCGCTTTCAGCTTTCTGTGAATCTATACAAATATTATAAAGCAGACGAGTTTGTTTTTTTGGTTGATTGAACGTGCTAATTTTAAGGAGCTACTGGTTCGATTTGAAAAATTCTTTAATGTTGGCCAGTCCGTTTATCGAGGGAGGTTATAGGCTATTGGGTTTGGGACGGAGCATCAATGAAAACTGTTGAAGGGCGGGCGTTAGTTCTGCGAGGTATCATACCGCGCGACTCAGAAAGAAATGGTTTCCGGTCTTTAGAACGCGTGCAAAGCCGCGGGAAATGCTAGTAAAGTATAAAAAGTGTAATCGCATGAACTACTCGCTGTCCGCTGATTTTACAATAATCTAACAAAATAAAAAAAATATTTAGAATACGTTTTATTATTTTCTTATATCGTATTTATCTCATGTTTCTATCACTGGAAGAGAAAATTTTTGGGTGCTATTTTTATTGTGTAATGTGTGAATTTATTTCGATGAATTATAATTCTTATAGTCTTTTAGAACTTTGAACTTTATAATATGGGATAGTTTAATTTTTTGTAAGTAGATTAAAAATTCTACAATTGAGTCGACTAGTATCAAAGGTGGCAATGTGACTTTAAGACAAATGTTGGTAAATTCAAAAAAACGGATTGTTAGTTTTGTATCTCGTTTGTAGTTACAAAACTCATTTAAATAAGATCTTAGGTAAATAGCAGGATGAATTAATGCTATATTACCCTAATAATCATTGTATATCAGTTTTAAATACTATTTCAATTTTGAAGATTTCCGGCTTTGATGCTATTTTTTTAAGAATGCCGTATTTGAAATTGAGTAAGGCACAGATAACCGTTTTTGATACTATAGATGTTATTCCAGAATTAGGGTTGTCATACAAGCATGGAACGACTCTTTATTTTTTGGCATAGTATATTGTAATTAAAAAATAATGCATTTGGCAGTTACAAAAAATCTTTATAATTAACTTATGAACTAAAAATTAAGTAACTCTAAAAAGTTTTTTGAGTTTTTTTAAACTAAATTTAAAATTATGTGCGCATGTCATGTCATGAGCCATTGTTAAAGTAGCACATTTTAGTGCTTTCGAATTATGGCTGTACACTCTATCGAGTAATGATTTCGCCGAGTTTCTAAAACAAAAAAAATAATAATACTACAATATTATACCCTTTTACATGACAAGAATTGACAACCCTACGGGTAAACTTACTTCAATTCCTTATACCGGTTTCTTGTCCAATTTTCTGGATTCCTCTTGAGTTTCCGTGTAAAACTATTTATTACTAAAGGGGGGCGGCTTTCCATAATACTACTTCCACTGCTTTATATTAGTTTAAGTCACAAAAACACGTAGAAAACATTAAAATTCACAGAACGAAATGTTCCTGCGGCCGTTACGAAACGCAAATGAACTCTCGCTTCTGATTGGTTGACAGCGTAAGATTGCCGGGTTTGATTTTAAAATTTTACAGATTGCCGGCTTTGATGCTGATGTCAGTTTTTGACCTGTTTTTACTATGGTTTATTGCTAGTTCTAAACCGTATACTCCAGGGGAAACGTTTTTAATCAAATCAATCTGAGTCGCCATATCATTAACTACTTTTTGTCAAAATGCTCAGATTGCCGCCTTTGATACTAGTCGACTCAATTAATCAATCAAACATATTAATTATATTAATTAACAAAATTTTATTTAATGATATTCTATCCAATATATTTTTCAACGTACCTACCACTAATCAATATAATATGTCACGAGCAAAAGATTACTTTAAAATAAAAGATATATGCTTAGTAATTTGAAATTTCGTGTGCGAATGTACTCTGCTCAAACACATCCCGTACCACTTTCTTCCAGTGTTCTTTTAATTATGTCATGCGAACTGTACATATGTTTCTAATGATTTAAGTTTATTATTGTTTTATGTGGGCCGATCCCGGCGGCACTGCAATGCCGGGCCGACCCGCGACGGGAGTGGAGCGAGCCCCGAACATCCCGTCAGCTTACAAAAATCAGTTTAATATACTGGTCCCGCAGTGCGGGAACTTTCAGATATTAAGCTGAAAAGAACAGATACTACACTTTGATCTTAGCCAAAAGGCCGAGAAGCGATACCGGCTATTCGAATAGAAGGAGAGGTCATTAAACGATAGAACATCTTGCCAGCGCGATTCAGAAACCGCTTCAAATGTTACAGCGACATCTATGTCGTATTGTTTGAACTTAGATACAAAAAATATTCTTTAAATTTACTAGAGGTCACTACTAAGTACTTTAATTTTTATTGTACTTACGTAGTTCATAACGCTGTAATTAAATTGTATAGATTACATAATATGAGTATGACAGATAATACTTGACTAACACAAATGCTCCAAGCCATACAAACAAATTGGACAGAGCTATTTCGGGCTATTTTTATATTAAACAATTTTATATAGATTTAGCGCAAGCGAAGTGAGGTTCCGGTAGTAAATGTATACAAAAACTTGACAAAATATAATAAAATACTTTCCTCGCGAACCACTCTATCCATTGGTGAAAACAGCATGAAAATCGATGCAGTAGTTTTTGACTTTATCGCGAGACAGACGCGGCAGAGGACTTCGTCTTATAATAGTACTAGCGACTCGCCCTCGCTTCGCTCGGGCTCTTCCCTAGATTTAGCACGGGCAAAGCCGCGGGATCCGCTAGTTATACATATAAACCTTCCTCTTGAATCACTCTATCTATTGGAAAAAACCGCATCAAAATCCGTTGCGTAGTTTTAAAGATTTAAGCGCACATAGGGATATAGGGATATAGGGACAGAAAAGGCGACTTTGTTTTATACTATGTAGTGAAGTCTACTAGAAAAAGTACTAGAAAAGTCTACTAGAATGATAAACCTAACAAGTACAACATAATACAATCTTTTCTGTTATTGTATGTATCTCTGTTTGCTTATCCAGATTTTATTTTTAATTTTCACTTAAAACAATGTAAAGAGCAAAGTACAAGTAGGTACTTAAATCTTATAATTTACATAAAAAATAAAAATATACCTACGTATTATAATTAATTATTATTCTTGTTATTTAAATAAAACTATTTTTCGGATTTTCCTGCTGCTTCGAATTTATTTCACCAAAAATTAAAATAAGATACAGACATGTTTGTTTATAATATCAAATATTCTTCTACTGTTATTACCTTTATAGTTATTAATTATATAAAACAATTGACTTACTCCCTACTCGCTCCGCTCGATTTTATCGCTTACTAGGTAGTATGGAGGGTAGAGGGGATTATCCCATTTTCTGTGCAATTAGCTTATTTTTATTACCGTAAGAACCTTTTGTAGAAGTAATAGAAAACCTAGTAAAAGATGAACGAAATCGTTAAAAATTAAATGTATCTAGAACTGTACCGTATTTTCGACATCAAGTATATCGCTCCGATAGCCGTGATCGTCTAGTGGTTAGGACCCTACGTTGTGGCCGTAGTAACCCAGGTTCGAATCCTGGTCACGGCAGTGGTAATCACTGTCATGGTGGAGTATGTTTTTTTATGAAGAAAATAATATTGAGGAACTAAACAAGTTAGAACTACTAACTAGGCCAACAATAATCTTAATAGTATTTTACTATTTGTCATTAAGTTTTATCCACTTTTGTATTTATTACTATGTTACACTTTCGTCTTGTAAATAATTTATAAGTTATATAAAATTATTATAAATATTATAATTTTACTTAATTAAATTCATATTCTTATGTTCTTAAATAAAATACTTTACGATTATAAATCTACCTTAAAAACCATTTCTATAATTTTGTATTTATAAAGTAAATACTATAATAATTTATGGTTACATTGAAATAATGTTACATACATTTACATTTACAATAATATAAATCTATATATTTATAAAATTTAGTAATATAATTAATTATTTTATAAAAAACTTTTACATGTTGAGCGCCATCTAGTGAACAAATATGAACTGTTTCGTAAACAAACGTGTAATTAGTTAACAAAGTTTCCAGGAAGCGGTCAAAAGGTGTCTCTACTGGTATTTGTTTTGGTTCAACCACGCACCGCAGCTGTTCGCTATCATAGAAATCTGTGAGAGAAAAGGAGTGGTGATTAGGCTGTCTTTGCCAAAAAAATACGTTTTTTATATGGTCATAGGCTTTTTTGACCCTTGTTATTCATATATATAATTAATAAAGTTCTTATCTGTGCTGTGTATCGTCGGTAGTGTCTAAAAACGGTGTTAAATGGCATAATTAACTATGTTAACTTTGGTTATGACGTTTACTACGATTGATACATGTGTGCGTGTGTATTCGTCGAGACAGCATTGCCGTTGATTGTTCAAGCGAATCTTTTAACGGGATATTTTGTGAGAATGCTTGTTGGGTAAGTTAAAATTTTTGTTTTGGACCGTCCTAACCTCTCGACACTCGCCCGCCACTGCATTCATTGATAGGCGACGGTGACCTCGATAACCAATAGTGTTCGTTACAATACTATATTGAAAGGCAGTTTGCAATTTTTGCCAATTGAGACACCAGACCAGATCTAATTGAGAAACTAAAAGTAATTTAATATAATGTTCCAAATATTTGTAATGTTCTTTAATGAAAGGGTATTTGAAAAATATGTACAAAAATATTACTAATTTAAAAAGAATCTATCATTTATATTATACCCTCAATTTTTAAATATATATTTTAACTGTTAAAATTTATGTATGTATGTTCTATTATTATGTAAATAATATAATATATGCATAATAAAATAAAATAAGAAATTATTGGCAACTTATTAATACGAATTGTTACATTATGCTCAATACATCAGAATCAGGTTTTAAAGTGAGGTCATCAGGCTGTTTTGTGATTTTTCGTATTTTCTGAATCGTCAAGGTTAGTGTATTAAATATTGTTACATAGTCTACTGTACCTAGATAAGTAAAGGAATACCAACCTCGTGTAAATTACAGACTGCTGTGTGTCTAAATAGTACATAATAGAACACTATTGCGAATATTACTTTCTTGGGTTTACGCGAATATTTGACATTATAAATGAAACTATCTTTTCGGATTTAGTCGCGGATTTATTTCGACTTTTGGTTATTGACATTTCGAATGCTTTTAAATAGCAATCATGGTCACGGGAGAGACGTCACGTCAAGATAGTTTCACTATTGCGAATATTAAAAAAAAATCTGTGAGCATACATAAAAATTATACATAATATACAGTAGAACATATGACCTCCTACTTCTTGGAAGTTGGTTAAAATTACGATAAATAATTATTTTTCTAAGACAGTGGGGAATAAAAATTACCTGTCTTGTTAGTCAGCTCCCAGTTGCTCCGCTCCGGTACGTTTTCCCACAGTAAAAAGTATTATTGAAGTGAAACTTCTTTAGAATCTTTGTGATTTCAAACTCGATGAAACGAAAAAATAACTCCATAGTACCAGGTGCTCAGAGACGGGGAAGAGTTAAAAATTAAGGTTAAATTCAAGTTTTACTTCTGACATGTGTACTTTGTACACACGCACTTTTTTATATTGACGCGGATAACCAGCTATCAACAAACAAAATCTGTGACAGTTTTTTCGTAACGCGTTCCCAAACAGACAAACAAACATTCTAAAAGCTATACATTCGGCATCACTGTATCAATAATAGCTAATTACTATTTACATTTAGGTAGTTAAGATTTTTCAAAAAAAAAATATTATGGAACGATTCGACTCAGAATTTTATCATATTATGTAAATGTTTATTTATTATTCATTAAAAAAATATTGTATAATATTTTACATCATCTATATACCTACTACGTAACTACTCAGAATCTGACTATATGTATACTACACTTATAGTTTTTATATATAATAAGTTTTTATATTTCATCATCATCGGCCCTTTTTAACGTCCCACTGCTGGGCACAGGCCTCCCTCAGTACGAGGGGGATCAGGCCATAGTCCACCGCGCTGGCCTAGTGCGAGTTGGCGGACTTCACATGCCTTTCGAAAACTTGTTTTTTTTTTTTTTGAAACTCCTACTTCCTTCTATATCAACCCCCGCGATTTGATACGGGCGATTGATATATTAAGTTACATTCTTATTACAATGTTATGATAAGTTATTAAAGTTATTCGAAAACTTGTTAGGTTTTCTCAGACATGCAGGTTTCCTCACGATGTTTTCCTTCACCGTAAGACAAGTGGTAATCATGATATAAATGATTCGCACATGAAAATATCAGAGGTGCGAGACCCGGATTTGAACCCGCATCACTCGGTTATCCAAGCGACGTGTTACCGCTGGGTTTTTATATTTATATAGGTATTATAACAAAATATGTTCACAGTACGTAGGTACCTATTTCTTTTTTATTTGATAATATGTTAAATATTACGATAAGCGGTTATTCATTGCGTTTAGCGGCGTTAGATTTTGTCGGTTACGAAATATAGCCACCATTGATAAGAAAATTGATTTATTTTAGCTGGTATCGGTTAAAATTAGCTCTTGTAATTGGACGTAGGCGAAATAATTGTATAAGTTTATTTTATTTTAGAATCAGTGACTCACGTTGCTCAGCTTAGTTAATAATATTTATCCGCAGATTCATCAAAAAGTATCCTATATGTAGACTCAGATTAAACTAGCTATTATCAAACCAAGTTCCATCTGTCCAGTAGTTTTCTCATGATGCGTCCACAAACAAACAGGCAGAGAAAACTTATAGAAAATATAAATTCTGCCTCTGTTTAATAATGAAAATTTCAATAAATTTCATCCAAAATATACTCGTACATACATTTAGCACGAGCGAAGCCGCGGGTTTCGCTAGTCATACATAAACCTTCCTATTGAATCACTCTATCTATTAAAAAAACTGCATTAAAATCTGTTGCGTAGTTTTAAAGATCTATGCATATATAGGGACAGAGAGACAGCGGAAAGCGACTTTGTTTTATATAATAATAACGTAGTGATACCTAGATTACAACTTAAACTTCAAATAACTTAATAATTTGTTTTAATTAATATAAAACCTACGGTCATTAATGTTTATTGGTTTCTGCTTCGGCCTTTATATTAGAACATTATAATTCGCGTCATGTAAAAAGAACGCTGGCTGTCAAGTTGCGCAGAGGCGATTTATCGGCCAATTTGGTGGTAAGACGCGGGACGCGGGGCGGTGGTGCACGAGTCGCATGCTTTTCGGCTCGCTATTGGTTTGTCAGTTTAAAATAACATCGCGTACACAAAAGTTATTAGTTACGAAATGATTTTATATAAAAAATAGTGAAAAAATATTTTTGACGTATATTGTTTTATAAAGAGAGAGTCTGATAATTATTCAGTAAATAATTAAAAAATGTATTAAACGAATTAATTTAATTTTTTGTAAGTAGATTATACATACTACACTGTATCAAACATATTTTATAAATAATAGAATTCTATTTAATGACATTCTATCTAATATATTTTTCAATGTACCAATAATCAATATACTACATCGTGAGCGAAAGGCTAGTTCAAAAATAAAAGAATAGGCTTAGGAATTTCGTATGCGAATGTACCGATGCGCAAACACACCCCCCACCACTTTCTTCCAGCGTTCTTTTTACGTGACGCGAACTTTACATTATCGCACAGTAACACTTTGAACTGGCACAAAATTTAGAGCATTTTTCATTCATTTTTTAATATTAATATAATACTTTCTATCAATCCTCAAGAATGACAGTAATGACATTTACTTTGTAGTATCAAAATTTACAGTTTTCAAAACCAAAATTCAAAGTAATATAAAAACAATGTCTCAAAGTTTTAGAAGCAAAATGTTTGGCAAAAAATTGCTTACCAAGTCTGCAAACGAGTCTAGCACCAGCGGTTCAAGGGGTAAAGACGCTCCCGAAGTAGCCTTAGCGGCTATCGTTTCTTACAAAAAGCAAAAAGATGTTAGTGACTTCATGAGTTTTTTTCTCAGTGCTCTAGAACGAAATTCCGATTGGCTCAACGGAGTTGTTGGCAAGCAAACTAACTTCAGATGCGCATTAATGGCGGGAGCCGGACCAAACCGGTTCCAACTTCAGGAAATAATGTACCCTACTGACGAAAAAGACATAAAACTTGAAGTAGAACACAGAGACTCTGAGGACTACGATAAAATAGCAATCGCAGCTTTATTAAAACTCAACAATTCAGAAATAGACCGCATTTTAAAGTATATTAAAAATCGTCTTTACGACAATTCTGTGCTAACGGAAGATTTGTTGAAAGCGAAAGAATTGGGTGTCAACTTTGCAATTTTAATACCGTTCGCTGAAAAACAGTATCGAGTGATGGAGCGTTTGGTAATAGGAGCCAGCATGAAATGTGACGCACCTTTGAAAAAACGTAGACGAGATGAAAAATCGATTATTAGGTCTCCTTTGAAGAAGGCAAAGCGTGTCGCCTAGTTTTAGCCGCCTACGCTTTTTCGGTGGTTTCGCAAGAGCTACATTAATAATTCTCATTACCGTCTGCCGTATTGTGTCATGTAGCGTATAATGACAGCAATTTGGAACGACTATAAAATGTGGCGATCGCTGCAAATTATACTCATTTTTGCATTGATAGCTTCCGATTACCTATGATTGATGAACGGGTGGTGACGAAATATTATGTCGCCAGAAATGATTTTATAATAAAAAATAGAAATCTCGTTTTGGGTAAAATAAAGTTAATTATGAGTATTAAAAATTTAAAATTTGGTTTTATATATTAAATTGTAGTTATAATAATTGACGTTAAAATATTTTATAGTATTTTGACACGTTTGGCTCAGTTTGTAGTGACCCTACTTACTGTGCCAGCGGTCGTGAGTTCGAGTTCCGATGTTAGCATTCATTTGCGAGCACAAATGTTAGTATTATAATATATTTATAATATGTAAGTATTTAAAGTTATCTATTACCATAACACAAGCCTCGAAACTTACCAAGAAACTATTTGGTTTTGTAAAGTTATAGCGGAATATGGAAAGTTAGTCATAGTTATGAAAAACAATTTTTAAATTTAACTTTAAGGGGTTTAAGCCTTTATGCAGTCAACTACTAACATTATCGAGTCCCTTCTGTTACTTTTCATCTGGCAAAGGCGGCTTCCGACAAAGATCAATATCACGGAAATCAGGGCAGTTGTGCGTGCTGTAACTTGCAGCCACAAATCATTTCGATAACTTATCATAAAATAACACATTACTTTTTTATTGAAACTATTGTTTTCATTCGCTTCAGAAGTCCTAATTTGAACTTAAACTACAAGGTACTAATTAAAAAGATTGTAACATACTAATAAAAATGTTTAATAAATTACCTTTCACGTTATATAATGTATAAAAAAATTAATTTAAACATCTTAAAAAGCTTTTAACTCAAAGAGTTCTAATAAGTTAAATACGGTCAATGCATTAACCTATTTAAAAAATGTACGAAATTCCAGTAAGACTGTCTTTGCCTGTTTAATTTAAAAAGGAAGGTACAGTGAATGGCTTGAATTTTCATATAGATACAAATATGAGCTAGATACATATTTAGGTTAACCCATATCAATCATGCTCAATTTTAAGTAGGCGACGGAGTGATGTAGTGTCATAATATTGTCTTTATTATATTGTGAATAATATTAAATTATGTATATTATCATTTATCACTAAGTATGCCTTCTCCGGCTATTTCTCTAGAAGTCGTATATAAGAACGGGATTTATAATAAATAATAATAAAAAACTAACTAAGTCATAGTTTAAGTGCTGTAGTGTTACCTACTATAAGAAAATATATGTTTTGATTTGTTTTTGCTTCATTATCTATGGAGATGTATATATAATACACGAAGACCTTATTACATTACAAATGATAAAAACCGGCAAAGTATAAACAGGAATTGTGTTTCAATCTTTATTGGTACAAATTAGACTCTAACTTATTGTGCATAATATTTTTAAGCTTTATACCTACTTGTTCCTAAACACTAGGTGACATTAGTACCTAATATAGGTCCTAAGGTCCTATGTACCTAAGGTCCTCATTAGTTTCGTAATTCATTGCATATTTTCAAATAACTAAGCGAACACTGAAACCAACCAAACATTAATAATATAAGATTTGCGCAGAAGTTACTAAGACCTCAATTATAAAGCATGTTTTCTAATTGTAAGATTATTCGCCGTGCTCTAAGACATAAATCAATTTGAATCATGGCCTGGCTAAGAATAAGTTGTGTCGATCCTTGGCCCTTTTTCTACTAAGTCGGGCCTTCAGAGGATTAAGGGGCGCTGACCGCCGCGTAATTGGCGTAATAGTTATGTGATTTATTGTACAGATTTACGGTCTCCATAATAATAAGCCTCTGTTGCAAAATTTTGTTATGGTACGTGCCCTCGCAGTTCTGATCGTATAACTTGATGTTTATGTAGCTTGTTGTTTTAGATATTTGTTTATCATAATTGTTATTTCATTTAGATTTTAGATTATATTATAATAGCGACTCATTTGATCTACTCGGTCTACACTTGATCGGGAACTTTCATCCCCTATATCAACCCCTTACAGCCCTTTATTCGCCTTGAAGAGTAGCCTATGTCCTTTCTCAGGCTCGAGTCTAGACTATCTGTGTACTAAGGCTAAAAAATTAAATAAATCCTTCAAAATAGTGTCGTAGTTGTAAGACTTTATGAAATAGCTGTAACTAAGTTGACCTATTTGCATGCTGGTAGTGAAATGAAAAAAATGTATGAAAATCTGCTACAATAATTTGAACTAAAACTTCTTTATCTGAAACAAAATTAGTTTCTATTGCAACGAACGAAATGAGCAAAAATCTGTTAAGCCAAAGCTCGGACTTGTACCGCCTGGGACTTTAGACCAGATTTAATTTACATCTGCGATTTTATTTTAGCCTTCTTTTAACATGAAATTCGTTTTGCACAAAATCATTCAAAATCGTACTCCATTCCCTTCGGAGAATAACTGGTACTAATAATATTCCTAGAACCACCTCTACAAATTTCCTAAGTAAATAAAGCTAATGAAAGCGAAGGCTCGGCAAATATAACGATTGTTTTAATGTGGTTTTTGATAAATATTTAAACAGTTGCTCAATTGCTTGAGTTTAACTGGAGTTCAAAGTGGTAAAATCAAAAATAACTATGATATTATAAGTATAAGTGTTCCAAAGATTTTTAGGAATATTTTAATGGAAACCCACGTTTATATTTTTCTATATCTATTCGTATAATAAAATTATAAGTGAGTCGAGTCTATATATCAAAAATCTTTTACAAAATATTAATGAAATAATCTATATTATCGGAAACAATCTAAAGTTTTTAGATTTTTTGTCTGTCTGTCTTGACCGTATTGCAAATTTTGATGAAATTTGTTATGAAGATAGAAGATTATCGGGGTCAACATAAAGAACACCTATCACCGCACGCAATAACTCTCATATCTGAGAATTGTTTACTAACGTACGTAGTTTTTTACTATTAATTTAATGTAAAACCCACGAATGGAAAGCACTAAATTCTGTTACGGTTATAAAATGATAAATAAAAAGTAGGTGCAATAGAGGACATAAAATTCTCATAATGTGTTACCGTCGTTATTAAATTTTTATTTTAAACATAGAAAGGGACTTTGATGGCCCTCCCATGTCGTGGAAACACGTTATCTAAAGATTTAGCGTTTGTGGGTAATAATAGGCAGTGAAATGGTGATTCGAAACGCCGCCCTAGAAACAGGAGACCGCTTCATGTTACTGATTTACTCGAGACATTTGTTATATATCGTATTTAATTTTATTAACGTATATAAAGACTGTATTTCATGTCTTTGTGCGACGTGAAAATTGTAGCAGGATAAGTGTTTAGGGGAATTTTGAGCAAAGCGTCCTCACTTTGCTTTATTTTAACACACCCAAGTGAATTGAATGTGATTTAACGTTAGAAAAGAGTATCGTAAAGTAAATGTTAGAAGAAATTTAACATTTTGTTCGTTATTTGATTATTCTTAGAGTTGAAGTATACAGATTGAGTTGATTTTGTATCAGAAACTTTTCAAGAATTTTGTATTTACATAATTCACAAACAAAATCTCCCTTATAAATAAACATTATCGATTCAAATGGGCTTAGTAGAAAGACTATTACAAAATTATCATAACGGCCTTTGTTTAACAAAGCTATCAAAGTACTCGCGTAATGCTCCCAAGGTGCCTCGCTATAATATAGTTACGCCCTGTTATATCCGAGATTCTGTTAATATTTAAAAGGAAATCAAAATACAAAATCGCTTCACAAAAGCGTCTGTATTCTATAATGGAAAAAGTTATAGAAAATTTAGATTTTTTTTGATCATACTTAGAAAGTGTTAAACACTCTCTTGTACTGTTTAAATGCTTGGATTTTTGTATGTATGTTTGCTACTTCTTAACCTTAAACCGCTGAGCGTGTGTGTGAAAGATTATGATTGAATGGATTGAACACATTTATTTCTGGCGATACTTAAAATTTTCCAAAAGGTAATAAAAGTCGATATTTTGGATTAAGTAATTATAAACAGGTACCTTCATTAAATACAATACGGAACACTGTACATGCACTGAATAGATGTACCAGATCATCATCAGAAAACCCAGCGTCATTGAGCGATGAAAATGACATCCAGTTAGATTCCTATAATAAATCTATACAGGTAGAAAACCCTACACCTCTGACACAATTTCTATTACGACGTAACACCTTTACATGCCCTGCTAACATTTTGCAAATACCCTGCCATAATTCCCACACACGTAATCGGGTATAAAACTCGGGCCGCCATTAAAAGCTGTCAGGTATGTCGCTACGCATCTGTCCTCGAGGTAATTCATCGACCCTCGACTATCCACCTGCTTCCTGTCAGGTTCAACTAAAGAAATAATGGCTCTTGTGATGGAACGAATTTACAATGTTTCGAGATCAACAGGTTTTCTGAATTTTTACATTTTAAGCCATTTCATCTTAGCTGAGAAGCGAAATATTAATAAAAGGTCCAAATTGTAAAACTCCTACTCCTCCTTGTAAGATTTTAAGTAATTATATTTTTGCCTAAGCACATATTCAAATGCATTTTGCGACATATAAATTGTAACTGCTCTCAAATGTATCTCAGACATCTATTTTACATTGTAACGAGCATTGTTATTTAAAAATAATTGTATACTTCGAAATAAAGAAAAAAACCTCTATTAAATACCACCAAGTTTTTATCATACGTTGTGAGTCTGGTTTTTACATACTTATAAGTTATAAGGGTTAACAAAAACAGTTGTTTGTCCTTTAAAAAGATGGCTCGGCTTAAGCCAGTACTGACAACTTCAATAACTTTTTCCATTTTTGATCAACGATTTTTTGGATTGCGTTTTTTTATGTATATATAATAACTACATAATTAGTTTAATGTATATAAATATATTTAGCTGGATAAAAAACTCTTGTAAATGTACCAATAATGTTCCATATTTTTTAAGTTAAGTAATTAAACTGCTTGTATTCTGAGCTTGAGTTGTTAAGAACTTAGAAAAATCACATTTTATATGACTTTCAAAAAGTAATAATATGTTTATTATATCCTACACCTCTCTCAAAGATATAAAAGTATTATCAAAGTTGTTGTTTTATTCATACCACCTTTTATCCATTCACGCACCATTCGCCAATCGATCCACATAAACCATCCCAACTTTAAATATGAAGAGAAAAGAAAATCGCGGTAGTTTTTCAGGACGGTCATAAATATTTTTAGATAAATATGTATCATTGCCCCCTGTCACGCTCGTCTGATTTCGGTAGGGGAAACTTGTTTTAGGGTGGAATTTCAAGTAGTTTTTAAGTCGAATGACATTCTTGTGTAGTGCTTGAAAACTAGAAAATATGATTTCGCTTTCATTCTGTAATCTCTTGAAACTGAGTATGTTCTGAAGAGTAACCTGAATGTAATAGATGCTGACTTTATTTCTTTTCTGATCTTACACAGTTCGTCGTTCGAATAATAAATTATTAATAAATATGTTGGGAAATTAACACTCAGCAACGTCTAGTTCCATTGTAAGCTAAGAGGTTTGTGTTATGGGTACCAGATAGTTGATAAACTATACATACTTATATAACTTTAAATACATAGGTACATATTATAAATAACAATACGTTCATAATCGCATGGAACTATAATCTTAATCGTATACATTTATAAAAATCACCTTAAAATTTATATACTGCAAAAATATAAAATAGTACATCGCTCACGGAAGTTGGATGAAGAATGTTACATGTTCGCTTCGGGACAGGATATATAATGCGTGAAATTACTGTCTTCAACTGCCTTCATATATTTTATGATACGGTTTTGGCAAATATCTCTATTTATTTTGGATTCTGAGCCATTTATTTATTAGTTATTAACGCTTTGATCGAAATATTATCTAAGCGTAATTAGATGTTTTTGTCATTATTCAACAACTGTGCGAATAAATTAATGTAAATGTTTTTACATTCGTCCTTGAGAGAGAGAGAGAGAAGGAGAAAGAAGGAGAGATTGGGTTATGAGTTTTATTTTCGAGGTTTTCGAGAGGTTTCCTGGTTAGATCCAAAAATAAACTAAAATTTAAACCCAGCGTTTTGTTTTTGTGAAATATTACAGGCAAAGTATTTTGTTTATTTTATTTCGAAACGAACTGAACCACTGATTTCTTTTGCCTCTAATATGATAGTATAAAAGGAGGGAGGTGGTCACGTTCACTTCTGGTTTAATTAACCGGTGATTAAAGTTCTACCGAGACGCTTCCAATTCCGAACTGCGGTGTCCTTTAGTGCTTGACGCCCAACGCGCTTATCAATTGTCGTGTACTGACTTGTTAGAAACAAAATAAAATATGATTAAAATAATTTACTTTAGTGAAATCTTTACTTAAAATAAAATTCTAACTTAGTCGAATCTATTTATTGAATATTTTTTAGAATGATAATTATTGAAACGGACATTATTATAGACACGTTTTCAGAATTTTCGTGTGTCTGTGATCGCACCGCGAGAAAACCACTGGACAAATTTTGATAAAATTTGGAATGATAGCTGGTACTTCGGGTCAACTCTGAAGTGTCTCCTTTCTGAGAAATTTATATAATATCAGTTAAAACTTGTTCTCCAGTAATCTAAGAATTTGGTTACCGGTCTTAAGAACGCGAGCGGAGCCGCGGGAATACTAGTTGAGATATAAGTCCCTAATGTGTTAAAGAAATGGCTTTGGTTATTTATAGAAAAAAAGTGTTGATAGAACGTGTCGCAATAACTATGTGTAATAAAAATACCGCATATGCTAAAGTTCAGTTGGTATCAACAAGCAATATCACGTACAAATTCACGAAAACAAGGAAGGGTACCTTTGAATACGGTATATGAATGCCTTTAGGGAAGTCATGGCTTGAAGTATGTGGATGTGTAAAGCAAAATATATTCATGGGTTCGGTTAAGAAGAACAACCTGCTACTGGGATGATATTTTGCGGTTTTCATTGTTATTTTATTATAATGCTTAATCACAAAATTGTTATTAATAGTGATTATAATAATTTATATAAATCATTACCTAAAATAAATTGTTAAATTACAGTTAGTATCCAGTTAAAAGTGGAATACAGTTTTGTAAAAAATATCAATTGTTTTGTTATACTTTTTTCTAGTTATACTTTCTTCTTACATAACATTAAAATGTAAACTTAATTTTGCATGTCAACTATGTTATTATTGGAGGGAATTGGCACTGCTATGTGGAGTATTCCAGATAGGTTTCCTAGTTCATATACAGAAACTGCATTCACTTATAAGCGGCATTATTTTGCCATAAATTATTTTGTAAAAGTCTCAAACATCTTTTTGGATAATAAAAAATATTTATTATTATTATAACTACTCAATAAATGTTTAAGAAAGTATATACTGAAGTCTGAAATAATACACCTTATATATTATTCAACTCTAGAATAAAATATAAGGCTGAGCAAGGGTGAAAGTGATCTCAGAGATCAAATTTCTAGCTTTTTACCCCCATTTGGAATCATCTCTGCATTTGGCTCCCATTCAAATTATGCTAAGAGTCTTTAATATTAATGCACGACATTCACTATGACGATGTTCAGATCAGAACTGTTGAATATTTATATATTGTAGATGACGAAAATTGCCTGGTGGCCTACTTTGGAGGTAGACGATGGAATTGGGCAGTAGCAAATTTGTAATTGAGCTCGTATACATATTATTATGATGCCCCTAACGGTCCGACTGCCAATTTCATTGAAACTAGCTAAGTGCGCGGGTACATTATAGTGGAGTGTGTGCGCAAACACAAGTGGTCAGTGTATTCCTTTGACTTCAATCATCCGGTGGGAGGACAATTTTAAATGACCGTATTGAGAGAGACTAAACCTATATACGTATAAGTGTTATCCAAGGAGATATAGACACTGTCATTTTTCTAAACTCTGGTCTACTATTTAATTTTCCCCTTATCGCAGGCTAAGCTAATCTTCAGTTGGTAAGTTATTAAAATTTCTAAATTAAGGACAAAAAGCAATTGAAACGACATTTAATAATAAAATAATATAATGTATTTCAGAATTTGTCTCCTAAAATGTTATTATAAAGGTACACTTGTCGGTAGGTCATTTCAAAATAATTTCTTCAGTTAGTCAAGTTGGTATAATTCATTGTAATTAAAATTTCGTCAAGGAAAGAAATTGTCCTAAATTAGCGGAACGCTCGGCTTTTCAAACATTTCATTTAATAAGGCTTTGTGCAGCCCATAATTATAAATTAATTGCTAATGATAGAACAATGGACTGTTGATGGGAAATTAAGGTAACTATAAGTATATAAGGTATCACAATCATTGTTTATTCATAAGTTAGGATCAGGTTTCTTACCTAAATATATATATATATATATATATATATATATATATATATATATATTTGTCGACACGTTTGGCGCAGTTTGTAGTAACCCTACTTTCTTGCGTCAGCGGTCGCGAGTTCGAGTCCCGCTGGGGTCATTCATTTGTTAAACTCTGATGTTTGTATTCCAGTTATGGGTGTTTATATTTATAATATGTATGTATTTAAGCTTATATATATGTTCTAATATAGTGTTCCATGGTTAGATTCTAAAACGGAACCTTAAATAGAAGCTCTTTTTAATTCAATGTACCAAATAAATTCAAACTTTTTGTTTTACGCGCTAACAATTCGGTAGTCATGTATACAGTGGTAGTGGACTAAATTGAAACATAAACGAGAGTGGAAACACACGTAGCCGGTACATACTCTATAATTGACATTGACTTTACACTACGAGCTGTATACATTACTTGTAACAAGTTATTTCACTACACGAATAAAAAGAATATTTTATAAATTAAATTATCTTATTATTAATTAAATTAAATTATAAATTAATAATATATTTTCATTTTTGGTTCACGACGTTTGAATGCTTTACAAATATCACATTCTACATATATTAAGTAAAGCAAACAAGGTTAAATTATAATTTATACTCTTAATACAGAGCATGCGTGCTACTTGATGTTTATTTAAACTGACCTACTTCATACGTTCGTATATTTGTACCTAAGTTCTTTGTCTATTTGATTGGAGTTAACATTTGCATGATAAAAATACCTAGCCTTATAGAAAATTCAACAGAGCTTGTCTAACAATGCTTCTACACAAGCACCCGTCGGGAAGGCACAAAAAGGTGAATTATTAGATTTCTCACGGCTAGTGGTTTCAATCGGGAGATATTTAATTAAATAGAACCTCATGGGAATTCGCAGACCGTCGTGTGTATCCAGATTTAATTTCTATAGTCGTGCGCTGTGATTTTTTGTGGTTGTTATATTTTGTTGCTAACGTTTAGAGTAGAAAGTGGAATATGATTAAATAAATGACAGACAAGTTACAATGAAATATATTTTCTTAAACGAAATTAAATCGTGTTTTAAGCAATGTAGCTCTTTCGTCAGTGAATAATGTAGAAGTTAAAATTCAATTTGCTAGTGTAAATAATTTAAAACTTGAAAAATAATTGATGGCTACAAGTTAAATAAGCGTAAATTTTTAATTTCTCACTGTCTGTTTTACGACTGTTAGGACTCAGGTCATCTAACTTTGCTGTGGCACGATGGCTAATGGGTAATGGATAAATTGGTAACACTGTCTCTCAACTTTTTGGCCATATTAAAAATTATATTTTAAACTTACATTTTTTTTAATCTTATTGAAATTGTCATTGTTGTCGATATTGAAGCTCGAACCTATAGTTTGTAGAATTTTTGTTTGTCCGTCAGTCTGGAAACGCATGACGAGAAAAGCACTGTACAGATTTTAATGTAATTTAGTATGATGGTAGCTGGTTTCGGTGCTGGTTATTCGGGTCAACATATTATAGCAAATTTCAATATAAAAACGACGATCTTCTTTATGAAACAGATAAAAAGAGCCTCCGATTTAACACATCGTAACCCAGTTTATATGACAGAATACTCAAAGCCAACTCCCCTTTAACGTCTGTCATATACAAATGTTCCAGTCACATAGAAATGTTAACATTTATGAATGTTCTTTTGTGACTACTTCGTTTTTATTTAATTTTCTGCCTTTGAATTACCTGCCGTTACGGTTTAAAGTTTTTTCTTTGTACAAATTGGATCAGCATGTCCGTTGCTCCGGGGAATGTTCTGGAAGATTAATTTAGTCTACTTTGAGTTAAGAAATATTAGTTACTTTTATTTAAAGCTTTTTTTATAAAAGAAACCTATTTTATCATTTCTGTCCATACTTATAATTATTATATCTACATTTAAAACTCAAGTGGCTTCTGGGAAAGATTACTTTATTAAAGAATATATAAAATTTTGTACATTTATGTACATATGTATATTTTTATATATTATATAACATTTTCTTTAGTGTTGAAAACGGTATTTTCATGTACGAGTATAGTGAGTCTATCGCAAGCGTGCTAATCCAAACGCTGATGATAACGTAAATAATTTCTTGAGTCGTCCTCATAATCAGTTTATAACTACTTTATATACTATGTAATGTGCAGCTATTATGTAACGACGTAGAATGAATTTGTTGTAGTTTTTTATATAAATTTATTCCATACTTTTCTATACATAATTACTTCCTAAAAATTATAGGTACAATGCATAGTATAAAATTGCTTAAAATTTCATCATCAATCTTTATTTGAGTCGATAGTATTTTCTTTATACATTATTAACTTCGCTGGGGGTATTGTTTAGAAATTATTAAATGCAGAAGATAAAAGAATAAAGAGCTTACAACGTTTACGCTTTCGTATCATCAACAATTTCTACATTTCTGTACTAACTCCTAACCTATGAACGTGCCCCTTTGCTTGTAGTTTCTGTAGTCGTCAAGCTACAAGCCCCAGGTGTTTGTTCAAATGGTTTTGTTTGAAATCATTTAGTCCGGCCCTCTGAATGGGATTCTTAAGAATAATTTATTTTATCTCTCCTTTGAGATGTTAAAACAGATCTACATAGTTTAATCCAATGTAACGCTTTGTACTTTAAGAGCTCCTTTACATTGTCTAATATCAAAATAATTATTATACTCAAATTATATCTTGAATGATTTTTTAATTCTATCTTATTTAATATGTACAAAGAAAATTCAACTACATACGTAATATAATCTTATCAGAGACTTATATAAGCTAAGCCTCTTTTGATATAAGGGTCATACTCAGAAAAAGTGTACATTTGTCATCTTTTCTTGTCCCGCTACTTCATACTTCTATAAATGTCATATTTTACAAATATAATAAAAAGAAATGCCTTTGTTGCTATATTTATCTATTAATAAACTGATTTCTTTAGTATTATATCTATAATTTACATTAAACCATACTTTTTTTTTGAGATTAATTTTCTTAAAAATCATCTCTCTATACATTTTTTCAATGTCTCAATGACCGTTTTACTTGTTCAGAGACTGGTTGTTACGAATAATAATAGATTTATCTAACATTGTGTATACCCATATTATATTTGCTAAATTAATCAATTAAATTAGAATAAATTTATTCGTAAATCATAAAAGGAAAAAAATATTTTAATAAAATAATGTATGTCCTAAAATTATGTCATTTTGTTACTCAGGGTGAGTTACGCAGAATAAAATTTAGAAAGAATTTATTTATAAGAATAGAAATATTTTTTCTGTATTGGCTGTACTAGTAATAACGTTAAAATTGTTATTGCTGCGGCCTTTGTATTTTCATTGTCATAGTTCACTCATGATTTTTTCTCAAACAAATATTTTTTAAAAAATGTCTCAGGGTAATAAACGACTATTATTTTGGTAAATATTTTATAATTTTCTTTTAATAACTAAATTTTTTTGTTATATTTTATCCAACTATTATAACTATTTTCAGTGTTTATTTTGTGTAATACACGGTTAACGTGAAAACCCTCTTTAAAGTTATAATTTCTCAGAATTGATTCTCAGGTTTGTTATATTGCGTGACGTTACGAAACTGAAAATTTTTTAAGCTTAGTTCATAAAAACAAATAAATAATTATTTTATGTAGTATTATAAAATATTTTTTTCAGAGCAAAAATATTAAAATACATGTTGTAGGTAAATGGTGATATGTATGATGGCAGAGATCACAAAGAATATCTAATTTAATAGTTTCTTGAATTTACGCGAATATTTGACTTTATAAATGAAATTTTATTTCAGTAGACACGCTGGGGATGCGGAACGATAGCTCAGTGAAGAATAGGTGTTGCGTTGGATGATCAGGAAAAGGATTAAATCATACCTTTGCTGTTCGGGGTCGATGATATCGCCAACCCGGCGGAAAACGCTCCTGCCAGGAGTTCTTAGTCGCGATGTGCACTTTTTCACTTTTTTAACGGTGTATTTCGAGTATTAAGCGGAGGCATGCCATTCGCGCGCGGAAGACTTTTCTTTTTTTGCGTTCACGTTGCAATTAACAGTTGTTGAAGTCCCCGACGGCGACTCGAGCGCCGTCGATTCACACACTATGCGTTGTCCTTTTCTTCCTTCAGGCAAAGGTACCGGAGAGAAGAGGAAAGGAGAGGAGAGGATATGGGAAGTTTCAGTGTTTCAATAACAAAAATTAAATAGATAAAATAATCTATGCGTTGTGGCGCGAACATCCTCCCCCGCGTTGAGAAAATTAATTTTCTCAAAACAGAAAAAAGCGCGAAATAAAATATAGAAAAAATTTAAATGAAATTAAATCTACGTTATGCGTTATTACTACAAATTAAACCTAAGAATATATTCTAACTATTCTAATTATAAAGCGGATTTAGCAATTATTGCGAAGGTAGTGGACTTAATTTTACTAAAGGGCGCTTAAGAAGACCATTAACGGTTTTTACTAATGCGACTCTAACAATGTTGTCTGAACCAGGATAAACCTTCACTATAACTCCCATCGGCCATCGCAATGGTGGAATATCATCTTGGTGAATAAGTACCACTGTACCTACTCGAATAGCGTTCTCTTTATTTTCACACCATTTTTGACGCATTTGTAAACTGTGTAAATATTCTAAGTGCCATCTCTTCCAGTATGATTGTACCATTTGATCGAGTAATAATTTTCTACTTTTGAGACTAAGTCCCTTTTCCGTAGATACATCATATGCTGGTAAAAATGTAAGCGGAGTTGACATAATAAAATGCGCGGGAGTAAGCGGTTCAGGATGCGGGTCTTCTGTTAAAGTACATAACGGGCGAGAATTTAATATTGTTTCTATTTGCGTAAGAACTGTTAGCAGTTCTTCGTAAGTTAATAACTGTGTACCAATTACGCGATATAAATGAGTTTTTAAACTTTTAATATTTGACTCCCACATACCACCGAAGTGTGGAGCGCGTGGTGGTATCATATGCCACTGAATTCGACGATTTGCTAGTTCCGTAGAAATAACATTATTATAAGCTTGCGATGACAGAAATTTGAACAATTCATCAATTTGAGCTTTGGCTCCTACAAAATTAGTGCCATTGTCAGAATATATGTTTGCGACTGGCCCTCTGCGTGAAATAAAGCGTTTAAATGCGTTCAGAAACGAATCAGATGTCAAATCCGGAACAAGTTCTATGTGAACTGCTTTTGTCACGAGACAGATAAACAGGCATATATAAGCCTTTTGACTTTTCTGGCCTCTGCGTCTACATAAAGTTATATTTATAGGGCCACAGTAGTCGACTCCCGTATGCACAAAAGCCTTCGTTTCTCGTACGCGATACGAAGGTAAGTCAGCCATCTTAGGACTAGGATGATTCGGCGAATATTTAAAGCAAAAATTACATTTATGTATGCGTTGTCTTATAATACTTCTAGCGGATATAATCCAATATTTTTGGCGAATAATTGAAGTAAGCAAATGAGCACCAGTATGACAATGAATGCGATGATAGTGATCGATCAGAAGGCAAGTTACATGATCTTTTTTAGGTAACAAAATTGGATGTTTTGCGTCGAAAGGTAAGTTAGAGTTCGCTAAGCGTCCTCCAACCCTAATAAGGCCGTTTTCATCAATAAAAAGATCAAGTTTTCTTAAACTTCCCTCAGGTAACTTGTTATTCTTTAAGCGACTAAGAATTATCGAAAAATGACTTTGTTGTACGGCGCGGAGTAGATAAATTTCAGCGGTACTTAAGTTAGAAGCGTTAATTTGAGCGATCTTTATACGAGGTAAAATGCGTAAAGCTATTAATACGTAAACAACAATGCGTAGTAATTTATTATAAGAGGAAATTCTAAGTGCTAATTGACAAAGAATTGGCATTTCTTCAATAATTGCGGTTGCGGTAAACGTTTTATGTTCAGGCAAATCTTCATATTTAACTGATGGTAAGGCGTTTATGGGCCATGCGGATACTGGAGATTGAAGCCATGAAGGGCCTTGCCACCACATATCATGCGACAGCAACTGTTCAGGTAGAAGTCCACGTGATAAACAATCACTAGGATTTTCGTTACCAGCGACATGAAAGAAATGCGTAGGATTCAAATTTTCGTGAATCCTTGCGATTCGATTACTAACAAATATATTCCAGCGATGCGGAGAGGAATGAATCCACGATAAAACTATCTGTGAATCCGAAAATGCAAAGATATTGTTTATCTCATGGCGACAATAATACGTGTCATGAACTATTTTAATTAATTTTGACATTAATACGGCGGCGCATAGCTCAAGACGTGCCAGCGACACAATTTTAACAGGCGATACTTTAGATTTTGCGCAAACTAAGCGGACACTGATATCTCCATTCGAATCAGTAACATGTAAATATACAACGCAACCGTAAGCTTTAAGGCTTGCGTCAGCGAAAGCGACTATATTAACAATAGAGTGTTTAAAAACATTTAAATGGCGCGGAATTTTAAGCGCGCTAAGAAGCGGTAATTGAGTTTTTAACTTATCGAATGATGAACAAATATGAGCAGGTGGTAGGCTATCCCAATCGACTTTCTCTAACCATAACTCTTTAATTAATAATTTAGCGAAAAGTATGACTGGAGCGACTAAGCCTAAAACATCCCATAAGCGGGCAATGAACGAAAGAATATTGCGTTTTGTACAGTTACGATCATCTGCGTTATTTTTGAAATTAAAAATGTCCTCAGAGGGATTCCACTCTAACCCTAAAATTTTTAATGCTTCCGATTTATTAAATTCAACATGCGAATGTTTTATTTCAGAAGGAATATTATCTAAAACAGCGTTGCAATTACTTGACCATTTAACCAATTCAAAGCCTCCAGATTTAAACAAATTAATTAATTGAGTCGAGACATTAACGGCTTCGTTCTCATCAATAATAGAACTGACTAAATCGTCCATGTATAACTCTTTTTGAGCTATAGCGGCAGCTTGCGGATAATTATGACGTTCATCATTACAAAGTTGGCGTATGGTTCGCATAGCCAGATATGGACTTGATTTTAAACCGAATGTGATGCGATTAAATTGATATTCACGAATAGGTTCTGAAGCTTCGAATCTATATAATATTTTTTGATATTTTCTATGTTCGCTTTTTAGAAGTATCTGTAAGTACATTTGTTTAATGTCTGCGGTTATAGCGATCGGAAACAAGCGAAAATTTAGCAATATTATAAATATATCCGCCTGCAAATTAGGGCCTGCGTGGAGAATATCATTCAAAGAAACACCATTATGGCATTTCGCGCTTGCGTCTAACACTGGGCGAATTTTTGTAGTATCTTTATCATGTCTTATGACAGCGTGGTGCGGTATGAAATATCCTTCCTCTAAGCGGTCGGATCGCGTTTCTGAAATATACCCTTTATCGATATATTCCTTAAAAATATTATTATAACTAATGCGAAGTTCATTGTTAGACTGAAATTTTCGTTCTAGTAATAAAAATCTGCGTTGTGCCATGGCACGCGAATTACCTAACAAACGCGGATCCCTACAAAAGGGCAAAGCGGTGCAATAACGACCGGACGAATCACGTGATATAGTAGCGGAAAACAAATTTTCACATTCTTCGTCCTGCTTACTTAAAATTATTTGCGTGGGGGTCTCTTCGAGCTCCCAAAATTTATGAAGCGTTTTATTTAATAATGCGTTATCATCATAAATTAAAAATGAAGCGGATTGACTTGTTTGCAAGCGTTGATCATTCGTAGCGGTGGGAATAGTACCCATAAATACATATCCAAAAACAGTTTCAATCGCGGGTGGAGCGGGTGGTTTAATTATTTTACCGGTTAAAATTAAATATGGAAATAGTTGCGCGCCTAATAAAAGGTTAACCTCACCTGGCTCGTGCCAGTGCGGGTCTGCGAGCGGAACGTCAACTAAATGCTGCACTAGAGACACATCAACATAATCTATCGGTAATCTGTCCGTAATGCAATCAACAACTAAAGCGGATATGTCATAAATGAAATTATTATTTTTTGAAGCGATTTGTAACTTTACATAACCTAAAATAGGCCGCGACGTTAAACCAATACCCTTTACAAAGGAATTAGCAAGCGGTATAATATTAAGATTTAACTGCTTACAGCATGCGGTTGTTATTATATTATTTTGTGAAGCGTTATCGATGAGCGAGCGGACAACCACACAGGTGCGATTATCCGTACGCACACAAACCTGTGCTGTCGACAGAAGCACCGTCGTCGAGCGAGAACAAGATGCGTCTTGCGTCGCGCTCATATTAACAGCGGACGAAGAAATCATAGAAGTTATATTTTGTTCATTAATATGTTGCGTATCGCTAGAAACATTATCCTTATCGGATGAATTATTTTTGTTATTAAAATGTAGAAGCGTATGATGATGTTTTTTACAAATTTTACATTTATTTGTTGAATTACATTTAACTGCTGTATGCAATAAACTTAAGCAATTAATACAACCTTTTTTATCTTTGATAAATTCAAATCGACGTTGCGCGGGTAAGGATTTAAACTGACTACAGGAGTATAAATAAGCGTGATCATCCTTATTACACATACTACAATTATTTTTACTATAATTCGTGTTAATATCACGAGTAAGAAAAGCGTGGTGGACTGTATTTTGCGTGCGAGATAATGTTCGAGATGACTTATCTTTATTATTAACGTAAGGTAAATTACCACAGCGAGGCAAATTGTGCGTTACTGGCGTATTTGTATATATTTTACATTGTGTACGAATAAAATTTGCGAAGCAATCAAATGTAGGTATTTTATTATTACGCGATTCCATTTCAAATGTATGAACCAAATTTGAATTAAACTTTTTTAAAGATATATGCAAGAAAATATAATCAGCGAGATCATCAATTTTAATGCTTTTTAAAACGTTAACAGCGGAAACATAGTTATCTAAAAAATGTTGAAAGTTCTTAGCTGACGCGGGACCTTCTAATTTAAAATTAATTATTTGATCGATATAAGTCGATGCTAACATACGCGGATCCTCGTAACGGTCAACTAATTCGTTCCATATTAATAAATAATTTTCAGGGCAAGGTGTTATTCCCGAGAAAACGTTTCGCGCTTTACTTGTTAATTTACCCAATAAATAATACAATTTATCGTCATTAGAGAGCGATTCATTGTTATGAATATTGGACTTAAAACTAATATAAAATAAAGACCAATTTCGAATGTCCCCGTCAAAGGAAGGAATTTCCATTGGCGGTAATCGAGGTTGAGAGTGTATTGATATTTCTTTATTAATTTTTACATGAGATTCATTACACAATGAGCGTACGCGCCCTATATAAGAACACATATCCTCCAATTTTGAAAGAATGAAATAGTCTACTTTAGCGTCGGGATCTAATGATATAAGCAAAGCGTTATAGTTATCTAATAATGTACTAAATTGATCTATAGTACGTATCTCATCAAAAGTTTGAATACTTGAAATAAATATTTCTTTATTCTCGCTATTATTTAAGGCACACTCTGCTTTGCGATATATATTTTCTACGCGGCTATATAATGCATCGCGTTTAGCGGTTAAAATAGTAAGCTGATTTGCGTCAGAGATTTGAACATCTTTTTTAGGGGGCATTTTGAATATGAACACTATTAGTTATTAACAAATGCGACAAATGTAGATGCGTGTAATAATATTTTAAAGAAAGAAAACGTCTTGAGAAAAATAAATTAAAAGCGGGTAGATTATTCGAGCAGGTAAGCAACTCATATAATAAAGGAATGCGTTTGTTTAACACGAATGGCAGCTATTATCTAATGCAATTATATGCGTTTAATAAAATAAGCGAAATATAAAATATAAGCGTTTGAGATTAAATTAATATGCGTTCAGTACCTACTTGTATGGATAGGTACCTACAGTATTTATAGCGTTGGCCGATACGTTATGTGAAAAAGCAAATTTAAATCGAAATATAATTATTAAATAGCGAACGAAAACCCCAAATCAACAAATGAATTACCTATTCTTATAAGATTGAAACAGCTTCGACGCGTCCAAATGGCGGCGTGTCGAGCACTTTGTTTTAAGCGTTTTATTAACTATTAGTAGTTTAAGTTATTTAATGCTAATTTTGAAACACTGGAACGATAATCCGGCTCGAAGGACCACTTTATGGGGATGCGGAACGATAGCTCAGTGAAGAATAGGTGTTGCGTTGGATGATCAGGAAAAGGATTAAATCATACCTTTGCTGTTCGGGGTCGATGATATCGCCAACCCGGCGGAAAACGCTCCTGCCAGGAGTTCTTAGTCGCGATGTGCACTTTTTCACTTTTTTAACGGTGTATTTCGAGTATTAAGCGGAGGCATGCCATTCGCGCGCGGAAGACTTTTCTTTTTTTGCGTTCACGTTGCAATTAACAGTTGTTGAAGTCCCCGACGGCGACTCGAGCGCCGTCGATTCACACACTATGCGTTGTCCTTTTCTTCCTTCAGGCAAAGGTACCGGAGAGAAGAGGAAAGGAGAGGAGAGGATATGGGAAGTTTCAGTGTTTCAATAACAAAAATTAAATAGATAAAATAATCTATGCGTTGTGGCGCGAACACACGCCGAGAGACAAAAAATATAGAGAACTTCTGAAACCAACTTTATATATTATTTTTGTTAAAATTCCATTTAACCATTATAACTTTTTTTTTATTAGCGATATCTGCGATCAGTCTCTTTTAGACTATAAGCGGATCTTGTGGGCCTGTTAGAGGTGCTTACCAGCGGTAGCTACCTTTTTAAGTGTCTAAGATCTAGCTCTTGGATATCGTATCGCTTCAAGCGTGTGTAGTAGCTGATATACAGCAGCACAGATGCCAGGTAATTTGGTAGATTTTTTAAGGCGGTGTTTATATTTTTGTTTGGCTGTGTTAATCTGGAGTACCTCATGTATTTCGGCGTCCTTGTCTACCTAGCTCTTCTTTCATTCAATATGTTTTAATAGTATAATTTATTTAACATCAGTATTGTGGACAAAAGTCGAAGGCGGCCGAACGTAGACGAATTCACTCGACGGCGAGTCGTCGACACGCATTTGTTTTAAGCCACGCCCTTTTTATTAACTCGTTAACGGTTAAACTACTGTGTGTATTTAGAGATAGGAGGATTCCATGTCTCAGCACGAGGAAGATAGTCAGCTGGTCACAGTACACCTGGTGGGGATGGACGGGAAGAGACACAAGAATAGTTAAGAATATGAAGCTCCTCCAATCAGAATACGTCAAGCAGGTAGACAACCTGCTGGAGAAGAAATACGCAGTGTAGTGCGACGGCACAGAACATTCGAGTGATGTCTGCTGATACCTTTAGCAGAGGTGTAAGCCTTTACGACCATCTGCTGGAGGGACCTAATCTGCTAACGTCGCTTATATTGTTCGACTTTCAAGAAGGGCAGGTGGATACCACGCTGACATACAGGAGATAATCCTTCGGGTGAGATTCGACCTGAGGATCAGCCAGCACGATAGTTTGTGTGGTGGGACACCGACTGGATGAATTCACCTCGCCACTGATGACAAAATAAAACGCATTATCGCGCCCTCGGGGTTATCACCAGAAGCCATTCCATGACCAACATGAGACATTGGTGAGAGCAGCTAGAGTATTGACATTTGAGAACAAGTGTCAACGTTGAGCTACAGGATGAAGCATTGTCACATCGAAGAAGCTGAACGTGGTCAGCTTCAAAGAAGAAATGTTACGGATTAAAGCATATCGTCCACCACCTAAGACGAGCAGATTATTTCGACTGGATCCAGTACTAGAGGATGATGTGCTGCGTGTAAGAGGCCGTATAGGATCTGCCACCTCGCCCCTCCAGATGAAATGACCTATTATCCTCTATGAAGGCCAACGCATTAGGATACTCCTTGTACTACGAGAACATTGCGCTGGGGTCACGCCAATCGAGAACGTGTAGTTCGCACTTTCCCAACAACCATTCAATTACTTTGGAATGAACTACTTCGGGCCGATGATAGTGAAGATCGGCAGATATCGAGAGAAGCGGTGGGAAGCGCTGTTCACGTGTCTCAAATCGCGTGCCGTTCATCTGGAGATCGCCCATCACTGTTCACGAGTTCGGCGATCATGGCGCTGAGACGAGTGGCAGCTAGAAGAGGACGGCCGAACACCATTCACTCAGACAACGTCACCAACTTTAGAGGAGGGGACAACGGACTTTTTTTTACGCTCTGAATTAGTGCTTGACTACGTTCCACCTGATGGTAAGCGGTAATGCAGTCGTAGATGGTAAGTCGCACTAATTCAATAGCCACCTATTCACTCTTGCCTTAAAGACACCCATATTGTAATCGGACGGAAACTCGGACGCAGGCAGGTTGTTCCAATCCTTAGCCGCACGTATGATATATGACGAAGCGAAACGCTTCGTCCGGATGGATGGAATGTCCACTACATAAGGATGGAGACTAGTCATTTAACGCGTCGTCCAATGATGGAAAGGGGATGGGGAAATTAAAATATCATGTAATTCCTGCGCGCACTCTCCAAAATGTAACCTTTTTTTTTATTCTGAATTAGTGCTTGACTGCGTTCCACCTGATGGTAAGTGGAAACGCAGTCGGAGATGGTAAGTCACACTAATTCAGTAGCCATCTATTCCCTCTTGCCTTGAAGACACCCATATTGTAATCGGACGGAAACACTGACGTAGGCAGGTTGTTCCAATCCTTAGCCGCACGTATAATAAATGACGAAGCGAAACGCTTCGTCCGGACTGGTGGAATGTCCACGACATAAGGATGGAGACCAGCCTTTCGTCGAGTCGTCCGATGATGGAAAGGGGATGGGGGAATTAAGTCGAGTAATTCCTGCGCACACTTTCCGAAATGCAACCTATAGAATACACAAAGGCTGGCAACCCTACGTCGGTGATCGAGGCTTTGTAAGTTGGCTTTTACCAGGGTAGGGTCACCAATAAGCCTCAGCGCACGCCTCTCAATCGAGTCCAAGGCTGACAGATGGCATTTTGCAGCACCAGCCCATATGTGACTACAGTATTGTACGCACGACCGGACTTGAGCTTTGTATAGATTAAGAAGCTGTCTCGGCGTGAAATACTGTCGGACCTTTGCGAGGATGCCAACTTTCCTCGCTGCTACATTAGCCTTGGACGCGATGAACCGCCCGTAGTTCATGTTGGGGCTAATGTCCATTCCCAACAACTGCAGACGGTCAGTGTATTCTAGAGGCACATTTCGGAAAGTAGGAGTCAAGATAAAAGGACTCCTTTTTGTGGTGAACAGGCACGCCTGTGTTTTGGTGGCGTTGAAACTCACAAGATTGGTATCGTCCCAAGTGGAGGCTGTCCTGAGTGTGAGATTCAACCGCTCTACCATGGCCTCTCTTTCGGACTAAATTTGATCTCTACTGGCTCGAGGATTTGGCAGGTATCTCTCTACAACTGTGCTGTCGTCTGCGTACCCATGGATACCGGGTGTAAGCAGGTCGTTGATATGAAGCAGGAACAAGGTTGCAGAGAGAACAGACCCCTGAGGAACCCCTGAGTTGGTATTTAAGGGTTGTGATGAACAACCCTCAACCCTCAGGAAATCTTTAATCCAGTTAATCAGGCCAGGAGATATACCATAGGCTTAAAGCTTGCTTACGAGGCTAGCGTGCCAGACCCTGTCAAAGGCCTTTGAGACGTCGAGGGAGACCGCGATCGCCTCCCCGTTTCGCTCAAGAGCCTCGCCACAGGTGTGATTGGCATACACTAGAAGGTCCCCAGTCGACCGATTCCGGCGAATTCCATATTGTCAATTATTGAGGAGATCATTCTGTTCAAGCTATGCCATTAGTCGATTGTTCAATACACGCTCCATAATCTTACAGTGTATGGAGGTGATTGAGATCGAACGATAATTGGCAGGGTCAGCACGGCTACCTTTCTTGGGCACTGGTTGCACGTTGGCAAGCTTCCAGGATTTAGGTACTATTCCAGTCCTAAGAGAAAGGCGGTACAGACGTGTCAGTATCGGAGACAACTCGGGAGCACATGTTTTAAGCACTATCGCTGGTATACCATCAGGACCACTTGCTTTATTCACATATAGACGACACAAAACTCTCTTTACCTCTTTTTTCAGGCATTGAGATCCCGCAGTGAGGTAGATGTGGAAGAATAGCATTACCAGAGTCTAGACATGAATTTTGGGCAAAAAGGGAGGCAAGTAAAGACGCCTTCTCTTTTGTTGTATGAGCCAGGGATCCGTCAGATTTTACCAGCGGTGGCAGTGAGGACCGACAGAAGTTCGTCTCGACCGCTTTGGCAAGCGACCAAAAAGCTCTGCTGCCAGATGGTTGGGCAGAGAGCTTTGTGCCAAAATGTGTAATTCGGGTCAAGACGAGCCTTCTTTAATGTCTTTTTGTAGGACTTGGCGGCTAAGTTAAAGGCTCTCTTCTTGGATCTTACATCCGGAGTTTTGCGGTCTCGAGCATCAACCCAGGCAAGGTAGGCCGAATGCTTACGCTTTTCAGCAAAGGTGTATTCAGCATTAAACCATGGGCGAGCTTTGCCACCGACGGGTACATCAGAGAACTCAGAGACTCATCAGAGAATAAAATATTCCATTGCTTGATGCATCATATCAGTTATAGCATCCGCACAACTCGACGGATCGGAAGAAGAGAAGCAGACCTGCCGCCAAGTGAAGGATGCAAAAAAGTGTCGCATCTCATCCCATTCTGCTGACTTGTTTTGCCATACGGGCTGTCTACCAAGAATAAAACCAGCGGTGAAGGAGGAAGGACTTCTGCATTGTATGGAGTGGTGCTACATTCCCCGAGGTGCCCCGAATCAGGGAGGCCACTAACCACTTCCTGCTGGGGTCATCTGCTAGCCTGCCTACAACCGGGCCATGGAAAGACGACGACCGATGCACACACGTTAGGGGAGCCAGCAAGGCGCTTGCTGATCATTTTTGGCGAAGATGGGTGCGAGAGTACCTCCCACTCTCATTCTTATCGGTGGACCAACGAACAAGACAAAGATTCTGCAAGCGGGAGACATCGTGATGATGGTTAACCCCATCTTGTCACGTAACATGTAACTTATGGGCATCGTGAAACGAGCCTACTCGACGGTGACGCACGATGTGCAGACGTTCGAACGAAGAGCGGCGGCTTCAATCGTCCCGTCACTAAGCGCGTTGTGCTGATCGTGCTGATGAAGAATGAGGCGCGCAGCGCTACGCTATGGGGAGAACGTAGTACTACATCCGCCGGCGAGTCATCGACGACGGCACCCGACCACGAGCGGTAGCAGCCGACCGTTCACGATCGTACCCGAACACATTAGTTTTAAACCATGCCCCTTTTATTAGATTGTTAACAGTTAAACTACTGAGTGTAGTTAGAAATAGGCCACGCCTATTTTATTTACGGTGTTTGTTTGTAATGACTTGTCAACACCTAAGCGTGTGTGAGTCATATAGCACTCCTTTAGAGTCCCCCTAAGCCGTCTCCATACCATTCGATAGTTTCGTAAGCCGTGGTCCGAACCTCGCAGGAGGTGCCATTACGAAACTACACCACTTGAACTTCATAGTCCATTTCTAGCCTGTGCGCCTCCACACCCGGTAACGTAGTTAAGGCCAATAGGGCTAACCGCACTCTACATTCAGGAAAAATATGTACGGTATGCATTCACTCCGGACAGCAACATCGAGCTGAGCAGACGTACTACAGAGCGTAGCAGTGGAAAGACAGTATAAGTGAAGTGAGTCTAGCGTTGCCAGAGAAGTGTTAGTGTACATTGTAGTGAACTAAGAGCTTGTAGAGCTCTCAAAGAAATCTAAAGACAAACTCGGACCATCTGTGCCACAACCCGCGTCTATGAAGCATACTCTGCCTTTCGCAACCCACGTGTATTCTGTAAACCCGCTGCCAACAGCGTCCTCTGCTCCTTCAGTGTCAGTGCCTTCACCACATCCTGCGCCTACAGCGCAATATTTGTTACCACTAAGCCGCTAAAAGAGCAGCACTAGAAACATTGACATCGATTTAGACATGACAAGGCGTGGAGCAACCTCACAGCAGCCGTGTTTCCTGCGAACTATAATTTAGCGTACTGTCAAGGCTTGTACACGGGAAGTCTGTGGTTCAGCTGTTCGCGCGGGGCGCTAAATGCACTGCGCGTCCAATATAATAATCTTTTCAGGATGATGTTGAAACTCCCTCGTTTCTGTAGTGCCTCTGGGATGTTTACCCAATCGCTTACAGATGGTTTCCATGCTATCATCAGGAAAAAGGTAGCTTCTCATGTGATAAGGATTCGGGGGAGCATAAATAGCATCCTGAAAATCGTGGCTGAGGACACGAGAGCTCCTGTGCTGAGGCATCTCAGGCAGAACCATTGTCAATCACTTTTGTTATGTTTTGTTTGTATTTGTTACTAACCCTAGTGTATAAGTTGTATTATCTAAGGTGTATACTAACAAAAAATGGTTCCTATATTGTTCCGAATAAAAACAATTACTATTATTTTAATTTGAGTACCTTCAAGACAAGAGTGAATAGGTACCTTCTAGACAAGCGCACTCCTATTAGGACGGATTCACGCTACAATATCGGCAACAAAGTCAAACTCAAAGAAACTTGGAATCGAGCGAGACAACAAACGATGGCAGTTATATTGCCATTAGGTCAGAAACTGTTTTGCCCGCCCCCGTTGTGTAAAGTGTCTAGGGGACCACGGGACTTCGGACTGCCCGCGTAGGGAACCCGTATCAGACGCCTCTTTGAGCAGTTCTCTGCGGAGAGCAGGGAACTCACGCGAATTATAGTGGGTGCTCCCGCGCACCACAAGGGCAGGACTCTGGTACGCGCCCTACACAAAGGCCAATGCCAAATGTATACACCGGTACCAGTGCCGACAACTAACGTATGAGCGAACCGCATGGCTACCCAAAGCTGGGGTCTACCCAAGAGGCCTTCATTGCAGACAGATATCACAGTGCCTTCAGGGCAGACACGAGTCACGACACTCACGTTGGATGAAATAGTCTCATCATTTAAGGCGTTATATTCTATGAGAAAATAGGAGCCATTTCTGCTACATTCACCTCACTAACAAACTAACAAATGGCTTGTTTAGGTAGAATTAAACCCAATTGGTGTCTACAACACCAACTTACACCAACCTCAGTAGAGGAGGTTAAACAATAATCAAGACACTTCAGACTAGAAAGACACCTTAGATAGAATCCCTAATAAAATTATTAAACGAATGGACAGAACCTATAGTTATAGGTATTCACAAACCAGGGAAGGTTCGCAACCTCCTTTTTAGCTACATACCGATTTCACTACTAAACCGCATAAGTAAAATCAACGAAAGAATAATATAAGCCAAACAAAGGGCCATAGCATAGGCCAAAACTCTCATATTTCCTGAACAATTCGGAATGCACCGCTTAACGCAGCACATACATAGACATTTTAACATTTTTAATTGATCAGTAGGCACAGGTGTGCTCTTTTCTATAGTAAAGGCGTTTGACAAAATCTGGCACAACGATTTATTATATAAGCTTTACCGAATGGGCGTACCAAATGGTCTCGTTCACATCAAACGAGAATATTTGTCAAATCGTTTCTTCCGTTGCAGAGTAGATGGTACATTTCCCACACCACACCCCATAAGGGCAGTAGTACCTCAGGGCTCAAAGCTAAGACACGAGAGATACTTTATACACTCTACACGATCGACATTCCGAGGCATGAGACTACGACCATCGCCCTCAATGCGGATGACACAGCCATTTATGCCCCAGCAATATGGACTAATAGAATAGTTTCAAAACTTCAAAAGGCAGTCATAATCATGGGGCATTGGTTCCGAAAATGGAGTAGTGAGTTGAACCCTGAGAAAAGAGTGGCTGCGTACTTTTAACTAAAACCGCATAGTCACAGGCAGCCTGGTGCACAGTAGACCTACACAAAGACTTACAGCTAGAGATCATTAGGGACTACATAAAAACAACTTTCATTAACTAGGTACTTTGCAATAATATCAATGCACACTGCCGAGTTATTAGTAAACGCCGCTAATTACGAACCCGTAGATGACATTACAGATAGGCACAGACGACCAAAAGACGTAATTTAGCCTTTATCTTTAGGAACACACACCGACACCGTACACACAATCACCGTTCTCGCCGACGCGAAAGAGGTCCCAAATCGTATACGACTCCTTCAGAGTCCCACTAAGCCCCCCGAATTTCATGCTCCATTTTTAGGCAGGACGTTCTGTCCGCCTCACCACGCTGTAAAGGCCAGTAGAGCCAACAGCACTCTACATTCATCGTCAGACAGCCATCGAAGAGGCGAGAACAAGAAGAATAAACGAACAAGCAAGAAAAGAATTTGAACCTCTTATACAGTCCACGACAATCAGTTTATAATTTTTGTAACTTTAAAATACATTATTTTATTTAATGTAAATAATACATTACAATAATGTAAATAATATTTATTAAACCAAACAATTGTTTCTATACTACGCTTTATGACATCAGTTTTGTTACGAAGATTCTCAGTATCGTTACCTATCAGTTTAGTTACAAATGTCAAATGTACACTTTTTCTGAGTATGACCAATAAACCGTTATTTACTTTAAATATTATATTATATATTAGCTTTGGCTTACACATAGCACTATTTAAAGCTTATTATTCTTCGATAGTATGTACAAAATTTAAATTTTCATTCCTTTATGCTCCTTTGAAGAGAATCGTTCATCACACAATAGTACAGGACTGTATTCAACAATAGTGAATCTCTGAATCGAAATATGCTCCGTGACAATGAGGCACTATCATTTATATCATACCTCGATCATTTCATACATTGAAGTTGAATACAGATTACAGCCTCAGAATTCCAGTTCTGACATCAACTGTACTTTTTGAAATACCTTCCATTACCATATAACTAGTTTCGAGATTTTCACAAAAGATTTACGTGTTGCTTTTTTAAGATAATGTTGGCTAAACCCTCATGAGGTTTTAAATTGGCCTAAGTACAGATGGAATGGAAGAACAATAAAATAAAAATACAGAATAAAACAAAGTCGCTTCCCGCTGTCTGTCTGATCCTATGTATGCATATATCTTTAAAACTACGCAACGGATTTTGATGCGGTTTTTTTAATAGATTGAGTGATTCAAGAGGAAGGTTTATATGTATTATACACTAGCGAAACCCGTAGCTTCGCTCGCGCTAAACTAATAATACATCTGAGAAAATGAAAAAAATACATACGGGTAAATTTTACTTCATACTAGCGACTCGCCCTCGTTTCGCTCGTTTCGTTTCGAGCGGAAATAAATAAAGAGCGGAATTAAATATTCAGAAACATGATATAAAGTATGAATGTATGAAATAACAAATAATACTTTATTTTACAGTTTTTTTTTTTTCAAGAACTAACACGAAAAGTCACAAGTTTTGTTGCCGCGTTGCCTAAAAACATCAATAGCTAATTTTCTAAACTAATCTCCATAAAGTGCTGATTATTCAGGGTCTTGAATTTTTTGCTACAAAATGTTTTTGTGCCTGATTTACATTTTTACGGTAAAATGAGGCAGTTCCCACCGAGATTTACGTGCCCTCTCGCAGGCTAATCTACAGTTCGTGTCATTTCAAGTAGCTCTATATGTTTTGATTTATATATTTACAATATATCTTTTAAATTATTTATTATTATAACTATTTTGGTTAAAGGAAATATAATCCTAATCAAACACATTTTAAAAGTGCTTTCTAGGTATACTAGTGAACTACTAGAAGTTCGCTTCAAATCTTAACTTTTAAATTTGTCCCATATTCGTTACATACAAATACGATAATAGAAATACACAATATACATTATACATAATATATACAAAGTAAATTAACTCTTATTACAAACAGTACTTAACTTTCTTTTAATGAACGACAGTAATATTAACACGGTAAACAAAGGAATCCTCTCAATTGGAAATTTATCTGTGGAGTTGCCGTAAGGTTTCATTTCATCTTGTTTTAATATGGAAATGGCACCCACTTAAAATGTTCGAGGTAAAGCCTTTTGCGTGGAGCATGAAAATTATTTGATACAGAGGTTTCCTATTTCAAAAGTTTAAATTCAATATTTTATCTTTTACCTTCGTAATATTTTGGCCAAGTATGAAATTAAGGGAAATAATGTGAGGTGAATATTAAAAGCTTTCAATAAAATAACAAATAAACAAATTCTTACATTACTTACCTACCTGTAAAAGTGAACGAAACGGGACTCGAACCTACGTTTTAATGATGTGACCACATCTGTCACCTATTTCTAACCATCGCGTTGTAGCTAGAATAATTGCTGATTAATTATTATGGATAAAGTCATAATTTCATCGCACCTAGTGTTACATTTTCTATTTTTTTTTTCATATTTTAGGCACAAATAATAAAGTATGTAATCAATAATCGTTATATTATTAACTAAAGAGAAATTATTAGGTATTAATATGTCGTTACCAATTACGAGTTATGATCGCAATCGAGGAAATGGCCGCAGCATATTGGACGGCCCTTATTGACGTTTAAGTGTCTCGATAAATATTAATTTAATTACATCTTCAAGTTCAGTTCTAATCGATAATTATATTTAGATACGGTTTGAAGCATTAATGAAAATAGCAATTATTACGAAATGTATTTAGTTAATTATTTGAATCGGTGGAGTAGATGGATAGAGATAATTTCATATTTTTTTTAAATAAGTCCAGGTATGTTATTAAAAACTAACGTAACAATAGTTAAGAAAAACATAAACAGATTGTATTTAAAAATAGCTTTCGTCTTTGTCTATTTTGTCTTGATGATCTAAGAAAATTGAAAAAACTAGGATCAAGAAAAATATTTTTATGTATTTTATGTAATACATAAAACCGTATAGACAATTAACGAATGAAAAGCATGGTGTCATATAATTTGTTAGAACCTATTTACACTAACTATTATGGATACGGTAACTACCGTTGCAATTGACTTGTTGGTCGTTCGTTATTGGACCTTACTGATGTTCGAGTGCGGCTATAACTTTGTTAGAAACACGAGCTAATTCAATTAGATTAAGTGAGGCATATTTTAGTTGTTTAGAAATAAAGGTAGATTTTTAAATGTGTTTTTTTAATTTTTTAAGGAACATCTGTTCTTAATTATAGGCTTTTAGGCACTAACTTAAAAACATAAACTAGTCTATTCCACGAGAAGCATAATTTTTTCGGCGTAAAAAAATAATGTATTTCAGACTATAATTTAACACTGTGCCAAATTTCATCTAGTACCCTTCTACTATTCTTGCATGATCTTGTAACAAACATTCATCCATCCAAACTTTCGCATTTATTAAATTTATATGGGATAAACAGTCATTACGCGGGTGGCGACACTCAAATACAATTTCAGGTATCTTGAAATATTCTTGTGACTTTCTTGATAAGTCTTAATTCATTATGTAATTATAAAGAAATAATTTTATTACTCTGAATTATAATATTCGCCTAAACAAAATCTACATTATACTGAGTTCAAATTTGAATATTATCGGGATGAATTGTTAAAAATCTTAAATAAACGTTGAATTCAAGAATAGAATAGCGCTGATATTCTCAATGCACTCTCTTTCGCGGTTCTCAAACAACCCCCACTAAACCCCCGAATGAACGCTTTTATCTGTCTCCAAGTAAATATAGGATGGAATCAGAGTAACTCTGATATTTCTTTAGATTTCTTCGAGACTATTACGAGGATTTAAACTTAAGACTTCGTTCAAAATCTTGAATATTTGAAACTTATTTCAAATCCATGATTTTCTGCGGCGCGATATTTTCGTTTCAAATTACATAAGCTAAGTTATATTTGTGGATTACACAATTATTACTTTTTAAACGAAATTTTTCTTTAATAACTTAATAAGCTTAGCAAAAGTACCATCCTACGTAATGTACTCGTATATAATATACTGATACATACATAGGAATTATTGAAGTTATCGTAAAGAAAAGATCCTTCTATTTGAAAAAGTAATAAATTATAATATAAGTACTTATTATATTTAAAAAAACATAAGACAGTTATTACATATAACAATATATTATAATTCGCGTCATGTAAAAAGAACGCTGGCTGTCAAGTTGCGCAGAGGCGATTTATCGGCCAATTTGGTGGTAAGACGCGGGGCGCGGGACGGCGAGGCACGCGCCGCATGCTTGCCGGCTCGCTATTGGTTTGTCAGTTCAAAATACCATCGCGCACACAAAAGTTATTAGTTACGAAATGATTTTATATCAAAAATAAAAAAATATTAGTTTTGAATAATATTGTTTATAAAGATAGAGTCTGATAACAATGCAGTTAACAATAAAAAATATATATAAAAACGAATTAATTTAATTTTTTGTAAGTGGATTAAAAATTCTGCAATGAATCAAGCATATTTTATTAATTTATAAAATTCTGTTTAATGACATTCTATCTAATATATTTTTCAACGTATCTACGAATAACCAATATACGTCACGAGCGAAAGGTTAGTTCAAAAATAAATGAATAGGCATAGTAATTTCGTGTGCGAATGTACCGATGCGCAAACACACCCCCCACCACTTTCTTCCAGCGTTCTTTTTATGTGACGCGAACTGTAATTAGATAAAAATGCAGTACAGCTGTTTCGTAATTGTTACAATTTGAAGCATGAACTATTTTTGAATCCTAAAGTCACTTACGACCATTTTTTTTTGCGCTGTGACAGTGGTGGGACTCGGGTTTTGGACCTACTACAATCGGCTTCCAAGCAAGCAGATTACTGTTGTCTCACCATTTATAATAGTATTTTTTTAAAAGAAAAATAACGTGAACTAATGTTACTAAACTTTTTTAGGGTAGAATGTAAATAATTAAATGGTAACGTTTAATTATGTATTATTAAATCAATCTTGTTGATGATGCACTGATCTATCTATGATTGGTACAATTTTGTTATTATGATTGATGAATAATAAAAACAAAATTATCGTCTTATTTACTAGAAAATATTCTGTTAGCTCGCTTAAATATTATTCTTTTACATAAATTGCATATATATAATACGGATATAAACAAATTCTTATAAATAAAATTTTGTAAGAAACAAACATCTGTTTGTTATTCCTCGCTGAAGTCTGTATAGAGAGATCTTTTTAAATCACAAGAATACGCTCTCGTTTTTGTTCCGTTTAATCTTTAAAATACATGAATCTGTTGAAGGCGCCGCGGGTCCATTTACTCGACCATCTGAGTCCGCTAGCTAAAGACATGTCGAAGAATGGTCGTAATTTCTATGAATGTAAAACAAATTGTTTCTTAGGTTCTTTGCTTTTGTACTTACCCTTTTTATAATCTATATAAATAAGATATTATACACAATCTATACATATTGAATTTATTTGAATAAAATAATATAGTACAGTTTTCAGAAGAAGAATGTGAAAAATAAGATATAACGTATCAATATTTAGTACTATAAAATTTTTATATCCTCACACATTTAAGTGCAGTAAATTACATTTGACTAGAAGTGTGACTTTGAAATTTCACCTATATTTGGCCATTTTTCGTCGTCTCATGAACCGTGATAGTTATTTGGAATTTTGACAGATGATTATTTTTTATTGTCGCTAAAACAATAAAAACAGAAAAAATAGAAAAATAAATATTCAAGGCGGCTCCTATACAACAATCGTGATGTTTTTGCCAATTTTATAAATAGTGGTACGGAACCCTTCGTGTGCGATTCTAACTCGTAATTGGCCAGTTTTTTTTGGAAATGATGCTAATTTTACTGTAGGTTCGATCATGATCATTATATCTATTAAAAAAAAGAGACTAGTAGAGATTAGAGAATGTAAAAGGGAGGCTCGGGCCTAGCGACGATTAAAACGCTGAATACATCTCACATTTCAATACGATTGTTATGACTAAAAAAATATACCAAAACACAGCAAGCTAACAATAAATATTCTTCTAGACTAAACTTAATTATATACTCGTACCTAGAGTAGTAGTTCCAATAATTACTTCCTTCCATCAACGTTAAGCGAGTACTGAAAGTGCGGGCGTCGTAAATTATCAGCAAAGGGCAACCGATACAGAAGTAAGGCGACACATAAATCCCACTGACGCGTATAACGGGTGCTACCGACTTCGTCTACACGGCTCTAAAATTGCGTGAAATACTACGTATTTGCGTTTAAATGAAATGAAAAATACACAATTATACTTTTTCGTAGGATGTGTTTAGTGTTTTGATAATAATTGTGTCGAAAATTTAAAAGAATTTATTTCTTCTATGAAATACATCTAAAACTTTAATATAAATAAATGTTAATTTTCACTTGAGGCTGTAAACACTTACGTTCTTGTGCAAATGTAACTATATTACAATATACATAATATGTCTGTACTTATGTAGGTGTATTGAACATTTATACAATGTAGGTACATATGTACATATTATTGTGTCATCAAACGTCAAAACTGTGACTTAGAGAGAAAGAGAGAGAGAGAGAGAGTTGAGATTTCAGAGGAAGAATACAGCAATAACTGCTAATACAAATATGAGCTTACAAAATAACATATATGTATCATTTAAACTATCTTCCAATGCAATATGCAAATTGACCTATTCTAGTACATTTATATCTTCAATATTGGCACTAAAGAAAGCACGGTCCGGATAAACAGCTAATTCCATTACGAGAATAGCGTAGGGTGGCACTGGACAGTGTTATTGGGCTTTCAGGACTTGCTAAGGTCAGAGCTTGATGTCGGTTATATATAAGCTACTATTTAATAAGGGAGACTGTTGTAATGCAAATATAAATATAAAAATTTATATATTGAAATGTATTATATATTAAAATCTATAAAAAAATAACAATAGCGTCTTGATTTTTTCAAGGTCTTCAGAAATTTTTATTAGATATCTGCGACAATTTGACCTTGTCGCGGATTTATTTTGATTTTTGATTGAGCTTCAAATGCTTTACATCTATTAGGGTTACGGGATAGACTAATTTAATATATATAAAAATGTCGTGTCACAGTATTTGTTATCGAACTCCTCCGAAACGGCTCGACCGATTTTTATGATTTTTTTATGTATATTTAATAGGTCTGAGAATAGATCGTAGGCTACCTTATTTTCATAGGTGATAAAGGAGGCCCTCCAAATTTTTTTTATCAATTTTTATATATTTTTTCTATAATTTGACAAAATTTATTACCCTAAATTTATTAATAGTCATTAGAACGCGGATGGAGCCGCGGGAATTGCTAGTACACATATAAAAAAAGATCCCTCCACTTTTTGGACTCTAATTATAGGTGAACTTCAATTGTTCAATTTGGGTACATCAAACGATAAATAAACAATATTTTCTCTTCAAGTTTTATTACTTATTAAAAGTAAAAGTAGACTTGAAAAATTAAGATTAAGCGTACAGCCTAATTTTGAAACGTCTCGGCTAATAAGTCTTTGGTGTTTGTTAAATTATAAAGCTTATTAAGCATTGCTCCCTCGCGTGTCGTAACCCGGTAGGAAATGTACCCCGCCTCATCAGTGACTTGTGAAGATATCTGAATTATTTACTTTGAAATAGCGTAGGCTACGAACTTGAACTCCTTTATTAGCTTCGTAGGCGTCACTACGACTATAAATACGCTTAATTGTATCGAAGTAAAGATTGGTTGCTGAAAAATATTGTCACACTGCGACTAAACTTCGCTACGCTTGGGTTCGTTCCTAGGTACTGTTTGACATTAAGTAGAGATATTCAGGACCTAGGTGTTTTTACGAAGTAAAAAAAATATTAATTTGGATAACCAGATTAATCGTAAGATGGCATCGTACCAAAATTCATTTATTTATTTCATATTTCATAATTCATTCGTCCATTTAATAATAGACAAAAATTGTAAAACAAGATTCGTCTACTGTATCGATAATAATGACTATTTGAATATGTTCAATAAAAAAAAACAATTTTTAAATTCATTGAACAAGTTCGACTAACTTATAATTTTTAAATTGTGTATAGATTAGTTATGGAAATTATTTCATCATTTTTTTAATCTATATACAAATACTTATCTGTTTCTGACAGATTGATTGTCATTATTTAACCATTTTTGACACTTATCGTATAAACGTTTTGGATTGTAATCTCATGTGAAATTGTAGAAATAAATAATTATTGAATCACATAATGCAAAATGAAAGTAATAGTGAAGCTAACCCTAAAAGTATATTTCATGAATCGACACTAGTAGGAGAAGTACCTGAGAATGTAACTTTAGCAAATATTGAATTCAATTCGGCTGACGACGTAAGGTGAAACAAAACTTTAAAATGCCTTCTTTTGAATGCTTTGGTCAAACTCTTGTAGTTATATAAACATGAATAATTTCAGACAAAGGATAAAAGCTGTAATAACCAACACGATGCCTTACGTTAGTGAAGAAACGCCACAAACACTAAAAAATGATAGTAATATATTTAAAAATAATCGTGAATTTAAAGGAATAGAAATTCGAGAAGGTGAACTAAACAACTTTAATAATGTAAATGAATGTAAGTTGAACACTTCACGACCAATTCAAACCACAGAATTAAGACTCAATAAAAATGCCACGTCGGTAAAGAAAAGGCGAGAAAGGCCTCCTAAAGCGGGAACGTCGAGAAAGCAGAAAAAATATAGCACTTCTTCCATGTATTTAGGAAAATTGTCAAATGTTGTAAGACGCCGTTATGAAAGTGAATCCGATTGTGATTCTGAGTTATCATAAAAGTTATTTATGGTGCAAAGAACAAGGGTTTTTAATATTTTATAGGGAGTGTTAAAACCATTTATTATATTCTAAAGTAATTTAGTAGTTTTATTATGGCTTTCTAGTGTCCTCATTCCTGATTCTAGTAAGAAATAATACAAAAAGTGTACTGAACATTGTTTTGCATTTGTTTGAATGTTCAAATTGTCCATGTGTAGTTAAAATATTTTGTCAAAAAGAAGTATAGCTCAAATAAAGGAAAAGTTATTCATATTTCATAAAAAATATGTTACTTTGTAAGGGATTATATCTAAGCATATTTCTAAACGGTCTCGCCAGTCGCCTCGCTAAAATCTGCCAGCAAAATTCCCATGAAAATCTGTCCAGCCATTTCAAAGATTAGGAGAAATACACAGACAGACAAACAGTAAATACAGTAGTTCTTATAAGTACCGTATAAAATTACAAATGCATTTACTAAAAAGCTGTAATTTTAACGTTAAAAACAGACACTTCGATTTATTTATTTGTGTAGATCGCTGAAAAAGTTCACTATCTTTTCATCTTGGCAACAACAATTGAATTTAAACTATTGAAAGTACGTGAAGCTTACATCGAACATTAAATCTCCTGCCGATTTCCGTAGGTACTCGAAAGGGTTTACAATAAATATGCCACTCGTAACCTAGTTTCGTTTAGTTGGGTGTATATCGTTTAAGTTGAGACTGTATCGTTGAACAGCTATCGTATTTCAGCAATCTCTTAGCGGATCGTATCATATCGGAAATTGAATTTCCGATTGGCTCTCAAGTGCACAGACTGTCTGTAATGGATGGCCCACAGTGTCTGTTTCGCGAACTTCATGAGAATGATAGATATAAGAGCGAGACTTCAATGTGGAAATTGAACAATGTTAATATCTCTTGCTTATACTCGAGCGAGAAATGGAATTCTGGAAGTTATGGCGAAAGTATCTTGATAAATTACTTGTATAAGTTTTGAAAGCTTTTTAATGGTTTTATTCGGTTGTTGGTTTATTATTTACGTATTGCATTTAAAAGATGTATTGTTTTATTTTATATCGAATATTTTATAAAATATTCTTAGTTATAGTCTTGGTTATATGGCTGATTAAGTGAACGTCTTCAGCCCTATAACGTCCCAATGTTGGGCACGAGCTTTCTTTCAATACTAGGGCTGGGGTTATTAACATTACTGCTATTCTACTTCTTTGCTTTCGATATTTCACTGCACGAAATAATAAGTTTATTTCGTTTAATAATAAGTTAATTTAACTTCTATCATCTAAAAAGGGGAACGAATTTAATCTACTTCAATAGCTCTTAAGCTTACTTAACGTTTTAGATGATATTTTCGCTAGCTTTTGTAAAACGTAGGTACGTACTATGAATGTCATGAACCAAGTGCCATCATTTCACTTATATAGGTCAAATACATGCTGTATTATTATTTTGCTTGTGGTGGAAATCGATCCTGCTATATGTCTGGTGTACCTAAGATGATATTATTTCATAGGTATACATATTATTAAATTTAATTTTGAAACCATTATTTTTTTACTTTACGTTTGCAGCATTTTATAGTAAAAATACGTCGAGCAAAGAATTTTCATTTTCACAATGTTTCGAGTAAATTCCTTGTCCGTTTCCCTCCACGCCTTTGTTTGTACACGTTTTGACAGATAATGTAATATGTAGTGAGGGAAATTGGGTTTGAACCCTGATAGCTATCCGGTATATTGTTATTGCATCTGACATGTCTGAAGATGCCTTTAGATTTATAATATCTTGTGTATCGATATGATAGCCATAATGCTTATAAAGTTTTATAGTAGCTGTTCCTTTTGCACTACTTTGAACATATTAAGCTCATGCTTTATAGATGTCATTTGTTGTCGATTCTTGCAGTTCTGTGTGAAATTATTTATTTATATTATTTTTTATGAGAAAAATTGCATTAGTTAAAAAAATATAAATAATTATACGATGTACTAAGTCGCCTTTCTTTTTACTGTCTGATTTGATTTAAGACTTCTTGCTCTAATATAAACTATGTACACATACATATGCATACTTTGGCTTAGTTTAAACTAAACTTTACCTTTATGTGGGTAAGATTTCTGTTTTGCAACATGGCCTAATAATGAGAAATAGTCCCTCTGACCCGTTCCCTAAAACTTGTTGAAGTTAAATTACTCAGGGGTCGAATGGACAATGCATGTTTATCGCAGCTTTTGATTACTTAAATTATCTTTGTTTCATTTAAGTTAGGTCTAATAAACTGGAGATTTTATTAAAAATAATTACTTTAAATAGATGAAATGGGCTTTAAGAGAGCTTAAAAAACTTTTTTGTATCATTGACTTTAGAGCGGAAACCTTATATCATCTAGAGATATTATATCATATACATAATTATATGAAAGTGATAGAAGTTATAGATTTGATGGACAATCATAAATCGTTTTTTTGTAATTTATTTTTACGACCTTTAGAGTTTTATTTCAAAATTCCAAGAATTGTAGCGGAAACATGTTATTGAATGTTACGGTTGGAACAAGTTGACATGCGTCAGGAAGCAACAAGGCCGATAAACACCTATTGATAACTCTGAGACTGGGGCAACTAACAATAGTTTTGAAACAACTTTGTATTTATATATTCTATACCTATATAGGGTACATGAATGCCAGGGGCATAATACGCAATTGCGTCAAAGTCTGTTAAATACTAAGAATTAATAATAAAAGTAGCTTCAAATGAGATTTTCTTAAAAATGCGATGACTTAGAACTATGAGCACAATAATTGACACCTTTATATACAATGTAATATACGTATAGTTAAAAATATCTTTAATATAAAATACATAAAAGCGAAATTCACTCATCACGAAATATCGAAAACTGCTTGACGTATAAAGATAAAATTTAACAGGAAGGTAGTCCGCTAAAAACGCATTTTCCGACAGGATTTCGTAAGTTTGTATGAAAGTACTTCATTTTTTGTGCTACAAACTTTTTTAGCAGGGAGCATTTAATGACGAAGGCGAGCGAAGCGAGGGTGAGTCGCTTTTATTAATAATATGGATACGGAAAGACGTAGTGATGCTTCACTAATTCTGTTCCTTTACGTCTAAAATATATACGTTCTGCTCCTAACGAACCAATAAACACTGACTGCCAACAGTACCTTACCTTCTCCCAATCAAAAATATTCTACTACGAAATGTACTACTTTCAGTTTGAAGCGACGAAGTTAAGGTAACTTTTATGACCTCAGCGTTAATTACTTTAACAGAAAAGTTTATGCTTCGGCTTAATGAAATTCAGTCCGTTAAGATATCTCAGTCCTAACGCGCTTAAAGTATGAGAACTACGGATGTGTGACAGACAGTTTTCCATTAACTTGCGAGATAAACGCACACACTTGCTTGCTCTTAATAATGAATTAATTGCATCGCTGCAAGTTCCGAGACGACGCGTGTCGACTTGGTACCAAACTTTATGTTTCCGAGCATCGTCTTCAACTGAGTTATTTTTCAATTAGTCTCCATTCGCGACCTACATATGTACGTATGTTAATATTATCTTTCATTTTCCTTTAAAAATTTCTAACAAGGTTATTATTTTAATTAAAATAAAGTAATAAGTGTATCATAATTTAACATCGTAATTTATATAACTCCTCACAAGTTACTCTTCTAAAATGTTTATTATATATTTTTTCCATTAAAGAGTGTTGGGAATTTAATAAAAAGCGAAAAGATCGCTCTATACAACGTTGCTCGTTGAACATAAAGCATTTTCACGGCGTTAAAAATGGTTTATAGCATAGGCGAGAGCACAGCACGAGACCAAGTTCCGTAGTAAAAAACCCTAATTTCCTGCACCCTTTCATTTATACCCGGGCAATCTGGAGCCCTGTAGCTTATTTATAGGGGTCCCGCTCGTTTGATGGCTGGCTGTCGGAATGCGTAATGATAAAGGTTGTAAAAAACAGTGCAGACCAACTTCTATGGACGAGGCGAGAAAATACTTGTTTATGGACAGAAAATAAAGTTTCTATCACTGAAAACAGAATTTCTTATCGAATTAAAGGACTGATGTTTATTGTAATACAAATAATTTCTTTTTTATAACATGTGTAAATTGGTTAGGAAATGTTCTGTAAAAGTTAATTTATTCTTAGCTAACATAATTTAATATTTTTTTCGTATTTTTATTTGCAGGCTGATTTTGTATGTATGTACTTGTATTTTATTAATGTATTTGTTAAATAAAATTAATAAGCAAATAGATTTATTTCTAGAATAAGAAAATAATTATTAGATTTTTTTATTAATTATATATTTTAGTAAACGTAATTACGTACAATTTTAGACAATTCACCATTTTCCTTAGTTATTCTATCTAACAATATTTTTAGCTTGTCTGCTCTACCACCTTCACTAACCCACTATACAGTCATAGAGAAGTTTACGAGTGTTAGCTTGGTAGTTGGACCATGTCAATGATATGTTATCATCGTTGCTATTTTTGGGCGAGGCCTAACTTATGACCAGCCTTTTCACATCTTCTTTATTATGTACAACATTTTTGAATTTATATTACTGATATTTATTATTTACGTATTGTTCAGGAGCTCCTAAATATATTTTATTTAAAGTTATAGGTGTCGATCACGTATTGGATCCATCCTTTACAAGTTTTCTGTTATATTTTTTATATTTTACTTTCTAATACAAACTTTGTACTTCTAGATTCCACTGTTAACTTGCGAATATACAATATGTATATATTATTCATACGAAGATAGTCTTAAAATGAGTCATTATATACAAGTTTGTACTTGCTATTGGAATTTATGTTATGTGCAAAGATACAAAAAAAAGTATAGGTATAGAAGTCGTATAGAGCCGAAAATTTCCTTAACCTTACAAAAATTAAATTTTTCATTTTGCATGCTAACAAGTTTCTCTATTTTTCATAGGTCTTACTCTACGTCTTTGAATATAATTTGAATACAGTTTGTGAAAGGCTACACAAAGCTCGTAGAAAAATCGCCACTTCCAGAGCTCGGTCGTTTCAGAAGGATTAAAGGTTTCTTTACTTAACAGCTATAAATTTTGAGGGTACCTTGTACCCTAAGTTAAGTGTTTATTTTTTTAGTGCCATACATTTCGAGGGAACTCTTTCGAATCAACTAAAATTCATTTAAGTCGACTTTACTTTACGGTTTTAGGCTTTTTAAATGCCGCCGTAATTACGCTTAGTGTTATTTAAGCGGGTCGAGATTGTTAAAGAATAAATGGGTCCATTTTTTATTGTTTATTAAATCGCTCTTTGTTAAACAGTGAGCTGCTTCGCGCAGCCTGCAGTTAATATTAGTCTCATTTGTGGAAATAGAAGGAAATAATATGTATTTAAGTAGTAACGTAGTAGCACAGTGGTAACGCGCTAGCTTGGGAAACCGAGTGAAGCAGGTTCAAATCCTGTGTCGAGACACCTCTGATATTTTAACGCGTGCATCATTTTTCAACGTGATTATAACCTGTCTTAGGGTGAAAGATAACATCGTGAGGAAACCGGCATGTCTGACAGAACTTAACAAGTTTTCGAACTGTTTCGCTTGTTTCAATTCTTTCAGCTCGTCCTTTATATTATAATTGTAAAAATTCAAATTGTTATGATTAATGTATATTATTTAATTCTGAATCATTCAAAAATAGCGAGTTTTAATTGTGGGTAATATTTTTTTCATATAAGCTTTCCTATTTGTTTTCAGTCTTCAATGCTCAATATAATAGTAAAATTATCATTTTTGTTATTATACAAAATACATATTCATAATATAAAGCTTACATCGGTTTTGTAGAGATTTTTCTACATTTTATGTAACCACGTCAAAGGTTAGTAGGGCACGACCTTACGATAAGACAGCGCCTGGAGGATGGTGAGATAACGCGACTATCTCCGCGCTTGTCAACTTGACGTGTATGTGACATAAACCCTATGTTTTCCTTTAATATAAATGTTTTAAAAGTCTATTATTATCTGGTTTAATTATAATCTCTCCTTATATTTATTAATGGGGATGAAAATGAATGAAAATTATATTATAAGATATGTATTTTTTTGTTATTTCGTGAAAGACATAGTTTGTGCTTACACTTCAGTTAATTTGTATTATAGTTTTCAAAACGACTCTTTACATGATTTTAAAAAAGAAATTACATAATTATTTACGTTTGTTCATAAATAAAAGTTTGGAACTTTCAATAGATAATTAAAATTAATTTGTAAAAGTGAACATCGAAGTTTTCTTCATAAGTTTCACGTCAGCTCAAACTCAAACAAATTTAGACTTACGTAAAAGTACTATAGATTAAAACAGCAAAGTACACTACATTTCCACAAGTTTTGGCGTTTAACGAAAGCTATTAAGTTGTTTATAACTCAATCCTCACTCATACCTGTAGCTCGCTGCTAGCTCTTACTATATTATTCATAGTTTTATTCCTAATCTTAATAATTTCGAATTTAAAGGGCAAAGGTATAAATATCATTTTTTTGTGAACTACTTCGCAAAGCTCTTTTAATCGGTGTTCGTTGAATTGAGTACCACGAGCTTTTGTAAGAGGTACTCAATTTAAGGGTATGCTTTTTGGTATGTTACGCGATTTTTACCTATATTTTGAGTTGATTATTATGTTATCCTATTTTTTTATCAATAGTTAATATGTTTTGTTCTATTATCGTGTAAATGTTAAGAAAAATACAAAACATGAAGATTTTACTTTTAAGTAGTTTGATGCCGATATTCTATTTTTATAGTAAAAAACTAATAATTTATGTTCTTATATACCTATTTATGTTCTTTCATTCATAGGATTTTATTGTGAAAATATTTATATTAATAAAGAATACATTTTTATTTATTTCCAGTTGTATAAATTTATCATATAATTTTCTTGGTTTTTCTATTTATTTTTCTCAAGAAATGAATTATAAAAAGTAAAAAAATCTATTGAATTGAAAGTTGAAACGCTGTACCAACTTAATTGTGTCCTAGCACGTGTCTCAGCCAATAACACGAGGCAGCAGCTTGCAGAACACGTGAAATGTTCATTGCTCTGTCTTCAACGTTCAAACAGAAATTCATTTTGTTCCAATCCTATATGTTTTAGGTATTGAAAACTCTTAATAAACTTCTGTAGGTAGTTCTTTATATTTATAGGCAAATTAATAAAATATGGCTAAGTTAAGGCAGATTTGCTTGATATTTGAGGAACGATTCCGTGTCGATTTTGTTATACTTTTTTTTGAATAGGTCATTCAACACAAGGGTATATTATATATGAAAATACAAGAAACATTTGTCTTGAAATTAAGTACCTAAGTTTCATGATTTATTTCTTTAATAAAACTTACATCAATTTTGGTTTAGTCTCTTTTTTACTGCAAAAAACCAGAGTTAAGTGTATTATTAAATTTTTAGCACATTTATTATGGTTTTCCATAGCTAAGTCGATTTATGGTAAATATTACAAAAGAGGAGATTTCTTTTAACCTAAATGATTGCTAAAACATACCAGAAACTGCGTTTATCACGTGTCCCAAGTCGACAAGACACGTGACAGTTGACAGATTGTAGCTGAAAAGTTGATTTATTTTATTCTATGCCCTTCACACTATTTGTTTTATAAGTTAAAGTGAAATAAAGAGAAAATATGTAACTTATACAATATTATTTTACATGTTCACAATTGGAAAAAATAACCGTATTTAGTATGTCTTTCAAGTTGAAGTGGGTCAAGACTTGATGAGTTAGTAAGCGTGAGCATTGAAGTAATGACACAAATATATTTTCGTATTTCGTCCGTGATGATCATAATTTGTACTCTTTGTGGTCCAAATGCTGCTTGTGCAAATGTTGCTCGTTTAGTGTGAATGGCTTTAATCAAGATCTTTTCAGTCGCTGCAGTCTCCCCTCTTCATATTACGTTAGTGTAAATTGTCTTCATCTTCTGTATAAACATGAATCGGCTTTTCATTTTCACTTCTTTCATCTTCAAGTTTGTAATTTTTTCTTTTGATATAATAATTTGAGATCTGAATAGCCAGTCCATACTAAAGGCAAATGTACTTCGTTCGTTCAAAGTTTTGTGTGCATCTAGTGAATAAAGGATTGATTGAAAATAAATTTCTACTAGAACTTGAACTGAAATCCCACGGGAACCCCTTGATACTAAAAAAAAATACTTATTTTATAGTTGATCTGTCAAGTCAAGGGAGAATAAACCAACTAACTTTATAATATTACTAAAAATTATTATAATCCTATTACACTTTATTATAATCTAGCAACTTGCGCTTACTCCACTTCGGTGTATCTTTAGGTGCCAAATTGTAGTCTATGTGTCACTCCAGGTCATACCAACTGTCTATACGAGGGTCTCGTAATGGGTGAATAAACTTTTTTAGTAAAACGATTTTTTGATGTAAACCATTTCTTGTTTCGCCAATTCAAATAAAATAGACGCATCTTTTATAGTATTAGTAATTATACATTTTAATGCAATGCGAAATATTATTCAGCAGATTCTTACAGCTTAAAAAAATAATAATGTAACAATAAATAATAGTGATGTCTTATGTTTTCTGCACTTGGTATTTTCCTGATATATACCTCACATTTGTCCCTTGCCAAAGAGCTATTAACTTCCCACCGAAAGGTTTCTATAATGGACTTCAAGGGCATTAGTGTACCCGCAAAGCGTTTAAGGGCTAACGCCAGAGGTCCCCCGGAGAGCTTTCGTAGTGACGTCATATCCTTTTTGATTGATGTACAAGAAAAATGTGATTTTGTAGCCTTCAATATTGGTCACTCAACGAAAAGTGGTCTCCCGCCTACCGTTATGAATTTTATATAAGAGTTATAATATGTGCTTGGCATTTAAAATTATGTTTGACTTAAAATAAATAATTAAATCAACAACTTCTTAAGATTAAAATACTCGTTTTTTAACATTTTAGCATTGTCTTAGTTAATTACGACTAATGTTTGTCTAATATAATAGAATATACATATATGCTGTAGCCTGTAGGTAATTTAACGAAACTTCTAGTACTGTTAGCGGAGCCTACATATTGTTGCGCAAGTCTGCGCAATTCATAAAAAGCCGGCACATGATATTATAGGTACATACTATATAATGTACTATGTATTATATAATGTACTACCAATTGTATATGTTCGGACATTATTGCACACATCCCCATCTAGTTCCGTGGTAAGCTACGAAGGATGCTTGTGTTACTGATACCAGATAGCTGATATACTACATATATAAGGTTAAATACATACATATTATAAATACAAACACCCATGACTGGAGTACACACATCCGGGTTTAACAAATGAATGCCTCCAGCGGGACTCAAACCCGTGACCGCTGGCGCAAGAAAGTAGGGTCACTACAAACTGTATCGTCGAACTAATATTTTAATTAACATTAACTTATTTTCATTTTAAAAACGGTTTAAAGTTATGTTCTTACACTAATTACCATAAAGTACCAACAAAATGGACCCTTCAAGACATTAATTTAAATAAAAGCAAAAAGTGCGTTGGTGGAAATTATTATGAAATGTGACTGGAATTTTTATACGTGACTTCGTACGTATAAGTGCAATAATCCTCACTCCACTTTAGTACTATACTATTAAAAGTTTTTTGTGAACATTTTAAAACTTGCTATATGCAGTTTATTTTTCACTGCACGAGTGCTTAAAATAATTTTACTTAATGAAATGATATAAACTTATAAAAATGCTTTTTATTATTGAAAACGTTAAGAAAATTGACATAATCTGTATTTTTCTAAGAAATTAACCATTGAAATATTTTAAATAAATAAATATTTACTAATAAATATTTACTAACAATTTTTTTAATTTAAATTTTAATTATTTTAATAAGTTAACTTCAACTTTTTACCAAGAATTGCTAAGCATATTGCTAGTATTTCGTACGTAGGGAACAAATATGTAATCTATAATATAATATACATGTCTATTGCCCTGCGACTTCGAAACCTATTTGCTTGGGATTTCCTATACGGTTAAGACTGCATATAAATGCAGTTTGTATACCATCATTTCGTGTGCCAATTTTCCTCTAAACATAACTCTTATAATTTTTGCTGTATCCCTTTATCCTTTACTCGGATTGGGGTGAAAAAATTGAACCTAATATAAATTTAAGGAAGGGCAAAGTCCTCTCTATATTTTTGCACGTTTGATTTGATTTTTATATATTGTGTTTTTGTGTCATATCTATTAAGATATCTATTGCTATCTAATAAATGAATCATTGAATTTATTTATTGAAAATCGAACTGAATTTTATAATTGGAAAATAAAGATGGAATTATAATTTTTGAACAGATATTACTGTTTCACTCACACTAAAAAGAAGGTTAACATTTTTTTTTGTTACTGCTGTTACTTCTAATGTATGATTTAAAAATTACAAGTGCAGCTAATTAAAGCCTGTTAAAAGTGGTTCATCAGTTTATCGACGTGAATTGTCAAATAGTTCAATAAATACAAGTACTATATCATATTATTTCAGAAATTTATTAAAAAAAAGTCATGCCGTAAAAAAGTCTAAACTACGCAATAAAATTTAACCAGCAGATATAAATACCTTTAAACCTTCCATAAATTGCTCTTTGGTTTCTATTAATTGTCTCAAGACATATTTAACGTAAAACTTAAAGTCAAAAACTTTGTAACCGCTCGCCCCGCGTCATGTAATTCATCCCTTCGTAAACTTTGCCAACTGCTTCCCGGGGAGTGATAGCCGAGTTCAGTAATTTTAACTAATGACACTTTGTATAGAGGAGTCGACTACACGCATTATACTTGCCTTTCACACACCCATGTACCACTTGGCTGAGCTTTAGAACAGTATTGAGTCCTCTGGTAAAAATAAAGAATATTTTATGAACACATGTGTTATAAACTTCGCTCTAAAGTCGTAAAAGATTCTGCAAAGTTTTATGTTTATGATGCTATTTTGATGAACTATATAATATATAGTATAAAATAAAGTTGCTTCCCGCTGTTTGTCTGTCCCTATACTATACTACGCAACGGATTTTGATGCGGATTTTTTTAATAGATAGAGTGATTGAAGAGGTAAGTTTATATGTATAATACGCTAGCGGAACCCGTGGCTTCGCATGCACTATATCTAGAGATGAATTCGAGCGAAGCGAATCTTGCAAAAAGGCCGTAAGGCTGAATTTTGCCTGAACATTAGTTGTAATTATTATTAAAATCTAAATTTATACTAATCCAAGTTCGAATAATAGATTATTTCATTTGATTTAAAACATTTAACACCAACAAGCCATATATTACCAATAGTTAGCATATGATAATACAAGACCTTTCTAGATATATCTCCACATATTCGGCATGTAAAGCACTTAAAGATAACGGGACTTCAGTGAAGAGATAGTATCTTCACTGAAGTCCCGTTGTTTCAAATGCCTTGATAGACGAAATGGCCCTGACAGGACTATGGAGCCCTCCAATTTACATGTAAATAATTGTAACAGATTGCGACTCTGAACCGTTTTCCCGCAAATTGTGTTCATTTGTGTAATTTGTCAGACGCCACTTGATTCAGTTAGGCCGATTTTGATGTAAATCACTTGATCATTTTCTGTTTCTCCCCTCAGGTTGCTAAGGCTGTTTGTGTAAAGATTTCAAGTTGAGATTTCAAAATAATTTATCATTTCTAAGCAAAATAAGACAAAGTAACAATTCAAGTATAACTTTAATATATTAAGTATAATTTTGAATGTAATATAATTGAGTATGCTTTCAAATATAATTTCTTTCACTCGGGCCATATGTCTTCTTAATGGATAAACATAAACATAATAAAACATAATCATAAACTTCGTCAATTCTACTAAAATATACTAATCAAAATCTCAGTCCCCTTACACATAACTGATAAAATTGAAATAAGAGCTAAAACAGAATAAGTAGCGAAAATATGTGAACAGTTATAATCGTTTACGCGACAATTTCTGAAACATTGGTAGCTGTAAAGAAAAATCTTTAGAAAAGATATACAATAATTCATAGACTTCATAGATTCAGTCGACTACAGAATACAACTGAAAACGCGTGAACAATGCAGTTGAAACATAGCCCTAGTAATTACCTCAACCGGACACTTATAATTGTTTACAGCGGAAATTGTTGAAATTTCCTCGCTCTAATGAAAAATGTCCAGGAGTTTGTCTTTGCTTCTTTATGGCTTAAGTTTTGTGGTTGGGACTTAAATTATTTTAAGTGCGCCCATTTGAGAGCGCCTTGCGTTTATCGTCTGCTGTCTGTGATTAATGCTTAAAGCTTCAGCGGCTAAGTTGCAACTTGTAAGCAACTATTGTTGCAAATAGGGATCTGCCATACATTTTACTTTTTCTTATTATGAAATGTCTTAGCCTTTATTGTACATTGTTGAAAGTACCTTCTGCAATATTTTATACGGTTCTATGGAGATGAAAGCGGCAAATTTAACTTTTCTCTTCTACTTAATAGAAATAGCAGAAGTTTAAATATTTAATTTTTATTCTAAATGAGATATACAATATGAAAAAGTACCCTAAAATATAACTTTTTTTAATTACTTAATGTAATTCAATTGTATTCTTTTTTCTTTTATCACTTTATAATCTAAGTACCGGCCATAAAGATTTTTGAATAGCTCATGAAAGAGAAAAATGTAAATGTTTTGGAGCAAAACAGGATTTATTGTCTTTATGGTAAACCATAAACACAAACGGCAAACAGATAAGAATTGGGGGAGGTTAATTTAAAAAAGCTGTTTAAAATGCCATGGTATTTTTCATAAAGTCCCAAGTTGCTATCTTAAAATCTGTTTCTGAATTTAATTTAAATGATATAAAGACTATAGCATTAAATAAGAAATAATAATAGAAAGCTTCAGCGGAGGTTGAAGAGGTTGCATGAGTTACATATAAAGTTTAACATTATGAGGTACAGTAGATCTTTGTAGCCCAAGACTTCAATGTCATTGTGAATACTGATAAAAAGAAACACCAAACTTTAACGGTTTAGGCTTTACGTTCTACGCTAGAACTAGCGTAGAACGTAAGCTAGTTCTAGGCTAGTAGACTAGCACGTTTCAAAAACATTAAAAAGAAAATTTGATTAACCGAGAGTGCCCGAATGTTAGGACGAAAATTAATGTTGAAGTGTGTATGTGTATGTGCTAAAACTATATGTACTAGTTATTTTTATTTTTTATATTAAATAAGCCCTGTCTTTTAGATACTTCTTATAATCAGAATACTTAGAGTTATACTAGAAACATCAGGAAATCTATACATTGATATTTTTTAAATACGATTCCAAAAAGTATGAATAAGGTTTAATAATATCATTTAACGGAACAAAAATAATAAATTTTCGTGTGAAATACAAAAGGCTAGATTAAAAGGTAAATCGTAAAAAATCTCTGCACCCGCGTATAATCTGATCGAATTAAATTTTTATTCCGCGGCAATTTCGCGAGCGCCATATAACGTTACGTATTTTAATAAAACGAAATTACTAAGGGCGGCTGTAAAATTTGAGGACCTACGAATTAATGCCGGAGAGTAATTGGGTCCTGTAGAATTTTGTACGAAGGGTCACTTTATGTTTGTTTTATTAACTTTGTTTATTCTAAGAAATGTAGAGCTCGTATTTTTGAATAACGTATTATTCATAATGAATACGCATTTTTGAAACAAATCGGGCTTATTTCTTTTACTTAGTTCATTTTGTTACATTTATTTTAATATGACTTAGAATAAATAAATAAATAGGGACTATGTTGGGACTTTTACACACAACACGTCTAGTTCCATGGCAAGCTACGAGATTCACTACATTTATATAACTTGAAATACATACATGTGTATTATTAATATAAAAGCATGCTGACCATACAAATGAACGCCCCCAGCGGGACTCAATCCCACGACCACTGCCATAGCTAGTCCGAGCTACGTTGGTACAGCAATAGAGAGCATTACGGTATGAGATAATATGTTGGTTATTATATAGCTGTTGTACTGATTAATGAAAGACCTTCAATTTATCGAGTTTGAGTAAAAATGTAATGCTACTGTAGTGAGTGTAACAAAATCTGCGTAATTTTTATACTTAGCAAATTCCACGCTAATACTGATTGTAGGCTGTTATGAATAATATGGAGTTTCAAAATGGATTTAAATTATCACGTAAGTTGTATCGCAGGGACAATTTTTGTGAGCGCTACGAAAACGTTTATTTTCCCTCCAACAAAGAATACACACGTTATTTTAAAAAAATACAAAAAGTTATGAAAAAACACAATATGTGTGCTCCTTTAATTATAGGAGACTAAATGAAACTATCTTTTCGGATTTTGTCGCGGATTAATTATGATTTTTGTTTCCCGACGTTTCGAATGCTTTACAGCAATCATGGTCACGGGAGAGACTAAGGTATTAGACGTCTAAATATTCGCGTAAACCTAAGAAAGTATTATAGGAGACTACCTACAGCTTGCTTATTTATCTATTGTGACTAAGTAAACAAAATTAAACTAATAAACGAAAAAAATCTATGCAGACCTAATATAACATGAATCATTATAACCAAGGTTGACAATTTATAAATTTGGTAACACTTCCTTTAAATAGAAAAAAGTGTTAAAAATGTTATGAAGAAACCTATGAAAAGCCGGCTAGGAGTTCAACAGATGCTGTTTAAAATTAGATGGCGGGTTCAAACTACTACTCCTATTATGCATATAAAATAATATTCATAAGTTTGGTCCAGACAAAGCGGTTTTTGTATACTCTACTTAATCTTGAGGAAGAACATAACTGTGGTAGTCAGAATATAACTTTATATTTATTGCCGTTAGGTTTTGTTTATCCTGAATATTATAATATTCTTAAACTTATTTCCATCGCGCTTTCTTACCAATATCAGACAACTGTTTTATAAATATGAACGTTTTATGTACTCGTAGCTTTTTCACGTTGAAATGGTTAGAAAAGCCTAGAAATAAATAGTTCAATATATATGGATTATTCTTATAGGACATACAATATACATACATGTAGGCTATGAGTGGTAACCAAAGTTCACTACAAATAGAGCTAGCTACTGTATATAACAATATATTTAATATATAAAAGACCCTTATGGACGAAAATAAGCGAAGCAAGGGTAAATCACTAGTCAACTATAATTTTTCACTTCTTCACTATCTGAATCATACGAGATTTTTATTATAATTACTGTAATAAAATAAGGTTAAACTTATTTATGATTTGTTTTATTGCGGGAAATACCGAGGAAATGACTGGTTATAGACTGCCAATAATATTATATCATCTAAATATATGGCTGTGGCTTAAACCATTTAGGATACGATCATCCAACTTTTATTGCTTATGATTTCACACCACACTTATACGTAAACCTATTTAATTTTTTTACAAAGTTTGTACTTATGTCCGTTATAGGCTTTGAAAACACCCAACTGATGTATTCCAATTTCCTAACCGGTTTAATTTTTTTTTTTATGGTAAAAAGGGGGCAAACGGGCAGGAGGCTCACCTGATGGGAAGTGATCACCTCCGCCCATGGACATCTGCAAGCAGGCTTGCAGATGCGTTGCCAGCCTTTCAGGAAAGGGAGGGATGGAGGAGGGAGGGAAGTGGGAGGGAGGGGGGAACGAAGGCGGAGGATGAAGGGAAGAGGGAGGGGGGAAGGAGACTGGGCCTCCCGGACTCTCACTCACCGGACGAAACGCGACAGCATAGCTGCCACTTCACGCCGGTCTTCTGTGAGAGAGTGGTACTAATGAACTATACGGGGCGTGCCGGCCCATTCGGTTGCTACCCGAAGGTAACAAGCATGGCACTACCACTTTTGAGTAACAAGCATGGCACTACCACTTGGATTTCCATAAAAAAATCAGCGTGGGAGAGTCGCTAGTATTGAATATCCTTATAGGACTATTTTCCAAGTTTTATACATATATCTATACATATAAATGTAATTGAATTGTCTGTTTTTAATTTTAAAGTAAAAGCTTTTCACTAAATGCTTAATGTGAAATTATATAATCAATTTTAATAATTTTTGTTTGTCTGTCTGCCTGTCTGCTTGTTCCGGCAGTTTCACTTGCAGATAACTATTGTTATATTATACTACGAGAGTTTAAAGTAGTAGTGCCATGCTTGTTACCTTCGGGTAGCAGCCGAATGGGCCGGCACGCTCCGTATAGTACCACTCTCTCACAGAAGACCGGCGTGAAGTGGCAGCTATACTGTCGTGTTTCGTCCGGTGAGTGAGAGTCCGCGAGGCCCACTCTCCTTCCCTCCTCCCTCCCTCTTCCCTTCATCCTCCCTCTTCCCTCCCTCCCTCTTCCATCCCTCCCTCTTCCCTCCCTCCCTTTCCTGAAAGGCCGGCAACGGCCGCAATCTGCAAGCCCTGCAGTGTTGCAGAAGTCCATGGGCGGAGGTGTTCACTTCCCATCAGGTGAGCCTCCTGCCCGTTTGCCCCCTTTATACCATAAAAAAAACTTAGGCTACTTTTACTTTAGAAATGTTATTTATATTAACTAGCGGAACCCGTCGCTTCGCCCGCGCTAAATCTAGGGACTAACCCAAGCTAAGCCAGAGTGAGTCTCTAGTTTGGAATAAAAAGTTAAGTACAGTGAAATGTTACAGGTACATTTTAATGCACTTGCGAAGTAGACTTAGGGACGTAGTTATTAGTTTACTCTCTTCACCCCCTTTTCCTTTGTAGTGAGATACTCTGCACTTAGTGCTGCGTGGCGGCATCCAACTTCGCGCGATATTTTAACAAGGTGTAGCGACAAATATTTGTATCGTTATAACTTTTAAGTAAAATGATACACTTTACATCAGTATTTAAATCATTTTACGCCATTTTTTTATATATTCTAGAAATATATAATTTTTAAGTGCAATTGTTAACAAAATGACAAATATTTATGCTTGTCTAAATAATTAAGTATACGTTTCTGTGAAATTCATGCGATTGCCATATTTTGTGTTTCTTAGTTTTACAAGAATATTGACAAATTTAAATTTACTTTTGCTTTAGCATTCGAAATGGAGGAATTTGGATATTGTGATAAAATTGAAAAATACATTACATATGTTAATAGACGTATCATGTTTGTTAAGCACATAAATTTTAAAATTTGGGAATCGAATCCACGACACGCGAAGAACGATGTCGTTTATTACATGCAATGTATTCAGGTCGTAGGCTATAAACTTAAAACGTTTCAAAGTCAAGGACATTTAAATTCATAATTCAAAAACTTCAGTAGTTTTAAGTTTAAATAAATCTTGGTTTGCCGCTGCAGTAGTAATAAGCACGGTTTATTTCATTAAACCGTTAAACAGAGTTGAAAAACAAAGCGTTACAAACACATTTATTGTAGCAACGTTTCAGCGAAATTTACCGACTTCTTAAAGTCAAGAGGCGAGAAATAGCAACAATTATTACTTTTCTTGTTTCCTTAAAGTTAATACATTTGCTTTTGTTTTCGGGTAGTTTTTTTGATTTATAAGCTTTTTGGAAGCTCTACCACGATTGTTTATCATTATCTCGACAAGTTGCCAACTTTTCTCATACGTTAGTGGGTATTCTTTGTTTTATTCGATGTTATAATACTTTCTTAGGTTTACGCGAATGTTTGACATTATAAATGAAACTATCTTTTCGGATTTTGTCGCGGATTTATTATGATTTTTGGTTCCCGACGTTTCGAATGCTTTACAGCAATCATGGTCACGGGAGAGACTAAGGTATTAGACGTCTCAGGGGGTTATATACTTGTTACAGATAGTGCCTACCCACAATTTTCGATGTTGTTTCGATACTTGGTAGCGCTATGAATTTTATAGACCTGCAACTAGTGACTTACACTCGTTCTACTCGGAAGCGTCGGTTACGTTATAAAATATATTATGCATATATATAGTAAAGGTGATTGCGAGTGTAATTTTAGAAGAAGATTTTAGCTCTGATCAAGGTTTTAAATTTACAATTTTTTATTTTGTGTTTTCCGTGGAATGATTAAATTCAAAAGGTCTAGGTAGTGTGGTTATAAAATTATTATTTTATAAAAGCAAGCTTTTTAATATTTTGAAAGCTTTTTATAATGTTGGTATAATGGTTGGTTTCCTAATATGTTACAAAGAGTACAGAAGATCTCTTAAATCTAAATAATAGGATGATAAACTTATTTTATTATTTAGACAATTGCATTAATGTATGCAAATTATAGTAATAGTGTCAAGAAAATTTATATGAAATAGATGCAATTTTCCACTGGTTTTGTATGCGAAGCGCTTATAATGAGCTGGCTCGTGATACAGTGAAATAAATAACAGTGCTTAAAGTACTTACTCTAATAGTAAGTCCTACTAACGAGTTGGAAATTACAAAAATTTTTTAAAATCTTATTGAGTCATTATTATCGATATAGAGGTCTAATGTATAAGTAGAATTACAATTTGTGCCCAAATGGCACGCCTAGAAGCCACAGAATAATGAACATGAACATGAAGAATTACAATCAGTTTGTCTGTCTGAACCACTACTGGACAGATTTAGATGAATTATGATGATAAGTGGTTATTGTCAACACATAGGATAAATTTATCACTATGGGAAATAAATATCATCCCTAAGAAATTTATACTATCTCATCGAATCTAGGCACTCGGCCGGAGCGAGGGCAAATTATTACTAGATGTTACGGTTTTAGTTTCGTTATATACCTAGGTTAACTAAGTATTTTGACATGACATTATGTTCTAGAAATTTTGTTATGAATCCTTCATAAAATGTTTATCAACAAATATATTACACATTCTTCGCCTAACCAAATATTATCTAAGGACCCTTAAAAATATTGACACTTATTTGAGCTGATATGTTTATTTCATACTAGCCTTTCCCGCGGCTCCGCTCGCGTTCTTAAGGCTAAAATTCAAAAGAAATATTTTTCTCCCGTTTTTGCAACATTTGTCATTGACCTACCTATTGACGTAGCGTGATGTAATATGCCTTTAGCCTTCCTCGATAAACGGACTATTTAACACAAAAAGAATTTTTCAATTCGGACTAGTAGTTCCTGAGATTAGCGCGTTCAACCAACCAACCAAACAAACAAATAAACAAACAAACAAACTCTTCAGCTTTATTATATTAGTATAGAGTATAGATAAGTTGCTATAGTTTGTTAAAATAATATTATGTTTAGTTTTTATTTTCTATTTTTTACCTCTTTGTTTTCCTGATATTTGATACTTTAGGACATCATATAACTGTATTTTTGTCTTTTTTATATATATTTTTAAATAATAATATCTGATTAATAATTATAATTATTATATTATATCTGTAATAATAATAATTATGAAACAAGCCTCTTTAATTAACATTTGAGTTTGTCTAACAAACAACTAACATATATGCATAGATCACACTGCAGGAGACTTCATATGAAGTAGTTGTAATTATGCTCCTCGCTTCGTACGTGAAGTTTACTTTGCGCTTATTATGCGTTGCTTCATCATTTCTCTAAATAAATATCTTCATAAGCTTAATTTTAAGTTCTTGCGTTAATTATTTAGTGAATTTATAGTAGAGTAAAGAGGTTCGTTGCAAATAATTAATAATAATAGCTGAAGTTTCTGGTTATATACTAAATGCTGTCTTGATAAGGATAAATTTGTATTCTTCTTTTTGGATAGAACTCGAAAAAATCACTTATTTTTAATGAGGGCTTAGATTCTACATATAAATTATTAGTAAACCCGGCCCGCTTCGCTAGGCGTAAGTTAAAATAAATGAAGCAGTTGTTATAATAAAATAAAAGTATTTTAAGTTACTCATTATAACATTAGCTATCTGCAAGTGAAAGTACCGTCAAATTCGATCCAGGCTTCAGAGATTAGCCATTAGTACAAACAGACAGGCAGACACACAGAAGAAAATTTTTAAAGAATGGATTTTTTGATGTAAGTACCTACCGCATATACTTACTTTCATATTATGCATTTACTGAATAGCTATTAATTTGAAATTTAAAACAAACACTTCAATTTTTATTTATATGTACCTACTGATTAGAATCGAGTCCACCTAAATATTATTATAATAAAAAATCTACTGTCAACAAGAAAATATGTTTCAACAAAAAATCCTAGTCCATGGTGATATCTGGCAAACTTACAATAAAAACCCAACTTGTCACGTAAGCAGACAATCCGAACATCCGTCAACGTCGACTTTATCTTACTAGACGAAATGTTCTTCTATTACAATTTTTTCTTTCCCCTACAATGCTTATTGTCATTTTATACTAATTAAGTAAATGTAATGAAAATAATATTCTTAATATTTGTAAGTCTAGTATTAATTTTGTTAGAAAATGAATAGACGCTTCATGATCATAAAGCCTTTAGCTGCTAGCTCTACTAACTCTACAAACTCTGGCTACTTATAATTGTCTTAGGTATAATAAAGAAAAACATAAAAACGAACATAGAACTACTCTACTTTGGAGGTCGGTTAAAGCTGTGTGATGTGATAATTGCTATAGGATAAGATATAGATAATTCCATATCATTGACAACATTATATTGTGTTTAAATGAATATTTGATCAAGGCTCATAATATGTTAGAGTTTTCGACCGCCCCAAATATCAGAATAAAAGTCGAAAAAAAAAATTATTACCATGGCTAACGTTGGCTAATTACTATTTATATCTATTAAGAACGTACCTAGGAACGCACCTGAAGCGAAGTGTGGGTAAGTAGCTAGTCAACTTTATAAATCAATCCAATTCATTATTCATATCGTAGACGTTTTAAATCACTGGCCTATAAGATTATTTGAAAGTGAAAAGCGTGCGAAATAATTTTCTCAAGCCATATTTCCCAGACATAAATTATTTTAGGTAACGTCTCTACCAAACTCATTTGGACACAGCTTTGCGTGCTTAGTGCTAACACAATTAAACTTTTCAGGATACCGTCCCCTTTGTCCTTATTCAGTTTACTTTAAAGCTTTTATTATTCTCTAAATTTCCGACAAACAAGATTTGAAATTTAACAAGATTAAACAACACCCCATTTTGATAAAGTTTATAGTCAATAAATTATATTTACTTTTAATTATGTATAGCCATTTCCGCGGCATCGCTCGCGTTCTAAGGACTGGAAACCAAATACCTCGCAGAGCTAAATATTTTTCTCCCGGTTTTGCAACATTTTTCATTGATTCTCAGCTTCTATTATCGTATCGTGATGTAATATTGCCTATAGCCTTCCTCAATATTTTTTTTTCAATTCGAAACAGTAGTTTTTGAGATTAGCGTTCAACCAAACAAACAAACTCTTCAGCTTTGTAATATTAGTATAGATATTCTCAACATAATATTTTAGGTGCGTTAATATAAATAAAATAATAACTCTGGGATTTGGGTAAAATAGCTAACTTAAGTTCGGTCACAGACACTTGAAGACACTTACAAGAGCACTCAATTAGTGCAAGTGTTTCAAATGCAGATTTTTACCTTTATCGATTACAACTACATGTCTAAAACAAACCTTTGAACGAAAATCGAACTTATGATAGCGGAATAATTTTTAAGACCTTTGATAGACTTTGTCTTCGCTGTATATAACGTTAAGAATTCACTGTAAATAAGTGTATGTGATTGTAGGCTTATGAAAGAAAGTATAGTGAACCGGGGCTATTGCATCTAAAAAATGCAATTTTCAAAGAAGTAGGTTGAAGAAGCTTTATTTCAGCTACTGAATAATGTGCGAAAAAATTGTTTAAATATTTAAACAATCTGATACTTAGGACTTATTTTCACTTAACTGTATTAGAAAACACACAGTATATTCTTATTAAAATTGATTTTAATTCCAAGGACTAATTTTAGATACGTAAACCTCGTATCGTAACTAATAAAAAATAGAAAAGGTATCTAAACAACTTTTAACTAAAAAATAAACTCGAGAACAATATATTTTAACGACCATATGCATAAATCACAGAAGCCCGGCTTTCAGTTAGCAAGTTTGCTAGAACTAGGAAGTCCTAGCTCATTGTTACTGATGAAACTTCAAACGATTATGTGGCAACTTTGAATGTGTTCTGCATGTTATATGAGGTGCAGAAAGGATCTTCTGAACGAAAAGTCTACAAAGTGCAGTTAGTTTAGTATTTTGTTGAGAAAAATATCTACCAAAAGTTATTGAGAACATTACACTTGCTTCACGACAGGTTTGGCGCAGTTTGTATTATACTTGCTATCCAACGGTCGCGGGTTTAAGTCCCGCTGGGGACATTGATTTGTTGAGCACGAATATTTGTATTCCAGTCCATGTATTTAATTTATATATGTATAGTGTATCAACTATCTGGTATCCGTTAAACAAGCTTCTTAGCTTACTACGGAACTAGATGGCGCTGTGTGTAAAAAAATTATTACGGTTCCGGTTTCTCAATTGGTTAAGATATCAGGGTCTCTTACAAAGTTTTAATTAGTCGAAACTTCATTAAATATTAAAGTTTAAAGACGTAAAACAATTTTATTAGAATAAGTACAATTATTGTATGAATATTTAACTCGGCTACATTTTGCGCTTTCTCGCGAATGTCTTATGCAAATTTAAAAGCAGCTTATTCTATCTCGGTCTTCCCCTTAATTGTGAATGTAATTGACTTCGCTAACGATATCTTTTTTATCAAAATATATCCAAGACACAAAGTAAACAGAATATTTTAACGATAAATTGCGAAGATTGTTCATAATTTATAAGCTTACCTACTAAACTAGACTTCTAAATTGTTTCATTTTATGAATAACAAAAAATTCTTCCAAGACGCTCGCTCATACAAAAGTGCCAAACAATAATTTAAAGTTAAAATAGAATATTTATGTGCCTAAAAGAAACCCTTTGATAATGAATAAATTCTAAAACTTAGAACTACTTTCTTAGTTGTACGAGAAAGGCAGTAAACTTTAGAGCTTTTTTGGGCTTTTAATTTGTTTTTGTTTTCATACATTTCGATGGTATCGGATGAGTTGTTTTATTAATAGAAAACTACATTACCTACATTGTTTATACGAAATAGGCTATTTTTATCTGTAAATGTGAATGAAACCTCGACTGGTTTTGTACACAATACGAAGCTAGAGTCTGGACCAATTCAAAGTAAAAAGGTATTACTCTTCATATAATCAATACTAAGTCTACAATCACAATCAACAAAACATTCTATTTGCCCGTCACGCACATATTTATTTAATTTACGTTCACTAGAGAAAATAACTGATAAAGCGTCCGTATCAGTACATTTTCCTACATTTTATTATAATTGCCCGCATGTTAACTGTTCTGTGACATGCGAGCTGCGACATGTCTGGAGTTACTTCATTTGGAATGAAATTCTGAAATAAATAAAAGACTAGTGGAACCCGCGGCTTTGCTCGCTCTATATCTGGGGATGACCCCGAGCGAAGTGAGGGTGAGTCGCTTGTTTAAGATAAACATTTCCATCATACATTACATATGTGTAACTCTAGCGGTTTTGGTGGCGCACGCCAGAATAGCTCGCAGATGGTAGATTTTTTACTACTTACTTGACACTTATCGTCATATTTTGGACAATTCACACAGCATCTTAATAAATTGTAACCTATGTTCTTCTGGTGTATAAGCCATATTATTGTAAAGTTTCATTAAAATCCATTCCATTCATCCATACTTACAAACTTTCGCGTTTATAATATTATTAGTATAAATTATATTTAATTCCATATATTTTTTAAGTTAAGAAAACAAAAAAAAACACTTTTTAAACTTGTATTGATTGAATATGAAAATCAAATAGAATTGAAAGCTACGCTTAGGTCCACGCTGTCACAATACGGCGATCTTTATGTTTTATTATACCTAGTATGCTTTTTTCATTTATACGTGAATGAAATCCCAAGTCTTAAACGATTTGCCTAATAAATGAATAAATAAGAGATGAAATAAATAAATAGAGATAAAAAAATCAATATGGGGGAGTATAACTATACGAGTTTAAATAGGTCACATACCTATACTTTATCAAAGTAAAACTGAAAGTGTTGAATAATAATATTTATAGGGGTAATTTATCATCGAGAGGTCATGAGACATACCTAATATAGCTATGGCGTAGTAAAATACTATGATTCGATTTTTTATTCCTTATGGAATAAAACAAGGGTAAGTTATTATACGTATTAAACAATATTACCACTAACGACAAAAAGCAAAGTAAAGCAATTTTTTGCTCATACTTACGAGTAAGCAAAAACATTTTAAGGCAAAAAAATATATGTATAGTACTAGTACTTATTAAAATTACAAATATATTCATTTGCATTAAATATCTAGCCTACCAACAAATCAGTTTAGTTAGACCCGCAAGAACTGAGCAAAAAAGGTTGTACAATCTACCCTACGTGATGTATATGTCGGAAGTGGGGAGGTTTTTTTTCTGTAAAAAATGTCACGTCGTCGGTCCCTTGTATATAGCCAGAGGCGATGTCACTCCGAATAAGAATTAAATAATAAATTAAATACGAAAGTTACGTCAATTCTACTTTTATTTTATGCGGTTTCATTATGAAGTTATATCTACCATAGCTAGGATACATTGGCTATAGGAATTTCTTAATTTTAAGCTTCACAAAATCGAATTTTGTATGTATTTCTTATACAAAAAATATTTGCCACCAATCTTAATATGTTACTCTTGTAGTCTTTTTTTTCTTGTAGTCTTGAAGTCCATTTAAATCCAAATCTGAAAAAAAGAAAACGCATTAAATTAATACAACTTATATAATTACTTCTAGAAATATTTATTTGAACAAAAATTAAATATTTTACATGAAAAAACATTTCTTTTTACATAATTCATACAATACACATCTATTACACGCTCAAGTAACAAGTAATCTGGCACCGTCAAAACCGTGTTTAGCGAATTCAATCCGCAAGGCCCGGATGCTCTCTTTGTCTACTAATGGGATTCGTATTGCGATGGCGTTAAATGCGCGGATTTGATACACTCCCTGTAATATAATTTGAATACTCTTCATTTATTTTTATACCGTAGCATTTGTCATTTTATGTTAGGAGTTCTTACTTTTTTAGGGTTGTTTATCCGAAGGCACCTTATTACTAACCTTTACGCATGAACCGTTATAAAAAGTTGAAATTTTCACTGTACGTATTTTAATGGCCGTTGGAAGAACAATTAATAAAAAATTAAGATAATAAATTTCTTAAATCCGTCATACATGTTTTCGATTTATAAAAATCGATAAGTTGGTACTATTTTTATTACTTAATTTTGATTCATCTATAAGTATAGAAATAATACTTTAGTTACAATTATTACTCTTTAAAAATGCGATAAATCTGCACTAAATAAATACATATTATGCTTATTATTTTATTTTATACATTGTCCGTACGATTTTCAAAATAATTTTCCAAAAGAGATAAATGAGATTCGTATCACAAAAGCAGAAAAAAACCGTAAGTCATACCGATATTGGTTAAAGCTTTTTTCAGGATAAAGCGTACACTTGTATGTATATATGTATACTGGCGCGGTCTTGCAATATAAAGCCTTTGTTAAGAGTTAAATGAACTTCAACCTTCCAAACCGCGTAGAGATATTTCAATCGGGGCTCGAATGCTTTTTGTCTGCTAATAGGATTCACGAAGTGGTGACGGTAAATGCGTCAATTTAGTAAATTTTCTATAGTTCATTCAATTTGCATTTAATCGTTTTAATATGTAATAGAATAGAATTCGAACTTTTTAAACAATTCAACAATTCATAACATGTGATTTTTGCTATTCAGAATTTGGCTGTAGTCTGTCACGTGGGCAGTTAGTAGACTTTATGGCTACGTCCGCACAGACCGGCGGCTTTCTTAGCGCCTAGAGCCTAACAAGTCACATAGCTAGTAGCTTACTAAAACGAACGTCCTAAAATGTTTGTGACCGACCGCACTGCACGCTTAGCTCCTAGCTAGTTGCTAAGCGCGTATCTAAGTAAACAAACATGTTGGTTTTTTGACACTAGTCGCGAGGCATTTTATTCAAGAAATAATATATGAAATATTAATTGCATAAATTTTTAAGAGTGAACCTTTGTGGAAACCGGCAAATGAACTAAATAAAAATGAAATTATTTTAAAAAAACTATGGGAAGAGATATCAGTCGAAGCAAAAAAAGATAATAAGTACTAAAAAGTTGTTTATTTATGTCATGAACCCAACATGATGGATAGGACCTTGAAATGGTATATTTTAAATGTGAATTTTCTGTAAGTAGCAGTTTTACAGCTATTTTTCAAAGTGAAATCCGACAAGTAACCACGCAAACCTCCTGCAGTGCGGCCACTGTGTATCCTAACATGTTGCCAGAGCGCAATCCACTAGGTTTTAGGCGCTAAGCAAGCCGCATGTCTGTGCGGACGTAGCCTATATGTCGTTCGAATATTTCCTTGGTTCTTTTTAACATACAGGTGTTTTTACGATGTCTCACACAACAAAATAATGTCGGAAAATAATTCGCGCATGAAAATGTAAAAGGGGCAAGACACGGATATGAACCCGCACTCGGTTTTCAAAACGATCACGTTACCACAGGACTACTACTTACTCCCAATGTTAGAGCGTAAAAACAATCAAACTATGCCATAATATGAAGATTGAATATTTTATCAGCGTAACCCTAAAATCTTAACATAATAGAGTGTCAGAGTCAAGATGAACATAATTTATGATGAAATCCCGTCATACTCTATTTTCCCCGAGAAATTGCTCGCCTTGCAACTGCAGCTGGGACGTGTCACTCATAACTCCGTTACTATGGATGCTAAACTAAATTAGCCTCTATTCAAGTGCTTGCGAGAACTTTTATCATATGCGCTAGAGATAAGTTATCTTTATAATACTATGTAATGTGCGGTTTATTTGAGGAGTTGTTTTTATCTTTTGCAAAGTAATTTGTAGAGTATTTAGTTCTGCGTAGTGTCGTTTTTAGAATTATTTGTCTAAATATTTAAAAACGTTTTTAATTGTATGACTTTTAGCCAAAGTTAAAGTGGCATTAGTTTATTTATAAACGTATATATTTGATTTACGAATTGTAGTACTAAAATTTATTTGAATAAACTGATTCTTTAAAAAAATTAATATGGTAATGATACGATTAACTTCGAACGATTCGATTGAACGTCTAACTGTTGGGTACGGGCCGCCTTTCAATATAAGGCGGATCAGGTCATAGTCCACCTTGCTGGACTAGTGCGGGTTGGCTTCAGAAAAATCGCTAGGTTCTCTCAAACACGCGATGTTTTGACAAAGACGAGTGGTAATCATAATAGAAAATATATGAAAATGTCACAGGTGCGAGACCCGGATTTGAACCTGCATAAAATTACTACTGTCTACATTTTAGTTAATTTAACTTAAATCAAACCAATATTTCAATAACTATTATTGTAAGCTTAAAGACTTTCAATACGTATAAACATCATTACAAAGTTACTTCACCTGAAGTATCATCATCCTAAAACGACGCAATCTGTGCCATTAAACAGTTGTTAACTGTATCCCCAATACATCATGCGTATATAAACTGGCTTATCTAAAAAACTCGGCACATTCACGGTTCTAAACGACCAATTTAATAAACTCAACCGAGAGAACTGTCTTCCAGTGGATATACAGTGTTCTTATGTCATATTATATTACTAATATTATAAAGCTGAAGAGTTTGTTTGTTTGTTTGGTTGGACGCGCTAATCTAAAGAGCTGTAAAACTGCTTACTATAACTAATATTGCTAAAAACGATAATATAATATGAAAACACTTTGCAAATTTATGTGCCTAGTACATAAGGCTTTTATATCAAATCGTCTTGGGAATAAGCAGCGAAATGCAGAAACGCAAGACAAGTGTTAAAGGACGTGTGCAACCACTTTGAATAGAACACTACTTGTCCTCTTGAGACTACGAGTTCGATTATAGTCCTGTCACTGGCATCTAGTGGGGCTATTAATATATCAGAATAATGTATGGGAAAATGCTTATTATTAAACTTTAGTGATGGGAATGTTTATCTTGTATCTACGTATCTATTTAATTTTTATGTTAGAAATTTTTGAATGGAAAGGATATTATTGAAAAGAAGTAGGAATGATTTAGTTATTTCAAAAGTTTATTTTCAAAGCCTTATTTCTTTCTTTTAAGGAAGAAATAAAAGAAAACAACTTTTGTCATGTATATGCTATATGTAAAGGAAAAACATTTAAAAAATCTTAAACATTCCTTAAACTATCATGAAAATTCCGATACTTTAATGAATCTAAAAATAGTGTGTTTTTTACGTTACTCTAATTAGAATTCCATAGAGGGGTGGCAAGGAAACTATTTTCCAGCTCGCCATCGTATTTTCTCTTGATAAAATCTCGACATGATTATTTATGCCATCGTAAGGGGAAAGAACCCCATCGATACGATGCTTTATAATTATAGCCTTCTTATGTAAGTGATACGCGTTGAAAGCAATATTTAATAAAGTATTATTTACAAAAAAACTACTTTATTAGGTTTTTGTTTGTTCTAGGACAAAAAAATCTTTGGTAAAGGAATATCTTTTTTCTATCAATACATCTGGAAATTACAGATGCTGTGGAACTTCAATTTGTACCAAGTTATCGAATAGTTTGTTAATTAAGGGTGAGTCATTGAATAAGCCGAATTGTGTTGGGTTACCTTTCTCATGCATTTATAATACCAATGATTATTCTATTCAATCCTAATAATATTCGATGAACTTAAAGGATATTTATTTATCTTATGAAGGTGTATTTACAATTTAAGTTTCCAAATTTCTTATTTCTATAGAAATATAGGCCAAAACTGTCGAGTCCATAACATATAAAGTACAATATTTTTCCGCAACTATAAGTATCCTATATACCCGGAAAACCAATCGAAATCAACACCTGTCCAGTGTTTTTTTTCGTGATGCAGTCACAGACTGAAAAAACTGTAAATTCGGAATCTACATTTATAATAATGAGTATGTCAATATTTAAAAAAAATATGTTTTGTAAAAATTCGACTACTTCGGAATTTTATTATAACTTACTAGCATTTCCCGCGGCTTCGCACACGTTCTAAAGACCGGAAGCCAAATTCTTTCTGAGTCGCGCAGCGCGCGGTACGGTACCTTGCAGAACTAACGCCCGCCCTTCCCGTTTTTGCAACATTTTTTATTGATGCTCCGCTTCTATTGGCCCTAGCGTGATTTAATATAGCCTATAGCCTTCCTCGATAAACGGACTATCCAACACAAAAAGATTTTTTCTATTTCAACTCTTCAGCTTTATAATATTAGTATAGATAAGTATACAAACGTACCGATACAAACTGACCATCCCTATTATCCCCATTATATCATATAATTTAAGGTACTTTTAAGGACAACGTAGTACATACATACATACATACATAACCATTCTGTAAGCTAAGATTTAGGTAAGTTTTTTAGTCGTTTGCTAAGTGGGCCGTGAAGAGATTTATGTGCAACGAAGTCACCCCCTTTCTCGAATCTCGAGATATGGAACAGTAAGGATAAACAAACGGGAACTGTTTCTATTAGATTAGTATTTTATCTACAGTGAAATCAGTAGATACTATACACACTGTCACGTGATGTTATTCAATACTAAAAGATTTTCAAGTAAATGATAAATTAATTAAGTATACATTATAAGCTAAATATCACTCACTCACTTACTCACAAATTACGAAATATCAAAAACCGCGTGACATATAAATCAAAAGTTTGGCAGGTGTTCAGTCAGGAACGAACTCAAGAGAAGGTGAGTGAGAGCTTGGTATTTTATGTTACTTTTCAGTTAATTATTGATCAATGCGAAAATTTGATGTTTTTTTTCCTACTCGTAATTTAATAAGTTCTCGATTAGAATTTTAATAACTTATTACATTAATGATATGAATGATATGAGTTATAAAACGACCAATTAGCTAATTAAAAATATTTCTATTTTCTATTACTACTTTTTTCATTTCCTTTACAGCAAAAATTAACACGTGTTATTACACATTATTATAATTGAAGATCAAACGAACTTACCAAGTGAAGTTCGATCACAATTATGTAAGCAGCTTCATTCGACGCGATTTTGATTTACATATTGTAGATGTATTTCCAAGTATCAGCCTAGCACGGAATTTTAAAGCCTTTGCCTGTCTTTTTTTTTTTTTTTTTTATAAATGGCAACGCTTACTTTTGACACCCCACTTTCTAGTCCCCACCTACCCATACTTCATCTATGCAATATTTCGCGCGGCTCCTCATTTAGTTTAAAGATTATTTACTTATTACTTTTATATTTACTGTTTTTAATTGTAAAACTAGGGTGGGTAAATACAAAATAATTTCTTAAAGTCTTTATAATTAAATATTATGTTAAAGTCATTTCTGAAGGTAGAAGTGGAATTATGTTAATAAAATATATTACATAGGGTGGGTTTATATAAATCGCGTCGAATGAAGCTGCTTACATAATTGTGATCGAACTTCACTTGGTAAGTTCGTTTGATCTTCAATTATGTTGCGCAGCTTCATTCTTTGCGATTTTGATTTACATATTGTAGGATGTTCAGAGACAAAAACAGGAAATATAAAATGTTACTATGTATGTAATATAAAAGCAGGTAAGTATTAAGACGCATGTAAGTATGAACACAAGTTTTGTTATCTATATATGTATATTATATAGTACATATATTCAGTTTTATACGTTTAATACTTATTAATTCTTAACATTTTCACAGGCAAGTACTGAATGTGCAAAATTGTCATCAACAATATCTTTATTATAAAATCTGCAAAAAGTTACGGAATGTTAATTCCACTAGCACTCTTTCTAATTAAATTAATATTAACACCAAGTTTTTTGGCTGTGGAAGTAGCTGCGTGACGCGTACTATGTGCAGTAAAAATCGAAGTGTTTATACCATTCTTACCGAGCGTATTCTGTTTTTTAAAACAATAATAAATAAGTAATCATTTTTAGTGCCACGTAAGGATCTAGTTTTATGTAATCTAACGAACACTTAGCTGGGCATATACTTTGATTTTTAACTATAGATTGAAGTGAATATTTAAGAATAGATTGAAGTGAATACGTTTTTATAAGGTCAGGAATTTTATTGTTATATGCAAGTCTTATACCTTCATATTAGAAATCTTTATCAAGGCGAGAATCTGTACGCTATATGCGGTGACCACAGCCAACAAAGTTAGTACTTTTTTCGAGAGAATTTCCAGATTGAGACGTTCATGTGGCCACTGTGCTGACAAATAGCTAAGAACAATACTAGGGTCCCACGTAATACTATATTTAGATTGAGAAGGTCTCGTTCTTAAAACACCTTTCATTTTTTTTTTTTTTATTATTACATCATTTTTAAGAATATTAAGCAATAATAGAGATGAGGCATATTTGTGTGAATTTATTTTTCCCTACTTAAGGTCTTTGTGAAAGCATTTACTCATATAATATAATATAATAGGAATAGACATATAGGAGTAATCGTAATTTTTATTCTTACAATACACTAACCAATGGAGCTAAATGTTATGGAGCTGTCATACTGTTTGTAAGTATTCCCTGAATGTGAATTCATTAGAATATCAACGGTTCTAGATGTAAGACCCATTTTTAAATATTTATTTCTGAGAACTTTGCGGCTACTAAGCACAAGGTTTGATGAAATTTTGAAAGGAGAAATTAATAATATAAGGCTTGGCTTAAAATATGTTCACAACGTGAGCAAATCTATTTTTCAAATAAGGGGAGCCAGGGTTGTGTAGGCTAGTGCGGAACAACACCTTCTGCTTTATGCGATATTATTTTTAGCAAATCTTTTAATCTTAAAATAAAGGAGGAAAGGCATAAATATATGGATATAATTTTGCAGAACACAGTAAAAGCATCAATAGCTAATGCATCTGCGTCCAATATATTTTTTACATTTTGCATTACTATTATAAATCAATATCGCATCTTACAAAATTTAACACAATTTTTCGAAATGCATAGTCTGCAATTTCTCATTCTGTGTCCTGAATCTTTTTACGTATTATACTTTGTATTAATATATGATGCAAAGATAGGTATATAGTTTATGCGACTCACTACTTCCATATGTCTTAACTTACTCGTATTTGACCGAGATGTGGATATTGCACACGAGGAGTGAGCAATCCGATCCGATCATGAAGTAGCGGTTGTATTATCAATGCTTAAAAAGATTTCTATGCCAAATATATTTTTTGTGAAAACTTTTAATGTAAAAAAGAGCAGTTTAAATTTTATAACTTATTAAAGTGTAGACGACTTTTCTCCAATTTCCAAAATCCGTAAACTTTTCTATTGCTACAATTACCACTCAATCCAGTAACAGATGCATTAGAAAAATCTCTAAGTGATAATAATTGTTAAATCTAAAAAGACACTAAGACTTTTCTATATTAGCTAACCACCAATGTGTTTAAATCTGGTCTTAAATTATAATGTACATCAATTATTTCATCATAAGAAAAATCTTTATGTAAACACGAATATCTATGGTACTCAAACTGTTTTGTGTGTAGCCAGGAGTATTCTACTGCAGGACTCACAAAATTACGTAATTTACATTTCTTCAATTTTACAAAATTTAATAGCATTTCTTTTTTACATTTTTTATCTAATATCTTCGGATAGTTGCAGAAACATATTTTTTGAGTCGTAAACAAAACCTAAAAATTTACATTGTTGTTTACATTTGTGGGTTAAGAAACTTTTATCAGTATTAATTATTATAAAACTTATGACATCAAAAATATTATTCTGACACTCTTGAAAAGTATCTTTAAAAACATAAAAGATCTATATATTTCTATAGATAAATTACTTATAAAATATTATATATTTACTACGAATGTATTCTAAGACAGGATTTAGAAGGTTTGTGAATACGTATGGTACAGTGTATAAGTCAAATGGTAAACAGGTGAATTCGAAAAGACTTTCGTTATACTTAAAACGAAAAATTTAAACTTATACGAGTACGTAACTACTTTCGTACTATACTTAAAACTTTGATGCAGTACGATAATCGTGCCATTTTGAAATATTTTTTATAATATTTATTTAATCTTTTTATGTATAAAATTAATCTTTCGTTACGATTAGGCTTAAGAACCAGAAAAAATTCGTGATAAAAATTCAAAATTTTCATGGCTACATTTACATAATATTATGGCACAATTTTTTTTATAATTTTGCAATTGATTTCTCATAATCATAAGTATGATTCAATTACGAAGTATATTGAAGGACAATTTATTTGTGTTTGTAAAGAAAGAAAAGGAATTCTATATATATAAATCCAAGACAATACTATGGGATCACTTAGTGATCTTGTTCCAATTGGATATAAAGAACATTAATCGGCCTGCGTACTGTACCTCGTTTATTTGCGAGTCGGTCTGTGTACCGGCGGAGGAGGCTGACGTGCTGAGGGCGGTGGTGGCGGAGGCGGCCGCTGTACCCAGTGGCAATATATACATAAATTATTCTCACTGTTAAAAAATATTATTGTTGTTAAAATAAGTTCTAGATAGTTGCTTTTGAGTTACTTTTAACACTGCACAGTTTTTTGCTAATGTGAGTGGTATTAATAGATACAATTACAAACTTTTTAGTCAGGTAATTGTCTCACCGTGATGCATATCACATAAAATTTTACATACTTACACCACTGACTGGTTTTAGAAATTTTAGATTGGTTAAATACTTTATCAAAATTTGACGAAAAAATAATTAGAATAGTAAGACCAATTAGCGAATCGTTTTGGTCTGTTCGATAAAGATATATAGATATAAGATAATTTTAACTCTTTTTATAAATTGCTCCAATAGAGTAACTTTTACTTCGAGATTTAAAACAGGCGGTACGAGTAACTCGTAATTACTAGGAACTAAATATTCTTTAGCCATTAGGTCCTTTTGTTCTTTATTTAATCCTTCCATAGTATCTTCATCCATCTGGCAGCTATGTTCTTACGGATAGGTTTTCCCAGCGTGGTGTCTGATTCAGGTGCATTTCTAAGTATTTCTAAAATACCCTCACCTAGCTTATCTTCAACTTTTTCCATTGGTAGTTGAGTCTGTAGTGATAAAGTGAAAACCATCCCGTTGTTCAGAGTCCGTTGTCTCCTCTGTACGGGGCGAATAGGATGCCTCACATGTTGTGAACACTCATGTCGTGTTGTCGTCTTGTCGAATCTAGTATTCGCATGGACCAGTGAATTTTTATCACATCTTACTAAAATGATCTCCAGATCGTTAAATATGGCAAGCATAATGGTAAAAACGCATCAGCTCCCTTATATGATGGTAAAAACGCATCAAATTAATCGTGATGGAATTTTCATCACATCTTACTAAAACGATCTCCAGATCGTTAAATATGGCAAGCATAATGGTAAAAACGCATCAGCTCCCTTATATGATGGTAAAAACGCATCAAATTAATCGTGATGGAATTTTCATCACATCTTACTAAAACGATCTCCAGATCGTTAAATATGGCAAGCATAATGGTAAAAACGCATCAGCTCCCTTATATGATGGTAAAAACGCATCAAATTAATCGTGATGGAATTTTCATCACATCTTACTAAAACGATCTCCAGATCGTTAAATATGGCAAGCATAATGGTAAAAACGCATCAGCTCCCTTATATTATGATGGTAAAAACGCATCAAAATTAATCGTGATGGTGAAAACGCATCACTTTTGTGAATAAATTGTAGTATATTAATTTTAAAGGTTATTTTACGGCAAAAATTAACAATATAATTTCAATAATAAGTATTTAAAAATAAAATTACTTATAAAATAAATGTTTAAATTGATTGCTATTTCTGAATTCACATCTACCGTCCATTTTGGAGAAAAAATACTTACTCTGAATATCTTCATCGGATGAACTTAGTAAATACAATGCTTTGCAGTTTATTTTCTTGTCTCTTTTCAAATAGTTTCTTCACTTTGTGATTATTAAAAAACTTAATTTTATCGTGAGATAGTTTTGACGTGCGTAGGCTTCAGCACGGAAAAACATAATGAGGAGCCGCGCGAAATATTGCATAGATGAAGTATGGGTAGGTGGGGACTAGAAAGTGGGGTGTCAAAAGTAAGCGTTGCCATTTATAAAAAAAAAAAAAAAAAAGACAGGCAAAGGCTTTAAAATTCCGTGCTAGGCTGATACTTGGAAATACATCTACAATATGTAAATCAAAATCGCAAAGAATGAAGCTGCGCAACATAATTAATAATTATCGCTTTGTGATTTGCAAAATCGAATATATTCCTCTACCTTATAGAGGCGTATTTGTAGCACAATTGTAGACCATTGACCGCATCGTTCTGACAGTTAGTTGTATTTCAAATTAAATTAAATTTTTTGAATATAAATATGCATGTGTTGCACGTCGTTAGTTACCGTTGTTTAATTAACTTGTTGCTAGAATTAAAATAAGTAAGTATATGTTTATTTAAAATAACAATAAAAGAAAAGTATTATGTTCATCTTATACACTTTAAAATTTTGTTGCTAAGAAGACTACTGGACGATCTTAATGAAATTTGGTGTGATGTTAGCTTATTATCAGACATATAGAGAATATTTTTGAAGTGAAACTTCTTTAGAATCGTAGTGATTTCAAACTCGATGAAACGAAAAAATAAGTCCATAGGCGCTCAGAGACGGGGAAGAATTAGCCTTAATTTAAATTCAAGTTTAACTTCTGACATGTGTACTTTGTACACACGCACTTTGTACACACGCACTTTCTTTTTACTATGGGAAAATATCTCATTTATGCGAAATGTGTACTAACCATAAATTAAAAAAACGTATATATGAAGACGTAAGTAAGTCGCTAGTCTTCATATATTCGCAGACGTTTTTTCATCTAGTACTTTAAGAACTTGTCCTAAAAATCATCTGATATGTTCATGTTGTCTAAATACTAAAATTGAAACGGTTACGTTGGATATAGTATTTAAAAACCACATTCTTAGTTATTATGTTTGAGCTTTAAACTTTAACGTTACTTGGTGAACTTTATAACAAAACGTAATTTGCCCTCATTATTAATGAATTAAACCGTCTTTCGGATTTAATATTATGATACATTTCGCGTCTTAACCTTACGTTTAGCCATTAAATGACTCTAATTAATAGAACGTTGCTATGCCAAAGTGAATCAGCCTTTAAAATATCCTATGATATAAAAAATTAATAAGCTAATTTGATCTTTAAATTTTGTTATTTATGTGGAACGGTAATAGAAAAGATGAAACGTTTAGAACAGTAATACGATTTCAAAATTATTAGAATAGTCAATATTGAAGTAATCTTATTTTAAAATGAGTTTTTTTTAATTATCAATGTAATTTAAGGTTAGGATCAATATTAAATTGACGATTTTTTTGCTACTATATATATACACACTATAATAAGATATAAAAATAAGATATAAATAAGATATAACTTGTATCAGTATTATACTACAGTATAATACTGATTTATTTATTTATTTATTTATTTATTATTTATTTATTTATTATATCAAAATATATCTTACGCACGAAGAAAATAACATACATCCATCAAATAAATTGTTGCTTCATAAATAATTTTAGCCTAGAGTTTTTTTCTATTTTATTACGCGATAATAGTTTACCTAAAAAACAATAATTTTCGCATAAAAATCGATATATTTGCCTCGGTTTTACCTTCACTATTACGAAACCATACTAAGTATAAGTCAGCGTTATCAGATGCGAAAGAGCACTAAAACGTACAGTATTTCCGATAAATGAAAACGCTTACTCAACGTTTTACAGCGCATCGCGATTTCTATAAACAGTCGATTGCGAACCTTGGCATAAAACTGTCCCAAGTCGCAATATCGTGTAAGAGCTCTCTTTACGAGGCCCGTTTATGTACCTACTACGTCCCCTTGATAAATTAAATGTAACAGCACTTAATAGTCAATCTAAGTATCATTGTATTTTAATATCCTTTCAATCTCCATACGTATAATAAAACAGTAAGGGTCTTCTAGGCATTGATTATAAAAAAACTATATTTGATTGTTTGTTTGTCGATTTGATCACGTCGTGTAAACAGGTAGTAAGATTTAGTTAGATGTTGTTATGAACTTTTTGAAGTTCAGTGCATAACAGTTTAATAAAGTCAAATGAATAAATGATTTGGATATTATTTGAATTTATCAAATCAAATCAAATCAAAATATTCTTTATTCAAATAGACTTTTACAAGCTCTTTTGAATCGTCATTTTTACATTAATAAAATTAAATGTCAGTCTGTAAGTCTGTGAGTAAGCTACCACCGGCTCGGAAAGCTGTTCTGCTGAGAAGAACCGGCGAGAAACTCAACAGTTGCTCTTTTCAAATATTTGGTAACAATATGGTATTACAATTTATCTATTTATCCTACGTGAGACACAACCAGTCACTCCCACACATTTACATCTACTAGGTATTCCGTGATGGTGTAATAAGCCTTATTCAGTAGCGTATTTTTAATTTTAGATTTAAATTGCTTCAAAGGCAAGCTCAGTATTGACTTTGGAATTTTATTATACATGCGTACACCTTGCCCCATAAATGACCTATTTACTTTTTGTAGGCGAAAACTGGGTGTTACAAGTTTATTCTTATTTCTTGTATTTATACCGTGTTTGTCGTAGTGCCTTGAGTAGCTATTAACGTTTTGACGAACAAACATGATGTTACAATATATATATTGCGCAGCAACCGTAAGTATACCTATTTCTTTAAAAAGTTCGCGGAGAGTATCCCGAGCGCTCATGTTATAAATAGCCCGAATGGCCCTTTTTTGAATTATAAATATTGATTTAATATCCGCTGCATTACCCCACAACAAAATACCGTACGATAAAATGCTATGGAAATAGCTAAAGTAAACAAGTCTGGCAGTATCAACGTCCGTTAGCTGCCTGACTTTTCTAACAGCGAAAACAGCTGAGCTCAGTTTACTCGCAAGAGACGAGAGATGGGGACCCCATTGCAGACCCGAATCTAAAGTCAATCCCAAGAAGACCGTGGAATCTACCGTATTTAACATGTCGTTATTAAGATACAAATTGAAATTCTGCCTTTTTACATTAGGTAATAAAAACTGCATATATTTTGTCTTCTTGGCATTTAAAGCCAGATTATTGATGTTAAACCAGTGAAGTATATGCGATAATGCACTATTTACTTCGTCGTAATTATTTAACTTTCTATCAACTTTAAAAATTAAGGAGGTATCATCCGCAAAGAGTACAGTATCACACAATTTATCGGCATAAAACGGAAGATCATTAATATAAACTAAAAACAAAAACGGACCCAGGATAGATCCCTGCGGAACACCCATTCTAAGACGAGAACCAGAAGAATTGACGTTATTTACCGCGACCTTCTGAACCCTATCAGTAAGATAAGAAGCAAGTAGATCGAGAGCAATACCACGAACACCGTAATGTGCAAATTTAAGTAAAAGAGTTTCATGTTCCACACAATCAAAAGCTTTAGATAAATCACAGAAAACTCCAATTGCGTTCTGTGATTTTTCCCAAGCGTCATAAATATGTCTAAGAAGCGCAATCCCCGCATCAGCTGTAGACTTGCCTTTAGTGAAACCATACTGTTTACTATGTAAAATATTATTTGTGTTAAAATGAATTATAAGTTGACTTAAAATAAGTTTTTCAAAGATTTTACTCATACATGGCAATATAGAAATAGGTCTATAGTTGCCAGGATCATTTTTTTCCCCATTTTTGAAAAGAGGTATTATTTTACTAATTTTCATTAGATCAGGGAATATTCCAGTATCTATGCATTTATTGAAAATAAGAGACAATTGTGGTGCAATGTTTGTTATTATTGTATTAAGTAATTTAACAGACATGCCCCATATATCACCAGCTTTTTTAAGATTGATAGTTTTAAATATTTTAATTATTTCATCCGCATCTACATAAGAAAATTTAAATTGGTGATCACAGTGAGGAGTATGACTTTTCAAAGAAATTAATGCATCAGTAGGAGAAGATTTTAAAGAAAATGTGACCTTTTCAGGGATTTTCGTAAAATAACTTTCAAATGAACTTGCAACATCTTCATTGGAACTCACTGTAGCATTATTAATTAACAGTTGGACAGGTTCACTAGCGGGCTTTGATCTTCCAGTCGTACGAGTAATCACGTCCCAAGTGGCTTTAATTTTATTATCAGAATTTAAAATTTTATTTCTTATGTATATAGACTTAGCCTGCTGACAAACATTTTTAAAAATTTTAGAGTAAGCTCTTACCCGACTATGGAAACTTGGGTCATGATTCCACTGCTTCATACTATATAATTCATACAATTTATCTCTACTTCGGTATATACCGACTGTCGCCCAGTCGCTAAATTTCATTTTAGGGTTCTTAATTACAGTGCGCTCTTTAAATACGTCATTGAATGACTCTAAAAGTATATAAAATATTTTATTATAATAAGAATTAGGACTATCAACTGCCATGTCCATTTGTAGTAATTGCTGCGTAACTTTATCTTTAAAAAAATTAATTTTATAATGATTCATCGGTCTGTATTTTATTTTTTGTTGAGTATTAATAGCATTGCTTGATATTGAAATTTTTTGACCCAAGTGGTCTGAGCTTAAATTTCCTATTATTAATTTATCGAGAACTTCTCCATGATAGAACACATTATCAATACACGTGGAGGAAGAATTTGTTACTCGAGTTGGTTCGCAGAAAACGTTACTTAAGTCGTATGATCTGAATAGACTTAAAAGGCGATTACTGTGCTGCGTTACTTGTAGTATATCGACATTAAAATCCCCGCATACAATTATGGATTTACTACTAGTACATACATTTCTAAAAATATCGTCCATCTTATTTTCGAATATATCAAAGTCACCCGAAGGGGGCCGGTACACGCATAATATAACATACTGTTGAGTCTCAACGCAGGACAGTTCTATAGAACGCTCGACAGAGAGTGCCACTATGTCCTGTCGGCCCTTGCAAACTATATCATTTCTAACTAATACAAGAGAGCCACCGCGAGTAGCGTTCACTCTAACAAACGAACTTGACAATGTAAAATTTTCAATATTTAAAATATTACAATCTTTTTTGAGCCATGGTTCAGTTAGGCATATTACATGAATATTATCTTTCACTAGGTAAAGTTCTAGTTCTAGTTCTTTGCCACCTAAGCCCTGTATATTTTGATGAACAATATTTAATCTATTAACTTAGGCATTGTCTTGATATTTAGTTTAAACTAGAACTAGCAATTTCTACACAAACATTATTTTTATGTAGTAAATTATTATTAATAATAACAATGTTCTGAGTTGTACAATGTACAACTGGGTTTTGTATATTATAAGCTACTAAAGTAGCAAGTTTTTTCCTATAATATAAAGGCAGATACAAAGTATCCCTTGTCACCTTAAGACTAGAATAATTAATAAATTTATTAATGTCAAAATAAAAGAATGCGTCACTATGACGGTGAGTTGTATTATAAATAGCCATATTAAGGCTATATATGTACTTATTTTGTTCATCAGTAAGGGAAGAGGAATAAGGAAACGAGCAAATAATAAATTTGCACTTAGTCCTATTGTGTAAATTAAGTAAATTTTCTATACTATTTATAACATCCTGTTTCCTTACAGATGAACTATCCCCTTGGAGAAGTACTATAGTACTATCTACACACAATTCCATTGAGGATATTTTTCTTATATTATACTGGAAACTGGCACCAGGTGAACATATATTTTGTACATTATTAATGTGTTTTCCAAGCAAAGCGCCAAAGCCTTGGCCTATTTTATCAGACACAACAATTACATTACCATGGACCGCGGTACTGGAGGAAATATCTATGCTATAATTACTGTTACATTTTACACTATTCATTTGCTTTTGCTCATTGTGTATAACCGAGACATCTTTACCTACAGAATTACTTTGAATATTTTTATCTTCTGATTTTGGTGTGTTACAGTCACACATATGTTTATTAGTAAATGATTCAAATCTTTCATAATTATAATTACAAAGTTCAACTAAATTAGTTGCAGCAAGAATGTGCTCCTGTATCTGTTTTTGTGAGCACTCATACTTTGTGGTAATTGAATTTAATTCACAAGTTAAATTGTCAATTTCTACCTGTAGTTGTAGTGTGTCTCGCTCATACAAAGACCTACTTTCACTGAATTTTATTCTGTACTGTTTTATTTTATTTATTAACTTTAAGCGTTCACTCCTCAATTCACAAATATGTTTAGAAGAATATTTATTATTAATTAATTTCTTTGATTTTTTAATAAATTTATTCAATCTAATATACTTTTTTAATTTATTATGGGTTGAGAAGTGAATAGAGTCTTTATTACAAGAGTCATCATCTTTGGTTAAGTCTATTATGATTTGTGGTTTACATTCCACCAGCTCTGTATATAAAGATTGAGTTTTCATCGACTGATGTGACAATTTAAACTCCTCGAGCTGGAGTATAATACTTTTAGATTCCTCTAAACTTATTTCAAGTTGGGTGATTCGACTTAAAGCTTTCTCATGTTCATCACTGCACTGGCTGAATGTGTTCACAGTTTCACTCAAACGGTCTCGCTGTGATACAACTTCTAAATAATTGTCATGTAACTGAGCAAGTTCATTTTTTAAATCTGAATTTTTTTTAATTATTTGCTGAATTTCCTCCTCACTGTCCTCACGTTCTTGCAGAAGCTGTTTGCAAAGGTCCTGAGAAGATTTTAATTCTTTTAAAGTAGTGTTCAATTTGAATTCCAGATCTTTGACCGCAGCCTTGCGGGTGATTATTGATTTTTCCATTGCTAATTTTCTGAAATTAAGTATGGGAAGTGAGATACTGAGGATATAAGAAAGATAAGAGAATTATGGATGAATGTTGAAAAGTGCAAATATACATATAAATAATATTAATAGTTAGGGAAGTAAGACAACAAAGGGAAAGTTCTAAGAGAATTAAGCAATGATTATTTATGTATAACATTAATTTACAAAACATAAGCTTACAATTTAAATAGAAAGGCACAAGACTGTTTTATCAATGCTTGTAATTATGTATGTATTATGTGCTTTAGCAGTATTCTAAGGAAGTTAAAAGTTAAACTAATATTTAAACTTATAAGCTACTAATTCCTAATTATTAAAAGATACTTAATACTATTAGATGTTATATATAATATATATAGTAAATTGTGTAGTGTATTTGAGTTTATCTGTCTGTGGCAAATGTATTTATCTTCAGCTTTGCTTCCAACTTGTCAAGCAAAGTGAGAATATTAACGATGCCAGGATGTGAGAATTGACGTAACTCACTATCTGTGAGTTTTTGTGGAGTAGTTTAGTGTTTTATATAAAAGTAATTGGTCAAATACTCCCCGGGTTTAATAGTATTTCAAAATCCTGCCGTTATCCATTGACAGCTCCACGACGATTTTCAAATACAGCACATTATTGTATATTATTCGATAGGTACACACATAAAACAACTATTATACACCATATGACTTTGAAAACACAATAAATTAATATAAATATAATTATTTTACATATTTTATACAAATTCAATATACTCGATTCAATATCGCACATATACTCGTAGGTACCTATGTCCTACATACATACGAACGAATATTTTTCTTGAGACGGAGACCTATAAACTCTGTCTGCTGTTCTCAAAACAAAGTAAATTATAAATTTAAAAATAAATAATTAAATTTCTTAAATAAATTATAGTGCACTGGGGTAATTCCGAAAATGGGTATATTCCGAAAGTTAAAAAAATCTACTAATCGTAGCGATATTTTACAATTGGCAGCATGGGTCTAGGACGCCAGTTCGACTGTTCTCGCCGTGTCAGTTGTCATGAATCACTAGTGTGAACATAACGTGCGTAGGGTCAAGTTATCTGAGTTAAGTGATTTTCGAGCCTTTTTCGGTGATTCGCAATAACCCCAACACTTGTATCTCGGTCGGAATTATGTATGTCGGAATTGCCCCAGTGCACTATATATATTTTTTTAATTTTTTGTCCTAAGACAATTGACATTATATAAATAGAATAAAATTTTAATTTAACCTATTGTTAGTTCGCAGTTCGAGCTATACTAATGTAATTATTTTTATATTTTTAATCAGTCCAATCTTATTGTATTAGTCCATTATAAAGCAATCTATTATTTTATGCAAAATCTATGATATATTGGGTACTTGAAAACCACTTAGAATGTTCTGGTATCTCCAAGGCATTATAAAGACGATCAATCCTCAAGGGACACATTGTAAGCAGACGTTAAAGCATGAAATTTTAAAGTCTTTTTAAATATCACATTTTTATTGTTTAATATTGAATATGGCTAAATCAAAACTATATTGTCTTTACTTAGTGTAAGTAGTACCTATAACAAAAGAAATTTTTACACAATAAGTAGATGTTATTTAACTTTATATGTATAACAAAATTGCGACAAGCTTTCTTGAATTTTTACAGTCATGTGGTGTACTCGTATGTTGGTAGAGGTCGATAAATTTTAGTAATATTAGTAAATGCAGTAAATAACCTATCTCTATTTCAATTTTTACTGAAATGTGTGGAGTCTTTGTGGAGACTTACTTCACTCACTCACTTACTCAAAATACTGAAGTGCAAAATTGGTATGCTTGTACATAGGTGGTTAAAATGGTGTGAGAAAATGATTGCTCAGAATTCTATTATTTGTGATCACTGATCAATAGAGAGGACGCGGTAATCCAGTCTGAGTAGAGATTACCGGATTACAGTGCAAGACTGAGTTTACTTTATCTTCGCATCTTCGTTTTAAAGTAAATTAGTTTGTCTATTAACTGGTATTTTCAATAAAAAGTAGAAAGTTCTTCGTATATTAGAAAATATTAGATATTGAAAACTGAAATAACGATATGTGATTTCAAATGAAATATTTAAGTTATTTTGTTATTTTAAATATACATTTGTTGACGACACGTTTGACTCAGTTGGTACTATGGTAGTGACCCTACTTTCTATGCCAACGGTCGCGGGTTCGAGTCCCGCTGGGGGCATTCATTTGTTGAGCACGAATGTTTGTTTTCCAGTCATGTGTGTTTATATTTATAATATGTATGTATTTAAAATTTGTATGTGTAGTATATCAACTATCTGGTATCCGTAACACAAGTCTCGTAGCTTACCACGGAACTAGATGGCGCCGATGTAATAATGTCCCAACAATTTTTATGTACATAATGACGTTAAACTTAAAAAAAGGATTAACAAAATCTAAACTAGTAGCTAACTAGTTCATATTTATTTTAAAATGCACTCAAAAAGTTTACCACAAAATCCAAAACGATCAATTGTCACAAATCATAGTTACGTAACCGCCATTAAAACGTTCCCGCTTCGACCCAGATCCATTTCCTGCCTTTTATATACTAGCCCTAATTTTAGCGAGTCTTTCAAATGACTAACGATTGCGAGCTTGTGAAATATCGGTACATTGTCCAAGGAAATATGGGAATATTTTATGCTGATATAAGTATATTTTGAAGGATGAAACGTTTTTAAATTTCCGGACTTAATCTTCACTTCACACTTCTTCAAACGTTTCCTTCCTTATGTTATTATTATCTATACATATATTCGTATAAATGAAATGGCAATATCTGTTTTTAATTTCAAATTAACAGCTTTTTCCTAAATGCATATTATGAAAGTATATACGATACTAGCAACGAAAACAACAATTTTTAAAATGTTGGTCTGTCTGTTTGTTCCGGGTAATCTTAGAAACGGCTAGACCGATTTTGACGCATTTTCCATTTAATCCATCGTATAGTCTTTAGAATGTCTGACTGTTTGTCTGTAACTGCAACACGAGAAAACCACTAAACAGATTTGGATGTAAAAATAATTTTAATTTATAAGATAATATTTCATATACCAATTATTATTATTTTTTACCTAAAATAATATATGGAGTTTTAAATTTATTTATATCTTTGAATGATTGGAATAACCGAAAATTAGATAAAATTTTTGTAAACGTCTCTTCTATCACATCAGACAACCCGTCAAACGCTGATTTCGTAAGCTTTAACGCCAGTGTTTATCACCGTTCTGAACCAAAGCTTTGAAACAAGCGTTTAATTATCTTTTGTGTAAAGGATAATAATTCTTTAATACTTTCTTAGGTTTACGCGAATATTTGAATTTATAAATAAAACTTTCTTTTCGGATTTTGTCGCGGATTTATTTAGATTTTTGGTTTTCGTCGTTTCGAATGCTTTACATCAATCATGGTCACGGGAGATATAAGGTATTTGACGTCTCAGATATTTATACATTTGCTACAGACAGCGAGTGAGTACGCACAATTCACAAAAAAATCTTTACATCATTTGTAAAATTTTAAATTTAAAGAGGAATGTTGATTTGTCACTGAACTTGATATAACATTTAAGCAAAGTTAAGGTACTTAATTAAATAAAAACAAAAATAATATTATTTAAAGAATAGTATCGATTTTAATAAATTGATGAAATTAGTAACAGAAAATATTTAATTTTTCTTTTAAAATGTGATAATACTGATTTTATACGTTTTCTTAGCTCCGCTATTTTCCTAGCCGTACGTCGGGCACCTTCATCAATCATTGGCGTTTCGGGCAGACATTGTAAACTGTGTTTAATTTCATTCTACTGAATTAACTTATACCGTGTGCAAATTTTTGACATAATTTAAAATGATTTGGTGAACAGGAGTTATATAGTTTTATATATTTATTAACATATTTATAATAGTTTTTTTTAAATTTTACATAACATAGTGCTTATATTTATGACGACATGTTTGGCTCAGTTTGTAGTGACGCTATTTGCAGTGCCAGTGGTCGCGGGTTTGAGACCCGCTGGGAGCATTCATTTGTGAATACCGACTGTTTGAACTCTATTCATATTTAAAATATGTATGTATTTAAAGTTATAATGTATATTATGCACACAAATAGTATTATTTAACAACATTGTAATATTCGTACAAAATGAAAAGACCAAAAAAAGCAATATTAGCTTTTAGTCATCAGTTTCATAGTAAATTTAATATAACAGAGCTTTATTGAATAGCGGATTAATAATAAAGTAAAGAGCGTCTTTTTATTAATATTGGGTTCTTACTCAATACTTGTGCGCCTTCATCGGATTATATTTCTGGAAGTTCGTTTGAGGGGTTTCGTGAACCACATCCTTTTTATGCTTGATTAATTGAAAGGACATATTATATTAGAAAAATAATATTTATTATATTTGTCGGACTGTCGGTATATTTAAATGTTCGATAGATCTTTATTGTTTTGGTTTGTTTGGGTGTTTAGGAGTAGGTGTTCTTAAAAGTAGGTAGGTTAGTACTAGGTACTCTTAGGTTAAAGTTTACATCGATTTAATAGTTCACAATGCATTCAAATTAAAATACATTAATTTTAATCTTAAAAGTACGAAAACGCGTTTGCTTGTATTAACAAGTGATGCGGGTTTAAATGCGGGTTTAAATGCGGGTCTCACACCGCTAATATTTTCATGTGCGAATCATTTCTAACGCGATTAACGCTTTTCTTTTGGTGAGAAAATCTGTATGTCTGAGAGAACCTAGATCTTTTTCGAAAGACAAGTAAAATCCACCATCCCACACTTGGCCATCGCGGTGGACTATAGTCGTGCCCAGCGCTAGGACGTTAAATACGGCCGAATACAATAGTCCATAACAGATTAGTCTAACATTCCTAAACAAGTAGCCTCATTTTATCAACATACCAAGTAGCTGTTAAATTCAAGATCAATTACTAAATAGAGCAGTCGTAAAACAGTTTGCAGCAAAGTAAATACATCAGTGCAAGTTGTATGCAGAAGTCAAATAAAGACTCGTCTCTTTGTAATTAAGTAGAGGGGTCTTTTGTTCTTGTGACATGGAGTTTGATGAATCCCATTGTGTACTCTGTCGATACAGAGCTTGCTCTAGTTAACTAACCTCCATTGCTATTAGGTTTCTAATGTGTTTTGTATCGGTTGAATGTATTCTGATGTGGGTTCTCACTTTTGTTTGTTTGTCTTTTTGTTATAACTAGTCATCGCACAATGATCGATTTCTGATATTCATATTAATAATGAAGATCTGAAGAAAAGCTTTGTCTTTACAAAACTTTGTTTATTGGTTAAATGTTAAAGCTCGTCAAAAGCTACTAAAAAAAACTAAAAGTGGTAGTGCCATGCTTGTTACCTTCGGATAGCAACCGAATGGGCCGGCACGCCCCGTATAGTTCATTAGTACCACTCTCTCACAAAAGACCGGCGTGAAGTGGCAGCTATGCTGTCGCGTTTCGTCCGGTGAGTGAGAGTCCGGGAGGCCCACTCTCCTTCCCCCCTCCCTCTTCCCTTCATTATCCGCCTTCGTTCCCCCCTCCCTCCCACTTCCCTCCCTCCTCCATCCCTCCCTTTCCTGAAAGGCTGGCAACGCATCTGCAAGCCTGGCTTGCAGATGTCCATGGGCGGAGGTGATCACTTCCCATCAGGTGAGCCTCCTGCCCGTTTGCCCCCTTTTTACCATAAAAAAAAATATATTACAAAAAGAAAGAAAAAAGTAAGTAGTACTTACTAGTGGAACCTGCGGCTTCGCTCGCGCTAGATCTAGGGATCGCGCGATTTGATTTATTTCGCTAGATGGAAGACGAATTTTCTTGTATTTTCCCCTTATTTATAACATTTAATTATTTACCTAGTAACATATTATTTATTAAATGAGCTGGAAAATATCATAACACATTTCTGTTTTATCAGACATTTCATTGATCGGACGTGGGATGTATTTTAAGCCATCAATACTGCTTTTACCACGGCACAGGTAAAAAAATCTATCATCAATTCTGTAGCTTTTACCATACAAAAACTACCTAAAACTAATATAAAGGAAATAAAAAATAATAACTATGATAATGTATTGAATACGCATTGCATGAAAATAGAAACTAAAAAATCAAAATTTGAATGTGTAATACGAAATAATTTGGTTATTGCCTAAGCAAATCCCTTATAAAGGCAATACTGAGTGTAATTAAGAACTTACATGAATACCGTACACAAGTTCTATGACCAATCGTATTCGAATCGCTAATATTTGTTCAAGTAACTATTGTTTCTGTTCAAACATGTCTACAACACAAGTAATATTAACATAGGTTTGTGCAAACAGAGTGGGTTTTAAAGAAAAATTTGAACTAATAATTGCGATTGAAATGTAAATTCATATTGTATTTCTCGGTAATACTTGATTAAATTGGATATTATACTCTAAATATTGTAAAATTACTACATAGTATAAAACAAATTCGCTTTCTCTGTCCCTATATCCCTTTGTACGCTTAAATCTTTAAAACTACGCAACGGATTTTGATGCGGTTTTTTTAATAGATAGAGTGATTCAAGAGGAAGGTTTATATGCATAACTAGCGGATCCCGCGGCTTTGCCTGTGCTAAATCTCGGAAAAAGCCCAAGCGAAGCGAGGGCGAGTCGCTTGTGTTACACTTACATAATACATACATTGTTACAGCATATTTTAGCTAAATCAAGGATAAAGTTTTTAAATATTAATTATTCTTGTAACGCTGTGGTACAGAAAAATCACTATTTCAACGTTTTTTATTGTTATATGATAATCATAGTTAGGAAAAAAATATTTTATGCGAATATACATATTTCTATACGAAAAATGTTATAGCAATGAGCTGAAAATATAAAAGCCCACATGGCCCTATACCATTTGTATAGGCATTGAGATGAGTCTCGGAATAGACATAGCTGGTACAAAGGCACAATGAGTAACGCAGCCTCCAGGCGGCGCTCGTAATTAAAATCTGCCTTTTGGCTCGGCCCATTGTCTGGTACGCGCGATAGGGCACAGTGAGGTGAAGTCAAAGTGTCGATGTTATTTTAAATAACTTAGGATACTAAAAGAAAGCGTTTCTTCTATTAGTTAATGTTATAAATCGACACGAAAGTATATCTGTCGGTTCGTGATTACGTATAGAACGTATTTAGGTAGGTATAACAAGAGGAATGTTTTAAGAGTTACTATTCTTTTAGTGGTTATTTAAAATTTATATTGTATTTTATTGTATAAATAAAGGCATACATCTTGTGTATCTACCAAACGCTTATTACTAAAAAATAAAAATGGTCATACTTCATAGTTTTTCTAACTATTCTTTTATTAATCCTATGGTATATCATATTTCATGATAGAGCCTTTCCTTTCTTTATTGTTATCGAATACAAATACACAATTTTTTTGACTTCAGATTTTTATAAGATCTAATAAAAATATGTCTTAAAGCTCGTTGATTGCTTTAGAATTATTCAAAAATATGTTAAAAAGTAAATCAAAATATGGCTTACTTAAACCAGTTGAAGTAAGATCAACCCAAGAAATAGGTCGAGTGAGGCTGGTATCAAGTTTTAGTGGGCTCACTGCCAAATCGATTGCTTAGTGCTTGTGCCATCTTGAAGGCCAATACTATGGATTAGATTGCTATCAAGATGATGTTTGACATTAGACTACCATGAGCTTTAAATGAAATACGTAAAATAATATTTTAGTGACATTCACGTGTTCGAAATGTTGGAGGATTTCCTATAAATTCATAAACACATACTATATTAATAGGCCTTTATGGTGTTGAGTGTTTATTCGAGGAGATCAACATTAAAATTAGCTTTTATACTGAATAGTAGTCGTATTTGCAGGAAGCTCATCCGTTATATCTTTTCTCTTTTGACTTAATTTATTATAATAATATTTGTGTTAGGTTAGGTTAGGCTAAATATTATAAAAAAATTATCTTAAGTTGTCAAGGCTTTTTAATTTTTATCGTGAAGAACTAACTTTTCTACGAACATTTTAGAACGAGAGAGTGATATGCAATAGCTTTAGTCTATAATAGTAAGAACAAATTATATGCAATATTGTTCATTAAAGAAAACCAATATTTGAATAATTACTTCTCTTTTTTGTGTGTAACAAAGTCTCTGTTTTAAACGACAAATATTGAATAAAAAAATCAGCTACAGGAAATTGTACAAACTTTAAGCTCTAATAGAGTATATTTGCGAGAAAAACGCATTAACGTATAATCTTTATTTTAAGTAAGATCCGACAGAGGAGCTCGTACCATAAGGCCGTATCAAGTTATTAGGCAGACTGCCAAATCGATTGTTTAGTGTTTATACTATCTCTAGGGCCTAGTGCCCTCTATTCGATAACACTCGACTTTAATGCTGTCATTTAACATGATTGTTATGAGCTTTGGCCTGTTAAGAAAAGTTTTTGCTTTAACAAAGTTTGTACAACTTACTTTGGGATGAGCCAATATTGTCAAATGTATTTGTTGTAAACTTTTCTAAAATATCAATTGAAAAGACCTCTTTGCCTCTATCCTATAAATAAAATCACAATTTCGGCTTATCTTCTAGATATTACTATTAATAATTAAATTTAAATTACATATGTGATGTCTTCTTTTCCTTATTCCAAGAGAATCAAGATTAACGCCTATGTTCCTTTGCATACCATACAGTATTCATTTTATGAAGATCAATTAGTTTATCGATGAATAAGACTTATACGTAAAAACTATCTTGTTTTTTGTAAAAGTCTTAATTAGTTATTCATTTAGGGGATCTTTAGGGTATCATATAAATATTAATAAGTATTCCTTGAATTGTTATACATAGATTTACATACTATACTTTAGTTCCTAGTAACGACAGGTTATTCGGCCTACTGCCAAATCGATTGTTTAATGCTAAAGTTATCTCACAGGACTAGATTTGGATTAAATGACTGAATAAGTTATAGTTTCAAAAGTAACCGAGTATAATAGGACAGCCTTTTTTTAAATTATTTCAAATTAACAGCTTTCTCTTCTTTAGCTTAATCTCTGAAACGGTCGGACCGATTTTGACGGGACTTTTTTAGGAACGAACCCAAGCGAAGCGAGGGTAAGTAGCTAGTATAAAAAAAATGTATCTGGTTTACAGTTAAGCTTTGAATATTATTGATGGTTATTTGAAACATGTAAGAAAAATCAAATTAATACCTTTATATTTTTTTTTCGTTAATTTTAATTGCATATTATATAATAGAAGAAAGAAATCCGTTATAGTTAGAATAGCCGTTGTTGAGTTATAATATCTTATTATTCTATCAGAAGCAATAAAAACATCAAAAATTATAACTACCCGTTGAGTGATTTAAGAAACAGTGAATAGTGAAAGTGAGCACAAAAGACGATTATACTTATCCGTATCAGTGATTTAAAAATAGTGAATAGTAAAAGTAAGCACAAAAGACGATTATATTTACTTTTATTATCTTCAACTCTCGATCTTTAAGTCAAGACTGAATAGATGATTCAAATTTTCGCTCGATTATGTGTAGAAGCCGTAGCCTAATGTGAATTGACATCGATTCCCGACGCTACATGTGCCAAGTCCGAGTTCAAATCCCATGAACATTTTTTTTTTGTTAACATTTTTATTTTGTGTGTTTAATTACTATTATAAAAATAGCTTCAAATATATATTGGGGTTGCTGCGATAGCGGGTCGACAAATGAAACTTTTAGATGTTGCAGTCTATGTAAAAAAGCATACCATATAAAGTGTCTGTATGCAAGTGAACGGAATGATTCCTTTACCGATTCTGAACAGCTTTGGAAGTGCCCGTTATGCAAATCCAAAAAGCCTCGAGGTGTTTCTGGAGATTCAACGCCCATTAAGCCTAAAGAAACGTCAATCTCCAAAACAACATCCGACTCCAACGTTACAAAAAGATCAAATAAGCGAGTTGCTATCTCTTCTCCGCCAACTGAATCCTGTAAACCGTATGAAACTGCTGAAGATATTCGTAAAATTGTTGGTGAAGTTTTGGACTCTCGTTTTGGTGGACTACTCGAGGACTTAAAAACTACGATGTCGCATCTCCTTAACATTGAGCTGCGACCCTTGCGTGACGAGATAAAAGATATAAAAAGTTCTTTAAATTTTCTTAGTGATCAATACGAAGACTTGTTGAAGGATCATAAGGATACATCCATCAAGGTTAAAAGTCTGGAAGAAGAAAATCTAGCTATGCGTACTAAAATAAACACCCTTACTTCTCAAATTGAAGATATGGAACAACGAGCTCGATCCAATAATGTGGAGATACAGTGCGTACCGGAAAGTAAAAATGAAAACTTAATAAATATAGTAAATAAAATTGCTACTGTAGTGGGATGCGATGTACCCCAAAATAGTATAGTGAAATGCACACGGACAGCTAAACATAATCGTTCGAGCCTACGTCCACGTGCTATTGTAGTGCAGTTTGCAACACAGAATACTAAAGATACTCTGCTTGCTGCTTGTATTAAATTCAATAAAACCAACCCTAATAATAAACTTAACACCACTCATCTGCAAATTGAGAATAAGCCTACGCCTATTTACATCTCGGAACATCTCTCTCCAGCAAATAAAGCTTTGCATGCAGCGGCCAGACTTAAATCGAAAGAGAAGAATTATAAGTACGTTTGGGTTAGAAACGGAAAGATATACATACGTAAGAACGATAATTCTGACTATATAATAATAAGAAACATGGCCTGTTTAGAAAAATTAACTTAATTATTATTATCTTTATAGAACACAACTTTTATAGTAACATTACTTATAAAATTCTCGTCTATCAATCTATATTATCAGAATGTTAGAGGACTAAACACAAAGACACATGAATTTCTATATTCTTTAGCGAATTGTAGTGCTGATATAATTATACTAACGGAGACATGGCTGAATGATGGCATTAACAGTTCCGAGTTGTTTGATGATAGATACAACGTCTATAGAAGAGATCGTGTTATTAATAAGTTATCAAAAAAAAAAGACGGTGGTGGTGTCTTGATAGCTGTGACAAAGAAATTATGTTCGAATCATGTAAGTCACTGGCAGAGTGAATGTGAAGACTTGTGGGTGGTTGTTGATATTCCAACTGATAAAAAGTATCAACGGCTTGCCTTATGTGGAGTGTATTTACCCCCACCTGTAGACAAAACACTAATAGAGAAGTTTATGGATAATTTTGGCAAAGTATCGGAACAACACGAATTTAAGACAATTTTAATTGGTGATTTTAATCTGGGATCTATTGATTGGTCTAACACATCTACTGATAACTTTCAACAAATGTCTTCCGTATGCCAAAGTTTTCTTGATTTTTGCTTAAATTATAACTTAACTCAATGTAATTTCACAACAAATGTTAATAACAGAATCTTAGACTTAGTACTTACTGATCTAAAAAACTGTAGAGTCTCTGGTGCCATTGATATTTTATGTAAGGTTGACCCACTGCATCCACCTATTTTTCTCGATGTATCAATTAGGACATCATCAAGACTTAATCACAATAAATGTATGAAACGGCGTAATTTCTTCCACTCTAATTTTGAATCTATTAACGGTTATCTGAATAGTGTAAATTGGAATTTAGAACTAAAAGATTGCTCGTTGGATGATATGGTAACAAAATTTTATGTAATTTTAAGTAAGGCTATTGATAAATTTGTACCATTCTCGAAACCTACGAAGTCTAAATATCCACCTTGGTTTAATAGAGACTTTCTTAAGAGATTACGTGAAAAAAAGAAGTGTTTAAAAAATTATAAAAAATACAACAATCCCAGAGATAAAATAACTCTGGAATTATTAAGCAAACGTTGCGTCAAACTTGCTTCGGAATCGTATGACCAGTACTTATCTAATGTAGAAAATAATATCGAGAGGAACACAAAAAACTTTTATAATTTTGTCAAAAATTCACAAAATGGTCGAAGTTCTTATCCTGATATACTGAAACACAATGACTTAACTGTAAAAGAAGGAGTTGATATTTGTAATTTATTCGCTCAATACTTTTTTTCTTCTTCAAATGAACTCTCTGTAATTGGTGATAATAATATGAATATGGTACACACTACATTTCCTTTGATTAAGATCTCTGTTGAGGATATACTTGATAAACTAAAAAGCATTGATACCTCCAAGGGACCAGGTCCTGATAACATTCCAGCTATCCTTATAAAGAATTGTGCATCCTGCCTTTCCAAGCCTTTATTTATAATATATAATAAATCTGGCGAAGGTCAATTCCCAACGATATGGAAAGAAGCAAAAATCGTACCCATCCATAAAAGTGAAGACGAAACATTAATTTGTAATTACCGCCCAATATCTATTTTATGCCAATTTGCTAAAATTTTGGAGGATCTTGTTTGCCCGTTTATCAACTACTATTTTAAAAATACTATAACAAATCATCAGCATGGTTTTGTCAAGGGAAGATCAACCATAACAAATCTTGTTACTTTCACCAATGCTATTGTAGATTCTGTTGACAATCGTTGTCAAGTGGATGCTATATATACGGATCTGAGCAAAGCGTTTGATAGGGTGCCTCATGTACAACTCTTGCACAAGCTTTCTTGTTATGGGGTGTCGGGCTTTATGCTACAGTGGTTTGCATCGTATTTGCAAAATCGGTCTTTTTATGTAACAGTAAACGGATACCAGTCAGACAAATACTATATTACCTCAGGAGTTCCACAGGGCTCTATTTTAGGTCCCATTCTGTTTAATATATTTATAAACGATGTAACAACTTGCTTTAAACATTCAACGCCATATCTATATGCTGATGACATTAAATTTATTCGTACCGTAAACTCTGAAGAGGATTCGTTGTTGCTCCAGAGTGACCTAGCACGTTTGACTGAATGGTGCCAAAAAAATGGTATGAGTTTGAATGTGAATAAATGCAAGCATATCAAATTCACTAGAAATCTCAATATATTTCCTTCTACGTATCACATTAATAACGTTACTTTACAAGAAGTAGTTACAATTAAAGACCTTGGTATCACTTTAGATTCAAAACTAACATTCATACCCCATATGGACATGATAATCAAAAGGGCTTCTCAAATGCTGGGTTTCATTATCCGTGTCTGTAAGAGGGTTTTTAAACCGAGTACTAAAATTCTTCTTTATAATAGTTTTGTGAGAAGCATCTTGGAGTACGGCAGTGTGGTGTGGCGTCCACATTACTCAACCCATTCTTTGAGAATTGAACGACTGCAGAAACGATTTACACGGCATTTAGCGTTTTCAACGGGGGTTACTAAGAACTTAGAATCATATCACAGCAGGCTACAACACTTTGGAATGGTATCACTTAGTGTTCGAAGAGATATGCTCGATATGATGTTCCTTTTCAAAATTTGTCGCAATGAAATAGACTGTCCTCACCTTCTGCAGTTGTTCAATTTTTATGTCCCCACTCGGTTGCCTCGTGGTGTAATTAAGCCTTTTCATGTTACTTTTAGAAGAACTGTGCTTGGAGCGAACTCCACTATCCCGCGTATTTCAAAAATATTTAACCAATGCAGTGGCTCAATCGACATTTTCAACTCCTCTATTTCCGCATACAAAAGAAATGTTTTAGATCAACTTTTACTTATAGCAAATAAGCAAATGTAGATTATACTTATGTACTTTATTGTCATTCTTCTATTCTATCTAGTTTATCTGATGCATGTTGTGTTTACCTTTAAATAGTTTTACAATTTACAATTGTTAGTAGTGATTTTTGAAGTGATTGAATGTATTAATTGTTAAACTGCTGGTAAACCATAAATAAATAAAATAAAATAAAAAATAAATAACTTTAATTGAAGTCCTTTACTTTGCACGCACTCGAGGGAAGGGAGGGTAAGTCGCTAGTGCAAAAAGAATATTAGCTTTTAATATTAAGAGTCTTTAATTTATCGACGTTGAAACATCACTTTACTAGCTTAACAAAATACAGATGGAACGAAATACAACTGTAATAATCATAAACACGCGCAAAAAGATTCGATAGCCTAAAGCGACACTAAACCCTTTACCAACGTGTCTTACGATTTAATAAAAATGTTTGATTCGTTCGTAATAAATGTTTTATTATACCTATCTAGATTTAGATTTGGTTCAAATTACATATTTATAGAAAATTTAATTTGGTTTCTATCTTTTAGTGTATCTTTTTCATTTATACATAATATTATGTATTATGTACTTATAAAACAAAATTAAATTGAAATTAACAAGGTGTTGGATTTAAATTAATTACTTGTGATCAAAATTTTATTATTTAAACTATCTTGTTTAGGAAACGTGTTTCATGACTCTAGTCTTTAATGAACACTCGTTACGCTAAAAAATGAAAAAATGTAAGTATATAATCGATAAAACACCAATTAAAAACCAGAAAATATTAAGAATTTACTAATTAACGTAATTAACTAATGTTTTTGCACTTTTACTTCAAAATTTTCCTTGTATTTCCATAATACACTGCAGTAAAAATATTGAATACTAATTATACTCGCGGCTTCGCTCGTGTAATAAGCTTGGTGGGGATAACATTAGCCTATGTCCATCTTCACGACTACATATTCGATCAAAATCTGTTCAACAGTATTAGCACTAAACGTTAACAAACAATTACTTTCACATTAATAACATTACGTATAACTAATAACATCTAAAAATATCTATAAACTGGACCACTTATTTATGAGGTCAATCACGTTATCGTCAAAATGCAGGAAGGTAAACGAGACTCGGGGGCGTTTTCCAAGATACGGTAAATAAATAGGCTTTACGATACTTGGTTACCACGAAATTAGGGTAATCGATCTTTTGAGTGGAGTAAGAAAATGAGGTACCAATTTGAAGCTGATACTCTTATCGCATCGGCTTTAATGCGCTCCTTTTGCCCTTTTTTAAGACAGTTATTTAGTAGGGTTCATTACAAGAACCTTTTTTTACTTAAGCTGTATCTAGTTAAGGTTTCGTTATGTATTTGTTGCATTACAATATAAAAACCTTTTTTGCTTTCGCTCGGTAACTAAAAGCGATATAATTTCGTTAATATTATGTTTTATAATATAGGTTTGTTTTACTATGTATTCAATTCTAATATATACAGTTAACTACATAAGTTAAAACTTGAGGGTCATATATAGGTATATATATACAACAGAGTAACTCATAGGCTTTAAATTATAAGCATATAGTAATTATTAAATTAATAACGCGGGTGGAGTCGCAGGAAGAACCTAGTTATTTATAGTTTGAATTGTTTTATTGCACTTTGAAATCAACAAACTACTATTTAGTTAAATAACATACGTATGTAAAAAAAGCGGAAAGTAAAATAAAATAAACATGCCTACAAGTACATTTAAGGATCCATCTAATATATATAAAAAGCGTCTGCGTGGACCATTACTCGGGAACAAAGACCGTTGTAACAACCAGACAGACACTAATGAGAGCTGGCTACAAAAACATGTCACAATATGAGAGATGAGGTGCTGTTTTCCTAAGATATAAAGTAATGAAAATTGATTAGTTGTGGCTGTGATGGATGAAATTTACTATTCTTAACTCTATTATGAATTTATTTACTATTTTTAAAAGAACTATGAAATGCTAAAGTATTTTTTTAAAGTTAAATATTAGTTTATATGTATGTATGTTTGTTACATTGGAGAAAGATATAAGCTACTGTAAATCATATAAGCCACTGTTAATAATATTGTTCGAGGTTAATAATAAGGGAAGATCGGTAATGATATTCTAATAAATTGTACCATTTTTTTTTTATTTTCGAACATTTTCACAGTACTTGATATATATATTATTTTATTTAGAAAATATTACAGTAGTATAGACTCGTAACCTTGTCTGATTACAATACAACTAATAAGTTATCTAAATAGTATAAAACAAAGTCGTTTCCTGCCGTCTGTACTTACTCTTAGATCTTTTAAACTACGTAACTGTTGTTAATACTGTCTAAAAATCAATATTTTAATCTTTTACTTCCAACCTGAGCTTTTAAATTAAATATAGTCCTTTGAAATTGTAATTTGCGACTTAAAGTTACAAGTAATTCCTAATGGAACGTGTACGCAACAGAACCGCATTGTAGTGGCCGATAGGTACAGACCGCTTGCTAAACTCGCCTATTGGGTGGCATTAGCGGACCCACATATAAGAGTAATTTTGGGATACAGTGTATATTATATCATTGTTCATAAAATCTATATTTTATTTATAAATGTAGCTTAATATGAATTAAAATTATTATAAGATAGCGACCAACCTCGCTTCGCTCGAGATTGTCCTAGTATAGAATTCTCAGAAAAGATACATTTTCACGCAGTTAAAAATGCCATATATGGTGATCCGGATATCCAGCTATGATTACACCAAATTTTATTACATGCGGCCATAGACAGTCAGACAGAAACACAGACTAAATGTCAATCTCTCAATGCTTTGTCTATATGGAGGATCTACCATAGTCTTCTGTCTCATTCACTTACTCACCGCGATATTCCGCCATATTGGATTTCGATTGACGTTACATAGCCAACCATGTATTGAAAAAACTTAACGTGTGTACAAAATTCCAGCTCAATCGGTTGAAGATATCTGTTTCAAAGTCCAGTTGTTAGATATTTTTAATAAAAAATAAAAAAAAATCCTATATTAAGTACCGTGTAAATATGTATTTAGAAAAAGCTGTTATTTTGACGCCAGAAACACACACTTAAATTGTGGGTATGTATTCATAAGCAGAAATTAGCTGCTATAAAATAATCATAAAAACAGTAAAAATTGCTTCTCATATGTAGTACTTCAAACGATTGATAGCTGAAGACTTTCCTCGATTCGTTTCCTTGTGGAAACTCTAGTGAAGCCTAATGAGACAGCGCTTCCCCAAGTCATTAGAGGTGTTCTTGTATCTGCTTGTTGAATGCTTTTAAAAGTGCCTGGCTTGTTTGTGCCTATGTTATTGATTAGTTTCTTCAGCTAATAGTAGTGTTACTTTGTTAGTACTTAGTAATTCTTAGTTCTATTATTAGTTTACTTTATATAGGTCATGTGGTTTCTAGATTTCTATCAAACGCTTTTTTATTTTTGATTTACTTTTTACAAAGTATTGATGTACTTTGAGAATGTCATTAAACTATATTATACAATAATCACTTATAGTAATTTTCTATGGTATTCTAAAATGTTTTGATTCTGGTACATATTATGTTAATTTTTTTTATAATTATAGAAAATTTTACAACTTTTGCTTGAAGTAGTGACCTTTTCGATATTTCTCGTTGCTGCAATGGAAAAACAGAACCTTAATACTTTATTTCCTGCAGACTATTAATGATAAAATTAAAATACAAACACGTCGTTTCTAAAAATCGAACCTATAACCTCTTGAATTGACCCTTAGATCCTGTAATTTTAATTGGTTTTATAATATTTCACTTGAACTAAATGTACAAGGTAACAGTAGCTTGTATTGTAACATGTTCCATGTAATCTGTACAAGCTGTGGCGCCATAAGTCACCATGGGTATGTTACATAACAACAGCCTGTGCCAAATATTGATAAGAAATAGCTATCATCAACTATGTATGTTTTAGAGGCTGGTAGAGAATAATATGTATAATATGTATTTTTTGTCTAACCCACTAATCTTTATTAATGATTAGGTTTCGCTTAGCTTGGCTTCCCCGCGTACTTAAGCATAATATGAACGTTAATTATGAGTGCAAAAGGCCCATCGTGTGGTGAAGGCAATCTATAAATACCAGTAGCAAGTGCTGTAAGAAAATAAATTATCTCTTTAGATTGATTTTATTTTTATAAACTCCATTTGTTCTCGAATAACTTTACATTTTACTTGAGCTGAAAATAATACGAACTGTTAAATGATATCATATCACTTTCTAATCACTTATCATGCAGTGTCACAAAATTTAACGCATTAATATACCTACATATATTGTCTTTTATAACCTGTCACTCAGTACTCCACACAACTCTATTCTCGTATTCTAGGAAATGTAAGTAAGGTTTTAGTTCGACGTAAAAAAAACGTTCGTTAAAATTGTAAACCCCGTAAATACGGATAAAAACGTCCGTAACAAAAGAAGGGGTTGACCCCAATTTAAAGTGTATTCAAGATAACGTCGTAGATAACATTAATCAAAGCTCGTATCTTGTGGGTCCGGCAATTTTCTGGTCAGTGACCTTTTAATTTGCCACCTCGTAAAGTAATTTTTCACCCCACTGATGTGTTACCGTAATCAATGAACTCGATGATGGGATGCCGATGGGAATGAGATGTATCTCTAATGTGTCGTATACATTAGGTTGACGATTTTCCTATACAAATTTGTACAGCAAACAATATTTCTGTTGTAGGCTTAGACTAAAAAATAATATAGACAGAGTGAAAAAGACCTTCACCATTATTCAAAATATCTTTATAAAATAATGATTTTTAATTATTTTTGTTTTAAAACAGAATACTATTATTGATATAATATTCATTGTTGCGTATATTGTTATATTGTTATATAATGTCCCGACATATTTATATTATGCTGTCTCTCTTTACCCTTGGGATAGATTTGTTATTGCTTTTAACTAGTAACGAACCACGAGCGAAGCGTACTCGTATTTTCTGCTCAATAATTGTAAATTAGCGGCTAATACCTGTCAAAAAAGTAAATTAATATTAGTACGCATTCATCCTTTTTTTTAAGTCCCAGTGGACACAGGGGTACCCTTCACTACGAGAGGGATCAGGCCATTATCCACCACGAAAGCCATAGTACAAAAAAAAAACAGAACATATTACTATTTTTGACCTTCACGTTTATTTTGGCGGGCTTTGTCTATGTAATTCTTAAATTTGAGTGTCTAAGTAACTGTATTTACTAATATAAATAAGATAACTGTTTATACTCCACAAAATTAAATTTTGAACATTGCTATATTACAATTAAAAAAGTAACGTTCATATACAAACAGACCAACAAACCTGAAATGCTCAAAATAGTAATCTTCATAGATCATTACTAGTGATTTAGTCTTAGCTTTGGAACATTTTAAATTAGACGTAAAACGTTTAGATTTGTTTAATGACTGCTCTGACGAGCATCCGGGATTAGGAAATTATAATGAGCTGTAAATCATAGACACGTGATTTCAGTCCAACAAAAATACATTTATAGTCCAGTTAGTCGCCATAAAAACTGACACGGTTTTAACCACTTTTAATTGTACTCTGTAACATTATGTAAGTTTTACTGTGCTTTTATTGAGATGGTTTTATGTGGTTAGCTTTAATTTGATTTCATTTGAGATGTTTTACAACGCTTACCTAATTTTGTTGTTTTTTATTAGTTTATATATATAAAATATCTAGTTCACATTTTGTGTAGGTATATATTTATATAGATAATTCTCTTGAAAATAGCGGATGAATCTACTGTCTTACGACGAAGTCACGAGTTCGATTTATTTACGAAATAACATATTATACAGTAATTTAGATATACATACATGATCGGTGATACGAGTCTAATTAAACATAACGAAAGCGTTATAAGTCAGCATTACCACTTAGAAAGTATGACACTGGTGTTTAATAAAAGGGAATATCTTCAAAGAAAAAGGCGTGGGTATGAAATATTAAAGGAAAATAAAAATCAAAAATTTCTATAAATATCCTATTCTGTTATTTGTCATTTAAATACCCCTTAATGTCACCGGGATAGCATTTCAATAAGCTAACAATATTTGTCATCGCACCCGTTACGCTGACATTTTGTTTTGACGCTCATTTAAACTAATTGGGCCTTGACTAATACCTTTACTAATATTGTTTATTTCTTTTTCAGATCTAAAATACCTATGGGATATTAAAAGATGGCTGTCATGGCGAGAGGTCGGCTACGGCATTCGTCACCGCGAAGTAGTTTCCGTTCGAATTTTGACCGTTCAAAATAGTTATTGAATAGATAGTGAAGTTGCCGGTCGTGTAATTTAGTTATGTGATAGTGATTTTAGTGAAGTGTAGTGTTGTGAAAATGTCGGAGGAGAGATCGCGACGGTTGTCACAGATATTTGACCCGCTGTCGAGGTTTACGGACCACAGTGGCGCGGGTCAATCGTCTAGTACGCCGAATAGTCCGCGTTTGATGCCCAGACGGTCGAGAGATCCACCGCCGCCACCACCTAGGTAAAAAAACAATTTTTATAGTTCTTTAAAAACATTGTAGTTGCATTTTACGCGTTTATTCAGACATATTGCAGTTTAGAAGAAACTGTCGTCGACGTTTTTTTAAACTATTTTTTATAAGAAAAATGTATTTCTAAGTGTTAACATTAACATATATAGTCATAGTTTGAAGTATAATTACGATAGTATAACTTGGTCAATACCCGCATAGACTTAAGAGAAATCCAAGTATAAAGATATTTTTTAAAGGTTATCTATTTATATACAAGCGAAGTCACGAACAAACTTTAAGAAAAAAATAACGTAGAAAGTAATTACTTAAAGTATTATTCACTTGTATCTAACATAATTATAAAGAGAATTAGATCGTCTTTGCACACTCTGTGATCAAATTAGCATAAAAACTAAATAAGTTAAAAACGTATTTATTTTGAAAGTTAATTTATTAACACTGGAACTGAAAAATTAGAAAAAAAATTCTAATATTTTAAATTTATAATTGAAAAAATTACTCTCGTGCAAGTATTTATTTATATTGCATTAATTTTATTATCACTTTACTTTTAAAACGACTTTTACTACAATTAAAATTGTTTTTATTGAATATTTTATATCAAAACTACTCAACTGTCATTACAACAAAAAAAGTCTCATATATATGAAAGTAATAACAAGTATTAAAAATTGGAATCACTTGGATACTTCTTTTCAAACTGAACTTTCAAAATTACATAAAATATTATCTTAAAAAATTAATTAAGTTATGTAAGTAAAGTAAAAGTTAATATTTGCTTTAATCACAACATTTTCATCCGATAACACCAGTATCATTAGTGCAGTTATGCATAATGTAGCGGTAATTGCAGCAGAGCGCAGATTGCTCGACGCGACGATTTCCTTTGCTAGGAGAAATCAACACGTTATAAAATAACATATTATAAATTTATAATAAACTAGCGACTCGCCCTCGCTTCGCTCGGGCTCTTCCCTAGACTTAGCACAGGAAAAGCCGCGGGATCCGCTAGTTATGCATATAAACCTTCCTCTTGAATCACTCTATCTATTAAAAAAACCGCATCTAAATCCGTTGCGTAGTTTTAAAGATTTAAGCATACATAGGAATATAGGGACAGAGAAAGCGACTTTGTTTTATATTATGTAGTGATGTATGTTTGTATTCAGCGCTTTTTAACGTTACATAACTGGGCACGGCCTCTTATTAATATGGGGATCAGGCCATAGTCCACCACGCTGGCTAAGTACGGGTGGGCGGTCACATGTCTTTCATAAACTTGCTAGTCTCCAGATGTTTTCCTTCACCGCAAAAAGTAGTACTAGTATTAGTTTTATTGTTATCAATTTTTTTTAAATAATGCATTGTTTGCGAAGGTGTTTTATAAAAATGATATTAATCCTTACCTGAATAAATAAGTTACTCGTTACAAGTATTTAATTTTGGACAAAATTGCTTTCAATGAATATCTTAGGGGTTATCATAGTTTTAACATAACTTCGCAACAAAATAATGATCTCGATCTTATAGAGAAATCCACCGGTCGATAGTATGGTATATTAGTAAACATATCTTTTCAATTTTCGAGGTAAATTATTCAAACAGACGCAGTGTGACCATATAACATAATTACCGATCCGTTTCAATGCAATAACAATGTATGCAGTTTTGCAATATAATTTAATGCTTTCCACGCTGTGGTTCTATTTGGAATGTTGGCTACAGTTTTTTAAAGCGTAAATAGCAAAAAACTTTTGAGCTTATTACTTTATGAGAACATAGCTTTTTTATAACTACACAAGAGCTTGCAAGGTTTTGAGTTTTATTGGTTCTTGTAACAATAGTATTTTATTAAATCCTATTTTATTTATTTACTGGCAAACGTTGTTCTGTCATATAACTGAGGAGTGTAAAAAATACAAAGAAATTAAATTAAATTTGGTCAAGCTATTTCAGAGGAGTGCGACAAACACCGTGACATGAAATATTTGTATATTAGATTTAAATTCTAAAAGTTATCACTAGCTAAAACTACTAAGTAATTAGAAGAAAGTCACGCATCCTTATATTTTGTGGTATGATTTGATATAAATGAACATTGAAGGTAAAAGAGAATTAAAATTTATTTTTTGTACAAGATATTTTTTATTGGTTAAAAGGATAGGACTCTTAGACTAAACAACGTAGTGTTTTAATTACTGTAATAAACTAACGACAAAATGTAAGTAGCACCTTACAAATACGAATCCGGAAATCTCTATAACCCGGAAGTAGGCAAAAAGTTGCAAAACTTATACCTTCTGTAATATAGCGTGAAATTTAAATAAAAATATTCATACTAACTTTATGAAACTGCTATTAAAACGAATACTTAATATTTAATAGCATAAAATATGCAAATTATTCAGTAGAGAGTTGTAAGTATTTTAAATCATTTATTTTACCAATCAACCAGTGATCCACTAGTAACAGCTGTTTACTTCATCTCATTATAACTGCATTTCAACGAGGAAATTATTTCAAATTGAACTCGCTTGTGCTGGATTAATCGCGGATAATGTCGTTGAGCGCTCAATGAGTGATTGGTAAAGTCGCTTTTACACTATCGGTACGATATGAGTACGACACGATATGATAACAGGGATACGACAACTTATACAATACAAGCTCCTTTTCTATTTACTTTATATTGTTTTACTTCAAAAATCATAATTAAATTTAAAAGTTCTTATCAAATTAGTTATATATTTCTTAAAAAATCGGTTAATAACTTTGATATGGAATGGAAAATCAAAATACTAAAAATAGTATGGGTTCAAGGCTAGTTTACAAGTATGGTATTAAAAATTACCGTGGTTTTGACTTTGGTTTCGACGAAGTTAAATACGTCACCCCATTAATACATTTGATTCTGTAATTTTTAAAAGGAAAATACTTGTTTTTGCGTTTGGGCATTCCATACTCGTTGTTCTAATAGCTTGAATATGCGGCATGGGTTCGATTCCTGGGTCAGGTCAAGTAAAGTCATTATTATGGTATAATATGTCTCTTGGAGAACATGTAAAGCCGTCAGCTGTGTCAGCTTACGTGCCGTGTGTACGTATTATTATTATCATTCTAGTAGACTTTGAAAGTAATCGTTGCTGTATTTTGAAGGGGCATTTATAGAAAAGTCCGAAGTCCAAAAAATATATGACAATTGGTATCATTCGCTGCCCGTTCCGCTCTCCTAGTTTATTTATGTATAATAGCTCCGCTTCTAACGGCAATTGAAAATTATAGTACGTTTCCAAATGTACTTGTACTACCGGGGATAAATGCGTTCAAACAAATAAACAAAACTATTAGTACCGATTGTATTGTAGAATATGTGCCTATTTTACCTCCTACTAGGCACTGGCCTCTCTTAAACACGAGTGGGATCAGGCAAGTGCGGTTTTTTACTTGTCTTCGAGAACTAAGTTCTCTTATGCAGGACTCTTCATTAGGTTCTTTTTTCTGATTTGCATAACAATATGATAATTTAAGAGGTGCCAAAAAGGTGTCATACTGTGTATAGAATACTGTGTATAGAAAGAAGACCCATACTGATAGGTACCTGAATGGTGAATCTCACCACCACCCTTCACAGTTAGCTACCGTGGGAAAATCTTTGTTTCAGAGGGCACAAGGGATCTGTGACGAGGAACACCTAGCGGGGGAACTGCAACATGTCAAGCAGGTTCTGCGAGACAACAAGCTGCAAGTGCCACGCCTGCGTCACAGTGAACGAGTGAAACCAGCCACAGTCGAGCGCGTACCTGCAGTTCTGCCTTACATGAGAGGTGTCACTGACAAGATTGGCTACATCCTGAAGCGTGCTTCTATCAAAACATACTTCAAGCCGCCCAAGAAAATTAGTCAATTCTTACCATCAGTCAAGTGCCATATACCCCTCCAAGATGCAGGAGTATACAAGCTTGATTGTGACTGTGGGCTCTCTTATATCGGCCAAACAAAGAGATCCATTAGAACCAGGATCAAAGAACACATAGCTGATGTGAAACACCGTCGCAATGCAACATCTGCTGTCTGTAAACATAGTCAGGATCGCCCCAACCACTATATTCGCTTTGATAATCCTCAAATACTCGCGAAAGAAACTCGTTATAGACCAAGAATGATTCGCGAAGCAATTGAAATTAAAAAACATCCTAACTTTAATAGAGAGGACGGCTGGGTACTACCATCATCTTGGGATCCTGTCATTAATATAATAAAATCATCTAATAAAATTAGTCATAACAGACAGCCAGATGTAGTTAGCTCATACTGTGTAGATCTCAATGATAGTAGTGATGATTAATTATATATATTAATTATTGTATTGCAATATTGTAAACTTAAGTAAACTTATATATTTTAGATATTGATAATACTGAAATTGTAAACACATTATTTTGAAAAAAAAGCAAGAGCTGAGTTTCTTGCCGGTTCTTCTCAGTATCAGTTGCATTCCGAACCGGTAGTAGCTTCAGACTGACAACAATTTAACTCTATAGTCTCAAATCCCTATAATAACTTCAGACAGACATACCAACTGACATACTAAATGACATTAACTCTTTTTTATAGTTTAAAAGTTATAATTCAAAAGAACTTAAAGAAGTCTATGTGGATTGAGCATAGTTAGATTTGTTTATATTATCAAATTTAAAAATGATTTAGTTTGCAGTGGTGTTGCTTAATATTTAACTTAAAATTATCAAAACTCAAGTTGTTTTAAACTATTAATCTTTAATTTATAATATATGAAAGTTTAATATTGCTTTAATAATTTATATTTTAATATAACACATTATACATATTTTAATAATAGCAACACTACTTAATATTATTTTAACAAATGTTAGAAAATTGTAATAATTATAATTATAGTAGCTAAAATAAGTTAATAATATTGCCATATTTATAATATAATTTAAAATTTTAAAAATCTTAAAAGTATAGAATTGAAATGTATAATTTTATAGTCTATCATTTTGAATATTTGTAAAAAATTGTGGGTAGGCACTGTCTGTAACAAGTATATAACCCCCTGAGACGTCTAATACCTTAGTCTCTCCCGTGACCATGATTGCTGTAAAGCATTCGAAACGTCGGGAACCAAAAATCATAATAAATCCGCGACAAAATCCGAAAAGATAGTTTCATTTATAATGTCAAACATTCGCGTAAACCTAAGAAAGTATTAGGTGCCAAAACCTTGATTTGAACCTAATTCACTTAGATTCCCAAGCGAGCACGCTATCACTGGGCTACCACTGCGTTATGCGGCTATTATTAAACTTTAATTATAAGTGTATTTCCTAACGAAGCTGTAGCATTTAAAATCTGCCACATCATCACGCCATACGAAATATATCAAATAAAATTACGCGCGGATGAAATATGGTCCATTTAAATTGATGAACTCTATCCCATATTAATGCAGCGGTAATACGTTTTGTGGTTGCAAAATGCAGTTTAAAGAGATACTTTCCGGTGTACATGTGCTATTTACCTGTATGAAATTATTGAGGTAATATTAAACTTTTATAGAACGATTTGATTTTGATCGATTGACTGATATTAAAGAGTAGGGACTACAACTAAATCTATACTAATATAATTCGGAGTCGAATCGGTGCATTAAATATTTTTTAACAATCTTATTTAAATACTCATCATATTATAAACTAGCATTTGTCGCGGCGTCGCACGCGTTCTAAAGACCGGAAACCAAATACTTTCTGAGTCGCGCGGTACGGTACCTTGCAGAACTAACGCCCGCACTTCCGGTTGTAGCAACATTTTTCATCGATGCACGGCTCCTATTGGTCGTAGCGTGATGAAATATAACCTGTAGCCTTCCTCGATAAACGGGCTATCCAACACAAAAATATTTTTTTATTCGGACCAGTAGTTCCTAAATAAGCGCGTTCAACCAAACAAACACACTCTTCTGCTTTATAATATTAGTATAGATACAGAGGCCGAATAGTTATTAGAATTTCTATCTGTTTGTTTGTCTGTCTGTGCAATCACGAGAAGACTACTAGACAGATTTTGATGGAATTAGGTATTATGATAATAGGAAAATATTTCATCCCTGAGAAATAAATACTAACAGTTATTTACGTAGGGTGTCTAGTTCGAGTATATTATGTAGATTTTCGTGGTTTTGTATATACATAATATGTATATTCATAATGTATGTAAAGGGTACAATTAAAGTTATTTTGAAAGAAACATGTATTTATCCTTAGTACTGAACTGATTTTAAAGTTAAATTTTATGAACTTATTTATCTCAGAAGTGACAAAGTGAGAGTGACTACAATTTTTGTTATATCCATTTTTGTCTAAGGTCATCTAGCCGTAGTGTATTTATGCATGGCCGTAGCTTATCGAACAGCTGCGTAACGTCTACTGGCTATGAAATTGGTATGACAACGTCGCACACAAATTGAAGGATTAAGTCAATCCCAATTTCCGTGTTATCAGATTGCAAATGTTGCTATCCGAATTGCTAATTCGTTTGTATTCGTGGAATTGATGAATTTCCGGTATTTTAAAGTAACTTTGATTTAAGGGAAAGACTATTCAAATTTAAAAATACAAGTTTTTCTTATACTTTGGTGAGATGACAAGTAGACACGACCGTTGAGAGTTCAGTCTCTTTAAGTTTGGGCTACTTCCATTTTTCTTTTTCCAGATGATTTCTGGTCAGAAAACTCAATGACTAAACTTGATTTGGGGCTCGAACCCAGGACATCGACTTACGTGCTAGCCACAACGCGACCGAGGCAATAGCCTATATTTTTATTCGGAACTTGAGTAATCTTGATTCCAAACCTTTCGAGGAAAGCCAAAGCCATTTGCGAATATGCCCTGTCACACGATCTGCATTTCAAAATATATCTATATATCGTAATATATATTATTATCATAGACTATTATTACTTGCAATTCATGGAAATATTTTTGGATATGAAAACTTTTTTGAAAGGTCATTTAGAGCATAATATCACAGATAATATGGTATGAATAAGTATTTGTGTTATAAATGAAACTATCTTTTCGGATTTTGTCGCGGATTTATTATGATTTTTGGTTCCCGACGTTTCGAATGCTTTACAGCAATCATGGTCACGGGAGAGACTAAGGTATTAGACGTCTCAGGGGGTTATATACTTGTTACAGACAGTGCCTACCCACAATTTTTTACAAATATTCAAAATGATAGACTATAAAATTATACATTTCAATTCTATACTTTTAAGATTTTTAAAATTTTAAATTATATTATAAATATGGCAATATTATTAACTTATTTTTAGCTACTATAATTATAATTATTACAATTTTCTAACATTTGTTAAAATAATATTAAGTAGTGTTGCTATTATTAAAATATGTATAATTTGTTATATTAAAATATAAATTATTAAAGCAATATTAAACTTTCATATATTATAAATTAAAGATTAATAGTTTAAAACAACTTGAGTTTTGATAATTTTAAGTTAAATATTAAGCAACACCACTGCAAAACTAAATCATTTTTAAATTTGATAATATAATATTAAACAAATCTAACTATGCTCAATCCACATAGACTTCTTTAAGTTCTTTTGAATTATAACTTTTAAACTATAAAAAAGAGTTAATGTCATTTAGTATGTCAGTTGGTATGTCTGTCTGAAGTTATTATAGGGATTTGAGACTATAGAGTTAAATTGTTGTCAGTCTGAAGCTACTACCGGTTCGGAATGCAACTGATACTGAGAAGAACCGGCAAGAAACTCAGCTCTTGCTTTTTTCAAAATAATGTGTTTACAATTTCAGTATTATCAATATCTAAAATATATAAGTTTACTTAAGTTTACAATATTGCAATACAATAATTAATATATATAATTAATCATCACTACTATCATTGAGATCTACACAGTATGAGCTAACTACATCTGGCTGTCTGTTATGACTAATTTTATTAGATGATTTTATTATATTAATGACAGGATCCCAAGATGATGGTAGTACCCAGCCGTCCTCTCTATTAAAGTTAGGATGTGTAGATCTCAATGATAGTAGTGATGATTAATTATATATATTAATTATTGTATTGCAATATTGTAAACTTAAGTAAACTTATATATTTTAGATATTGATAATACTGAAATTGTAAACACATTATTTTGAAAAAAGCAAGAGCTGAGTTTCTTGCCGGTTCTTCTCAGTATCAGTTGCATTCCGAACCGGTAGTAGCTTCAGACTGACAACAATTTAACTCTATAGTCTCAAATCCCTATAATAACTTCAGACAGACATACCAACTGACATACTAAATGACATTAACTCTTTTTTATAGTTTAAAAGTTATAATTCAAAAGAACTTAAAGAAGTCTATGTGGATTGAGCATAGTTAGATTTGTTTAATATTATATTATCAAATTTAAAAATGATTTAGTTTTGCAGTGGTGTTGCTTAATATTTAACTTAAAATTATCAAAACTCAAGTTGTTTTAAACTATTAATCTTTAATTTATAATATATGAAAGTTTAATATTGCTTTAATAATTTATATTTTAATATAACAAATTATACATATTTTAATAATAGCAACACTACTTAATATTATTTTAACAAATGTTAGAAAATTGTAATAATTATAATTATAGTAGCTAAAAATAAGTTAATAATATTGCCATATTTATAATATAATTTAAAATTTTAAAAATCTTAAAAGTATAGAATTGAAATGTATAATTTTATAGTCTATCATTTTGAATATTTGTAAAAAATTGTGGGTAGGCACTGTCTGTAACAAGTATATAACCCCCTGAGACGTCTAATACCTTAGTCTCTCCCGTGACCATGATTACTGTAAAGCATTCGAAACGTCGGGAACCAAAAATCATAATAAATCCGCGACAAAATCCGAAAAGATAGTTTCATTTATAACACAAATACTTATTCATACCATATTATCTGTGATATTATGCTCTAAATGACCTTTCAAAAAAGTTTTCATATCCAAAAATATTTCCATGAATTGCAAGTAATAATAGTCTATGATAATAATATATATTACGATATATAGATATATTTTGAAATGCAGATCGTGTGACAGGGCATATTCGCAAATGGCAAATCCGAAAAGATAGTTTCATTTATAATGTCAAACATTCGCGTAAACCTAAGAAAGTATTAAGTATTTGTGTGTTTATAAAGAGTTTAAAATTATGATTTTGATTATACACTACTTAGATAAATAATATCTAATCATTAAGATAAACATCGAAGCACATCACTAGTATAAATATGTACATAATGAATACATAGCTTAAGATAGTCAGAGAAAAAGTTGGTAGAATACATAAACTGGTGTGATTGACCTCTGTTGACCTTAAAGAAGAAACATTGAGCATAAATGGAATAAACTTTGTTCCTGCCTCATTGACTTAAGTAGTACCTAGTATTATGTCTTCTGTGGTAATTTATATTGTAATCATATTGTCTTCATTTCAAGTAATATTCTCTGATAAGAATAAATATATAATAGTAATAGTTATATAAATATATTTATTAGCATATTTTTTTTTCTGGTATATTGCGTGAAACTTTTTTCGCAAACATACAAAGTTATACATTTTCACCTTTCTATTATGCATTTTAAATATTCAAGTGTAAACTCTGCGACAGGATGGACTTCCAATTACACGTTATTACACATTAAATAATATGTATTCGTCTATTCTTATTATAATTATATATTCCACAGCAAATATTACCAGCAATACTTTCAACAGCAATTATATTATTCAATCTATACTGTCCGAAGTAATGAATCGAAATGTGTCACTCACCGATTAAACAGAACTTATAAAACCTTATCCCACCCATTTTACAACGCCATCAGGTAGTCAATACAACTCCCAATAAAGTAAATTGATAATAGAATAAAAATAGTCAATGCCAGTCCATATTCATTATCCATTAAATACATAGAAGTTAACACAAGTTACTTCGGTTTGTCAAACCAAAACATGGTTTCAATTTGTATATCTATAATATGTATAGAAACTTATTCTCGTATATCTCTCTTCTACAACATACAAATAATAGTAGTTTATTAATATTAAAGGTATTAGGTTTGCATAACATGTGTATTATATTAAATCTTTATTAAGTTATTTTAAACTTTTTAGTTTTTGAAGTCGGTTTTTTAATCTTTAGATTCGTATCAGTTATAATTATATGTAAAATGTACTTTGCTTATATTTTAGTATTCATTAATTTTAAATTTTATTTTTGTTTGTTGTAGACCGTTCGCCCACTCCTCACGTTTGGATCCCTTGGAATATGAGCTGGCAGCGGCAGATGTAGGCTCTATGAATTGGCAAGAGCGATGCTTAGAGCTTCAGCTCGAACTACACAGGAGTAGGCACCAGGCGACCAGGGTACGGGATATGTTGAGAGATAAGGTGAGTAAACAAATGAAAGTATATTCAATGTTATAATATTATGTGTATTAAATAATACGCATCTACATAATATTTATAAATACCTGTAGATAAATTGCTTCTGATAGACATTATTAAGAGATTGAAAGTGTACTTTAAACAAAAATCCAAATCCAAAATATTTAATTTACAAATTACGACGACGGAGTTATCATATTATTATAGGCGTGGATTAACATTTCTAATTGAAAAATATAGTAGTATTATTGTTTCATTTAGTTCTATTTGGTTTCAACAACTGCAGTATTAATCACCCACAAAAAGCCTGCCAATATAAATATGCTGCATATCATTTGCATAAGCTACCAACAAATTAAATCGAGCCATTAAGACCACAAGGTAATTAATAAACACAGTTATCGATTAGCGTTTATTAAATTGCTCAATTTTAATTTGAATCGTTCACAAACTGACGCTAATTTAACATTGGTTTCATAATGCTTTATTTCACCTTTACTTAAAAGCTATATAATATACTACTAACTTACTTTTGATCCGCTTGATAAAATCGATTGTACCAACACTAGAAACACACCCAGTTTCTAGTGTTTCTACAATTGTTTTTAATAAACTTCACTTTTTAAGAGGAATAATTTTTTTAAGCCTTTCTTAATTCTTTGCTTGTAACTTTATTAGTAAACGCGGCGCACGCCATAAAGGTAAATGTTAGCATGATTTTATCCGTCATCTTCAACAATATCTACAAATTTTAACGAATTAAGTCAAAATCTTGATCAATTGTACTACAAAACCACTTTTGAATCACATCTATTGGTGAAAACCGCATATAAATCCGTTCAGTAGTTTCGAATTAATTGTCTGTTTATCATCCAATATTTCGATTATTGCAGTAAATATTTCGTAAGATATCACGAATATTTTTAAGGTCCAAGATTCATTTAAAAGATAGGAATTGATCAACAAATAATCTTGTCTTGTCCTGGAAAGTGGAAGCCATAAGTTTTGCCGTAAACGTAATTCTATCAAACTTTAGTTGCGTGGAAAAGATTCACTTTATCCCTTATAGATTGATATCGGCTATTTGACATCGTAAATATCAATATTCAGGTCAAACGTGAAACTCTATTTAGTGCTGTTAGAGCCTTTACTTGTACCCAAAAATATGTATTTACCTTAATAGAACATAAAAACTTTTACACTTTTATGAGGGTCGGATTTTTTTAATGTAGAGCAAAAATCAAACTTATAAGCTTGTATAATTACTTTAATCTAATTTAATTGAAGCTATTTATTATATTTATAGATAAAATTAAAAAGGAAGGTGTCTTATGTGAATTAAATTGTGTAGTTAAATAACGAAAATGAAATGAGGGCATGAGCATTCATATATATCTGGATAGTATGAATAAGTAGCAAGTAGGTATGTGGCAGCTCTTTAAAGTATGAAAAATTCAAATAAAATTAACTGTGTAATAGAGCTTTCATAATGTAGAAACTGCTTCCTTATAACTGTTAAAATATATACAATATGAATTAGATTTCAACCGATCAATATTATTCTATGGTTTAAAAATTTACTAAAGTTCAATTTGAGCCTCTTTAGCAAGTGCAATTTTTCGAATTGGTATAACTAAATAATAACAAATAATTATATAAGTTTGACATATTCTTTTATTTTACTATATACGAGTATTTAACGTATTCTATTAGCGACAGTGACTTTAAAATAATACTTTATGTAATAACACAGGTGATTTAAAATAAAAACCATTAAAATAATATTAAACTCTAAGATGAAACCTTCGAGCACGCCTTTAAATTTTATAGCATTGGCAACCTCTGCTAAAATCAAGAAGTTGGCCGCGAAGCCGTCATCTGTTCTTTATAGCTTGGGGATTTAATTTCGCGTGACATTATTCACGTTGCCGGTAAGTTTTTGCGTTTCGAAATAACGCGGAAAAGAGTTTATGATAGATGTCTGATCCATTTTTCATTACGTCTTGCGGAAACTCTCAACGTTGGGATTTAGGAATCGCATATACTTAACTGTTTCAGGATAGATAATGTTGGAAGACTTTATCTATACATCTATACATATAAATAAAATTGAAGTGTCCGTATTTAATTTCAAATTAACAGCTTTTACTAAATGCATATGAATGTACATATATATATACTAGAATCAAAAATCAATTTTTAAAATTTTTGTTTGTCTGTCTGTTTGTCCCGGCTAATCTTAGAAACGGCTGGACCGATTTTGATGGATTTCACTTGCAGATAGCTAATGTTATAAGGCATAACTTAGGCTACTTTTTAGCTTTAAGTTAAATAAAGGAGGTAAAGCGGTTATGTTTTAGAAATTTTATTCAATTTAACTAGCAGAACCCGTGCCTCGAAGCGACGGTAAGTCGCTAGTATAATATACAAGCTTACGTCCACGGTTTCACTCGTTTTTATAATATTCAATTTAATAAAATTCCCTAACCACATACTCCGCAAGTGAAATATCCTGTCTGGTATTCTATGTGTATAAAACATGTTACAAATTCCTTGTCCTTAAATAAAATAAAATAAAAAAAGCCTTTATTTACTCTGACCTTTGCACAATTGTAATATAATAAAATAAACCAAAACCATACTAACTATTCTTAACTAACAACTATACTATACTGTCTTATTTATATTTTTTTTCTTTTTGTATATAACTTAATTATATAACTTAATTACATTTAAACTTAATTACATTAACATTTAAATATCAGTTACCAGGTCAGGCTATCTCGCGACATAGGCCTCCTCAAGTTTTCTTGTCCTTAATCCTCGCTATATGGGGTCGTCACGATATGTTTCCAGCTTTTACTTTCCTCTGTCATCTGTCATCTCAGCACATAGAGACATATGTGGATATCTTTTTTAACATTGTCCATCCATATCTTCCGCGGTCTTCCTCTACTTTTATATAATATGTTAAAAATGATCTATTATACATCTACATTTATCATTATACAAATAAATAAAATTATTAAAGTTTCTGTTTCTAATGTCATAATAACAGCTTTCTACTTAATAAAAACAAATTTTGAAGTGAAACTTCATTAGAATCGTTGTGATTTCGAACTCGATGAAATGAAAAAATAAGTCCATAGTACCAGGCGCTCAGAGACGGGGAAGAGTTAGCCTTAATTTAAATTCAAGTTTTACTTCTGACATGTGTACTTTGTACACACGCACTTTTTTTATATTCTTTTTCTCTCTGTCTGCCTGTTTGTTTCAGCTGGACTGATTTAGATGGGGCTTTGACTATTGTAGGCTACTTTCATTTTAGAAATCGACTGTACGTACGTACGAACCCAAGCGAACCGAGGATTAGTCGCTGCAAAAGCATAATTTATTTATTTTTCAATTCTGTGATCTAGAAAGTACATAGTGTTCATGTGAAGCGTGAAACGAATCTTGTAAGTGGCATCCCAAAAGTCATCTTCTTCGCTCCATTAGTGCATGGCCAACGACTCATATGCTAACGTTGTACTCGTATATATATCGAATTTAACAAAAATGGTATGGAAATGTTCAATAAAAGCCAATCTTCTAGAAGAATCTGATATGAAGGTAATTCAGATTTAAAGCTTTCGTTTAAAAGCTTTTATAAATTATTATTTTAACTTCAATTACGTGTGAGCAATAATATACATAATATGTAAAGAAGAATTTACACTACTTTTATTTTTTTAATTTTCAATCCCTAGGTAATTTTAATATTAAGCAAACTTATGCTACAAGTGTAGAAGGAATAGTACTGTTCTAATAACAGCTTTAACTGAGAACATTTTATATATAAAGAGATATAGAATTACTTAAAAATAGAGTCTCTTAAAGAATAAAAAAGCTATTGACAGGCAAAAGAAGAAATCATTAGGAAAGTAATCGACAATTCGACAATGGATTTGTAAGTATCGCGACGGCAAAAGTTTTAATTAAGCTGAGTGGAGCGTTTGGGGTCATTTATAAAGTTTAGCGACTGTCAACATTTGTAGTGTACAATTCGCATTACGATTTGCGAAGATTTTATTGCACATTGAAATATTTTTAGTACATATTATGTAGATGACTTTTACATCAGTACATATAAGTAAAAGTGTCTGTTTTTAATTTCAAATTAACAGTTCTTTACTAAATGCATATGAAAGTGAGTATATCAAAAAACGTAATTTTTAAAATTTTTGCATTAATATAAATTTATTACGCCTTTAAATTCCATGCATTATATGTATAAAATATCATCATACATTTTATGATGTATGATGATATTTGAATAAAAAATAAAGACGGGAAGACATGAAAACTACTAGCGAAATTTATCTTATCCGGTTGAAAGCTAAAACTACTAAAAATTCGGAGACAAAAGTGATAATTTACTTTTGGACGCCAGTAACTGCTATGTTCTAAATCATACATCTTCGTAGTGGATATCTATCTTCCCGTTCGTTGTAACGTTTTGTGTTCCCAGAGAATTCAATGAAAATGTGGAAATTTTAATTCAACTTGTGGAACGTTATTTCTTGTCTTTGTCTATAGTTTTGTTTCAATATAAGTAGTAAGAAAAGTTAAAAAGAGTAAATAAAAATAAATAAATAAATATGTTGGGACATTATTACACACAGCACCATCTAGTTCCGTGGTAAGCTACGAGGCGAGTGTTACGGATACTAGATAGTTGATATACTATACATTTATAACTTTAAATACATACTCTATTACAAAAATAATAATTGAACCCACTACCTCTATAGTTATTAATGTACAGCAATTTTCCATTTTATTTGATAGTACAATAAATCAGACTTACAAAACTTTTATTTCATAGCTAAATAAAATGCTATACATATTTGTCAAAACTCGTACCTGCTATGTTCTCCCCGTGTGCATTGAATTCGTAGCGCTTTAGCTTTTACAAATCGCACCTTTGAAATTGCACGTGTAACATAGAGTAGTGTGGTATAGAGAAAATTATATTTTAGTAATAAATAAACTCAAACTTAAAATAGATACTAGTACATATCTACTTTAGTTTTTTTGTGATGTGATGGTAACAATCTACTATAGGTATTTGCCAAATTACATTCAAATCGGCGACAGATAGCAGATGTGCAACATACATTTTTTTTGTCGTCTATTATTTATATTAAAATTATGACATATATAAATATATAAAAAAACTACTAAAATCTTTTAATATCTCAGAATGAGAAACAATTTAAGTTCTGAAAGAATGAATTTTAAATTCTTATTTATTTCAAAATGCAGTAGTGTTAATGAACGTATCAAGTTTTCATTCATTTCACTCATAATTTTTGGTTTTGTTTTAAAACTTTTCTCTGTATCTTCATTATTACTCTGTATAAATCTCAAAAGGCCCATGCATCACTTTACTACTGGCGTTCTCAGTTCCAATAAATCAATCGCCCCCAAATAGCTTCCAACTATTACAAATATTTTAATCTAAACTCATGCCCGATGTTTGTTTGAGATTTCTAATATATTAATTATTTTAAATTACGAAAAATGTATATTGTAGTCCACTCGTTATATTTATTACAAGTTTATTAGCCCTTTTTAAAAATGCAAGAGTATATTCCTAAGTGAAACTCAAAAATGTTTTATATGCATTTACCGGACTCATAATTATAAATAAACTATCACATACTTTTAATTAGTTTAATATAGTTATATACCGAAGCAAAAATGTTTTAATTATATATAATCTTTTAAACATCATGTAAAACAAACAAAAACTCATTCGTTTCTACAACTTTCATTTCAAATTCAATTTCAAGTAATTCAATCGTTTTCTATATCGAACGATTTCTAAATAGTGGCAATTTAAAAAAATGGCAAATAGGTAAAATGCAACAGATTACTTACTTGGTTTTATTCGTTTTGAGTTTCACACGAATGGACTGAACGTATGAAATCACCACCATTCGGTGAAGTACAGACGAATGGTATTTAGAAATGGCATGTGATAAAATATAGGTATATTAATATTTATTAAACCCATTTCTTTCCTTAATAAGTCGCAATGTGTATGAAAAACACTATTAAAGTCCTACAAAAATCTGCGTGCATATTACTATATTTTTTTATAAAAAACCAGAGCACAGGCGAGGCTTGGCAAATCGATAATATTAAACTTTCATAAAAGTAAAAATTAAAAAAAAACATTGCGTGTTGCCTGTAATGACTTAAGTAAGCAACGTCATGGATACTCACAATAAGATGAAAAAAAAATTAAACGTACGTAATCATTCACAATTAATTACGTACTAATAATTACGATAGAAGTATGGAATATAAGGCTTTTAATTTCTGTCATAGATTTTTGTTATAAATATTCATTTCGACCTGAATCTCAAATGAAAGTTATACTGAAGTCACTGCTTATATTCTCTGAACTGAAACATAGAAAGATACTGCAAATGGAATGGAGATTGTCTATCGTTTTATATAACTGGCTCGTATGGATTGGATTTAAAGTGCTCTAAGAGAGCTTCTGTTCAAAGTAAATTAATAGAATTTCCTGAAGACTAGAATGGAAAATGTACCTATAAATAAATATGTATTCCATGACATATACTATATAATAATAATGGCTTTTGTATTAATATTGATTTTTATTACGATATAAAATGAATAAACGAAAGTGAAAGTCTTGTATTATTCCGCTATGATTGTCAAATATTTTAAATTCATTCATTAAAGTCCCCAGGTTTAAAATGTCATAACTGAAGAACCGCTCGACCGATTTTGTGCAAACTTCACATAAACCTAACCTAAACTACTCTTACTAACTCTACTAAATAGTCCGAACAAAGCCTAAACATATGGTTTGGATAGTTGAGCCCGTTCTTGAGTTATAAAATTACAACGAAAAGTGGCATTGATATGTATATACGTAATATATGTAAGGGGTCGTCCATAAATCACGTGATGTTTTTAAGCAACTTTTTAGACCCCCCCTCCCCCATGGTGATACGTGGTGAGGTTTAAGATTACCCCCCCCCCCCCCCCCCACTCAAAATCACGTGTATTTTTTACAAAGTACCTTAAAAAATCTGAATATTATTTTTAAATAAAGGTTAACAGGTATAATCTAATATAATTTTGGTAAATTAAGCACCGTGATAAAAATGTAAAAATTCTAATTAAGAAGATAAATGACAAAATAATAATCGTGAAATTTTACTACTGTACCTGAAGCAAATACTGGCTCTCTCACACATGGTCGCTATGCTACTGCGGAGAAGGTAAGTCATAGAATAAAGCACTGTCATTCTACTCGACATACGACATACTCTACTAAGACTTCATGGCTGTCGGTAACCTTATTATTTCACACTTCTGTGTGGACTTCTGCAGCCTTTTTTAAAAGTAAATTTTTTCAAGATCTGTTGTCCTTCCTTGTCCATCAAGTTGAGTTCCATAAGAGTCATGCGGAAGTATGAGTCTAGCCTATGTGACTGGGAGTGACGCATAATATACTTACTGGCTACTGCTCCTTTTTCCGTAGTTTTTTTGTGCACTAGCACCTACAGAATCTTTACGACTCGACTAAAATCCTGCCAGAATTTTCTTTTTTCTCATTAACAAAATCAATGGGATTAGGTGGTTTATGTATGGTCTTTGACTGTATGCATACCCTCTAGTTTCAGCCGACGGTCAATTAACTTTGAGCACTGGGTACATCACCCGGTGCTAAAGTTAAGTCAAAATAGTATTCACTTTTCTTAAACTTTCAGTGCTGATATTCACATATGTAAATATAGTAAAAGTTTTTGAGAATATCATTAAAAATGTATAATTCGTCCGTCTGTAACTTATAACTACTACTATAACAATGTAACGTTACTTATAGTTTATGTATGTCTTTAAACATGTTATTAATGGAAGTATTTCAATACTTTTTATAAGTAATCCAAAGCAATTAAGACCAATCGGTTCATTATTACACTTCCATTCTTACTAATAGCGACGCTTCGTGTGTCTGGGGGAATGTTTGGCCTATCCTATTGGTCTCATCATCTGTTATGAAGAATTTATAATACACGATTTTTTAAAGCATAGCATAGCTTTTAATAGTGCCATTTCTTGCAATAGTAGTTCGCGTACAGGTCTTTTCAGAGAAGTTTTGGAGGTGACTAGGCTTATTATTATAAAAATTCGGCGAAAAAAAAATCACGTGATAACTCGGTACACCCCCCCTCCCTCCTGGTGATATTTCGTGATATTTTCCGAACCCCCTCCCCCCCATACAAACATCACGTGATTTATGGACGACCCCTAAGTTAGCATATTAATAATCAAAAGTTTTTTATATATGCATCATATGAAAATGAAATGAATACTATTAGAAATTGTAAAATACATATAGCATTGAAATGCGTAGGATCTCTAAAATTTAAACATGAAAAAAATTATAGAGACAGGTTCTCTTCGTCTTTGAATATCCATTAATTATTATGTACGAGTAATGCAAGAAGCAACATCTAATTGTACACCGTCACCATATATACTTTTGTTATAGTATTATTTTGAGTTCATGTTGTCATCGTTTGGAACAATGCATTCAATATAAACTTAAAAAAAAAACTATTGTTGCTTCGATTATGACATACATTATTTACATTTTATATGACCTTAGGAAAATCAAAGAAAATAGAAATATTCTTCACTAATACAAAGAAATAATATACCAAATAGAGAACGTCCTCTCTGAGCCAGTAAAATACCGTCGGAACTATGATAACATTTTATAACTTTTAAATTTACTTCATCCTATATAACTTTTCAGCAACATTTTATATTATCATGCACTTTTCATTGAACTTTAAAATTGAAGCTTCCGTCACGGTAAGCGTTTGAGCGCAGCTTTTCGCATATTTCTAGTAAAATATAGTAACACACAATCTCGCTTGCATTAGGGCCGTCGTACGTGCATCTGACGGCTCGCCTACTTATCTAGCTCATTTACTTTTTCTATGAAACATATAGAAAATTTTTAAGTGCCTTAAAAGAAAAAGAATTCAGGAACCTATTTAGATTTTTTGAGAGAATGTAATATTATTTATAAGAGTTAATTAGATTCGAGTAAGTTATTGTAGTAATAAGGGCTTAAAGCTCAAACATTTTCAATGTTTTCGTAATTTCAAACATATGTACTAGCGTTTCCACTCGGCTACGAGTTTTCGTAGGATTGCTCCAATACTCATTTTCAGATCATCCGCAAATTAGCTGTAGAGGATAATTATTACCAAAAACTGTTAATTAGAATCATTCTTATTTTTATACAAAAACATTATCGCAAGCTTTGGTCACTGTAACTTTAAAAATAACGGATAAACTTTAAATCCCTATTCTTCATGAGTAATTTCTTAGCAGATACCAGACCTACTTATACCTACTCTTTGATCTATGATAAAGCTCCCTGCATTTAATTTTAAGTTAGTAGCATTTAAGCTCTATAAGAATTCATGATTAGCCACCATCATCATCATCATTTATTTTCTATAGATGTTTAATATATCATGTATAATAATATATTATATATCCAAGAAATAAATTTTCTATGAAAGCTAGAGTAAATAAAAATATTTATTTTTCGTGTGGTATTTATTTATATCCATATAATCTAACCTAGAGCTGCATTTTACAGACGTTCTCTGACCTCTACGTCAGGTGGTCGTCAGTATTAAAGCTAGCGTCGCAGAAAATCATATGATATTTTCTATTCCTAGTAAAATATTGAAGTTGACAAGCAATCTCCTGTGTATTAAAGAAAACCGAGAAAATGGCTTGCGTTTATCTATAAGCTAAACCTTACAAAATGGGACGTTTTATTTACATAATTGAATTGATTGAATTGAAGAGAAATTGTAACTGATATCAAAATATATGGTTATAACATTTTTTTTGACACTTAACACATCTAGAAATGAATTTAAATTACTATGTTAGAGCACAAATTTATAGGCGTGATAGTTTTTGCAGTAAAATGTACCACAAAAAGCTCAGATTGTGGGATAGTGTTACCACACGTAACATATCTTCTTTATATTGTGTTTTACTGAAATGTCTTTTACTTTACTATATAAAAGTTTTCGCAAATATATTTTTTATAATCACAATAAATTAGATATGTTGTATTGCGAACTCAATGTACTTTTCAGCTTCTTGGTCACAAAAACTTTAACAAAAAGGTGACATCAAGCATTTCACAAAATGTTATCCAGAAAGTGGAGGCACGTTTGCAGGGAGGGTCGTGTCGGAATTTTTAATTCAATTATGATAGCGATCTTGTTTAATGACCGTTCTCTTGCAGGACGTTTTATGTCGCCCCCGCTTAGCCCTCTCGATGGTACGTAAACGTTTTATGCTAGGCATTACGAATTGTCTTATGACTTTCCTTTTTTTAATATATACGTAGGTATATATAATTTAAATGTGTTTTTAATAGCTCTGTTTTAAAATTTTAGTTCCAACGTTTGTTAAATAAAATCCATACGGCAGGTTATTTACGTACCTAATAATATCCTCTATATTTAAATGGTATTTTTACGATATACGCATATAAAATATTGTGGTAAATACAATTATTTTTTTAAATGAATGAACGTTAAGCTTTAATCATATCAATTCATATTACTCCGTGATTAAGTAACTTTATTATAAATTAAAAACAAAAACTCGTAAAATGTTTAAATGTGAAGGCGGCAAAATCCAATTTTACAAATAAAATTGGGAAACGTAAAAACGTAATCCCAATAAATGAAATTAAATTTGGGAGTCAAACTTGCTTTTTACTGTGGATCGCTGAAAAAATTTCATGGCGATAAATTTGTCAGGCGAGGCCAAAAAGTTTCATGTTAATTCAATCAAACGGCCGGCCTGGCTTATGTTTGATGAAGGAAAATCTCCGCCACTGGCTTTTTTAATAATTTACAATATCCATGTTTCAAGTCGAAGTAGTGATTTGGGTATGAATTATGAGAGATCAATAACTCTGTAACTTTTTCCAGCTTAAGACCGTGACTATTAAATGTTCAGAATCATTTCGGGTATCTTAAGAAAAAATAAAACCTTTATCATTTTTTCAACTTTTCAACTTTTCATAAAAGTTGTGATAATTTCCCACATAAAAAGTATTCTATTTGTTAACCCGGATACAATCAGTATTCAATGCCTCATCAATATCCATCTAGTAGTTTTCTCACGATGCGCAGTGCCAGACAAACAGACAGACAAATAAAAAATCCATAAAATATAGATTCGGCGTCTCTTAAAAAATATTTTCCAAAAAGTATTCAACGCACAAATTCGAATCATATACAATTTTATTAGATATGTATGTACGTATAGACCATTAGGCAAGATAATCGCTTCAAACGCAGACTTTGCGGTATCAAAAGAATATATAACTTTACATCTGGGGGGAAAAAGGTATTGTTTGGTGCTTCGCATTCTGACGGTTAATTTGCACATTAACGGCGAAAAAAGTTTTGTCCGAATAAATGAGTGTTGTGAACAAAGGCTTCCTTCAGCGTTTCAAGAGATGAATGCCCTTAGTAATGACATTTTTTAAAGGCGTTTTATGTCCCGTTTAACTTTTGCCGTTATTTCGTCTATACCCCTCCCGTTTAGTACGTTGACCTAAATACAAAAAAAAAATCCAAATGTTCTTTTATTGTTTTGTGTTATCCTATTTTATTTTATAACTAGCGACTCACACTCGCTCCCCCAGGTTCGTCCCTACGTACATTAGTTACATTTTACTTTTTTAAATTGTGGGTAGGCACTGTCTGTAACAAGTATATAACCCCCTCAGACGTCAAATACCTTAGTCTCTCCCGTGACCATGATTGCCGTAAACTGTAAAGCATTCGAATCTTCGGGACCCACAAATCCAAATATATCTGCGACAAAATCCGAAAGATAGTTTCACTTATAATTAAATACATTTCTTAGAGATAAAGTATTTTCTCCTAGTTAAAAGTATTCTATAGGTTGACTCGGATAATTATAATTTAATTTTCTCGTCTTTAATTTATTGTCACTAAAATCATAAAAATATGGTCGTGACACTAAATATTAAGTGCAGAAGTACGATAAAGTTGCTTACAACGATCAGTGCGCAGCGAGACGTATCCGCAGGCGGCAAAAGTATAAACTTGCAGACTTGTCAAATTGTACGCTTCACAAACTGTAAAACTTTTAACTATTAGAAAAGCGTGTATGTAAATAATACTGTCAGTTTTTAACTAAACATAACAGCTTTTACTAAATGCGTAAAGGTACTTATGAGAAAACATTTTTTTCCATTATTGTCTGTCTGACTGTCTGTTTGTACCTGCTAATCTATTAAATGGCTGAATAGATTTTGACGGAACTTTCACTGGCAGATAACTGTTATAAGGAGTGACTTAGGCTACTTTTATTATAAAAAATGAATTAGGATTCTGCCGAAAGTATGTACTAAGTAAGGACTTCTTGTATAAGTTACTAGTAGAGTTATAAGGGATAGTTTAACATACATTCTTCACATTTGAAGTCATTTTTATAATTATGTAAACGTGCAAACGAGCCATGAAGTTTCAAGCACGTAAACACATCTAATTTTTATTAACTACTTACATACATATATACTTCTAATTGTAGCATTTAAAATTTTATTATTAGATTTTTTTCTACTAGTAAATAATTCCAGTTGGAGCTTTTTTGGTTTGATTTGACTAGTCTCTAGATTCTATCAATACATGTAGATTTTATTATTTGTTAATCTGTAGATAAAGCTTCTCAAAGTACGTATATCTACTGTAAATGAAAAGCTGCGTTCAGATATTATTTATTTTTCAGTCTGGTTGGTCTGACTGGTTTATATTTTTTTTATTGTCTTTTGCATTTCCTCAGAAAAGTATATTTCTGTTTCTTAAAATTTCACCTTAATCACGTCTATTTTAAAATATTTAAAATATCACCATTGATAAATACAAGTAACGAAACTTCGCAAGTGCATTCAAGTCGACCGATCTGATTCACGCCGCAGACGTAGCCGCGGGTGCTTGATAACAAACTACGCTGTCATGTAAATATGGCGTATCATTTCTATATCTTAGCCTGCGTTTTACTTACTCTTTATGTAGAGAATCATTAGAATATTATTGTTATTTAGTGAATTATTAATTATGTAGATAATAAAAGAATTACTTTTAATTCTTTCTGTTGTTATAAGTTAACAATAATATCTTGGAACGTGTCTGTTAGTAGTTATACCTACCTACTCGGTTAAGTAGCTCAAAAATAATCGGTGAAATTCGGCTGCTTGTAACACTGAATAACATGTATCGATTATAGACTAACGGCTTATTCGAAATATTTCAACTATATTTTGCGTTGTTGTCTATAAATTAAATTGAATTTAATAAGCAATAGCCTTATAAGGTGTAAGAATTTTATAACTTTTTGTAACTTACTGGTAGCGCCATCTAGCGGGTGAACAATAAACCTCTATTCTTGCTGCTTTATGCTTGCTCTATTCATTTTATTATTAGATGTTATTATCATAGCTTATTATATATTAGAAAGTTCAAAGACAGCCAGACAAAAATTTGAAAAACTATATATTCGGCCTTTGTTTCAATAATAATGACTATATCAATAATATTTTCCAAAAAGTATTTAAAGTTCGACTCGACTAAGTTAGAATTTTATTAAAATTTAAATGAAAGAAGATAATCGTACAATACTTTATTATTATAACTTCTTAATATATAATAACTTGATTAATAATAATTGTTAATTTTCTTGATGGAGGAATTCGTAAAAAACTAATAATTTATTACTAATCACAACATATAAAATTCCCGTGTCACAATGTTGATTCGAGGTGAACTACCAACTATTTAAACTTTTTTTTAAATGTGTTATTTGTCATAACTTAAAGGGTACGATGGTTTTTATTCTCGTTATATAACGATGGAAAACGGTTGCTCTAAGCTACAAATTAAACTTCAAAAGTAAAGAAAAAATTGTATAAAACATGTTCCACGGCACCGTGTGACCGGTATTTCAACCCTAATAAATGCGAAAGTAACTCTTTATGTCTGTCTGACGCCCTTTCACGCCAAAACTACTGAACCGATTTAAATGAAATTTGGTACACAGATAGTCTAGAGCCTGAGAAAGGAAATGGGTTACTTTTTAAGGCTATAAGGGGTTGAAATAGGGGATGAAAGTTTGTATGGAAATGACATCAGTTTTAAAGCTAGAAGCTTGAAACTTAATTTTTAGGCTTTTAATTAGGTATAAATAAATAAGACATTCAAAGTTTGTAAACATTTTTATCCTAAAGGGGGTACCTAGGGATGAACCCAGAGTGAGTCGCTAGTTACTTATATTTTAAAGCTGTTATTTTCTTAAAAAAATATCACCGGTTTTCTCACTGCTTTAATATTATTTTTCATAATAAAAAGCTAAAATGCATTTTTTTTGAGCGTCGAATTTATGCGTAAGATTTTCACGTGTTGCCACGTGACCGTCTCACCTTGTATTTAATTATTACACAACATAGAGTTGAAACACAGTAGTTGTCTACTCGCCTAATACATAAGCTTTGTAGAAAGTTTGACAGGTTGTAGGTTTGATCGAACTTTTGGCGGTGACGTTGGCGCAGTTTGTAGTGATCCTGCTTTCTTGCGCCAGCGGTCGTGGGTTCGAGTCCCGCTGGGGGCATTCATTTGTTAAACTCTGATGTTTGTACTCCAGTCATGGGTGTTTATATTTATAATATGTATGTATTTAAACTTATATATGTAGTATATCAACGGTGTCAGTAACACAAGCTTCGTAGCTTACCACTGAACTAGATGGCGCTGTGTGTAATAATGTCCCAACATATTTTATTTTTTATTATTATATTGAATAATATTGTATAACAATATTTCAATAACTAAAGAAAATCAATGGATTTTATTATTATTAATAACAAAGTAAACTACAATATACACATATTATATAATATTTTTAAAACATCATCTTAAATAGAATTAGATGCCAGTATTTAGATATATTTAATATTAATAGCATTCAGATTTCAGAACAACGTTTGTATCAATATCGCTCGCGTAGACGTGCCCGCGGGCGTTCAGATAACGAAGTTGCATTCTAACTCCTTACGCCTGTCAATAGGGTAGATATATCATATTTTATACATTTTCAAATAATGTTTTGATTAATTTTCTTACTTCCCTTTAAATAATACATAGAAAATAAAAAAAATGAAAAACTATAATATATAGGTACAGTGGAACATGTTACCTCCTTCTTTTTTTAAGTCGGTTAAAAAATATTAGCGTCATCATGGTTATTCATACTGTTATTGATAATTATATTAATCAAAAGCATATTTTTAATGAGGCAAAATAATTAACTATACCGTAATATTAATTCACAACCGTTTTAACTTTGTATACATATCATATACATGTGCTAGCCTGCGGCTCTACTTGCGCTCTTGTTACTTTAGTTGGCGACTGTTAAACTTTATCTACGCTAACTATAGACACGTGTGTAGAACAGACACTAAACGTAGAAGAAAAAAGAAACTGAAGATTTTTTTTCTATCAAATGGACAAATAAATGACAAGCCATGTCTATTTATTTTCATGCTTTATTGCACAAACTATAAATATACAATAAGAACGCTGTTTAATACGCTATATGAAAGCTAATTTAAAATATAACCTATTTGTAAAGCTAAAAATATCTAATTAAAATATATATTTAGTTTAAGTTATTATATCAGATATAAATAATTAGTAATTAAGGTAATTAAATGACATTTAATGAATATTTCAAATGACATAGAAAAGCTCTAATTGCTAGCTTTAATTGCTGATGCTCGGAAAAGCTCACTCCCTGACAGCGTGCAGTATAAGTCGACTAAATGGAAAATCTGAGGCAGGTGAACGCAGTGTGGCGTTACGTCAAACTGTTATTACGTTAAGTCGAGCGAACGTTCAAGGTATTTCGTATAATTGAAACTTAAGGAATTCATTTTGAATTTCGGTATTAGCATTAATAGTATGAAAGTTGAATAAGTTACCGGCAAATTTAACTGCAGCTATGCAAATATATGTTATAATTTACATGTCACCGTCTATCTGTCTAATTTAAGTAACTAGTGTATCCCGCGGTTCTACTCGCGCATTTTTTTTAATATTTTTCTTTTTAATATGTTGGGATCTTACCTATTGTTTACTGTAATTTGAAAAATAATAGATTGTCAACTAAAATTAATATGAAAAATCTAACTATTTAAATTTATGGATTTAATATTTTTTAAACGCTGTCAATAATACTTAGGGAGTATAATATTTTTTTAATTCGAAATGACATATCAAGTCAATGTCTTTTTCCAATAAATTAGGTACAAATAAGTAAGTAGATAAAAAAATAAGTAAGTAATTAATATCAATAAATTTAAATTCACACCACACTTAATATTTTTTATTACCACCAAAAAATATTAAATTTAGTACTACAGTAAAATACATTTTTCTACTATACTTTCTACATACTGACAAAAAACCTAATATTCTTAATACTAAATCTCAACCTTTATTCTAAAAGCTTCAAATAAATCAATTACATTAAAATAAATAACATAATAATAAAACACGTCTACAAAGTCTTAGAACTATCGCTAAAGCTTCCCTCAGGTAACAATGTAAAGTTATGTCACTGCGCTGACTATCTTCAATACTTCAAAGTTTATATCTTTCACGATTCACTGCATATCTTAACTTAGATACGTGAAAGGTAATATGAGTTATAAAATCTTCTTATATGCAATTTGGACTGCAAGGTTTTATCAGAACGCTTATTTATGTAGGTTTATGTACTAACTAAATTTCAGGTTACCTTTATACGTATGTAGAACATTGTAATTTGTAACGAACGACAATGTATTTTAAATATTTATTTATGTTTTGTGTAACGATTGCTTTAACGTACTAATCTTAAACTTAAAGTTTTTAGAAATAGAATGTCTTTTTAATTTCACGATATTCGGAAATAGATAGATGGGAATTTAAATGTGATGGAATTAGGTATAGTATATTTATTTTAAACATATATGTATTCACTATTCAGCCATGTCCCACTGCTGAGCACGGGCCTCCCTTAAACAAGAGGGGGATCAGGCCATAGTCCACCGCGCTAGCCTAATGCGAGTTGACAGACTTCATATGTCTATCGAAAACTCGCGAGATTTTCTCAGACATGCAGGTTTTCTCACGATGTTTTCCTTCACCGTAAGACAAGTGGTAATCCTGATAGAAAAGATTCGTACATGAAAATCTCAGAGGTGCGAGACCCGGATTCGAACCCGCATTACTCGGTTATCCAAGCGAACGCGTTACCACTGGGCTACCACTGTCTCTTATTTTAAGCATACTGTATGTACCTATTTAATAAATACCCTGAAAGGAGTAACTAAGTTACTTACTCGACCTTTCGAATAGTTTGTTCTGAAGTATACATTGATGTTAAAAAGTTATTATGCAATAAAAAGACACTTTATTCACAGTAATAATATAAATTTTATATAAATCGTCACATGTTTAACTGAATTAATTGAAATGTAAAAGAGATCTAAGACTTAATTTACAATTTTATTATAGTAAGCAACTTCTATGTTAAAACGCCATACAAAGGACAAAGAAACTTTTTCTCATATGAAAAACTGTTAAATTAGTACTGTATTAGCATATTTTCTTAGTAAAAAAGAGATTACATTCGCATCTGGCAGTTGCCGAGAATCGAGTCTGAGAAAGATCTTGGTCTTTGTTGACTTACGTTATGAAAAATTTTCTTACTTTCATTTGCAGGGAATAAATAAATCTCATATTCATGAAATGCTCATTTATTTACAGCAAAATTCTTTAAATGAATGAAGTCACATTTTCAATTTAATTTACTAAATAAAATATTGTGTATTGACTATGAATAATTCAAACTATAAAAATACTCTTACTCTTGTATAATAGAGTAAAGTACATATTACATTTTCTGTTGCCAAAAATAACTTACTACAAATCACTTGACAGTTTGGCCCAAAACCGAAGCACTATCGAAAATTAAATCTATTGCATACTGCATACTTCAAGTCTGTTAAGCTGGTTACACAATGTAGAGACGATAAAGTATGGTACATTTTAGGGTATATATTTGAAAATATAATGCTAATAGTGACATGAGACAAATTCTAGAAATTAGTACTGTACTTTCAACTTTTTTTTCACTATAATTTTAATCGATTACTTTAATTAAACAAATCTTGTGGAAAACCGAACATTCAATCGCCCAAGTATTAGAAAGTTAGGCTACTTGTAATTTATATGGTAGCAGTATTTAAAAACATATCAACATGGCTTTAAGATTTACTTGACGTTAATTCAAGATTTTCACTTTAAATTTTGATGCTACTACCGAATCACCCATTCATAAAATTATAGAGTCATTATCATCCCCATACAATGCGATCTAACGTCTCGACCCATCTTGAAGATAGTTTACGAGAAGATCGCTCCTCGGAATTCGAATTTGCATGCCAAACGCCACCACAGCGAACGATATGGGGAATAACCAAAAATGATATAGACATCTCTGCATAGAACTAGACAATGTGGTGCTAGTTTCTATAACATAAGTTTGTATAATATCTTTTTGATAAATATATTGTTATTATTCACTAATAAAGTGTTTTTTACGTTAAACGAGAGACTAGTCCATACTGATATAATCGAAAGTAAACAAGACAGACAGACAGAAACAGTTATTTTACTACTTTTTAATCTATGCCAACCGTTAAAAAGTACATATAGGCTAACATAAGCGAAGTGAGGGTGAGTTGTTTAATCTATATCTATACTAATATTATAAAGCTGAAGAGATTGTTTGTTTGTTTGGCTTAACGCGCTTATCTCAGGAACTACTGGTCCGAATTGAAAAATTCTTTTTGTATTGTATAGTCCGTTTATCGGTGTAGTCTATAGGCTATATCGCATCACGCTACGACCAATAGGAGCGGAGCATCAATGAAAAATGTTGAAAAAACGGGAAAAAATATTTCTTTTGATTTTTAGCCTTTAGAACGCGAGCAGAGCCGCGGGAAAGGCTAGTATTTTATATAAAACATTAGCAATTGATGGTATTCGTCGTTACTTTCTTTTTATGAACATTCCATAGCATTCACTATTGGGTTAAATATGTAGAATTCCATTAACGATTGAACCACGCATACCATAGCGTCCGGTTATAAAGTTTTAAATGTCGCATGTCCATGCATTAATGAGGCGGTAATCTCTTGATATTAGGCACGACAGCTCCCCCTTCACATTTTAAGTGTACTTGACATGCACATATTTCTATGAAAACCTTTCTCAAACCGCTTTTGTCATTACTTTATTTGAGTTATACTTAAGAATTTTTAATTTAAACCACAGGTTGTTATATTTCATATTATTTTTTAGTTAAATAGCATTTTTTATTAAATAAACTAGAGACTCACTCTCGCTCTATGCGGTTTCGTCACTAGGAAAACTTTAAGAATTAGTACATATTATATATGAAATTATATAGATTTCCACTGTAAAAATTATCCATTAGGTTGACCCGAATAATAAGCTATCGTCATACCATTTTCATCAAAATCTGTTAAGTAGTTTTCTCGTCATGCGGTCACAGACAGATAGTTCTAAAATATATATAAATATATATATATAATAAATAGTTCTATATATTTTATCTCCGTACTCACTATCTAGTTCCACGATAAGGTACGAGCCTTGTGTTATGGATACTAGATGGTTGGTATACTACACATATATAAGTTTTAAATACATACATATTATAAATATAAACATCCATGACTGGAGTACAAACATTCGTGCTCAACAAATGTATGCCCCCAGCGGGACTCGAACCCGCGACCGCTGGCGCAGAAAGCAGGGTCACTACCCACTGAGCCAAACGTGTCGTACATTATATGTATAAATAAAATTAATGAGTAAAATACCTCGATAATGTTTGTTGTACCTTAACTTAATCGTTTGATTATCAATGGGTGATTTTATTAAAAACGACGTTATCTTGGGGGATGCCCCTAATTGACATGCCAGAAACAGATGTAGGGGATCTATTATAAATTACCTATTGAAAAATACCCTTCTGTCTCAAATGCTGTCAGAGAATATAAAATAATACGTAAGTCGTACTGATTTAGGTATTGAGAGTAGCCTAGGGCTCGTTGTGCTATTAGAAAATACGTTCTTTTAGTAATGAATTAGTTTTCTGTGAAATTTATGGAAATTTGAACTAAAAAAGGTACACTGACTTCTAAGTTACTTTAAGTTAAACTAAGTTTAAAGAATTGAAACATTCAAGACTTTGCATTGATTGAAAATTGATTATCAACTTCTTTTTGAACTCACTGTATGTTTATGCTGTTTAAAGTGCAATTTCTGGAGAATATTAAGTACTGCTTTTTATTAATTGTGTAAAATGTTATAAAATGATATATGTAGGTCTTTATATTTGTATATATCCGGTAGAAAAAATAGTTTAATTTAAGTCAATAATATGCTTAAATGGAGTTTAATACTTTAAGAAGGAATGTATAGTATAATAAGGTTCGGAAAGAAGGCGGGCTATGGCAAAAATGCATACTGCGTTCCCGAGATGCACAGAATTCAATAAAGGTTGTGTGCCTTTGGCATAAATCACGAAAATCCTTTAAAATTTACCTCTAAACTGTTAGCAACTGTACGGAGAAATTTTGTATTTATTATAAAATACTTATGTACTCCTAGTAAAAAAAATATTACTGTCTTTGTAATTCATGTTACGAAAGTTAGTAAGATTTCAACCAAGTTGAATTAGAAAAATATTTAAATTATTTAAATTTTTGCGTTTAATCCTCTTGCCGATTTTTAACGGGTTTAAATTGATTATTAATATTATTTTAAAACATTTGCTATTCGTTCATTACAAACAGACATTTTAACTTTGTGTACCTGTATAGATTTTTTATAATAGAATATGATAATAAAATATTCGGAATGTATTATAAATAGTTTAAAGTACTTAAACCTAAATAGTTATATTTAAGTTAAATGTATACTATAATACGTTTTATTTTATCTATCATAATCCATCACAGTCACTAATGTGTGTCGACTAAACGAAAATTTATGACTCGCAATAAATTTAAATAGGAAATATTATAAGCCCTATCCCATACATCAAGGGCAGTATTTGGGAATGCAATCGAAAGTTCCAGACGATTTACGCGGTGCCCTGTGACGGATGGGGCCTATTAGCGCTATCCATCGTGTGCTGAATTATTTAAGTACATGCACTTAGGTGCATTGGGAGTTAGAAATCACTGTATTGGAATCATGATAGATATATATTTTTTAATTAATAATGTTTTCATTTTTTAATTACAGACTAGAGACGCGTTTTGACGGTTAATGTAGATTTTTCAGAATTGAAAAAATTTCCCGAGCTAAAAAATATCATATATACTGACTTAAATATTCAGCTATCATCATACAAAATTTCATCAAAATCTGTCTTGTAGTTTTTCCGTTATACGGTCACAGACAGACAGACAAGAATTCCAATAAAAAGTAAGGACTGACCTTAGAATCTATAATAATGGCTATTTAAATAAGACTTTCTAAAAAATCTTTAATGTATAGATTCGACTCGAATTTTAAGTTGCGTGTGTATGTGCCAATAATATGGCATTTTGTTTTGAAAAGACTGGTATTAAAGCCTGTCATCATTAATATAGGTAGTTAAATCAATACATTGTACGAGTGTTTGTTTGTCCATTATTCAACAGAAGAATTAATTATTAACACATAGTGTACTGAACAAGAAAGCATTGGTAAGTAGAGGTTATATTATCTCATAACTATTTATCCCTTGATCTAAATATTTGAATGCTTACGAATTTGAATTCAATTACTGGGTATTGGGCAACCTTTAAAGTTGGATCTTTTTAGTGGTATGGTTATTGGTTATACCAAATAAAGTAACTCCGTGAGGACATCATCATTTCTATTTTTATTTAAATCAAATCAAATCAAAATATTCTTTATTCAAATAGACTTTTTTTACAAGCTCTTTTGAATCGTCATTTTTACAGTATTAAAATTAAATGTCAGTCTGTAAGTCTGTGAGTAAGCTACCACCGGCTCGGAAAGCTGTTCTGCTGAGAAGAACCGGCGAGAAACTCAACAGTTGGTCTTTTAAAAAAAAAAATTGATAACAATATTGCATTACAATATTTATCTATTTATCCTACGTGAGACACAACCAGACATTAATCCCACACATTTACATCTACTAAGTATTCCGTGATGGTGTAATAAGCCTTATTCAGTAGCGTATTTTTAATTTTAGATTTAAATTGCTTTTCTTGTATTTATACGGTGTTTGTCGCAGTGCCTTGAGTAGCTATTAACGTTTTGACGAACAAGTACTATAAATCAGTATATATTATATAGTAGTTATTATTATTACTCTATTACTTCTTAGCTAGTAAGTTCATATGCATAAAAAATATGTTCCGAATAAAATGACATACGGATGGACGGGCGTAAAGTAACTATTATTTTAAGCGAACCTTTCAGTGTTCCTATCCATCAAAGGCGAGTAGTAGAGCTAAAAAACTTCATAGAGCCAAAGTGCATGTGACGCTTTTAGCATTAACATGCTTGAATTTTGTTGACTTCGCATAATAACGTTATGAGCTACGATTGAACGAGTATTAGGTAGTTACTTAAATTTTTATAAGTTATAGATTTTAAGCAAAGACTAGTTTTAGTTTTTTGACCAAAAAATGGAAGAGTAAAGGCTTGAATGCTGAAGGAAATGGTTATATTTTAATTATTATTAAGTATTGCGTTGTTGGATTGCGGTATATAAAAATATTTTGAATAAATGAAGGCGGTGTATTCTAAAGTTAATGACTAGAAAAATATATGATTTTTACGCACGAATTTTTTAAAAAAAATAATGTAATAAAAGTTAACTACTGCCTATATTTTATAAAATATTAGATCCATTTTTACAAAGACTGAAAATTTTGATTATTTCATAAGACAGCTTTCATTTCAATATGATATAAGGAAGTATTACTTATATTGAAAAAGATATTATGTACAGACCTCAGAATAAGTGACTTTAAAATAGGGGTTTTATATCATCAATTAAAAATTTCAAGTTTATTAATTTCTTTTATGTTATGTACTTAATATTGTAGTAAAGAACCTAACCAAATCATACTTAGACGTCTAGACTAATCGAGTTTATTCTTTGAGTACAACTGAAAATATTTGCTAAGTTTTATTAACTTATAAAGTGGCTAAATCTTATTTCAATCAGTTGAGTGGATTTTAAATTAAAACTTGTTATAAGATATTTTTCTTTCAAGTTTCAACTTTCAAGAGAGAAGTACATAAAGACACGTGTTAGAGCTAGTGCGTAATAAAATTCGAGTGCATTCATCGATTATATAGCTGGAGTAACTACTTGCTTTTATATACGACCTCGTTCACTTGCTATAATTTTATTGATATGGAAAGTGAATTAATTTTATGTAGTTTATTTTTATTATATAAAGAATAAGTAATTTTGTTTGCTGTATTTTAAGCTGAGAATGCGGCATCTGCGCTATTTCTTAATAATTAATCAATTTTCCTAATTTTTCATTAAACAATCAGGTATCAGTCCCATATAAATAAAAAAATCATCTATTAGAGTGTATGTCAGACATAATAATTGACGGTTTCTAGTTTATTATGACTTATTTAATGCAAGGTTTAGCGTCAGCAAAGCTACGGGTTTCGCTACCTAAAATAGATAAAATTTCTTTTCCTCATTTTTTGAAGTCAGTTATAAAGTATCCTCAGTAACGCCTTATAACAATAGCTATTTGCGATTGAAAGTTCTGCCAGAATTGGTCCAGCCGTTTCAAAGATTGCCGGAGCAAACAGACAAACAGACAGACAGACAAAAATTAAAAAAAAATATGTTTTTTTTGTTGCTAGTATCGTATTTACTTTTATATGCATTTCGTGGAAAGCTGTTAATTTGAAATTAAAAACAGACACTCCAATTTCATTTATATGTATAGATGTATGGATAAAGTGAAATGAATAAAATTAAATGGAGTGTGTTTTGTAGAAAGTTTATTTGCTTTGAGAGTTGATGAACTACGTTTGTGGCGTATAGAGAACTACTGGCCAGCATTGCTTATGCCAGTACATCGGTTTGGTTGTTTGATCATACCCTACACAAGCTTTGAGACTGTTCATATGATTGTTTGTTTAAGTTATAATATATAGCTTTAAGGGAACCGTAACTTATTATGTAGAGTTGTCGCATCAACGGCTAACCCAAACAAGAATAGCTGTAAAGCTAATAAAGGATTTGTTGTTCAAAGATAAGCGCCACTATTTTAAACATAATTTATCTATAGATTTAACATAATTAACAATATTTCAATGATTTTGATGGTTGATATCTTATTTTAATATTAAATTGAACTACACATACAATAACCTGAAGTGGGTTATCTGTGACGAATTACTTAGAATAGCAAATATTTGTCCTTAAATCCGGTCTTGCAGTTCTTGAGAATAATTCTCCTCTTACACGCTCGTCAAATCAAATCAAATCAAAATATTTTATTCAGCATAAAAATTGTTACAATTTCTTACTGAACGTCATGAGTCTACCACCAGTTCGGAAAGAAGAAACCTCTGCCCTGAGAAGAACTGGCGAAAGAAACTCAGCGGGACTAATATTTTTTTTTTTATCTTAATCTCATTCTTTTTTTTAAATTAAATTGTAAATTAACAATAATTCTATATGTTGTCATAGGGGTCTTCACATTGTTGACTTGACCTTAATTAATAAAGTACTTAGTTATTAACAGGCCTCCTAAGTTAAAGAGTAGATCCTTTAATTCGCTAATATCATCACTAGTTATTAAATATTTGATTCTATGGAAATGGAAAACTATCATTACGAAACCTACAGATTCAAAATTATGTTCTTTCACTTATTTACTAGTTCTTGAAAGAGCGGTGGAAACACCAACCTCACAAACGGCTAAAATATAAAAATAAACAAAAAGAATTGAAACACAATATATATTAAACAATTTTTTTGTTGATATCTTTATACTTATTGTATGTCGTAGGAAGTAGCGGTTACACCCTTGATTTAATATCAATTATACACGGTTAGTGGTTTCCTAAAAGGCATAAGAACCCTCGCCCTTTTAGTCCGTATTCATAGACTCCACTCAATCTAAAAACAATATTCCTAAAGTATTCATGACAAATCGTTGTCTAACGAAGAGAGATAACTGCGTAAACATTGCGCGTTTTTAGCTAGGGAGACGTTTTGGGTGCGGCCCTTCAAATAGCGAATTTATTTTATATACCTTTTTGTGTGACTTCTGCTTACTCGAGACTAAAAATTAAAGTTTTTGAAAGAGGCTATGATATTTTTAAATTCTTGTTCAAAAGTGAACTACGACTTTTAATAAAGTTCGTTTAAACACGTATGTCTTCCTTACAAATTTAGCGATCTAAACCGATACTAACAACCTTAATTGATGAACCTCAAAAAATACAATAAGAGATTTTTTTGCCAAAATGTTCAATAAACAGATTTTTTCAACGTGCTTTGCTACTTTAATTAACCTTGTAATTGTTATAAGTTGCAAATATTTAACACTAGCATTTCCCGCGGCTTCGTGCGCATTTTAAAGACCGGAAACCAAATTCTTTCTGAGTCGTGCGCTATGATACCTCGCAGAACTAACGTCCGCCCTTCTCGTTTTTGCGACATTTTTCATTGACGCTCAACTCCTATTAGTCGTAGCGTAATATAATATAGCCTATAGCCTTCCTCGATATACGGACTATCCAATACAAAAAGATTTTTTCAAATCTAACCAGTTCTTGAGATTAGCGCGTTCAACCAAACAAACAAACATACACACAAACAAACTCTTCAGCTTTATAATATTAGTATAGATTGGTAGCTCTGACTAGGGTTTTTATAAAAGCGTCTCATGTTAACTCCGCGCTCAATCTCATCGCGTATCAGACGGTAGGTAGGTACAGTACGTAACGGTGGCACTGTTCGAGATTGATGGCAGATGCAATTTGCGAGAGACTCGGATTTATTGACTATGATAAAGAAACATTTGCGGAGCATTCTCATAATAGGACCCTAAATCGATTCTATCGCTTGTTGTTTATAAAACAAATTGCCAAGTTGTTTCTGATTACAAAACTACGCACTTTACTATTTAAACAAAAAATTAAACAATTTTATATTTAATTTTATTTCCCCTACACTTTTGATGAAATGTTTATTGAAAAAGACTTTATTGAAAAACAAAATACATTGGTACAATCTTACACAGCCCTAGCTCCTGAACTAGAAACCTGTGTTTCAGAAGCTAGGGCTTTTTAGTTGCTTAGGTTTTTCACTGTGTATAGGCATTGAATTTATTATAAATGAACGAGGCAATTGTACTGTCAGTTTTGAATGTAAATTGGGATAGTCTGTAGAAATATATAACTACTAATATTTTTTATATGTTTGTAGTATTTTATACTCGTCCTTCGTAGAAAAATATAACATTGTCAATTAATTTTACATTTAACTAATTTGTAAAATATAAATGCTACTAGTTTTGCCTTCCGCTCGCATTTTTGATAGTCGTATTCTAAAATATTTAACTCTACTCTTGTAAGACTGAATTATGTCGTTACCTTTCATTGAGTCTGTTAAGTGGTGAAAAGCTAACAAACAAACTGTGTTACTTTAATTAAATTTATTAAAATAACATCAAAATTTCTTTTTATATTTTTAATGTTTAATTGGTAAAAAAACAAAACAAACAGTACAAATGGGTTTTCTCAATCAATGTTACTTTAGAAATAGCACATAATCAGTCATTTCATTTGCGCGCCGATTACCACCCCTGTCGGATTATCGACCACAGGACAATTTCTTAATCGCGATAGGGAAGGAAACAAATCACCGGCACACCGCAGTTGTATACTCGGGGGACATGCTTCTAGTATCCCTTAGAAAGTGCATTTGTTGTATGGTACGGCTTTAAGCGATATTATATATATCACTTTCTTCATTGTTTTCCTTCGTAATTATGGATAAAAAGTTTTTTTTTTATATTACACTATTTTTCACCTGTAATCAAGATGGTATTGGTAGATTTTTTATAGAATTAAATTCTGTTAATTCATACAGTACTATAACCGGAAACATTTCATAGCAATTTACTATCATAAAATTTTGAGAGTTTTCATCTTTTGGCTGATGATTTATTAGTTAAATTAGGCAGATATGTACATGTTTGAAGCATTCGTGTAAATATGATCAACTGAAAACAACTGATTATCGTATGAAATTAAGCATTTCTGTTTCCCTAAAATTAATTTCTTATATGTTTTATTTAAGTTATTAATTTTAGTATAGGTATTTTAATTACAATGTCATATTTAGAAATATTACAGTAGCTTTTTAACATCCTCGCTTGCACCAAACCCTGGAGACAACTGTAAATAGCGGTAAAATGGGACGTAACGCTCCCCAGTGCAACTGACTTTGACGGATCTATCTTCCCTTGCACACCTAATAAACTAATGCGTCCGTATCCTTCTATCTAAATAGACATTGCCAATTGCTAGGGTTCTTTTCGCAGCGTAATAGAATATTATTTGTCGACTCCTTACTAGATTGAAAAAGACGATTCAAAAACAATACGTGAAGGCAATTTTAAGTGAAATAAGGTATTTTCAACGTAACAACGCAACGGTATACAGAAAATGGTTTTTCATAATATTAATTTGAATAGAAAAGGTAGCTAGTAGTATGCGTGTATGCTGATGTGTGATAAAAATTTCATACTTAATCCATCTATCACTACATGTTATAAAACAAAGTCCTCCGCCGCGTCTGTCTGTCTGTCTGTCTGTTCGCGATAAACTCAAAAACTTGAACGATTTTCATGCTGTTTTCACCAATGGTCTATGGTGATTTTCGAGAAGGTCTTACCTATATAATTTGTCAAATTTTATATATGTTTACTAGCGGAACCCACGGCTTCGCTCGCGCTAAATCTAGGGATGCGCCCGAGCGAAGAAAGAGTCGCTAGTTATCCTATAAATTGTTTGTAACCATTTATTTATTCGATTGCGATTTTTTTATCGTTAGATATGTATCCGTACTTAATAAGACTTATTTACACATGCGTTTAGCTCAGTTTTGAAATAGACACTACTGCTGTTCTAGCGGTCACCGGTTCGTGTCTTGCAGGGGGCAATTATTTTTGTGTGATAAGCACGTACGTTTGCACTCATTTGTGTTTGTATTTATAATACATACGTATTAAAAATAAATATCTGTAGTATAAATATCTGCTTGGAAAACAGATAGTAGTTATAGGTGTTGGGACACTATTGCACACTGCGCCATCTAGTTCCGTGGTAAGCTACGAAGGAAGCTTGTGTTACGGATACCAGATAGTTGATATACTACATGTATAAGTTTTAAATACATACATATTATAAATATAAACACCCATGACTGGAGTACAAACGTCCGAGTTTTAACAAATGAATGCCCCCAGCGGAACTCAAACCCGCGACCGCTGGCGCAAGAGAGTAGTGTCACTACAAACTGCGCCAACGTATCGTCAACTATATTATAATAACCTCATAGCTTAAGATGGAATTTAATAATGCTGTGTGTTAATGTCTCATTAAATTTTATTAATAATTTATTTATTACATTATAAAAAATACATTATTTTCTTTAAAACTTCAGTAATATCTTTGGAGTTTTATATTATTATCCTCTGAAATATTCGCTGTCACAGTGAAACCTCAAACTGGTTTAAGTGACAAGATATATTCGGCGGACTTACCCATGGACCGATGTTTACTGCGACATGTAGTGATTTAGCTTGTAAGCATGGTATGTTAATGCTACATACAATGTTTAATTTGAATTTATTGAATGTACCAAATAAATTATAATGAGTTTTCGAGATTAGCTGGAACAAACTGACAGGCAGACAGCCAAACATTTTAGAAATTGATTTTTTTAATGTAAATACCGCATTACTTTCATATGTATTTAACAAAAAGATGTTAATTTGAAATTAAAAAAAGACACTTCATTTATATGTACTCATGTACCTACTGATTATTGAATTTATATAGATTGTTGAAAGCCAGGCGCTTCCAAAATGGACTTCAAAGCTTCAACCGTAAAAACAGACAATCGAATGATACGAAAAAACGCATGTAAATTCATAAATCATAAATATTAATATAAATCACTTCGCCTAAAAAAGCATATTTAATTAATCTTTATATTAGGTACGTTGTCAACAGTAATAGTAATTTAGCTTGCTATGTTCAATGGTGTTAACAAATGCTCATTCTGAATTTATTAAACGGAATTTGCATGTGCCAAATTGTTTAGTATATGGCATCCGTTACACGTGTTTGTATGATGTTTCCACTATGAATCGTTCATTAAAGCTTTTTTATATATTATAATGAAGCAAGTTGTTTTTTTTAATTATGTAGGTATAGTAATAAATCACCTAGTTAATAGTTTTGACTATGAACTAGGCGAAATATTAGCTATTTGTCAGTTTTTTCCAATAATACTCATATGCTATATGCTATACATCAAATATTGGTTAAAAATTTCGGAATAAAAATAATGTGACTTTGAAATCGATATATCATTTTTAAAGTATTTTTTTTCGACTAGCGACCCGGCCTTTCTACTTTAGGAAAAGAAAGGCCGAGTCGAAAACTAATAGAAAAAAATCCGTCGCACATATCTGGATAAAAATTGATAGTCAAGGAGTCAAAAATTGATAGTTAAGTCATTATGGTGTAATAAGAGACAAACTTATCTATATGTATAATGTATATCTATATCTATAATATATCTACTTATAATAAGAATCAAACTTATCCATCTGTCGATACCTTCTCGAAAGCTTACACATTTATAATATTAGTTATGGTTAAACATACGAGTATTACCATACGTAAAAGCACTTAATATATTTAAAGCATATAACACATATTCATAAGCCGTATAGGAGATTTACGTATTGTCTGAAATCACCTTATTCGTGAAAAATGATTGAAATTTAATAAAGCCTTGCAACTGCCGGATTTGAGGCTGCAGGTTTACTAAGGATAAGAATTCAATTTTCTATCGGCTTTTAGCGGTGAGTGAAGGTACAATGCAACAATCAGCACACATTTTCCCCTTACGAAAGTATATAAAGTTGTATGCATGAGGTTACGTGGAAAGTGGATATGCGTGGTGTACTGTACATTATATATGGAATACGTGTTGAAATCTCTATAGAAGCCCAATCACATGCCCTTCAAAGGAAGCATTTGGTACGCTGTCAGTGTGCATCTAAACTAATGCGTTTACATTTAAAAAGGCTTTACCTTAATATTTTATCAGTAAGATCTATTATGTTTTATGATTATTTTGGAATTTGTTGATAAGTTGTACTTCAATTAGGGAAGCGAAGCGAGCACTAACACTATGCCACAACCTGAGCATTTTGTGGTACACTTTACTGAAAAACTATCGCGCCTACAGCTTTGTGCTTTAAAATAGTAATTTAACTTCATATCTAAATGTGTTATCTATCTGTTAAAAAAATATAATTTTATAACCATTAAAAAATGAACATTAACAACTGTCTTAAAAATTATTACCTTAGCCCTCACAGAGCTCAGCTTTTTGCTAGTAATAAGCTACTTAAAATCACGCTGTACTCAGTAGTACACTTAAAAAGTCATTTTGTAGTCAAAAAATTAAAACCGTTTTATATTATTCTTTTATATGATAACGTTTTTAGTTTAAAATTTAAAATAAATCAATTAAAATCTCGAATATTTGTTGAAATGTAAGAAAATATTGCGTCTTATCTGTATTAAAATCATGTTTGTATTGTTAATGTAAGAAAAGTATCCACATTGAAGGAGCACAGTAGATGGGGCGAGAAATTTTCATTAGAGTGAAGCAAAGTCTCTGAAAACTGTGAAAGACTATCTGGAGCTTGATTAAAAAGCAACATGTTACTATTTCGTTTGAAGCACGATGAAATTTGCATATCAGTTTTAGTTTAGTACTTCTCATTGCTAGTGGCAAGTTCATATTATTTTTAACTAGCGAGTCAGCGTTGCTCCGTTCGGATCTGTTTCCGTTTCCTTTCAGAACGAAAGCCCTTATCCGTTTTAACCTTTAGTATATATTTGTCAGAGATGAGATATTTTCACTTCATGGTCTATATATAAGTTTATAACGGCTAATAATTTTATTCTTAAGTGATTTCGAAACTACTCGTACTATTTTAGGGTTTTCTAGCCAAAGGGTTTATAAGAAGGTTTTACAATAATTTTGTTGAAATTATTTTATTATATTTTTCACTATTTGTCTCGTTCTAAGTTTCACTGTCCAAGTCTTGACTTCAAATTTCTGACTCAAATCGTCCTTTACAGAGCGTTAGCAAAGTTAGCAAATTTAATTAATTCTAGACGAATATAAGTATTTCAACTTACACCAATCAATGCGTCAAAGCGACAGATGACGGTTTATTCATTACTTCTGTACCAGTTACCAAGTCGCAATGAATTCAAATTAATCAACTAAATAACTTTCCCCTTCCGGATGTTTCGTCTCGCGTAACAACACATTTTGAACTCAAATTATTAGACTAAGTTAAATTCGGATGGCTGAAGGGGGTATAGTTAGGTGAAATCGTAAGCCGGTTTACGATTTATAAATGACGTTTAAAAGTTTGCAGCCGTATTGAATGAAGTTTAGTGCTAATAAATTTGAATCAAGACTAACGTATATATAAATGAGAAATACCCTCACTATTATAATAATACTAGCGCTATTTTACAGGTTCAGCCGGCTAGTTCATTTTAGTATTGCTAGAGTCTTATTTTTACGTGGGTAATACAGTTTTTAACCGACTTCCGCTAGGAGAGGAGGTTATTAATACCTCGCTAGGTACTTTCGTAGGTACTTAGGTACTCACTCTCACAATTTAAAAGATAGTATACATTTTTTATAGATGAGATATTTTTTTGTAGTTAAACGTATCCTATATATTGAGTCGGATAACCAGCTATCATAATATAAAGTTTTATCAAAATCCAGTGGTTTTTCACTCTGTCTGTCTGTCTGTGGTCACAGAAAAAAATTCTAAAATGAAAACCGACTTCAAAACGCTACAAATCGAAACTAAAAAGAAAAAAAAATAATTTTAATTACTTAGTTATTGTTGGAGTCGGTGCCAGCCAAGAAGGACAGTTTTATCCTGCCTTTGCAATGAACTTTCGAACGGATATTTTGATTATATTTACAAATTGATACATTAATTAAATTGTATTAAGATTATTTTGCTTTGGCTGGCACCGACTCCAACAATAACTAAGTAATTAAAATTATTTTTTTTTCTTTTTAGTTTCGACTTGTAGCGTTTTGAAGTCGGTTTTCATTTTTGTTAAAAAATAATTTATTTTAAATTTTTTTGTGGAAATTATTATGTTTAAATAAAATATTGGAAGGCTAACTAAACTACTGCTCCAATAAGTCAGCGAAGTTTTGAAATGAACGACAATAGTCAATCGAGATTTGTCCACGTCTATTTTACCACGTAACTCGTAGACGTTAATAAGATTTACCTTCTATTATCAATCCACCTAATATCCTGAAGGAATACGACTATCAGTTCATAAGTACGTATAATAATAAAAGAATTTTCTTTCAACTCTTAACCGTTGAAGATATATACCTTACATCATCACAAATTCTTGAACAACTTTAGAAAATATATGAAAAAGGTAATCAGTGCCGATAAAATTTAAGGGTTGCCCTCGATTTCTCTAGGATCCCATCATCAGATGCTGACTTGGTGACAATGAGAACATCTTGAATGTATACCCTACCGAACAAAAAAGAAATTTTTAAAATCGGCCCACAATTCACGGAGAAATCGGTGAAAACACATAAAAAACAACTGTTGAGGAATTTTACCTTCCATCATGAGCTCATCCATATGAGATGATGATTTTCATACGTAAAAGCTTTATCGGGTTTAGAAAATATATCAAAAACATAATAGGTGCCTGTAAATTTTGAGAGTTGCCTTCGATTTCCCTGGGATCCCATCATCAGATCCTGACTTGGTGACAATGGGACCACCTCGGAACTATACCCTACCAATCAAAAGAAAAATTTTTGAAATCGGCCCACAGACGGCGGAGTAATCGGTGAACATACATAAAAAAAAAAAAATACATACAACGGAACATATAACCTCCTCCTTTTTTGAAGTCGGTTAAATAATGACTATTTCAATAAGATTTTCAAAGAAATATATAATTTATAGATACGTTTCGATCAAATTTTTATTATATGTAAGAATAATATAGTATGTTAGTAAATGTGTTAGCAATATTACTGTATAGTTTCTTGGAAATAATTTTTTGCGCAATAGTTTTTTGTGTTACAGAGTAACAACCTTATATTTTTACAAACCTTTTTCTTTATAATATTACAAAGATAAGCTAGCTTAGAATATTAGAAAATATTTCATGAACGTTATATGTGAGTTTAAAGAATACGTAGTCGTCTGTTCAACGAACAGCGAAACCGGTGCAGATTCTCACGCGCAAACACTGCTCTTATTAAAAGCAAACAATATTACATCCCTTCAGGCGATCTCCTTTTTTAAATATTTTCTGCCGTAACACAAAATAAACACAGCTTTTCTTCGCAAATAGCAGATACTATTGTTTTCAAATAGCGAGATGGAAAAATATTTTTTATTTTTATACTATTCACTGTATTTTTATTGGAATAAAGTAAATAATTATTTTGTAAGTACAAGTTTTCGTAATATGGACTTTAAGAGAATAAAATAATGAAAACCAAGCAGCACTGCTTTATTTACTATTCTGGTAAATTGTGTATGAACTCCTGTAATATTTGGCATTTGAAGAACAAATTATTAAAAAAATCAATACAGGCTTCTTTTATTTTATTAATCACTATTACAAACACATTAGTTTGTGAAATTAACAGTTATAAATATAAAAAATAAAAAAGAAATTTTAATTTATTTATAAGCCTTTCTTTATTAACAATAGTATAGCATTTTTATAACATCAAAATTAGCCGTAGTTTCTTAACTACGAATAAACAAAACAAAATAACAATAATACAGCTATTGAAATCAACGGGCTAGTTGTAAAAATGAAAAGTAAAAGGTACAGATTTCATTGAAGCAATCCTCAGAATAGAAGACACCCTGGAGAGCATCTACGGTCATTGCTTATATTTATTTTATTTTCGCCTTTTGTTTCGCTTAACACCGTTTGAAAATTTTATCCTATTTTAGTATAAGTATTGTTGGTCTCTCAACTTATTTAAAGTTAGTTTTTAGTGCATTGCGGTATTGCGGTAATAAATATAATTTTTTTTTTTTGAAAAGAGCAACTGTTGAGATTTTCACCGGCTCTTCTCAGCAGAACAGCTTTTCAAGCTGGTGGTAGCTTACTCATAGATTTACAGACAGACAGAAATTTTTTTTTGAGTAACAAATATTTTGATTTTGATTGATTTTGAAAAATATCGAGAATAGATTTTTTTAGATAAATAGTACTTGGTAAACTATATACATCATTTCAAATAATAATATTATAACATATTAGATTGTTATAAATGTATACTTTACCTTTCCTACAAACACAAAATATACACTTAAGTTATACTTTTAAGAATAATAAATAGATATAATACTATAAGAAAGTGAAGCGAAATTTCAAACTTTCTAAGTACTTAGATAATTTAAGTGTAACTTAAAAGCTTGTTTGACAAATACAGTCTAACTGCTCAAACTATAAAAGTTTAGTAGTTTTTCCGCTACATAAAATATTTTAAGCGATTGCGTCTGCAATAAATATTTTAAGCTATTTACTGACCACACTGAAAATATTTCTGGCGTCTAACTCAACTGCTTTTGTAAAGTCACATTGCGCTTTATAGAATGTCACATTTTAATAACATCACTTTTAAGTTGGAAAATGAAGGAAAAAAGTATACCTAAACATGAACATGTATAATAGTATATTATCTTACACAGTGAGCTTTTTGAATTTTATATTTTTTTTATTATTTTAAATGTTAGTAATTCCCATAATAATGAAAAAGTTCTAAGAGGAATTGGAGTTTACCGCTACTTTTCTTGTTTGGGTTTTCCATTTTTTCTATCCATCTTTGACACACCCCCAATAAAACTAAAAAAAGAATTTTTCAAAACGGTCCAGTCATTTTTTTATTTATATAACAGCTATCAAATTTTTATTTATTTATATATAAACTAGCTGACCCGTGCCCACTTCGTTGGGCATAATGTTAATAATCCTTTTTAGTACAGAGTGTTTAAATAATTTAAATTATTTTATTAATATTAAAAATTAAAAATTAAATTATCTATACTAATATTAAAAAAACTACTTTTTGTCACTTAAATATAAAAGTTAGACATAATATGCTGTCGTTGACTTTTTTGTAGGCATTTTTAAGCTCCACATCTTTTCTCTAGAACTCAAAAATATATCTTTCATAGTTAAGGCAGCGTTCGTAAGAAACGCTTTCATTCGACCGTTTTTTCTCCGATTCACTTTGCAAAACGGACTACCACGTAAAAGCCTTTTTATTTTTCGGTTTTTTATATAGCCTATGACACTCAGCAATAATGTGGCTTTCTATTGGTGAAAGAATTTTTAAAATCGGTTCAGTAGATCCCGAGATTACCCCTTACAATTTAACAAATAAACAAACTTTACCTCTTTATAATATTAGTATAGATTAATATAACTCGTTTTACAATGATACTCACAAGAGGCTGTTAGTCATGCGTCTGGTCGTGAGTCGTATAATTATATCGTATTATTGGACTATAAGGGTGTGCGTAAGCACCTATAGTAAGAAAAGCCACCGGAGCTATAATTCTTTTACGAGCTCAGCATATATATTCAGTTACTTTATAATATATTAACAAGTATTCCAATTTAAATGGAGTGCAAAACAATTTCTTCTTTTGTTTAAAATCCAGCTCTTTTCCCAGTCCCAATGCTGGGCACATGCCTCCCCTCATTACGAGAGGGATAAAGCCTTAGTCCACACACATTTCTTTTGAAAACTTGCTAGTTTCTATAAGACTTGCAGGTTTCTTCACGACGAGACGATTTCCTTCGATGTAAGATAAAAAATAACTTATTACATACAAATTATTTTTTTGTTTTACACTTCATTTTTGTAAAGTAGTAGTAGTTTAGTATGTAGTCATTAAGTAACTTCTAAAAGAGCTTTATTGCAACATAACAATTGTTTGCTAACAAATAAATATATGTGCCTATTGTGGCGCACTCCTTACCCTTAAAGCTATCTGCTACTAACGACCGCTTGCTGCGTTTTATGGCCATATATTTAAGATGGAGTATGGGGGTTTTTGTGAAGATATTACAAAGATAATTTACTTACGTGTGTAACGTTCTCGTTCAATGCTTAAGATTTCTTCAATTATTCCGTACTTTTACAGGCTAATGGTATTTAGGTGTTGTGTGATTTAATAATAACAATAAAAATACCTATGTAGTTTTAAAAGTCTATTTTATTTGACTGAAAATGAGTATGGTTTCGGTAGACATTTATTAATATTATGTTATATGCAGCTCTGATTTTTGGTAAATATTAGTAATAATTGTAGTCTATGAGTTACCAGGCTTATCGGAAGAAATGTCTCGGATAGAGTGGAAAAAGAAATAAGGAAAAAGAAAGAATTAAGGAGAAAAGTATGTGGAAGAAGAAATAAGGAAGGCTGACGAGGAAGACAGAGAGGGAGGAAGAGTGAGAGTGTATGTATTAGTCCGGGGAAAAGTCTATCACTATTTTCATTTTATCTAAGTCCATCGAGTCGTTTCAGGGTAAACAAGTAACAAACATACACACACATTATACAAACTTTCGCGTTTATAAATGTATTGCGAAACAAAATGAATCAAAACTGATTAATAATTGGATTCATCTTAATTTGTAGGTCAATATCAATTTATACATAGCTTATTTATACATAGCTTATGTATAAATTGCTTCGTTTAAAACGACTTTCTTTCATAAAGACCAACCAAACTTCCCACAAAGAATTTCTTACCAACATTACCAATAGTGACCAATTTCCTTAATAAACAGACTGAAACCCGAAGCAGTTATCGAGATGCCATTAAAAAATCCCATTCCGCAACCATCAAAGTTGTCAGCGCCGCCATCATCTACCAATCAAACTTGTACTGTATACTTCGAACATGGCTTAATATTACTAGATAAGATATATTTTTTTAATTTTAGTATTATAGTATAATATAATTAAATATATTAGGTATAATAATAAATATTGAAAGATATTCTAAGTTGACTATATTTTAATTCAAAAGATACAACTTGCATATATTCCATAATATTAACTTTTTTGGTTCGATGTTTGTACACAACGAAAGAATCTCTCTCGTGACCACGTGCTATAAAACCTTTAAAAATTCGGCCAAGTGCGAGTCAGACTCGCGCACCGAGGGTTCCGTACAAACCTGTACGGAACGGTGTATGAGTAAAGGGGTAATAAGTTTAAAATTATTAAAAATATTTTTATTATATGATGTAACTAAAAATTTATGCTTTTCGCAATTTTTCCTTTATCTGTGTTATAAGACGTTGCTTCGTACCAAATTTCAAGATTCTGAGTTCACGGGAAGTACCCTGTAGGTTTTGATTCCCTTGCGAGTGTCGAAAATTTGCGGCATAAACGGGAGTATCTTTTGATCGCGTTGACTTAGAAGTTTGATTTTTTCACAGCTCCAAGAGACCATAGACTTGAGTATTTGATATGAATTTCAGCTTGATACCTCCACGCGTTCCTGAGAAAAAAGGTCTTGACAGACAGACAGACAGACAGACAGACAGACAGACAGACGGACAACAAAGTGATCCTATAAGGGTTCCGTTTTTACCTTTTGAGGTACGGAACCCTAAAAATGGATAAAAAATTGACTTATTTACTATTAAGTTATAATTTATTTTTAGGGCTCAGTAGCTAAATAGCAAAAACTAAACCTATTTCCTCTCATGATAGTCATTATATGGGAAGGGCAATTTAAAAAATATTTTCATGTCTTTTCTAGAAAACTATCTCCGTGTATTTGAACGATCGAGTTTTATAACGTCGGACTTCATTATGCTAATAGGGTTCGATTTCGCCCCCTTCACTATGATGGCCGGCCTGTTATAGGCTAAGTGAAATTATATCACGTGTTTATAAAATCATTTGGTTACTTTTGATATTTATTTTTATGATAATATCTAAATTTGTTTTATATTGAAAAAGGCGTCGCTGCATTCAACATTAGAATAATAATGTGTTTTTCAGTAGATTAATAAAAATTTTGTTAATACTGTTGTATATAGATTTGATTTGATTTGATTTGATTTGTCTTTCAACCAGAAATCAAATTAAATCTGTGACCAAATCCGAAAGTTAAGTTTCATTTATAATTAATAATTGATAAAATTAACTACAGCGACTCATGCCAAACTAAGTCCTTCGTCGTTGGATGAAATTATTATAATAAGATATTCTTATTACGTCGTATTGTAACTGTAATTCTGAAATAGCATTGCAGTTTGAATGGAATAGTTAAGGTTAATGTAAATATTTACATAGAACGAGTCACACATGCTTCTAATTAGCGCTTCGTGTCTGAACATATGTTATTGTGTCAATCTGACTTCAGGCAAATACTAATACATTCTGTGTTTATGTTACTTCTGTTACATATGAAAACATAACATATTAAGAATTACACGTTATTAACATTAACAATTCAAATTGTCGAGTTTCGGTTTGCTTTTTCTTATAACATTTTTTATATTGTAGCAATAACAATTTTAAATTCAATAATCTTATAGATATTTCAGTAGCAATGAACTTTGGTACATACTATTATATATTGAATCTAAAGTACAATCGACACTGAAGGTTTATAAAAGTTTATCATATTATGTACGAAATGAAAAAATCTCAATATACATTTCTTACTCTCATCATAGTACCAATTCATATGTACATATATATAGCAAAATAACCCCTAAACCGTCTATTTTAAAAGAAAAGATGGTAAAACTCAGAAAAAACTGACTTTTTCTCTCAAAAGGGGACACTAAAACCAGCAATTCCTTATTGTCCGTGGAAACAGTTTCCCTAATCCCCCAATACAAAGTATAAAGACACTTCATTTTACGACCGGCTTAAAAGCCATTTCTTTTTCCACGAGTGTTTTATATATTTGTTATATACGATTAAAATAGTTTACTTTTCAGATTTATGCATTAGATTATTTTGGTCTAGACTGGGAATAATCAGTCGATATGTATTCATGCGTTGCGATTCCCCATACATCATTGTTATTGTTGTGTCGTCCTCGAAACTTTCATTTGTTATTTCTGCTGTTTCGTGTTGTGAAGTCAATGTGTTTTTATATAATACTAGAGCGAACCTGTGGGTTCCGCCAGTGTATTATACATATAAATAATAAGGTTACATTAAAGAAGTTTATATTGTCTAAAGCGCTAAGGTTACATTTAAAATAATGTTATATGGTGGTTAATTACTTATTTAATTCCGAGTATTTTCATATTTATTCAACTTTTAAACCTTCTCTGGACTTCCACAAATAATTCAAGACTAGCCAAATCGGTCCAGCAGTTCTCGAGTTTTAGCGAGACTAACGAACAGCAATTCATTTTTATATATATAAATATAAATTCTTACGAATATCTTTGCTAAAGCTCACTAAAGCTCTTTACATAAATATTTCATTACAGTACTAGAAAATTTTGAGTAAAAAATACTACTATTTAGATTATGGAACAAATATTATAAATGCGAAAGTTTGTATGTCTCTGTAAGTCATGTTTGTTACAACTTCACGGCTGGACACATTTTGATGGTATTTAGTACACAAATAGACTATGTACTGTAAGTACCATAAGTTTTTGTTAGTACCTAGAGATACACCTGCGCGAAGCAAGAGCTAGTTTCAAATACATTTACAGTTCATAGAAACTGTGAGGCTAACTATTTCAGAAATAGTCTACTATAATTCATATTCAGATAAATATCTACATATATAACTTTAATTTCAATATATCTACAAACATTTTATATACTAAGAGTTCACGCGAACTCAATTTAGACGGTTTAATGACGGCAAAACAGCCGCAACAACATTCTGACCAGTAAAACTTACGAATATAACCCAACTCGACAATTTTTAGTGATTTTTAGTGAATTTATATGTAAGCCTCACGCACTGGTGTGACTGAAAGCAATTTGTCATTTGTGGACCCCGCACTAATTAAACAGAAGTTATATCTTTTGCTCATATACGTCTTTAAATGCTTTAAATAATTTAATGTTGGTAAATTCTATGCCTGTAACCTAGATTATTTCAAGAAAACTTAACACTTATCAGAATTATGCCTATGAAACGGGTTAAACAACATTGCATCTTGAATTTAATAAATAAATAAATATGTGGAGATATGACATGGTCCAATCTAGATCTTAATAAGCTATGAGGCTTGTGTTATGGTTAGGAGGTAGTTGATACACTACACATGACTTAAAATACTCGTACATACATATATTAAATAAAAACATTCATGACGTTCGTGCTCATTACACAAATGAACGTTCCTAGCGGGACTCGAACCCGCGACTGAAAGCATAGCAAGTAAGGTCAATACAATGTTATGAATTATGTCGTCTAAAGGTTATAGCTTATAGGAAACTTAAAAATGTTCCCGTTCCCCTAATAAACATCTATGGTAATGGTTAATAATCATAATTAAATTAATTTAATGAAAATATGTATAAAAAATCATGAAAAATTCTCAAAAGAGGCCAAGTGAAAGATTTTGATTTCACACTATAACAAAATTTTCAGTAATAAAAAATTATATCCATGAATATACACCTGAAATATCCAAAAACACATAGCTACTTTAGTAATATACACATAAAATGTGGAAACGAAAATTCTAACGTTAAATTAGATATATTTTTGTTTGAAAATTACACAACAAAGTTTCGTAACTTGTTTAATTTAGGCGGTGTTTTTGGAGCGGTTCTGCCCAAATTGCTAATAATAACGTTTTTAGTACTTACATTGTTAATGTGTTCTGACCGCACGTAAATGATTTTGTGTTACAGATAAGAATTATTTGGCCATAATTCCTTTATTATGAATGCGCTTTAAGTAATAATCGCGGTTAATGCTATTATAGTCTATAAAAACTGTAATTATAATTTCTACTACTACCATTTGTAATAATAACTAAGATAAACTGTACTTTTTAAAGGTAGCTTGTGGCTTTTGTAATTAAATTTTTAACCTTTAAGAATTACTTTTCATGATAATGTAGGCTTTATATTGTTGAATTTCAGCGCTAACCTTATAATTTTATTGTAATGTACATATTACATCTGCAGTAATAGCCCAGTTGTGACGCGCTTGCTTGTAAAACTAAGCGAAAGGAGTTCAAATCTCGCGTCTTTAACCCCTGATGTTTTCATTTTCTCTCTAGTAGCTATTATTACGAAGGAAAATATTGTGAAGAAATCTGCAATGTAAAACATGAAGTCCGCCAAACCGCACTTAACTATCGTGATGGACTACAGATCTTCAAAACTTCTCAAATTGAAACGAAGCCGGTCTCCGCAGTGAGATGTTTAAAACGGCGGAATATAAGCCATAACTATATTAATATATTATTTTTATTAAATGTGTGTAAAATATTGTTTACTAATCTTTACCACTTGTTTTCTTTCTTCCACGAGTTGAATTTCAGAACAAACAATAAGATATTTTCTTGAAGTAAAAAGTATACTATAAGTTAAACTGCCACAGACATACAGAAATTGTAAAAAGTATAGATTTGGCCTCAATATCGATTATAATTACTATTTCAATAAGATTTTCCAAAAAAATATTTTATGTACACATTCGACTGAGTTAGAATTTTATTAGTATACACGTCTGAATAGATTAAATAATAAAACGTTATTTATTACGACTTTTTATACTAAGTCCATTTAACTTTTGGATGCCAGCCAGATTTGTAAACAATCTTTGAAAGAGATAATATTTTCAATGATAAAACGGTCAAATAATAAGTTTGTTTAGCCTCAAGAATATATGAATGTGCAATAACGTCCTAACTTAATGTCCTGGGTTTTATAAATGGCTTACATGGCTGTTATGGGTTGAAATTTTATATTAAAATACAGACTTTATGGCTAAGACATAAAATTATAAGTTACTATATTAGTATACTATACCATGAATAAAAGAAATCATTTTGATAATATATGTATTTATGCGTTTATTTTTCAAACTTAAAATAATTTCTAAATTTTCCATTGAGTTTTTTGATATATTGGACAGAACTACGGAGGGTCCCAAAAAACACTCAAGCGAAGTCCAAGACGACTCTAGTAAATATTATATTATATATTTTTTTAATTATTGTGTAACCATTGTTTTTTCTTAACATGTTTGACATTACTAAGTCTGGGAATCAAGCTGTGAACGCTTAAAAACTTATGCTCGACATTTTTGTTGAGTAGTGTTGATATATAAATTAAAATATTTCAATTATCACGAATAATTTGATGTATCTATAGTTCTATATAATAAGCTTATTTGATATTTAGCTTTTTAAGTTGCCTTGTGTTATTTCTTCGTGGATTCCTTCGTCCTTAGTTTATAGCATATCTTAAGTTTAATATACAATTGTACAATGTACACGTTCATTGTTCATTCCTTTTATAATTTGATTTTTTTTCGTTACTTATTAAGTCACGAACTTAAACACGTTATGTTTTCTTCATTTTTAAATCATACTTTTTAAACCTGCTCTACTACGAAGCTCTTGACTTTGTTGCCGAAGATATATCGTACAATCAGTGGAAATTGCGAAAGCGTCGTCGTAAGTAATATTTCTTTGTTCTTATGGTAAAAATTGAAATAAAAATCGAAATAAATCTTACATACATTTATTTGATTTTATTTCTGTATTCGAAAGATTTCAACAACATCGTCACATTGAAACGTCGGGGACAAATTGAAAATATCTCTTATTCCGCCTTTATTGTGCATATTCTATTGAATATTCATGTTTCCCGAAGCTTATACTTCGAAATATATTTATCGAAGGATAGAAAAATATATTTTTGTATACGGATTGTGTATTATAGTAAAAATATATATTTGCAGTTACTTTCTTAAATAGGTTATTATTATTTATTTAAATTTAAATTAAAACCAAAAGTATTCTATCGTCACAAGAACGGAACATTTTTCTAGGATAAAAAGTAACCTATGTATTCGTGATTGAGAAAAAGACATCTTTCTATCTTATTGCATTTATAATTAAATTTAATTTCATTTTCTATCTGACCGACTGATATATAAAGTGATACACTCTATCTATAATATAAGAATATAACCAACTACCACCTTTTTCTATTGAGTATAATCCCTTCGGTTTAAGTAGGTAGAGATCAATAGTGATGGCAAAGATTAAGTCAAAACTATATTTTGGGCTGAATGGATGTAAAACCAAATATTAATTCGTTTTATTAAAACACTAGTCATACTACATACATCCGATGTCTTCTATAATCGAAACAGGTCTTTAGGATTGATATATTTGAGATAGTTTACACTAAAGTTACACATAAAGGCGAAGTTGACAAGGATAGCTAGTGTGGCAATAAAATCACTTCTATTCTACAGTAGATCCCTTTTCCATGTAAGACCTTAAAACATTCTATTCCACCATCCACTCTGGTAATCCTTTACATCTATCTAAGGGATCAGGACGTCTATCTGTCTTTGTCACTCAGCGCTGTTGCAACCCTGGCTCTATTAATAAAGATTTTCTTAGCTACGGTCCCCATAAGCCTTGGAACCATACCCTTATCTGATTGTCGTCATATTTACTGCATGGTTTCAGACGACTTGTATTCTCTGAGATTGCAACTTTTATAGATATTCTCATATTTTGTGTATAAATCACGAATATCTATATAAATTATAGTAGATTGTATATAATAATATTGTATAGGCAAAAAGGTGATGATAGATACTTTTAATGTGTGTTTTGTGTATGTATACTCCTCGCCATTGAAATTAATGTATTTGGGTGAAATTCACTACAAATAACTTTGTATGGCCTGAAATAGAATAACACAAAAGCCAGGGTTAGTTGATACATTTTAAATAAAATTAAAAACTCACATGATTTATGTGGTATTTAAAGCGTGTACTTGCGGTACGTTTCGTATACCACGGTATACGTTAAATCAGAGACAAATTATTAAGCTTAGACAAATTTTGTATGTCTCGATATCCTTCAATGAACTCTAAAACGTATTAAATTACGTCGATCCTTCGCATATAGCATACTATATACGAGTAGATTTATATTGAAACAAACAATACATCATTAATTTAAACGTTTTTTAAAGTAATTTTATATATATAACTAAATAATGACTATTACAGAATGTCGCTAAGTCACTCAGTCAGATTATTGAACTTGTCAGTGACAGTAACTAAAAACAAAGTCACTCGTATAGAGTTTTTTCACAAAGAACCCCAGTTCAAATAATCACATACTTCTTACGTTACTTCCACACGTACTACACCTATCTTCTTAAATCTCGCCTTGGGGTTTTACTGTTATTGCTGTTCAACGCCTACAAATGTATAGTGTTCCTGTCACAATATACTCTCTTTAATTGAATAGCTAGCTATCTTTTAAATAGTTAAAAACACACTTTTTATAAAAAAGCTAGATTTTTTGGATTTCATTTTTCCTTTTCTGGATAGATATAACACTAGTGTCTTTAAAGCTAATACCTGTATACTGTTGCAACGATAACTAATGACGATTCAAAAAAGCTTGTAAAAGTCTATTTGAATAAAGAATATTTTGATTTGATGACTGTATTTAAAATATATACAAAAAAGAAACAAAGTTTAATCAAGGATTAACATGCTTATAGCAACTTTTACTTTTTAATTGATTTCAGATGCAATAATAAATGGTTGAATCAGTCTACTACGGTAATTGCAAAGCTTATCGAAATAAATTGAAGTCAGCGACTTGTAAGTGGCTTTCTAAACTGAATAAAATTAAGCATCATGATGTAATATAACCTACTCGTTATTTATATTTATGTATAATATATTCAACGGAGGCAGTGGTAGCGCAGTGGTTACGCACTCGTTTGGAAACCGGGTGAAGCGGGTTCAAAACCGGGTCACGTACCTTTGATATTTTCATGTGCAAATCTTTTCTAATTTGATAACCTCTTGTCTTATGGTGAAGGAAAATGAAAATTCACCAAAAAAAGTAGCAAGAATGTTGGAAATGATTTTTACTTGTAAATATCAGATGTAAGAGAACTTTGAGATTTGAACGCTTCGCTTGTCTTCACAAGCCGAGCGTGTTACGACTAGGCTACTGCCTACTACTGCCTATGTAATTTAATTAAAATTTCACTGTTCATTTACTAGACATTCACTAGAAATGGCGAATTCAATAACCTAACTCACCATTAAACATAACACAATTAGTTCTTATATATTGTAACAACTTTATTAGCTATGGGAAATCCTATTTAAAGCTTAAAGTCATCGTTTTTATTTTATCATAATCTCCTTGTTAACAAAGTTAAGTGCTAAACGATGGTTAATCTTCTTAGTTCACTGATAAGATCATGTCCATATCTATGACAACCATCTATTGGATTATCTTTAAGGAAAATAACGAAAGTTTTACAATTGTCAGTCTCTAGTAAAATATGTTAGTAATAAATTTTTTCCTATTGTAAGAAACTTTGAACTGTTTGTGTAGTTATAAATCCTGTAAAATACCAACGTATTCAGATTCATATAAAAATAAATGCAAAGCCTAAGAAGACTGGGTATTATAGTATCCATAAAGAATATAGCCTTTAGGAAACTTTCAGCAGATTTGGTCAAGATCAAGACAAGATAAATACGAGTATATAGCAATGTGAGCGAAGTATTCGAAAATAATGACTATATTGTTAAACATGTTGGTTTGTTTGGAGGTTTGATAATCAGTTACTTAAATCATGCAAATCTGCTTAAGATTTTAATTTTTTTTTGTAGACCGCCAATTGGCAAAATAAAAACCTTTATAATTTAGTCTTCGTCCCTTAGGTGTGACCGTCTCTGTGTCACAATTTTTTTCTTGTTGGTTACAGGTATACATCAAGTGTTAGCGAGAGTAACAACGTAGTATAATAGTAATAATGGGGTCCTCCATACGTAAAAATAACATTTAAATGTACGTTCGCATACTTTTTTATTTATTACGTTATAAAGAACAGAACTTTCTTTCTTGCTGTAATTCTCCTTTGTATCTAGAAAAAAAAACTTCAAAGTAAAGTAGTCGAAGGAGGTCTTAAGTTTTCTTTAAGTTAAAGTCCGTTCTTCTACATTTAGAATTAATTAGAAATTTTCTTTCTTTCATCGACAGTCTTACAATATTCATTGCTCTTTGAGAAACTCCTTCAAATAAAGAAGCACAATTTACGTAAAATGTATGCATTTTGTAGACGGCAAGTCTTTTATATAGACTTTGTTTAATTAAATAAAATAATAATTTTATATTTATATTTTACAAGAGATTCACCCTCGCGTTTTAACTATTACTGTTACTGTTTTTAGTATGGATTTTTCAGTGATATTATATTTTTCTACAATAAATAGTATAACTTATGTTGACTTTTCCTCAAAATCTGTCGAGCTTTTTTTGTGATGCGATTACAGACAGACAGACAAATATCTTTGACTGACTAATTCTATAAGATTTAAAAAAATAATGTTCAGATTCGACGAAAATTTTATTATATGTAAAGGATTTTTATAAAGAGATTGCATACTTCTGTTTTATATTATCGGCAGTTAGGAAACAATTTCAAAGTCACTTCCTAGTGTTCAAAACAGTATAGCCGTTGTTTCAATAATTACCAAATATATGCAAACAATTCCGGTCAAACTCTTGGAGCCAGACATAAACTCGGTACAAGTTTCAAATTGATTTACTTTGTGTACAACTTTAACAATCTAATATAAATTTTAAGTTAAGTGAATAGAGTTTAAATTACTTTGATAGCTTCCCCAGCGTCTTTACGTCCTTTAACATTATTTGAGTGAGACCTCGTCTGTCCCAAGATTTCGAGAACTTCTTCGTTTAAAATGCCAGTATAAAATGACCCTTTGTAAGTCGGAGTGATGTATGAAGACTCGATCATCCGAAGGTATTGTAAGAGGTCAAAAATGAGGAGTGATAATGTACGGCACTAGCCTTATCCCTTAGGGCCGTTTAACAGGAAATTCGGGACTTAACGCTTAGCCTTTAGTAATTACTGGGGTTGTGTTTGTACCTACTTCGGCTTTGGCAAAATAAAAGGGCTTAAGTGCTCCTGTACAGAGAAAATTATAGCCTCGGTATAATTCCTGACTGCGGTGGCAGGCTATTCTGTACTTATGTGAAAATAGCCTAAACGTTTACCAGTAGTTAGAATGCGGAGCGGATTTAATAGTGTTTGTGTAATAAAAATAAAATAGCTAGAGAGAACATAAATTATAAAATTTTGAGAAGTTAGTTTTAGTGTTTATTTCAGTTACTTCGGCTATAACAGGCGTGCTTCAAGGATTTAATATGAAATATTAGAAGTTCTGTACAGCTTTGTTGATGAAGACTGATGCATGAATGTATGTGTAATGTGTATCACTACGATTTCTAGCTATTCACACATACGTCTTCGTTTTAAAATTACTTGGAACTTTCAATCATTTCATGTTTTTTGTGAAGTGTAAAATCGGTGATTCGAATTTATTAGCATTACAATTGGATTTGTGACTTCTTCATACTACGTGACCTTGGCGAAATAATCTGTGCTCAGCTGGTATGCTTCAAAGCTATTGACAAGAAAATTAAAATTATCTTCTTTAGAATTAAAGTCTTTAAACAAGTGTCTAAAATACACAATTGTTAGTTATAAGCTACTGATTTTATCAGAAATCCTTCGGAGGTTTTAATTATAATAATTATGGATTCATATAACTTATACTCACAATATACATAATAAATTGATATTGCAAGGCAGATTATGCTTTGTTTGAGTTAATTTAAATATAGAAAAAAAATATTTATATACGATTCAAAATTACAACAATTAGTTATAATATCATTTTATATAGCATATAAAAATGCTGAAGATTGACATTTTCACCCCGATAAGTTCTTGTAGCATAGAAATAATAAAATTAGCTTAATGATAACGCGAACCCATTTAAAACAAAGAAATTGGATGCATTTGCCCCTAAAAATGGAAATTAGATGAGTTTGTTCATTGGGCTTGAAAGAATTCGGCTTGAAATCTAATCATGAAGTATATCCCGAAGAAAACTTGACCGCAACAAAATCCCTCGCCTAACTCACGCACGTGCCTCCCAACGAAATCCTTAACACGTAGTTGAATTAAAATACCTCGTGACCCTTTTTCATTAATAAGAGATCTTCGCTCCGCACTGAATATTTATGTAGTGAAGTACAGGTGGTAAGCGATGCGCGGTTGAGAAAATGTCTAGAGTATAGACTAGACAGACTAGAAGTATAAACTTTAATTAAGTTTTTTTCTATATGTTCTATATTTTTAGTTATAAAGAAAACAAGACATTATCTCTATTGATTAATAACATAAAGTACCTACTAAATTCTAATATCTAATGTCTGGAACAAGAGGACGAACAAACAAAACAAATAAACATACGATACTCAGATCCATAATAAATTATTTATAATACATATGAATTAGTAGTATTTTACCTAATTATATTTAACCGACTTAAAAAATAGGTAATCAATTTGACGATTATATATATTATAGGAATAGATTATATATATGATAGGATAAGAGTATAATTAATCAGCTTTTCCTGTTTTTTAACAATGATTTTGTTTTTAATAATGCTAAAAGACAATAATGCTTAGTTCTCACAACTTGTACCAATACCTAAACGGAAGGTGGCACTTGATTTTTCTGATACATTTTCATGAGGTAACCGTATATGAGACTCTGAAGATTGAGCTGGAAGTTAATCTCTGGATTGTCTCCATGTACTGTCTAAATCACTTTTGATGCTTACTTAGATTCTTGTTTCTTTCATGAGTTTCACTTAATCAGAGATTTATGTATAAGTATATAATTATATACTTTACATGCTTAAACCATTATATTATACCCATTTTAATTGGGTAGGATAATTACGTTATCTATTTACCATATGCCCTTAATGTAGATAGTACTAGTAGTCTAGTTTTAGTCTAAGTACCAGTAATTAGGACATACTACGAACTTTCACTTTCAATTAATTTTTGTACTAGTAGTTTTGTTAGTTTAAAAATCTGTACAAAGTGTGTGTGTGTACTCTCAGGAACTACTACTACTCTAAAATCTTTGTTGTATGTACGAGAATTTCTTAAATTAGCTATATTTGGACTATAAAAATTGTAAAATAAATATTTTAGTCACGTGGTATACAGTTTTAAAATAGGCCTTCCATGATTTTTTAACCTTACCTAATCTGATTCTCCTGAAATCTGTATTATCCTATTCGACCAGAAACTTGTTGTAAAACATATACAAAAAGTAAAAGTGTAAATACAATTTAAAAGTTGTAAACGAATTGCATCCAGGCAGTTTCTGCGAGAGAGATAGACGTAAATAGGTTAGCAAGTTTAAACAGCTTCTAAAGGAGAGCCGATTAGCAGTGACAAATCCTTTATGTATCCACACCATTGTTTACGAATATGCGCAATAAGATACTGAGAGCTGTATGAAAAGCCTTTTATAATGTAGCTTAAATCGTCTATTGAAAATTATGTTTTGAAATTTAACTCTAGTTTGTGATAAAATTATGGTATTTAATAATACATACATACATTTCTGTCTTTGGCATGCGTATAAAACAAAGAAAAGCATAATATTTCTTTTTTGGTAGTGGCCTCATTTATCACGAACTAAACTAAAGTATCATACTTTAGGTATATGTTAGAAATACTAAAGTGTAAAAGTTTGGCGACCGTATAGCATTAAATATTAACAGAAGTATATTATACCAAAAATTGACGATCTTGTTCATTTTAAAGTGAACAATTTCTGACTGAGCAATGAAAATTATATCACCATACCACTTTAAAAATACGATATTAATATACTATATGAAGGAGAGGAATTAAGAACGCATATAACACTATTAAGCGAAAAATCAAACAGGCCGGCAGTATCAATAAGTTACCACCTTTCCTGAAGTAACTTCCAAACTCGAGTTTTCCCAAGTTTGAAGAACACAAGCTTAGCTGTTACACACAGCTGTTTTGTATCCAATATCCCATGCTTCTAACAAGACTCAACTTCATATATTTTACTGCTACTGTTAACATTAACTCAGTTTTTGCGTTATATTCTACCCGATAGTTTGTTGTTTCATTGAATCGTATTCAGTATGTAATAATTTCATTTTCTCTCTTATAACAAGTAAGTACCTATTATTATTTTAACCTGTTTTTTTAAGCTATTTTCTTTAGATTTTATTAAGTAATATTCCCTTCTATGCAAAAAGAATTTTTAAAGTATAACTATTGTTAACGATATTTATTTTTATTAAATTATAAAGTAATAAATATAATTAATTTATCTTACAGTGACTACTCTTTAAAGCGCTTTAAAGTTGAAAATTATAAAGAACTTATCATGTGTTGAAGAAAACACAGATACTGTCATGTCTTAATTAAGGCCCTTACTCAGTATTTGGTCACTGTGTTTTGTTGAGATATAATTTATCTCAAGTAATTAAGAGCCATATTACATCTCGATTGTGATTTTTGCGTAAGATGGCCAATTTTGGCGGTCTTGATCTCAGAAACAAAAATACATTAACAGTTTTGACTTATTGAATATTGCAAAATAGCTCTTGGCATAGTTCGTAGCGGCCTCGCTTTTTTTAAATTTTGGATCACTTTTTAATTAAACCCAAAATTGCAGAGACAGATTTTCATAAAATGCGCGAAGGCACTTTTTTGAGCATCTGGATTGAACTACTGTTCTAAATAAATAAATTTAAAAAAATAGAATAATATCTCTTATATAGTCGTATAGTTCGTAGCGGCCTCTGAATTTTGAAAAATCATTGATTTAATATGGAAAAAAAATCTTATTCTAAACCAAAAAACTTCGAAAATCGCTCTAAGTTAACTTTGAATTTCTCCTGTCTACGATAATTTTATTAAGCAAAATTTGTACCAGAATAATAGTTACATCATGAGGAATAAAGATTTTATATTTTTTAAGCATGAATTTATTATAATATTTCAATAAAAACGATAATTATAACTGCAAAATTACTACAAAATGCGACGCACCGGCCGTCTGCACTCAGTACTGCGCGAGCGCTCCTCGGCGTCGGACCTGTGTTGAATTTTTTCGTGTCAAAATCGATCGAGCGTCAGAAGTATAGTGCGTCTACCAAATTTTGATCACATAAGTATAATTCTTTTTAGTATTTGTTATATATATGGAATCTTCATAGCTTATTATGTGATTGAATTATTTTTAATATTTATTTTGTTATTTTCAGCATGAGTCGAAAAACCCCTAAGAAATGCAAATAAAGCAAGGTAAACTTTTATCTATACACATATTTAAATATAATTCTCATTTATTACTTATTCAATACTAATAATATTAATGGGACTGTTTCAGAATGAATAACTACTCTGCCAAGAAAACATTATTATTACCAATGGATTAAGAAAATATCCCGACATCATCGACTGAGGATGCGTTACCATTTTTTTTTATTAAATACTTATATTAATAGATATACTAACTGTCCAAATCATAAGGGGCCATTCATTTATTACGTAAGACAATTTAAGGGGGGGGGGGGGGTCACCCATGCCTTATGTTTTCTTACAAGGGGGTGGGAGGGAGTCTCGATAGTTCTTTCGTAAAATCAACAAAATGCGCAAAGTTAAAATTATACTTTGAAAAAGCGCGGGCAACTGAGCGAAAGGTACTGTACCAAACGTGTATTCATTTTTTCTTTTAGACTCTTACTTAATATTAAACAGGGGGGGGAGGTGTTCAGCCTATTCTTATTTTTTGAAGTTATACTTCTTTAAGCGTGTTTGAAAAATTGATGAGAGTGAAATTTTACGATGCGCGCGCACAGCGAGACACAAAATTCTCACGGGAGAAGTTAGCTAACAGTCAACAGTTTAGAGGACTTGCAACTATATTCACGATATTTATTTTCAACAATGACATGGGTGTCATTTTCGAGGTTTCTCGGGGTGCTAATTGCGAAAATGAGGTCCATTGTCAAATCCAAGATGGCGGACATTCGGTTTTTTTTCAACAATGACATGGGTGTCATTTTCGAGGTTTCTCGGGGTGCTAATTGCGAAAATGAGGTCCATTTTCAAATCCAAGATGGCGGACTTTCGGTTTTTTTTCAACAATGACATGGGTGTCATTTTCGAGGTTTCTCCGGGTGCTAATTGCGAAAATGAGGTCCATTTTCAAATCCAAGATGGCGGACTTTCGTTTTTTTTTCAACAATGACATGGGTGTCATTTTCGAGGTTTCTCAGGGTGCTAATTACTAAAATGAGGTCCATTTTCAAATCCAAGATGGCGGACATCCGTTTTTTTTTTTTCAACAATTTCATGGGTGTCATTTGCGAGGTTTCTCGGGGTGCTAATTGCGCAAATGAGGTCCATATTCAAATCGAAGATGGCGGACATCCGTTTTTTTTAAACAACTACATGGGTGTCATTTTCGAGGTTTCTCGGGGTGCTAATTGCGAAAATGAGGTCCATTGTCAAATCCAAGATGGCGGACATTCGGTTTTTTTTCAACAATGACATGGGTGTCATTTTCGAGGTTTCTCGGGGTGCTAATTACTAAAATGAGGTCCATTTTCAAAACCAAGATGGCGAACATCCGGTTTTTTTTCATCAATGACATGGGTGTCATTTTCGAGGTTTCTCGGGGTGCTAATTGCGAAAATGAGGTCCATTTTCAAATCCAAGATGGCGGACATCCGGTTTTTTTAAACAACTACATGGGTGTCATTTTCGAGGTTTCTCGGGGTGCTAATTGCGAAAATGAGTATGTAATATTTAATGATGCCAAAGAAGTATAACTTCTAACGCCGTGTACATAAGTACACACACACATTTTTTTTCTTATAATAGGAGGGGAGGGGGTCAAAACTAGCGAAAATAGTCTCACGTAATAAATGAATGGCCCATAAGTCATTGGTAAATTGTTATGTGGTTAGGTTTAATTTAACTTATTTTTATTTTAGATACCTACCGGTCACGACGTTCTTTTTGATTCGTTATCTGGTAAAAATTCAATTAATATTGACGAACAGCCAATACTAGCACTTGAGGAGATAGAAACTGAATCGGAGAATGTAAGTATGATATAAACCCAATAATTTAGAAGCATTCTTTTCTTATTTTATTAATAATAATAATTGTTTCAGGTAACAGATTACATAGTTCAGGGATGGAGAATAATTGATTTTCATTTCTTTTTTAAACAGTTGTTTGATAATAGAGGACTAAAAAAATGTGTGTGTGTACTTATGTACACGCGTTAGAAGTTATACTTCTTTGACATCATTAAATAATACATACTCATTTTCGCAATCAGCACCCCAAGAAACCTCGAAAATGAAACCCATGTAATTGTTTAAAAAAACGGATGTCCGCCATGTTGGATTTGAAAATGGACCTAATTTTCGCAATTAGCACCCCGAGAAACCTCGAAAATGACACCCATGTAATTGTTGAAAGAAAAACCGGATGTCCGCCATCTTGGATTTGAAAATGGACCTCATTTTCGTAATTAGCACCCCGAGAAAACACGAAAATGACACCCATGTTATTGTTGAAAAAAAAACCAGATGTCCGCCATCTTGGATTTGAAAATGGACCTCATTTTCGTAATCAGCACCCCGAGAAACCTCGAAAATGACACCAATGTCATAGTTGAAACAAAAACGAAAGTCCGCCATCTTGGATTTGAAAATGGACCTCATTTTCGCAATTAGCACCCGGAGAAACCTCGAAAATGACACCCATGTTATTGTTGAAAAAAACCGAAAGTCCGCCATCTTGGATTTGAAAATGGACCTCAATTTCGCAATTAGCACCCCGAGAAACCTCGAAAATGACTCCCATGTCATTGTTGAAAATAAATATCGTGAATATAGTTGCAAGTCCTCTAAACTGTTGACTGTTACCTAACTTCTCCCGTGAGAATTTTGTGTCTCGCTGTGCGCGCGCATCGTAAAATTTCACTCTCATCAATTTTTTATAACGCGCCTAAAGAAGTATAACTTCAATAATAAAATAAATTTTATGTTAAAAAAATATTATCTGTCTTATTTATCATCAAGGTTTCATCTTCATAATATAATCTGTTTCTTCGCATACTACATCCATGGCACTGTATGTAAAATTTGCGGGTTAGTAGATAACGAATTACTCTATAGAAATACTAAAAAATATACAAAACTTAGGGAATATCAAAATCGCTTGATCGCAGTTTCTTGTGCAGGTGTCCGGACGCGACGCTTCAAAATACCTAAACTCGCAGAGTGCAGATTTGTAATAGGGCTCTTAAGCTGACTGTCTATTACTTTTCTAACCCTAGAGAAATTTAATAATTTAAGCCAAACTCTGATCAACATGCCGTTTAAATAATAATTCGTATTAGCTTCGCATAAATAATTGCTATAATTTAGAAAACTATACGTTCAAGTTATAAATTCACGATTACAACCGACATTCATATATCATATTTTTTTTTATAAATGATATCTGATTCAACTAAAGGTGATAAAATTCACAGCTTGTGCATCTAAAGTGACAATCCTACAATATTTTGGCTCACACTCTTGCCAGAATGTTAAAGTTTCGATTGCCAGATTTCCCACATATCTACATATCTCAGACAGATCGTATATTTCACGAAGCCAATGTTTTAAGATCTTCAGAAGGATTTCTTGCACATTTTAAGTGGGGCAACTTTTCTCACTTTGAGGTTATTCCTTCGTATTCAGGGCGGGGTAGTGACTTCGCTATTGTTAGATAACTTGGAGTTTACTCCGTTTTTTTATATGTAGATTGTTTGATAGCTGGGCCTTTTTTATTCTATGGTGATATTTTTTGGATACCTAATTGTAACAGAAATTTGATTTTCGTAAGAAGTAACATAGCTTTTCTTAATATTACAACTTGAAATTTTAAAACATACATGTTTCAATATATTTATCAGCTGCCCTTAAATTCGCATATTTTGACATTCACATATTTGGAGTATTCATCCTTCACCATTATAGTTTTCTTTATAAATGAGAGCTGAGAATATCAAATAAACTTTACGTTAAGTTTTACTTATTTCACAAATCATATATAAGGTTGTAATTAAAACCTAGATAATGACAAAAATAACAAAACATTATAGTGCAAGAGTAATTTTTCCTAATAAAATAACAACGACATTAAAGAAAAAGTCCAATAATAAAGATGTACAATAAAATTATTCTTATTATCGAAGCGAGCAATAATAGAGAACTGATGTTGGCGCACATTACTATATAACTAACTAGTGAGAAAAGCATTCCGAACCATATAATATTTGCATATGCATTATGCATACGTTGCAGCTGGAACCAGACATTAGTAGCTAATATTTTACTGCTGACTACGTTTAATTGGTACGTTGTTCGATGTTTTCTAACAGGTCGACTAGTTCAAATGGCGCATGTAAATCAGACGCCATGTGGCGGGTTTCAGAATCAAATGTGGTGGCGTTAATTAAATGATATACTGCTCTTGTTTGCTAGAAACGTAAGTTTGTTATGATTTACCTGTTCGATGCTGGGTTGAAGAAATTCATAATACTAATATATGTGATCGAATTTCGATCAATAATACAGTAATCCATACAGTTGTAAGTAAGGCAGTGGTAGCCCAGTAATGCGCTCGATGGGGAAACCGAGTGAAGCGGGTTCAACTCCCGGGTCTCGCACTTCTGATATTCTCGTGTGCGAATTATTTTCAACTAGTGAAAGCTAAAAGCCAATAGCCGCGCATCAAAAACCAGTTAAAACGGGTTTAAACTAATCTCGCAACGTCTATCCGTATCGTCGTGCCTATCCGTACACTGCACTCACACAAATGCAAACACAAAAAAGCAAAGCTGAGCTTATGCCTCGAGAACTGTACCACTTGTCTCACGATGAAGGAAAACATCGTGAGGAGACATGTCTAAGAGAACCTAGCAAGTTTTCGAAAGACATGTGCAGTCAGCACAGCACAGCAGTGGTACTTTAAAAAGGGCTGAATAGTGAATACACCGCTATGACTAAGACTTCAAAAATGTTAATTTTAGTATTTTGTAAGGGAAAGTTTTGTGTAATTACTAGATCCTTCAGTTAAAATGCGCGGTACTGATTAGTATCTTTTGACATTGAACATTTTCCTGAAGAGAATGTAAACTGTAGCTACCTTAAAACTATGCTTACCCTGAATATTTAAAAATGATAAATACTTATAGTTTACTCTAATATCTTAAAACAGTTTCATGGCCGCGTTTATGCATAATAACGGACAAAGCGTGAGGTAGAGACGTGTAATACACGTAATTACGTGGTAATTGCCAGATGTGTCTAGAAATATTACGCCCGGGGCTTTTAGCCGTTTCCAATTATCACGCTCTCGCTCAGACTTACATTTACATCTCAAACGCTCTTGGCCTTGCATATGAGCTCTTATACTTGTATAATAAATTGCTGTTTACGTTATATAATATGTGACAATGTTTTTAGTATGAACTTTAAAATATGTTTGGAACTAGCTTTTATCCGTAGCTTCGCTTGCGTAGACTATTTAATATTTATGCATAATTTTTCTGATATTATGGGATGAGAATTTTACATAGTCTTTGCCCTAACGACACGATTGACTTTGTTTGTAGTGATCCTGCTTGCTCTGCCAGCGATCGGGAGTTCGAGTCCCGCGCTAGGGGCATTCATCTGTTTTTAAATGACGACTCGTTTGGCTCAGTTGGTAGTGACCTTACTTTCTGCGCCAGCGGTCGCGGGTTCGAGTCCCGCTGGGGGCATTCATTTGTTGAGCACGAATGTTTGTACTCCAGTCATGGGTGTTTATATTTATAATATGTATGTATTTAAAACTTATATATATATGTAGTATATCAACTATCTGGTATCCGTAACACAAGCATCGCAGCTCACCACGGAACTGGATGGCGCTGTTGTAAAGATGTCCAAACATATTTATTTATTTATTTAAATATGACTGAGACTGAGACCCCAGCGGGAACTGAACCCCTGGCGCGTCAGTATTATTATAAAAAAAATATTAAAAAAACGCAATTTTATTATACAAAACATATTACACATTATATTACGTTTTTAGGAAAATAGGTTCGAATTTTTCTTTATTTTATTATCCTTTATGAATATTTTACCTCTAAAACTGTATGATATAGAGAGTAGACTATTTTTAAAAGCATTTCTTAGTCTTAAAAATATGACTGTCATCACAAATAAGTAAGCTCAACTCGCGCGACGGAGGATACTCAATTCGTCTTCCTATTTCAGGATTTTAAAGAATATATTATGGCGGTTGCAGAGTTACTTATACATATGTAACATGTATAAAAATCATATTTAGTTTCATAAAGTTTAAGATAACTTGTTATGCTACACTACAATTTTTTCACATTTGTAATAAGCTTTTTAATATACAACAGTTGTCATATTCATATAACGTCAGCAAGAAAATAAAGAAATATCTTGGGCCATTATTACAACAGCGCCATCTAGTTCCGTGGTAAGCTACGAGACTTTTGTTACAAGATAGTTTATATACCTACTACATATATATAAATTTTAAATACATATATATTATAAATATAAACACCCATAACTGGAATACTAACATCGTGCTTAATAAATCCCCAGCGGGACTCGAACTCGCGACCGCTGGCGCAGAAAGGAGGGTCACTAGCAACTGAGCCAAACGTGTCTTCATAAAATAATAATTATGTACGGGATTATCTTAAAATGCGATATAAGTTTGAACTAGAAAGCTAATTAAAGTCATGCCTATAATTTAAAAATTCCAAAACAAGAGTAGAAAATAGGGAAACAAGTGAACAAATAAATGAACTCTGTTTTACATTCATATAGCGTAAGTAAGTTTAAACATCTAAGCATAATTCGGCAGAACGCTTACACCTTCATTTCATCACACTTCAAGGCGCCTATTATTTACACCAATATTTCAGCAGGAACATAAAATTATGCGCCTCTCTAGTCACTTGCTGAACCTTAAAAACAAAAGACTTCATGAAAATTGACTTTCATAGGCTTACATTAGGAGGGGGCAAATAAAGAGGAAATGAGGAAAATCACATAAATATTCAAGAGCATCCACTCCATAATGAAAAACCCGGGGGCTTATTCAAATAAAGGCTGATGTGTTGACATCTTAATGATGCGAAGATTAATGAATCGTGAGATTAAAGATGCTGGGACTATGTGTAATAGGGCTGTAGGTCTAGATACTATTGAATTAATGAAATTAATTAGTGTTTGATTTTTTGGGTTCAGATTAAAATATATTCTTGTGATTTAAAAAATAACAAGGTTTCTATTTGGAGAAAGCCTTTAATAAAAATGGTTATATATCAGTCAGAGTGACTACGAATTTCAGTTTTTACACCATATATGATATATTAAATTTGTAGTTTATTCATAAAGGAAATATGAATTACGAGTATATAGTAATACTTAACCGATTTTTTAACATATCTATTATGTATTTATTGATTAGTTAAGTAGCTGAATTTTTCAGTGATAGTTGCTGAAGTTGAAAATAATACATTCTCTTTATTAATAAATTGAAGAAATATTGTAAATGGATTGTAAAATGCATTTTATATTGTTTCATAAAATTAAGTAAATTCATTTAATAAGAAAAGATATTTTTGAAAAAGAGCAAATCAAGTTTTATTTTAATACACATTTATATGAAAGTACTAGTCAGACATGAAATTTTATTTTGTTTCACAGCCTATTTATCAAGGATGATATATTTTAAATGACGATTTTAGGAGTAAAGTAACATGCATAAATTTTCCAAGCAACGTCGCGGACAAATCCTAGTTAAATACACATGCATAATTAAACGGATGCTAAGTAACATTTGGGAGGAAGTGGTCACCGGAAGCAGCAAGCGCGACGTAGGAATAGTCAGGGGTATCTTATCCCTATTTATGAAAACGTTATGATAAAATATAAAATGTTAGAATTTATAAAACATGTTTAGTATTAATTGATAATATATTATTGGTTTCATTTGGTTTTACATATTATAAATATTTTGATATAAAGTAATCATATATTCTGAATATTGATCAGACTATATACATTGCCAGTGCGTTTAAAAAACCAATAGATAAAAAAGTACCGACCCTTTTCTAGAGAGGCCCCGCTATTTCCTACCAGTCTTTTTTGACACTCTCACTTACAGTTTTGCATGAAACTTGTCTAATGTACATACATACATGCACTGCTATGTTTATTAAGACCTTTCACATGGAATATTTTAATGTAAAGTATGGATTATTCTGTGTTTTTTCTATGTAACGTATTTTTCCCTTCCAGATATAAGAAACATAATAGCGGTAGGTAATAAACAAAAATTTGACCCTTCCTGGAATCGAACCCATTAATTTCGTCATACAGCAAAAGGCACACACAATTTAAAATAGACTAAATATAAACGCAAAAGTTTTTTAATAAACGAACGATTTCATATTTTGCGTTATATATAGATAGAATACGATATTACTTTTAAGCTGTATAACACTCCACCCCCTCGTAATCTGTTACAAGCACTTAGAATGCTCGGTAAGTGTTTGCATTCTCGAGATTGGAGCATGCAATATGTTCCATCAAACGTGCACATTCACCTAGAAAAATAGGTTTGAAGCACGCAAAAGTTAAATATGGAGACTGGAAGCGATTTATTATTTTTCATTTGATATAAGTATATAGTACTTATAATATAATATTTTATTTACCTACGAAAAAGATATTTGTTATATGACTCATGTACCAAATAAATTAAATTTCATTTTTTTTATTTCTTAACTTTTCAAATAATTTAGTTGAACATAAAATAAAAAAATAATATTGTCATAATGCTCTCCTTTCAATATTTCCAGAATTCCGTAGAAATTTCACATAGGACATTTAAAAATTAATCGAAAAAGTACTACCAGTATGTAAACGGCTTTGTGTATCAGAAATTTTGATACCTAAAATCGTTATTACTAACAAACCATCTAGATAAATAAACTTCTGTGTAGACCAAGTTAAATTAAGGCCGGAGGAATGACAATAGTTTTGCTGCGAACTGCAAATATTCCAGGGGACTGCTGGATACACGATGTTTGTAGTGTAGGTACCTAATGTTTTGTTTCATTTAAATGGACTATATCATTCCTCCGGTTTCTCAAATATGACCAATAGAATTTGTACAACAAGTAAACATTATCTTGTATGAGAAAATAACCATATTTCTTTAAATAATTTTAACTAACAAAGAATTTGCAATAAATGTTATACAAATTTTAAATAATTACATTTTTTTAACAAAATTATTAATTTGAATTATATGTTTTTATTATCGTCAGCTATGAAAATACGTTAATATTAACTTTACTTTCATGAAATGATTCTCTATTCTTTTCGTAGTCTATTTCAGTTCCCCTTCTCTAATATTTGTAATTAAACTACCGATTGTTGCTTCTTGCAAACAATTCATAACAAATGTCAAACATTAATAACATAACCTCAAAAGAAACTTGTGGCACGAAAGATTCACCTCCCTAACATTGACTATTGTTACCAAAATCTCTAAAGACAAGCAATAGTGATTATTGTATCTGTAGAAATACGATTTTGTTTTGCGTGCAATTTTTTATAACTCCTCAGTACGGTATACCATTGGTATATGTGAAATAAATGATATTTAGCAATGTTGATCTTTATGTCATTTATATAAAATCTATTTTAGTTTATCACATAATTTCCACACTAGCAGCATTGTACACACATAAACTAATTGAATGGACTATCTAGAGAGTCCATACTGTGGAGTTGTTCTGATCGGGAGATAAAGCACGTCTGTTCTAAGAAGGCTGGCAAACAAATTATCTTTAGAGTCTCTGTAAATAAAGTACATGTTGATTGGATTGGTACATCAGAGCCTCTCAAGAAGCGAATGTTTGTCATGCTACTTGGGAAGACGATGTTTTGATGGACTGAGTTAGGCTGTTGTAAATAATGCATATTATTTTTCTCTTCGTGATCAAATCGGGTCTAAAAACATTTTTGATTTGTTTAAATAAGTAGTATACCAATATAGCCTTCTGTGCATAGAAACGAACATCAATATATTTAAAGTTTTGCCTTGTACGAGAAAAGAACCCGCGACTTCATCGTATTATTAACGATGTTAACAAAAGTACATAGATGCCATCTATTAAAGTAGATTGTAGAGTTAGTGTTTACATTGTTTTCAGTCAGAGAACAATATTTAAATTTTCATATAATATTAGAAAGAATTTATGTTATTTACCTTATTTAAACAGTTTTGTAAAGCACCATTGCCTTTGTTTCAGGTAAGAATACATACGAAGTCTTACTTTCGGAGTTGGTAAGTTTTCACAATGCGGAAATTTCTTGTTTTGCCAAACAGCAGTGCTATTTAAAAATTGCTTGTATAGGTACTGTTTGTATGTATGTATGTATATATAAATACAAATTTGCACTATGGATAATGAATATGGTACATAATTAAATAAAAAATAATTATATCAAAATGTATTCTCGGACATGTGTAATTTCTACATTACGTTATGTACAATGATCATTAAATAGCCTGAAATATATAAAAAAAACTATTTAAAATAAAATTATCATTTCTATTGGAGCAAAGCTACAAAAAGCTACTACTGCTCCCCCTTTTTTAATTAAAATTTAAATAAAATATGTATCTAACTATGGCCAATACTAATAACTAAATTTTTAATTCTACGATGTTTGTCTCAGAATTAAATGAACACTTGAATAATAATGTATATTTCATGAATTAGTGACCATAAAGGGTTAGAATATAGAGTAACATATTACATAAAACAGAGTAATAATATTTAAATATGACGACACGCGTGGCGCAGTTTGTAGTGACCCTACTTGCTGCGCAAGCGGTCGCGGGTTCGAGTCCCGCTGGGGGCATACATTTGTTGAGCACGAATGTTTGTACTCCAGTCATGGATGATCAACCATCTAGTATCCATAACACAAGGCACCTTACCGTGGAATTAGATGGTGCTGTGTGTAAATGTAAAAAAAATAATATACTACATGCCAAATGCCTTAACTTCTTGTTGCTAAAGCAATACGAACCTTATAAAACAATGTTTTCTCTAAACTCTAATACTACCATAAAATGTATGTAGCTCTATATGGTATATCCCACAACGTTACAGCATCGTGCCTTTAATTTTGTTCTCAGCGGCACGTCGGGTTATTATACATCATGCTTCAATTATTGTCGTCTCACAGAATAGAGGACTAGCTTACGTCGAGATTCCGCTGTGTTGTTTTAGTAAATTGTGTAAACATTTGTATTTCACTTGAGCTTATGCAATTTAAGAATGTTTACTTTTCCATTTATTTGGTAAATTATTTTCTGGAAATATGTTTAAATATATAACTTTTTTCGCTTCGTTAAAGCTCTAACGGGGGTATAGTTTAGTCCTTCAGCTCTGTTTTTCTTATATAAATAACGTCCTATGGAAAAACACTCAACATAATATCTTGTCAAAAATACGTTATGACAATCATTGAGATAATATTCAGATTTATTTACATAAGTTTTCTGCCGAATGTGACAAGCTTTACTCCGACTCATTACTATGTAAAAATACGCGTATATCATTTATTTACATATTTTTTTATTTTGTTCATTTACGCATAAGCTTATTAAGCACTACGCCACAGTTAAAACTTTCCGGCTTATTGCTAATATCATTCATTACCTTGAAGAATGAAATTAAATAATTAATGTGACATTATTATTATGTCGTATTTTAGAATTTACCAAGAACTTTAGTCGAAATCAAGTAGCGTGTCGCATGCAAAGTATCAGGAAACAAACAGTTTCTAAATATTTCGACTGATAGAATAAAATCTAGGGAAATCATAAAAATGTCGTCGAACTAAAGTTAGCGAGGTTCGTGAGGCCAACACGCTAATGGTATAGTTTTATCAAAGTACATGTCACTATCTCTATTTTCATAAATCATTGCTGTACCGACCGCTTAATTACGTATAAATGTTATCAAATGAATTATAACTTCAATTATGTGGTACTAAATTAATATGGAATAATTGACATTCATTTTGATTTATTTATAAGTTTGCTATTTAATGTATGTATTGCAAAGCGAAAATGTTATCTATTTTGTTCTAATTTTAGGCAGCATTTTCAGTAAGAATGAGAATGAGTAGGTCAAACCTTCAATTTAATTAAATTACTTATATGAATGTCTTATAGCACTAAATGTAGAGGCGATTGTTGTATACCTACAAATTTTGTTTCTATCAAAAAACTTATATATTAAAATATATAATATTATATATTGTTAATAATATTGGTTAAATTTTAGTTAAATTAATATATATTGGTTATATTACAATATAATATGACATGTGATATATAAATTATATTAAAGCAAATATGACTGGTAGCAAAAGAGATGCTAACTATTTCGTCTTCAACAAAATATCATTTTAGGAATTTTAAAGAAAAATAAAAAATAAAGTATCTGCCTTGAAGTAGACGAATTTCCTTACGATAAATATTTTTTAAAATAAATACTTAAAACACTTTTAATTTAAATAAATGCTACGCTCCAAATGTAGAATTTAGAGCAAATCGAACATGACTTATTTGTTGTGTTTACGTCCTTGTAAAAGATTACGTTAATTAATTAGGCAGCCTTCGTGATTTACGTTGTGTACGTAAAATATAAGCTGCTATTAAGGCCAAGTTGTAATTAAAGGTCATTATTAATTAAACCATTAAACATTAGTTTTTACGACTCACTGTAACCAACGTTAAGGAAATATATACATATTATATCAAACAAATCTGAAATAATGTGAAATTTTAAACTCTCGAAATACCGTGAGTATTTACAACAGAAAAAAGCCTTGGGCAGTGATATAAGCATGGATAGTGTTACCTCACTGTGTACTTTTTACCTAAGCTGTAAAAAAATGTCTTTTAGTATTAAGAATTACTTTTTAAAGTATCCAACAGTTGCACAACTAAAGTGAAGTCTAGGGTTTGGACTATATCAGTTAATTCTACTAATTCCACTACCACTAATTTTCTTTACTAAAAACAAATCTTTAGTTTAAGTTATAACAATCATTAAACAAATTGAAAACAAAATTATCAAAAGTCTTTATAACAACATATGTGCAACAACACAAATTCAACTAATCTTATTTCTGCATGAGTACCCCAAAAGTTGTAAAGCCTCTCTCTATTTTACTAATATCTATCCAGCAATTTACTTTGAAAATATAATATACACATACAAACAAACTTAGAAATAAATACATATCACCGTATTTATATATATAATTTATGTATATATAAGTAAATCTTGTATTAACGATTGAAACTACAAATCGAGTCCTCGACAAATGTATTGTAAATACAGTTTAACCAAAACAAAGGGAAGAAGCACCTAAAAGTCTTACTTCTACAGTAACAGTAACAAGGCAACTTTAATAGGACATTATTGGTATAGTCGGCGACTCGTGAACGACCTGAAAACAGTAGCGACTTTATATATTTTTATTGCTCAAACGTGCCTCAGAGAGCCGTTGAAATTCAAATTTTTCGATACAGCCTCTGTCTATTAGTTTGCGAATGTTTTGAATGGTATGCGAAATTGCAATACGCTGTTTGTTATTGTGACAGGTAGTGCAGTAAATATTAACATGTTTTAGTTCACATACAAAATATATTTCGTTTCATTTCACTATAGCAATGCAAACAATGAGTCTTAACATCAATAATAATATAATAGAATTAGCTTTATATTTTTTTTAGCAAGTTCGATTCCCGTTTGAAGTAAATCACAAATAATTATTATAAATGCGGATGTTTGGCTAGATGATTGTTACTCAATTACGCCAGAACGGTTAAGATTAAATTTGGCATAAATATAGATTAAACTCTGGAATAGCCATATATCTTGCAAAAATAAAAGGTTGTTGTTATATTAATAACATTATATTATTAGTCGCGCTCAAAGTTAACTATACTAAATCTATCTAAATGACTTACATCTATGTAGAACAAAGTTAAGTTTCATCTCTTCTATATTAACCAAATAATAAAATTATAAAGAAAGAAGAGTAACTTTTGGCAGGAAAATGTGTAACTTACGCTTCAGATATTCGGAATACTAACACGGTGCTAACTAATCAAAACACTAACGCTTTGCCCTTTGAACCTAGAACAAATTTTAATATGAAATCTGCGGACCGCTGCAGGGATGTCCGAAGTTTATTAACGACTTTTGAATAAATAATATGTTACTATTAGTATTTTATATGAATTTTTATGAGTAAAATCGTTAATATTACAGAACTAGCTACATAGCCTCGCGTCGCTTCAGTCGGGTATGGATATGGTGCCTAAAAGTACCCTACCGTAGGGTCGCGTCGCGGTTTATTAGTTTACTAAAATTTAGCCAAATCAGTCTAACCCTTTTAGAGCGTATATTTTCATACACACACGTATAATAAGTGGTATTATCATAAGTAAAATTTTGAGTATTTTGCCTTGACTTCTTTGACTTTAATATTATTAATAGTTAAATTTTATTTAAATTATTACTAGAACGAATCAAGTTTAACTTATCGATATTGCTCGCTTCAAGCGAGTTTGCTTTACCCAGGCTCGCATTCTCACAGAAAAAACACTAGCTTTATTATAATTCAAGATACGCAATTTGTCCAACTATTTATTGGAAAGTTTGTATGTTTTATTACGACATTTATATTAGAATTTGCCAAAAGCAAAAAGAAACAATGTTTAAACAAACATTATTTACATTAAATCATAAAGGAAAAAGAAAGACGAAAAGTTATTAAATTTCCTTTTGTACTTCTATTTTCCTATCAATTCTCATAAAAGACGAACAATATTCAAATAAAGTATCTGTGAGTACTGATGACAATGAGAGGTACTATGGACTGGCACTGTGTAAGGCTGCCTATTGTTTAGGACGTGGGTTTGAATTCCGTTCAAGGTAATATTTAATTTTGATTGTTTAGATCTTAGAAATGTATGTTCATGTTACTTACTTTGATTTAGGCGAATATACTAAATAATACTATCTTTTTGGATTTTTTTCGTGGATCTCGGATTTATTTCGATTTTTCTTTCCTTTCGAATGGTTTACAGCAATCCTGGTTTAAGTCTCTAGGTTGATGCTGTAAAATAAAATAATTATATTTTTATTGGAAATATATATATTCATAGAACATACTAAAATCTGAAAATAGAAAATATTACTCTAGCCATATTTGGCCACATTGGCCTATATTCACAATGTCCAGAACGAAACGAGTTTGTAAGACAATTTATCATAGCAGAAATATCAATATCCAAGTCGGGGGTCGACAGTAACTAATGGTACCGCGTACATGCGGTAGTACAATACTACTTAGTCTTTTCTATGACATCCGTACAAAGCCTGGAATGCTTTTTCTTGTTACGTTTAAGTCAAAATACTTTTTATATAAAATTGTATTATAAATATGTTTATTATTAACCCATTGAAAGTCAATTTTTGGTTCTCGACGTTTCGAATGCTTTACAGCAATCATGGTCACGGGAGAGTCTCTCCCGAGACTTTAAATGGTATGATAACGTGACGTACGTTTGGCAATTTGTAAAGACTCCGTGGTCGTAAGTTTGAGTCCCGCTGAGGGTATTCCTTTTGGTTGTTTATATCTATAATATGTATGTATTTAAAGTTATATACGTGTAGAGTATCAATTATCTAGTATCCTTAACACAAGGCTTATCTATAACATAACCTTACTATGGAACTAGATAGTGCTTATGTCCCAACATACCTATTTATATTTTAATTTATATTATTAATTGTCTATTAAAATCTTAGAGCATGTCAAAATCTCGAGTTTTTGCTTAGTTATTTAGTTGTGTTTATTACTGTAACATAAACTTCTTTAGATTAAATCTAATACAAATGTAACTAAATATTTTAAGAAATTCAGATATAAATATTTTTTATAAGATTATTCCACTAAAGGTCAACCCACTCTCAAGTTCGGCTTTGGTTTTGTTTTGACACTTGAAGAGATGAAAACAGTGATTTATCTTAGTTTCGCTTGAGGCGGCGGCTTAGGGAAGTTGTAGGTATTGCACTGACGTATCTCTGTTATGTTATAATGCTCCACTAATCAAAGTAAAGGGATTTAACATTGTTTTAGGGTTACGTAGTTTAAATATATATACGTAGGTACGTATTGAACGTATGTAAGTAAAATGGGAACTAATCTTTGTTATATTTGGCTGCTAAATTAATATGAGCTTTTGCTATATAATAGGATTTGTATTAAACTTAAAGCATTTTCATCGTGAAAGTCGGTCTATATGATAAGTTTTGAAGAGAATGACTAGAAAGTCTGATTTATCGAGACAGAAAATAAAATGTATTCAGTCTGTCTTAATGTCACACTGCAAGGCAAGGCCCTTAATAATGCGAAGGACCATACAAACCACAAGCCTTAATCGACCACGCTCGTCAAGTGCGAGTAGGCTATTTGCACATGTATTTCAAAACTGGTTAGGTTCTTTCAGACCCAGGCTTCCTCATGATGTTTTCTTTCACCATAAAACAAGTAATAATCATGCTAGATATAAAACTCATGGAAATATCAAAGGTTGCTTATAAATATTGTTTAAAGTCTGTCGGAGGCCTCTAACAAAAACTAGTACTACTCATAACTCTTAAACTTAGGTACGGTTGAAGTAAAATTCATGTAATATTATTCCTAATTAAGTTAATTACTTCTTAGTTTAGTTCTAAATGCCTCCTAAGGGAGTATAGTTTTAATTTAGGATTACTTAAGGGGAAAATTGACAACAGTGCGGGAAAGTCCCTATGCTGCACTGCACATGTTCGGTTAACCGAGGGAGGCGTTGGGAGAGGGAGAAACAGCCTTCAGTATTCTGGAAAAGTTTAATCTATACATAATATACAAATATTTTGTATACTATAAATTATTTAAATTCTTGTAGGTACACTTAAATTTTAAGTTAATTTAACATTTTTAGACATTTGATGTTTCATGTCAAGGAATTTTAGCCACAGCATGTTTTCTCATCGAAGAAATTTTTTGAACAATATTCTATATTTCATTCTAATGTTATAACAACTTTTTTTGTTTAAATTGTTTTAATTACATACCACAATGATTTTCCTTAACTTAGCTGTGGAAATTTTGCATTAATTGCATAAGTACACGCTAATTAAGCTATTAAGTTCAAAAACAAGAAAATAAAGTGAAGAAACTCAAATATTATAAACAATTTTCTTAACACCTTCGACTATCAACCTTTACACCACAAAGTACTGTATGTGTATACTAATAACAAATCCAAGGATATCTCATTACTAACTTTCTTCTAACTCCTGGTAACCGCGTCGCTTGTTATAAGTTTCGCTTCTGTTTGTATGGAAGTTGACTTAGAGGAAGTAAATAAAACATGGATTTAATGGTCCAAGTAATAGGCTAAGTTTATTGTAGGGAACTTGTTTAGATAGATACTATAAATCAGGACTTGTTAATATTTTAACTGTTTTAACTTCTATTTAATAACGATTTCCAGTAGATTTTATTAGGTACAAATAAGAACAATAGTCTTTCTTTTTAACTTTCTTTTCTTTCCGTGGCTGTCCGGAAAGAAATTAGAGTTGAGATGAAAGCAGTTTTTATAGAAGAATTCTCTTTCGAGGGGTGGGAAAGGATGGAAAGTGAATGGTAGTGGCTCCCAACGGGGGTACTTAACAAACTAAACGCAGCTACAGCTACGGTTACTTTACGTTGTTATTCTGTAATAGAAAAGTATTTCTTCTGTTTATGCTAACTCCTACGAATGTATAAAAAATTGCCTCAGGTGAGCATAGAATGTCTAACCTATAAAGAAAGTATTGGCTAGATCGTCCCCAAAATTTCGCGACCATGCCCTATATATGTCTAAAGTTCAAATTCAAGTTCATAAGCTTATTCATGATTACTAAATAAATACCGAGTCGACGTAAATCTACGACCAAGCAAAAAATAACACCATTAACCTAAAACAAGAAGCTTTAGCAGTAGTTTTAATTACTTGTAGTTTCTGAGGAAAATCGTATACATTGCGTAACGCCGTGATTGTTGATAATATATTCTCTAGATAATTGACACTTTATCGATATATAAATTAAAAAAATATTGTAATATTATATTTATACTTAAACTAAATGTTGTTTTGTAAATGCTTTCACACCCTTCTTGTTCTCAGATCTTCTTGTCTTCAGCGGTAGCGGGTTCTAGTCCCGCTGAGGGAATTTGTATGATGAACACAAATGTTTGTTCTCCAGACATTTATATTTAAAATTTGTTCGTATTTAAAAGAGTTATAGGTATATATGTCGTGTACCAACTAACTGGTACCCATAACACAAGCCTCGTACCATGGAACGATGTTGCTCTAGGTCGATGTCCCAACATATTTAGTTAAGTATCATTTATATATACCCATAAACACCAAAGGAAATTTAGAACGAATTATAAGAAACAAGTCCACAGTTCCGTACATTAGGTCTTGCATAAGGATGCAATTTTACCTCTTAAGTAGTGAAGACAAAGATAAAATACATTTAAGAGGTGTTTACATTCTTCACAATGTTTTTCACCTTTACATTTTATCTTGAGTTATTTGATTTTATTTGCCAAGAAGCGTAATGGTGCGTAAAACGGTGTTTTCTTTTTTCGCGAAAATTTCCAGACATCGTCTTCTCATGTAAATATTATCAGATATTTGTGTCAATATTTTATGACTTGATGGCATACGAAAGGAGGCTTTTTAGGTCTATACGTGAAAACCAATAAATATCATCACTGCATAGTATAGAACAAAGTCGCTTTCTCTGTCCCTATATCCCTTTGTACGCTTAAATCTTAAAACTACGCAACGGATTTTGATGCGGTTTTTTTTAATAGATAGAGTGATTCAAGAGGAAGGTTTATATGCATAACTAGCGGATCCCGCGGCTTTGCCTGTGCTAAATGTAGGAAAAAGCCCAAGCGAAGCGAGGGCGAGTCGCTAGTTAAGTAAATAAATCTACTATAGTAGATTTATTTAGTCTACAAGTATATGTTGACCTGGATCAATAACTGCCCAGTCCTGCCTAATCTTCCGTCGTAATGCGGCCAGACAGGCAGACAGACAAAAGTTATAAAAACTATAGATTTGACCTCTATATAGATAATAATGAATAAAAAATGAATAATACATTAACAAATTCGACTCGGTTACAATTTTATTATATTTAAAGATTGTTAACTTTTATTTATAATAAAGGAAATTACAAGTAAACTTAACTATATAAACAAAGCAAATGTAAATATTTATATGAAATTATTTTGTTTAGTGTAACTTTAATTTAACTTAGACTAATATTTTGTTATCATTTCATTAAATCACTGTAACTGTCTGACTTAAACTGTATTATTTGATAAAATATCAGAGGTCATATCCTTATTGCTTTAAAAATAAGGTTCAATTCAACGCAACTGTGCATCCGCTATTGTTCTACGGCGTAGCAGTATCCGGTATAGTATTTGATATGTAGTTACTACAAGAGCAACTTTGCATTTTCAACCTTAACTAAACTTATTTAAGACTCACATTAATTTGTAAATGATACCTTTCAAAAACGCCACTGTTAAGTAGAGATTCAACAATCGTGCTGGATGAAGTTAGTTTGTCTTCAAGTTAATACGTTCCGCAGTTTCATTTAATATTCATTTCCTTATATGCGCTTATTTCTGTGAAACGGCCTTTTTAACAGTTTGAATGTTACAAAGTTTAATAAAAAGTTTAAAAGTTAATCTAGCTATTTGCTTTGTTGCAAATTGCCAGTCTGTAACAAGTAGAAGTCTTCGTCTCGAAGAAACTAATTACTTTTTAATTATTAATAGTACCTTTTGATGAACTTGTCGAAGGACTTGAGAAAGCTTTTGCCTTGTCTTGATTGTGTATTTTGAAATCTCATTCAGACTCTTGAAATTATATGAACTAGTAATAGTTAGTTATAATTTAGCAAGTAGCGAGTGGTACGTCAAATGCTTAATAGCCTTTGCACTCCGAGCCATAGTTTATCTGTGTTCGAAACTTCATATTAATTCAGCCAGCATGTAAGAGACAAAAACCGAAATCTTGTATAATTTGATTTTTAGCTCCCGACGTTTCGAATGCTTTACAGATATCATGGTCACGAGAGAAACTTAGGGTTCAGGTCTCAATAAAAAAAAGAAAGTATTAGAAGGAAGTTTACTTATTTATCATAAGTTTATTGCATAAAGCCATATACTACCACGCTGCTCTTGTCCGATTTGTCGAAAGTAAATACAATAATCATAAGTGAATCAAAATTCATTACGAAACAATTTCTTATTAAAAACTCCAAAATTATTACTAGTAGATTCTTTGATCATAGAAATTCTTAATGTCACAATTCCGTAATATTGCTCCGGTCCACGGGAGAAACGTCACAAATTTAATTATTACCGCGACAAAAAGCTATTCGAGGGGCCGGGACTTTGTCGTCGAAATTACTTAGACCCGTAGTTATCAGTAAAATAATTTTAATATACGGCTGGATGCTATAAGCGTAGAAGCGCGATAAATTATACAATTGCCTATATTTAAATTTACTATAAATTGTTCATATGATTTTTGATCATAATTTAATAGAAAAAAATTGTTTATAAGTTTGCCGCAGGAAGAAGAGTTCTGCTTGCTTTTATAGTATTTAAATATGTATATATACTCGTATATATTACTAGCAAAGCTATACTAATATTATAAAGAGGAAAGATTTGTATTTTTGTATATAAGGTATAAACTCAAAAACTACGGGACCCATTTCAAATATCCTTTTGCCATTAGAAACCTACATTATCATTGAGTAACATAGGCTATGTTTATTACTAGCGGAACCCGTGGCTTCGCTCGACTTCGCTTCGACCCGAGCGAAGCGAGGGTGAGTCGCTAATCTCTTACTAATCGCTAATCGCTCTATAAAGAAAAAAGAGACGCCTAAAATCTAACAGAGTATATTCATGCACAATTTTGTTAAGAGCAATAACATCTTATCAGTATTATTCTAACTTTAAAGGACTAGATCTACATGTATAGGACTTTTTTTTGTGAAGTATTTCTTTTGGTGACCAATTTCAATGGTATGGAATTTCATAAATCACAGGCCTATACAATGCGATCACATTGAAAAGCTGGAATGCCGAAACACTCTGCGAATTGAATAGGTATTAGGTACACAAATACACTTTATTGAAATACTTCTATTTTTTCATCCACTTTTTATACAATACACTGTTGAAATTTTTCTAAAGTAATATTACTCAATATTATATTGATTTTAAAATCCAAATAACGAACCTTATTTAATCTACATTTATATTAAAACTACTCAGCTAAGGAATAAATGCGGTGTTTTCTAGAATAAAACAAGAAGCCGCAAAATAATATTTTAATGTCATGTTTAATGTCAATACATTTTTGACGACATAAGAAAAACCATATTTATTACAAAGGGAATTTAATGGAAACATAGTCTTCGTTTATTGGCTACTCCTTCCACGTTGACGTTGTAATGGAACAATAAATAAAAAAATAATAAATGTTGGTACATTAATACACACAGCGCCATCTAGTTCCGTGGTAAGCTACAAAGGAAGCTTGTGTTACGGATACCAGATAGTTGATATACTACATATATAAGTTTTAAATACATACATATTATAAATATAAATAACCATGACTGGAGTACAAACATCCGAGTTTAACAAATGAATGCCCCCAGCGGGACTCAAACCCGCGACCGCTGGCGTAAGAGAGAGTAGGGTCACTACAAACTGCGCCAGTCAAAACAATAGATCGATGTGATATTTGCATACAGATAATAATTTATAGTCCGGTAAGTGACAGGGCTTAACATTCATTGTGATAAAATACGTAATTAGTCCCATAGGAATTACTTAGTTAATGTCAATATTGCAAAATGTTATTTAAAAGCAATAGATTAATTATTATAGAATAACTAGCAATGTAATATTTTAGGCAACATCCTAATTCTTTTTCTGAAATAAAATTATACCTAATACCATCTGCCAGTCAAAGCACCGTCTAAATCTATCCAGGCGTTTCAGGAATTATTTAAAAAAAAACCATTATATTTTTTTATAAGTTCCGTGCCATTACGTATGCATTTAGTAACAAGCTGTTATATTGATGTTACCAACAGACACTTTGATTTTATTAACTTGTATAAATTTAAATATACTCAAAGTAACATATAAAACAGTAGTCATATATAATATGCGTCTTATACAAGTACATAATATTAAATTTTAACTCTTTCAGTGAACTATTCATTGCTCGACTGCCATTTTACTCTTAACCCACTCTCTTAGATTCAAATGGAGCTTATAAAGACCGCTATAAAGGGAGTGATGTATGTCGATAGACTTTTCCACACATTTTATATAATTTTCTTTTTAAAAGAGAATGAATGAAGAATGAATAAAGGTTAAGTAATTTTAAAATTCATCATGCATGAATTTAATTTTATTAGTATAATGTTTTGATAAGGTAATTGCGAGTATATTGTTAGAAAAAAATTATGAGCACAACTTAAGTAGGTACGATAAAAAGAAAACGAGGGCATTCCTTCAAATTGTGTTTGTTTGCTCAAATATTTATATATTAATAAGGTGTTCTAGAAATGTACTTAATGGTATGTTGCAAGAAAAAAATATCTATACAAATATTATAAAGCCGAAGAGTTGCTGTTTGTATGTTCGTTTGGTTGAACGCGCTAATCTCAGAAACTACTGGTCCGAAAAGAAAAAATTGTGTTGGATAGTCTGTTTCTTGAGGAAGGCTATAAGCTATATTATATCACGCTTCGACCAATAGGAGCGGAGCATCAATGAAAATCTTTGAAAAAAAATCAGGAAGGCGGGCGTCAGTTAATATATACAGTCAGTTACATAACACGCAATTCGGAAAAAAAAATTGTTTCTGGTTTTTAGAACGCGTGCGAAGCCGCGGGAAATGCTTGTAATATATAAAATAATTTTCAACAGGACGTGTAGTCAACAACAACATTTGCCTCAGAAATATTTTCCGTTTACTTAGTCGAGTACTTAAAGCACACTCTAGAGTAATTAAAGAAGTTTTTAATTTTTATTAGTACAAGTTCTGTTAGTATATTAAATAAAGTATATATTTTCATTATAATATTATGATTAAAATTATAAAATTGGTTTATCAGTGACTTATACGAGTATATAATTGCATCGCTCATCTGCGCCTATAAGTGACCACATTCTCCAACTTAATTCAGAAATATACGGGAGGAATTTTATTAATAAATCATAGAATGATGAGTCGTATGAAGTGCAATAGTTTCTGAAATTGACCAGAAAAAACATAAACTTAATTTTAATTCATAATGTGTATGTACCTAGTAGTATTGTGAGATGGGAAGATGGGTAGTATTTTATTTAAGATTCTCGTAGAAGTTGCCTTAATAGTGTTTTAATGGTAGACTTCTTACAATTCTAAGCGCGTCTTAAGCATAATTCAAGAAATTTAATTTCCCATACGCCATCACCCCAATCCACCATCAATCATATCGAGATCAATGGTAAGCAATGTAAGTTTAAAAACCCATTAAGAAGTTTCAAAACACGTTCAATATTGTGCGTATTCCCCCATGCTTAACATAAACCTTAGTGCGTAAATATACACCCTTGAGAAGAACTAACGATCCGTGTAGATTATTGAAAATTTATTCTTACTACGTGGCGCTATGATGGTTACTTATGACACTTGTCTGTTGTCGACCATTTTAACTAGATCTGCTTTTCAGAAATATTTGGTTAGATATTTGCTAAAATGCAACCAAAAAATTTCATACGAGGTCATGCTAAACTGGTAGAGCTTGTACACTAAATAAAGAAAGATATGTCGTGCAAGTTGTTTTTGGATCAGCGCGAGTTTATTTTTCAGTACGTTTTGAGCAGAACAATTCCACTGTGGAAAGATATATTGAAAGTAAATATGGCAGATTAATGTTTATATGTCCTCTGAAACGCCCAAAGAAATTGTAAGTTTTGAAGTTTGTGTTGTAAGGATGTCTGAAAAGTATGTTCATATAGTTTTGCTCTTTAGAAAATACTGCAGTAACAAATTACTTAGTAATTTAAATTACATAATACCATTAGTTTCTGAGAATATAGAATTACATAAATGGATCCAACAAAATAAAAATAATAGTCACACAAAAAACATTTTTTATTATTATTTTATTATGATTGTAGTATACATATAAAAAATAATTAAAAAAGCACATAGGGAGGTATCTGAGTGAAGCAAAGACATTTCGCTAGTCTTCATTTTCAGCTTAAGCTTCATTATACTCAAAAAAGAGATGGAAAAAACGTAAATTTTCAAAGGATGTGGCATGGAAAGAAAGTGTTCTTTACAGATAAGTGCGTTCGTAATGAGCCAAATATGAATAAGCCGAGGTACCATCTTATTCATTTCTTACGAAGAAAACCGATTCAATAGAAAATAAATACTTGATGTATAAAGTCTACGTTTTTAGAAGGTAAATAAAAAATTGCAATTGATTTAACTATATAAATACATTTATAAATTATTGTATTCGTGCTTCATTGTAATATAGTGTTATTACAAAACGAACAAGTAATGTAATACTCGTACCGCAATCCTAAGATACAGCAAACCAATCAATCGCTATACAGGGGGTGCTTAGAAAACTAAGTAGACAATGTAAACGTATTTAAGCGTAACTATTGCAGAAACAGGTGTTTCATTCTCATCTCACCACATAAACAATATCTAACAAAGCCCACTCTGAACAATAAGTAACATCAACACTCAATACGGAAATGTATAACGTAAACTGTAGGGTTGCCAACTCTTTGTCGGTCAAAAATAGTAGTTCTACAATTATTATTATCCATAAAAATATAGTAGATAACGAAAAATGAAGAAAAAATATAGTAGGTACCAAATAGGTACTTTATTTCTCGAAAGAATATTTTTTTGCTACTTTTAGCCTTTATTAATAAATTTTTATTTTTAAAGAATGCCTCATAGCTTTTATTACAATTTAAATTTATATAACAAAATACCATTAGCTCAGCTTTAATTAAAATATTATTACTTAGAGTTTGATGCTTTTGAAATATGGTAATTCACCTGCTACATATATACTTTTTTCAGAAATATAGTATTCGGGCCTCTATTACAGTAGGATACTATATTTATAGTATCCTACTGTAATAGAGGTATATGGTTGGCAACTCTAAACGTAAGTAAAACAGTCCGTTTCCACTACGAGCGGACTTGGTCGATACTCGATAGAGAGTCCGTAAATTATTTGTATTAACACATTCAACGTGATAATTGGTTACGTACGATACAAATACCTATAGTTTATCAGATAAATTGGTTATATTTCTTTTGTTGAAAACTTTAGTAGTAAGTAGTATATTAAAATAATATTACTTTATCATCGATTATAATTTTAACCATTTATTTCTATACTATATAATATATAAATTATACTAATTTATCAAGCATAATAATATACTGTAATTTGAAGCATAAACCGTAGTTCACTACAAACTCTAGTATCATTTGTGATCTACCTATCCGTAGATCCTCCTACTATGCAATTGTACCTACATGTTATTTAAAGCTAATATGAACTTTGTGACTTTTTATTACGATACAAATTAGAATGCAATGCAAAATGTAATTGTAAGGTATTATTGCAATGCAAAATGTAATGGTAAGAATTTATATATTTCTTGCATCTCCTAAGATTGAATAATCTTGAGATAGAGTTTGTTGAATTTTATAATGGTTCGTTTTGTGTTCTGACAATATAAACATGTTAAATATAAAAATAAGTCGTTAGTTTAATATTTAACCTAAAGATCTTAATTAAACTAAGCTTTCTCATATCTGTCATTTTAAGGACAAACTCATTTTTATAAAAAGTGTAATATTGTTTGAAGTTAAAATGTTAAAAGTTTTTCAATTTTTAATACTATTGAATTCAACGACCATTCATTCATTGTAAGAAAAATAGAGTAGAGTGAAAACGGAGATCTTTCTTCTTTACAAATAGAAGGTTGAAATTTTAAAAGGTATGGCAATTATTCACACTTTAATGGAAACCAACGAGTCGGACGTCTGTGAAGAAAATACGGCGAACGAATAATTCACAGCATTCGTATTTGATCGCGTCAGGCGATAAAGCTGCAATTTGGAATTTACAAAATATTGCATCGTTAGAGCTTCGCAAAAACGACGTTTATGCAAACACTGCAGGTGCTGCGAAGATACCAGACGATTTTTTTCACTACCGGTACTTGGGGTAGAAAATTTTAAAAGCAAATTGGACTTCAAAATCATGCAAAGTTTTTATTTTTTACAGTAAATGTAAACCCCTATATGTATTTCATAGTAGATACAGTAGCTTTTTTATGAGTAGTAAAGTTTGCCTTTAAAACAGATTTTTCAATCACGTAATGGGGTGATAAATATTATAAAGTACAGTTATAAATAAATAATAAATATACAGTAATAACTAATAAATTAACTAATACAATAACGTGATGAGTCTCATATATCAGCATATCCTTTTACAAAATAGAAATGGCTATGGTCAAACGTCCATCCAATAACATGCCCCGTAAACATCCACAGCAGACGCTTATTGTCTGTGTGACCCACGCGTAGGTCATAATTCAGGCGCTGAAATGCAATTAGCGGGTTAGGTGATAACGCCCCTATACATCAGACCCTATGAATAAAACTGATGACATAACGTTACCAAATCTTATTATTGACTAGCGATTCACTCTCGCTCCGATTGGGTTAGTTCGTAAGAACATTTTAATGGCTAGTATAGATTTCTAACTAATATATGTATTTTACCACCATAAAAAGATCATGATACCAAATATCATCAAAATCTATCCAGTAGTTTTCATTTTAGTTAGTCATAGACAAACAGACAGACTAAAATTCTAAAAATTCGATCTTTTTATCGATAATAATGACTCTTCCAATACCATTTCTCAAAAAAATAATGTACAGATTAAGTTACAATTTTATATAACAATTTGTTAATATATTTTATTAGACAAACTGATCTGATACTGCCACAGGGAAGATAAAATAAATACCACAAATAATAACCTTGGCTTTAAAGTAAGCAACGAAAATAAGCTGATAACAATATTTCTGAAAGTAACATGACACCTCCATTAGAGAAAACTTAGAATAGATGGCACTTAAAATGACGCTGACGAGATAATGGCTTCAGCTAGTGCCTAAGTACCTTAAAAATTGCTTCAGACTGCAATTTGATGGAGTGACACGATTATTTACTGTAGGGAAAACTTTTCGGATAATCTCAAAGGGTGGATGATGTACATTGGGCTTACAAACGCACCTGAGTCTTTGTTGTTCTAAATAATAAATGTGTGAACGAAGTAGAAACAGATGGATTTTGTTTTACTATTTCTTTCTTCGTGTCAATAAAGTTCCGAAAGTTTTAGAAACGTTCAATAGAATTGAAATAGGCCAAATAGAAGCTATTGTCCTCACTTCTCTATTTGAGTTTCTAAGATAGTCACACCGGACTAGTCTGGACACGTCTGTAAACAATCAATATGCAAATGTGGTTAACTTGCCCTCAGATCCTGTATTTATTCTCCAACACAAATAGCGTTTGTTATGCTGGTTTTGTGAATATTGATTATATTATTATTTTACACAACAAAATGCTAATATGGTTAAAATTTTGAATTGTTAAATTTTCAATTAGTGGTTAAATTTTCAATCAACGATATCTATAATAATACGCTAATTTATTTCCAAGTAATTATATATTTCTGGTACTAATAAAGTTTGTATAATATGGCTAAATAGTGGTTAAAAGTAAACATTGCTGTTTGCTTTCGAACTAGTTAATACTGTTTAGAAATTAACTATTACAAATAATATTATCGTTAGTTAAATCAATTTTGTACTCGTAGGTAGGCCAACATTTTTAACGATGGCTTTAAAAATTTTAATGTTATAATATTAATGTTATATAGGCATGATTTTTATACGTACAAATGTTAAATCTTCACATTTAATATTAGTGACAAGTTTGTAAGTGTAACTGGATTTCGAATAAAATTATGACTCTATTTCACATAAAGATTCAGACCGTGCCCTTGCTCAGGGTTCTAATATCCTCTTACAAAATTTCATTAACCGTCACTATTATTTAAGTTGTGGAGCTACAAAATTATTATAGATATGACAATTATTATTAATTATATAATAATTTTTAATTATAATCAACAATTTTATACATAAATTTATTTATAGTTGTTTAGGCCATTTTTGCTGTTCATACCGATCGGCAGAATGCTTGTGATAATGATTTAATAGTAAATAAATCAAACAATCATGTTCCGGAAGAATGGTAAAGCGCTGGCTTGGAAAGCTCAATGAAGTGGCTTCATACCCCTAAAATTTTGAATATGCGAATCATTTTCAACATGATTACCACTAACTAATATGTTAAAGGAAAACATCAAATGAAACAGCTCAACTGAGAAACTCTGAGTAGTTTTCACAGCCCGCATTTGACCATCGTGACTTTGGTCTAACATACTACATAGAGGGTCTTAAAAATACATATTACTTCCGTTATTGTTACATTAACTTCTACTTTTTATTTTCTTTAACGCCAAGTTTTCATTTGAGTGAAGTTATGTTGGAAATTTTGATTGATTTTGAGAAATTTTGATTATCTGTTAGAATAATATCGATCTTAATTAAATATAATATTATACTCATATCTGAACAGTATTTTTAATTTATGCGCACAAATTTTTAACTATAAACTTGCCAGTGCACAATAATTGGTTCCTATACTCTCTAGATTAACTTTAAAAATATATAAAAATAATGTATTTTTTATGTTAAAACGATGTTTTTTTCTTATTTTGGGTCACAAAAAGCCTTTAACTTTATTATTTCGTCAATCTAAATACGTTTTTGTTGCAATTGCAATCTTCACTGATCTGAATAATGTGATATTCTGCTTGGATGCACATTGTTTAGCATACCTGAATTAATCTAAACTATTGTTGCTGTGTCCATATAATGTAATGGTACGTCAACACTATTATAATTTAGTGTAGTATTAGATATCCTATTAATTACTACTGTTATTGAATATGTTATAGTTTATATGGAAATTATTAGTAGAATTAATTTAAAGGGCACAAGGTTCGTTTTTATATGTAGGTACCTATATCGTAAAGAGCTATACCTCGTAGTTTTACCAATTACTCTTACTTCTCTTATCTGTTATCTTTAGGAGTATGTCATCTAATTGCCTACATGTAGCCAGATTAGTTGGAGCCAGACCGGAATGACATATGACTTATAAAATGACTGCAGTGACTGATCATCTATATATTGCAAAAAAACAATTCTAAAACCTACTAACATTTTTTTACTTACGAATCTTAACATAGTAGTACAAATCTAAAATGGATTTTAAAATACGCATAAAGAATCTTAAATTTTATACGCTGCAAAAAATATAAATGAAAATGTTGCCATGTGAAATAAAAAAGATGACTAAATTAAAAAAGGCTGATCGTATGATACACCAGTCGTTATATTGGTGAAATATGTTTTTTTGCTTTCGTTTCATGCACGTGCCAGTTGCTACGACCGTTTTAAATCCCAGTATAATTGAGAGTTATATAAATTCGACCTTTTGGTTATCCAACAAACAATGGGTTCAAGCTTTCAGAGGATTTCATTCGCACAAAGATAGATTGGCCAACTCTACCTACATATATTTATAAATCTTCTGCTTACAATTCTATCTACGACATTTGTACTGTTTTTCACTACATAGTATAAAACGAAGTCGTTTCCCACTGTCTGTCTGTCGGTATGTATGCTTAAATCTACAGAACTACGCAACGGATTTTGATGCGGTTTTTTTCAATAATTAGAGTGATTCAAGAGGAAGGTTGATATGTATAATATACTAGTGGAACCCTCGGCTTCTAGATATAGGGATAAAACCGAGCGAAATCAGGGTGAATCGCTAGTTTTTATATAAAATAACACGTCTGTACATGACCAATATTGTAATTTTAAGCCTCATAAATTTTTATTTTATTGCAAGCTTACGAAGAAAGAATGCAAGAATGCAAATTTCAATTAAGTTTAAAATTAAAATTGCGGCTACTGTACGGTATTTTCATTAATAGCCGGTACAAAGAAGTCTAATATCCTGGAAGATAAGACGACGTAGTTAAAAAAACTTATAAACATTTAAAACAATCCCATTAAACCACTAGAGCGAATATCGCTTGCATTGCATGACCTCTTCTCCTATATGCAACATAGAATGTCTGTAATAACTGTTCAAGGGAATTTAGTTACTAGCCACTATCTAGCCATTACCGTGCCGCAGAGATTTACATTAGTTAGCACTTAGCTTCTAGAAATTAATTTTCAGAAGAGTCATCTGAAAGTGATCTATAATTCATTTACATTATCGCGAGTTTCCGGGCCACTGGTCAATGCGACCATTACGCAAAGTCTCTGAGGCTATAATAATTTTATAACGAACTAGCAACTCATCCTCGCTCCACTCTGGTTCGTCCATAGATACGTTTTAACGATCAGTATAGATTTCTATGAGATAAGATAATGTTCCACGGTAAAAAAAATCATCATACCAAAATGCATCAAAATCTGCCTAGTGGGTTTCTCGTGACGTTCTCAAATATACAGACAATCGGATTAAAATTCTTGAAGCTATGGATTTGGCCTCTGTATCGGTAATAATTACTATTTCAAGAAGAATTTCCAAAAAAAAAAAATTAATAAACGTATTCGAATCATAATTTTATTACATGTATATAAATCGATCGGGATAGGCCTGGTTTGAATGGTTTACGTTTAGCATGACAGGTCCCTTACTCTCGTTCTGACTTAACACAAAGCTGAATAGAGAGGTGGTGATCAGATCAGATTTGTGGGAGCTCAGAGTTCAATGGACGGTCTTTGTTTATGGCTGCGATTGCCAATGACACGCAAATTGACGAGAATTGATAGGTTATGCGGGAAATAGGTATCTAATTCAACGGCCAGTTTTGCATAAAGTGATTTCTTCGTCATATATTTTGTATATGATATATAAAGTAGTGTGGTAGACCAGCTGTAACGCGTCGCTCGGATAACCGAGTGATGCGGGTTCAAATCCGGGTCCCGCACCTCTGACATTTTCATGTGCGAATCATTTCTATCATGATTACCACTTGTCTTACGGTGAAGGAATACATCGTGAGGAAACCTGTATGTCTGAGAAAACCTAGCAAGTTTTCGAAAGACATGTGAAGTCCGCCAACACGCACTAGGCCAGCGCGGTGGACTATGGCCTGAACCCCCTCGTACTGAGAGAGGCACGTGCCCAGCAGTGGGACGTTAAAAAGGGCTGATGATGATGATGATGATGATAATTTAGTTTGTCTTTGTATGTGCATTTAGTTCGAACGTACTTTTGATATTGTGTTCTAAAATTAACTAGGCACTCACTGTCACTTTGCTCGGGTATATAAATTTTATAAAAAAATAAGAATAACCTAATTATTCAGAGTCCTGCGAAACCGCTCTAACCGTAACAGACAGACAGACAGACAGTAAAAAAATATTAATGGTATAAAAATATGGACGACGCGCGTGGCGCAGTTTGTAGTGACCCTACTTTCTGCGCCAGCGGTCGCGGGTTTGAGTCCCGTTGGGGGCATACATTTGTTGAGCACAAATGTTTGTACTCCATTATGGGTTGTATAGGTGGTTATATTTATAATATGTACCTATGTATTTAAAAGTTATATATGTAGAATATCGACTATCTGGTATCCGTAACATAAGCATCGTAGTTTACCACGAAACTGGATGGCGCTGTGTGTAAGAATGTCCCAACAAAAAAATATATTTAAGTCGTGAAATTCATAATACCCATAAAACCCATCAATATACCTTACACCCGTTAAAATAACACCTAGCACTGCCCATATGAAACCCTATATATTTACAGACCATTTGGGCGTCAACATAAATATTTTGCACACTCAACATTAAAATTTCGTGTAATAGGAGATAAATCTTAATAATATAACGCCATTACCTCGGTAGGGACAGGTGTTTTTTTTTTATTTCGGAAATTCGTTGGGCTTTCATTTTGGATATGTTGCTTTTACTTGTGTTAGAGAGGAGTGAGGATAATTTATTATTATTACTTATTTTGTGTTAGACTACAAATTAGTTTAGAACTATTAGAATCTATGTATTTCAAGTTTAAATACAAAGACAAACATATTTTTATAATGAGTAAGAAAATAATAAAAACTATAGTAATTTTTAAATGAATGCAAAATGTTCATAATATAAACATTTGTATAAAATAAACTTTTAAAGGTATAAGAAATATTGATTCACTTTAAATGTTACAATGATAAGTTTGAACAACTTGTTGCCCTATTTCGTCTTGCTAGCACGAAGCAGAGTGGCGCAGTGGAAGCGTGCTGGGCCCATAACCCAGAGGTCCGTAGATCGAAACTACGCTCTGCTAGAAAACTTTTTATTTTTTGTATTTTTATAATAATTTAACTTTATTTATGTTTTTTATTATTAATATATCAACTATAAAAAAAATTAGAACTAAATTAGAAATTTAGGAATTTATAAATTTTCGTAAACATCTTTTTGTTCTTAACCTTACTAATAAGGAAAGCCAATGGGTTAAATATATTAATATTAGGAATTTATGTATTTACTGTATGAAAATAATAACAATTATAAAATAATAATAATAGTTATAAATAAAAAATGCTGTGCCAGCGGTCGCGGGTTCGAGTCCCGCTAAGAGCATTGACTTGTATGATAAGCACGCTGCTTGTACTTCAGTCATGAGTGTTTATATTTATAATATTAATGTATTTAAAATTATAAATAATTATATGTGTAGTATATCAACTATCTGGTATTAATAACACAAGCCTCGTAGCTTACCATGATACTATGTTTAATACCAATCTAACATAGCAGCTTAATAGTGGTAATCTAGTAAGAGTAATCATTAGTTCTAAACGTAATATATGTGATAGATAGATATTTATGTGTAAGCACTGAGCAATCACGCAAACTGTCACGTCTGCTATCACCGTTTCAAAGTGGTGAGATAGCAAACGTCTCAATAGTAACAATTCTAAGCTAGCCTATGGATTCGACTAAAGTTTGTACACCACATAACATTTTGCGCTATTAAAGGCCCTTTACTAATTATATGTAAATAAATAAAAAATGATTGTTGCTATATGTTTTTGCTCTATGCACTCCTAAGTAATTAATACGATTATGAAGAAACTCTGGTAGATTATTCTAAATATGTCTGCGAAGTTCCTTGCCAAAAAAACAATGAAGTAATCTTAAGACGTTTGTTTTTCTTGCGCTCCAAAACCATTTAAGCTTAGGGTAAAGTATAGGTATAAATTACCTGTAGGTATCTTAGATTATAATTAACCAGAATAACTTATCTGTAATTCCCTAGCAAATGTATAGTAATTTTAAATTTACTATATTTTAGCAAGGTAAGTATCATTAAAGTATTATACTTAGCTTTCAGTTTTATACGTGAAATATATATTTTTTTTATTTTTCAACGAATCCACAACTTGTCAACGAGTTTAAGACCATAATAATGAATATATTATGTTATAAAAACAATACTTACGAGTCAGCGCGATTAGATGCTATATGTAGTGGACGTTCAGATTAACTATGCCTTTGAAACCAGCCTTGCGCTTTGTCATTGATACTATTAGCATTATATTCTAGATCTATAGAAGACTCTACAAAGAGAATGTTTGTCTTACACTGTCATACAATTTATTTACAATGGATTTATGCAAATAAGTTTTATAGAAGCCTTGTAAAATAGTCGTACATCTTTATACAAATTTCAATTTTCTAATACTATTGTTATTATTACTTCTTTATTCTTGTATAGAACAAATTTAGCGACGTAAAATAGTAACTAGAGTTTATTTAATAAATATAAAATATAAAAAAATATTTACACAGTACATTTTTTTGTGGATGTATCATTAAGTAGAAATCAAACATGTTATAATACTACTACCATTACCTATATTGGAATTATTTTTAGATAAGTATTTAATGTAGTAACTAAGTCGGATCTCACCTTTAACTTATAAAAAAGGAATAAAACTGTAATTCAATATGCTGTCTTTACTTTGCCGCTGAATGCCGAATTAGGCTTTAAATAAAAAAGCTACTATATTAGGAGATTCTAATGGATTAATAAAATTGCTCTTCGTAATTGTGTTATCTAATGCTAAGATATAAATTTAAAAATGATTACAAAATCATTATGAAAATAAAAGTTAGAGTTATTCTGTTTAAACCACTGCATTTAACTACTTCACTTTCTTAGTAATTCTTAGTAATAGTTTTCTACTACTTTAATAACGTTAAATAAATGGTAATATTTTAATTAAGAATATTGTGTGATACTACTTTATAGGTAATTTATATTGGAAAACCTTATAAGAAGTTATTAAATTAAGTAATTTTCCAGAACAGAAGCCATGTTAAAACATCTAATTCCTAATTACTCAATAATTCAATTTTTTCTACAGATCTCGTATCTTAAATACGACGACGCGCGTGGCGCAGTTTGTAGTAGTACTTGCTGCGCCAGCGGTCGCGGGTTCGAGTCCCGCTGGGGGCATACATTTGTTGAGCACGAATGTTTGTACTCTAGTCATGGATGTTTATATTTATAATATGTATGTATTTAAACTTATATATGTGTAGTATTGTGGAGTAGAGAGTGAGAGTGAGAGTGGATAGTTTGTGGAGTCAAAATAACAACTTTTAACTAAATACATGTAAAAGTTGTATAATATGTACCTACTACGTATAAAAATACCATTAATATTTTTTTACTGTCTGTCTGTTACGGCTAGAGCGGTTTCGCAGGACTCTGAATAATTAGGTTATTCTTATTTTTTTATAAAATTTATCAACCATCTAGTATCCATAACACAAGGCTCGTACCTTACCGTGGAACTAGATAGTGTTGTGTGTAAAATGTCCCAACATATTTATTTATTTATTTATTTAAATGATTTTTACTGTTGTAATAAAAATATACTGAACGAACATTTTAATTTTTAAGCGATCACTTTCCAACAATGTTTTTTTATTATCATGAACATCTTCGACTCTGTTACTGTCTCATGACTAGTTTCTAGAGAACTTATTAATCGACTTCCTTTTACTTATATATTTACGCAGGGGCGGACCGTGCATTCTGAGGGCTAACACTTTTTACTCAACACTTTGTTGTTATAAAATATGAAGTAATTATAAAGAATACTAGACTAGTTTAAGCTTTGTAATTTTTGATTCTAATTCTAAAATCAAGTAAAAAACTATCCTATCTTTGAAGTTTTCACATAGGTATTAAAAAAAATCGTAAACATAGACCAACATACTGTCACTGGTATTTTATATACATATTAAGATATACTAAATATGTCAACATTTGTCAAAAGTAATATATAATTTAACCAAGTAACACTGGTGGGTCTTCCGCGTTAGTTAACTGGTAATCCATCGCAAAGGGTGAAATTTGAAAATTTCGAGCGTGCCGTTGCCTAGATACAGCGAACGGGGTAACTCTAATGAGTAAATACGAGAGTGTCAATAAATATATAATTGTAAATAGATTCTTTGGAAGTTTAAGGGGCATTTTATGGCTTGAAATTGTAATTTATGACGTGTGTTATTATAACTATCAGAGATAAGTTATGTATCTAGATGATAAGCTTAAGGCAAGTAGGTACTTGTTTTATCCCGACACAATAAAAAGTTAAGTAATTTGTGTAACTGTCTCATCATTATTTTAATTTAATTTATTCAGTTTATAAAATATACCTATAAGTGATAATAAAGTAAATATGTTGGGACATTATTACACAGCGCCATCTAGTCCGTGGTTAGCTGCGAAACTTCTGTTACAGATACCAAATAGTTGATATACTACATAATATATATTACTTTTAAATATATACATATAATATAAATATAAACACACATGACTGAGGTACTAACATCCGTGTTTAACAAATTAATGCCCCCAGCGGGACTCAAAGTCGCGACCGCTGGAGTAGCACGTAGGGTCACTACAAACAGCCAAACTTGTCGTCAATAAAATAATTGTTAAATTTAAACACTCAATATTTGGTAAACAAAACGTGGATTAAGTTCTAAAGCACTTATACTAATATCACAATATTACGATTAATAATGTATTAGCAAATTCAGAAGAACTCAAGGTTTGTCTTTTATATTGGCGTAGGTATATGATAATTGTACTTTATAAAAAACATTTAAATTTGATATCTATTATATAACAATAAAGTCTATTTTACAATTTACTCAGTCGACTAGTTGTATTATGAAATACGACGATTGAATAATAGCCATGTGGGCGCTCGCGCTACTACGGTAGTTAAGTATTTTATACACGTTCGTAAATATGACCTCGCAACAAAGACAAGTAAATCTTAGACGCAGAGTGCAATATCTCGAAATGAAACTAGATACTGATTTATAGTTATCTATGTAAAATTGTAATAAAATATGTTATTTATTGGAACATTACATGAAAATATTCGAGCTTTATCAAATATATGCTCTGCTTAATGTTTTAATTTAAAAGAACTTTTAACCGACTTCTAAAAAGGAGATTTATGTATATTGTATTTTCTTTGTTTACACAAAACAAAGAAAATATGTTTTATTGCGACACGCATTTCTTTCATGATCCTATATTTGGATTATTTTTTATTTTAAGATTATTATCAAATATCAAATATTCTTTATTGCACACCAAACTTACATGAAAAACTTATTAATTAATTTAAGTAGAAGTAGCACAATAGGCGGTAATTATTATTAGATTAAAATATAACTTCACAAATGAATCACAAAATAAAACGATATTCAGAAATTGCGATGACACGTTTGGCGCAGTTTGCAATGATCTTGCCACTGTGTCAGTGGTCGCAGCTTCGAGTCCCTCTAGGGAAATTCATTTATGTGATTAGCACCAATCTTTGTACGATATGTAAATATTTAAAGTTATATAAGTGTAGTGTATATAAGTACTATCTGGTATCCATAACACAAGTCTCAGATGGTGCTGTGTGTTAAAATCTCTATATTTTTATTCATGGAATCCTACCTTTATCAGAATATAATTTCCATGGAAAAAATCAGGCTTTGCGGTATCATATATCGAATTATTCCCAAAGTATGTCTGTGGGTTCCCATCTGCCGCAGTTCCCAACTCAGTCCATTAATTTAATTAATGCTGTTATTTTACATCAGTATATGAACAATTCTGACGGTAAAGAGTAACCTAGATGACGATTGAAAAAGCAATGGAAAATAGCTTTTAATCCATTGTCTTAAGAGTTTTTCCAATTGCATATGTAGTCTGGCTTAGGAACAATGTTTGGCCGTTCACCAAACCTATACGTATGGTTTTCATAGTAGAAGCAATTAGCGTGAAAAAGTGTCGCAAAACATGCACCATCTGCAAATAAACGCTTAAAGCGATTTTTTATTGAAATTTCAATTTCGGTCGATATCGTAATTTAAATTATCTAATTCAAGTGGCTTGCTACGTTTCGATCGGGCATACCTCTAGAACATATGTTTTTCGAGTTAGTAGGTACGCAAATTAAATGGAATAGTTTGATAAAATATTCATACATTTACACATTTATACTATATACCATGGCATATGATGGCATCTTAGAAAATCTCTTATTCTTCATAGAAGCCCCATTTCATCACGCACTGAAAACTGTATTGAAGTCCGTACAATAATTTCTCAGGTTAACCGGTACAAATGCAAACTTAGCAGCGGGCTATTTTAATTTTTTTAATATATTTATATACAAACAAGTATGTATTAGTCAAATGTTCGTTATCTAACACGTTTATAATTTTAGTTGATAAGGTATATTTTAATTTCACATAAAAGTATAATATCAATATAATAATAATACTTTCCCAATCTTAATTTGTTATAATAAGAAGCTTTCTTATTATTTACATCAAATGAGCAGATAGTCCTACTATTGGATTAAAAACATTACTCATACATATAAAAATAACATGAAATAAAACCACACCAAAAATATTCATTGCCTTTGTATTAATATTGGGTTGTTGTATATAAAACATTCGAAAAGATATTAATTAGATATCTTATCCAATTAAAGAGATACCCAAATAGAGACTTTAAGCGCTGTTCGTCCAAATTAATTTAAATAATTTTGAAACTATGTATGATAGTACAATTGTTGTCTGCATGCGGCCAGGATTCGAAAATTGGAATTAAATATATGTTTTCAATTTAATTTAGAAAGCACTATACATAAAAAAGCATTTTAAACGAAAATTGTTTCCATAGAAATAATTAAGTTTTGCTTTAAAATTACAAACTTCGCAAATTTAATACGAATAAATCGATGAACGTCTTGTATGGTATTTCTAATGTTAAAAAAGCATTGAAAAGTAAAAATATAACTGGTACTTAGAAAATACTTTTTAGTTTACTTGTTATAGATATCGAATCAGATATTTGATTGACAGACAGACAGAGTTGATGTCGAACCGCAACTATTATAGTTTAAAATATACAACAATTTGCTATAAACTTTGCTTTTATTGGTATTTTCATGAACAAAGTAAATATAAAGGTATGTACGAGTACATACGAGTACATAATAATAACATTAAAGTCGTTAAATATTAAGAACCAATTACTCAAGTGTTCTCAAACATTTAATCATGCATAAATATTAAATTTTAATGATAATTAAAGCCTCGTTAATTTAATTAACAGCACGAATTACTTATAACCATCAGATATGCAATCGGTATTCCAATCAAGTAGAATACTTGAGCATACGATTCCTTTGAGGCGATGCAGCACATATTGAAATTTCATAACGGAACCAGACTCACGTGTCTTTAAGCAGTTATAAGGTTTTATGAAAAATATTGAAAAACGTTAACTTTAATAAAACTAGTTTAATGTTTTTATGAGGAATTTTATTTTGACATTTATTAATAAATAAATATATTTGTGTTATTTATATAGTCAACTTTTGACTTTTTAAGTCATAGTGATTTCTATCTGTGCTGTAAATTTCGTCTAAATCTGACAAGCATTTCTATCGAGAAGTCAAAAAACACATAAAATTTCGCATTAACTAAATAAAGTAATAAATAGTAATATGAGTTAGTTTTGTGTGTGTTAAAATACCTTTAATGATTTAATTCTTTTATCGTTTATACATTAGATTTTTATTTAATTTTTAAATTTTAAACCAATATATTACTACTAAGTAGGTAAAAGCCACTAAGTCATGCCTGAATTCTAAATGTACGACCTGACATATTATCAATCTCTATTTGAATTTAAACTTGGAGGCGGGGTTCTTCGAAGGCCTCCATAGTTAATGGGCAACGATCTGAATCATCTGTCGGATTATTACCAGGTCATAGATAATTTAGGTGCAATTTGTCATTGAACTCAGGTGAGCTTACGCCAAGGTAATCTTGCACGGGGAAGGTTGATGACCTTTAATATACATCATTAGTAATCGTTAGCAGGCTTTAGAATGTCTTGGTGAATGTCAAGTTATATATAGTTTTAATTTTATAAAAGGAATAAGGAAAGTGATTAGTATTTTAACTTTAACCTTTGTGTTTAGCTAAAAATCTCTTTATTAAGTTGTTTGATGAAAGACATTTATTCAGATTGGTATGAATTTTTCATAATCGCATTCGTATTGCGACCATTTAAATAATGCATTGTTACAATACACAAAGACTTAGATATAACATCTAATGCTTATTATTAATAAGTTGGCTTTATTTTTGACTTGTAACTTACTCTTATTAGGTCTTTTACATGATTATTTATTATTATTTTTTTTAAATGATTATTGACTAATAAATTAATCTAGGTACTACAACTTCAACGAACCTGGAGTAAAAGATACCACTATTAACAACAAAATGCATGAAAGTGACATAAATTCATTTACCGCGTGAAGACAAAACTAAGAAAGATCCATACAAACTAGTTTATAACACTGTGTCTCCTATAAGTATAAATAAGTATTATTCGAGGAAAATTTAAATTCGTATAAAACATGTATATGAAAAAGAAAAGCAGTCAAAAAAACTTTACAATCATATTATTCATACGTATAATAGAAATTGCAACATTGTTTATTTACCACGCCGTCATAAAAGGTTTGTAATGCGTTTAGAGCTACGGCGTAGCGCCGGGTACTATAGTAACGCAGTCGCCCAGGCGCGCCCGTGCCGCGTAGACGTGCGCTACGTCACTTACGCTATCGACGACGTAAGCGTATTTTGCAAGCAGATTACCCCTTTCGTACCTGACTGCCGAAATCCTTTGAAATTTTAATTAATGTACATCTAAAGATGATGTGAGGCTTTTAGTGCGGTGTTTTTGTGTAGTGCAGTGGTTTGTGTTGCAAAGTTGGTAAACAAATCGTTAAAAATTGCATGTATGTATTTTTTATTAATGATTTATATTTAATACAAATAAGATATAACGGAATTTTTGGAATGGTTAGTCCATAGCCTTAAATTATTTTGTTATAATTACTCAATTTCACTCTCAAATTTACTTAAGTATAGCTTCTCTCTAACAAAGATTCTCACACAAAACTATCAGTTAATTTTGATATTAAATTCAATTTAAAATTTTCTCTATTAATAAATATTATAGTAATGTTATTTTATAACTGAACAATAGAATAATTGCTATATAATTATTTTTTATTAGGTACTTTATTTATTTACGAAAAGGTTTATATGTATAAGAAAATAAAAATAATATTAAAAAAAAAACTTGTGTGAGACCGTACTCTAAAATTTTCCAGTGTTCTCACATCTCGAGCTATTGTGCTTGTAGGTCAACGACCGACAAGGTTTTCAGCATCTGAAAGGGTTTACGTATGAAGAAAAGCACTTTCTCAATCTCTATTTCTTCTTATCCTCTACAACACTCGAAATTTTCATTGAAAGTATTACACCTATTCAAATAGACGAAAAGATAATCATCTGATTATTTCGTAGAAATTCTTTTAAAAATGTAATATTTTTTATACTTAAACCACATACATCTCGTATGAATTGCTAATATTTTGCACTAATTTTAATGCACTTTTAGTACGAACTCGTAGTAATTTCGAGTATACTTACATATATGTTTTGCGTAAATTTCATTTAGTACAAGTTTTATTAAAAAGCCAATTCACACTACTTACGTACGTTGAATACAAGAATAACTGTTACGTTTTTACCTAAACGTCATTTATGTTAGTGGGAAATTCAGGAACATTAGCGAATACAAAAGCATTATATAACACATTCAATATTAAGAAAGTGAAATTTTATAAGAAAAGTTTGTATTAAAAAAGCGTATTTTGTACCTATGTGCATATAGAAGTTTGAAATCATTCATTTGAATTGAAAATTGTGTGTGAATATTTGATGAAAATAAAAGTATTTGCGAATAGTTTTTAAACAATCAATGAAAAAAATCTACGTATAATACAATCTATATATAATATATAGCGTATAAAATACCACTACGTTTTTATAACGATTATTTTTATCTTAAATTCTCACTAAGTTAAAGTATATTATTCTAAAATATGAAAGTTTCTGTCTGTGACTCTGGTCATATATAAATGTTCAATAATTATGCACCGCATCTCAAGGTTCTAGTGTGATATGTATTAGATAGTCATTATCTTCTTCAATATATACGCTCTTATAGTTTCAGAGATTATCACGTTCAAACAAGCCAATAAAAGCAAACCCATAAGCTGTATAATATTTCGCATAAAGTAGTTTTTAAATAAGTTTTTGGCTCTAGCAAGTGTTTAATATCTCGGGGGAATCACAAACAAAGTTTCCGGGATAGTCCAGTCCTAATATCATATAAGTCCCAATGAAAATCAAAATATTGAAATAACGACATATATTAAATAATATTTGTATATTATAAGTTTAAAGAGAATTTAGCCTCGAACCCTAAATGCCCTATATTCAGCCCATTTTAGTGTTCCACACCTGGGCACGGGCCTCCTTACGACGGGGAACAGGCCATAGTCCACCACGCCAAGCCCGTTGCCGGGCTTTTTCTTACGAAATTCTTTTGAAAACTTGCTAGGTTTTTCTTCACTGACCACTGTAAAACAAGCGGTAACCAAAATTATTCGCTACGAGACCCGAATTTTACCCATACGAGTGCGTTACCACTAGACTATCATAGCTTAATAGTACCAGTGTAGTCCAGTCCATACACAAATTTCCCGTAGTCCGATTATTTAATATTGTATATAACTCGTATATAACTTCTTTTAAAATATTTGTAGGTCGCGTCTTCGATGTTCATTTCAAAAGGTGCGTTAATAACCCTTTGCTTGTTGCGATGTTTAACATAATACGCTCTTTGTGCTCGTCTTTACGTTTTGCATAATTCTCGCGCTCCGAAGTAAGCTTGGATGTAGCGACAACTGTTATTTAGCGAGGCTGAATATTCGAAATATCTTAATAAATATGTTTCTTTACCAAATTTTTATATCAATCTATACTAGTATTACGAGTATAAACGCGAAAGTTTGTAAGTATATTCTTTTACGTAAAAACTACTGAATGGATTTTAATAAAACCTTACAATAATATAGCTTATACATCAGAATAACACATTGGCTAAAATTTATAAAGATATTGTGTGAATGGTCCCAAATATGACGATAAGTGTCAAGTAAGTAGTAAAAAATCTACCATCTGCGAGCTATTCTGGCGTGCGCTGTAACCGCTAGTTACTCATATTATGTAAATGTATGATGGAAATGTTTATCTTAAACAAGCGCGATTTAGCGCGAGCGAAGCTGTGGGTTCCACTAGTTATCCATATTTAAAACACACATATTGCTTCATTCAAATTAACTTTCTGAAAAACTATCGTTAGTTAAAGAAATTCGGTTTTATTTGTAAAAGCTTTAATATTATTATAAAAGCTTTTAATAACATGACAGCAGCAGTTTCAGAGAAATCTTTACACTTAATCTTGATTCCCGCCAAGCGATACTAACTAACTTTCCTTCGGATGTTGCTATTAACTGTATCGCTTCAGGTGGCTTCACCATAATATACCATACTAGCTGACCCGTGCCCACTTCGTTGGGCATAATCCTTTTTTAGTACAGAGTGCTTAGATAATTTAAATTATTTTATTAATATTAAAAATTAAAAATTAAATTATCTATACTAATATTAAAAAAACTACTTTTTGTAACTTAAATATAAAAGTTAGACATATGCTGTCGTTGACTTTTTGTAGGCATTTTCAAGCTCCACATCTTTTCTCTAGAACTCAAAAATATATCTTTCATAGTTAAGGCAGCGTTCGTAAGAAACGCTTTAATTCGACCGTTTTTTCTCCGATTCACTTTGCAAAACGGACAACCACGTAAAAGCCTTTTTATTTTTCGGTTTTTTATATAACCTATGACACTCAGCAATAATGTGGCTTTCTATTGGTGAAAGAATTTTTAAAATCGGTTCAGTAGATCCCGAGATTACCACTTACAATTTAACAAACAAACAAACTTTACTTCTTTATAATATTAGTATAGATTGGTTTTACAGTAAATTTTCTTTAAATAGAATCTTATATGACATCTTTATTATTATTATCATCCTCCGACTTCTAAGATGCGTTTAACTTTAAACCGTTTAAAGATAAATATTATTGTGATTTAAGTTAGTATTAAGTTTTATTTAACTCAATGACTGGTTATACTCGTATATATAGTGTATATGTAATAATGTAAATAAGTCATTTCTCTTAGTATGGTTAGTTCAGTTAGAACAGTGTTATGTTTTCAAACTTTGCATATTTGTATTAAAAAAGTAGAAGAAACCGTTATGTCCTCCTGGGAATCGAATCTACAGCTTCTGTCATAGCCGGCGGTGACACAATTACGACCGTCATCATTCATCTACCGTCTACTAATAAAACAAAGCTTGTCTCCCAAGACAATAATTGTCTCGCCATCTTAATATTTCCTAACAATCCAATCACGTTAAGCAGCTTTACTGGAACAAAAGCTCGTTGTACATAGCTTTCAATTCGAAGCTGCCAAAGTATTCGCAAAGTATTTGTGAGACATTTACATCTAGGTTTACGATTTAAATGTTTCATTAGCTATAACGATAGTGAACTTGGAAAGCTTTGTTAGCCTTTTATGTAATTTCCTGAGGTTTGTTGCGGTCTTGAGTACCTATTTACTATTTAGATATTTGTTGTTTCTTTTATAAGATGTTGTTTACATTTAATTAGTAGTTTTCTCAGTTATATTTAAAATATCATTTAACTAAATATGATACTAACCATAATAATTGAGTGTATTTGAAGCTACTTCATATAACACATACCTACCGATTTCTTTTCTTGGTGTCCCGTAAAATCAATTTCAGTAATGAAATACATAGCTACATAATATATTTTCTACTTCTCTCTTCTATTTTAGATTCTATTCTATTGTTTTATTTTAGTCTAAAATACGAATAATTAGCAAAAAACATTAGCGTTACGTATTTATATACATATGTACATAGGCAATAATAAACGGTATATAATGACTAAAATGTTATAGTCATATGATACATTCCATCGCAAAGTCTCCATTTTTTCACTTTGTATAAAAGCTTTCAACACTTCCAAACTATGGCTGAAATCTCAAATTCGACCATTTTGTTATTAATTATGTTTAAACTTGATAATAGCTTTTCTATAAAGTAGTAGTGCCATGCTTGTTACCTTCGGGTAGCAACCGAATGGGCCGGCACGCCCCGTATAGTTCATTAGTACCACTCTCTCACAGAAGACCGGCGTGAAGTGGCAGCTATGCTGTCGCGTTTCGTCTGGTGAGTGAGAGTCCAGGAGGCCCACTCTCCTTTCCCCCTCCCTCTTCCCTTCATCCTCCGCCTTCGTTCCCCCCTCCCTCCCACTTCCCTCCCTCCTCCATCCCTCCCTTTCCTGAAAGGCCGGCAACGCATCTGCAAGCCTGGCTTGCAGATGTCCTTGGGCGGAGGTGATCACCTCCTGCCCGTTTACCCCTTTTTACCATAAAAAAAAAAATAACAAAATCAGTTGACAAATGAAATGGAAGAATGAACTAAACATATTTTTCTTTTTCATATTTATATATAGAGATTATCAAACCTTGTGAAAATAAACAATTCAATAGAAAATGTGCCTTTAAAGCTGAATTCTAGATACAAAAGTTTTCTATTTGATCCTCTGTGAATCTAGTCAATAGGTTCGTCTGTCTGCTCGCGGTTTTACTTTCTGAGATTGCTTATGGCTTTTGTTATTGTGCTATTGTTGAGTTGTTATATACTTTGGAGCATTTTTGTTTATCTTTCTAAAGTTTATTGCAAGATTTAAAATACTTACAAATTATATGTGCTTATAAACATATTAGTAATAGGTAGTTTCCCTAGTGAAACGAATTCAAAACTCGGGTCACAATTTGGATATTTTCATGTGCGATTCAATTTCTTACGGAAAATATCGTGAGGAAACCTGCATGCCTTTTAAACCTAGCGAGTTTTGTGAATTGTGAAATCCGCCAACCCGACTTCGACAACGTGGTGGAGTATGACCTGATCCTTCTCCTATAGACGGGAGGCCCGTGCCCAAGCCGTTGGACGTTTAATAGGGATTTATATATAATCTTATTACTGGTCAAGTTAGTAGTGCAAATGTTTATTATGCTGCGAACCCAAAAGTCCCAAAAAATAGTATTAAGTTACTTAAAAATACATCATAATATAACGTGTGTGAAAACTAGAGAATCCTTACACAGAACACAAAACTCAAGCTCACAGTTGAAAGTTACACATGCAATATTTACGGCCCCTACAATATTAACTCTATTTGCGAACTTCTCAACACTATGCTAACTACTGATCGATAATGCCTTGCAGTACGTAATTCCCGTAACAACATAGACGAAAGCTACGTCAAAGAGCTTTGTGCTTGTGGCGATGTAAACACATTGTTAATAACTTCATAAAGGACTTGGTACATGGGTTTAATTATTATTTTATTAGCACATCAAATATGCTTTATAGTCTAAGTCCAATATTTTTATTGGTAAAATTTTCTAATAATTACTTAACGACTCAAATGTATTTTTCTCATTCAAATTTTGTCTTTTAATCCATTAAATATGTAAGTACAATAATTAAGTTCAAGAGCTTCAACCTATTTAGTGAACTTGACACAAGTTTTCATATTAAAAAAATGATGATTGTTTTTTGTTTTGTGTGTATTAAGAAATTGACTAATATCTATAAGTTATACAAAATTTGTTCAAAAGAAGAATAAATGAAATGACCAGTTTTTCTAAGTTATTTTACGGTAAAACATATAAAGCGGTAATATATTATATGTGTAATGTTTCATTGCTAGTACAAATTTATTAATATCGTATGTATGTTTCCTAATTGTTTACTACTTTAATATATTTAAATTTCCCTTCGAGTCTTGTATTCAGTTCAGTTTATCAAAGTGTCTATCTATAAAGTTTTTATAAAGAATATATTAATATAATGTTAAGTAAGAAAAAAAATGGAAAACATGAAATTGACAAAGGCTTTAAGAAGCTTTCTCCTTATAAATTCTATGCGAAGTTTCGTTTTATCATTTTACTAAAATCCTTTCTTTTGGTTATTATTTACTTTTTTTATTTATTTCTGTAAGAGTAAAAGCTTTCTCGAAAAAAATATCATAATCTTTGCTGATATTATTACATGAAAAATTATTTTTTCATAAAAACATTTTATTGCCTATTTTTTTTGTTATCTGATACAAAACTGCCTATGGTTTTAGAGGGCCTTCTCAAAAAATACCCGTTACCCTTTATAAACCGAGCAATTAGTATTTATTAACTTATAAATTATTAGTGTCCGACCGAAACTGGTTTCTACGACCGAAACCGAAACCGAAATCGAATTTCGGCGACGGTCTCAGTTTCGGCCGAAACCGAAACCGAAACTTTCTTATAAGGATCATGTTTTCAGAGAAAAATGAAGAAAATGTATTATAATCAGTCAGTTTTAATTAGTAAAATAAATATAAGTGTTAATTTTATACGTATAACCAGGTAGGTTTTTATAATAATTATAAGTGTTAATTTGTAAAAAAAAACAATTATTATATTTGTACCTACTTAATAATTATTAAATTGAACGCGAAACTCTAAATCCTTAATATTATCACCACTAATGCACTAAATACCATGTACCTAACTAATGTTTGTGTACATATCGAGGGTTTACTACGAAAACCTGCTAAACTACATTTTTTGAAAAAAATGAGTTAAATACGTGAAAATTCTTATCTTTTCAAACTATATAAACTGGTAAAAACGGCTTAGTGCTACGTTAAATACTTTAGAGTTATTTGTATACAACAAATCGTTCAATACTCTACTGTTAAAATATCATAAACGACATTACTAATAATTTACCTAATAAATGTTTCATGTAAAAAATTGAAATAGACATTTTTACCCGACTGCGCCAGAAGGAAGGTTATTTTTTTCGATAGTATGTATGTTTTATCGATATAGAGGCCAAATATATTGTTTTTATAATTATTGTCTGTCTGTCTACCTGTCTGTCCGCATCCGAATCACGAGAAAACCACTGGACGGTATTGCATGAAATTTGGTATGATGATAGCTGTTTACCCGGGCTAATACATAGGATACTTTTTACCGCTGAAAAATATATATCTAATTTCTGATAAATCTCGAGTAACTGTTAAAGACCGACTGTAAAACGTCACGCGGTAAGTGAAATCTGAAAATTAAGTTTAGGGTCTTTAAAACGCGGGTGGAGCCGCGGGAAATGCTAGTAATGTGATTAAAATAGGTCATTAGCATACAGAGTGTGCATTTACTCTTTCTACTTTTTGTTAATATTTCTTGATAATCAATAAATATTTACAGGTAAAACCAGCTAACTTTTTTTCTTTGTCAGACCAAACCATAAGTTCCCACTTTTAGCATTATTTATTTAATCTATAATACAGTATAATATCAAAGCTACCTAATTTTTAACATAAATGAGATTTTTAATTTTTTATGGTAAACTTGATTCTGCTATACTCTAGGTACTCCTTTGTTATATTAAATTACTTTTCGAGGTACTCTTATATTATATGCACTGTAAATAAACAGGTTACGACATGATTACACACGTGGACGCGGCCAATTGTCATCGTCGTTTGGATGTCATTTACCGCGCCGAACACACCCGAGCACAGCGCGGAAACTCCCGAATGCATGTAGTTTCGGCAGGTTTGCTGCCGAAACCGAAACATAACCGAAACTCGTTTTTTTGCCGAAACTCGACCGAAACCGAAACCGAAACCGAATATTCGGTCGGACACTATAAATTATATACTATATATACAGTGGTAGGGGCAAAAACTAGTTCATATCTTAAAGTAGGTATTGTTTAGTAGGGCACGAAACATTAAAGTATTCTAAAATGTATGCTTACATCGAAACTTAAAGCTCCATAACATCAAAATTACATTCCCGCTAAGTTAGAGAATATAACGACTTTTAAGTTCGGGACGTATGAATAGTGTCCGACCGAAACTGGTTTTTACGACCGAAACCGAAACCGAAACCGAATTTCGGCGACGGTCTCAGTTTCGGCCGAAACCGAAACCGAAACCGAAACTTTCTTATAAGGATCATGTTTTCAGAGAAAAATGAAGAAAATGTATTATAATCAGTCAGTTTTAATTAGTAAAATAAATATAAGTGTTAATTTTATACCAAGTAGCCAGGTAGGTTTTCATAATAATAATAAGTGTTTATTTGTAAAAAAACAATTATTATATTGTAGTAGGTACCTACTTAATAATTATTAAATTTAACGCGAAACTCTAAATCCTTAATATTATCACCACTAATGCACTAAATACCATGTACATAACTAATGTTTGTTTACATATCGAGGGTTTACTACGAAAACCTGCTAAACTACATTTTTTGAAAAAATGAGTTAAATACGTGAAAATTTATTTGTTATATTAAATTACTTTTCAAGGTACTCTTATATTAAATGCACTGCAAATAAACAGGTTACGACATGATTACACACGTGGACGCGGCCAATTGTCATCGTCGCTTGGATGTCATTTACCGCGCCAAACACACCCGAGCAGAGCGCGGAAACTCCCGAATGCAGTTTCGGTTTCGGTCGTAGTTTCGGCAGGTTTGCTGCCGAAACCGAAACATAACCGAAACTCGTTTTTTTGCCGAAACTCGACCGAAACCGAAACCGAAACCGAACATTCGGTCGGACACTACGTATGAAACCGTAAGAATATCTAAGGCTACATTTTGAAAGTAGCGGAGACGACAAGCCCAGAAGTTTCTGTGGAACGTGCTAACATTAATTGCAGTGCAACTAAGTTTAACTTGCATTTGGGTCCCTATTTATTGTGCGAAGGATTTTTAAGTTCGAAAAGCTCGCTTTTAAACATAATATAAGCTTACGTTAAGAATTTAATACCTAATAGCCTTTCCCGCGGCTCCGCTCGCGTTGTAAAGGCTGAAATTCAAAAGAAATATTTTACTTCCGTTTTTGCAACATTTTCCATTGATGCTCCGCTCCTATCGGTCGTAGCGTGATGTAATATAGCCTATAGCCTTCCGCAATAAACGAACTATCCAACACAAAAAGAATTTATTAATTTATATCAGTGGTTCCTGAGATTACCGCGTTCAACCAACCAACCAACCAACCAACCAACCAACCAACCAACCAACCAACCAACCAACCAACCAACCAACCAACCAACCAACCAACCAATCAACCAACCAAACAAACAAACAAACAAATAAACAAACAAACTCTCTAGCTTTATAATATTGATATAGATTTAAATATACTTTGCTGAATACGATTTGCATTGTTTGTGCTATTATATTTTTTATTTATAAAATCGGTATAAAAATTGGTTAACTCAAAACAATTTAGTATCTTTTCAGACCACGGGGTGAACACTAGTTTGCATTTAAAATACTGCTAGTGGTGAGCGGAACGAAGTTAAAAGATACAGTATTTTGTTTCACAATGTTCTAATTTTTTCCCTTTTTATATCTTTTTTTATACTTTGTGTATGTTAAACAATAGAAGAAAGAAGATAAAGGAAGTTAGATTCAATTCGTTATATTATTATGGAGACAAGTTGAGTATGATTGGAGTTTTTGCATAATATATTAAAAACAATATACCTAAGAGTACATACAGCGTACTATTAACCAATATTTGTAAAGCCTGCTTTTAAAGCTGATAGCTAAACCTACAGGCAGTATGTCAACATTCAACCACTGGGGCATCACTTTTACGATTCTATTTAAGTCAAGTTATTAAGAAAGTTATCTTTTTTGCAATTTTAAAATTTGAGGAATAAAAAAAATATATTGACTATCTTTTGACAAAGAATTATTGTTCATAAATCGCTTGGTTTATTAGTACTTGTAATCAAAATCAGACTAGCCATTTCATAGTGAAGATTGAACGCAGACGCACGTACGCATGCACACATTCACGCACACACGTACAAACTGACACACATGACGACACGTTTGGCTTAGTTTGTAGTGACTCTACTTTGCACCAGCGGTCGCGAATTCTATTCCTGCTGGGGGCATTCATTTGTTGAGCACCTTGAGTTTGTACTCCAGTCATGGGTGTTTATATTTATAATATGTATGTATTTAATATATAATATATACGTAGTATATGAACTATCTGGTATCCGTAACATAAGCCTCGTAGCTTAACCAGATGAAGCTGTGTTATAATATCCCAACACACATATAAATCACATTTATAAAACTAGTTTGTAGTCCTTTTATAGACACTCCATAATAGTCTTGTCACAAAACAAGTATCTAACAGCTCTGTTAAATGTTGCCGGCCATTGTTAGGCCTCACGTGCGATGTAGCTGGAAAAAGCGATTGATTTAGGCACGTGTAGAATATATCATTGAATGTTTAATACAATAGCGTTTTTTATGCAGTCTGTGCACATTTTACTATAGCTTCGTTCGGGAATGCTATTTAAATTGATTGTAATTTGTTTCGCTTTTAATAAAACTTCATAAGTTATGGATATGTGGGGATATTTATGATACGTTACGATGTATACTACTATAAGTAGTAAACAGCTTTTTTTCTATGATAGTTATATTTTTTTGATATATATTATTTGAAAATATGTATGTTTAAAGATATCAATAACTATTTATTTTTGATTTAGAAAAGTAGTTATTTTTCACGAATTTATTTTGATTTTTTGTCCACAACTTTTCGGTTGCTTTACAGCAATCATGACCTTTCAAAACATTAAATATTAGCTTAATGTAAAGAACTAAAAAAAATATTTTTAAGTACCTACTATTTCATTGAAAACTTAAACATATACATATTTATATTTTTATAGAAAGAGTACTAACCTAGTGTACCACTTTTGTTGAAGTGAATATCATATGATACACTACCTGTGTGCTATATAATATTCACTTCGGCGTAAGTGGGCGAAAACTCGTATAGTGTAATTTAAAAACGCTCCCAAGAGACACCTACAACGTTATTACACTATTACCTAAAATATTTTTAGCAACTCATTCCATTCACAACGTAGGCGGTATGAATGGAAGGCGAACGGTGACGCATAGATTTGCATACTGCGTGGATGCGTTCCTTGACCCAGCTTGAGCTGCATAGGCGTACGTTGAAATAACTTGTCTAAATTGTCTAAATTCTTGCTATTGACATACTTTGGTTAGCTCTGTAAGTTATTCGGCACAGTATTGCTTAAAAATAACCTTACATGGGTGAAATCGTTTAGGAATTATATGATCGCTTACAGAATCCGCCATATAAATCTATACTAATATTATAAAGCTAACGTATCGAGGAAGGCTATATAACATCACGTTACGACCAATTATAGCAGCGGAGCATTAGTGCAAAATTGAGCAAAAATGGAAGTAAAATATTTCCTTTGATTTTCAGCCTTTAGAACGCGAGCGAAGCCGCGGGAAAGGTAGTACTTAATAAAATTCTTGCTAATATTATAATAATCGAAATCGAAGAATAATGTTAGGTAATCGTAGTATATCTTCTCTAATAATAATAAGATCATAAAATGCGAAAAGATTCGAAATCAATTGTTCATAAGAGTACAATCAAACAAATAGACAGACAAACGAGCAAAAAGTCAGCTTTAGCTTTATCGTATTAGTATAGATTACACACAGCTTTATCGATTAGCTTTCTTCGAAGTTTTAAAAGTTCATAGTATCAATATATGCCCCTATTCTGGCATACTGGTATAGCATATGTCTGACCGACACAGTCTCACATTACAAAGGTCAGAACAATGAGGTCACGTTACGTGCTTCCTCTTTAACGTGTGACATTCACTTGAAAAGGCTGGAATTTAGACGTGGGCTGTAACTAAATGCTTCTCGTTTAAAGCTTACCTAATATTTATACACCACACATCGTATATATAAATAAAATAAAAAAATATGTTGGGACATTATTACACACAACGCAGCGCTATCTAGTTCCGTGTTAGGCTTGTGTTACGGGTACCAGATAGTTGATATACTATATATACAACTTTAAAAAATACATATTATAAATATAAACACCCATGACTGAAGTACAAACATTCGTGCTCAACAAATGTATGCCCCCAGAGGGACTCGAACCCGCGACCGCTGTCGCAGCAAGTAGGGTCACTACAAACTAAGCCAAATATGTAGTCCTAGCGTATAATATATTACTTCCTAACGTCGTAACGTCGTATACCTATGTTACTATAGTGGAATTGTTTGACTTATATTGAACGTGAATTGAATTTACTTGTACATTGAACTGTAAAGCAAATTTTGATGTTTTAATATTCATAAATGTAGTTGATTTGACTTTAATCGTTCTCACTTTGCTCGAGTGCCGTGTTATTTTGCCGAAGTTATTTTTTATGTTATCCAGTATTTGTATTATTTGTATTATTTTTATTATATTGTTATTTTTTATGTTGCTGCCATTTGGTATTTTTTGTTATAAATAAGTTATGTGTTGCTCCAAATCATAGTCTATTTGTGTACAAAAATTTCACTTTCGTCCTGCTTATTTAGCTTGAATGGATGTTTGCCACTTAAAAAGGATTTTTGAACTTATCATATTAGTGTGAGCATTTGAAATTTAAATAATGTTTCAACTTTACGTACAAAATTGTTAACAACTCCATTTTATTAACAAAAAAGTTATCGTGAATTCGCTATCAAAAAGAATGAAGAATAAATTCTAAAGTACAATTAAAGTTATAAGCTTCCAAGTTCCTAGGAAAGTTTCAACATTTTAAAATGGGTATTTCTTAGTGACTTAATGTACTGAATAAATTGGTCAAAGGCAAAATATATGAACGACGAAGTTTAAGTACAATATTTTAGTTTTTATTTAAGCTCTCAATAATTTTTTTCGTATACCCTATAACATAAGGGATGTTATAGGTTACATAGCAGTACAAGATTTGCTTGATCAAGATTAATCCTACTTGAAAGAAGTCCTGAATAAGCCTATAATTTCAACTAAGTTCGGTCATTTCCATTCGATTTTAAGACAGGCTTCTTAACTACATATTACGGAGAAAAGGGTTCGGTATAGCTTACGCTTAAAATACCTTTGCCGTCAATTGAAATCTAATCAAATCAAATAAAGAACTTTATTCAAATACATTGACTTTTACAAGGCATTTTGGATCAATTTATACACACATTTAATATAATTTTAACTATATTGTAGGTACTAGTCCACGAGGGAGTTAGTTCTGCTTAGAAGAGCCGAGTATACAGCAATCAGTCATATAAAACTGCAACCTTGTGTAATTGGCTTTTTGTTCACTTTAAATATCTAATGTTGCTTTTTAAAATGTAACAAATGCTCAAATTACAATTCGCAATACAAATATTAAAATTTAAAATACTTGTTCTCCTAAAACTTCTTTAATATATAGGCTCAATATAAGTTTAATGTTTATATCAAAAACTGTATTGGAGATTTCGTTTAGGAAATCGACCTTGAAATATTTACTTTACTATTTTGGTTATACATGTTTTTAACATATTTTTACATTATTGCTAAATAAATAAATTATAACTTTTTAATACCATAGCTTCGACTATTTAAATGTAACAACACAGTTATAAAGAATATGATAGTTTTATTCACAGTGAAGTCATGTGGTGTTCATTACACGTAGCTATTGTTGGAGGTCAATGACACTTGGCTCTGGATCCCGTGGTTCCTGGGCCGAGGCAGAAGTGAACAGCTTTATGTACTTTTAGTTTTCATTGTTGTATTACGTATGAAATTTTGCATACTCTATAGACTATAAGTGTAGTAGACACCCGATTATTCCGTACTTATACTTATACTTTTCTAATATTTTAATTTTTCTTAGTCACGTTTAAACAAATTATTGAATGAAGTGAACTTGAATCTTGTTTATAACAAATTCTTATATGTATTTGGAGTATGTGGTGTACTAATCATCATCATCATCATCATCAGCCCTTTTTAACGTCCCACTGCTGGGCACGGGCCTCCCTTAGTACGAGGGGGATCAGGCCATAGTCCACCGCGCTGGCCTAGTGCGAGTTGGCGGACTTCACATGCCTTTCGAAAACTTGTTAGGTTTTCTCAGACATGCAGGTTTCCTCACGATGTTTTCCTTCACCGTAAGACAAGTGGTAATCATGATAGAAATGATTCGCACATGAAAATATCAGAGGTGCGAGACCCGGGTGTACTAATATAAATTAAAAAAATGATATATTTACCGTAAACAATGCACGGCACTTATCAAATGAGTTCTTTGAAGACTAATAGTAGCCATTAAGCAGTACCATCCTGGTATTAGAACAGCTAGATGGTATTAAATTATTGTGTACATATAAATTCTGTAAAGATTCAAATCGAAATGATAATTAAAAGTAGGTAGGTTAAAATAAATTTTCAACAAAAAATTATCGTGTATTGTAATAATAGTGATTAATTTTTTCCACCCCTTTTCATCCATTTAAGGGTTGAATTACCAAAAATCTCGTAGTTATCTGATACTTTCTCCCTAAGTCAAATATCTACTTTTGATTAAACAACGTATATTCTGCGATTGAAGAATATTAATTTTGATTTGGAAAGCGTTCGATTATTAGATCCATGTTATCAGTGCAAGTACAACACACGGCCATTATTTTAAATGGACCAGTCGTTACGCGTTACTACGACGCGTGCCTGCTCACAAATTACTATGAGCTGCACGTTTATTCGTGTAGTTACGAAAAAAAAGTATTTTCTATTCACGATGCATCTATTGTTATGTTGCTTACAAATAGCTATTGTGTATGTACAAGTGTATATATATACCATGGTATTTATAAATTGTCTTCAGCCCTTTTTAACGTCCCACTGCTGGGGGTGGGCTTCCCTCAGATCAGGGCATAGTCCACCGCGCTGGCCTAGTACGTATTGGCGGACTTCACATGTTTTTCGAAAACTTGCTAGGCTTTCTCAAATGCATGCAGGTTTCCTCACAATGTTTTCCTTCACCGTAAGACAAGTGTAATCATGATAGAAATGATTCACACATGAAAATATTAGAGGTGCGAGAACCGGATTCGAACCCGCATTACTCGGTTGTCCAAGAGAGCGCGTTCCCACTGGGCTACCACTGCCTTTATTTATGGCATTGTAATATGATAATAGTTTATGGTCGCTGCCGTATCTCTGATAAGTAGAAGGTAAAATATATCTGGAATTAGTTAAACTAATTATATATAGGCTTATTATCCAGTTCTGAATGTAGGTTATTCTCATAAAAGTATTTTAGTGCTAGAGAATAATGCTCTAAATAAGGATGTTTATAAATACAAGACTAAATTAAAAGTACGAAAATAGGATTATGCAAAGAGCTAATGGTATAATTTAGATATTTTACAATAAGTAAATAATTAATATAATTTACTCTTGCATAAAGCAGAAATTTATTTTAGACTAGTGCTTTGTCCCGGCTACATTTAGTGTGACCAATATAACTTTTGCAACATATTAATACCACATGCCTACAAACTATATACATATTATAATTAGAATATTATGTCAATCCATTGTTACTTAAACCAAAATATTCGGGTAAAGCGAGACAATAACAGTACTAAATAGCAAACTAAGCAATATAGTAAGTATTACGACGTATAATAACAAGAATTCATAGAGAAATATAACTTTTAACAAGTTTAATTTGAAACAATTTAAAAAGCAAGCTTAACCGTGATTAAAGTATAAAAACGAGTGTTCTCAGGCCAATCAGTGTCAAGCCACACTCAAAACTTTCAGAGCCATTACACAAGCTGAGGCTAACAGCTTATTTGCATTCGCAATTAGTTTGAGCGAAAATGTACAACATTTTGTTATTGCTGCTGGCATATTAAATTTTACGATTATTTTCTTCGGTCTCCATTTTATGGAAACGGCAGTGACAATACTTCAAACACTATAGTGCGTCTAGTTCTCTAATTAGACATCAAGGCTTGCAGCTCTTAATCTTTTATATACCATACATAGAGTGCGTGGTTTCTTTGTTTTTATATACCTATATTTATTTTTCTTGCCTTACAAAGTTTGCACGAAATAGCGCAAGACGACATTGACATGTAAATTTTCACTATCTAATTCTATGTAATTTACTCGTAGTCTTAACGTACTGTCTTATAATATTTTAAATTAGGAATAGAACTATAACTTATTGCACAAAAGATGCTTACAAAACTATCGTGTGATGAAATAATTAATTAGAGTTTTAAATATTTCATGGAATATTGTTTTTAAGTCAGAAATATAGAAACAGCGATGGCAAAATGCTTAAAAACTCTAAGTGAAATCTGAAAATACTATTGAGATATTATTTCAATATTATTAAAACTCGCTAATATACTAAGCAAAACATAATTAAATCTGCATGTTTCATAGAACCTAAGTAGTTCTTGAGAGACACAAGAAGTCCGTCAAATCGTATTTAGCAATCACTGTTACATTGAAGAGATTCAGAAGCAGGATATAACAATGCTTAAAACATTTACAAATTATCGATTGGTTAACCTCCATTACTGTTTTTAAATAAACTTAGAGTATAATTAGAATCTCAATATACAACACAATATCTTCATAATCTTATCATCTATTTTAATCTAAAATACAGCATCTAGGTCATCTAATTCGGAAGTTATGCTATCAATTTATCATAACGTCCATCAATCACCGTCCAAACTATCTCCTGCGAGCGTTGAAAATTTAATTGAAACTTTCAGTGCCGAACATTCATTCCCAACTCGTTACAGTTTGTAAACAACTCGTCTGAAGCACATGCAGTTAATACTCTCTGTTTAAACATTGGTCATTCACTGTTTAGTGAATACTTGATGGAGCTTCCAGTTTTATTAAGTATAGACGAATACTTTATGTGTTGATTCACTAATTTTGTTTAATAAAAGAATTCTCGAAGGATAATAATATGTGCTCTCTTGGACAACTTTGCTTACACGTGAAGTGGTGCGGGTTCAAATCCAGGTCTCGCACCTCTGATTTTTTCATGTGCAAATCATTTCTAACGTGATTGATGAACACGTGTATTATGATGAAAGAAAAGATCAGAGGTACATGAACTGCATATCTGAGAGAACCTAGCAAGTTTTCGAAAGAAAACAAAGTGTATGTATGTATTAAATGAAATATATAGCCGATTTAATTTCCGCTAGTGGTAAATATTTGTTTTGGAGTTAAAAGCGCTCATTTTGGTCACCCAACTCTCAGACGGCAAGAAAGAATGTTTGCTCGTCAAACAACAGCCTTTTTAATCTACAAGACGAAGCTAGGCATTATACTCGTAACTTGTTACTTCTCTTTTATGTAGCCTTACCTTCTTTATAAGTCGTACACTGTCTCTTTTTTATAAAGCAATAATAGCGCGCTGGTAACTCACTAGCTTGAGATATTGAAGGAAGCGGGTTCAAATCCTGGGTCACACATCTCTGATATTTTCACGTGCTTATCATTTCCAAGATGATTACCAGTTATTTAACGGTGAAGGAAAACATCTGTATGTCTGAGAGAACGCAGTACGTTTTCGACGGACATGTGTGGTCCGCCAACCCGTACTTGACAAATGTGGTGCCTGATCCCCCTCGTATAAAGGGAGCCCTGTGCCCAGCAGTCGGGCGTTAACAAGAGCTGCAATACACGTACATATCTCCATAAATGAAGCATAAAATAAGTTAACCGACTCATTTAGTTCCGGCATGTTTGAGGGAAAATAAGTATAATTGAAATTCTTTATTTACAACTAATTAAGTGGTTAAAAAGTATTTTCATGCATGAATAATACCAAAAAGCTAACTAAAGCTCTAAGTCATTAGTAACAATATAACGGTTTACTTACAACGATAATGTCAGTTTATATTGCTGATTAACCAGTTATTTTATGGCGTGTCTTGGAAAAGTAATCTTGACCTTTCAAAATACTCAAATAGTTTAAAACTAAGTTAAAGTCAAATATATTTAAACACATTATATATTGGAAAAGGAATATTTATCTATAATTTCATAACTAAGCTTTTACTATAGTCAGTAAAACTCACTTACAGTAGGTTCTAAACTTCGAAGAGTACCTACTTCAAAATTTTTTTAAGGTTTCAATTTTTGTGATGTATTAGATCATATTAAATATTAAATGGTAATAATTATAATAATAATACCTCATGAACGAAAACGTTTACTGCTTATTTATCTTAATAAATTCATATTCGGTTAAGCTTTCTGCACAGCTTTAACTCCTCCATCATCACGTATAATGTATCACAGGTAAAACACAACACTAAGCCCTTTACATATATGCAAAGTCACATCGACCCACTATCTCTGTTTACTCAGCTTAACCCTTCTGCGATACTCGCATATCAAGAGAGTAATTCTATAGAAATCAGAAATTCATTTTAAATACTGTATAACGAAATTTAAGAATTCATTTAAAAATATACGCATATTCTCCTTATTTGATATTTTATACATTAATATTTGTTCACATAAATTGTGTTTGCTGAATTTCTTTATCAAAAGAACTTTCTACTTGAGAAGCTTTCATGAACATTTTGAAATTTTAATTTCTGTCAATTAAAAAATATCTGTAAAGGTTTAAAATACACAAAAAGGGTCATGTTACTCAAATAATATATAAAATGAGGGAAACGGGTTCGATTCCCATACAGAACTTTATTGACCATATAATCGATGATCTTACTTTCTGACCATCGCCCTTACTAGAAAAGTAAGCTCGATCCTATAAGACAACCAAATGAACCATTAACTTAAAACAAACTTAAAAATTTGAGAGTGACATTTATATTCCACATTCTTCGTTATTAAATATATATCAATAATTTAGTTTAAATAGAAGAAAATAATATGAATATAAGTGCAATATTTAGAATTGTGAGTGAAGTGGTGTGATTGCAAATGTTGCGACGCGGGCGGTGGCGCACTCTCTATGACGAATAACAACAACGCGGGGAGCGCGGGCGGGTTACCCGCCGCTGCCGACATGGATTCGCTCGAGGAAATGCTTCGAAAGGTAAGCTTTGCAGTTAAGCTTTACAAGCTTTTATAGTAGCTTTTGCTATAATAATAAAGGAAAAATTGTTGTATAAATATGTTTTTTTATTTATTTAATGTATCTTGCAAATCGTTCTAACGATTCAGTTAAAATTTTGTATTATGATAAGGGATTGTTGTGTATATTTTCCGAAATGATACGATTTTACAAAAAGGTTCGTTCAGGTACTTTAATAATTATTAATTTTATGTACAAGAACGTCAAATCTTAAGATATTTTCTTAAAAAAAACTTATGGGGAATTTTCTAAACATCTTACTGTTCATCAAACCAGCTAAATCTAATCTTGTTTCATCTTGTTCGGTCACAAAAAAACAATACACAATATAAAGTTGACTCTCGAAATTTTGTATTTAAGAAACAAATTATAGTGTAAAGAAACTTTAATATGAAATACATGATAACGTTGTAAGAAATAACCAAATTTTTTTCTTGTCGAATCTGTATTGATAGGCATTTATGGCAACAAAGTATTTCATTATTTTCTATCAAGTTAAAGAGCTATTATTTTTTTTTGTATTTAAGAACCTTCACCAGGTAATGGGTAAGACGCTAGTACACGCGTCCAATGAAATGAAAAATAATAGAAATAGTTAAACCCTATGACTTGTTTCGTTTGCTGTTCGATCTCTGCGTCTGAGATAATAAAAAGATACTGTTTAAATAACCAAATTATTCTCTACAATCATTTATGACACTAATATCAAAAGCTTTATATGAATGAAAACTAGCTAACAATATAACTAAATAAAAACTTTATGAAGAGCTTTGTTGTAAATATTTTATCAAATATGTTAAAACTAATAATACCTAAATTATTTATAGTGCAATGTCACCATTTATTAAAAGGATTTACTGTTGCCTCGTTAATAAATCATCGCAAGTTACCGCTAACGAAGCATAGCATACAAAATGCATACAATAATATATCATAATAATTAATGTATTTGTAACTATGGGGCCGTCCTACGATCCGTCATATGTCAACTTTATAGGGCTACCAGCTCTCAAACCACAATTTCAGGATACATAATGTGCCTTACTTATCACTACATAGTATAAAACAAAGTCGCTTTCTCTGTCCCTATATCGCTATGTATGCTTAAATCTTTAAAACTACGCAACGGATTTTGATGCGGTTTTTTTCAATAGATAGAGTGATTCAAGAGGAAGGTTTATATGTATAATACATGCATAATATAGTAGAGAAACACTGATATGTTTTTGCATATGTCTATCTCTTACGGATAACTCACAATAACCATTTTCTCGCTTCGCTTAGGCTCTTCCCTAGATTTAGCGCGGGCGAATCCGCGGGTTCTACTAGTTCTATATAATACGTTCGTCAACATTCACAAGAGGATTGGGATATTTCGGGAGCTACAATGCGAAGAACTTTGAAGTTTCCTCACAGATCGATCTCTCTTGAGAATAAGGGGCTTCCAAGAAAATGTTTATGGCTATTCAAATTATGATAATACGCAAAAAATATTTGAAGAAGTTTTGACATGTTTTTGTAAAGTTATAACAGCATTTATTTATATATTATGTAGGTTTCCTAAACAATTATTTCACCTTATTATTATAGTAAAATATCAGCTTTGTAGTATACTTGTAGTTTTCAAAGTATCCATAGTACCCCATGCATATGGCTACACTCCGAAAACGCAGTGGCTTGGAGTGACACATCATATACGATGAATTAATTACGCTAACCTATTTACGTTTTTTAATCATGACGTCTAACGTGATATTGGAAAACGTGGTTTAAAAATAAACATGTAAATATTTCCAATGAGAGAAGAAGAGAAATATTATTTATTAAGTTCTTTATTAAGACATTAAGTGTTTTACTGACATTAAGATTAAATATTATGCCCTGGCCTCCCTTCTACCTTATAATATCTTCCCGACCGATTTCGGCCACAGCGGCCAATCTCAACGAGACTAGCTATCTCTAATTCCTGTCACTCGCACGACCAATGAGAGTTAGGGCGCAAGACCCAGGCTTCACGTGCTCTTCAAAGAACGGTGTGAAACACCACTACAATAAACATAAGGCTGATACAAAACAGAAAGACTAAGAAGAACGACGCGGAACTCGAATCTCCGCACGCTAGCCACTACACCTCCGAGGCAGATAATATCTAACAGCTATAGTATTTATTATTATTTTAACTAAATAATAACGTAGAGGAAGTATTTAATTCGATTATCGATTTAATCATATTTTTATGTATGTTACGTGAAATCTTCGTCTTTCGAGGATCGATTTTAAATTTTTTAATGATTGGGTTATGCTCAATGGCTATCTCATATAAATTTAAAAATTGATAAGACTGTGACCATGGATTCTAAGTTTTTTTGTTTTTTTTGTCAAAATATCAATAAAATACCAAAATTCACATTATAAAACTAGTCTAAGATTTGTTAAAATATATTATTAACGTCATTCATAACAGCCCTTAACTAACGTAATGTAGAGCACTCTTACTCACAACACCGTTAGGTATTAAGCAGGCAACGGGGTACATAATAAATCATACTGCGTACTGCTACTTAGACGGTGCCCTGGGTTCAGGCTAATTAACTAAGTGTGAAGTATGCACTGTGAGTCTGAGTGGCTATTATTTTTCTAAACTACCCTTAAGAAAAAAGTTGCAAGATTGTGTTTTCTATTAAGTAAAGTTGTGTATCTTTTATTTTTTGTATTTGTTAACAATTTTCGTTATCATTTACATAAGACATTAAATTACTTATGAAACTTAAATGATAAAATCGTACTCTACATTGATTTCCCTATTTGCACTTTATATAATTGCTAAAATTTAAATATACATTCATACAACAAACAAAAGGTCTTACTTATCCTAAAATATTGTTGTTTTAGAATTGACTCTTAAGTCTTAACAAAAAGAAGAATAATTGTGTGACCCATCTACTCGTATTACATACCACATACCTACAAAGTCTATGAAAAAATGTTACGTTAACGACTTTTATTATTAACTAGTGACTCACCCTCGCTTCGCTCGGGTTCGTCCCTAAGTACCCCCTTTTGTAAATTTTTTTTTACAAACTTCGATTTTTTTATAGTCTTGAACCCACAGAGCAGGTGAATATAGATAATAGAGAGGGCCTAGCTGCAACTTTCTATGGAAACCATTGTCGCCACTCAAGAAATATCGCACACATGCGCAGCGTCTCACGCAGTCTGTGATTGGTTAACACACACATACAAACGAAATTACAAGTACGCTAGTGGTTGACAAATGAAAAAATGCTATCGAAATTTTTGTCGACTCTGTGTAAAGGAACATACGAAAAAAAAAGCCGAATTGGTCCAGCCATTCTTGAGTTATGCGCTTACCAACATTCATTTTTATTTATATAGATAACACTATTATAAATGCGAAAAATTGTTTTTAAACTTTATGTTTTTCTCCTTAACGTTGAAAAGCTAGTCGGATCTAGATGTGATTTAGTACTTTTACTGTTAAACTATGACCTGGAGAAACATATACATAACCTACTGTAAAACCCTTAGCGATAAAACCGAGCAAAATAATGCTAAGTATTCAATAATGTTACAACCGTTTTCTTAATTTCAATACGATTTACTTACCGTGCTCATGTCTACTTTACTATTAAAAAAAGATTGAAAGTCCGCAGACGGCGCGACGTCATGCAAAAAATGCAGCCTTCGCCGCATTTCATGATGTCGTATAACTTGTATAGATTATTTCAGTTTTTAACGATCTTTGTTGGAGAAACCCTTAAGGTAACTTAAACTTTCATGGAAGTTAAAGAATATTTAGATTTCAAAAATATTAAATATGATATTATTAGTAGGAATCTCGATTTGTGCTACAATCATAATGTTAGGAAAAAAATGGTGGTTTAGATATATTCGTAAAACGGGATCTTGATTACATTTAGATTTTATTGAGAAATAGTAATGTGTACAAAGTTTTATAGCATTCCCAAATTAAAAAAACTAGTAAGGATGCCTGTATTAGTTAGCCCCTACTTTAAGAATAAAAAGAAAAACTTAATATAATAAAATATTAAGTATAGATTGTAATGCTTAAGTCAATTAGGTACCAATCAGATACAGATATATAGAATTGAAGTGTCTGTTTGTAATGTCAAAATAACAGCTTTTTACCAAATACTAATAAAAGTAGGTATACAAGGTACTCGTATTTACTAATAAGAGAAAATCAATTTTCAAAATTTTGTCTGTCCGTCAGTTTGTTGTATCTGAAATCCAAAACGTCTGGACTGATTTTGAGGAGACTTATTTAAGATAAAATAAGAAAACTACGTTTAAAAAAACCGACTTCAAAAACTAAAAAGTTTAAAATGACTCAATAAAGATTTAATTTAATACACCTCTTATGCAAAGCTACCTATACCTTTAATATTAATAAATTACTATTACATATTTGTATGTGCTACCTATTGATTGGTTTGAAGTCAAACTATTTTAATTTTTTATGGGATCAAATGGCAGCTATTGCCCATCAAACAAAAGAAGAATCACGTAAATCGGATTATAAAATCACAGAGTAATCGATGTACATACATATAAAAAAAATACCGACCGAATTGATAACCTCCTCCTTGCGGAAATCGGTTAAAAATTAATCAGAATTTCGCGCAAATAAAAATAAACACATGAAAATGTAAAGAAATCGTATCTAGCCGTGCCTTCGAGGGAAACAATGATAAATCGTTAGTATTACCTACATATTAAATATATATTAATTTAAGCGAACATTCGTCTAACATTTGCTGTGTATTTTTTACTTTCCTTATTACTTACTAATTATTGTGAACGCAGCCGGTGCATTTAGCTGATGAGGCTGCTTTGTTTTGTTTCTGTACAAAATATTATAGTTAGTGTAAGATCATGCTTGCCATTGTTCTTATGTACCATTTCACATTTGTTAGAGGTATTGTGAGTATAATAAATGTTTCTATTTGAAACTCAAGCTACGTATATTAATTCATTTAAAAAAGGTTTATTTAAATTATGGACTCTTGTATTTTTATTTTAGGTCAAAATGTAATTTTAAATCTTCATTGCTTATTATTATCTAAACGATTATTGTAGGATTATCGAAATATTTGCTTAGAGAAATTCATTGCAAATTAATGCAAATTAATTTTTTTTAGTAAAATGAGAAAACACTCGGGGAAATATATGTAAATATAATATGGATTTCGATTAAGTTTCTATCGCCATCTGAGTATAACCGTGGGTTTTATAGTCCTCTAACAATCCGTTAAGTGTATATCATTATTAGTATAAAGTAAAATATAAGGAACAAATTTTTAACTTTTTGAATCATTTGGTTACAACCTTTCCAGAGTGAACGTTAACACGAAAAATAAATTTCCCAATCGTAATTAAAACTTCTACCCTCGAAATCGAGCTATATTGATACAGCGATATTTTATTCATCAAACGCAATCCACCGATGAAAAGCATGCTTAATAAACCGTCCAGTTTAAACGGCAAATAAAAACAAAGTACAAAAAAAGTCGTAAAAGTAAAATTAAAAATTAATAGCGGTGCGCGTTAACGTATGACCGCGGCCTGGCTTGAGGGTAGCAACCGAAATATTCATGTAAATCCACGCGGAAGAGTCGCTCGTAGATCACCCTTTGAATGTTAATTTTGTTGTTTTGGTGTGATGTAGCGATCTTGTCTTTAATACATATGATAAAACTAGCTTTTCCCGCGGCTTCGCACGCGTTTTAAAGACCACAAATTAAATTTGTGAGTCGCGCGGTATGGTACCTCACAGAACTAACGCCCGCCCTTCCCGTTTTTGCAATATTTTTTGTTGATGCTCCGCTCTTATTGGTCGTAGCGCGAGGTTATTTAGCCTATAGCCTTCCTCGATAAACAGACTATCCATCACAAAAAGAATTTTTCAATTCGGACCAGTAGTTCCTGAGATTTGCGCGTTCAACCAAAAAAACAAAAGCTATAGATTGTAACTGAGTCGAATATGTACATCAAATATTTCTTGGAAAATCTTATTGAAAAAATAATTATTATATTATCGATACCGAGGCTAGACCTATAGTTTTAATTTTTTTGTCTGCCTGCCTCTCTGCCTATGTCTGCATCACGAGAACTACTGGACAGATTTTGATGTTTGGTATGATGATATCTGGCTATCTGATTCTGATTTTATTAGTCCCGCTGAGTTTATTTCGCCAGTTCTTCTCAGGTCAGAGGTTTCTTCTTTCCGAACTGGTGGTAGAATCATGACGTTCAGTAAGAAATTATAACAATTTTTATGTTGAATAAAATATTTTGATTTGATTTGATATCCGGATCATTATATATACTTTTTACTGCTGGAAAATATTTACTGTCTGAGAACCGTTACAAACCAGCTGTAAAACATTAAACTGTCTAATAATATGTGAAATTTAAGAACCGTCAACCGCGACGATAAATACTAGTACCAAGTAAATAAAACAAATCTTGTCTATATACATAAAAATGAATAATAAAAAAATCAAACTTTGAAAAAAACTTATACTAAAGACTAGAAAGACTAAGCTGAGCAAAGTGAGGACGAGTTACTTAACAAAATAAGTTCTAATATAGTGCTGACATAATAGTTAGGCTAAGTACTACTCGTATAGAACCGGCTATTGTCAATGGACATCACAAAAGTGGACCCAAGATGGCGCTGGTTTGCCTTTACTAACAAGAGACTATTGCCAATTTAGATAATACATAGAGATGACAAATAATCTATATACATACATACTCGTAGAATACTAGCAAACCCGTTACGCGTTGTTGCAGCACACTTAAAATATAGTTTTTTTTTCTTTAGCTTGAGGTTAAAATATTCATAGTTTAGAGCAGATGTTTCTCTCTCTCTCTCTCTCTGGAATCCCTCTCAAAATTTAAAAATCGTTATTTTTTATATTTATTTAGATACGCGTTACGTATCCACAATGTGCGGCTTTTTGGTAAAATTAGATTTACTAGAAAAAGAAATATTACTCGGAGAATTTGCTAAAGTGTACAGAATTATATAATACTGTTTAATAATTTTATATATTATTAATAATTTAATTTTTCTGTATAATTATTGAATAACTAATATTACTACTTATGTAGAAGAAAAAAAAGCGTGTAGACGTTAATTCTAAGACGCTGGAATCGATACGCTTTCAGTACAGTGTAGCATCATAGCAAACTAAACGAGGATTTATCAAAATACAGAAGTAGGTAATATAATATAATGCTCTAACATGTTGTACAGAAAATATAAACGTTGAACCTTTCCTCTTATATGCTGTATAATCTACTTTATTTACGTAAAAAGATTTTTCAAGCGTGAAATGAAGTTACTGAAATTATATTATAAATCATAAAAAAATAAAATAATACACATGTGTAATATAATTACTTTAGTACTTTCATTTTTCTATCTAATATTTTATGTTACAATCAGTGTAATGAAAAATCTTATTCTAATAATATCGCTACGTGAAAATGTATTTAATCTACATCAAAACAATCGATTTTCAATACAAACGCACAGTACTCGCTTCGGGTTTGACGTTTAATATTCAATTTATCGTACATACAAATTTATTTTTAATTACAAATTGATCATGATTGAAATGTTGTCCAAATCGATAATTGTCGACAGGCCCATCGCTGTCTGCATAATAAATAAGGTTAATTTATAAACACCTCATTTTCATTATGCATTGTACATCGATAACGTAAACAGTGAATGTGAATTAAGTCGGCTGTTCATTCCCGTATTTATTGTCTACAAAGTCTATAAATAATTAAATTACGATTTGTTAAATGTGTTACAAAATTAAGATGATAATATATTTCACTTTATAATATTGCTGTAATCTATATCGGACAGTAGTTCCATTTTCGCTAATAATGTCACGCTTAAGATAATAATTAAAAGTATCGATTCATATGATAACAAATTAAATGCAATAAACTCATGTTTCGGTTTTTTCTAAGAAATCATAGTTGCACAAAAATGCTTGAAATTTACCTAAGCATGTACGAAAAATAAGAGAAGATCTAAAAACTACTCAAGAGAATGCTAGGAAATTTCGTTCATCCTAAATTCGATATTGCATTTGATTTTTGATTTTTCAGCTAAAATTTTGTACGATAAAACAACAAGGACTTTTCTGTTTCAATTTCGAACACACAGTGGAATAGTCGTATTTTCTAGTTTTAAAATCTCATTTCAATTTACTTTTGTTGATTCTTTATTGAATATTAATTGATTGCTGCAATTCATATTATATCTTGTTTGTGATAATTAATATGCAAATAATCAATAAAGTTTGTTAAATATTATGCTAACGTTTTAAGTAGAAAATATCACGAAAATGTTTTATTATTATTTTATAAAGAGTATCTCGTCTATAATAGAAATGAAATCCGACCACTTGTGGCAAATAGACCCGAGTTCAATAGCGCTCGCAATCTCTGCCCACTACAATATCGATGTATATTTTTAATACGAATGTGCGCCTTTCAAGTGCTTTTATGGTAAAATATCGTTTTCAAAGAATATATTTCGAATGTGAATAATCAAAAATAAATTATTATTTCTGGGATTGATATTAAATTAGAATTTTACTACTTGTTGTAAAGATACGTTTTAAAATCTATATATTTTTGAATAAAACCCCATAATATAAATAATGTATCGTTGGCCAAGTACCTCAGCAGACTTCACGATGACTCGCTAGGTTCTTTCAGATTAATCCGAGTTTCCTCACGATGATTTGCTCCACCCTAAAAAAGAGGTAATCATATGGATGCGAGGAATTTAAACCCTGTTCACTTCATTTCGTCTTTCCAAGCCCAGCTCTTTAGTACAGGGCTAATTCATAGGTATATATAGGTATTCACCTCGGTAAACCTTTTTTAGCTTAATTTTTTTATAACTTCTTAGGAAAATTTATAGTCTCAATATTGTAAAAAATAAACTTATTAGTGTTATGGTACTGTACGTTAGGGCAAATAATAAATAACAGTAGTACGAGTATAACCAAAGATTCTGCGAACCACGTTAATGGGTTAATGTGACCTAACCATGTTTTCGGCCGAGGTGTTTACATTTGCTCCAGCCCGACATCAGGCGTCGACACAACATTCATATTAAAACTTGAGCCCCAACGGGCCCGCTCGCTTTATTATTTATTGCCAGCATAATAACTTCCCGGCCTTTATTTGTTTTCAACTCGTTACGAAGATTTGCCCCAAATTCGGAAACTCGATTATTTATTCATTTAAATCCCAATGCCAGACGTTTTTGCGGTCGGTCAATTTATAATATTCGCGTATGGTGGCCGTAATCTATTTTTTGGGTATTGGAGTATATCCAATGGAAAGTGAGAGTTAACTCTGAAACACGCTGTAAATAGTTAATTAGAATAATATATTTTAAATAAAACTCTTTGGATTTTTGCGGATTTAATTTTATTTTTAATTTGAAGTCATATTTATTACACTGGGCAATTCATAAAATTATACAATAATTTAACAGAATTGGGCAATGGTACCAGAGTGCAATACAGTTATAAAAAGTTGTTTTTTTATTCCTTTATACATCATCATCATCATCATCATCATCAGCCCTTTTTAATGTCCCACTGCTGGGCACGGGCCTCCCTCAGTACAAGGGGGATCAGGCCATAGTCCACCGCGCTGGCCTAGTGCGAGTTGGCGGACTTCACATGCCTTTCGAAAACTTGTTAGGTTTTCTCAGACATGCAGGTTTCCTCACGATGTTTTCCTTCACTGTAAGACAAGTGGTAATCATGATATAAATGATTCGCACATGAAAATAACAGAGGTGCGAGACCCGGATTTGAACCCGCATCACTCTTCTACATTTAATTATTATAAATTTCGTCTTATAAAACAACTTGTTGAGATATTTATATATTACAAGCTTTTGTATACATTAGTAGTAACTATAGCCTACATAACTCTTGCATGTTTTATTAGAGGCTGTGTGTGATTTAAAAACATACAATTTTACTTTGTAAATAAAAGGCTAACGTAATCTAATGTGGAACACCGAAAATTTATGTCCTCGCATGTTTACATTTACTTATTTTCTAATAATATGCTAATGCCTTTCTTTATCTTGAGCCTTGGTCTCGTCTGGGACATTTTAAATTAGTATTTTTAATACAGACAAAGTGAATTAAATCCTATCATTCAGAGCATTCACCCAAAGGAATATTCATAGCTTTATAACATATACGAATGTCGACGATATCTCGTAGTAATAAAGGGGATATTCGTTTGATGGCTATTGTTCACTATCTGCAATGCAGTTTAAAAGCTCGCATATATCGGCAGAAAGCGTAGTCGGCGTTAATACCGATTAATGTGCCGTTAGCACGCAACTGTGTTGTTAGGAAAAAATGGTCTAGTTACCCACCAGCCAAGTTTACAGCTTTGGCATTCGTGTTAGTAAATTGGCCCCCTGCTGTTATATGATCCTTAGTGCCGACGATAGGACTACGTCGTGGCTGTAGTGGTTCTGACTGAAACTGCTTATTGTGATGCGAGTTCGATCCTCGGTTAATGTCATTAGTTGGTATACAATATACGATCACTAATCACTATTGTCATGAGGCAAATCAGAGGGCTAAAAAAGCTGTGATCTTATGAGCTTTCTCGTTAGGATATGTATAAACTTATACTGTATTCTCCTTAAAACCTTAATTACTGAGCAAGGATACATACATACGTACATGCATATAAACTATAAAGCAATTACTCGTTTATTATTATCACAGTTAATTTATATATATTTTAATTTTCTTTTGTTTTAATTAATCAATGTTTTAACTTCAATTAAACAAATTAAATTTGGCTTACATCTTTCCAAAAAGAAATTGACATGTACAGTATTTTATTTTATTAATAAAAGGAACGTCCCAAAAATAATAAATCTGTCACATGCAATAAGAACTGTAAAATATTTTTACGCTAATTAAGCAATGGTACAGAAATATTCAATTTTATTTTAAAATCGATAATTTGGATTGCTTCCAAGTCCATATTTATAGCGGTCCGAACGGCCCCGATAAGGTTTTATTATACGTGAACAATTTCACGCTATCATTTGAGGGTTTACCGCGCAGAGTACTTGCCGTGCCTTCTATTACTATGTACTATAATTGCATGTTGTTAAATTTAATTATGCAAATTACCTATTGCCTAGTATATGGGCAATTAAAGGCCTAATTGGGCGGATGAAATCTATTGTCCTGAAAATTCTTGTGCAACGAAAGCTTACGAGAGTTCTCTAACGTTAGTTCATAAAGATTAATGTGATTATTATCATTCTTCACTACCGGTCTTTATTAAATAAATTTTAAATTAGGTTAACAAAGTGGTAAATCAATGATTACTTTGGAAAAATGAGTGTCGCGGAAATGAGAGTCAAATTAAAGTTATATTTTGATAGTAATTATTTAATTCTCATAAAACAGTATATTTTATACTAATAGTTTTATAAAATTAATTTACGTTATGATTTTTTTAATTCAAATACGGTATCTACCATTGCGCCAAACAACTTTATTTCATGTTTAATTTTTCATTTTATATGTTTAAGATTGTGTAATCAGGGCATAGTCATATTTTTATTGCTTACTCACATGTTGAGAGCTAAGTAGTTTGGGTCACTGTGCTACTCTGACATGATTCATAGAAATGCTATCACTACTTACATTTATTAAACAGAAAATCTAATATATATAGTAGACAGATTTTCCTAAATCTGAAACTGAATTTTTAATTGTAATCCATTTCCAAGTTAAGAAAATTATCAGCTTTATCAACTCTTACGTATTGCAACTCTTACTCTGTAAAGAAATCGAACCTGCAATCTCTGTAATTGCTAGTCATGCGTAACTTATACCATTTTTTATTTTAACTCAGTTTAATATCACAATATACTTGTTTTCATGATATTTAGAAATGTTTAAATACATATTAGTAAATGAATTCATAGATACGTTTGATTTTATAGTGCCCATATTCCCATTACAATCTCGTAAATCGCCTGAAGGTGGTATTATGACTATTAATCCAGATATGACCGGGTCCCATGTCGGTTCCGAAGGCGCTTCCGGCTACAAATAAGGTATTAAAGACCAATCGCATTTCGTTTCAGCGCTGCACAAGATTCTCTAAAAGGTTACACCAGGCCGTAAAAAAGTTAGTAGACGCGATTTATGTGACCTTCACATTACGTTCCGTTCTACTGAAATAAATGCTATTTTACCGCCGTAGGGCGATGCGTACAATGGGACGTACTGTTTCTTTTTTTTTGAAATTTTATTACAGTCGCCATTGTCGCGATCAAAGGACGAGCAATAAAACGCCTAGCCTCTAGAAGGTATTCGATTTTTATGTACCATTATTAATCCTGGATAGATGAGGTTGATGCTGCATTGTTTGCTAAAAGTGGGTTACCACGATTTCATACGTTTTTTATTTGTTTTCAGGGTTTTCAGCTGTTAAGTTTAAATTGATAATATTAATGAAATATGCGTGAAAATTAAAAGACAGTGGTAGCCCAGCGGTAACGCGTCGCTTGGATATCCGAGTGATGCGGGTTCAAATCCGGGTCTCGCACCTCTGATATTTTCATGTGCGAATCATTTATATTATGATTACCACTTGTCTTACGGTGAAGGAAAACATCGTGAGGAAACCTGCATGTCTGAGAAAACCTAACAAGTTTTCGAAAGGCATGTGAAGTCCGCCAACTCGCACTAGGCCAGCGCGGTGGACTATGGCCTGATCCCCCTCGTACTGAGGGAGGCCCGTGCCCAGCAGTGGGACGTTAAAAAGGGCTGATGATGATGATGATGCGTGAAAATTAGACAGCTTATTTACTTCAGTAAAATAAAAAATATTAAAAATGGCCGAATTGATTTGTGTATTGTGTAAATGCTTCGCCCGTGTGTAAGTTAGATAACCTTCTTCGCCACATAGATTTTAGATACAAAAAGAAATTTTACAATCGAACTGGTGGTCTGTTCTATAATTAAGAAAATATGTTTAAACAGTAGATTGAAGGAGAATACACCATAAATTAAATATTATAAAAATATAATATAAAATTGTGACATAGCAAGTAGAGCGCATTGCGCTTACGATTACCTTACTGTGTTTAATGTTAATATATATTAACATCTTAAGCGTTTGACTTTAACCCGCTCTACCTCTCAATTGTCTTAGAAAGAGGATTATAAGAAGACTCACAAGTACTTTATCCAGTGCTTATGTAAACTTTCAACTACTCTAGCGACTCTAAGAGACGCAATGGAGCAAATAAATCGGATTATATACCTTGTCAACGCGCTATCTTAATGTGTTTAAGTTGCAAGTAAAAGGCGTTTTTAAAAAGAGTTTTTAATGTTTTGTGTAGGATTACAGTTGAACTAAAGCGTGTTTTCTTTAAAACTTTAAACGCCAAAAGAAAATAGTAGCTTATATTATAATATATTATATTATAATATCATCTTAGTTCTAAGAACAGTACATATATGCTAATCAGCTTAATATAAACTAAATGACATACCTAGTATTTATATATCACTGTCAGATGTATTTCTTTGTTCTTTGCTTTTTTCAGTAAACCTTAGGAATCGTAATTTAAACTAACAATATTAGTAGGATTCAACTGGACTTTACCTGAATTTAGAGTAAATACAGTTGCAATATTTCACGACAGTTAAATGGTACCGAGGAGGTACAGTGCACGGATAAGAGCAATCGTTAAGATCGAGTAATAGCGTGATTAAGTCCTCAGCCTCTTAGTCGAGAGCTTAAGCGTTTCTTCAATCCAATGTATTCTATTTAAGCATTTCTTTATTTTTACTTTCAGTAGAATATCTGCTTGAATTCTTTTCACAGATAATAGACGTATTTTTATATTTATCGTAGAGTTTGTCTGTGATTGTGTCCGTGTATTTTATTGTGTTTGATATTAATTATGTATTGTATCTTATTTAACATATTGATCGTGCCTCTGAGCACAGGCCTCCCTTCAATGCGAGGGGAATCATGCCATAGCCCATAGTCCATTAGCTCCATTGATTCGTCACCTGTCTTTCAAAGTCTTGCTAGGTTCTCTCAGACACGGAGATTTTCCTTCACCGTAGTAATCTATATTAATTCTCAATTAAGAAAACATCCGTCCGGGCTGTTACTGCAAATTTCATGACGGAAATATCAAATATTAATAATTTGTTTCGGGTGAACTTGATACGCTAGTCCTGAGTGTCGGACTCGAACCTACGATCTGCCATAAATAAGAGCCACACAGGTAGTTAAATCAAAACTATATAACACATATGAAGTATATATATACCTATAAATATATTTAAATCGATAACTGTAACACAATGTTGCTCTGGCCCTTTGTTCGTAAATGCATGAGTTGCACTGTTGATACGGTTCGAAAGACCTGATTGTTAGGTACTGACGCATACATTAAATTAATTGTTTTGTCAATATTTATGGTGTACAGTCAAGTATATATTAAAATCCATGTCAATCAAAAACATGTTTTAAGTTCCCGAAAGTTAAAAGTATGAATCTCTTTTTTCAATTCATGTCGGTTTAATAAATAATCCGCTGAACCTAACGGCGGAAAAAATATATTTTTAGTATTTACAGATATAATGACAGCCACTAAAATAATTGTTTTCAACTTCTTATTTTTTTCTATAAAATATAATAATAATAATGTTGTCCGACCGATTCCGGTCACAGCGGCAATCTCATTGAGACTGACCAACTGCGCAGGAGATATTATAGTGCCGCGCGTGTACGCGCAGACACAAGTGCACTCTCTATTACTATCACTCTCATACTCCGGTCGAACGACTACTCGACACGACCAATGAGAGCTAAGGCGCAGGACCGACGGCTTTACTTGCTCACACTTGGTGACACACCGCCAACTTCCCAACTACGGGGTGTTACTGAGGTTTACTAAACAGAAAAAGAAGGCTCGACCCGGGACTCGAACCCAGAACCTCTCGATGTATGGCCGTACATGCCAGCCACTACACCACCGAGGCATTTATATATTATCTTTAATCAATTACTAAAAACTTAATATTTGCGATCTTCAAGAAAACTAATGTTTCTCTTTTTAAGACACGAAGGTTTAGTTTTAAAAAGTACTATCTAAACAAAAAAAATTGAATAGGGCTAGCAGATTCATGAAATTCCACCCCAAAAACTATAACTGTTTCATTTTCCAAATATAACCGCTGTTGCTCTAAACCAGACATTCGCACTGAACATTCAACCATAGCTTAATTCGCACGGTCGAAAAGACCTCAGCAAATAGCCAGTGACTCGTTCATATGCAAATCAAACCGAATGTACGATAAATTGTTGCCACTAGCGCCTGTGAAATGTGCAGCTGTAATAGAAAATGCTCTTTTATTAAAGTAAATCCTTGGGAATTTCTTTGTATTCATATTGAATTTAAATCTTTTTTTGCTTATTTTTTATTTGAAAATTATCTATAGTTTGTTTCACAGATATACTTACTTACTTTTTAAATCAATGTGTGTGAATAAAAAATTCAAATCGTTGTAGTAATAATTTTTCTTTATTGGTAAAGGATTTTTTTCTTGAAAATTAATTAATTAATTAATTAAACAAATTATTTCATTTTTTTTATTTTATTAAAGTCGAACTTGAATCCCATTAAACTTATTGTTAATCCAAAAAATGCTATTTTCAAGTATGAAAGCCAAATCAAATTTCAATAAAAGTGGAAACAAGGCAACAGGCACTTAAGTAATGTGAGATTCATGTTCCGCCTTCAACCCGCTGTGGATCAAACGAATTTTTAGTTTCTGTAGTATCTTAAATTATAAATGTCTTTTTATTTTTTATATACTATATTCGTTTATTGCGATTTATTATTCATATAGTAAAAATAAATAATTTTATCACGGCACGACCGTGAAGATCACATAAGCAGGATTGAAGGTTTTCTGTGCTCCTTAAAGCACTAGGGCTGATGCCGGGATTCGAACGAAATACCTCTAGATCTGCAGAAAAAAGTGGATTTTTATTAAATGATTATTGGTTATATAATCTTTACAATGAACTGGTTACGTGTTACTTTACTTGTATATTGGTCTATTTCTTTTAATAAATACGTATATACAAAACATGAATATGAAACTTAATAAATAAAATAAATAAGTAAATAAAACTCATTCCTAATAGAAATATCATATCTATTTTCCACCTTTATGTTATTTTAAAAGTCTACATCAAAGAACGATTATAATCTTGTCCGGATTTCCTGATAGTCGAACCGGAGGAGCATTCGCTAATGTATTCGCGCCACGTCGAACGACATCCGACAAATCCGGTTTAGGTGAAGATATGCCCCGGTTAATCTCCCATCCTTTGATTTATAACCGTGACACTTTTAGCTGCGTAATTGTCCATTTTAACCTATTTTTAACTGGCGGACCGCTGGGACTCGGAAATACTGCGCCACTGGATAAGGCTGCATTCTGGCTGACGAAGGGTGGTGTCCAGAAAGCCATTACTTTTTGAGTTGTTTTGATTTATTTTATTTTTTATTTAATTTATTTGCTATTAGATATTATTATTTGCTTCTATATTTATATATTTAAAACAATTTATTGTAAATGACATTTAATTTTAATTTTGATTTGGATTATTTAATTTTAATGTCGATTGATTTGATTTTAATTGTAATTTTATTGATTTTAAATTTTATTATTGTAATGTTGATTTTGCTATTGATTTTTAATTTTAATTTTTAATTATTGAAATATTAATTGATTTTATGATGATATGAATATTATGATGTTAAGTGTATGTTTTTGAGTGAACACAATTATTATTAACTTTGTTTTTAATTCTCAGCTGAAAGCTGGTATTTAAATGGCGGTTACGGGTCGTAACCAAGTAACCGTCATTATAATAGGGGTTAATAAACTACATTAATATCATCCTGCATGAATTTTCTAACAATGCGACATGTATTTAAAATAGCTGCTTTTTGTATAATAATATATGAATTTGGCGATAAGTCTAGTATTTTTAAGCTTTGATGTAAATGTTTGGGAATTATTCCGGTTGTAGAAAGTACTATTGGTATTATATAAACTTTGTTCATCCTCCACATTTTTGCAATTTCCTCTTTTAGTTCTGTGTATTTATTAATTTTTTCAGTTATGGTTTTTATTAAGTTGTGTGTATTGGGTACCGCTATGTCAATCAAGTACACTATTTTATTTACTTTATCTTGGAGTGTAATATCCGGTCTATTGTAATGAATGGTCTTGTCTGTCAGAATAGCACGGTCGTAATAAATTTTAAAATTTGTATTTTCAAGTATGGAGCTTGGTGTGTATTTGTAATATGGTGTATGTGTGTCTGGGATAAGTTTGTGTTTAATTGCTAATTTTTGGTGTATTATATTAACTATCTGGTTGTGTCTATGTGTGTAATCTGTTTGCGTTAGTGTTGGGCAAGCTCCTGTAATATGCTGAATAGTTTCTGACTGTTTGTGGCACTTTCGGCATTTATCGTCTGCTATTGTAGGATCTTTAATTATAAATTTCCGATAATTTTTTGTATTAATGACTTGGTCCTGTATTGCTATCATGAAGCCTTCGGTTTCAGGGAACAGGTAACCACATGTTAGCCACCTGTTCGATGCCTCCGAATCTACATGCGCTTGATCCAAGTCATAAGGATGTCTGCCATGCAAAACTTTCTTTTTCCACTGTTCTAATTTCAATTGTTCTCTGTTTGTGTGCTGATGGCTATTTATATCGGTCACATGTGGTTTTTCTGCAAGATTCAGTGGTGTAAGATTCACGTCAATATTAACGATAGCATTGTGTAAATTGCTAGTGCTCATTTTACTGTGAAAAAAAGATTTAAGGGTTAAGAGCTGTTTGGTCCAGAGTGCTTGAATGTCTATAAGACCTCTTCCACCTTGTCTTCTGTTTAATGAAATTCTTTCTATTGCAGATTTTGGATGTAAATGATTAAATTTTGTAAGTGTAGTACGTGTTTTTATTTCGAGGCTAATTATGTCTGTTTTTGTCCATTTTATTATACCAAACGAATAGGTTAATATCGGAATGGCGTATGTATTAATAGCTTTAATGAGGCTTTTTGATGTAAGTTGGGTTTTACAGATTCGGCTCACTCTATTTTTGTACTCTGATAGTAATATGTTTTTTAAGCTGACGTGATCTATTAGTTTGGATTGCTGATACCCTAAGTACTTATATACATCCTCTGATTCCATGGATGAAATAATGCCTCCTTCTGGTAAAGTGTAAGAACCTGGTTCTATTTTTCCTTTCTTAATATTTAAAGTTTTACATTTTTCTAATCCAAACTGCATATTTATGTCTTTACTAAATTTACTTGTAATATCTAATAAGATTTTCATATCTTTAAAAGAACTGGCGTATAACTTTATATCATCCATGTATATCAGATGTGATATCTTTATTTTGGCATTAGGTAGTTGTATAAGATAACCTTTCTTTTGATCATTAAGTAGGCGTGATATTGGATTTAGTGCGAGGCAGAACCACAATGGGCTCAAAGAGTCACCCTGGAAAATACCTTTTCGAATAGTTATATCCCTCGTAATAAAACTGGTGTTATTGTTACGCAAATGTAAAGAGGTTTTCCAGTGCAACATAATATTTTTCAAAAAATTAACTATAATGGGGTTTATTTTATAAATTTTTAAAACTTGAATTAACCAAGAATGTGGTACGCTATCAAAGGCTTTACGGTAATCAATAAATGTGCAGTGTAAATTCCTTTTCTTTAAATTTGCATGTCTATGGATGGTTGAATCAATTATAAGTTGCTCTTTGCACCCCATGTGGTTCCTTCTACACCCTTTTTGTTCTTCTGCCATAATCATATTTAATTCTAAATGTGAATTTATTTTTGCAGAAATAGTAGCGGTTAAAATTTTGTATAAAGTGGGTAAACAAGTAATTGGGCGATATTGGGATGGATCGTTTGTATTGCTTCTTTTTGGTATCATATAAGTAATTCCTTTTGAAATAAATGGTGGGAGAGGTTGCTTCTGAAGTATAACATTAGTAAAAGTTTTAGCTAGAGACTTATGGAGTGTATGCAATTTTTTATACCAAAAGTTGTGAATATTGTCTATTCCTGGCGATTTCCAGTTATGAAGTTTAGATGTAGCTATTTTGATGTCGTTTTCGGTTATTTCGTCAAATATCATTTCCTCTATTGAATCACAGTTATTTTTCTCTTCTTCTATCCACTCTGCGCTTTCATTGTGTGTTACTACCTTCTCCCATATATCAGACCAAAAATCTTCAAGTTGTTCTTTTGTTATCATATTTTGTGTATCATCCCTAACATTAGTTACATTTTTATCTTGCTTCAGCTGCCTATAGAACAATTTTTCATTTGTTGTAAAAAGCTTATTTTCTTGCTTTCTTTCATTAGCTTTAGAGTATCTTCTAAGTCTTTGCGCTTTCAGTGATAATTTTTGTTTGAGTGTATCAAGATATTCTTCGGGTGATTTGTTTGTGTTCTCATGATTTGTATGTATGCGATAATTTCGAAATATTTTTTCCGCTGTTTTTGTTACTTTTTTGGATCTATTGCCTTTAATGTACTGAGTAAGTCTACCTATATCTGATCGGAGCTGATTAATACTTTTTTGTAATCTTATTTGCCATGCTGGTTCTGAGTTACGCGTGCGATTGGGTAGTTGATGTTCATTAAAGATTTTTAAACCTAATTCTTTTGTTATAACCATAGCGCTACAATATACAAGGGTATGAATATCTGTTAATAACGCATTATCTGTAATAAATCGGTTCAGTATGTTTTGGTTAAAAATATCTATTAGATTTGTAAGCTTTTTACTGTATTTTAGTTTAGGTAATTTTGGTCTACATGTAGGATCCATACCCGAGTATTGTAATATTGTCGTTTTTAATTCTTCATGTAGTTTTGCTATTACTTCATCTCCTATAGTTTCATGTTCCAATGTTTCAAGATCTGTCTCTAAAATTATATCATATGCCATATCTACTTGAGTGGAAGTATTTGAGGTTTGTGTGAAAGAATGGGTGGTGAGAGTAGTCGGCTCTGTAGAGGATGAACAAATATTTAATACGCAAGATTGAGTTTGAGGTAATTCCTTTGTTATATTATGGGCTTCTAATTCTATTGAGTTAGAACAAGGAAGGGTGTTGTAGCTGTTATTGTGAGCGGTATTTGTTTCGTCAATTTCACGTCTGGCTTCAATTTTTAATTGTTCTAATTCTTCTTCAGTGAGGTATTTCTTTTTAATTATCATTCGTCTTTGGTCTGAGATCCTTTGCTCTGTAACATTTACTTCCGGATATTGTTTAGTAAAGAATTCATGCAGGATTTTCCTATAACAAGTCAGATCAGTCTCTAATTTTGTTATAATGTAATACGTACGCATGATAAACATGTTAACTTCTTTGGACCATGTCATGCGTACTCTTGCTTTACCAGCCTTAGTGGACGCAGGTAAAAAGGAATTCACCTCCTGCATAACATCTAAAGTTGGTGTGGATCTGTGTGAATATGCTAAATTCTGACTTATTAAGGAAGACGGCGAAGGTATGTATGAAGCGGTAGTTGGACTATAAGGTTCTTCTAGTAAAATTGATGGTGATGAATTGTCAGTCTGTCTGTCTTGTGTCGAGTTGGCTGTAACATTTTCGGGTGACCCGGAGGGAGCCCGCCTAATCAACTCCTCTCCGCTGACGGATCGTATACTGTAGCACTCAGCGTCAGCTCCAAGTGCGCCCCGGCGATCGCCCCCGGGCAGCGGCCCTAATCGTTTACTTCTTGATCGAGTCTCCATTTTTAATCAAATCAAATCAAATCAAAATATTCTTTATTCAAATAGACTTTTACAAGCTCTTTTGAATCGTCATTTTTACATTAATTAAATTAAATGTCAGTCTGTAAGTCTGTGAGTAAGCTACCACCGGCTCGGAAAGCTGTTCTGCTGAGAAGAACCGGCGAGAAACTCAACAGTTGCTCTTTTCAAATATTTGGTAACAATATGGTATTACAATTTATCTATTTATCCTACGTGAGACACAACCAGTCACTCCCACACATTTACATCTACTAGGTATTCCGTGATGGTGTAATAAGCCTTATTCAGTAGCGTATTTTTAATTTTAGATTTAAATTGCTTCAAAGGCAAGCTCAGTATTGACTGTGGAATTTTATTATACATGCGTACACCTTGCCCCATAAATGACCTATTTACTTTTTGTAGGCGAAAACTGGGTGTTACAAGTTTATTCTTATTTCTTGTATTTATACCGTGTTTGTCGCAGTGCCTTGAGTAGCTATTAACGTTTTGACGAACAAACATGATGTTACAATATATATATTGCGCAGCAACCGTAAGTATACCTATTTCTTTAAAAAGTTCGCGGAGAGTATCCCGAGCGCTCATGTTATAAATAGCCCGAATGGCCCTTTTTTGAATTATAAATATTGATTTAATATCCGCTGCATTACCCCACAATAAAATACCGTACGATAAAATGCTATGGAAATAGCTAAAGTAAACAAGTCTGGCAGTATCAACGTCCGTTAGCTGCCTGACTTTTCTAACAGCGAAAACAGCTGAGCTCAGTTTACTCGCAAGAGACGAGAGATGGGGACCCCATTGCAGACCCGAATCTAAAGTCAATCCCAAGAAGACCGTGGAATCTACCGTATTTAACATGTCGTTATTAAGATACAAATTGAAATTCTGCCTTTTTACATTAGGTAATAAAAACTGCATATATTTTGTCTTCTTGGCATTTAAAGCCAGATTATTGATGTTAAACCAGTGAAGTATATGCGATAATGCACTATTTACTTCGTCGTAACTATTTAACTTTCTATCAACTTTAAAAATTAAGGAGGTATCATCCGCAAAGAGTACAGTATCACACAATTTATCGGCATAAAACGGAAGATCATTAATATAAACTAAAAACAAAAACGGACCCAGGATAGATCCCTGCGGAACACCCATTCTAAGACGAGAACCAGAAGAATTGACGTTATTTACCGCGACCCTCTGAACCCTATCAGTAAGATAAGAAGCAAGTAGATCGAGAGCAATACCACGAACACCGTAATGTGCAAATTTAAGTAAAAGAGTTTCATGTTCCACACAATCAAAAGCTTTAGATAAATCACAGAAAACTCCAATTGCGTTCTGTGATTTTTCCCAAGCGTCATAAATATGTCTAAGAAGCGCAATCCCCGCATCAGCTGTAGACTTGCCTTTAGTGAAACCATACTGTTTACTATGTAAAATATTATTTGTGTTAAAATGAATTATAAGTTGACTTAAAATAAGTTTTTCAAAGATTTTACTCATACATGGCAATATAGAAATAGGTCTATAGTTGCCAGGATCATTTTTTTCCCCATTTTTGAAAAGAGGTATTATTTTACTAATTTTCATTAGATCAGGGAATATTCCAGTATCTATGCATTTATTGAAAATAAGAGACAATTGTGGTGCAATGTTTGTTATTATTGTATTAAGTAATTTAACAGACATGCCCCATATATCACCAGTTTTTTTAAGATTGATAGTTTTAAATATTTTAATTATTTCATCCGCATCTACATAAGAAAATTTAAATTGGTGATCACAGTGAGGAGTATGACTTTTCAAAGAAATTAATGCATCTGTAGGAGAAGATTTTAAAGAAGATGTGACCTTTTCAGGGATTTTCGTAAAATAACTTTCAAATGAACTTGCAACATCTTCATTGGAACTCACTGTAGCATTATTAATTAACAGTTGGACAGGTTCACTAGCGGGCTTTGATCTTCCAGTCGTACGAGTAATCACGTCCCAAGTGGCTTTAATTTTATTATCAGAATTTAAAATTTTATTTCTTATGTATATAGACTTAGCCTGCTGACAAACATTTTTAAAAATTTTAGAGTAAGCTCTTACCCGACTATGGAAACTTGGGTCATGATTCCACTGCTTCATACTATATAATTCATACAATTTATCTCTACTTCGGTATATACCGACTGTCGCCCAGTCGCTAAATTTCATTTTAGGGTTCTTAATTACAGTGCGCTCTTTAAATACGTCATTGAATGACTCTAAAAGTATATAAAATATTTTATTATAATAAGAATTAGGACTATCAACTGCCATGTCCATTTGTAGTAATTGCTCCGTAACTTTATCTTTAAAAAAATTAATTTTATAATGATTCATCGGTCTATATTTTATTTTTTGTTGAGTATTAATAGCATTGCTTGATATTGAAATTTTTTGACCCAAGTGGTCTGAGCTTAAATTTCCTATTATTAATTTATCGAGAACTTCTCCATGATAGAACACATTATCAATACACGTGGAGGAAGAATTTGTTACTCGAGTTGGTTCGCAGAAAACGTTACTTAAGTCGTACGATCTGAATAGACTTAAAAGGCGATTACTGTGCTGCGTTACTTGTAGTATATCGACATTAAAATCCCCGCATACAATTATGGATTTACTATTAGTACATACATTTCTAAGAATATCGTCCATCTTATTTTCGAATATATCAAAGTCACCCGAAGGGGGCCGGTACACGCATAATATAACATACTGTTGAGTCTCAACGCAGGACAGTTCTATAGAACGCTCGACAGAGAGTGCCACTATGTCCTGTCGGCCCTTGCAAACTATATCATTTCTAACTAATACAAGAGAGCCACCGCGAGTAGCGTTCACTCTAACAAACGAACTTGACAATGTAAAATTTTCAATATTTAAAATATTACAATCTTTTTTGAGCCATGGTTCAGTTAGGCATATTACATGAATATTATCTTTCACTAGGTAAAGTTCTAGTTCTAGTTCTTTGCCACCTAAGCCCTGTATATTTTGATGAACAATATTTAATCTATTAGACTTAGGCATTGTCTTGATATTTAGTTTAAACTAGAACTAGCAATTTCTACACAAACATTATTTTTATGTAGTAAATTATTATTAATAATAACAATGTTCTGAGTTGTACAATGTACAACTGGGTTTTGTATATTATAAGCTACTAAAGTAGCAAGTTTTTTCCTATAATATAAAGGCAGATACAAAGTATCCCTTGTCACCTTAAGACTAGAATAATTAATAAATTTATTAATGTCAAAATAAAAGAATGCGTCACTATGACGGTGAGTTGTATTATAAATAGCCATATTAAGGCTATATATGTACTTATTTTGTTCATCAGTAAGGGAAGAGGAATAAGGAAACGAGCAAATAATAAATTTGCACTTAGTCCTATTGTGTAAATTAAGTAAATTTTCTATACTATTTATAACATCCTGTTTCCTTACAGATGAACTATCCCCTTGGAGAAGTACTATAGTACTATCTACACACAATTCCATTGAGGATATTTTTCTAATATTATACTGGAAACTGGCACCAGGTGAACATATATTTTGTACATTATTAATGTGTTTTCCAAGCAAAGCGCCAAAGCCTTGGCCTATTTTATCAGACACAACAATTACATTACCATGGACCGCGGTACTGGAGGAAATATCTATGCTATAATTACTGTTACATTTTACACTATTCATTTGCTTTTGCTCATTGTGTATAACCGAGACATCTTTACCTACAGAATTACTTTGAATATTTTTATCTTCTGATTTTGGTGTGTTACAGTCACACATATGTTTATTAGTAAATGATTCAAATCTTTCATAATTATAATTACAAAGTTCAACTAAATTAGTTGCAGCAAGAATGTGCTCCTGTATCTGTTTTTGTGAGCACTCATACTTTGTGGTAATTGAATTTAATTCACAAGTTAAATTGTCAATTTCTACCTGTAGTTGTAGTGTGTCTCGCTCATACAAAGACCTACTTTCACTGAATTTTATTCTGTACTGTTTTATTTTATTTATTAACTTTAAGCGTTCACTCCTCAATTCACAAATATGTTTAGAAGAATATTTATTATTAATTAATTTCTTTGATTTTTTAATAAATTTATTCAATCTAATATACTTTTTTAATTTATTATGGGTTGAGAAGTGAATAGAGTCTTTATTACAAGAGTCATCATCTTTGGTTAAGTCTATTATGATTTGTGGTTTACATTCAACCAGCTCTGTATATAAAGATTGAGTTTTCATCGACTGATGTGACAATTTAAACTCCTCGAGCTGGAGTATAATACTTTTAGATTCCTCTAAACTTATTTCAAGTTGGGTGATTCGACTTAAAGCTTTCTCATGTTCATCACTGCACTGGCTGAATGTGTTCACAATTTCACTCAAACGGTCTCGCTGTGATACAACTTCTAAATAATTGTCATGTAACTGAGCAAGTTCATTTTTTAAATCTGAATTTTTTTTAATTATTTGCTGAATTTCCTCCTCACTGTCCTCACGTTCTTGCAGAAGCTGTTTGCAAAGGTCCTGAGAAGATTTTAATTCTTTTAAAGTAGTGTTCAATTTGAATTCCAGATCTTTGACCGCAGCCTTGCGGGTGATTATTGATTTTTCCATTGCTAATTTTCTGAAATTAAGTATGGGAAGTGAGATACTGAGGATATAAGAAAGATAAGAGAATTATGGATGAATGTTGAAAAGTGCAAATATACATATAAATAATATTAATAGTTAGGGAAGTAAGACAACAAAGGGAAAGTTCTAAGAGAATTAAGCAATGATTCTTTATGTATAACATTAATTTACAAAACATAAGCTTACAATTTAAATAGAAAGGCACAAGACTGTTTTATCAATGCTTGTAATTATGTATGTATTATGTGCTTTAGCAGTATTCTAAGGAAGTTAAAAGTTAAACTAATATTTAAACTTATAAGCTACTAATTCCTAATTATTAAAAGATACTTAATACTATTAGATGTTATATATAATATATATATAGTAAATTGTGTAGTGTATTTGAGTTTATCTGTCTGTGGCAAATGTATTTATCTTCAGCTTTGCTTCCAACTTGTCAAGCAAAGTGAGAATATTAACGATGCCAGGATGTGAGAATTGACGTAACTCACTATCTGTGAGTTTTTGTGGAGTAGTTTAGTGTTTTATATAAAAGTAATTGGTCAAATACTCCCCGGGTTTAATAGTATTTCAAAATCCTGCCGTTATCCATTGACAGCTCCACGACGATTTTCAAATACAGCACATTATTGTATATTATTCGATAGGTACACACATAAAACAACTATTATACACCATATGACTTTGAAAACACAATAAATTAATATAAATATAATTATTTTACATATTTTATACAAATTAAAATACGGAGCTACAATTTTGACGTATCACCTGGGCCAGTGTTGCCAGTCAAGACCAACCAGTTCCGTGTTAGCCGTGCCAGTAAAAATGTATCACGTGTCCGCCCCCTACGTGAATCAGATGGTCGATTCGGACGTACGGTTGGATTTTAGGGGGCTTATTATTACTATTATTATTATTATTATTAAAACTAACATAGTTTTAACTATAATGTAACTAACAAGATATGGACTGGTGTCTGAATTAAATTATTATTATTATTATTTTTTCAACTTTTTAAAATCTCTTCAATAACGAAGGTAAGTTTTACTATACACGGGCCTAAGCCAAGTGTTAATAGTAAGGGAATAGGAAATTTATGCGGTAACTAGGGTTGTGACAAGAACTTTCGTACTAATCGGCATGTGTTTAAGATGACTGCTTTCTGGAGAAGTATGTATGTAGAAGGATGAATATTAAGAATTTTAAGACTTTGGTGTAATGTTTTTGGAATAACTCCCGTGCTAGACAAAACGATAGGTATAATTTTAGTGGTATTTACTTTCCATTGGGTTTTGATCTCGACCGCCAAATCTGTGTACTTTGCTAGTTTTTCAGTATAGGTTGAAGCTAAATTATGTGTATTGCAGATCGAAATATCGATAAAATATACAGAATTACGTTCCTTATCCAAAATTGTTATGTCTGGTCTGTTGAAATGTATTGTTTTGTCTGTGACTATGGTTCTATCCCAGTAGATTTTACATTTATTGTTCTCTAATACTGACTGAGGTTCATATTTATAATAGGGTACTTGTTTTGGGAGTAAGTTATTCTGAAAAGCTAGATTTTGGTGTATTATGGCTGCTACTTGGTTATGACGATGTTTGTAGTCATGTTGTGCTATGGATTTGCAGGCACCTGTTATATGCTGTATTGTTTCAGAGCTACTATGACAATGCCTGCAGATATCTGTTATATTTGGTCTTCGAATAATATATTTCTGATAATTTTTAGTATCTATTACTTGGTCTTGTATGGCGATCATGAACCCTTCAGTCTCAGGGAAAAGATCACCTCGCTTAAGCCAGGCGTTCGACGCTATTAAATCGACATGTGGCTGCTGTAAGTCGTGGCGATGTCTTCCATGCAGAGACTTTTCATTCCAAGCTGCAATTTTATCTTTGTTTGTAGTTATGGTTTGAGATGTTTGACTTTTTCTGTCCTGTAGATTAAGAGGCGTAAAGCGCTTGTCTGCTTCTACTATGGCTTTGTGTAATGTAGATTGTTCTGCCTGCTCGTGAAAAAAGTGTCGTAATGTAGCTATTTGTTTATTGTGTAAATTGGAAATGTCGATTAAACCTCTACCTCCTTCTTCTCTAGGGAGTGTCAGACGTTGTGTACAAGATCTTGGATGATGCTTACGTTGTTTTGTCATTGATGTATTAATTAGACGCTGTAGCTTTATTAAATCTGTTTTGGTCCATGATATGATTCCAAATGAATATGTGAGTACCGGGATAGCGTACGAATTAATAGCTTTTATAGTGTTAGCAGAGTTTAAATTCGTTTTTAATACTGAACAAAGTCTATGTCTAAATTTACGGATAAGTTCTGTTTTCGTATGTTTTTGAAGAATTTGCCGATCTTGTTGAAATCCTAAATATTTGTATGAATCGTTTTGGTCTAATGGGTCAATTTTTTCTTCTGAATTTAATACATAATCATTTAACTGAAGTCTACCTTGACAAAAAGAATAGGTTTTGCATTTTTCTATCCCGAATTCCATACATATATCATTTGAGAATTGTTTAGTTATATTTGCCAATTGATGTAAGGTATTTATGTTATGGCTATATAATTTTATGTCATCCATGTAAAGCAAATGTGAAATTAAAACCGGATTAGAAAGTGATTGATTTGCTGCAGTTGTGATGCCAAAATTATTTTTATTTAATAAATGTGAAAGAGGATTTAAAGCGAGGCAAAACCAAAGAGGGCTTAAGGCGTCTCCTTGGAATATACCACGTCTAATTATTATTTCATCTGTTTCAATCTCATTTCGTACTGTTAATTTAGTTCGCCATTGCTTCATTACGTGTGATAAAAAAGTGATTAGTGTTGGATTTATATGGTAAAGATGGAGAACTTCCAGAAGCCAGCTATGGGGTACTGAATCAAAGGCTTTTTGATAATCTACATACATAGTAAATATGTCCTGTTTATTTGCGTAGGCTTGTTTCATTATTACTGAGTCTATTATAAGCTGTTCTTTACAGCCTTGGCTGTTTTTACGACAACCTTTCTGTTCATTAGCAAGGATATTATTGCTAGTAACGTGTTCATTAAAAAGAGCGGCAATACATGATGTCAGGAGCTTATAAAATGTTTGTAAACAAGTTATAGGCCGGTACTTAGCTGGGTTCTGGGTTTCACCACTGTCTTTTTCTATCATAAATGTCACGCCTTGTGTTATAAAATGTGGTGTAGAATTTGGATTTTTGATGAACCTATTTATGTGAATTAATAATAGTGGATGTAAAGTCGAAAATTTTTTATACCAGAAGTTGTGTATGTGATCTGAGCCAGGAGTTTTCCAATTATGTGTTTTTTTAATAACTTTTTCAAATGTTTCTTGAGGTACCGCCTCAAATTTCATTTGAGGAATTCTGTTTTCTTCTTTTAAAAGTGTTTGTATCCAGTCAGCTTGATTGTTATGTTGTACTGGGTTTGCCCAAATACCTGACCAATAATTTTGGAATTGCTCTTTTGTAGGAAGTCGATTTGATGATATATTTTGTTGTAGATTGTTAGTGTTATTATTTAAGTTCCTATAAAAATTTTTTTGGTTATTAACAAACTGTCTATTTTGTGTTTTTCTTAAAGTGCAAGCGTCATATCTTCTAAGTCTACTAGTCTTAGCTGAGAGTCTTTGTTTTAAGCTATCAAGATATTGTTCATTTGAAATATTCGGTTCCTCATGCCGTGAATGTACTTTAAATTTTTCTTTAATATACGTTACTTGTGATATAAGCCGGTTACTTCTATTTCCTCTAATGTATTGGGTCATTCTACCTATATCGGCCCTAAGTGCTTCAATTTTCTTCTGTAGTCTTATTTTCCAAGATGGTATTGTTTTTTGTTTATCATTTAATGGGGAGGGTTGTGTATTTTTAATTTTAGAACCATTGCAGACTGCGGCGGTGTATGCTGCACAGTAAATTATTGTATGTAGTGTTTTAAAATCATCGTTTGTTTTAATATATTGTGGGATAATTTGATTATTTAGATAATGAACAATATATGTAAATTTTTTCGATGTTTTTTGTTTTGGAATAAATGGTCTTTTAGTCGGATCAGTATTTTCATAATTGTTTAATGATGTTTGAAATGTTTCCTGTATTTTGTTATTAAATTCTGATGAGGTCTGGTAATTTAAATGCGAATTATGTGATTTAATGTACTTTATATTTGAGTTTTGATCATTATTATTTGAAGTTAGAGGACTCTGATCTCTGGTATCTTCTCCAGTGAAAGTTATTGTTGCGTGTTCTGCTGTTGTATCTAATGTCTTTTCTACTTCTTTTCGAATTTCTTCTATCCTGGCTGGCGGTAAAAGTCGATTGTTTACAATCACACGTCTCTGGTCTGCAATTCGTTGTTCAGACACATGGGATATTTGTGGAAATAGCTCAGTTATTATAGTATGTAAGGGCTTTCGGTAAAATGATCTATTTGAATCTAGGTTAGTTATTTTAAAATATGTACGTATTATAGCCTCGTTAATGTCTTCTGTCCACCTTATTCGTGTAGATGATGAATCAGTAGTAGGTGTAGCACTATCGGGTAATAAAGATGTCATAGAACTGGGTACACAAAGAGATTTTTCTACCTCTTGCCTTATTTTATCTAGGATATTTTGCGGTAATAGTTTATTTCTTACAATAGCCCTACGTTGGTCCCCTATCCTCTGTTTTGAGACATCGTAATTTGGATATTTCTCTATAAATTTTTTATGTAGTATATCTAAATGTCCACGTATCTTCGTCTCTATTTCTGTAACTAAAAGGTACGTACGCCATATGAATTTATTCATATCTGAACTCCACTTTTTTCGCGTACGATTTTGGTCAGTGGTGGGTACAGATTTTAAAGCAGGTGCCATCTGCACAACATCCTCTGAACCATCAGAAATAGCTGATGAAGAGCTCGGGCTATCATGTAAATCAAAAAGATGTATTGATGATGTAGGAGAAGGGATAGTTTGAATGGATGATACAGGTGACGACAATATTTCCATACTTCCTGAAGTTTTTTTAAGACTATTTTTTATATTCTGGGGGGTTATTTTTCTTTTTCTTAGATTGTATCGTGTAGCCTGATTAATCCTAATTTGCTGTTCGTCGTTCTTCCTATCAGTTTCTTTATCAGCGTCCATGGGCGTAGCAAAAGTCGTTTGATGGTTTGAGACCGCCACCCGGAGATTCTTCTCTCCCCTGACCCCTCCAGGTACCTGCCTACCATCATTGGCATCCCTGTCGGAGTCCCCGGGTACTTGGGGATGGGCTGTTGGTTGCATCTTCATACGTTTCTTTTGGAATTTAAAACCCAACGTGCTTTTCCAGGACACGAGGATGTGCAGTGAGCTATTAAGCTCGTAGGCGCCACTGTTGGTATACTAGATACTCCTCCACTGCCGCCTTAAACCGTCATCCTGCACTAATGACGATTGTTCTGTCTTCGCCTCTTTTAAACACCATGTGGGTGTTTTTTTTTGAGCCTTAGACAGCTTATATTGGTAGATATCCCGCTACCAAACGGTCGCCAGAGCCTCGTTAGTTAGTGGCAGGGTGCACCACGTGCAGGTGGGGTTGGCATTTGGGATAATTTGAAACACTTACATTATTATCCCCTTACACCCCTTATTATTATTATTATTATTATTATTTAAATATTTCTTTACTATATTTTTGCCTTATATTACTGCGTTGTGTAATATTTTATTATATTTTTTAAGTTTTTTGGAGTAATGTTACTCTGTGAGAGTATAATTTAGCAATAAGTGATCCTTTAATTATATATAGGGTCAGTAGTAGTAGCACAGCGGTAACGCGATCGCTTGTATAACCGAGTGGTGCGGGTTCAAATCCGGGTCTCTCGCACTTCCGGTATTATCATGTGCAAATTTTTCTATCATGATTACCACTTGTCTTACGGTGAAGGAAAACATCGTGAGGAAATCTGCATGTCTAAGAAAACCTAGAAAGTATAGTTGACTATGGCCTGGTCCCGCTCTTATTAAAGGGAGGCAGTGCCCAGCTGTGGGACATTAAAAAGGGCTGAAGAAAATTAAAATGTGTAAAGAAAGATCAGAATTTGGCTTTTCGACTAACATTATTTACATAAAATTATGTATATGTAATATAATTATACACTTACGTATTATAAGTTATAGTATCTACAACTGATAGTAAAGACATTTTAGAATTTCCATATTAACATTATTATTTCTTAAGCTTTACTGTCCCTACATTAGAATTACGAATGTGCTATGACTAGTTACTTAGTAGTATACAACGAACGTACTTTGTGTAATTGCACAAAGTAAAACAATTAACAGTCGACATTTACTTTTTGAATGCGTAACTTCAGTCTCAGTCAACAGACAGTTCATTTACGTCACTGAAAATTATTACACACAAGTGTTAAGCCAAAACAAGGTTTATTTTTTGGCAGTATCATTGAGTACTCTTTTGTCTCTTTATTATAATATTTTTTATCTTCACTAACTTTCATTACGAATATACATATAACTTTTGTTTCCATTTCAATATGTTAAAATATTTATATCAACACATACTCGCACAAAACGTTTTATAATTATGTATATAAAATAATTATATAAATGTTTACAACATTAATGTGATAATTTTCTACATAAAATTTGATGTACTAGGAAAATCATGCCTGAACAACCTATATGTACTATAAATTTAAAGACAACCAAATAAAGTAATTGCCAGATAACATAACGAGAAGTAAATACTAATTAAATACTTTCTTACGCGAATATTCGACCCGTCTCCCGTAACCGTGCTGTAATCCGAATCCGAAAAGATAGTTTCATTTACAAGAATTTAAATACGTGCAAAATTATTATTTACCTATTTTCCATTCGTCATCTGAAGTAGCAGCTTATGTACAAATACCTATATGTACAAAGTAAATATAGACTTCCACCTCATATTCAAGGGAGGATAATACAAACCATCATAATTGAAGCATTACTAATTCAGTAGCTCACCGAAACATCTTTGAGATGTAATGACGTAACAAAATTAAGATGATGGATGTACCCTACACTGGAAGGAATAAGTTCGTTTATAGTACAGGAGTTAAATCGTCAACTCGCTAAGATGAATCCTTTGATAAATTCCTTCTAATATCTTTCGTTAATTGACTAAAAGTAAATAACATCTGGGTATAATTAAGTTTGTTTAATGATGATGTCAAAGTTATTAAATATTTTATTTTATTAAGTTTAATGAAACTTAAAAGCTTTTACCTTTGTTCAAGATATTCCTTAGTGACAATTTGATATAAAGCATCAGAGCCAATTTGTTCGTTCCATAAATCTTTGAAATTATCAGTAAGATTTGTAAAATTATTTTTTATTTCTTATTAATTAAGAAAGGTTAAGCTCAAAAATTTAAGCCCTAAAATTGATATTATAATAAGATGAACATTAGATTAACTAATTTTACTATTTGTTATTACTCAACATAGTATAAAATACTTGAACTTCCAAAATGACAACCTAAATTAATAATCGTTATAGGTATAACGATTAAAAAATGCCCGGTTCAACGTAAAACACTACGTAAAAGTAGAAAAAAGTAATTCATAGGACTTTTTTATAAAAAGGAATGTTTCTATGTAAGAGTATGTCACATTAAAGCGGTTGGATGAACTTGGGTGAAATTCAATACATAGGTAACTGGTAGACAATACAGAAATAACATTTACCAGTATTTATAAGTTCCAATGTATAATCATCACTACATAACTCGCATATAAAACTAAGTCTTCCGCCGCGTCTGTCTGTCTGTTCGTAATAAACACAAAAACTACTATTACTACTGTACTAGTACTGATTATCATGCTATTTACACCAATGGATAGAATGGTTCTCGAGGAAGGTTATAGTATATAATTTGGTAAGTTTTTGTATCCATTTACTAACGGAACCCGCTTCGCTTGCGATAAATCTAGTTTACAAATAAAATCTTGTAGAGATGCAATTGAATTTTTTTGTTTATAGGAAATTAGTAAATACCAGTTTTTAAATTACAAGAAAGTTTTTTTTAAATAAAATACTTAAAATATATTTACTAAACTTGATACATTTGTGCTCAGACGTGTTGCAAGATGCTTACGACGCTGTAGTTGTTCTAATAATTGTGTTACAGCATCTGCCCTCTGTAAATCTCCTTTATATCCAATTTAATATACGATAGTACAGAGACGTTGACTCTTTCGAACCATGGCTGCTTTTCGTAAATAGTTTTGGTTCTTCAATGAATGAAAATAATATAAAAATATACAAAAACTATATCAAACTTCAGTCCCTAACACGAAAATTTCTGACGCGTTCTATCCAAGAATATAAATTACATTTTTTAGAAGAATCATAAATAATTGAATAACTTTATTTCATAGATTTACTCTAATATAAAAATAGATTGTAATCGGATTAAACTACGTGTCTTAAGTTTGGAAAGTTGTCGAAAATTTCCAACAGAATAATAAAGTTTTGCGAATGGATTTCAATTAATTTATCGATGCTGAAGGCATAATGGGGCTTAAACAACGAAACTCACCACAAAAGGAAGTTTCGAGTGATTACCCCAAAGAAGAAAACATCAGCTTAATATTAAGACGTCTATACAAATACGAGTATATATATACAAACTTGTTTTGTATTTTACCGACAAAAGGTCCTGAAAGTAATTAATTTCATCTAGTACCAATCTCAGTATGAGCATTTGATTAATTAAAACTTTTGTTTTATTTAAATGAAAAATATTTAATTAAAAAATATAAATGAAAAGGCATTTTCTGATATGAGAAAATGTCTTTGAGAGTAAAAAATACAATTAAATAAATAGCTTTTAAAACTAAGAACTATTTTTAGTTTTTAATGTGTAGTAAATAATTGATAAACTTTATTTTAGTACAAAATAATTTAATTCACTACCGACCTGATCATGGCAAGATGGCATGGCATGGCATGGAAGATCGCAAGACATGCTCTTCAATATTTAAAAATTATAACTTAAAGTCCCTTTTGAAACGATTATTTTTTTTCCTTTCACTTATGGCTTAATATCTTACTCTTCAAAGGCTCTGTTTTTTTTAAAGAAAGTTCTGCGCACAAATAGAAATCAACATTTTGATGTTATTGCAAATAACCGTATGAGCTCAGTATCACTATTACTTATTCCGAAATCAAAGATATACATACATTTTTATATTACAAATTGCGATATTAAATTATATAAAATGTCTCAACTCCTCGACCGTCAGACTTAAAATGATGGGCGCCTGCATCGGAAATTGGACCGGAAATTGACCACGTGACTAGACCGGACGTGACGTCATCCTGGGAGATATGAACTAGCCAATCAGAGTTTATTCAATCATAGACGATTCGAAAATTAATACAGGTGTTCGTTAGCTCTAATTTTGTTACTGACTTTATTTTTTTTTCTGTTGCAGGTACGTTTGATAAAGAACATGGAAAATAATACTTTGAGATTTTGGTAAGATAGACTATAATTTTTAAACATATTTATTCAATTTTTATAATATATTATATAACCTACACAAAATTGGATCAAAATTAATTGTCAAGTGAGGTCAATATCCTTGACCGACATTTACATCTTCTACGCTATATTTATAATGTTTACAAATGTCAAGTACCTTAGTTTATTTATTTTTATAATGTTTGCATTTTATTTAATTTTTTAATATTTCATAATATCATTCACAATATCATTTCATAATTGCTAATTCTTTTATATTTCACCCTCGAAATTAATTTTATTTTAGTTCCCTTAACCTATATTTACTTAAAGAAGTTACCTTAATGTCTTCCAATAAGATTAAAATAAAACATTTTATCAGACACTTCCAATCAAGAACCAAGTCTATTGTTTCCTGTAAAATTCCTCGTGTCAATTTCACTCGTGGTCGGTCTTCAAACACAGCTAATTTCACGAAATCGCTCACCAATGTTATTTGTCTTCGAACTACGAAGAAATTTATTTTCTAGAAAGTGGCGAAAATTTTCGAGCCCGATCGGTCTGTGCTGTGAATTCACAATGCCCTTTATTGTTTACTGGCCAAGTTTAGTTTAGATGGACCTAGGAAATTTACTTCAACCGATTGAAGTTTCAGTGTAAGCTTTCTTATCTACTTCTTTAAAGCAACGGGCTTTGTATGTATAACTCTTTATGTTATTACTCATTTTGTATTATTTACTTAGCTTTTTAAAATACACTGTAGTGTAAAGTCAAAAAAAATTAATAGTTTTTTTGTATTTTGACGTCAGTGAGTCTAAATTGTAATGCATTTTCTCTTTCATATACATATTAGTAAACTGTACTAGCCAATATTTTAAATGTTAACAATGTCATGCTAACCTGTAAAGAAACATCTAAATATAGAAACCCTTTAAACACAAATTAAGCTATAAAACATCAATAACACCTTAAACATCTATACTATGACATTTAAGCAAGAGTGCGTCCGTCTTTTTTATTAGTTTGAACGCATTTATCTTTGAAATACTACTAAAATTATTCCAACTTATTAACTTATTTACTGCAAAAAAACCAAGATTATTAGAAATAGATTTGTAGCTACACATTTTATTCATACCTGTCTTTTTTTCTGTTAGTAAGTTTACTCTGCTATGTTTATGTATAAGTGGAAACTTTATTGGCTAAGTGTATTAATTCTAATGTATTTTGCATTCTATGCTTATATATGCTGTCTGTTTTCCAATTTACAAATACAAAAAAAAACGGAAAAATTATGTAACGATTTTTAAATAAAATACGCGTATTGACGCCACAAATCCTAGTTTTAATATAAATATAGCCAAGATGAACCATAAACTCCTCCAATTTCGCTGCAACATAAATAGAAACTTCGTTAATTTTACGTAACGTTTGTTATTCGTACACGATCGCAAGCTTTCGTTTCCTTAATAAAATTTCTTTGACAAGCCACATGGAAAATTTGGCGAGGCCTCGCGAGACGTCACAAATAAAGTAGAAAGGACTCGAGCTTAGTTACGATGATTGGGTTCAGATTCCGACTCAGTTGTTTTGACGAATTAAGCTTTTGCAACCGTCTTTACGAAATTGGAAGGGGAGTAGTCTGAATAGACGCTTTTTTACACTCATTTTTCATATTTTTTTTTGTTTTTATATTTAGTATTCTATGTGAGTATTTGTTATAAAATTTTTCGAGAACACCTGTGATTTTAGATAATAAAATTAATTTTATACAAGTAGCTAAGTGTTACTCTAGATCGTAAACTTTATATGCAAGAATTAAACCGTTTAATTCGTCTAGCGTTTGAAGCGTATCGGAGTAATACATATATACAAAAATATATATTAGTAATGTGACTATAGATATATAACAAGTACGGAGATATAACTTGTGATGGAAATTCTGGTTTAACTTATAGGATATTTCCTTTGACGTATGCGCGTAACACCATTGGCGAATCGTACGAGGCATACTACTTATTAGTATGCTTCGTTCGATGTTTTTACGCTGATTGTAAACGTACATTTGAATTGTTTTATTATAGATATTTTAGTGATTATGTATTTTAATTTAATTTTCGAGAACTAATTTTAATATTTTCTGTCTAATCTACCAGTAACAAAATTAACTAGATTTATTGTTATAGAAACTAAGAACCAATTTACTATATTCTATTAAATGAAAACAATACATTACAATAGGAATTGTAAGGGAATAAATCTAAACAGTTTTTCGCTTAACGCAATTAGCAAGCAATTTCACAGCAGACTGGCAGCTTCTAGACTTTAATGCATCGCCAGTCCAGCTGTGAATCGTTGTTCCTGATTGACTACTAACTTTTATTGTATTAAACTTACTATAAAAGTAAAAAAAATATATTATAATGGGAAAATTAAGAAAAAACTAAATTTGATAGATTTGTAACGTTCTTGATTTTGTTATGAAAATAAATGAATTAATATGTTGGGACATTATTACACACAGCGCCATCCAGTTCCGTGGTAAGCTACGAGGCTTGTGTTACGTATACCAGATAGCTTTTTCAGACACTACACATAAACTAAATACATACATATTTTAAATATAAACACCCATAAATGGAGTACATTCGTGCTCAAGAAATGAATTCCTCCAGCGGGACTCGAACCCGTGACCACAGGCACAGCAAGTAGGGTCACTACCAACTGAGCCAAACGTGTCGTCTGACTTAGCTTGGTGAACATTTAATTCTGACTTAGCTTGCTTCGCTAAGTTGCGTCCCTAAGTGTCTATATAATAATTAATATTCAATAGTAACGATCTATCTACGTTATTAATTTCATCAAAACCTAGTCAGCCCCATTTGTGAGAAAAAGCAACACAAATATACACGCTTTCTTATTTATTATAGTAATTTAGTGAAAAATAAAAACTACTTCATACGTTTCTTTTCATCAATTTTCTCAAGTTTTGCTCTAATAGCTTTTTATGAAAGCTGTAACTAATATAATAGGAATGATTTATATTCCCAGACGATGTAATGACTAGACTACTCCAATGAAGCTAGACATATTCAATTAGGCATGTCATTTAGATGTGGTTGATACATTTTACGTCTAAATTGCTTTTTAATTTTTTGATTAAGTGCGTTTAGTCCCTAATGTAATTTATCCGTAATGTAAAATATGTTCATAATTTTTTTTGTCTTTCAAGAAATATTCTAATTAAAGTAAGATTTTGATGTTTATTTCGTTCATTTATTGATTATTTGCTGCTTAGAGCTTTAGTACATTACACATATTTATTAGTAACTATTTATAATATTATATTATTTTACGGAAGCGGATTGCGATTATGTCAATGATTACTTATTGTTTTGTTATCTTTATATCCATGTATAGAATAACATTGATCTTTTTTTTCAATTGCTTTTAAGAAAAGTAAACTAAAGAAATTTTCACTGTATATTTAAATTAAATAAAAGTTTATTTACACATATATTTATACTCGTACCAAATTCTATGAAACTTGCATGCAGATTCTACCTTTAACAGCAGCTTCACTTAAAAGTTACATATTACGAGAGCTTACTCAATAATATTGTAAAATATTATTAATAAATACAAAAGCTTTGGTTTAATTATAAAAAAGCTTGGCTTTCAAATCGACCACGTACATAGAAGTTATGTTACTTTATGCTTGTAGCATAGACCTACATCTATTATAGGCTCTGAAAACTCTACCTTTAATAATCTCTGAATATTTAATGTGACGTTCATTCGAACAGATAGACAGTCAGGACAAAATAATAAACTTTTCATTTTTACCTTTTAACTCTAACAATGATCTCTCACAGACTGTGAACTAATGCCATTTAACGCGATTCAGTTACAGCTGATTGACTTCGTCTATCTAAATTAGCTCGTTTTATCGACACGCGGGCGAATTCTATTTAATCAGGGAAAATGTTAAAGGAAAATGGTAGAAAATAATAAAATAAGTGCCAATTACTTGTTGTAAGTGTAAGCTACTTAAAAGTTTTTCTTAGAGTTATTGAGGTGTAACGTGTATACGTTATGAAACTTCAGATCTTCCTACACATTAGCAATATTTTGCATGAATAGGTGGGTGCTTCAGGCTTTTATTTATTTATTTTTGAAATAAAAATAAATATATTTAATAACTAAAAACGTAAAATAATATTTCTTTGAATAATCTTATTTAAAGAAATATTTTTTAATTAATACGAGCATATAAAAAATCTTAATTAAAAATCCCAAGCGTCCATACTAAACGCTACACACGCGCCAAATATCCAATAGCGATGTTATCACAATCATAAAAGGTGTTTTACAGCTTCGGGTTGTAAAAATACTCCATTATTTTATGCTTTATGCCGCCATAAAGTTTATAATAAACGGCCCACAGTAAAAACCTCTTCATATGACGTGCCGCGGTAGAAAAATTGTATATGTGTATAATATTTACTTGACGTAATTTATTACAATACTACTAACTTACCCTTACTTCTCTTGGGTACGGCCACAGGTGCCTTTTGCATTTATAGTATTTTGTATATATACATACTCGTAGTTGCCGCTATGTATGCCTTTGGCAAATTTTATAAATAACATTGGCCTATGTGTTGTGTTCATAGTCTAAAGGCCTTTCAGTGTTGAATGAAATGATTCAATTTTTAGTTAGAATTTTTATGAATTTCCTCTTTGGATATATCCGGTTTGCTCCATCTATCTCCACATGCTCCGCTCTTATGTTATTGTTACACGTTTTTGCTGGGCCCCTTGTTTTCTTTTACCTTGTGGACTTTCCCATCCCACATAACGGCAATTTATTTATTTATTTATTTATAATAGTATAAAGCAAAGTCGCTTTCTCTGTCCCTATGTCCCTATGTATGCTTTAATCTTTAAAACTACGCAACGGATTTTGATGCGGTTTTTTTTAATAGATAGAGTGATTCAAGAGGAAGGTTTATATGCATAGCTAGCGGATCCCGCGGCTTTGCCTGTGCTAAATCTAGGGAAGAGCCCGAGCGAAGCGAGGGCCAGTCGCTAGTTTATTTATAATAAAGCTACGTCCTTAATCCCGTACATATTGATCCCAGTCAAGATGCATTACTGACGACGTTTGTCACATACTATCAATATATTAATCCCGTTAATGTACGGAATAATGATTTGCAAATCAAATTCTAAGCACACGTTTAATATCTAGAATAAGTAGGACAATTGATTTATCTTCACTATAACATTGTTTAGAACTTTTACTTGTTAACACTTAAATGATTAGAAAATATTTTGAATGGAAATTAAGAAATAATGAAGTTAATAAACGTAAATGGTAGGTTTTTTATTTTCTTAAAGTGCTTTATAAACTGTGAATGCCATAAAGTACTAGTGACTTCATTGTATTCTTAAAAAAACAAAGCTATCCTATAATTAAAATATAATATTATTCCAAGTTAGTTTACGATATACTCAGATGGAAGTGGATTCAGAAAATGAAAAGGATTTTTAAATTACGTTTCTTTATAGTCAGATAAGATATTAATATTCCGTTTAATCATTTTAATGATAATCTTGTTTTTACTCCGCTTGTATTTCGCAGGCAACTGCTTTCCAGGAAATCCGATCGCTTACATTTCATACGGTTTCCATAGTTAATTAATATTTAAAAATATTGGATAAACCTTGTATTTTGGAGTCATGTATGGTTAGAGTAGAGCAGTAGTAGTTTATTAGTAACGCGCTTGCTTGGGAAACTGAGTGATGCGGGTTCGAACCTCGAGTATCGCGCCTCTGATATTTTCAAGTGCGAGTCATTTCAAACGTTAAATTTTGTCTTGCTGTAAAGAAAGGCATTCTACAATCATTTTAGAATAGAATTCTTCCCCTAATCCCTGTCCGCTTCGGTAGACATTAAACACAGAAGAATTGAATTTTTAGTTTATTTTAAAAACAATAAACATAATCGTTACAGGACGTTAAAATAAGTATTTGTAGGTAATTCCACAGATGGCGCTAGTATTAGATTAGTCCCCTATCGTTTGGTTCAAGTAAAAACTATATAGAGCTTTTTTCTGAATTTTAATATGACATACGATGAAAGAAAGCAATACATTTCTTAGAATTTGTTTTCTTCAATTTTCTTCAACGATTGTAAAAGTTACTTATATATAACATTAACTAGTTCTTAAAAATTAGTAAAACTGCCACACGCTGGAGCTGAACCTGTTAGCGTTAGTAGTTGAAAGTGAATCATAAAATACCTAACCTACCTAGCAAATAGAACAAAACTATTCACTACAAATATTTAAAATGACGAGTTCTTTTCAATTTTATTTATTGTACAGCTTTCCAAACAGATATAAGCCGGCAGACTGATTACAACACGACTATTGAGCCCTAAAACATGCATCGATGGACACTCGTTAAAACATCCGGCATATTTGATACGACAGACGGACCTCTACAATACAACTATGTATAAGCATTAAATCCCACTCGGCAGCCATGTAAAATTCATCTTTGAATAATCTCGGTACTCGTTTTGTTGAGGGGGAAGAAGGTATTGTTTACATACATTGTGATTTGGTTCGAGTTTAAGAGTAAATATTAAAAGGCATTTTATATCTAGACTTTAAGTTTGGAAATAATATATTTAAAAATATTTAACATTTACTTAAAATATTGTAGATTATAATACATAAGATTACACGTCCATAATATAGTCTTTATATACTCGTAATCTATAGGTACTAATATAATAAAGCTAACGAGTTTATTTGTTTGTTTGTTTGTTTGTTTGTTTGTTTGTTTGAATTGAAAAATTTAAATTGATGAATCGCCAACCCGCACTTGGTCAGAGTGATAGACCATGGTCTGTTCCCCTCGTATTAAAGGGATGACCGTGTCCAGCAGTGGGACGTTAAAAAGGGCTAAATAAATATCATAACTTAGGTAAAAATGTAAACAAAAATAGTCAGTCAGGTACACGATCGAGCCAAATCGCTGCTAAATCATACAATATGCCTACTTTAAGGAGCTCATCTAACGAAAAGAAACACGTATGTAACATAAATCTATCTATGAGGCTTTTTCTTACGTTTGTTCTATATCGTATACGGTAGGCGAAACAATAACTTCATGGTATTCTCGACCTTATTGTATAGAATTTAAAGATTTTTGAAAAAAATAAATCCATCGCCTTATTGTACTTTAATGGATATTTTTGAGGTTTGCTGAGAAAGCGGATAAAACATTTTATTTAACTAGCCCTTGGCGAGAAACATTAGTGTGGGCGGCATCTTGAACGAATTGCTTGCCATTAGTCGTTAGATTTCTTGCTATCGCCGTTATTTCTTTCGTTCCGTAATGTACATAGATTAACTATTTATTTCAATATCTTAAGTCTTAAAATACCGTAAAAAATATCGCTTCTTATATTTACGAGTTTGCAGCTACTCGTATATTAGGATCATAGACTCTTGAGAAGTTTACGTTTAAGCTTCGAAATCAATTTTATTCTTTGTCAATAGCTTTAAAGCGTGTCAGTTAATCCTAAATTGCTGCGCCAATATCACGTAGAATGCAAAAACAAAGAAGCTATATTTTAAAATGGACATCTTGAGGCAAGTTCAAATATACATTGCATTGAAAAATTGTTTAAGTTATAATAATTTGCCATTGAAATCTAAGGGATGAATCCATTTGATAAATTCGCCTAACTATACCTATCTAAGTAAACCTAACTATGCAAAGGTATTACAAACGTAATACCCTACATGGGTGGATGTTACCCAAATATTTAAAAATATTTAAAATACCAGAATATTTTGATTATTAATCAAATTACTAAACTTTTTTCTTTTCCTTTTTTCACTATTTTTAAATATATAATACATTTCTATTATAATTATTTTATTATCGATTTTAGTGGTCACTATGAGAAAATATAAGAAAATGTTTTTTTTATATCCTTACCAGTTAATGACACCGTATTTGAATCCTTCAAACTTAACTTAATTTACTGACAAAACGCTTTGAAGATATCCTGGCAATTCGTTTTGGACGTAAAATGCATATTTCTGTTATCATTATACAAAATAAACCTAATCATAACATCAAAGAAGGCAAGGGGAGCATCTACCCTCTTGAAGAAAATCGAGTTGGTTAAAAAAATTCTCTTTGTACGTTTCGTTCCATTTTTTGTCGTATTTTTGTATAATAAGAAAAATATAAACACTTTATGTTTTTTTATAACGAAACGATCACTAATTGACTGAAGCTCAGAATAACGTTCTAATTTAAGTATTTTAAATGAAACAGATTGATTGTCGTACTACATGGTATTTTATAATCATTTTATATACTACTCAAAACTAGTTAATTTGTCACTTTATCACTGAAATTTTCTTTTCAAATATTTTTGGAACTTTCACGTATATCTGGATACTATCTTTATATAATACGAGGTGATATAATTATAATTGGTTTATAATATATCGTGCCCTTTTTAAATCATTTGAAAAATACATACATCTACTAGAAAATATTGAACATTATTGCCCAGAAACAAGCAATTAATATAATGAAATTATAATTGTTTAAAGATATTTTATAGTAAATGCCCACAGGATATAGAATCGAAGTTATCAAGAAATTTATCTTTTAGATTTCTGCGGTCAACACAAGGCTTATTTGCCCTGAAGCGGTACATTTCACAAGGGATTGTAAGGAGATAACTCAATGCTTCAAACATAGCGTAGGTTACATAAAAGAACGTAATTTTGTGTCAGAAATGTCTGCCTAAAACTTACATTTCTCTTTAGTACATATAATATATGGCCCTTTTTAAATTTTTTGCTATCTGTCTCTATCTATTTGTCCGGGGTAATTTTTTGAATAGATTCATCGATTGTCATGTTACTATCACTTAAAGATAGACGAATTTCTAGGTACGCAATGTGTTTTATTCAGGAAATATTTTCACTGAAAAGCTGTTAATTTGAAATTACAAACAGACATTTTAATGTTATTTTTATGTATAGAATAATTATTTAATCAAATAATTATAATAATGTGATATGCTCATTTAACGTAATATATTAGTCAGACATGAAACGTTATAGTAGAGGAGACCGTGGAAGATCGACCTTCACCGATCTGATAACCAGATGAGACATATTTTTTATCGAATATAATTTATAAACAAATATGCCTATAATTACTTGCCTATCTGAAAGTGCTCATGGCTATTTTTAGCTGGGCAACAGTGCTTTAAGTAAGATTTTTTTCAGGCAAGTCTATATGACTGATTTTGTAATAAAATAACCTAAAATTTGATATAACTTTCGATAAGTTAGCAGAACGATGAAGTCACCTATATTGACTTACCTGTTTACATCGGCTTTGGTAGCTATACACAAAAATGAGTAGGCCTACTGAGGCATATTCTGTGTGTTAAAAACGAACAGTGAAATAAAATTCAGTTGGTTATCAAAAGAATGAAAGTGATGACAAAAAAATCGATTAAAGTTAATTTAACAAAACACACACAGAAAACTACCCCTAAAATCAAATTACGTGAAATTTTAAAAGTTCTAGAAGTTGCGCTGTAATTAGTTAATGGGGACCTAGAACTTCTGTAAACTAACTGACAAGTAAAAAAATAATAATTTTCTTCAAAGCACTACGAAACAAGTTGTTTTTCTAATATTATTTTAGTAACTAGTTGAACATAAAAAAGCTAGTTTCAAACAATATATAAAACACTGACCAACAGTAAAGGTTAATTAATTAAATCACTAAACCGCAAAATTTCAATTTAAAACATTCAATGTAGAAAAACAGAATACGCTAACAATTTGACTGAATAGATTTTCTATTTTAGGACAGGAAAAAGGACCTAACTAAAATCCGTAACAATAAAAACGCTGTCCTAATACTAAATTTCGTACGTAAACTATGTTCTAAAATGTATGGGACTTTTAATAGAATTTGTGAAAAACACTAAATCGTAGTGTAGGTGACAAGTTTAATTAGTATAACCACAGAAAATATACGTATAACTGGGTAGTCTGTTTGATTCCGACTCGGTTTATTCTCTAACTATATCTTAATTAGCTGTTTCACATGATTTGTAACTATTATATTATTATACTTTCTATTATATTATTATTATTAATATATCCATATATGATTATTTCTTTGAATATGCCAAGACATAGCTCTGCTATTAATAATAATAATATGTTGGATCATTATTACAACAGCACAATCTTGTTCCGTGGTAAGCTACGAGGCTTGTGTTACGGATACCAGATAGCTGATATACTACATTTTCATTTCATATATAAATTTTATATACATACATATTATAAATATAAACACCCATGACTGGAGTACATATATTCGTGCTTAACAAATGAATGCCCCAAAAGGGTCGCGACCGCTGGCGCAGAAAGCAGGGTCACTACTAACTGAGCCAAACGTGTCGTCACTTAATGGATTGTAATGCTTCCATGTGATTTTATTTTAATGCGTAAAATCATCTACTTAATCGAGTAAACTACTAACTTTACTGAAAATAACACCTCGAAAGCTCATTTTAATTGGATAATTCAAACACGTTATGACAAAGTCAAAAGCAACAGATAATATGTAACATATGTTGAAAAGCTTGAATTGCTATAAATATCAAGTGTCCGGTCTCAGCGTTGAAGATAGTTGTTCGCGCTAAACTTTCAGATTTACGATTGAATTTCAGATTCCCATTTTAAAATAGAAGATATTTCAAGAGAAAAAGTTAGACAAGAACTTATATTGTACATGAAAATATGTTTTTACGTTTAAGTTTTTAACCCTGTTATTTATTACATTGTGAAGAGTCATTATAGCATTATTTTTGTAATTTTATAATACAGATTTTGATTGTTTAATGTTTATAATAAGACCGGTATAATAAGCTAAAACCGTGATTTCGATTCTTGCAAAGTGCTAACAATAATATGTAGTTTGACTATATCATTTAGCCTTTATATGTATCTTGAATTATCTTAGGTTTAATTTACAATAAACTTACTTTACCTATAAGTCCATTGAGCAGTTTTGGCAAAATATGAATTAAAATATCTATATTTTTTTAGCTTAAAAAGCAAAATTCCTAAATTTCCCATTTCCATCGTAAAGATGATCTAAATTTATCGACTATTAACGTCAATAGCATCATCCCGGTCACCATTTGTCACAACCACGCCTACGCTGCTACGCAGTCTTTTATAAAAAATAGAAAAAGCCCTGACAACTTCAATAGCAAGATTGTAATAATTTCAATAATAAAATAAATCTAAAACTATTACTAGTTACTATAAATACCTCAACTTGTCTGTTCATAATATCTTATTTAATTATTAATTTTGTAAGTTTCATATTGAGTATGTATTTCGTAGTTCCTGCCCTGAGCTTGTATTATAGCTACATAGATAAATAAGCTTATATACTTACATTGTCTTATACATAGTTAGATTTGCAATAAGGATAGAACAATAATTCTTTGTTTACACACTTGTATTTTTCATCTTATTAAAATTTTAAAAATACAAGCTTTTTATTAAGAAGTACATGATCGAGAATCGAATCTAGCCAAATATCTAAAGAAGTTTTTTTGTGATCCTTTAATTATCTTCATTGCATTAATATTTCTTCATTCATCTCAACAATATAAATTAAGCAGTTTATTTACGATTCAATCATTTTCCCTGTTTGCGTTTAAACCTCGTTTAAGTAAATTTTAATAATATAGTAGGATATAAAAGGGTTTTACGTAAGGCTTCATTATTAATTTCAAATTTATATCGTAATTAGGGTCTACGTGTTTTCAATATCACTCACCGCCCGCTTGATATTCATCGACGGGACGTTGGTTATAACAGATATTAAATAACAGTTACTACAATCACCTAAACGAATATATTAATATTTTTTTTAAATATGGGTGTAGGAGTATGTCACTACGTAAGGTACGTAATTAGTGTACTTTTATCAAAGACGAGAGACTTTTCGTAGTAAAAAGTATTCTCTATATTGTCCCGGATAACCAACTATCGTCATACCAAATTTCATCAAAATTTATCCAGTTACAGTACAGTATAGTACAATTCTAAAATGTATAGATTTGGACTTTGTATCGATAATAATGACAATAAGTTTCCAAAAAATATTTAATGTTTATACAAATTTGACTTAATTAGAATTTTATTATAATTTATATGTATAAATGTGCTTAATTTTTTATTTCAATACTACAGTACTTATCGTCTTTTTAAATTTATGTAAATTAAAATATACTGTTCTAACTTCTATTGCTATTATACTACTAACGCAATATAGTATATAGTTATCTTAGCTCCCTTCAAATGAAGGGAGCTTACTTACAACATTTGTTGTACATTTTATAATATGTAGTTAGAAGCGATAAAACAGTTAGCGATAAAGTTTAAGTGAAAAATATTTTTGACAGTAGAACTTTTAGCGGTGAAAAAAAGGACTTTACAAAGTTATAAACTTAAGGTAAACACATTATGCAAAAATGTAACGCAGAGTGGAATGTCTGACCTACTTTTAAACTAATTCATTCCAGCCCGTAGGGGTCCGTTATTCGTTAAAAATATCGAGTTTTAATGTAGCTGTTAATAAAAGGCTGAGAGCAGATGTTTATTAATATTTAATATATTTTGAATTATTTAGTTACCATAATTTTGAAGAAAGATTAATGTTTACGAGACTTTGTATAGAATTATGTGTGTTTGTATAGAAATGTAATTTATAGATGAGAAAGTTACATAAATAGACCTAGGCGGTTTACTTAGGTCCTAGGTAATGAACAAGTGCTAAATGTTTATAATTCTTTTTAATTTAAAAAGAATTATCTGGATATTTTTTCTATACAGCCTTATGTTACAAAAACAAAACAAAGTATTTTAAAATTCAATTAACTACTCTTTCATTGGTTTAATCATAGTAAATAATAACAAGCTGGACGAGACCAATTGCACAGCGCACATTGTAAGCCTTTAGCTTAAAATCTGACAAATGGCGATTTAGACTGACAAACTAACAGAGAAACAGGAACAAAGGAAATCTGACAATTTATTAGACAATTAATTTAAGCAGTGCTTCAGGCTAAAAAAAGCGAGGGTACGCTATCTGCCCGAGTGAATAAATTGTCGGTACAGGGCACCTGTAAGTGATACAACATAGTACTTACGGCTTACGTAATAAAGGCTATAAGGTGTGAATTAGCTGCAGACTGTACAGTGACCGCAACAAAAAATTGAAAACAATATATGGGACGGACTGTAGCTATCGAAAAATGTGAAGCGAATTGTTAGTCTGTGGTTTTCTGGCATGTCATTGTTTGTCGACGCAAGCCCGCTTTTCGATTTTTGTTGCCCGGTTAGTTGGGCCTACGTGAGGTACTTCCACTTGCTTAATGCACTAATTAATTAACTTTGTACATTTAATCATTACTTATTTGCCTATATTTATTTAATACTCTACTGGGTGTACGAGTATATTGAACATTATAAATAAAACAATCTTCTCTTCGGATTCAGTCGCGGAATTATTTAGATTTTTTATTTTCGACGTTTTGAATACTTTGCAGCAATCTGTGAAATCTTCCCAGCAATGTCTCTCCAGTGACCAAATAGGTTTATTCATACTTATCTATATTTTATAGGTCAAAACATTGGAGTACTTTTTTCTACTTTGTTTTTTCTGTTTTTTTTTCATTATCTCAAGTGATTCTTTCCACTGGGCCGAAGGGATCATAGTAAACAACGCTGAACTATCGCAGGTTAGGTATGTAATGCACATGTAATATTGGTTGCTCATGTTGCTAGTTAAATATAAATTGAACTAAGAATGGCGGATACTATACGCGTATCAATGTACAGAAAGATATAGAAACTATTAAATTTCACTCATCTCTATTTAATTATACATACTGTAGAGGAGATCAAAAGTCAATTTGAAGTCTAATTCAATTTTCATACGGGAACTATATGCTGAGGAACATTTTGTCCACAACTACACACTATTCATAGAAAAGTTCAAAACATTACCGCAAAACTAAGTCTGAAATGATTAAGCGTTGCAATATGCATGCTAAGACAGCGTTGATTCAGTTTGGTAGTATTATAGGTATATGATGTTACAGATTGTTTTACTATTATTTTTAATATCGTACTTGTTATGTACTTACCGTGCTCATATGTATAATATGTAATGTGATGAATTACCATATACTTATTTTTATAGATACTAATTAGATAATGCATGTAAAATAATTAAGAAATATTACAAAGGATTAATTACATTCAAACATTTTCTAGATTACAGTTTCGTTGGAGTTTATTTATTCAATTTTAACCTCTTTTTTAAAGTTAAAAGAAAAACAGAAATAAGTACTATTATTAAAATACCTAAGTTACACTTTAACTGGAATTTATGAGAGAGAGAGACTTTGAGATTCAAAAATAAAACTAAGATTTCCGCCCTACAGCTAGTTAGTTATCGTCTAGATTTCGTCGTTTAAAAATTTACCTTAATTACATTGCGAGTGCAGTTGATCTTAAGTTTCTATTTAACCAACAGTTAAGCAACGATAGTAGGACACATGGATGGGTGACCGTTTTAGCTAAAACATTTTGTTGAATTGTTGAATGACTCTTGACGGTGTTACAAATATTGACATTTTCTTTAACTAAATATAACAAATATGTACTATGTAATTTTAAAGAAATGTTAAAAACATATTTTTATAGATAGGCAGCTTCCGTGCTCGCTTGGATAACTGAGTAACGCGGTCGGATCCACCTCTGAAATTTTTATGTGCGAATCATCTGTAACATGATTACCACTTGCCTTATGGTGAAGGAAAACATCGTGAGGAATACTGCATATCTGAGAGAACGTAGCGACTTCTCGAAAGACATGTGCAGTCCGCCAACCCGCACATGGCTAGCGTTATGGCCTATGGCCTGATCCCCTTCGTATTGAAGGAAGTCCCGTGCCCAGCAGTGGGACGTTATAAAGGGCTGAATACATATAAATTTTCCAAAAAAAAACAAATACATATATATTTATTAATAATAATATTTATTTTATAATATCTAGTATCAAGTGTGAACCATATTATATTCAGTAAAGTTGTATGGAAACCGCAAACGAAGGTTAATGTAGAGAGGTTGAATGCGGCAATTCGTATGCTAAGACGGTATGGATTCAATTATGTGATTCTACGCTCTCTTTGTGATAGCGAGAAAAATCTGAATGGATAAGATAAAGTACAACAGGCATATGTATCTATACATATAATAATATTCTAACATCCTTTATAACTTATAGAAAATTTAATTGAAATCATTCATTATTTTCGATTTTAGAGTGACCGTCTCTCTGTTTGTGACTCATCACAAATCACATCACCACTAAATAGATTTTGATGAAATTTGAAACGATGAGAACTGCTTATCCAGGTTTTAGAGCCGGAAAATATTTTATTTCTTATAAATTTATTTTAATTGCTTAAACGTATCTAGGGTCGAACCCGAGCAGAGTGAGGGTGAGTCGCTAGTTTCAATATAATATTCTCACCTTAAAAAGTATATTCATTATATATAAAATTTGTAACATTTATCTCTTGTTGTAATAATGTTGTCTTGAATATTTATGTATTATAGAGATATAACTAATATTAAAAATAATTGGTTATTTTTATAATATATCGTTTCGACTGTTGCTTGTGAGAAAAAAATCTCACTTACATTAGAAATAATAGGTACGCTACATACGTATTAACGTGCTACATGTTATTTATTAATTATATTAAAAAATACTTTAAAATAAATAATTAACTTCAAACTTGATTTTGAGAACAAGTTCAAGAAAAATATAGATTACTTTATGAAATATTCGCCACTATATAAAAGTAAAGTCAACAAAGTTTTACTAAAGACAGTGGAACATTTCTACTCGACTTCACTTGGACAAACACTGTAATCGCGTCTGTTAGCGAACTTCATATTGTCCCCACGAGGGTTGTGAACTGCAGAAACCAGTTATATGAACGAAGCTATGACCATTCAGCATATACTATAGAACGTATTTGAAGCCAATATTAAACTTTTCAATAATGATATTCTACTTTGTAACACCGCATTTGATGTCGGAGTAGCGCATATTTTAGATATTTAGTTTTTTGTGTAGAAGTATGTCTGAGCTATGATAATATATGTACTGCGGTACTCTAGCGTGGTCACGAGTTCGATTCCTCTGTAATAGAAATGAATATTTGCTTTATAATAACAAATTTCCTCATTGTTGTGTAACCAAATCCTATTGTCGTCCAATATGTTGCAACTACTATAAATTATCTTATTTATGACTAAAATCTCTCGGAGAATAAAAAAACATTTTTTATTTTAAGCCTCTTGTATTTAAAAAATCAAAGCATCACCATATTTTTAAATTCTATAGAAAACCTTTAAAGAGTTTCCTATTCTCCTTCCTGTATGGATTTAACCGAAACCGTATTTTTTCTTTTGTTATTTTAGTAGGTATTATATAAATACATGCTATCACAACTTAGCTTCAACCTGTTTTATATATGATCTAAAAAAAATCGTAAGCCTTTTCGATTCGAGTGACCGCGACCAGTAAAGCATGGACTCTTAATTCATATGCGAAGAGTATAAGATTAAAAGTAAATTATAAATCATTTAAAATTATGAAACTTGGCATTCACACGGGAATTTAATATGCACTATTCTTGCATAGTGTCGATGATTTAAGAGCGGTTGCACAATGTCCTTTAATATCTGGTGCTTTGGAGCCAAGCCAGCTACCTGGTACTTATTAACGTATGTGGCGAAACATAATGCCTCTAGGAATATCAGCTTGAAAACGATCCTGGCTGAAACTTACCCGCTTTCATTGCACCCAATTTCCGCGCTTATGCGGATATTGTATTGTATAATGAACTATTTACACATTGCTACGACAATAACTAGGGAAATCGTGTTTTGTTTTTTTTAATAATATTATATTTTTCAGATTAACACGAATATTTTAAGTTATGCTTTTTTATCGCAGTTTTCGGTCATGTACCGCGACAAAAAACGACTTGTCAGTTTTTAATTTCAATTATTTATAATAATTATTATACACCCATACGATTAGTAAATAGCAAAATAAAATACCAAAAAAAAAGTGAAACTATAAAAAATAGTACCTACCTAACATTTCAAATTCTTAGGTACGTTTTCTTTAAGGCCTTTAAAGTAAAAAACATAATAATAATAATAATTTAAAATAGTAGTAATTATTGCAAACTAAACATTAATTATTTTAAATTCAAATAGATTAGGGCGTCACAAAGTTATCACGATGTCTATTAGCGTGATTTCTTTCATAAATCATAATCTCCTAAACGCAATAAACTCGATCTATCAAGCGTTGACTACAAGTTGATGATGAATGGGCGGAGAGATGAGTTATTTTAATTGGTTTTTCGAGACGATGAAAACTTCGCATGGAAATTGGAATACACCGCAGGCCCGTTGATTGATTGGTCTCCACTCACTCGATTGGTAGGATAGTCTTTTTGGGTCGTCCGTTCTAACTTACTTTATCTATCCATTTTTAACCACTTCCTAATTTACTTAGAGTGGACTGTATGTATTTTAATTTTTTTTTATCCTAAGGAAAAAATGCTTTTTCTAAGAGAAAGTATTTTTTGGACGGAAGCACTTGACCCACAGTCTTATGCCACACTATTTAAAAAGTAATATTCATCGCTTCATCATAATTGTTTGCAACTAAAAGACTTATTGTTAAGGATTGTTATGTAAAAAATTAAAACCACTATTCCTTATGTACTCGTAAATACTCTTATTTTGGCAATACCGCAATAACTCTAAAACTAAACTACTAAACAGAATTTTAAATTATGTGATAAGTACTCGCTTTCCTCGTGCCTTCGTCGGCGTAAATAGATGACTGAAAATATTCTTCATGCTGAAATGCAAATATCTAACGGTGGTAGATTTCTCACGGGCTTATATAATGACAAAAAATAAAATATTTAATTTAATTTAGTTCTATATTTTTGTCTGTTTCAGTAAAGTATATTTTGATTTTATTTGATTTATGAATATTATATGTATATTTAAATAAAGTTCCAATTTTTACGGCTCGGTTAAACGGTGTAGAGTTGATATTGCAACGCCATCTAGTGGCAAGTCGGATAAAATATATCATAAAAGACTTCTTCGGGTCAAAATTTTAAATGTATCAACATTTTAAATCGAATTGATAACAAACTATAGGAGATTTGTGGATGTGCATGTTTTTCACTTACATTTAGGTAAGTAATAAGTAAAGGTAAGGCCTTAAATCTGAATGTGAAATTATGTTGAATTTGTTGTAAAATTAGAAATGTATTGCGAAAAAATCTCTAATTAAAAACATACGAGCGAGTACTAAAGTACAGGCTAATGGATACGATATGCTTTGTCAGCCGAGAGGGGTGAATAAAAAATAAACAATGCAATTTTTTACGAGTATTTGTAACTTTATACAACATAAATTTTTTCTTCATATACAATTGATAATTGAAGATGAAATTCGGGTTATTACCCAAACAGTTTACGAAAGCTTTCAATAAAATATTAGTACTTATAAAAAGTCTAAATCTTAAAAGCAGCTATTTCCATCTTTTAATAAATTTTATAGGATATAATCTTCATTTTACAGTTTTTTTTAATGATAGGAATATCAAAACTCCTAAGTTGTAACGATCATATTACGCAGGTGCTGCTAAGGCGTTACATCGAACTTCATAACATTTAAGCTGTAAGACAGTGATCCATCACAAAGCAGTAATTATCTGAAAAAGACAAGTTTTAAACACATATTTTTATGAACCACGAACATCAGTTACAATTTTTTCTTTACGAACGATATTTCTTTCTATTTCTATAAACTAACAATTTTTTTTGTTTTTGACCATTAAAAAAGTTTCTAAAAGGGAGGTAGTAAGGAATGTAAAATAAAGAACGTTGAAAGTGTAATAATCTTTATACAATCTTATGACGGAGGTATTAAGGAAATAGAAGCTAGTATTTCAGCATGAATTTTCCAAAGAAATCTAGATTAAAACGCTAGAAAGTTTCGCTTCAATGGACGTCAAAGTGAGTCTAATACTATACTTAGAAAACTACATTTTACCTATTTTCCTAAAGTTATTTAGATGTCTCAAATAAAAAGATTTATATTTGTAAAGCGGTTTTCTAAAACGTATTTAATTTCTTCTTTGAAATTCTAATTTCTTCATATTATTGTTAAATTTAAAGCTTATTAAAGTTATAAACATAATACTCGATATATCTCCAATAATTTTTAGTTTTTTCCTGTCTTTTTGTACGACAATTTTAGAAAGGAGCATACCGATTAAGTTGAAACTTTCAAAAGAAATTTAGAAAATAGAACCTAAATATCACCCTGCCTATAAAGAAGGCAAGAATCAATCCTTGCTAATTATGTTTTTTGAAATAATACAAATTAATTTGTTTCGTGCCACAACTCCTGTCCTGCGCCTTACCTCTCGCTGGTCGTGTCGAGCAGTCGTACCACCGGAATGTGAGAGTGATAAGGAATAGAGAGTGCACTTGTTTCTGCACATACGCATGTGTACTATAATATTTCCCGCGCAAATGGCTAGTCTCAATGAGATTGGTCGCCATGGCCGGAATCGGCCGAGAGGATATTTTTTTTTAATTTATTTATTAGGGAAACAAACAGTTCAATAAAATACATACAAATACAAAGCAAAATAATAATAATACATCGACCAATCAAGTTTCCACAAATTATTTTTTTCATACATGCAAGCAAGCAGTGTAATGTTAATCTAAAATTGAATTAACAATTATCAAGAACAAATAATAACAAAATTTATATGCATATTATAACAATTTTTTACATGATAAAACCATGGCAATGACAAACAAAAATAATATAATATTTTGAACATTATTAATTAAAAAGAACAATTATAGAATATAATATTACTTAAAATTTAACCTAATATAAATATATTGATATTAGACATTCCAAAAAAAATCAATATAATTAATATGTTCAAAAATGATTTAAAAATGAAAATCATCATTTAATAGATATCATCATCATTTAAAGTTATAAGGTATATGAGTTATGTATCAACTATCTGGTATCCATCACAAGCATAGTAGCTTACCATATATCATATTGATTTATCTGTTACATAATCAAAAGATATCTCGCTATCAGTGGAGGAGAAGCTTTTTCTAGGTGGTTACATCAGTTCATAACTTAGGCCATTACCGCCGCCTGGCATAATCCGTCACTTAAAGGACTGATAACGGCTTAATGGATTAATTAAAGTATAAATGGATCTTTCTATATTTATAATGTAGCGACAGAATATTTGATATTAGATTAAACCTTATAAGGAACTGTAGATAACCTTTTTATTTTTAAAAAGAATAACTCATAATAAATTTTATTGTTTTAATTTAAAAGTTTGATTGTGAAAGTAATTAATAAGTATAAACGAGCTTCTGGCTGTAAAAGGGGAAAGGTGAAACAGATAAAACAGGTGGAAGTTTAATTAAATATTTTTTCTTACAATTGGCTAGTATTAAAAATAATGGGTTACTATAAAATTTATAATTTAATTCAATATTTAATAAATTTTATCCTATGCCCTATCAAAACTAGAATTAGAAAAAAATACTTATGTAGACAATAAAAGCTTGCTAAAATTGTGTTGACATTTTGGAATTTCTAGCGTCAAAAGTTTTAAGACATAATATAAAATCAAATCGGTTAATTTATTCAGTAACTTTTAGTTAGTATCTATGAAGAATTTATTCAAGATATAATCATCATCTAAAGTATATATACATTTTAATAAAACTTATAACTTCATAAGCTAGCTTTCATAAGTACAGCTTATAAAATTATTCCTTAGCCCCAACAAATATTTCAAAACAGTCTTTTATGCTCATTATCCTAACTATAATATACCCAACTATTATTTGATGTTTAAAACAGTTGAAGCAACCATTTACCGTAAATCAAAATCCTAAGTGAGTGAGTAACACTACGTTTATATCGCACAGGACGGTAGCTTTGTTAATATTTGATCACAGCTGTCGCTTTATACCGGGGAGATCGTTTGTCCGAAGCCGTAGGCGAGGATAGACGTCTTTCATTGCCTATGAATAAAAGTAGAGGTTACTAGGCCAAGCTAAAGCTGTTATTTAAATTGCGTGTACGTTATTGTTGTTTTTAAGCTTCTTAGAAGGTGTTATTCAGATTTTATTTTCGCTAGTATTTAATTTAATCATATCATTTTTTTTGTTTTTACTGTCATAAGTTTATACTTTTTTAAATGTTATTAATTTTAAGATTTTGGTTATAAGTTTATGTTACTCATTTCTATTATATTTTATTTAAATAAATATGTTAATAAATACATAACATTAATCTTTTCTTCATATGTTATTGACGAATTGTTAGTATATTTTTTCAGTTATAAGAATCACTTCATGATTACAGCATATTAGGAGAACTCCAGTCTCCAGTCTCCACCCATATTATAGGTACTATAGTATATATTTACCAACTACATATTCGTCGTGAACGATCTCGATTGATATACAATTGCGATGACGTAACAAAAAAAATAAACTGAATTATAGCAAAAATTAAGTTCACTTCAATGGTACAGCCGTTAGTTACATATCAAAAGGTAATAATGACTTTTTAACCAAATCAATATCCCGTTAGGGGTGAAGTTTTTCTTAAAATTCCCATTCATTAAAAAAATGAAGTTCGTTTAACACCTTGCATTACTACCTCCTTTTCGAAAGTCGATTAAACCAGCAATAATATCTTATCTCTCGTAAATGAATATATATCTGAAAATAAATCTTCAATAGTCGGAAACCCTTATACCTTAGTTATATAACGATCAATCACAATCGCTATAAATGTGATCCATGAGGTGTATGATTGATGTGTTAATTGGCGTGAAGCGAAGTAATTACTTTATCACTGTTGACCGATTCTCAGTGGACCATTCCTTAATATAAGTTTATAGTTTGCTACATAATATTATAATAGTAAGGATATATATTTGTATTGTTAGTTATGTTCTTAATTTACATGTAATTAACTAGCGACATATCCACGCTTCGCTCGAGTTATTTTAGATCAAATATGTTTTTTTAAATTCACTCAACGTAAAGGGGTAATATATATAAACATATCCAAACTTTGTCATTGATATTATTTAATAATACGAAAACTGCCCTTTTAGCGAAAACTGCCCTCTTAGGTCGTTAAAAAACTGTAATAAACTTATAAGTACTTTACTCAAAGTTTAAAAGTAATTATCTTTAAAACTGCATCTGCTTCCTTCTAAGAACCAAACAAAAATATTAAGAGAAAATGTAAAAAGCAATTTTTCACCGAAACACATTCTGTTAGCGTGTTCGAAGCCATTCATTTAGTTCTGCTCTACTAACATTACTGTTTCCTTTCCATGAAGGGTCTTTAAAGGTACCAAGTCCAGTGGAAAATTTGGCGATTCACAGTTTCAATTTTAGGTCGCAGCTTCGATGCAGAAAATTGAAGTGCTTTAGTTTAACGCGGCTTTGTTAGGGTTACCACGCATGACCTGCTTGCTGTCTAAGGCTAAGATGACTGTTCAAAACCAAGACAATCGACTGGCTATTTGAAAATACTCGTTTGCTACGAGAATAATAATGTAGGGTAATAAGGTAGCGTCAAAAACTTTGCTGTATAGTTTAAAGTTTGAATGTTTAGCTCTATTTAAATTTGAAAGTACAAGCATTTTTAGATTCGTTATGTATTTCATTAATTATTATATATACTTTAGAAATAAATAAAGACATTGTTTTGTTAAATTCTACTTATTTTTAATAACATTATTAGTGTAGTAATCTTTAATATATCATAAAATATTCAAGTTATATACTAACATAAGCAATACGTCCAAAGTAAATACAAATATCTAGTGAACATTTATCAAAAACATATAGGGTGTGACCATTTCGTGATCGTCAAATTCAGGGAAATTCTATCTAAATTGATCGTGACATATTTATAGCTCAATAAGGCGGGATCTTGACGTCTGGTGTTGAACTGTCATTTTATTGAAGCGTGTTTTGGGTGTTTATGAGAGTTTAGCTGAACAGAATCTGCTTACACGACTTTATTTTATTGTAAATACGGCCCTTTTACAAATTTTATTCTGCAAAAGGTTTTGTACTTATTATGTATATTACTTTTAGTCTCTGGCTCGGTTTGATTAGATTGGATTGATTGATTGGACAAAGGTAGTACATACATTACATATATAAGAGCGATAGTCATTTTGAGTTTTGAAATTATGTATAATTAGTGTTATGTACGTGTATCATTGATGCGTAGGTAGAGATTAAGAATGAAAAATTAAGGTTATAAGATTTTTTTCCTTACAAATCATTAAAAAGTTGAAAATAAAATTTTGGTCTAATAATAAAAAAATATATATCTGGAGAGGGCTACCCTCTGCACTCTGGACAGTGAAATTACTTTTTTAATGCAATGTACCTAGACAAGATCTTTAAAAGCCGGTACTTATAGATATCTTCATTATGAAGACGAAGTAAATAAGAGAGTCAGCAAAATTATCATTGCTTGCTTATATTGTCATGCATATATCATCAAAGACATTGACGGGTCAAGATGTACGGAGGTTCAGACGCTATTAGGGACTTAATGGCTATTTGTGACCCCATACCAAAGTGCTATACATAAGTACAGCTGTAGGGATTTCACATCTATATTAAAGGTATTAAGGACGAAGTTCCCTTAAATCCTACAATTAATTGTATGTAAGTTCGTGTCATAAACACATGTTGACAGCGGTTTAGGGCCTCAACAAATGTCTAGCAATTGAGAATTAATGCTGAATAGTTAAATTAATTTACTCGACTATTTCATTTTTATCTCTCTCAGTTTCAAATGTCTAATAGAAAGCTTTTATATTTAAAGCTCTTATAATATTTGTCAGTATGGTAGGAGTATCTTTTAACTATATTCATTGATCGATTGTCAATAGATGCACAAGTAATTCGAAAAAAATGTTTTTATATATAATTATTTAATACGAGTATTATAGGTCGGTAATTATAATTAGGAAACCCTTAGTTAACTTTACATGCGAATTTAGTCAGAAGCTAATTAAATTCGTCTCACATTTTTACACAAATTTTTGATAAAAACCAAAAAAATCTGACAAAAATGCACTTAAAAATATCGTTTTGATAGCTTAAATTTATTTCGTCCCCGACGCACGGTGCATCTGAAATGTATTTTATTTGTGAATTCGTTAACTGCAAGCCTTCAAGTAAATCCTGTATCGAAATTCTACTGACAAAAGTATGTTTGCTGATTTTACATTGAAATGTGTAAGATTTTTATAAAGTATCGTATTTTCAGAAAACACAATAGTCAGCCACTCTTTGTGAAAACTTTATTTATTTTCAGAATCGTTAAGGTTTTAGAAGCTTAATTTTCTGCTTATATATACTTACTATTTTCATTACTATTTCATTACATTGTATCTACTAAATTAAATCATTTAATTACGGAAATTTATTATTTTTCCATGCACATAAACAAACGATGACGTTAAAGTATAATCCTCATCTTTTATCCCCAACCCCCAAAAAATCTTTAAAACGCAGCCTAATTCGTAGCTTTGCATACATATAACAAAGCTTTAAGTTCAGCCACCCTTTCAACCGATTCGCGGACTCTCTGCACGCCTTAAACCGCACAAACACTCTTACATAACAATTACTCTATTTCTATAGCCTGCCTTATAATAGTATACATAAAACACCCTTCCAAACCACGTGGTTCAATAAAATATGCGCGAGGTACAGCGCCATCTGTCGAGGGGTTGAAGATATACGTAGCAGTGAATTTACTGAAATGGTTCGAATCTAAGTCGAAATTTCAGTTTCATAAGATATTTTATTTTGCCACTAGATGGCTACACTAGTCACAATATTTTGTTCTAAGAAATTTCAATTTAAGGCATTAAGAATGGCACATTTCTGTGCACTGACGGTGTATTATAAGAGCAAAGGTTAATTTTAAATATGTAAAATATTTTTAAATTTATATTTCATCATTCATTATAAAAAGAATTTTGTTACATTAACATGATATGAAAAAACATAAAAAAACTTTAAAAGATTTTTCCTTTGTTTCAGCTCTCGGAGCTCGAGCAGCGAGTCCTTGAAGCTGAAGGAAGAGCAGAGGAGGCGGAAGATAAGGTATGGTATAGTTTAAAGTAATTTTCAATAATGATTTAAGTAAATACGTTTTAATTTGTCACCAAGCATTTTTTGTTGAAGTACATATCATAATATGTTATAGGTACTTATTACAGAACTAAGCTTTGGTTCAACTATATAATTATGTAAAAAAATTACGACTTTTTGTAGTTACGTTTTAACGATTTCTATTTAAAATAAAAGGTTCAGAACTTCCGATATTCTTTTTTGTTTTCTATACTTTACTTTAACTAACCTTTATATTTAAACCACCCCTGACATACCCCCAAAACAAAACAAAAAATATTCAAATCCTTCCAGCCGTTTTTGGACTGTAGCTAGACTAACGAACGCCAACTGATTCTTATACACATAGATAATAATTAATCATATATTTACAAAAACATTTTAAGCTTTCAAAGTTCTCGCATACAATTTATTAAGCATTGTTCCTACGTAATAAAAAAATCTTTAAAAAGCTCTTCCTGTTAACCCATTACAGTAACGGATACGACAAATTAATAAAATACGAGTCATAATGACGCATCCGCTTTCAGTAACGTTATAAATCTCGCAATTATTTTCAAAGACTTGTTTTTATCTTTCTGAAAAGCTATAGAAATCCTTAACAAAACAGTAAATGCAAGTGAGTAGGGTCGGCAAAAACATTAGGCCCTTCGCTTTGAAGAACCTTCATATTTTTTGTTGGAAAGGTCTGTAACTGAATTTCCTATTATATAATGTTGGTAAAAGGGATATTTTTTTCTAATGTGAGTACTATTCTATTTACTTTTCTTTGTATTTTTTATATAAAATACTATTATTTATTTGTAATTAGACTTCTTAATTATTTACTAATTAATTATTATACAAACTGATAATTACTATCAATATGAACTGAAGATAACATATTTTGTTTATTTAAAAGCGCTAATCTGTGGAAATTTCCAAGCGAAAGTTCTCGCTACACTCCACAGTAATTGATAAATTGATTAATTGTCGTACTTAAAGTTAAAAGCTTATCTAACGTCACGCTACGACTATTATAGGTCACGTTAGAAACGAAGCAATTATGTACATACGAGTATGTTGTATATAAACAATGCGAATGGAGTCACGACTGGAAAGTATAATCTACTTAATAATTACTATTATTGATCTTAACGTTTTTTTAAGTGTATGATTTGTCCCAACTTAAAATATAGTAGGTACAGCTTTTATTTTGGTTATTCCTCTTTATTAATAATATAATTAACGTTTTTCGCATCTCTACTCTAAGTTACTAATTCTACCCCTAAATTAAACAACATAAGTGTGCCAACTGCCACAGCAAAGGTCTTCTAGTATAATTTAAACTCAAAATGTCAGGGCTTATTTTACATGGAATAACAATTATTTGCACATTTCACCCTCATCATAAATTTTAATAAAATTTGGAGGCGCACGCTTATTTTACTTCAAAGCGATTCGATGTCAATACAAACGTTACGTTTTAATTAAGGGACCCCACACATTTATTTACAGCTCACTTTCCACATTAACGGAGCGATTCGGCTTTTATTATTGTTTCATTTTATATGTACATTACGGATATTTCTAATGATCCCTACACTAATACAAGTAAAACTGATTGATTTTGGTTTGTTTGTTTGTCTCGCAATTGAAACTGTAGACAAAAGCTAGCATAAAAGATATATAGTTTAGAATAATTGAAAATGTTATTATTTTAAACTTAATATACTTAAACGGGTTTGTCAATCAAAATAAATTACTAATTGCATTATATAATTTTTAAACTTCTTTTTAATAAGATTAAATGGTACGTTACCCTTTCTCTCAATCACATCATCTCTTAAATAATATTTTGGTGCATAAAAGTTATTTAACATGTATACAAATAATCACAGTATAATATCTTCATACATGCAAACATATAATATAGATGTATATTAGAAAGTAATATAAATACATTTACCTACCATGATTTTTTTTAATTTAAAATCAAGTTGAAGAATAATATTATGTTTGCTTAAAACGAGCTTACTAAAGTTTCTAAAAAATCTTCATGTAAAAGAAAATCTGTAATTAGTGAAATATTTAAAAATGGTTCACAATATTTTATTGAAACAAGTTAGCAGCTCGTCATCAACCCTCTTTTATTTAAAATTTGTGGCAATTCAATAGGGAAGCGTCGTTTAGGGGTTATTACGCACTGATGTACTATATGCAAAATGAGAGGATTTCATTTAATCAATATTAAAATTAATTCTTTCTTAGGCTTAAAGGAATATTCGACATTATAAATAAGACTATCTTTTCGTATTTATTTTGATTTTTGTGCTGCTTTTTTCGAATTCGAATGCTTTACATCAATCATGGTCACGGGAGAGACTTAGTATTTGAAGTCTCAGAGGTTTATATAAGTACTTGTTACAGACAGTGCCTACCCACATTTTACAAAAAAAATATTAAAAATAGCACCAAAGCACGTTATAAAATTATACTAGCGACTCGCCCTCGCTTCGCTCGGGCTCTTCCCTAGATTTAGCACAGGTAAAGCCGCGGGATCTGCTAGTTATGCATATAAACCTTCCTCTTGAATCACTCTATCTATTAAAAAAAACCGCATCAAAATCCGTTGCGTAGTTTTAAAGATTTAAGCGCACATAGGGATATAGGGATATAGGGACAGAAAAGGCGGCTTTGTTTTATACTATGTAGTGATATTTGATTCTACACTTTTTAATTTAAATTTTAAAAATATAAACAAAAAATAAAAACATATATTGCAATATGAATTTATAATATGTTTATGGGTAATTTCTAAGATTAAAATAGGATTTTAAAATATAAAAACTTTTTCCACAAGTGCTTTATTTGTGAACGCTACACGCAGAGCGCCGATCCTCCGGGATACTATCGATTTTCCCGATTGCAGTATGACTCATTCATATTTGCTATACAGATTTATTATTGCAACGTTTTGTTTACATTTTCGTTGAATAAATATGGAACTTTTTGCTTTTGATTTTAATCCTTTAAAAACTTATCGCTTAAAATCATTTTTTCTAACCCATAATGTTATTAAAATATTAATTAAGCAACACTAACCTACCTATCTACCTGGGTGTGGGTTAGAAGGAACCCATGTTTCCCGGAAAACTTAAAAAAACCTGTATCACTCATAGATCCGTAAACTATCTTAAGTCTTAAACTACATTATTATGATATTTAAAACACATATTTCAACATATTCTTTATATAACAATCGTATGGGATTTCTTAATGATACTCTTTCCATCGATGGATGGATAGAAGTAAATTTAAGTCTTCTGAACTCTAAATATTTTTTTAATGTTTTACATAAAATAATTATTCAACTTAAGATAAAATACACCATTGGAATTGGATAGGCCCTACCACCTAACCAAAGTTTTCAATAGATATTATATGCTCATATCAGTGTTCACGCTACCGGAGTAAGAATAAAATCGTTCAAATAAAAATGCAACAAGACTGCAAATAGGTCATTTATGAGTTATCATAACACATTTTTTTTAGCGAAGGTGATAAGAGATAAGATGTGTGATGATAGCTTGACATACTTAACTAGTTTGTTTAGACAATACTCGTAACCTAGAACTTTGTCGTCAAAGAAGCGCACTCAAACTCTAGCTTTTCCGAGAATAGACATAAAACATAACTGCCTCTCAAGTTTGCTTCAACGTCTTGACCTAAATACAACCATAACATAGCATTTATGCCTTAGTTTTTAGTAAATGAGAACATTTTAAAAAGGCGTTAATAAGTCATGCTCAAGACGTTGAAATAATAAATTTCTTATATTTTGATTACTTCGTACCTAGAAATACGTATGATAATATTATAATAATCAATTAATAAACTTATATAATATGAATATTTTGTAGATAAACGTGGAGATAGAAAGAGGGAGCTAAGACATTTCAATTTGTTTCAAAAGCAAATAATATAACAAATATATTCTATATCATAAATATCTGATAAGCTAGTTAACACTTTGAATAGATTTATTGTAGTAGCAATTTACTTATTAAAAAATAGAATATATAAAGTCCTCAAAAAGTGGACTGAAAAAATGCTGCTTAATAGTTCATAAATGAAGTATCAAAAAATATTATCTAAGTTACTTATTGATTTTTAATGGATTACTAAAGTGATTAATTATTCCTAAAGACTTGATTTCTTCCCAAGGTCTTTTATTCAACAAATATAATGTATGGGGTAACGTAATCTATGTCGTAACCCTACCCATGCGGTTCTATGCTTTGTACACAAAAACTCAACATACGTATACCAACATTCAACTGTAACCTGTATTGAAATGAATATAAAACTGAAATCTCTATCATAGACAATCTCCTTTTTTATCAGAAGTCTGGCACTGGCAACAATACAGTAGTCACCCTTATGTAGGGTCACCAGGTGACAGATTTTCAACGGATTTTGAAATAATCTAATACATTTGCAGTATTTTTAATTTTAGAGCTATTGAGATCTTTTGAAAGCCCCTGTTTTCAAAACTTTCATCGAAAATTTTTGATTTTGATTGTACAACTAATTTAAAACAACAAAAACATGTACGTCTAAGTTGCTTCTAAATATTGTGATATAAAATTTTGTGTCGCATCAATAAGTTTTTAAGTCACCCTTCTAACATAATTTAGCATATAAAAAGATAGATGTACCTATTGTATGAGTACATATTGTATTAAAAACAAATGTTGATATTTTTTATTCAACTATCATATCTAACAAAATCAGTAACTCTAATGGTAACCCTACTATAATATAATAACTACCCTTACGCATGCGCTGTGGACCCTAACTTCAAGTTACACGATACCAAGCTCCACACGCAATAACTTCAGATCTAAACTGTATATACATAATCCTTTTTATTTTACTGTAAAATAAAATACTCGCCTCCAAAGATTCCGTCTCATATGAAATTTTATCTTGATAATCTATTAGCCAGTGCCGTGCCGTATATATGGAAGTAACAATCGGATTATAAAATAAGTAATCGATAGCAATTAATTATTTGTGTTCAGAGCGTCGCTTGTGCTAAACAAATACGTAAGGTTTACAACGAATTTTAGTAGTTTTGTAGTTGTATTCACTTCTATTGAAATGTCGAAGCCAAACACGTTGAAGGCGCATAGATTGAGTGCGGAGTTCGCTGAAAAACGAGGGCATAGTATGAAGAAAGCTGATCCTAACTCATAGCAGTCACCTGTAAGTAGCATAATGGATTTTACCTTACACCTCTTTTAGTCTCAATGTGAGTGATCATAAAAGTCATAATAGCTACATACAAATTAGCAATTACCAATAAACTTTAAAGCTTATTATTTAATTCATCTTGAATAATGCTATTATTGTTATGCTCTATTGGTGAATGGTTGTATTTTTCCTTTTGTATGGAAAAACGTCGCTTAGAATAAAGAGGCGAATAAGAAAATGTATGTTTATCGAACAAGATTATAAATAGATACTTTACTTCAATCATTTGTCGAACGAGCACATATTAGAGATATTTAAACTATTGTATATGCAGTTTATGTTGTCTCAAATCATGTATATTATATGTATATTAGTATTAGTATGCTTTTAGTCAACATTTAAAATTATAGTTTAATTGTATAAGGCATAGTTTATTATATTTATTTAAAATATCCTTTACCGATCAAATATTTAGGTAGTAATATGTTTTATTCTTATTCTTATTACTAGGATTGTATTCGACGCTAGTGTGAATGTATGTATATACTTAGACTTTTATTTTTGTAGACTATATTGTTTCTTATTTTTCATTACCTTTGAATAGTACCACCAAATTAGTTAAGTTTGACAATTGATGCTTTTGCTCTCCAAACAGCTAATTGAAACTCAGATTATTAAAATTATAATATCCAAACAGTGTCTGTGAATTAATAATGGCCATAAGTTATAAGTTCAAATCCGATTGATATTTGAAAAATACACACTTTAGTCCTGATTCAAAAAGGCAATATCATATTTTATTCATAATAATATTTTTATATGAATTACGTCGAAAAATTATCATAATAAATTAAAAAGCTAACAGAGTTATCTATAATTTATTATAAGCTGTAAATACTGGTCTCAGCTTAATATTGTGACTTAAAAAAAACAATTGTTTTAATTCATAATACCTACTTAGAGTAAGCACATGCGATCCAACAATATGGCGACTCGGCGCCAGCTGTCCGCATGCGTACTACGTTCCCGCCATGTTTGACGTAACGTAACTTAACAATTGTGATTGAGTCGTGTAAATGAATTACTTAGAGATATACAGTAGTTTATTGAAATATATTTTATATTATTATTAGTATTTCAAATCCACATGGATGTGCTTTACTCGTGTAATAGTAAAAATAACGGATTTTCATACAAAAATCGGGCTTCCTTTACGCCTTTGAGCATTGAATTTTTCAAAATCTTTTCATAGCAGAACATTAATATTTTAGGCATTTGTGCTTTAAATAATCGACCAAGTAATCGTATCGTATCGTAATCGTATCGACCAAGTAATAACGTTTTAATCAGTTATTAGTAGGTAGTAGGTCATAACCTTAATCGTACACTTATTATAAACTAAACACTTGACCAATAAAAAATGTAAATTGTCTGTATTTTAAATTAAAAAAGTAGTAGCGCCAGTAGACAACCTCAGTTTCGTGAAAAACACACATACTCCATTTGGAATTTGAACTCGCGACCACCCATAACGGAACGACTGTAGTAATATTAAGAATAATAGGCAATTTATACTGTATATAGAAAAGTTACATGCAAGAGTTACCATGAGTGTGCGATTTATTTTAGTAGCAGCGCTAAGAGAAAATTATCGCTCATCAAAACAATATTTACTACAGTTTATATTTGGTACGTAGAATCGATGTGTCTATGGGTGAGTCACAGTGCAACAACCCGCCTTGACAGCTAGACAGACTGAACGATCGGTTGCCGGATTAATAGTTATAGTGCTTGCTGTTTGTATACTATTCTAAGGCTGTTTACGTTTAGGTCATGAACGTTTTTATTATATATTTAAAAAATAATAATTTTTATTTAATCTGTAATCTAAATAAAATTTTATGTTTCAATTTTCGAAGGTTTTTAGCCTCTGCTAAAGCAAGAAGTCGATATTATAATTTACTCTAGTATATTTAAAGTAAATTTTTGTCGTGCACCTATTTCAGGACACGAAAACTCCTATTTGTATACTACGTTTTCCTTTACTACGTAAAAAAATGCTTTGTTTTTAACCATATCAACCTTACATACAATAAGTCGGAGCTTTTTAACAAAAAGTATTCTTTGGTTTGACTGTACATCACATTATATGTACATTAATCGTCACTTTTGAAAAAAAATACTACAATATCACTACATAGTATAAAACAAAGTCGCCTTTTCTGTCCCTATATCCCTATATCCCTATGTGCGCTTAAATCTTTAAAACTACGCAACGGATTTTGATGCGGTTTTTTTTAATAGATAGAGTGATTCAAGAGGATGGTTTATATGCATAACTAGCAGATCCCGCGGCTTTACCTGTGCTAAATCTAGGGAAGAGCCCGAGCGAAGCGAGGGCGAGTCGCTAGTAATAAATATATAAATGAATATGTGCATCTATGTTTTTGAATATCAATAAAGAAAATGCTAAATGTCACTGAAAAATAACGATCAACTTTTAAATTAATATAATTCCTCGCCATTCATCAAAATGTGTCGCGTGAAAGCTTTAATTTGCACGCAAACGATTCACACCTGTTTTTAAATACTTTGTTTATGTTGATGATCGTAAGAGCAGTGTGACACGCACCTTGCTCGCGTTAATGTTTGAGATTGCATGATTAATTTCTGTATGAGGTTAAAACATAATATTATGCTATATATTAAGCTGATGCTTAATATGTAGCATCCGAACGAGTTAATATGTGTGAATTGTTGAAGGATAACCTTAAATAGCCTACATTTCATTAACTCAAAACTCCAAGTATTTTACATTGTATGTACCTACTCTAAAAGAAAGACAGTGGTAGCCCAGTCGCCCAGTGGTAACGCGTTCGCTTGGATATCCGAGTGATGCGGGTTCAAATCCGGGTCTCGCACCTCTGATATTTTCATGTGCGAATCATTTATATCATGATTACCACTTGTCTTACGGTGAAGGAAAACATCGTGAGGAAACCTGCATGTCTGAGAAAACCTAGCAAGTTTTCGAAAGACATGTGAAGTCCGCCAACACGCACTAGGTCAGCGCGGTGGACTATGGCCTGATCCCCCTCGTACTGAGGGAGACCCGTGCCCAGCAGTGGGACGTTAATAAGGGCTGACGATGATGATGATGTACTTTAAACTGTTCATCAAAGTCTGTCCAGCGTGAATAAGTAACAAAAATGCAAAACACATTAATAATAGTTGTGGAAACTGTGCACTAATGTTAAATTTTAGAGTAATCGTATTAAAATTAAGTCTACATATTTTTAAGTCTTTCATTATTAATTGGTACACCTGATTTTTAATGAAGACCAAAGAACTCAACGCTATACTACTCAATTCCATTCATATTTTATCGCTGCCGACGCTTTAAAGCCTTTTAACTAACGCTACTATCGTGAACAGAGCCGTTACCGTGAACTGTTACACTTTACTTTTTCTACTACACCTTTTACTACTTTTTACGGCAACACGGCGACCTCTTTCCGGAATAAAAACTATACTATATTGCATATGGCACGTTTTAAATTGCTTTGGAGGAGTGGGAATTTTCAGTATTTTTAAACCAAAGTTTTATCACCTTCAATATAAGTTATACAGTGTACCAAAGCTTTCTTTTCTTTTTCTAGTTCATAGAAATATATAAATAATAAAATATCATGTATCAAATTGTTGTAGTTCTTCACACTATTATAAGTAGTAAAACTTGATACGAACGCTTCTTTCTAAAACTTTACATTATAAATGAAACTATCTTTTCCGATTTTACACTTAATATGCAATGATGCTTTTTAATTAAATATTCTATACCATTTTGTAATAATTTTAATGTATTTATTTGTGTTAATTATTCTGTAAAAAGCTTTACTCATCGTAGACTTCGTTGTTGATACCGTCTTCCCTAAAATAGGGCACAGTGGATTTATACCTAGAGTGCCGTTTGGTAATTTCGGATTAGCTTCTCCTCACTACCTTCATATGGGTATTTGCACGATTGAAATGATCAAAGTGCCTTTATAAAATTACCCATATCTAATATTAATAATGTCCGGAATTATAGACCCAATTTTCACTAGTAAATTAAAAAACTAAAGATGAGCTTGAAAGAGAACTTCCTTTAGAGTCTGAAAGAGTCTCTTACTCGTACTAATGAGATATTTAGTATTGTTATTGAATGTACTAACATTTTTATCAGTATTTACACAACAGAATACTTATTTTTCAACAAAACCAAATGTAAAATTAAACTACATATGTAAAGACAAAAGCCCAAAACAATTATGCAAGTGATCATTTTATACATAATTCATGAGGCTGCATAGTATGACGCATTGCGCATTTACATAGATCCTATGCACATCGGACGCAGCTGGCGAGAAATAAAATTTTAATAAAACAGCTTTTGTATTGAAAATCATTCCTTTATATCCCATTTACAAGCGCTTAATGTCCTCTAGTTGAAGTGTGAGCGTTCACTTTGCATTTGCGGTGTATTTTCCCACAGAACAAAATTGAAAAGTTTCAAACCATTTCCAACAAAGGTTTTCTTAGAACTAACTTAATACTTAGTGTGTGCATGCATACAATACAGAATAGTAATCTCTATTTCATTATAGTGCTAAGAATTACAAATTGACCTCGTTACTTATATACATATATGTCATATTTCCAAGTTAATTTTTGTACTTAGTTGATCTTGTTTTATTATAATACTAGTATTTCCCGCGGCTTCGCACGCGTTCTAAAGACCGGAAACCAAATTCTTTCTGAAAGAAGCAAACAAACAAACAAAAAAACTCTTCAGCTTTATAATATTAGTATAGATTATGTGTTCTAAAATGTAAAATGAATCAACAAGTCAAAATCTTATACTCATACATATTGAATGTAACAATCAGATCACGTTTTGGACCCTAATGTCAAATAGATTATCCATTTCGTACGTATCAGCAATGTTCCACACTCACTCTCTATAATTTTAAATATACTTTCACTCATACGCTTCCTTGAACGTGTTTATAATGATTATTAAAAGTTATAAATATTTCTTCATTTAATTCATCAAACCGTCCAAGAGATTCCTAGCAGGAAATCACGTCCAAAAATGTCACAGGAAACGTTGCCGCCTCCCGCAATATTAACAACTTATCTATATTCGTTGTACGTATGTCCGTCCGTCACGAACGTAATTACTGGTAAATTTGTCACGATTTTGTCTTGAAAGGCTATTTCAAGAGAGTAAAATTGTTATTTATGTCTTGCATTTGTCTTATTTTCATTACTTAGCTTAGTTAAAAATTGTATAATATATTTAATGGAAAGACAAAACTGCTAAAATGAGGATGAATTTAGAATGTACATTTTATCACAGCAGTACGTAACTTAGATGTTCACAGTATAGTATATACATACGCTGTTGTGTTTGGGCATGCGCCAGACCGTGACTCCGCCGATAGTCCATTTTGTTCTTTTACCATAGAACACAACTTTTTGAAGTAGTCATTATTTAAATTTTTGTTAGTAAAGTAAAATTTAACAAATCAAAATTATTATCTTTGCAATGTGATTTGAATTGTTTTTTTAGTGTTAGGTTCTATATTTAAAAATTTGCCTGAGATTAAAAATTCGCCTGCCGATAAAGTCTATTTGCTAAAACAACTTAAACTTTCTATTTAATTATTATTTGTAACCAAAACTGTTAACTTACATTAATTTCTTGAACATTACATGCCACTTCCACAGCGTATGTTGCTCTATCAACGGTAGATCATCGACATTAGCGAAGGAATCAATGCTTTAACGACCACTCCAATTTGCTCGCAACGTGTGCTACGTCATATTTTTATTGGTCTGCGATTTGTGTTGAATGACTCAGTTTGTTCCGCTTGCAACCTATGAAATATAACCCTTTTGCAGTAAAGAATAAAATAGAATAGAGTAGTTTTCTAAACGGATTTAAGTTTTATTACTACATTTTATTGATTATTTTAATGTCATATATATTAAAATCATTTTATTTACCAAAGTTATAAACTCCTCTATAAAATACTACATTAAACGTAAAACATGTTTTATAACAACAATCCTTTATATTTAAGGGTGCGGTAAAACATTTCTAACATGGTTAAGTGTCTCTTCTCTCGCGAATAAGTGTCTCTACATTTGCTGATCTCTACCCTCAAAGCACTTAAAAATTGCAAACTTCGTAATATTCAAGTTCCTTTTACATATAATTTAGTAAGACTTTAAATGTACGGATTTGTAAATTCTAAGATACGTTTGGGATTTTGATTTTATAAAATCTTCATGTAGGTACCACAGCAATAAAAACAAGAGTACCAGAGTAATAAAAAATTGTAACGTTGAGAGCAGAATATTTTTTAAACTTTGACTGAAAGCTTATATTAAGTTAGTAAAGTTACACAAGTTTCATTTTAAATTCAAATTATCTTTTCCCGTACAACTTATAAATAAAAATAAGCTCTAGTTATATTTAACTCTAATAAAGTATACGCTTCGACGTATCTCAGTGATTGTATGATGTTGAAACAAAACCATTGTTTAGCTTTTAAGACAAAGATGTTCAACAATTATTATCTATTTTTACCTTCTATGAGAAATAAACAAGTACAGCGAGGCACAGAAGTGATTATGAAAATTTCTTTTTAAAATTACTAGTGTAGAAAAGTTTTTGTATGAATATAGAGATTTAAGAAAGAAGAAGAAAATGTACTTATTGGCTCACACAGCTGAAGTAAATTAAATTTAGCGAGCTATCGAAACAGTTACAACTATGTAGGTACTTAGTAAAAAGAAATATTAGATATATCAGTATATAAGCATATTTATAGATAAATTGAGATGATTATTTAACTTAACAATTCTACAAATAAACCAAATTAAACGTTCAACCACGGCGATATAAATAAATCCATATTAAAATTCATTTGTAGGAGCACGTCGACTGCACGTTCAAATATACTCTTATTTTATCGTTGAAAGCTTTCTAGCTTTGATAATACTCGTAGTTGAAAGTGACGATTGACTTGAAATTAAGTACATATGAAGTTAATAAAAAAGAAAGTTAATATGTATAAATAATATTATAACGTGTTGTTAGGCGTTGTTACGTTTAACTATTCCCACATAGCTTATGTACACTTTAAATTGTAGGCATGTATATTTCTAATATATACTAGATAATTATTTAATAAAGATATATAAAACCAAATGTATAGAATATACGATTTAAATGCATTTTACCTCAGGAAATAAAAAAACTAAAGATAATTCTAAAAAATCCTCTCTGGATTCAACAAAGGCATTTGAATTCAATAGTCTTGTTCGGAGACGATAGCAGAGTAAATGCTTTTACGATCTAGCGCTCTTAGATGCACATTTAAAATAGTATTTTGGTTTCATAATTGGAAATCCAAGGTTTTATTAAGTAAGATGACTATTAATGAACCTAAAAAATCTTTAACTTTAATGAGTGCATTTAAATATTGTGTGCATATAAATGAAATATTTAATTAATATTTTTTTCTGTATTTTGTTACTTATTTTTTGCATTTATGAATCTTTTTGTAATACTATATTAAGTCCAATAGTACAGGTGTGTTATATAAAGTACATTGAGTATTCAAAGGCAGTCTTATTGCTAAAAGCAATCTCTACTAGACATCCTTTGGTGAGAGGATTTAAATACGAAAGCGAGACTGTGCTATCAAAATATAAATAATATTCTCAATATTATATTTATTTATTTTTATTTATTTATTTATGTACCACACAAAAGAAAAAGAAAAATACATAAATGAAGCGGAGACATTGTGTACAACGGGTGACTTATCTCTTTAAGAGATTTCTTCCAGAAACCCTTGAGCGTGAGAAGGACATAGTTATCAAGAAAAAGGTGCAGTGCAAATTACAAACGTACATACATACATATATACATACATACGCATACATACATACATACATACACATAACATACATAAATACATAAATACATACATACGTGCCTACATACATGCATAGGTATATCCAAAATAAAATAAGAAAATTATGTTGTTTGATTCAGATAAAACTCTTTCAAGCGAGTTTTAAAGACTTTTAGCGATGGATTATCATCAATAATCACATCGGGTAGAGAGTTCCAGAGTCTTGCTGCTTGAACTGTGAATGAATTCTCATAGAAAGTAGTGTTAAATGGTGGTATGTTAAGCTTTTTTAGCCTAACGCATGACCGCGCAGGTCTGGTTCTGGGGATCGCCAGCTGAAAGCGCTCGCGTAAATACGTGGGGGACGAATTATATAAAATTGTGTATAGGGTCGTGAGTATGCGCATATTCCGACGAAGGCGAATGGGGAGCCACTTCAAACGAAGACGGAAATCGCTTACATGGTCCAGTTTATGTAATCCATAAATAAAGCGTATACATGAATTTTGAAGTCTATCTAACTTATTGAGCAGCTCCTCGGTAGCATCTAAGAAGCAAACATCAGCATAATCTAAAAGAGGAAGTAGTAAGGATTGGGCTAAGGAAATTTTTGTTTTAAAGGGAAGGAAACTTTGTAGGCGTTTGAGCGAGTGAAGCGAGTAATGCAGACGTCTGCTAATATCATTCACGTGCGCCGACCAAGACAGATGGCAATCCATAAGCAAGCCCAGATTTTTAGTCTTTTCGGTGAGATGTATTATCGTACCCTCATAAGTGATGCAAGGCAAGTTATGGAAGTTCACTTTGTTCCGTAATTGTCTGCTACCGATAATGATCGCCTGGGACTTATTTGGATTAACAAGTAATCCAAAAGCAGCAGCCCAGTCACTAATTCGCGCCAGGTCTAAATTAATGTTGTTAATTTCAGTAGAAAGGTCATTGATCGAGGCTTGTCTGTACAACTGCAGGTCGTCAGCATAGAGATGGTAGGAAGAAGAAATGCATTTAGCGAGCTCATTTATAAAAATAGAGAATAATAACGGAGATATTACACCGCCTTGTGGAACCCCAGAACTGAGATCCGCCCAGTCAGAGTAAGTATCTTTATAGCAGACCCTCTGCCGCCGCCCTGTGAGGTATGACTTAAACCATGCGATAACACAAGGAGAGATATTAGTAGATGATAGTATAGCCAGTAAAATATCAAAGTCCACTGAATTAAATGCACTACTAAAGTCAAGCATAATGAGAATCGTGAGTTTCTTATTGTCCATACCATAGCGAATATCGTCAGTAACTTTTAGTAGTGCGGTAGAAGTGCTATGTAAGGGACGGAATCCAGATTGATAGGGACTTAAAACGTTATTCTTTTGTAAAAAATGAGAAAGTTGCTTGTAAATGCAGTCTTCGAAAATTTTCGAAATGTAGGGCAAAATGGAAATTGGCCGAAACTGGGAAGGGAGGGAAGCATTAGGTGACTTGGGTAGAGGGAGTACATGGCCAAATTTCCAAGCTGTAGGAAAAGTTTTAGAAGATAACGAAAAATTTAATATGTGTGTGATGATAGGGCTTACGTTATCAATAGCTAATAATAGCATATCTCGACTGATATCGTCATTGCCCACCGCCTTGGAAGTTATGGATAAGATCCCGTTTTTTACGTCAGTAATTGTGATATCGCGAAAAGTGAAGACTCTATCGCTAGGTTGAGTGAGTTGTGTTTGTGTCAGTTTGAGAAGAGTATTTATCTTATTAGTTGTACCGATTTGTACAGGAGGAGAAGAAAAGTGTAGGTTGAGAGAATCAATGTCAAAGTCCTCATGAGATGAATTGCGTGATTTGCCCACACCTAGCGAGTTAAAAAATTTCCATGCTTGGGTAGGGGAAGAATTACTAATTACAGTATGGATATGCCGGCGTTTAGCGTCCCTACATTCCCTATTACAGCGATTACGCAATTTTTTATAAGTAGCGATATTTTCTTCCGTCGGATGCCTCTTACATTTGCTTTTGGCTTTGTTACGTTTAGCCATTAGTTTTTTTATCGATAAGGTGAGCCAAGGTGCAGGTAGGTGTTTAACTTTAATCGGTTTCGCTGGAGCGTGAGTGTCGAATAGACTTATAATGTTAGAGTTAAATATCCTAACCTTATCATCCACCTCAGAAGAATCGTATAAAGAAGACCAATCAATTTGAGACAAGTCATACACAAAATTATCACGATTGATATTTCTGAGGCTACGTCTTAAAATAACTTTACTCTTACGTTTCGGAAAAGAAAGATCATATTGAATATAAAGCAGATCGTGGTAAGAAAAAGGAGCTGTTAGTTGCCCAAATTGAATAATCTTTCTAGAATTGGACACCATCATGAGATCAATAAGGGAAGGATTAGCGTTGGGAGGATAGTGGGTTTCAGAGAGAGGGGGAATATAGAAATTGAAGGAATCAATTATAGATTTGAGTTTGAGAGAACGTGAGTCCCGCTTCATAAGACAAGTGTTGAAGTCACCCATAATAATTGCGTGATCAAACGAAACAGAAAAGCTATCCAGAAGAGATTCGAAGGTGTCGAAGTAATTAACGTTGGGAGAGGGACTGTAAATAACACCCAGCAATAGCTTAGAGTGGTGTGTAACAATTTCAAGAAAAAGATATTCTAGACTGCCCATGTCATCACTAGCAGATTGTTTTAAAATACTGAAATTAAAAGTATCTTTAAGATATATGCATACACCCCCACCTCTTCGGTTGGGCCGATCATTTCTGACAAGAGTAAAGTTAGGAAGAGAGTAAAGGGAAGAAGAAAGAGAAGGTTTTAGCCATGACTCAGAGACCAGAATGCCATCAAGGTTGACGTTGCTAAAAGATGCTAGAAGATCAGAATAATGAGCCGGAATACTTTGCGCATTAATATGCACGAAGTTCAAGCAACGAGTTCGATTGTCGAATACAGACCTAAGTTGACAATCGATGGAAAAAATATTATAATCACTAGAAGTATTACTTGAAATGCTATGGAAATCGTCCGATGAGCAAGAAAAAAATTCGTCATTTAGATCAAACGAGTTCATCATAATGTATGTACTATATACTATTTTAAATATAATAAAAATGATATGCGATTTGAAAAAAAAAATGTATGCTAGGTAACAAAAAAAATATATAATTATATGTGACTTATGTAAAATATAATGTAATATATTATAATATAAAAATAATAAACGTTGAATAAATACGATTAATATTATATATAAAAAAAATTATATTATATATTATTATATTTATATATAGAAAAAAAAAACTTTGTCCTGTGCTAAACCACCAGCCATACCATTAAACAAAATGCCTTAATTTCATGCATTAGTAAAAATAAATATAACACAGGAATACAAGAGAAAGAAATACAAAGATATACAACAATAACAGTTACAACCTCGAAATTAAAACAGTGCAAAAAAAAAAAAAATGTATACATATAATTCACTTGGACAAGCGGCCTAATGCCTGATGCATACTCGTATATTATGTTAAAAATCTATTTTGGCAATATTGAATATAAAAAAAAATAAAGATAAGAAGCAAATAAATAATAAAAGTACTAATAAAAAAAAAAAAAAACACTTAGAATTTTATAACAGCTGTAAACTAATAATAACACGGATGACGGACACGGAACGTATCTTAACGCTGTCAGCTGTCACTTGTCAGTTTTGTAATTTGTTTACATTAATAAAAATATATGAAGTCAGTGACAGTTTTTAAACATTAATATTATTTATTAGTAAATAGAAGTAGGTAGTACTTATTACTTATAACGTATTGTTCAGTAATAAAAGGTTAAAAAACAAAATAATATGTAACATTAGAGGGCGCTATAATATCCTTATTCTAAAATAACTAGTAAACGAATACCTTGAACATTAACATAAAACAATAAGATTATTTTTTTATGTTGCGCCTAGCACGATTCACTTGAGTGGGTTGAGCTGCTCTTGTTTTGGAAGTGGTCACAGTACCACCAGTAGCTGGCACACGGTTCTCAGATGGGCCAGGGATATTTTCTAGTTCCGAGCACTTTTTGATGCGATGACGAGTACCATTAGGCGCAATAACAAATACAAATCCTTCCTTAGTCCAGCATTTAGAGATACCAAAGCGCTGCCTTGCGGCCATAAAAGCATCATGTCTAGATTTAGTCATGAACTCTGATATGGTTGTACCTGTGCCTTTAAGTTTGGTCTTAGCATACCAGACCTGATTCCTTATCGACATCTGCTTAAATTTTATAAGAACTGCACGATGTTTGTCAGCTTTGGAGTTCCCTATGCGGTGACAACGGGTAATATCCTCGGTCACAAGTTCTGGCATTTCAAGGCGAGCAGAGAGAAGTTTGACCGTTACTGCAGTAACATCTTCCTGTTTAGATTCAGGGACACCATGGATTAATAGGATTTTCTTTCTGGTGTTCATATCTAGACGGTCTTGTTCTTCAGAGAGATGATTAATTTGTTTCTGCAGATTTTCAAGAGACAAGAGCACAAATGTACGGAAGGAACTAAATTGTGCCACTATGTTGGAGGTTGGACTTGCTGCAGGAATTGATGTATTCAGGTTTTGCTGGAACTCTGCCATTGTGGTGTTAAAGTGTTGTGCCAGGTCATTAAGTGATTGCTTGATTGAATCCATCTTATGAAATGTCACAACAAAAGTGATGATTATGCACTATTTTTATTTAGTGTAGGCCAAATACCCTTATGGAAATTGCTTAAGGAGTTATAGCTGGTAGGTATATCACTATTAGCACATAACTTAGTGTAGAATAAAAGATGTAACTATTTTTAATTAAATAAGTTAAGAGGAGCTCGCAAAAATAAGTGTTACTATTATTGTGCACCTACCCGAAAGTGCATATTAAAAACTAATAAGTTAAAGTTTAAATAAACATAAAAAATATACGAGTACATAATATTTAATATGTGTAATATACGATGTAAAGATGTTTATAAATAACAATAATAGATTTATTTAAATCTTTATAGATGTTCGTTACTAATGTAATACATAAGTATGTTTGTTCGCTCATGCTCTTATAAGGTAGTAACTGATTAACAACTGGTATGATTTTTGCTTACAAACCTAATTTATGATAGCTTATTGAACGGAGCATTTTTTATTTTTTATTAAGCTCTACAAAAACATTTAATATGTTGGGACATTATTACACACAGCGCCATCTAGTTCCATGGTAAGCTACGAAGGAAGCTTGTGTTACGGATACTATATAGTTGATATACTACATATATAAGTTTAAATACATACATATTATAAATATAAACACCCATGACTGGAGTACAAACATCTGAGTTTAACAAATGAATGCCCCCAGCGGGACTCGAACCCGCGACCGCTGGCGCATAAAGTAGAGTCACTACAAACTACGCCAAACGTGTCGTTTAAGATTTTGATATATTTTTATTTTAAAACAATAATAAACATAATATTATGTTTTTAACATACTCGCAAAAAGCTTTGCGTTAAACTCTAGGCTACGTAGTCGCCTCGCCGGCGCCGGAAATGGGTGGAACGTGGGTGTAATGCCTTGGAAATATCTTGAATAACGTGGAAGCCTTCCGTATTAATGTTTGCTCTAAAAATATGAAATTTATTTTGTTTCTTTTTACAATGAGGATTATTATACTTATTATTATTATTTCTTACGAACTTCGTTTATATTAGCTTTACCAAGAGTTTATTTTTAAAAAGTAGAGAATTAAAGAATATGGCGATATACTGGCGATTCGCCTTCGCTTTGCTCGGGCTCGTCCCTATATTTAGCGCGAGCGAAGCCGCGGGTTTATTTATTTATTTATTTATTTATTATATAGGTTGCTAACAGAGCATACATCCATACAAAAGTAGGTGACATACAATAAAAAAAACAAATACTAGACTAAATGATGCCCTAATTGAAAGCAACACTGGTTCCGCTACTTATACATATAAACCTTCCTCTTGAATCTCTATCTGTTAAAAAACCGCATTAAAATCCGTTGCGTAGTTTTAAAGATCTAAGCTTACATAGGGACAGACAGACAGCGAGACGACTTTGTTTTATACTATGTAGTGATGATAGTGATTATAATTGTGTGTGATAAGATACAACAGCATCTTTGACAAATTTGAAAAAACAAATAAATAATCAATTATAATTTATCTGTTACAATGTTAAAAATACGTACATACGTAATATAATATTGAAAATACTTATTACATTTCATAGCTTAAATATTTATGACCGATATAGAAATGTCCCGCGCAGCATTCGATACCGTCTGTAACTCGGAATGCGGATATTGTGAGAAATTTAATCAAACTTTAATTGAATTCCGACGCTATATACTTATTTATATTAAAAGTTTAGCAAGTTTTTTCAACCGAGTCGTAAAATATAAATAATTTCTTTGGAAATCACTCTTTAATGAGTTTTAATGATTTTCCTTTGAGTAACAACTATTAAGAAGTTTTTCCAATATATAAAAATATATAAAAGGTATGTAAAACATATATAAAATATTTAAAAAACCAACTAACATTATATTTTAAATAACATGTGAGTATAATAGTACTTGCGATATACTGGGGTTGTGTGTCGCAAAAACTTTCATCATCGTAATGGACAAATATTTGACCGCTTATCCTTAGATGTATGAACTATACGTTTACGAGCAATTAATTCTTGTTTCCAAGATATAAGGTCTAAATTAGCTTAAAAGGTTTATTAATAACAATATGGCACCCCTAAGTAAGTCAGTGAGGCAAAAGTAGGGTCTCGGGCCCCTCACACTACATGATCGATTTTTTGCCCTATATACGTAATCAGATAAGGAAGCCTTTGGAATGGGTTGTTTTATCGTTTGGATAAAATCCAGTAGAGACATTGACCTTGGTATTTGGATACTTTTATTACTTAACTTGTAACATAAATATACATATATGGTGGTGACTACGTAGGTTCGAATTTGCCTCTTGGCAATAGGCCCGATCTCAGATGCTTATGACGAGATAACTTAATCTTGTATGTTGCGAACTAGCTTCGAAGCTCTTCATAAATATGTATTGATAATTTATTTTCCAGTGGATAAATTACCTAAAAAATTACCCAACTTCCCACATAATACCTAGTACCCACTTAGTACCATTTAAAGCTTCAGGTATGTGTCCAAAATGTAATTAATAGCTACACTTTATTTTAAATTAGTTTAACGTAGTTGTCAAAGTGACCAACTAATTATAAACAATTTCCTAAAGAAAATAATAATGAAAAGTCATGCATTTTCATAAATGTAATGAATTCATAGAAAAGAAATATTAAAATAAATAATTTAGATTTACTAAAAGCTCTTTTTGGACAAAACTATCATTTTCTTTAACTTTCCAAAGCATTTTGCTCTTTAATCATCTCTTATCTCCACCTTGCAAGACTATGGCTAACGTAAAATGAAGCCAAAACTTGAATTCCGCTTTTACTTAGCTAGAAGCTTGTGATTTCGGTATAGTTGGCTGCATCCAATGTCTGGAGCTTTTCCAGATGCGTCATACTTGGTTTTACTTTTCAATATAACTATAAGTTAAACTGCATTTCAACAGTAGGGATACATATTGCCAAAGTGTCTTACGTAAACTTACTAACTAGCCTCTAATAAAAAATAATAATTGTCAATGATTCTAAGTACAAATTTTCGAATATAATATACTTTTTTATGATTATAATATTTTTGATAGCAAAGGTAAGGTAAAGTTTGTGAATATTCCCAAGTAATTTATTTCCATGCCTAGTATTTCTGAAAATGATATTATTATTTATGACATAACATTTTAAAATAAATCTAGAGACATCTCTGTGGCGAAAACCTTAATTATATTGAGACTAAATATAACTAAGTCTTGTACCTACATAATGAAATAAGGTCATAAGAATCAATCACGTGCCTTCAAGGTATTTAGTTTTTATTATTATATGAAAATTTACGTACACGTAAATAAGCTCAACGGATTTTTATTTTTATACAATCCATTTGAGCCATAACATATTTGAAGATTCCTTTTTATGTTTTTAGAAAAGATCTTTGGGATGGGATGTCATGTTTGTGTGCATATTTTTTTATTACATATATTATGTAGATAACTGAATGAATATTCGTGACACACTTAATATGACCCGCTGAAAGTGTAATTCATTTATAACCTCTACTTTAATAAATATTTTTTGTACAATTTTCGATATAGACTAAAAGCTTTTAAAATGGGATGATGAAAAAGTAGCTTTTATGGATTAGTTATCGATTTCAAATTCTTACAGTGCGGTAGTTGAAATATGTTATTTAATTGATTAAAGTTCGATTTTAGCAAGCTCACTAAGACCACCCAATATTATTATATAACGTCGAACACATATTCAATCAAAAGCTCCTTGTCCATATAAGTTAATAATTAGGCGACTATGAAATTCCATAAAAACTAGTTTTATATATTAAAGAAAATGTTGCAGTTTCGTCCGTACGTTTGCGGGCGACCAAGTCGATTTAAATCATGTTTAGAATGCGTCGCGTCGTAGCGCAATAAAACTGAATTTTATGTACTCTTGCCGAAGTTTTGTTTTTCTTTCTTGAGATTTATTAGTCTATTTGTCTGTCTCTATTCTCTTGTATTAGAATCCCACATACTAGATGAAAATATTTTTAAGCAATGAAAATATATAAAAAGAATATATAATAATAAAAAATATTATAAAAGGCGTACTGACAATATTTTCGCTTACAAGAACGTAATATTGTTGCTTTTATAATGTTGCAATAAAGTAATAAATATTATGTTATGGAATACATAAACGTGTCTGAAGAGAAAAGCTAAACATTTAAATTCAAGTGACATCACACATTCTGTACGGTTCGTTTAGCAGAATGAATTATGAATATACCCTCCTTGGATATAACATTATGTTTATGAAATATAGTCTCCATTTTATTTAACAAAAAAAGTAATGGTATGTAATGAAATTCTATTCATCTGTACATTAAATATGTTTTGGAAAATCTTCGTATCACGAGAAAACCACTAGAATGATTTCGATGAAATTTTGTTATGACAGCTAGTTAACAGCTGATATCAGAAGAACCCGAGCGGACCGTGGGTGTGTCGCTAGTGTTATATAAATAAGAATCGGCAATAAAAACTTATTCTATCATAAGTTGGGTTTCAAAGTTCTCTCTTTTTGATTTATTATCTTTTGTCTTTTTCCCTTTACATCACTCGATAGGTCTATCAGTACTAATAAATGATAAATCTCCAACGCTAATAAAAGTTGTGTTGATCATTTATATATCATTCCGATCCAAATAAGACAATGGGCCACATCACTTACACACTGGCGTAAGTACTGCCTCATTGAACGAGAAAAGAGCCCAAACGTCCCACTTCTAACTATGGATGGAAATGAATGAATGAAATTATATTTATAACTAATTAATCACTACATAGTATAAAACAAAGTCGCCTTTTCTGTCCCTATATCCCTATGTGCGCTTAAATCTTTAAAACTACGCAACGGATTTTGATGCGGTTTTTTTTAATAGATAGAGTGATTCAAGAGGAAGGTTTATATGCATAACTAGCAGATCCCGCGGCTTTACCTGTGCTAAATCTAGGGAAGAGCCCGAGCGAAGCGAGGGCGAGTCGCTAGTACCATATAATATATTAAATATATGTTCTCGATGGAGGTACTGAATCTCACGTTTTAATAAAATTCTATTAAACTAGAAAGCATTAAAATAAATATAATTTTAGCCGCGCGTAACACATAGGAACAGAATTTACATACGAAACAAGCGTAACTAGGAATGTCAAAAACGTTTTCGACCAAACAAGTCCTATGAATATTTATAGGAATAATCTCTACGGTTCTTTTTCTAGGAACGTATTATAAGCTATTGTTTTGGATATTTTGAATGCTGGGAAATATTCTTTTGTCGGGTTTCTGACTTTACAGATATTTACGTATTAATTTTTTTTTTTATGTTAAAAAGGGGGCAAACGGGCAGGAGGCTCACCTGATGGGAAGTGATCACCTCCGCCCATGGACATCTGCAAGCCAGGCTTGCAGATGCGTTGCCGGCCTTTCAGGAAAGGGAGGGATGGAGGAGGGAGGGAGGGGGGAACGAAGGCGGAGGATGAAGGGAAGAGGGAGGGGGGAAGGAGAGTGGGCCAATAGGTATAATATGTACAATGTGGCTATTTACTATCTGTATATTATTATATTGGATCTTAATCTATAATTAGAATAACAATATACTAAGTTTTTATAATAATGTTTTAATATAAAATAATGCTGATTTAAAATTATAAAGTAATATAAAATACTAACTTGTGCTGTTAAAGATTGCCCATAAACTTTACCAAAGGACAAAAATAAATTATAACTTTACTCTTTCATCCACTTAACTGCCTAATCTCTAACGTCGTATTTCCAACAATCTCAAACATAAAGATAAAAATAAACAAGCCATGAGAATATTAACAGCACTATGTAAATATCGATCCATAGTCCTGTAGGATATCGCGGGCGGCTCGGTTAGTTCGCTTCCGCGCCGCAGCTAGCGCATACGTCGCGTTCCATGTTTAAAATACTCCCGAAGTTGGACACGTTTTTTTTATCGGAAAAGGACCAATTTTATTGTGCATTAATAATCTGTGACGTTATAGTGGTGTTATTGTGTAAATGTATTTTTTTTGGTTCTAATATACTTAAAAATAGTCTCAAAAATTACCTACATAAAATATTTTAAATTGAAATAATTTGATATATAAAATAATTTAAGTTTATTCTTAAATAATTTTTAATGACAATATTTAATTAATTTGTATTGATAAGTTGGTTTTCCATGTATTATATAGGGGGTCGTTAATGATTTACTGAAGACGCAAACACTTAACATTTAAATTAATAGCACAAAACGTGTTAATCGTTACATTTAGCACCTGCATTATTATCGATGGATATTCAATACGGAAGCCCTATTTTGATTGCATCGTTCACAATACAATTAGCGGATAATTTGGACAGTAAATTCTGTAACTCAATATTGAAAAACGTTTCGTTGATAATTATAAATTCTGTGTGTGTGAACAAGTTAAATATGCAGTTTTAATAGCTGTTTTTAATGATGAATATTTTGTAGTAAGGGATGTTTTAGTAGGTATCTATAGGAAATGTAAGCACAATGAAACAAAGTGCACATTCCATGTATTTAGTAATTGATTTAAGAGTAAGATAATATGAAGAAATACTCGTAGGTACTTTTTTATTTTCGAATAAAAATCAAGTCCCATTGTCTAGTTAGTTTAGCATTATGAATATGTTATATGATAATAATAGATAAACGCTACTTATTTCTGAATTTTCTTAACTTAACTTCATTAGTTTAAATTTATATAACTAAGCTTATTAAAATTTCCGCTTCGCTAACAACTTCGTGATTCGAGTGTTAACACGAATTTTCACTACATCTGATTTATTACCTGTGCTTTGGGAATATGGCGCGGTAAATCCGGCTTAAGTTAATTAGAACTCGAGATGAGAGGAAAAGGTGAAGTTCAACTAAAGGGAATGCTGTTGGGAAATTAGATGTTGAACTTTTGAAATAAAAACCCAATGAATTAGGAATCTGCTCGCTGATTTGTAAAAAGAATTCTGTTAGTTAAAAACACTTTCGTATTTCGAAGGTAAAAAGTTTATGCTTACTAATTACATAGTGAAAATATTTTTTACAAAAAAGAAAAGGCAATTACTATTTTTTTTAAATTTGATCTTGTTAAAATTTGATGTTGTGATAGATTTTTGAATGTCATGATAAACTTACCAATGTTTCATTTAGATTATTGCCCTTACAATAAAATACATATTTTTATCATGCCATTATTTAAGATACGATGCGATATAGATGCGATTAAACAAGCATATTGACAAAAATCTTGAAGCAGATTAAATAAAAAATCGTGTAAATATACATAGCAAAAATTTTTTTTTGTTCATTAGGAATAGATGACCTAAAACATAAAATACACCATAATAATGAATAAATCTCATATTTTTAAAGCTAGCAGCTTTTTGCGTAACAAGGCTAACTTTTCTCATTACGGACGAACATAGGGCTTCTGTCCTAGTAAAGCTTCAAGATTGATTGAAATAAAAATTCACTTTCTAAGTAAAAAGTCGTATTTATTATTTATGAGACGACATTATTTTGTAATATTTTTTAAGTAGTTACGTAATTCCTAATACAAATACTATAAACATAAATTATGGATATGATTCAAATTTATGGTTTATTTTAGATGAAGGTAATAGACAATAGATCATGTAAAACATCATATTATGTATACATTGTAAAATTCGCTGTAAAATAATTTAATTGGGGAAAATATAAAATTAAAAAATCACTTGACTACAGAGTGTGACACCCGAGAGTGTCGCCATTATAAAATACAATACGCATTTTTGTTAGCCTATTAAAGCTTCTGAATCCCAAACTAAATAAAATCAGAAGTTAGATATGAATAATTAATTAATATATACATGAATAAGTGTGTCATACACCCACGTCCTTAATCTCTTTATACTTGAACAAGCATTAAGATGGTTACAAAACTAATTTGAATAGATGTATAAAAAGATGTCAGTGTTATAAACTGAGCATCACTATCACTACATAGTATAAAACAAAGTCGCTTTCTCTGTCCCTATATCCCTATGTACGCTTAAATCTTCAGAAATACGCAACGGATTTTGATGTGGTTTTTTTAATAAATAGAGTGATTGAAGAGGACGGTTTATATGTATAGTACATAGCGAAACACGTGGTTTCACTCGCGCTAAAAAGCTCGATCACGAGCGAAGCGAGGGCGAGTCGCTAGTGCTCTAAGTGACGAACAATGGATGCGTGACGGACATACAAAATTACAAATGCACATCCAAATAAAGTGTCGACCTAAAACACCCGGATGCAACATCCGAGTCATGCCTAATTTGTGGGTCGTGTTACTACTAGTACTTTGATCTATTCTTAACGCCAAATGGAGCATGCTAAAGTTTCCGATTGATTGCTGATGTAACCAAGTGAATGATTCAAAAAATCCATTCAAGTATGAGTCGGAATGGCACATTAAGGGCACTATTGAAATCCACCATCTTGGTTTCTTAATATTTGTCGTTATATTGGCAAATACATATGGTAAAAATAACTCTGCCTATTATGATTCGTGAGATACTGCGTGATGACAGACGGACGGATTGCGGAAGCTTTTGGCACCCTTCAGTACGAAACCCTAAAAATATATCATTACACGTCAACAAATCGTATATGCGGCGTAAAAACAATTTAAAACTTACATAGAGTTAACTTCATATCGCTACAAGTTAATCTGAATAGTAAAGTCCTGATAATAATGGGATAATCTTCCATATAAAGTTGCTGGTCGGTTTAACGCTGGTTCATCAGAACTGAAATTTTAATTACGTGGTCCTATAGATGTTGTACCTACATTTTAATTACTTGAACTTTAAATTTTAAACTACTAATTACTTCACTATTGTAGATTTATAAATGAAACTACGAGTATCTTTTCGGATTTAGCGTGGACTTATTTGGATTTTTGGTTCCCGACGTTTTGAAAGCTTTACAGTTATCATGATTTTGTTTGTTCGATAAGATAATTCTAACAATCCGAAAAGATATTTTGATTTATACTATCAAATTGAATATTTAACCAACTGAACAATATTCGCGTAAACCTAAGTACGAGTAGGTAAGTAAAATGCAGATTTTATGTCTATCTTGAGCGTCACGATTCGTGACGGAATTAAATTAATTTTGCAGATAAGACTAAAGCCTAAACATGAAATACTTAATAACTTTATACATAACTAGCATTTCCCGCGGCTTCGCGCGCGTTCTAAAGGCAAATTATGAGCTCTATTGTATGTAGTGTATCTGTATTTTTAAATTTTGAATATGAATTTTAAATTCAAATGTTATTTGCGAAATTTGAATTTACTACCTTATTTATGATATTATGTATGCGAAAAAGTGTTTGTTAGTTTTTTCGCCTTTAACTCGGACACAATGAATCGATGTAACGTGCTCCAGTACCTAAATTCCTAAAGCCATTTGTATAGGTTTTTAGAGGAGTGATTGCGATTCGTGTTAAACTTTGATCTATTTTTGACGCCAAATGGAGCGTGCCACTGTTGCTCAGATTGATCGTTGAGGAAAGAACAAACAGTGTGTGCCTTGTTTGTACAGTTAAGTATCTTGGTTGGCTTTTATACTATAACTACTAATTAAACATTTTATTATTTAAAAAAAACTAAACTTTTGTGTTAAACGATTACATATATGCGAAAGACAATAAAGGTTTTAAATAAATGTTTTTGTTTATTATTAAACACTAAAATATATTATATTTAAGATAAACTACTAATATTACGAGTATAAGAGCTGTATTGTGTGGAGTTAGTTAGAGGAATGGAGATTGACATCTATAGTTACTTTTTACCGCGAGAGTCTCTAGCGTCTGTTTTCTAAATGTTTTCTTTAATACCTACTCCTAATTATAAATGCAATTTAACTTACCTACATGATTATTTGCGGTTATCTTTGATCTATTTTTACCATCTGTCGCCTGGAGTGTGTCACGGATTCGGATACATACGTTCGAAAGGAGTATAAACATTGTAATTTGTTTAATTATGTACAATTTGGGTGGTTTCTAAAGAAAAGGGTTTAACTGCCTTCTTTATTTACTAACAATAAGCTTACTGAATAATGCGTCTTGCGCCTTAACGTTTTACAAACTTAGAGATGAATTCGATTACATTATAATAATTAAAATTAGAAATTGAAATATATCTCAATAGATATTTTTTTAAACGCTAAACAAATGTTTTCAGATTTTATATAAGTATTTATTATATAAAAATCCGAAAAATGTGTATAATGTAGAGCAAAGTTTCAAGCTACAATTAGTTTAATATATGTATGTAACTAATATGATCTGTGCCAATATAAAGAAAATATAAAATCATCGATACTAGTGTTTAAACTGTATAAGTAGAAATACTTGACCGATTACTTCGATGTCACATTCTATTCAGTTAGGTTGTGTTTAACACGTTATTTGTTGCGAAACTTATATAACAGCAGCACTCTATTCGAACATCACAGGCGGGCATGAAATTGCTTTACACTTGTTCTTTTTGCCCTCCTTTCAAGTTTTCAAACAGTTCTCAGAACTACTGCCAATAGAAACCATTTTATATATTTGTTAACTTTTACAGCCAATTTTAACTGGCTATTTATTCTGTATACGTGGAAACATATGAGAGGCAATTAATAGTTATATTTAAAAAAAATTGCTTTATTTTCTAAAACCCAGTTAGTCATAATGCTTACTCATGGTTCGTATTTTCTAGTTTTCATATTTCATAAATTCGTAGAACTTGCCATGTTGTTATTATCAAGGAAATTTCATAAAGGTACCTACATAAGTATCGTACATTTGTGAGTATTCTTTCTGTTGGTTTAAGCTATTTAAATGTCGGCAATAAATTTTAAAGACAAAAGCTAAAAATCATGTTCATGTTCATGTTCATGTTCTTTATTCTGTGGCTTTTAGGCGTGCCATTTGGGCACAAATTACTTCGCCAGTGTCGAATAGAATGGAAAAGACACAGTGAAGATTGAGAATTGCTCGGTTTAAAAAGAGATGCTAAAAATCATAATACGCCACATGACTGGCCACACCATAAAATATCGCTAAGGAAAAATTGATAATTGATGGCGATTGATGATATAGCAATTAATTATTATTATACTAATAATATAAATTTTAATTTACTCATAAATTACTGTATATACAGGTAGTGTATATACAGTAATTGGGCTCCCATTAGATTCTCGTCACAAATAAAACTACTATATTTTATGATTTATTAAAATGAATCAAATAAACCCAAACACGAAAACTTTACTCGACTTTACTTTTACTAATATAATATGTATAACATTATAAGTTATGACGGAGCTATGAAATTATTGTGATTTAATTTTAAATAAACAGTGAAGCAAAAAGACATTCGCTACATCCGGTAAGACTTAACGATGCGTTCATTTGCAATAAATTTTGTCAAGCCCGTGTTCAAGCTTTTAAATAATTAAAATATATAATTAATACATTTTATGTAAAAATAAATGTTAAAATATTTTATGATAAGTAGTTTTTTATGATTAACATGATATTATCGCAATATTTTATATTATATTGAATGAAACGAAGTGATTATTATAAATTAGTTTATCAGCGATAGTAATATATAAACAAGTAAGCTTTATATCTTCTTCACGCTTTATTACTTTTAACTGTTGCCGACCACAAAATAAATAAGGAAGCCTCTAACTGAACAATTCATTGCTGCCAACGGTTTAATTAAACAGAACTTGGTAATGAACGTATTTGTGCTTCCTACACACTATTTACTCTTGACCACAAATGAAAATTATTTAATTAAATTTAATAGCTTTCTCAATTATATTTTTTGCATACTTAATAATAAATTTTTTTTCTGTGTCATCGCTGAAAAAATTGATGGCATCTAAGACTAACTCGTATACCTACTTACATTATATTATGTTAAGTGTACGTATACCTATTAAAAGGATCATTTCAATCAATACTTAAGCAATAAAAAATTCAAATATTAATTTTAGGCCACCCTTATGAAATTAAATTTGATTCATGCGTATTATATTGTCCACTTGGAAAGTTTCCTCCTCAACATGTCTATCATTTATTTTTCCACGTTCCCCGTCTAAGTGTTACCCGATATAGAAAGTTCTGGATATTCGTGGCGTCCCCTCGTGTCGTGAGTCAGGCAAATTACGGCGTTTGTGATTAATGCGATCTATTCCTGGGTATTCCTCCAATGCTGTTTTCATTGTTCTTCACCTTATATGATTTGTCATATGTATTGCTTAAACTAATACTTTAAATCGTCTAGTGATGATTTTACATAATAATGCTCTAAAGAGTGTCTTTATTTTAATAATTTTATAAGCTCATACTTTTTATATAGTTAAGAGTGTAAGAAAGACTATAGGTGAAAAGTATCTGTGAAATAGATTGTGAACTAAAGTTCAGCCTGAACTGTACGTGAAGCTGTCACAATGAACTTTATAAATATGTACGCGGATGTGTGTAAGTATATTTAAAATAAAAATCTGTGTATATTTTTAAAAATATTTTTGATGAGAAAAGAATTTTAATTAATAACTTTTTCTTTTATTTTTAACATTTTTGTTATTTTTATGATACTTTTAAATTGATAACTTAATTAGTTTTCCTCATTTTGCATATTAATGCTCCAATTTTTAATTTGCAAATTGTAGCAAACATTCTAATTATTATTAATATACTAAAAATCATTAATCAAGCATACATAATATTTAGTTTTAAATTTATATTAAACTCATTATAAAACTTTTTATTAATTCTACTTATTTAACATGTACTTATATTATTATAAAATGTTTCGTTGTCTAAGTCGATATATTAATTTTATTGCGGTTAGCTTTAGAATGCAATCAAGCACCGCATTACCCTAATACACATTATATTATGTTTGTATCTTGTCTTACCTAGGTTATATGTCAAGTGGAATAACTTTACATTTCTGCGGTTTCGTTTGATCTATATTATATTGATATGCGTAATTAAATCCTTGACAAGTACATATAAATATAATTTATTGTATTTTTAATATTGCATTGATAGTATCTTTAGTATCCTTTCGTACGCTATCGATCTTGAAAGCGTTTTAATTTGTTTTATACTAATAAATAAATATCTTGCGACAACACAATTGTTGTGGATATCAGTTATTTGATACACTACGCATAATAAATTTAAATACCTATATATTATAAACTGAGTTCTATAAACACCAATAACTTGAGTTCGAACATTCGTGATAACACACAAAAGGACGCCCAGGTGAACCTCGAACCCGCTACCGAACCTGCTACATAATCCGCTACCGCTCGTTCAGTTTGAAGTGACACTATTTGCGCAAGGCAACACTCGCTACAAACTAAGCCAACCGTGTCGTATCATTCACGTATAACACAAAAACCAACAAAGAACTAGTCCTAAATATTATTTATTTAATGTAAGAAAAAGAAGAAAAAGAGTCCTCAATGTTATTTTATTTTTGTTTTAGGTTCGCGCCATGGAGCAGCGGCTGTGCGAGTGGCCGGCTGGCGCTGAAGGCGCGCCGAAAGCCATCTCAAGACTTGAAGGCCAAATTGAAGAACAGGTACGCAAAGAACGTTAATATGAACGTTAATATGGAGACAATGACGGGATATATTGATGTAAAAAAATACATAATTTTAAGATAGAGTAAAAAAGACACAGTGGAGAGTTTAAGTTCATTCAATACAAAGTTAATCTAACTCACTTTTTATCATTCACTTTTTATCATTTTTTATCACTCTTCTTCTAAAAATTTCTTTTCTTAAAAGCTTTCCAAGACAATATATTTCAGTTCTGTAACGTTTAGCCTATTTTACTTTTTGTGTTCTTTAGGGAATCGTTTTGGTAACGAGATTCGGAAGGCCATTAAAGATAGAGATAATTTATTACGCTCTTAATATTATTGTATGCCTTAAATTAAATTATTAGATATAAAATTGATTGTAGTACATATTTTATACATAAATTGAATGCATCTGTAAAACTGTGAGGTCATAATATCAGGTTTTATACGGCGTCATGAACTTGTACGTCATTGCGTAAGCGTAACGTCATTATGACATTTATGACGTTTAGACGCTTACGATATTGTTTTGTTTATATTGGATGTTTTAATTTTTATGAATGAAAACCCTGCCTCTTTAAAATAAATCTTTTACAATATAGCAAACAGTGATCTATAGCAATGAAAAATATTAAATTAAAGCACAATATTTGTTAAGAACATAATATAATAACAAAGAAAATGCAGGTATAAGCAAAAACATTTTTTTACTTTTAAAAAGCTCAAAATCTTGGAAAACTTGAATCTACCCTGTAATAATTAATGACACAAAAGGCACTGTTTTGTGACTTACACATACATAACTTACAATCGTATATAATAGACGCGATAGTAAACAGTAAAAGAAACATTAACGCTAATTTCTTTCAGAAGCAGCTGCGGCTCCAAGACGCGAAACAAGTTGAGGCAAAGGCCGCCCGGATAAAGGAGTGGGTGACAAATAAACTGCGCGAACTAGAACAACAGAACCAACTATTAAGGGAACAGAACGATCGCTGTAACCAGCAGCTTGAATTATTAAGAAATCATATAGCAGCTCAGGGAAGCCGAAATTGTGCTGTAAGTAGCAAATATGTTTATTTCTTATATAGAATCTAATATAACTTGATCCATACTTGGCTTGAATGTGAAAGACTAATGAAAAAGTTTCCATGAAGTTTTAATTCAATAATGTCCTTCCAATCATATTATATGAGTATTACATAAATTGTAATAAAAACCAAATTGTTAAATATGTAGTTGTATCTAGAACCATAACCTTTATTAGCAGTTCCTACCCTCTCGGGGGAGTTTGTCCCTTGAAGTGAGGTCTGAGGACGCTCGAGCCTCATCAAGCCTATTGGCAAACAATCGCCGACGTTCTGAGAGCTTAGAAGGCCCCCAGGTAGATTTTAGTTGAGTCAATGTTGTAAATGCTATTATTTTCAGCACTTTATTCAGTTTTAAAAAAAATGCTACTTTATTTCACTCTTAGATTTTCTCTCTTACAATTTAATGTATTCTATAGACTGAATATATGGCTAGTTGTGGCTTAAAGTCTTTAGGTATGTTTTAGAAATAGAGTTTTTCAAATATACATAAATAATTGTAATAACTTTGGCATGAAACAATATAATAAAGATTTATATAAAAAAAATAATTTCTATTATACAAGGTACAATAAATAATATAAACCCAACAAATCTAATCAGATATCACTTTTACATTATTTAAAAACAAACACTTCTTAAAGTTCTATTAAATGCATGAAGATTAATTTTTAACTTTTTTTAAATTATTATTTTTAAAAATATTTTTGCACAACTTCTAGATGTTATTATTATTGCAGTAGGTATATTTTTAATCACAGCATTGCACTGTATTGTGCTTAAGAAATTTAGTTTAAGCCTCAATGTGTAGTGTAACTTTAACTTTATTAAAAATAATAATTTAATATCTTTAATATCAAACTTATCATTTCTAATAAAGTTTACATATTTCAAATTAACTCTAATCATTTATTAAAGAAACCAAAAACCCAATAATACTTTACTTTAAATCAATGTAGTATTTGAAGTCAATAAATAATTTATGTTATCATTTAAAATTAAAAAATAAAATGTCTTACAAAATTTAAAAGACTTGATCCCAGAATGAACCCTTTTTATTATCGTTTTATATACAATTTTAACATTATAAAATCTAATACACAGGAGGTAACACTGAAAAAATACAAGGACTTAACAAGGATAAAGGTACTACAAAAAAATTACAACTTATAATAGATGAAGCTAGAATAAAACATCAATACATATTTGAATACCTGAATATAATAATTAATATTGATATATATTGTTTGTTTATCTTTTCAGCTTCCTATAGTGTCATCTGAACCCCATTATAGTACTCCAGTGAGACATAGAAGAAATCTTTCGATAGGTACTACTAATATAACACAGTCAAGTGCAAATAGTCAATTGAATACTATGAACCGAACAATGGATGAAAGGACAACAGCTAGTCTACTTGCAGATGATTTGGCAGTATGTTTTATTTTATTACTATTACATTACATTACTCATATACAAACTACATATTATGTAAAATCCCTACTTCCTTACTAATATTATAAATGTGAATGTAAGTTTGTTTGTTACGCTTTCATACAAAAACTACTTATTCGATTATCATGAAACTTTGTACACATATTCTTGGAGGTATTGGAAGTAACATAGGATACTTTTTATTAAAAAATATATATTTTTACGAAAAATTAAAAAATTGTTTGTTTTAACAATGGGTTCTGAAATAGCTAGAGTAATTTTGAAGAAACTTTCAGGCATCCTACACATCAACCCAATGAGGTTGATTAGCAATTAAAAAAATGAACGCGGGCGAAGCCGCGGGTAAAGCTAGTATTTAATATTTTAATTAAAAATATTACTTCATTATTTTGAACTCAACAGCAATCATAAGTTCCTTAAACTATAGTTATACATATTTTTGTTTTGAACATTTTTAGGCAGCAGTGGAGAATTTAGTGGTGCTACCAACAACACCGAATACCTCAACCGATGGCGATACGACACACGACTATGCCGAAATATACACACCGAGTAGAGGTAATTATCATATTTCAACCTTATATTTTATAACTAGCGACTCGCTCTCGCTTCGCTCGGGCTTGTCCCTGGATTTAGCGCGAGGAAATCCACGGGGTCGGCTAGTAATACATGTAAACCTTCCTCTTGAATCACTATCTATTAAAAAACCATCAAAATCCGTTACGTAGTTTTAAAGATCTAAGCATATATAGGGACAGACAGACAACGGGAAGAGACTTTGTTTTATACTGTGCAGTAATTTTTTGTCAAACAAATGATAGTAACACTAAGATTTTTTCGGGCCTTCTGATATATGTATGAATATGAGTATGAGGAAATATGATGCAGGTTGAATGATATTAGAAGTTACTTATTGGAATTTTAATAAGACTTAACCAAGATAGGTCTCGTTTAGATTCTATGTGTGTTTTTGAAATCATCCACTATATGAAAATAATACTTTTATTTTTCATTTTAAATAAAACAATCTTTTCGGATTTATTGCGAATTTTGATTTTTGTGTGTAACTTTCCAACTGCAGTCACGGGTGAGACCAAGGTTTTATAACAACAAAGTTCATTATAAAAAAGTTTTTCTATTCATCTACAACTCAAGAGTTGTAAGTCAAGACTTGTAACTCTTAGATCTTATTTTATTTTTAATGATGGTAATTTTAAGCTTTTTGCGAATTTCTAATGATTTGATGATAGATTAGGTGGTATTTCTAGCATATAAATGCTTGAAATATTAGGGACTCTATCATCTTAAATCGCAAAAAGAGACTGAATTTTTATTAATTTACTCAAAACGTTTTCTATTATATTGAAATATTATACATATAATATATATTACTTATATACACTACATTAGTACATTAATATATACATAACTCGTAATATGTTCTTTTTTCTTCCAGAACGAACGCCAGCCTGGCAAGGGTCGAATGTGGTAGTGCAAGGCCACAGTCGAGGAGGCTCTTCAACAGGAGACAGTTCGACGTCAGAACAACCCCGACCCCCGACCCCTCCTCTACATAGATTTCCTAGTTGGGAAGCCAAAATTTATCAGGTTAGTGATAAATACTAGGTTTTTGGGAAACTGAAATTATAAAAAAAGTGCAAAATCTAAATTAATGAATATCAGTAATGTGGAGTTAGTTTTGAATAAAAGACTCATAGGGCCTTTAGTATTAACCATACTTTAATTTAATTGCTTAAATGAGTGATTGTTAAAATAAATAAAATTTATATATTTTGAGGAAAATTAATTAATCAGCCTTAGATATTAGTAAAGCGAAGCACAATTACATTCGCTGGAAAAACTATCTTTAGATATACTTCAACATTTAAAAAGTAACACCAATTATTCTCTTGATCTTCACTCTCCTATCTCTCTACACGGTACCATCTAAGACATTCAAACCAGCACATTAAATGGGTAGCCATTACCAAAATATTGAAGCAGTTATTTAACAATGATTAGCCATATTCAAATGACTAATGTCTTTCAGGTAGCAGACGATGGTCTCCAACAGTCGGTGGAAGAGGAGTTGAGTCCGCCGCCATGTACTCGAGCAATGCACGAATCCACCAGCTATCAGGATATATCTGTTCCAGTCTATGCTACTGTTAAAGGGGTAAGATAATCTATACTAATATTATAAAGAGGAAAGATTTGTATGTATATTTGTAACGAATTGGCTCAAAAAACTAGCACAAAAAATTACGAACTTTCATACAAACTTGGAAGAGCTCTTAGACCTCCTTAATTCGGCTCTGTCGCAAAATCCTTTCTTATGACGAGTGAGTGACCTTTCGCTTTTATGTATTTAAATGTACCTAAATTGTTATTGCTGGAATTGATAGAAGCGGCGGCTCAGCGGGACTCGAACCCGCGACCGCTGGCGCAGAAAGTAGAGTCACTGCATATTGCAACTATATATTTTTGTTTCAGCGGGCGAGTCAAATCCGGTCAATGCCATTCACTGGAGACTCCTCAGACGACTCGTCTGACGGCGAGGAGTCTATGGGAGTGACAGTACATAATACACCACATCATAACCCTATATATGGTAATGATTTTGCTTTTATTTTTAATTCTATTAAAATTTTGATTAAAATAGAATATATGGTAACCTGGTGATGATTGATGATATGGGAACCTTATAAGTTTTTATAGATAGAGTATTACTTAAAAATTTTAAGTTGAATACGATTTAATTTACATGTAAGTTACAGTAGTTATTCTAAATTATAATTATTTTCAAACTCTTATAAATAATCATAAATAATATTATAATAAATTCATCAAATACATAAAAAAAGATAATGTTAAATCTATATCTATACTTAATATAATATTTAATATTATAAACGCGAAAGTTTGTAAGTATGGATGGATGGATGTTTGTTACTCTTTCACGTAAAAACTACTGAATGGATTTAAATGAAACTTTACAATAATATACCTTATACATCAGAATAATACATAGGCTACAATTTATAAAGATATTGTATGACGATATGTGTCAAGTAAGTAGTAAGAATCTACCATCTGCGAGCTATTCTGGCTGCCAAAACTGCTACAGTTACACCATAATATTGAATAAAGAATATTTTGATTTGATTTGATTTGATTAATATGTAATGTATGATGGAAATGTTTATCTTAAACAAGCGACTCACCCTCCCTTTGCTCGGGTTCGGCCCTAGATTTAATTTCGCGGGTTCCACTATTAAACTATAATAATAATCTGATTTATATCGATTTCAGGTCAACCTTCCCAAATGCCATTAAACAATATAAACATGACAAGTGTCCTGCCGATCTCCATACAACAAACTGCAGCACCGCACGGGCTAGTGTTGAACAACACCAATGGACAGTGTAGCTCGTCTGATACCAGTCTTAGTGCAAGTAGTCCCTCGAAGAGTGTGAAGACAAGCTCCAGCTTGAGTCCGGCCAAGCGTTCTAGCAGTGGGTCGCCGAGTAAACAGAGCAAAACCAGAGGTAAATGTAGTTTATGTGACTTGTGAGATCAAGAGTTGTATTTGTCTATGATCGAAATAGAGGAAAAATGATGAAATTTTTTGGTATGATAATAACTGGTCACCTGGGTGAACATGTAGGATTCTATTTACTGATAAAAATATATTTTATCTGAGATATTACATAAGAATATAAGTCTTAGATTTTTTATATAGAAAAATGCATTTACGCATACCATCTGTAGAAAACAGATGGTTATATAGGGTTCACTGGCTAGAAACCAACCAATATTACCCACTCAAACACTCGTTGTCCGTTTTAATGTAGCGTCGCAAGTTCGCTTGCGCATTCTTCCACAACGCCCAACAACCCGACAGGTACGACAGCTAAGTGGTTGCTCTAGTCCATCTGTCCAGGGATGTACCAGGAGCAACCAGCATGACATTACGCACTACGAAAGTGGTCCCTCCCTACGCGTTTCTTGGCTTCACGATTGGCCCTCTACTAAGCTCCACCACGATAAGATAATTGGCGAATGTACGTAAAGGGGGATCATGGTTAATCCTATGTTATCTAGCTTTGAGTTCTACAATATTGTAACTTTTATTGGTAGGTACTTCAATAAATTTATATCTATAAAAATGAATTGCTGTTCGTTAGTCTCGCTAAAACTCGAGAACGGCTGGACCGATTTGGCTAATTTTAATCTTGAATTATTTATAGAAGTCCAGAGGTTTAAAAGGTGAATAAATATAAAAATGCTCGGAATTAAATATTTACTTAACCACCATATAAAATTATTTTCAATATATCCTTAGCGCTTTAGACAATACTAGCGACTCACCCTCGCTTCGCTGGGGTTCGTCTCTAGGTACCACCTTTGGCATAAAATTTTTACACACTTTACATTACAACATGCTTGTACTGTAAAGTGTGAAAAAGTTTCAATTTGACAGCAAAATCCACATTAACAAAATGATCCGTCATTTAATGAATTCATTTGTTACAAAAAATGTGATAAATAAAGAACCGCTCGACCGATTAACTTCACAAAAATCATCTACTAAATAGTCCGAAAAAAGCCTTAACATCTGTTTTGGATAGGTGAGCCCGTTCTTGAGTTATAAAATTACAACGAAAAGTGGCATTGATTTTTATATATGTATATAGATAAACTTTTTTAATGTAACCTTATGACGTTTGACATAGAATTGACAGAAAGATTTATATGTATAATACACTAGCGGAAGCCACGGATTTGCTCGCGCTAGGGCGAGTCGCTAGTAAATAAATAAAAATGTATGTACAGACACGTCGTTCGAGTCGGGCATGTCGGACGACTACGCGATCCCGCCGGACGCGCTGTGCGAGGCGCGCGACTCCCCGCGCCGCCTCGACGCGCTCGAGAAGAGCGGGCACCTCGCCAAGCTCGGCGGCAAGCTCAAGACCTGGCGGAAGAGATGGTGAGTCTCGTGTTTCTCTTACTTTCTTCTTTTTTATGGCACAAAGGGGGCAAACGGGCTGGAGGCTCACCTGATGCCTCCGCCCATGGACATCTGCAACACTGCAGGGCTTGCAGATGCGTTGCCGGCCTTTCAGTAAAGGGAGGGAGGGAGGCTAGTGGGAGGGAGGGAGATTAGTGGGAGGGAGGAGGGATGGGGAGTGGGCCTCTCATTTACCGGACGAAACGCGACAGCATAGCTGCCACTTCACGCCGGTCTTCTGTAAGAGAGTGGTACTATACGGAGCGTGCTGGCCCATTCGGCTGCTACCCGAAGGTAACAAGCATGGCACTACCACTAAAAAAAGCTCCTCCTTCTTTCTTCCTTTTATTCTTCTTTTCATCATAATCATCATCTTTAAACGGAGACATATTTCGCTCAGCTCGTTGTGATCATACTTGCCAGCGGTTGCGGATTGAATTATAGTTTAATAAGGCATTCATTAGCTTAAGACGTGGCGGAAGAGATGGTCAGCTTCTACTACTTACGTACTTTCTTTTTCAATGCAATTGGACATAGTTATGCAAAATTGCGTGATTTATATATCGACTGTGAACTGGCAACCGGTCCTATCTCAATTTTGAAAACTTTACAGGATGAAGAAAAAACTTGTTTGAGTCACTAATATAGTAAATTAAATAAAAATGCGTGGTTTTTAAATATGTTTATTGCACAAGTTATTAAAAATAAAAGTAGCATTATTTGCTTCCTTCTAATATAAAAACGAGATAGGACAATATAAATCAACTTGGAATATGCTAAAAAAAGATCAAAGCAATCTACATATTCTATAATATTATAAAGGTATTATACAAATTTTGTATACAATTTTTATGAAAATCGATCATATCAGATCATAGAATGACTTTTTTCATTCTGTGGGTTGGTTCTGGTTTGCATAACTATGTCCAATTCATAATACTTTTTGAGCTTTACGCGAATATTTGATATTATATATGAAACTATTTGTTCCCGACGTTTTCGAATGCTTTACAGAAATAATGGTCACAAGAGAGATCGTCAAATGCGAAAAGATAGTTTCATTTACAATGTCAATTTAGTTCTTTGTTCAGTGTCAGTGAGGTACCATTTACTTCACAATGTCGTGTAGAATGAAGAAAACACGTTTTATATAACTCTCCTTCTGGCGCAATCGGGTAATAAACTAACTGGTAAAGAAGAAAAAGAAACACTGACTAATTTCATCTTTCTTTTTTTTCGTCATCATTCTGATTATTGTTTTCTACCAAACTTAATTTATCTTGGTGTACAGTGTGTAGCAATCATGGGCTTCTCTTTTAAACTTACGGGATAATTTTGTCTTCGTAGTATTTCTGTATATATTTAAGCTGTCTTATTTATTATTATTATTATCATTTATTATCATTGTCATCCGCTTCAAATATGATGATACGGTCCTCAAACCCGATATTTGTATCTGTATTAATTTAAAAAGAGAACTCGTAACTATAAATATAAGACCTGATTTTAAATTAAACAAAACAATACTTAGGGGTCGTCCATAAATCACGTGATGTTTGAATGGGGGGGGAGGGCGTTCGGAAAAAATCACGAAATATCACCAGGAGAGATGGGGGGTGTACCGAGTTATCACGTGATTTTTTTTTCGCCGAATTTTTATAATAATAAGCCTAGTCACCTCCAAAACTTCTATGAAAAGTCCTGTACGGGAACTACTATTGCAAGAAATGGCACTATTAAAAGCTATGCTATGCTTTAAAAAATCGTGTATTATAAATTCTTCATAACAGATGATGAGACCAATAGGATGGGCCAAACATTCCCCCAGACACACGAAGCGTCGCTATTAGTAAGAATGGAAATGTAATAATGAACCGATTGGTCTTAATTGGATTGCTTATAAAAAGTATTGACATACTTCCATTAATACCATGTATAAAAATTAAGACATTCATAAATTATAAGTAACGTTACATTATTATAGTAGTTATAAGTTTCAGACGGACGAATTATACACTCAATATGCTCACAAAATTTCATGAGAATCGGTCAAGCCGTTTCGGAGGAGTATGGGAACGAAAATTGTGACACGAGAATTTTATATATAAGGTTATACCTGTTAAGTGTTAATCTTTATTTAAAAATAATATTCAGATTTTTTAAGGTACTTTGTAAAAAAATACACGTGATTTGAGTGGGGGGGGGGGGGAGGGGCTTGGTAATCTTAAGCCTCACCACGTATCACCATGGGGGAGGGGGGGTCTAAAAAGTTGCTTAAAAACATCACGTGATTTATGGACGACCCCTTATGTATCAACAGCTTTTCTAAAACATATCTTTCAATTTATGACTAGGTTCGTCCTGAAAAACGGCACGCTGTCCTACTGGAAGTCCCAGTCGGAAGTGAACAGGAAGCCGCAAGGGCAGATCGGTCTGGGCGAGGCCTGCAAGATCTCCCGCAACGAGGGCGCCGCTACCTTCGAGATCTTCACCGGGAGTCGAACTTACTACCTCACTGCTGACAGTATTGCTACTATGGAGGACTGGATACGGGTATTGCAGGTATGTTTGTTCGTTAAACTGTTTCTTATTTTATTTATTGTTTATTATATTTGACGATAGGTTTTGGCTCAGTTTGTCTTTGTATTAATCCTTGTGGCTGCGCCAGCGGTCGCGGGCTTGAGTCCCGCTAGTAGGGGCAATCATTTGCACGAATGTTTAAACTTCAGTCATGGGTATTTAGATTTATAACATGTGTGTATTTAAAGTTATATGTAGTATATTAACTATCTCATCCATAGCTCAAGTCTCGTCTAACCATGGAACGTGATAGAGTTGTGTGTTAATGTCCCAACATAATATTATGTATTTATTAATAATATGGAGAGTATAAATAAACACAGTAAAAATATAAGTCTTTAATCATTCAACTCTGTTTTCAAAAAAAACTAATAATCAGGATGCTAAAATATATTTTTACCAAACATAATATTATGTGCCTTATTTAACTAAGAATTACTCATTTTTATTTTGACTTTACAGTTTTTGTGTATAATATGTGCCATATATTTATTACAGAACGTACAAAGGCGAAACGCAACAAAACTTCTTCTAAGCAAGGAAGATAATAAGCCCACGATACAAGGCTGGCTCACGAAAGTAAAGAACGGTCACGCCAAGAAGAGCTGGTGCGTCCTCCTAGGCAAGATGTTCCTGTACTTTAAGACTCCTGGAGACCAGGTAAGGTTTATCTATACTTATATGTTACTACGGTATGTCTGTTTGTAATGGATAATCTAAAAACTTGCTGAACTGATTTAGATGAAATTTTGGTATGAAGATAGTTTGAGACTTTGGAAAGGACGTAGGTAGTTTTTATCCCGAAAATCGTCCCTAAAGGGCAGGAAGTTTATGTGACCATTCCCTGAAGTAAGGGATATATTTTATACTCTATAAAGTACCTATCTACTATATAAAACGAGTACATGTTGTATTCAACCCTTTTTGAGACTTGGATTCGAAACCGCTTCACTTGGTTATCAAAACGAGTGTGTTACCGTTGGGTTACCACTGTCCATTTTACTATGAGTCTGATAAATAAACAAAAAAAAGTGCGTGTGTACAAAGTACACAGGCACTTTCACAGAAGTAAAACTTTAATTTAAAATAAGGCTAACTCTTCCCCGTCTCTGAGCGCCTGGTACTATGGACTTATTTTTTCGTTTCATCGAGTTTGAAATCACATCAATTCTAAAGAAGTTTCACTTCAAAAAGATCTAAACCTTATTTTGATTAAAATTCTGTGAATGTACCAATAATATAGTGTATTTTTCCATAATATAATATAGTTCATTTTGTGTGTCCATTTCCCCAGAACCCAACCGGTCAGATCAACATGCGGGACGCGCGCGTGGAAGATGTGGAGCACGTCAGCGACTCCGACTCCGAGGAGAAGACCGACGACAGCCGCAACCTCACCGTCGCAATCTACCCGCAGCACCAGCTCACTGGGGTTAGTTGGTCTTTTGTGGTCTTTTACTAGTCTATTCGTATATTGGTGAATGGTCTACTTGTGCTTATAGGTGATTTTAAGAAATACTCAGCTTAAGTGGAAATGCAATGAATCCCATGGGACAACACTATAAGTTATATATTATGATATAAAAGTATGAGTTGGTAAGATTGGTGACCGTAACCAAATGCCATCAGCAGGACTACTATTATAGAAACAAAAGCTTGCCTGTCTTTTACTACTTCACGCTGAAACGGCTGGGCAGATTTTTTAGAATAATCAAGCACCATAGTCGACAAAGTTAAGTCAGAAATATAATATGTACAAAAATATAATATACATAAAGAACGATATTGAATGAAGATGTGATTTTGGCCAAAAGTAAAAAAATACACGATTTTACTAATAATAATAAATCTTAATCGGACATTTTAATAGTTTACCCATACATGATTTTACTGACTATATTAATTCTCAATCGGGCATTTTAATATTTTACTCAACTTATTCAACTGTCAGGGCCCGACGTACCTGCTGTTCGAGTGCAAGGCGGACAAGGACTCGTGGCTGTACCACCTCACGGTGGTGAGCGGCGGCGGCCTCAGCCAGGGCACGCACTTCGAGCAGCTCGTGCAGAAGCTCATGGAGACTGATGGGGATCCCAGTAAGTTTTTTTTATGGTACAAATGGGGCAAACGGGCAGGAGGCTCACCTGATGGGAAGTGATCACCTCCGCCAATGTACATCTGCAACACTGCAGGGCTTGCAGATGCGTTGCCGGCCTTTTTGGAAAGGGAGGGAGGGAGAAGGGAGTGAATAGGGAGGAGGGATGGGGGGTGGGCCTCCCGGACTCTCACTCACCGGACGAAACGCGACATCATAGCTGCCACTTCACGCCGGTCTTCTGTGAGAGAGTGGTACTAATGAACTATACGGGGCGTGCCGGCCCATTCGGCTGCTACCCGAAGGTAACAAGCATGGCACTACCATTATAAGGTTAAGCGTGATTTAGAAAAACATTTGTCGTTGTGTATCGTCTAATCTCTGCAACAATCAAATATTACAAAACTTTTTCTGGTGGATAAAAAAACTTCGTTATTGTCTTATACAAATAACAAATGAACGTAACAAAAATCACTTTTATTTCCAGATTGCGTGCTATGGAGGCATCCAACTTTACTATATTCGAAGGAAAACATAACCTCTCCACTGACGTCACTCAACTCTGAAGCACTGCAAGCCGAAGCGTTAAAACTTTTTAAAGTAACTATAAACAATATTTTAAGTTCATTTATTTTTACATATCGTATAGTATACACTAATATCAATGTATGTCCATATGTGTATATAAAGCTAATACATTTGGAAATAAATATAATGAAATGGCAGAAGATTTTTTTTAAATTAAAGTTTTAAAAAAATTAAACTAACTTTTACGAATTACATCACTAAGTTGTTAATAACCGACTTTCAATGAATCGATCAAAATCAAATAATTGTTTGGCTGCATAAGTGATTGGATTTGACTGGTTTTTTTGTATACTTTTTATTAGTTATTAAATTAATTGTATAATAATTCCAGTGCGTCTAACTATTCATGTCAGCGGCGGTGGAATGCAATGTATTCGCATAATATTTTACACGATATCTTCGCTAAGTGAATAGTGTTTTTTCGGATTTTGTAGCAGATTTATTATGATTTTTGGTTCCCGACGTTTCGAATGCTTTACAGCAATCATGGTCACGGGAGAGACCTATGACTTGAGACATTCGAAACGTCGGGAACCAAAAATCATAATAAATCTGCGACAAAATCCGAAAAGATAGTTTCATTTATAATGTCAAATGTTCGCGTAAACCTACGAAAGTATTATGAATAGCGTTTGTTAGTAAAACTATATCCTGACATAAATGTATAATAATTCCAGTGCGTCCAACTCTTCATGTCAGTGGCAGTGGAACACGCGGGCATCGACTACCACGTGGTACTCGCTCAGAACGCCCTGCAGCAGTGCCTGGAGGTGGTGGAACTGCAGGACGAGCTGGTCTCCGCGCTGTGCAAGCAGAGCGCGCCGCACCACTCCAAGCACGGCGTGCAGGTACCGCGGCGACACGCGCGCGCTGTGAGTGCTTGATGCATACTGCTACGCTGTTACTCCCCACCCGCTATATATACATTCGTGCTGTCTCCTTCTAATGAACGAACATAGTGTTAGATTGGTGGTATCTCTTTCTAACGTAATTTGTATATTTTTCGAGCGTCTCTCTCCCCCGCTATTTGTAAATGAATACTCACTCGTGCTGTCTGTCTCCTTCTAAAGACGGTGTTAGTTTAGCGTAGTTTCTCTTTCTAACGTTACGTGTAAATAGATGCTTTCAAGCGTCTCTTTCCCCGGTTTATGTAAATGAATACTTACTCGTGTTGTCTCCTTCTAACGCGCGCAGACGGTGTTAGATTAGCGTAGTTTCTCTTTCTAACGTAACGTGTATATAATAGAGGTTCGAGCGGGTTTTTAGGCTTCTCTATACGTCTCTCTTCCCCGCTATAAGTACATCCACTCGTGTTGTCTCTTTCTAACATGTATCGTGATAAGTTTGCGCGGAATCTTAGTTTCTCTTTTTAATACGACACATAAAATAGACGACGCTAGTTTCGAGCGAACTTTTATTTTAATGTTGGGTAAATTTTAAATTGTTATTATAAAAGCAATAACAAATGAATTTAAACATTCGCAGAAATATCCTTACAAATGAAACAACACAATATTTTGCAAGTAAATAGTCAATACATATATGTATATTGCTAGAGTTAAATGCTTTTGATAATTCACTGTACATAGATCTTTTTATATAAAAGTATATACAACACCACTATGAGAACTTATTTGGTAAATTACTGTAGGGCTTTAGATGTATTTAAAATTGTAAACTAAACTACGCTTTCTAAAGTAATATTGGTGTACATAATATGTACACCAAATATTATTATGTTGTAAAGCATTTGATGGTGTATAATGTATTTTGTATCCGACTGATGATAGCGTTGGTTCGAATCCCGTTTGAATACTAATAAATTTTATTTATCTATGAAAATCACTGCATATTATAAAAGAAAATCCTCCGCCGTGTCTATATGTTTGTCTGTTTACGATAAAGTCAAAAATTACTGCACCGTTTTCCAATGAATAGAGTGTTTCTCGAGGAAGGTGTATAATTTTGTATACATAAGCGCAACCCGCGGCTTCACTCGCGCTTAACCTAGAGAAAACGAGGCCGAGTTTCTAAGTGGATATAATTAAAACAGTAATAAAACTCGATATATACATATACACCTTATAAATGCCATAATAAGCTACTATGTTTTATGAAATCGGCTTCATCAGCATAAGCTTCCAGCGTTACGCATAAAAGCTTTTCTCATATGTCACCTTATATTTGTACCTCACATATCTGTACACGCTAGTATCATGTAGACATGACCTTATACCTATTTATGAATAGTTTTGGTGTTAGTTCTAAATGTACAGACACTTAGAATATAGTATAATTTGTTTAATATTGAATGGATTGCGCAATATAAAAAAACTGATATTCAAAAATTAGTAAATTAAATTCTAATATAAATGTTATTTTTTATTTAAAGTGTGAACGTAGCCTTATTTTTTATAATGATAAATTATTATATATTAAAATAATTTATTTTAAGTCCATAACTAACTTAATAGAATATTCTAATTAATATCTTGAGATAAGATTGATAATCTCGATTTATTTTTATATGAAAGTCAACAGTCACTATTACTTATGTTACTCGTATTTACTATGCTAGATAAAATTAAAAAGAACATAAATGACCCAATATAAATGATTATAATTTGTAACTTAACATCAAACTAGAAAGAAAATGCCTAAATCATAATAGATATCCAACAATAAATTCAGTACGAATTTGTAAACATTACTTGCACAATCCATTCTATAAATTCAATTAACCACCTAGTTTAGAGCACAATTTCCGAAACTAGACGCAATTATTTTTATTTCGGAATCTATATACACTAACAAACCATATATAAGTGTACAGCTTTGTGTGCTGCTGTAACTGCGCTTCGTGTCACGTGGTCGATCAATTTGGAATTGTGAATATGATACTTATTGGCTTCTTATTAAAATGGGTTATATTTTTATTAATATATATTTCAAAAAATATTATTATATATTAAAAAGGTATTATTCCAACTTGATCTAGTTTTGGCAACATTCATATTAATTTTTTTATTATAAATAAATGTTGCCATAACTAAATATTACATATAGTCGCATATCAAATGGAATGTTGGTGTAAATTTTCCCTTATTTTTTATTTGAAGTTTTATCCGAGAATGTCTGCCCTCCCCATAGTTTTAGGGAATGTTTTTTCTTTCTTCATCCATACTGTCATAGCTACTTCGCACTACGATCTCCTTTGTATGAAAGGCTGACGTTGCAAGTTTTTTTAGTCTCTTCATATTTTATCTATGTGTAGTATATTGAAGGTAAGTTAAGGAAATTATTATTTCGTATACAACTGCATAGTTTGTTACATTAATCAGGATTAAATATTTAAACATGTCGTAATATACCTACATAAACGTTTTATTACTTTTATCTCACCAGCTTTAGTAATTTTTGTACCATTTACTTTTTCTACAATTTCATAACTTTATTGATAAATATTTCTATTGTTAATAATATGCAGTTGTGTTACGATTTAGAATATTAAGTCATACCACAATGTACTATACACTATGTATATATACACACGGTGAGGGTTCTTCAGTCAATTTTTATAAATAATATATAAAAGTAGGGCTTTACGTCAAGGTGCAGGCAACAAAGGGCTTAGGTTTGCTTAAAATTAAAATAAAAACTGTTAGAAACACATACACAAACTTATACAATTATACATATTATTGAATTTATTTTTATTATACTGTACTTTAGTAAAACATTTTAGAGGGTTTGGTTTAACATTATATTTTTAAATGTACTTAATATGTATTGCAACAAAAAATTAATCTATACATATAAATAAAATTGGAGTGTATGTTTTTAATTTCAAATTAACAGCTTTTTACTAAATGCATATGAAAGTATATACGATACTCGCAACAAAAAACATTTTTTTTATATTTTGTCTGTCTGTCGGTTTGTTCAGGCTAATGGCTCTGAAACGGCTGGACCTATTTTCACTCGCAGATAGTTAATGTTATAAGGCGTAACTTAGGCTACTTTTTAACCGACTTCAAGAAATCGGCAATTCAATTTTTAACCGGCTTCGCTGATGTTAAACCTAGGTGATGAACCCGAGCGAAGCGAGGATGAGTTGTCGTATACGAAATAGAAATTAAACATTAAATAATCACCTTTTAAAAATATATTTTGTAAAGTTTAACACAGTTAACTCGAACTCGATCGAATAGAAGTTTAAAACTGTGTATATAATTTATGTTAGTTTCGATGTTAGGCTAAATTGATTTGTCATTAATTTACAAAATAAATAAACCTTTCACGGATTTAGAATAATATTTATTATTAAATACTTTTTTATTTAAACTAAAATTTTAACCTTGACCGTTTTATTTAATCATTTAATATGTGTAGACAATATATATTCGACATAATTATGTATATCCTAATTTATTTTATACTAATAAATATTATCAAATAAAATCCCGATTTAAATTATACTACTTTATAAACTACTATGCCATTCCTGCATTTGTAGTAAACATTAAATACAAATCACTTCCTAACATCAATTGTTAACCCTTGTTATTCACTTTTTCAATAACAATGTTCATCGTACATATCTATTAAGTTATATTAAAAAAATTATCCCAACACTCATTTACACAAACACTCACTTACATGGATCAATCAGTCATAATCGAGCGACATCAACCAAACGACAGTAGAAGTGTAGAAATAAAGCCCCCCCACTGACGATCCGAACACCAACATTTCATTTGTACAGCAACTGCTACTGTGCGCGACGCAGTCGTTGTTCACTTGCGACACGGGCGCGTCGTCCGTCGCCGGCGACAACAAGAGCGACCTCCCGCAGAACTCTGCCGGATCGCCCAGCTCGATACAGGTAATGTCGGCTGTCTGCGGCGCACTTGTCTTGCCGTCTGTGGCGAGCTTTATTTTAGTAATGTGATCGGCAAGTTATTTGATGAAGATATAGATGTTGATTTATATAGTTAAAATTAGTATATAACGTGATTAGTAACCGGATAGGAACAAAGTTCCTTAGTATAAGAATATTAATTTTAAGTTCTATTAGCGGTATAAAGAAAATAATTATTCTGGTATACATTTTTTATAATTTTTTTATCGATAAAAATAAAAATCTAAACAAAAATATGATATATAATATTTATTGCCATTTTTAAATAATATAATTGAAAGAAAGAAAATATCTTACGTCACTAGCAACACTCAACAGTAAAACTATTATATCCATTTTTATAAAATACTAGATGAATAAAAATCTTACGTTACGGAGGTTTTTTCCCGGTTAGGGTACCGCTCCGCATCGTCCCATAAGGAACTTCGTTCCAATAAGTTTGGGAAGTTTGTTACAGTATAGTATTTTACATTAGTTGTATTTTTTAGCAATTTTATGTTGAAATTGTACATTAAAATAGGTTAAATAGTGCGCCACAGACATTGTATAACACAGTAGTTGTAATACACCAAAATATCTAGAAGTGATCGCAACGAAACGTTTCTATGTATTTATGATCTTACCAATAGTATTTATTGGTAACTAGTATTATAAGATAAAATAAAATTATTCTAGGTATATGAGAATCCCGTTCCAAAGTAACCATGTTTAATAGAAGCCAATAAGTAAACACGATTTTCAAGTACATTTTTATTTAAGCATATGAGAAAGGCGGTTTTTCAATGTTTAATACTAACCTTATTATATGATTTCTTAAAAAAACATCATAGGTACCACTTTTTTCAAATTCAAGCGAATATTTGAATAAAACTATTTTATTGTTTTCCTCATTCCTGACTTTTACAATGCTTTACAGCAAATATGTTCTGTAAAGAATAAAAAATGTCGAAACCAAACATCAAAATAAAGTCGCGATAAAATTCGAAAATATGTTTCGTTAAAAATTAAGTTAATGTATAATGGTCTTACAGTTTTGTCTAATATTAACATATAAGGGATGTTTTCAGGCGCCACTTTTGTCGGTGGATTGTAAGAGTAACCCGCCTACGTACAGTTTCGTGCAAGGCTGGCAATTGTTAGCGTTGGCTGTCAGTTTGTTTGTTCCAAGAAATAATAGGCTTTTGTGGTACTTGAAACTACATTTGAGCAGACATGCAGATTCCAAGTAAGTTAATATTTTACTCATTTTATGACTTTTGTATTGTGACAATATTCAAACCCAAAATACTACTTATTGAGTCGTTAATGTAGGCAAAGGATGTACTGATGGATAAATAATTAGGTACTTTTTATACATTTATAAGAATCCATTAGGTTTTTGTAAATAGATTTTGATTGCAAGACATATGCTGTTTGTATGATTGTGAATCTAGTATACCGTAACGGCTGGATGAATATGGTTAAAATTCTATACACAGACTGGCTATGACACTAAACACATAGGCCAATGAATGCCACTAATAAATATAGGTAAAGCGAGGTTATGTCGGTATGTCACTAGGTATACATTATAAATTAAACTGTATAACTTAATAAATATCTTACATTATAAATGAAACTATATTTTTTGATTTTGTCGCGGATTTATTTTGTTTTTTGGTGATTTTTTCAAAAAAATTTTGTTTTGGAAAATAAATCCGCGACAAAATTTGAAAAGATAGTTTCATTTATACTGTCAAATATTCGCGTAAATCTAAGAAAGTATTAAATATCTTACATTACAGAACCGAGTGCGGTAAATACGCGGCGTACTGTTCACGTGCTTTAGAACGGACGCTACGTAACGGCGGAAGGACGGACAAGCCTTCTCGTATGGAGGTGCTATCTATACTGCTAAAGAATCCATACCACCACTGCCTACCACATGCGATACCGGTGCATATGCTCAACAATACTTATCAGGTAAGTCGTCGAAGTGATGTTTGTGATCTTCTTTTTCTTCTCCTTCTTATGTTACGCTAAGTGAGGTTAGTATGATTACTTTTCTACCATTTCCCTCTACTAACCATCATCTCACAAACCTTTATCACATATCCTCTTTAACACAGTCAATACAAAGCTCCCTTGGACTACTCTAATATTCCTACTTCTACAACCTAGATTCATACATGTAGTTATGGGGAATTCACCGGCAATGCCAGTACTACCCACTAAAAGCCAACGGAGCTTACCCTGTCTTTGGGGGCCTGTCAAAGCAGACCATACCAGTCACGGGGTTGCTCCAACAATCCACTCTGCCACTAGAAAAGTATGGCAATGGTAACCCATCCACCGAAGTGGACTACCTACATTATGCTTTGGCTACGCACCCGGCAGGATTGCCAGACGCTAATAAGTACCGAATAGAACATTAAGAACATATAGACGCTGGGCTACCAGCGGTTACGCGCTCGCTTGGATAACCGAGTGATGCGGGTTCAAATCCGAGTCTCACACCTCTGATATTTTCAAGTGCGAAGATCAAAGACTTCAAAATCATTTTTATCATGATTACCACTTGTGTTACGGTGAAGGAAAACATCGTGAGGAAACCTGCATGTCTGAGAAAACCTAACAAGTTTTCGATAGACACGTGAAGTCCGCCAACACGCACTATAGGCCAGCGCGTTGGTCAATGGCCTGATCCTCCTTGTACTGAGGGAGGCCCGTGCCCATCAGTGGGACGTTAAAAAGGGCTGACGATAAGTTATTGAGTGATCTTTCACAATACTTAATTTCTTTTTCATATTAACAACAAATAATGTTACCTTCACCAGGTGATCAGTTTCGACGGTTCGACGACGGTGGAAGAGTTCCTATCGACGCTAAGCACTGAGCTCGGCTGCCGGGAGTCCTCGGCGTCGGGCTTCGCGCTATTCAGTGACGACCCTATTGAGAAGGACTTGGAACATCACATCAAGCCTGATAAAAAGGTATATACAGATATTTTGGATGATATAGTCTGTGCAAATGTATTTGTTGGTTTGTTTTCATTATCGAATATTTGTTACTTCAAAATTTCTATTTATTTTATTTATATTCAATAATATTAAATTAAAAAAAATGTACTATTTATATCAGCTATAATTCAAAATATAATATTTCTATATTCAAATACAAAAATACTCTCTTATATGTTAAGCAATCAACCGGAAACCATTTCCATACTTCCGGACCAAAATTAAAACGAATCTGCAAAAAAAGAACGAGACGGCAAATGAAAACGAATAGAAATGCTCATACTATACAAATAGTATCTCATATCAGATTTGAAATAAGTAATACAATAATATTTTATTTATGTTTCCATTATTTCAGTTATGTGACGTCATATCAAAATGGGAGACGGCGTTACGGGAAAAGGGTTCTGGAAAGTTCGAAAATACCAGAGTAATCCGACTGACGTACCGCAACAGATTGTATTTCAAGAGCTCAGTAAGAACTGAAACCGACAAAGAGAGACTTCTTCTCTGCTACCAAATAAATCAGCAAGGTATGGGTTTTCTTGGAAAGAATGTTTGCATTATTTCATTCCCGTCATTTGACTTTTTTTAATATTATTGTTTGTTTATTTTATATATATTTTTTGTAATCTGTTGTTTTTTATCTTTTGTTGATCTAATACCAAATCCACACACGTAGTCTCATCTATTGACATTCACGACACAACTTGATTTACTTTTTCCTTGTTCACGGTGAGGCCTAATAATTTAGGCCAGGTCCTCACTATAAAGCCGTTCACAGTACGTTCTCGTTCCGATCTCGGGCTGGTAAAATATTATCATGTAAGAAATATATGTATAACCCTTATCAGTCAAGTTCTGCTTTATCCCATTCCAGTCACGATCAATCTCGGATAAATACTCCAATCCATTCAACAGTACTGTAAGAATTTTTCTTTATCATAAATATAATTGGGAACAGAGTCAGATTGTATAATATTATAGACAATCACATGACAATAATAATAAGGGAATAAAATTTTAATTTAGATTAAATTTAGTTTGTTTGATGCTTAGACTATGATAGCACATAACTATTTATATATTTCTAACGACTCACCCACATTTCGCTCGGGTTCGTCCCTAGGTTTACCCTAACCTTGTAACATTTCTTATCTGCGAGTGAAAGTTTCATCAAAATCGGTCCAGCCGTTTCAGTGATTAACCAGACAGACAGACAATAATTATAAAAAATGGTTTTCAGTTGCTATTATTATCTATTATCGTATATATTCTCATATGCATTTAGTGAAAAGCTGTTCATTTCTAATTAAAAACAGACACTCCAATTTTATTTATTACATATAAATAAAATCGGAGTGTCTAGTAGAACTGGAGAGTTAGAACTAACTAAAATATAATTTAAATGAGTCGTGTAAACATAAATAATAAATAAATAAATATGTTGGGACATTTACACACAGCACTATCTAGTTCCACGGTAAGATACGAGCCTTGTGTTATGGATACTAGATGGTTGATATACTACAGATATATAAGTTTAAATACATACATATTATAAATATAAACATCCATGACTGGAGTACAAACATTCCTGCTCAACAAATGTATGCCCCCAGCGGGACTCGAACCCGCGACCGCTTGCGCAGCAAGTAGGGTCACTACAAACTGCGCCACGCGTGTCGTCAAATTTTATGTGTAATGTGTATGGTGCGTGCAGTGGTGGGCGGTCGGTTCCCGGTGACGCGGTCGCTGGCGGCGGAGCTGGGCGCGCTGATGGCGCAGCTGGACGCGGGCGACCACCCCCCGCACCACACCCCGCACCACCCCCCGCACCACGCGCTGCCGCTCGCGCAGCGCTTCTACCCCTACCGGTACCGCGCCGCGCTCGGGCAGGACGAACTAAGGTGGGTTGTGAGGTGGTATTCAGTATGGGTGTGCGAATATCGTTCGAATCGAATCGAATAATAAATAATCGAATCGAATAATAATATTCGATTAGAAATTCGAATTATTCGAAAATTTTCGACTTATTCGCGATTTAATGAAATATCTCTGGATTTTTAATTGTTTCCATTTAAATTCCTTTAAATCGTGTATCAAAATTCATTATCACCCGATTCAGTATCGTATTTATTATTTTTGAACAAAAATTTGTAGCAAATTTTCAAATGTCATATTTTATATATAATAGTGTATTTGGTACGATGTAATTTCTGTTATTTCATTCTCTTTAAAAAAAAACACTATACTAATTGTTCTATTTGTGTAACTATATTTCATGGTTTGAATAAAATGTATATTGACTATTAAATTTATATTTGAATATTGAAAATAAGAAACCCTGAATTCAAAATACTCGAAAATTCGTTACTAACATGATAATTTACGAATAATCCGTAAAAAATTCGAATTATTCAAAATTTCGATTCGAGTTTCGAATCCAATATTAATATTCGATTCGGAACGAATAATTCATAAGTTCGAATCATTCGCACACCCCTAGTATTCAGCCTTGTTCTTTAAATGTACTTATTACAGAGTAAAGTGTCGACCGTCGGGGTATTCAGACTACCTCACTCACAATGTCCCGGGATATTCGGACCTGTTCTTTTACGTACTTAAATTTAGAGAATAGAGTTTTGGTAATCCACCCTGAAAGAGCGCGGCTTGAAAGACATGCTACGTTCTCTCAGACATCCTCGCAATGTTTTGCTTCTCGGTAAAACTAAGTGGTAATCCCTTTATGATTAGGACATAAAAAGTGGATGAATTTAATTTTATTTAAAGTACTTTTCTATATCTATGTATTTATAGAGTATCTATTCCATATTAAACGTTGAAATACCTAAGGTGAGCCATTATTATTAACGTTATTAAACATTAATAAATGTATATTTTAACGAATTATTTTTTAATGCAGGGAAATTGAAGAAAAACTAAGATCGAAGTGGATGGCGCTGAAAGGTCGCAGTACGGCGGACTGTGTTAGAATTTACCTCAATTGTACTAGAAAATGGCCGTTTTTCGGAGCCACACTGTTCCAGGCGCGGGTAAGTTGTTAATAAAGTAATTATCTTCTATTTCCATTTTTGGGAGAATAAAAGAGAGTAGCATAAACATTGTTAGGGAAATATATGTTTGAAATCAAATATGGTCTAAAAATCTAAGAATTTGATCCCATTGGAATAAGCTTTATAGACTATTGACTGATTACACCTTTTATCACACTTTAACTTACGATAGTGAACTAACTTTACATAATTAAAAAATGTATAGAGAAGACGCTATGTTATATTATAACCAAATACTACAGATAAAACAACCAGACCTGTCCATGGTGTGGCTGGCGGTGTCGGAGGAGGGAGTGACGGTGCTCGAGCTAGCCTCCATGGCGGTCATCGGTCGCTATGCGCTCAACTCTATAGGACTGTTCGGGGGATTGCAGGTACGTACACACATAATATGCTATTGTTTGTCCATTTAATTAATAGTTTTTTGACAACTCACGCCCATGAAGTTTTGTATTTAATGGTTAACCGTTAAGTTCAAATGACATGCAAATAATATTGTACTTCATGGACACCCGCCCCCTTATTGATGTGCCACACATAACGATTACTACGGTGTACGATTGTGCCACAGATTACAAATAATCGATAGAAATAAATGCTAATATGTAAATAAGGCGTAATATGTTATTTTATCAGGAAGACAACGAAATTTTAAAGTTGAAACCAATTAATTAAAATATTAACATTATGTAAAGTTTTACTTTATTCTTAGTATAAGGCATACAAATAAAACAACTAAAATAGTTTAATTCCTTTTATTAACATGATTCATCATGATTTTTTTTATATTAATAAATATAAAAATGAATTTATTTTATATTTAAAAAAATAAATGAAATTGATTATTACCTCCTTTAGGACATCACTATGACTTGTCAGTCGTCGAGCTGTCAAAAAACCATTAATAAAATGGACAAAATATAGAAGTTTTCGTAAAGGAAAAAATCAGAGGTACTTGAGCCGGATTTTAACCAGCTTCATTCGGTTATCCAAGTGTCTGAGAGAACCTAGCAAGTTTTCGAAAGACATGTGTAGTCCGCTAACCCGTACTAGGCCAGCGCGGCGGACTATTGTAGTATTGATGGGAGGCTTCATATATTATATACAATATAATACATACATATAAGTTTTAAATGTCGTAGTCGAATATGCGTGAAATTTTTTTGTTGTATATGAGAAATGTTAAATAAGAAGACATGTATGTATATGATTTTAAAAATGAAAGATGAATAAAAAAAGGCTGTTCTGTTATAATAATATCCTGTTCTCGAAAATTTGATGTTTCAATACTATTTGGTATAATACTCTTTTTTTCACCAATTGTTCTTTATTTATTTTCAACTTATTCATATTTTTATATTAATGTTTAACTTTGGTATAATAATACTTTAAAGTACTTTTGTCTGTTTATATCATTAGTACATCTCACATCGTTGTTTTCAGGATGATTTAATGATGTTAATCGATGCAGAGGACGCCTCAAGCCCTGTACATAAGATGTTGATTAGTCTCAATAAGCCAAAGGTGAGTTGTAAAACTAGTTTACCAATTCTCTCAATATTTTTAGTCTTCTGCCATATACAAATTTTCCATGCAAAATTTATAGTGTATGTATTATCATCTATCGGGATTTAATCTATACTTCTATACTAATATTTGTTTGTTTGTTTGTTTGGTTGGTTGAACGATTTGAAAAATTCTTTTTATGTTGGATAGTCCGTTTATCGAGGAAGGCTTTAAGCTATATTACATCACGCTATGACCTATAGGAGCGAAGCATCAATGAAAAATGTTGCAAAAATAGGAAGGGCGGGCGTTAGTTCTGCGAGGTACCATACCGCGCGACTCAGTAAGAATTTGGTTTCCGGTCTTTAGAACGCGTGCGAAGCCGCGGAAATGCTAGTAATTTATAAAATAGTCAGTAGAATGGTTTCCTCTTCTCAATTGTTATAAATTATTGTTAATGAACATCATAAAGCATTTGAAATACATGAGGCCATTGAATATTGATAACAAAAATGAAATGAAAAAAAAAGTTTTAGTTTTTTAGTTCAAAATCATTTATAACAAATTTAATTGGCTTTTAAATTTTAGATGGCTGAGCTGACCCACCTGATAGCAGACTACAAAAACGCCCTCCTCAGAAACTGTGGGACGGGCACTCCCCAAATGAACTCGCTAACGCGGAACGGATCACACCGGTCCATTAGAAAGACCCTCCCCCACTCCTCCCCTTCAACCCTTCCCCACTCCCACCCCCACTCCCATTCCCACCCCCACGCCCATTCCCACACAACAATGACATTGTCAGACCGTAACGCAACCCTGACATTAAGCTCCCATACTTCGACATTCCCACATGTGGACAGACTGCTCTCCCACGGACAACCGGACATTTTGAAATCTACCCCGGATCATAAGAAAAGAAGTCAAGACAATAGCGTAGCGTGATCCAGGATGTAAGATATTTGAGCATAATAAGTCTGATTTTATTATGTAACAACTACTTATATATTTTTCTCGGAATAAAAAGGATAAGAGTGGGTTCACACTAATATTTTTTTTGGACTTATTTGTTTTCAATTGGTTATTTATTATATTTTCTACTTTTTACAACTTAATTTTGTGTCTTTTTTTTCTCGATAAAGCAGACATATTATAACCAAATATATTTATAAAATGACTTTCATAATAACTAAATAAAGTGGCGTCCATTATAGTTAATTAGACGCGTCACGATCGAATAGGAAATGACGAGATTAATTCGAGCGTATTTACCAATTTTTGGATTATAAATGCTTCGACAGTTTGCAAATGCGATGAAAACGAATTTCGGTCGCAATTTTTTCTATATACCTCATATTTTGTAGCAAATAACGGTTTCGCCTTTTTCTTTCATTGGCTTTTATTATAGTTTGTATGAATATCATTTTAGCTAAATCGTCGCTGTAGAAAGATAACCTCGTATGTCCAGAGATCCAAACTTTACAGGAAACGAAAAAATGGTTCATTTGGTCAATTTTTTTAATCAAGAGGTTTTAGTTTTACTCCAAATATGGCACTAGTAGTCATGTATTGGGTTTACGGTGTCGCCGTAATATAAAATACGTGATTTTCATTTGATTTTTACAAAAAAAAATGCATTATAAATCTGTCTTGTCTGATTTTGTCGCGGATAGTTTCATTTATAATGTCAAATATTCGAGTAAACTTAAGAAAGTATTCAAAAATGCATTTTTTACATACGATATATTCATTCTACAGCGACTAAATGCTTAGTATACGTTTGCGATTGCCAAGTTATACTTTGGTGGTGTATTGGGATCGTTGAAAGTTTGTCGTAACACACAAATTTGTCTTGTTTAACTTTAAATAATATTTGTAAATAATTATGTATAAAATTATGCGAAATGTTGCTTATTTTAAATTAATATTCGATCGTATTTGATAAATATATGCAAAAAACAAAATATTAACTTGATTATATGATTTATTATATAATAGAAAGAAATGGATTTGAATTTGTTTTTTTACATAAAGATATATTTTTCAAATACGATTATATTGTTGTTTTATGAAGAGAAAATGATTTTAATACATCATCAAGTTTTCTAAACATATGTGCAGGGTATAATTAGACGCAGTAGAACTATCACGAGTAGTGTCCAAAGATAATCATAATCACGAATAATAGACATTGTATGAAATAGACTTAGTTTTAATAGTAGTTTTTATTCAATTTTTTTACTGTATATTAGTATTTTTTTCCTGATACATTAAAATTGTATTTTTTTATGTTATTATTTTATTATATTAATTTTTAGCGAATATGTAATAGAAATAAATAATTTTGTTTACTTTTTAAAATTAGAAAAAACAAAAGTTCTGTTAAAACCTATTTGCGGATAAAAATAATTGAATTGACTACTAAAGAAAAATGTAACTCATATTTCCAAACAAATCGAGATGTGACAAAAAATTAGGAAAAAAATGCATACTAAAATATTGTTTAAGTATTAAAATTGCGATACTAACTTGTAACTGTAACTAACGTTAAAAGCCACTAAGTGTTTGTTCGGTGCCTTAAAATCTAGGCAACTGCTGAGCTATCAGCGAAATCGCTCAATTTTATCGTTCAATGAAGAAATTAACCTTAAAAGTAAAAAAAATAACGATCTAAGTTAAAATGTGTATTAGAGAAGATCTGCAACGAATCTCGAAACTTCTAGAACAAATCACTTTACAATATATATACGTGGGTATAGTATTAAGGACTCGATAGGCAAAATGGGTGATCAGAATCGATTTTCTCCACTCGTATACGAGTGTATTGACTTTATTTTTGGTGTCTAATTGAAATAAGCTATTATACATGTTGTAATTAGGACTCACGTTACCAGCTTCACTTGTGATTATAATAGTTTTGCGTTAAGACGAGGAAAATTGACGATTTTTTAAGCTTTTAATAATTTAATTATATAATTTTGATAAAAACGAATTAAACAAAGTATTATTTATATTATAAATTAATGTTATAATGCACTGAACGTTTTTCCTCGTGTTAGCGGAAAAAAATGGGCTTATTGTTTTAGGCAATCGATATTTCTAAAGTAAAACGTTGCAACTCGGTTATGAGATGATTTAAAAATATAATTAAATTTCTCGTTTATTTTTTAAATTTCAATACAAATTGATGTAATTCTGAGTTGCAACATTGTTCGTTGCAACTGTCGATATTATAACGGCGACTAACTAGATGTAGTTTTCTAAAGCGTAGTCACATTGTCCATAGATAGTACAGCATTATAAATTTCGACCAATTCGCTTTGACTTTACACGATTTTAGTTATTGATCATATAGTAATTGATGAATTATAACAATTTCATGCAAAATTTCATGAAAAATTGCCCAGTTTCTAAATAATTGATGTTTTAAATATGTAATTATTGTATAAATTAAATAACTCGAATCGTGTATTCGTCGCCCTCTCGTTTAAGCTAGTAATTCGGATTGCACTTTTTGCATAACACAAAAAAAAATAACTGTTGATATTACTGTGTATATAGATATATATTATGTATGTACGTACATAGGTTCTTTTGTATTATGTAGAAACTTAAGCGGACTTAGGTTGTATAGCGAATGGATAATTTATTAATAGGTATTTATTTTTTGTGATTTTTTTAATATTATTTGATATCTAGGTATTGTAATAATTAATAATTGGTTTATGGTTTTTTTTATTTTTGTTAAGGCCTAAAAATGCCTAATGTAATTATGGCCTACATTTTTGTATGATTGAATGAATGAATTTTTAATGATACAACAATAAACGTGTATTATCGAAGCGGTTGTTTTATTTTTATCTACTTTTGAATCTTTTTGTTTGTAAATGGCTCAATCAATATCTAATCAAAATAAATTATAATGATTTTTTTAATGAACTACGCATGCGCAAAACAACGCTGCCTAGCAACGACTAATTGTTCTTTATATCGTATCTTAATAATTGAATTAATGAAAATTAATTCAAAAAATACATTTTCTAGTGGACGAATTGTGAATCTAAAATATTCTCGAATCCACTTAAACAAACAAATCATTTCATCAAAATCGGTCCAGCCGTTTAGGAGTTCAATTACATTCACACGCACGGAAGATTTTTATATATTATAACTAGCAATACGCGCGGCTGCGCCCGCATTTTTTTTATTCGTTACTAAACTTCATTCGATCACTCGCTGGGTTAAAAATTCTCCAAATTTTTTTCTTGCAATTAAAATAGCCTATATTAATCAGTGATAATGTAGCATTCAAATGGTGAAAGAATTTTTAAAATCGGTCCAGTACTTTTTGAGCAAATTCGTTACAAACATACAAACATACAAACCTGTCCTCTTTATAATATTAGTATAGACTAGTGACTCGCTCTCTCTTCGCTCGGGCTCGACCCTAGCTTAGCGCGAGCAAAGCCGTGGATTCCGCTAGTTATACATATAAACTTTCCTCTTGCACCTATCTTTCAAAAAACCCGCATTAAAATCCGTTGCGTAGTGTTAAAGATCTAAGCATACATAGGGACAGACAGACAGCGGGAAACGAGCTTTGTTTTATACTATGTAGTGAAGATAAAGCCTCATGCCTGAGAAGTGCTAACTGCTAGCTTCTAGTGTCATCTCCCTCCTTATAAACAATGAATGAATAATTTAGATGAGTCATATTATTTTAAAATGCTATAATGGACCTAATAATCGATGGAAAGTAGAAATAAAAAATATATATTTGGTTCTGCTTCTTGCTGAAATGACTGTTAATAAGTGATAGACTTAGTCAGTAATTTGGGTTTTATTGGTTATCAAATAAAACGTTGTTTACATCAAAACAATGTATTTCTATATTATTTATTCTTATATAAATACGCACAAAAACAAAATATAAATAAAACAAATTACACACTAATTTTACTATAATAAAAAACACATCATTTAAATATACCTATATTACTCTAAAAGAAACTCGCTTGTTTTAGTATTCAATGCCTTCAGTATGGATTCTGTTGTCATAGGGATTTCTGAAAAAGAGAAAATATTTAAAACTTATTTGTATATTACAATACCAATGTAATGCACAATTAGGTTTACATATTTAAATAATACTTTTAATATATTATGAATACTGACCACACGTTTGGCTCAGTTGGTTGGTTGGACGAGAACGGTCGCGGGTTCGACTCTCTCGTCCCTCTTGGGGCATTCATTTGTTGAGCACGAATGTTTATACTCCAGTCATGGGTGTTTATATTTATAATATGTATGTATTTAAAATTTATATATGTGTATTATATCAACTATCTGTTATCCCGTATCCGTAACACAAGCTCGTAGCTTACCACGGAACTAAATGGCGCTGTTGTAATAATATCCCGTCAAATTAATTATTTATATAATTATCTTGTATTTTAATGATTGGTGCTAAAAATAATAGTGTTGAATAAGATGGTCGATTATTTCAGTTCATTCTCACTGAAACTATTATTGTCTATAAATAAAATTGAAAGCACAAGTTTGCAAATAAATATCGTTCGCTTTGTTTTCTTACACGCTTGGATCAATGGAACGAATGTGACATTGGCTTTCAGCAAACAAGCTAGAAGTGTAGCGCCATATTAGTTAAAAAAAAATCAGAATGAGATAGTAACTAGTTTAAGAGATTTTTACATCAAACATGAATGAAACATGTTGTTTCGACCCGTCGTAGGATACCTAAAGAAAAGAAGTAGAAGAAAAATAACTATAATCTTACCGATATCTATCCACTCATGGGGGTCGTACCCAGAATCCTTGCGCGACTCCATGATGCATTGTCGTAATGCGTAAAGGATGCCGTTAGATGTACATACCCCCATCTCGCCCACAGCTGGGATTGATATTAATAAATTAATTACATTAAAAATATTTACATAATTACAAAAATGATTTAAAAAATAAAAAATAAAAACAGGTCTAAAAGCAGACCAATGCCGGTAGATGTTTATTGTGTATTTTACGCAATGACATCACAAATTAAGAATCAATTTACATTACTATTAATTTAATTAAGCAGTGGTTCAGAACTGGACCTCGCCTTTGATATTTTCTTGAGCGAGTCTTTTCTAACTTTTTAGCACGTCTTGTCTTACTGTGAAGGAAAACATCGTGAGGAAACCTGCACGTCTGAGAGAACCTAGCAAGTTTTTGAAAGACATGTGAAGTTCGCCAACCTGCATGGTTGATTATATCCTGATTCCCTTCGTATTAAAGGGAGGAAATTATTATTTTAATGAATTGAGATTGAACCCATTACCTTTAGATCCTAGCACGCCTTTAGGATTCTTAGAGTTATATCTGAAATAAACCCTGAAGTCAACTGGAATGTCCTTAGCTGTGTACACCTCGTAACTGAGAGCATCGTTAGTGAGCAGCTCGCCGGTCGTCTCGTTGTAGATGAAGTGCTCATATGTGTAGTAGCTTAGTCCTTGTACGTACGCTCCTTCTACCTAGAGGGCGAAATGGTAAAATATGAAATTAATAATAATGAAAATTTATTAACGACTTACTTTTATTATATTTTTAGAGAATGTTACGGAATCTACATGTTATAGTAAAATAATATCTGGAAAATATTAATACAATATCAGGAAGATATTATGATTTCCAACCTGAAAGTAAATATTTTTAGATATTACACTTTTGAGTATAAATTATTGATTAAATCCAAAACAAAAATTAAAATCTTATTTTAATCTCATATCATTGATTTATAGAAAAATTTAAAACGATTCAATCACCTGCCCGACATCAATTTTAGGATTGGCACTTAACCCTACGTCCTCCAGTATATCCACTCGGTCCAACATGAAGCGTCCCGTTAAGCAATCCAGCTGAACCTCTAGTATCGTGACCGTGTATGCGCTATAACCTTGTAATTCTGGGTCCTTATCATTCATCATGTATGTCGCTGTTAAGTCTATTTGTTCTTCTGCAGCTTTCTTAATGACATCCAACCAAGTTGGGTTAGTTAGTGATTCCTTGGTAGCTTTCAATCTCTCCTTTAGTGTGTTACAGGCTTTAATGATCGAGTAACACACACTCTCGCTTACTATACTCGATCCCGAAAATACATTGTTGGCTGCCACGAATGAGTAGCTTGGTATAACCGATACTTTTTCCACGGGAATGCCTAATTCGTAGGCACACACTTGAGCAGCTTTAGTATTCACTCCTTGACCCATTTCTATTCCCCCAGTTGTGACCGTGACGGTGCCGTCACCACGGTATATAGACACCATAGCCGTGTAGTTACCATAGTAAATCACCGGGAACAGCATTACATTGATTTTAATTGCTTTTTTTATCCATCGGTTATTTTTGTTAAAGGTATTTATGTCTTTTAAGCGTTGATCGTAATTGGCTTTCTGCTTTAAAATCTCAATAAGTTGTGGTAAGTCGTTATCTTCAGTCCTCATGTTAACTAAGCGTACGTCAGTGGGGTCTTTTTGTAAGACAGTGGCGATATGCTCCATTATATTTTCTATGCTAGCTATGCCTTCCAATGTACCTAAAATGCAGTTCAAATAAAAAAGTCACAATTTTTACATATTTTTTAATTCATATTTATTATTTCGATAAATTAATCTCGTAAAAAGTAGCAATCGTAGGTTTGAACGCGGACGAAGCCGTCGATACTGCTAGTTTCTTAACTTACCAGGGGCTCGAGCAGGCGTGTTAGAAGGTGTATCTGTAGTCACAGAAAAGGTCTTCAAATTAAAGTAATCAGTATTGTAGCAGTTAGGGAACCCTCCTGCAGTGTAAGCCAGTAAATTCTCGTTGTGGGAACACCCGTCATCCTCTGTTATAACTGCATTCAAATATTGGATTTTACCAACATCGTCCACTCCGACCTGGAAATGGAATAAAAACTATTAATTTATACTTAATTATTGCATTTGTAGTAAAATATTTTCAAATATCATGAATATTCCTATTTAATACCTTCCCAAACTTTTTGGTATTTTTTATTTAGGCGAGTTCTAGAAAGTACGAGTCTGTTGCAATATAATGTGACGAGTACAACAAAAATACGAAAGGATGAAGATTCTAGAAAGGTTACAGTGATATAATGAAAAAGCAGAATTTTAAAATGACAAAATGTGTGTTATAGAAACTGACCTCGTATTCGCACTGAGACGGCAAACGTCTTCCCGCAATAGTGAGGTTAGTCTTCAGAGGCAGTATGAAGCGACAGGGCGTGTCGAGGCGCGTGGCTACGAGCGCGGCCGCGCACGCCACTTGCACGTTGCGGCTGATCTTGCCACCGAACCCGCCGCCGATACGACGAACTCGCACTAGCACGCTATTGCGTGTTTGAAACATTTAAAATTATACAGACCGAATCAAAAATCTTTAGATTTTATTGTCTTTCTGTCAGTCTTTCTGTAACTGATGCGTTTTCAGGCATACAGACGAGAAATCTGCTGGACAGATTTTGATGAGATTCGGTATGGTTGATAGTTGGTTATCCAGGTCAATATATAGGATACTTTTCACTGCGGGAAAATATCTCATTTCTTATAAAATCGAGAGGAACCGTCAAAATCTATTACCTAATTAGGGACGAACCTTAGCATACCTATAATTACTGTAATTTAGTATTTAAGCTACTACTATCTAATAAACCATAACTCATGAGTTTAGTTTTGACGAGTAAGTTCATTGAAAAGCATACTCTTTGTTTTTTTAACTAAGTTAGGGTATTCGATGTTCATTGCAGGCGATCACTCAGAGATTAAACTAAAAATACTTAATTTATAAATTTACTAGACTATTAAAATTTAGGATTATTGTTTTAATTATTTTATTATTATTTTATTCATACAATGTTGGTATTTTACTTCACTACCATTCTATAATAAAGAAGTGAAAGGTGTAGTACCACTAAAATGCTCAGTTATTAAAAAATAACGAAAAGAATTGCCACAAGAGGAAGTGATTTCGGTATACTTTAAACCAAGCTATGTAACCTGTAGATACGATACGACCTATAATTACGATTTTCGTTGCGAAAATTCTTTGCAGTCAGACTAGCTATTATATTATGTTCGAGTAATTTTTGTTGTTGTTGTAATACCGACGTCGAGTTGTTATAATGAAAGTGTATTTCTGAAACCGGTTAGTAATCATGATTTTACATTTTATGTTATGCCCAAAACTAACTGGGTATATTTTGAAAGAAATGTTTGTATTGAAATTCATTGAATATTTATAAGCGCCTATTGCTATAGACGCTATAGAATATGTAAACTAATAAGCCAAACAAGTAAATATTTTAATTCAACTCATCATTAACATATAAATTGTGCGCATAAATTAACTAATGGGTACTATAATATAGTTACACGAAAAAAAATAACGTAATCTACCGACTTACATGAAAATATTGCAGATGTTATCTTAATCACCTAATTAAAAGTTAATAACAATTAATTAACAGATAATTGCTTTAGTACCTTCAAGGGAAAATCGACTTCTATATTAATCTATATACTTCTTTCTTAGTTTCACTTAAGCTTTCAATATAAATTTAAAAAAAAACAAAAAAAGAAAGAAAACTTAGGACCATGTTTAATTACTATTTCTTAGTATACAGGATGCATTAAAAATTGGTTCTTACTATAAAATTGGTAAGAAATGTATACTAACTTGCTTTCCTGTATATTTAAACTCCTGGCGACGGCCGCTTGAGTAAGATACATCCACTGTGTCGTATCATGCACTTCCAAGCCCTTATCGACGGGCACCACCACACAGCTTAAGGGTTCCAAATAATAATGATACTGCGCCTTTATTTCAAAGACGCCCTTTATCACTTTCCTCACATCAGTCCCTTTGCCCTTCGGATTAATCGTATCTCCCGTAAACAGTCTCTTACTATCCTTCTTTGCTTCGTTTATAGTTAGCACGGGAAGAGTTTTTGGTACATTTTTGTAAGTAACTTTGACTAAATTCGCGGCTCTGGTAGCCAAATCTTGGGTGTTGGCTACGACTATGGCGACGGGCTGACCGTAAAATTTAATGTTCTTATCCGCTAATATCTCCTCCTCTTCCGTTTGCAATGGGATTCCCGGGAATGCGAATGAATTGACGCCGAGAATGTCTTTAGCGGTGTACAATGCAAGTACGCCCTCTATTTTCTGAGAAAATAATAAAAATCTCAAAGTATCCTGTTAGAAGTTAATTGAATAATATTGTAAACTAGAGATTACTAGATTTAGCGCCGAGGGTTCCGCTAGTAAATGTATACAAATACTTGACGAATTATATACTTAAACCTTTCTTTTGAATCACTCTATCTATTAAAAAAACCGCATCAAAATCCGTTGCGTAGTTTTAAAGATCTAAGCCTCAGATCAACCAAATTTGATCTGAGGATCTAATCTAAGCATACATGGGGCAGATAGCGAAAAGCGACTTTATTTTATACTATGTAGTGATATGTCAACAAAAAGTGTTCCCACAGGCTACACTAGTAAAGTGATTATCACGGGACCTGCATAGTGTAACTGCCATTTGGGAATATACATTTTACTGTATTTTTCTAATTTTAAATACTTAATATAATAAAACCACTGAACTAGACGGCATGTGTGTAATAATGTCCCAACAAATTTAATATTTTATTATTATACTACATAATAACTTTAAATAAATGCATATAATGTATATAAACACACATGACTGGAGTACAAACATTCGTTCTCAACAAATAATGCCCCCAGCGGGACTCGAACCCGCGACCGCTGGCGCAGCTAGTAGGGTCATTACAAACTGAGCCAAACGTGTCGTCAAAATAGCACTCACCAAAACATCTCTATTAACGACTTCCACATCGCCGCCGTGTACTGTCGACAGAACAAATGCAGCAAACACTTGATTCGGTAATGGCGGAATATCATTTGCATATTGCGCTTCTCCCGAACTTTGTATTACAGCTTCAAGCTTATCTAAGGGTTGATTTAAGGGAAATAATGAGGAGTCTGTTTGGTAATCTTGGCGTCCGCTGGAAATCGGTCGGGGATTTTCGGCACCCCCCGATTTGTATTTAGGCGAGAGTATGTTTGATGGGCAAATGCTGAGAATGAACTGGAAAAAAACAATACATGTGAAATTGCAAATGAAACATAATTTAGGTAAAACATTATTTTTGCTATAAAATTTTATTTATTATAGAGACAAGAGATAGTGAACATAATATATAAAATTGATGCCCATAATATTTTTAATTATTGGCCTTAAAACTAAAAAGCCAAAAAATATGTATAGAGCCGTAAAACCGTCTCTCAAAGTGCAGGTTGTCTTACATGTTTTCCTAATAAAGGTGCAAGGATCGGGATTTGAACCCGCTTTACTTACGGTAGAGCTAGCAAGCGCTTTACCACTGAGCTATCACTGGTCATTTTCACATGATACTAACAAGATATTCTTGGTGCACATAACATTAAAACACTTACCTTATAAAACAAATCAATTGCCAATTTCTTTCTCATATCTGGAGGAGCTTTAGGAGGTTCGTCTTTTGGAAAGATTTCTTTACTCAGCACATTTATAGCGCCTTGCAATATTTGATTGTTAAAAATATTTTTATTCTTTAAATATTGCTCCGTTTTAGTAGCATGGATGAAATCTGGGGATATATTCCCGTATACGATTGTCGCTTTTTGTATAACGTTGGTGTTAAAGTTAAATTTCAAATTGAAAGCGGCATTCACAATTGCTAATGCGTTTTGACTTCTAGGCATTACCTATAATATAAAAATATTTTTATTCTTACAAATTTTGTTCAATATATTATAGTATTTCAACAGTCCATGTTTAATGTGCAAAATTTCAGTTCAATCTGAACTTTTGAAGTAGATGAAATTGCGTACATAGATAAAAATTCAAAATATTTCAGTCCATTCATAAATAGTGAAAATGAGTAAGGTACATTCTATTGCATACCTACTCTTTGTAATCTACACGTCTACAAAAATATTTTTAAATAAATACAAAGTGATAAGTTTACTACCATGTCTTTGAAATCTCTTATCTCCTGTTTTCTATCTATTACAAGGATATTGTAAAATTAGAGTTTATTTGCTACGTCTAATAAGCAAAAAATCTAACTCAAAAGTAGTGATATTTGTTATGTAAAAAGTATAACTAGACTATTTCCATAAAATTTTCAAAAAAATATTAGGTAAATGTACTGTAATTCGACTCAGAATTTTATTATAATATGTATGGATATATATATATTTTAGTTTCTTTATTGTAAGCAAATCGCACTACATACCTATTTGTACTAAGCAATTTAAGACGTGATATTTACCTTATAACTCCTGAAAACGTGAGAAGACCCAAGCGGCGGTAGTTCTATGCTTACAATCAATTTTCCCTTCATGTCAAACTTCAGGAACTCTGGTAAACTCAGTGTTCTTATATTTCCACGGTTATTACCTAAGTACACAAATATCGTGTTCAGATTTTAGGTATTCTAAAACTTGATAAGTCTTCTATTGTGATTTAATTTGCTAATCTATTTTACATATTCAGATCTATTAGTATTAAACAACATATTATAGTACCATCAGTTTTATAACCATGACTTGAGGTAGACGGACAGCCAAACATACCTTTTAGACTTAAAATACCTAGTTAGGTAGGTATATAATACTTATAAAATTTGTAATTAAATTAAAAAGCACCCAATTCAGAATGTTTTATGTAAATTGTTAAATTTAAATACACGTACAAATAATAACAGATTAAAACGATAGTAGTTAATTGCATACGTTAATAAACTGTTTCGTAATTAAGTAATAAAGCCATCCACCAAAATATGTACAAACAAATTACGAATAAAAAAACAAAAAAAAACACATTTTAAAAACATTTAATTATATTTAATTAAAAAAGTTCTCTGTTTTTTTAAAAACCTGGATTTTGTATGAAATATAAATTAGTAAACAAAGTAGTTGACGATATTTAGCAAGTAGGTACTTTTGATATACTTTCCAGTTCAGAATTACCTTAAACAAGTTTAGATATCGATATCTTTGTAATGTATCACATAGATAGTAACTTATTAAAAACGTATAGTGAAAATTGGTTCAGAAATACAATGGGGTAACGTGTACCATGCACCCGAATTCATATTCCTAGTACGCTGTTCTTGCATGGCGAAAATCATGGGGTTACAAACACAATGGTAAAGCGGAGTTAGGCTGCTAACTTACGTATATTGATCATCGCCCCTACAGCCTCGAATATTAAGAAAACATCCGATTGATAAAATGGCATGATATGCTTTATCATCAAATTACCAGCTAACGAACCAATCTGAAAATAAAGTCATAAAACATATTTCACTTTAAACTAAGTATTTTAAAATCTTGATCAAAAATACTTATCGAACTGTCATATCTGTAAAATTGTTCAGTGGAACAATTTCAGCCATTTGCAAATTCATATGATCTGAATGTTATTTATATGTTTATTTTAAGGTTAAACACCTTTAATGGCAAAAAATACTCAAAGTAATTTATTATTTATTCGAATTCTCGAAATTTTAAAGTCAGCAAGTAAAATAACAAAAAAAAATATTTGACAAAGTAGTTGATATAAGCTCTGAACTTACCTTTCTTACAGGAATTTGGGCAACTAAGTCTAGATGCTTAGCAGATTGTTCTAAATATTCAAAATCGCTAGTATTCATGGCGATAGCTTTGAAGATTTCGATACAGTCTTCTATAGCAATATTTGCCCCGAGGATTAGGTTCTGATCGAAATGGTATTGCTTTAGTGATGTCACATCGCTAATGTCTATCAAAACTGAAGGATATTCGAAGTTTTTTAGGACAGCTGAAACATTTGAAATTAATAAAAATAGGTAAAAAAACTTTTTAAGTTAAACGGTTTTATGTTAAACATACATTGCAATGTTTAAGATAAATGTACTAAAAACCAAAAAATAATAAAATAGATACAGTCGTGGGAATTATAAACATATGCATAGACTAGACTAAAATAAAACCGTGGGGCACGTCAATTGTCTACAAATTGTCGACTTAATGTGCGATAGAAGAATCGATTGACGTGCCCCACGGTTTTATTTTAGTCTAGTCTATGCATATGTTTATAATTCCCACGACTGTATCTATTTTATTATTTTTTGGTTTTTAGTACATTTATCTTAAACATTGCAATGTATGTTTAACATAAAACCGTTTAACTTAAAAAGTTTTTTTACCTATTTTTATTTTCTAGTTTTTAGTTTTTATTTCGCATTCTGTTTAATTCATTTAGTGCTAAAAAACCTACGTTATCCGCCATTTTGTAGCGGCCGCCATCTTGGATTTCAATTTTTTATAGTATATTGTATTCTGCTTGTTGAGCCCTTTCATTTGATACCCATATTGATGGGATTAATAAAACATAAATTATCCGCCATTTTGTAGCGGCCGCCATCTTGAATTTATAATGATAATGAATAAACATAATTGTATTGTCACCAAAATCCAAAGTGTATACAAAATTTCAGATTAATCGGTTGACAGGAAAAGGGTGAAATTTGAATTACTAAATTTGACCCAAGAATAAATAATAAATAATAAAACAAACGGGTGAGCTAAATAAAACCGTTTAATAAAAACTATATTTAAAGAAGTGATAAAATATTAACAGTAGGTATAATTTTTATCCAGTACACAAGACATTTGGAATAAGTATATGACATGAAAAAACATCTCTTTTCTAAACCAATATGTAACTATATATCCATAAGCATTAGATTTAGTAAGATTTATATACTTATTTTCAACATATTTAATCTTTTCAAATGAGGACGCTACCTATAAAGCTTTACTCGTTACGTGAAAAATCTTTTGTCGCTGAATCGCGGATGAAATTGTACATAGGTAAAATAAATTATTTATTTATTTAAGCCATTATGCATTTATGTTATTAATTATAGCTTAAAGATAAGCTCCACCCTCTTCGAAAGATGAGTCAGGGATTGGGTGTCCGTACATAAGCAAAACTCAACTCTGTCAGTTTCAAAATAAAACACATTATTTAACACAGTATAATTCATCATCAGATAATACATCCCCTATACGTTTCTGTGAGCCTGGTACTTCGTGTTTTGGTTAAAACGTGACTTTGCGAAGCTCTCCTTTATTGAATACTATTCGCAAATGTTGCGAAAACATATAATAAAAAATCTACTGAGTGGACATTAAATATTTTTTGGAAATTCTTATTGAAATAGTCATTATTATCGATACAGAGGCTAAATGGCGAATCTATGGTTTGTAGAAATTTCGACTGTCTGTCTGTTTGTCTGTATAAGTGACTGCATCACGAGATAACCACTGGATAGATTTTAATGTAATTTGGCTAGCTGGTAATTCGAGTCAAGGTATAGGGTACTTTTGCTACAGAAAATATCTTATCTCTAAAAAAAGTATACTAACGTACATAACGTACAAAAGTGAGTCGCTAGTTGACTTATAAATATTAATCACGTACACATAAATTGGATGTCATATTTTCTGCTTTCAGGAGTGAAGTAATTGGAAACAAACACTCGTAGGAAACTATTAACAGTTGTTAGCTGCAATCAACAACTAAAGGTCATCGCATTATATCCTAAGTCCTTCAAATTAGGCAGTAAATTACTCATTTTCACCAAATAATTTCTTAGTTAAACGACTAATATTTTTTAATACCGCCGGTATATCTTTACTAATATTATAAAGAGGAAAGATTTGTATTTTTGAATGTAACGAATGAACTCAAAAACTACTGGAGTGATTTCAAAAATTATTTTGCTATTAAGGACCTACATTAGCATTTAGTAACTTAGGCTATATTTATTATGGAGTGGGGAGTGGGCCTCCCGGACTCTCACTTACCGGACGAAACGCGACAGCATAGCTTCACGCCGGTCTTCTGTGAGAGTGGTAATATACGGGGTGTGTTGGCCTACCGCCTATTCGACTGCTACCCGAAGGTAACAAGCATAGCACTACCACTATTTAATAATAATTAACGTACCTTTTCCAGTGTTCCCGTCAATAAGCATGTAGGATTTTGTGTTGTTGCTGTACGTGTCTAGAGCGTCAAAAATTTGGTCCTCATCAAATACTTTCAAAAACACTGTTCCTCCAAAATTCAGAACAATAATGTCATTTACATTTTTCCCATCGCTTACAACACTCCAGTCACTACTTATAGAACAACGTCTTTCACATATTTTGGTTTTATCTTTAAGGCAAGTGGAAAGTTCTTCTATATCATTGACATATGGTGGATCAGCGTCTGAAGCGAAGGATTTAATAGCGTCTAGTATAGGCCTGTACCCCGTGCATCGACATGTGTTGCTGCCAAAGGAATTTTCTAATTCCGCCTTGCTTAACTTTTTTGGTAGAAGACTGCAAAATTATATACACCTTTGTAGTCAATATACGATTACAACAAACAGTAAATTTAATAAAATCAATCTTAATTAGGTAGGTATATAGTGTTTATTAAAGGATGAAAGCTTACACTGAAGGGTTGAAACGTCAATTGGACCTAGAGGAAAAGATAAATGCAAATACACTTTTTTATTACAAATACAAAATAGTTTTTTTTTTATTTGTATTTGAAGTACTAAATGTAATATAGATTAAGTATATTCTTTATTGCACAAATCATATTTAAAATAGTTATTATAATATTTTTGTTTTCTACCGTACCACATTTTTTACATATTGGACATGCTTAAATAATATTATGTGCATCGCTATACAATACCATGTTTATTTGAATGTCAATTAATTATATTTTAATTTCTTTTATTACTTATTATATTAAACACATGTTATTAAAATAATATTGTTTTTAGCTTTTGTCAACTTGTTAATACTTTACTTAACACATTTTAATAAAATAATTTGTTCCAAGACTCGCCTATTTTCCATGCAATTTCATTATAATCAGAACTAGGCAGAAAATTACGGATTATATTTTAAGAAGATAAGGCTTAGTCTGACACCATCCTTCAAGATACCAGATCAATGGTGGACTTTAAAAAAACCATCTAAGGGTTTTTTAAAATAAAATACAAGTCGCTTTCCTAAAAAATAGTTTTCAAATGCAAAATACAAAAACTTTGGTTTTTTATTTTGCAATAATCTAATACGTACCTACTAGTACTTGGAAACGTTTCATCTCTGCACGACTTTAATAGAAATGCGTTATCTTGACAGGTATTGGCAAAAAATAACTAATTCTTTAAAATATTTGCTAAATGTTAATATTTATGAATTGTACATATACTAATTATTTGTAACCAGTTCAACAGGTTCATTAGCAATCTTAACATGATATTTTGATCGTAGTGTAATGAGTAATATTTATTATTTATTTGTATTATAGAGTTAGGTAAATTTGGCAATTCTTGTTCGATTATTTGTTATTTATCTGCAGCAGAAGTCCTACCTATCTGCTATTTGAAACCTACCTTACGATATTTCGTCATAATATATTATGTAGGATTTCCATTTTTTTTATTCTTAGGAAATTCAATAACGCATACGACCTGTAGAAAATATGTGGGGCTCGCTGACAAGTCAGTAGGTACTACCCTCTAAAACCCAAGCACCAATCATCCACCATAGGATCGCTTACGTAACACATGACTCGCCGCCCGCGCCCACTGAAGTGGGCCCTCCCTGTACGTTTCTTGGCCTCACGCCCGGCCGGATTATCGCATTCTACTGAACCCCCATCACGAACCCTAAACAAGGTGAACGCACGGGTAACATCTTAAGATCAGCCAAATCTTAGAAAACAGCTCGATTGCATATATGAACTAAATTAGAGCTTTTTAGTCCAATGCCAATGATATGACTTTTGAAGATAAGAAAATAAACTTATCAATTATGTCATAGACCAGAATAAAATGTGAATAATATTTGTAAAGGTGTTAGTATACGATGAAAGAATAATAATTACGCAAGAATTAATCTGTTATTGTTGAACGTTTATTTAATTTCTAATAACATCACCTAATCAAACAATGTTTTTGGTATGTAACTTATATGAGTACCAATGCGTCAGAGCAATATAGGTAAAACTAAAACCTGTATAAATAAGGTGGTCATAACTCATAGGTACCTACGTCTTAAAATAATATTGGACATTGTTAATAGAATATGTTCAGTACCTAAATATAAATGTTCAGTAAATATAAAAAATAACTAAAAAATATGTTTCAATTTTTGAATAAAACATTAATAAAATTAAATAAAATCAAAATATTCTTAGCTTTCACTTTCACTTTCTTATTTACGGTATTGCCATTATAGTATTTTTATTAATTAAAAATTATTTAAAATAAATAATAATTATTTATTACATGATGATGATGATGATTACTTATCAGGTATAAGTAATCATCATCAAAGTATTAAAAAAATGGAAATGTGTACACGTAACTTTAACATGATCAAAGCGCCATAGCACATCGGTATGTAGCTGGCATATCTAAGACAGAGGCTATAGATTTTTTAAATGTTTACAAACCTGTTTAACTGCATAACCCATCCTGGAGTGCAGTATCCACATTGTGTACCATTGTAAGAGGCTATTCGTTTATGTATTTCACTGTAACCGGCACTCCGATTTCCGACTCCTTCGACTGTCGTTATATCCCATTCGTGGCAAGAAAATATCAGTACTAGACACTGGATAAATCATAAACTAATAAATAAATTGTGTAACATTCTGAGTGTAAACATGGATATTGATTTACTTTTCGTTATATCTACCAATATAATTTTATTATAATAAAAATATATTCCTAAACGATACAAAAGTTGACCTTATTATCATTTAGAGACAACCTTTAAACCCGGCGTCGTTCAGTGGTCCATATTCGAGTATTATCATTATCTCTTTAAAAAAACATATATTATACAAAACTGTTTAACAATGATGGTTTATAATAATGATAATACTAAAGCTGTTGATCTATAGTACATATAAATAAAATTGGAGTGTCCGTTTTTAATTTCAAATTAACAGCTTTTCACTTAATGCATATGAAAGTATATACGATAGTCACAACAAAAGATCTATTTTTAAAATATTTGTCTGTCTGTTTGTTCCGGGTAATCTCTGAAACAGCTCGACCTATTTTGACGTGAGTTTCATACACAGATAGCCATAACAGGCATATACAAGGCATAACAGGCATATATAAGGCATAACTTAGGCTGCTTTTTAACCGACATCAAAAAAGGAGGAGATAGAAATTTTATTTATTTTAATTTGCGGAACCCGTAGCTTCGCTGACGCTAAACCTAGGGACGAACCCGAGTGAAGCGACAATGGGTCGCTAGTATACAATAAACCAAGAGTACATAAGGAGCGTCTCACAAGTGTCCTTTAAAAGAAGAAATAGATGAATTTAAAATATACTCGTAGTTAAATTGCGCTTTCAACCCGACTACGCCAAAAAAAAGTAACTTGTTTGATCTGTATACGTCATATATATATATATACGGTCATATATTGTAATTATGATGTTCCTTCATCAACTTGTTTTCACGTTTCTTATGCTGTCTGTTTTTTAATATATCTAAATATATTTTTTAATTTCTTTTCTCATTGCTTTCCGGATGACAAAATTAAAACACAAGTAACAAATAACATCGAAACATCGCTTAAAAAGTACTTATTATTTATTTATTTATTTAACTCTTTATTGTTCACCAATAATACAACACAAAGAATAGAGACAAAAACACAAAAAGAAAAGATGTACAGAAGGCGGCCTTATCGCTTAAAGCGATCTCTTCCAGACAACCCTTGAGGTAGAGGAGCAAGTTTTTGTAAATAAGGTAGGCGGTGTACGCGAAGACTTCGATAGATATACAATACACATAAATACATACATACTAACATAAATACTAGCATACATACATATATACATACATAACATACATACATACATACGTACATACATACATACATACATACATACATACATACATACATACATACATACATACATACATACATACATACATACATACATACATACATACATACATACATACATACATACATACATACATACATACATACATACATACATACATACATACATACATACATACATACATACATACATACATACATACATACATACATACATACATACATACATACATACATACATACATACATACATACATACATACATACATACATACATACATACATACATACATACATACATACATACATACATACATACATACATACATACACACATACATACATACATACATACACACATACATACATACATACATACATACATACACACATACATACATACATACATACACACATACATACATACATATAGAATATAGAATATAGAAGACTATACTTATTATAGTGTGTATGTACACTGTACCCACTTGTACTATGCAAATAGAAATCAATTTGATGGTGGATTAAGCGGATTGTAAAAAATCAAATTTCACCTTGAAGTTTCATAACAAACTTTTTATAGTTATATTGACTAACACTTATTTCTGATAACAGAGCGAGATAAAGGGCAGAAATAGGTATAAGGTTAACCAAGAAATCTTTTTCAAATATTCATTTTAAAACATTATTTTTTTAAATATTATTTTACTTCGTTTCATTTCCATTCTTATAGCCCATATTCTAATCCTAAGAAAAGGAGTGAACATTTGTACCTACTAAATTTTAGTATTAAACTACTATGACCTAACCCTCAAGTAATATTTTATATAATTCATAAAAAATACATAACAAGTAGCTGTACACAAGCAACCTTACATTAGGTAATATAGGCTATTTAACTAAATTTTTAAAACAAATATTACTGAATTACTTCAGCCTTTAGTATATTTTACCATTTAATTATAAAAATATGTTTTTTAATTCAAAACGTAGGTAGGCATATAGGCAATTATACATAGATATATATACTCTCTAAATACATAACCCTCCTTCTGGCGCAGTCGGGTAAAAACCGATAACAGTATTTACGATATTTCACAAAACAAGTTTTGCCCCTAAAATGAAAACAATATAATGTATAAACAGCTGTCACAGTATCTCTCCTTGCCGTAAAATATAGCTTAGTGTACATATTTATTTGCTCTACTATAGCATATCTACGCTTAGTACCTTTAGACGTATGCCTTGAATAATGTGAACAAAAATGAAATACTTACAGAATTTACAGAAAACGTTTCAATGGCACCGGTCGTCTGTCTTCTAGCACTCACGTTAACTATACACGACCCACAAACTCCTTGGTGGCACATGGCCTTTGTGCCAGGGAGGCCTAAGTGATACCTGAGGAACGCGAACAATGTCGTATCGCGACTTATTTTGTTGTTTACTGAAAAAAAATTAAGAATGTTTTTTCTTTAAGTAGATTAAATAGCAAAATGTCTCTATATTATAGCGCTTCTTACAGAATATTAACTTTACTTATAATAAGTTAATAATAGTTAAGAAGTTTTAATTAAAATCGTACTACTTCCTAAATTTATTGCGGTCTATCCTATATTCCATAAATTCTGACGTAGTCGAGTTTGTACATTGATTTTTTTTTTAGAAAATCTTATTAATATAGTCATTAGTAATTATTATGGATACAGAGGCCGAGTCTATAATTTTTATATTTTTGCCTCTCTGTCTTTATGTCTGTGACTGCATCACGACAAAAACTAGTGGACGAAATGTGGTACGATGATAGCTGATTGACCCAGATACAAAATAACATACTTTTTACTGCGGGAACATACCTATGTATTTATTTTCTAAAAAATCAATAAGGTATTAATACGACACGACTTGTACAGTAATAATTAAGTGTATATTTGCTTTGTATATATAGTTAAGTTTACTTGTAATTTCCTTTATTGTAAATAAATAAGGTCTAAGATTGCCAAAAAAAATTTGGTACTAAAACAGATAAATCTTATATAGGGATGAACCCGAGCAAAGTCCGTCGCTAGTGTCATATTAAAAGAAAGACGTTTATAAGGGTTGAGTACTGAAAGTAAGTAACTTTTGAGAATCGTTCAGCATTCATGTATTCAACATAAGTTTGATTAATTTCTTAGGTTTTAGATACGAGTACATATATCGTTGTTATTCACAAATTCCGGCGCCATTAAATAAAACATTTAAATATTTAAGGTAAGACTATTCACAATATCTATTCCAAAAGGTGCTTATAAACGGGCAATATTTTGCTGCAATATGTTGCTGCAATAGAGTAGCCGGCAAATATGTAATAATAAGACTTTCCGGAAATTACGTACTTATCTCATGAATTTCTAAGAAAAAAATCATTATATTATAATCAAAACGAAACAGCAAGTAGATAGGTACCTAATGGCGGTCATTATTTAGTCTATTGCGGCATTGTAACGGTAATCACACGCTAACTACTGAAACGACAAGCCAACATTTTTTTAAGTCATACGATATAATTTATTTAAGAACTATATATATTTATGTACTTAGCCCCGGTAAATAATTTAAATTACATCTAATTAGGCATTAAAAGTTTTTTTTTTAAATAACAAAAACAAAACAAATATAATCTGAATCAATAAGCGTTATTGAAGTATATGTTCCGATTTCTAACTGTAAAAGTCTAACTGTTACCAACCTCAAGGTAGAGTTACCTAATCAGTTACGTATAAAAATATAAAATAAACGTAAACATAATAAGTATAATAAAACAAACAGCGTATTCGATTTGCGTGATTCAGGCAAAAGTACTGAACCGGTTTTAACTTAATTTTGTGTAGTGATTTTATCCATAACACAGACTCTATGGATTAATTCCATGAAATTTATATTTTTACTTTTTATATAGTTCAATTACCGGTCAATGTAAGCATTTTTCTCATAAAACAATGTTTCTTTTGAATAAATTCCTAACAACTTCCATTTGTTCCACCTAGAACATATATATACACTATATATAGTAATTTTCGAGTGGAATGATATGCGATATTAAAAATTTTATACACTCTTTATTTTCTTCTAAACTACTGAAATCCTTATTTTTTTACTTTTTAATTATTTGAAATGAAATTTGTATACTATCAATGCCTTTAAATTAATAATATTACACGAATTACTAAATTATTACCTGAACATTTTCGTCCGTTCACAGTGAACTCAATACAAGACATATCTATAAGAAAACGCGAAGTCGACTGAAGACCGACAGTGATATTAAGTTTTATATATTCGTTTAAAGCCGTAACGAAACAAACATTTCATGTTCAAAACAATATGTAGCTACAAAATTCCTTAAGTAGTAAATAAATACTAAAGATATTATAATACAAAAAAATATTAAAATACGAAGTCTGTCTGGTGGTGCAATTTTTGATAGTGAAAGCTCTAAATGAATGCCCAAAAAATAAAATTGAAGTATCTGTTTTTAATTTTAAATTAACAGCTTTTCACTAAGTGCATATGAAAGTATATACTTTAAGTTTATACTAGCAACAGAAAACCAATTTTTAAATTTTTGTCTGTATGTGTGTTTGTTCCGGCTAATCTCTGAAAGGACTGGATCGATTTTAACGGAACTTTCACTCGCAGATAGGTAATGTTAAAGGGCGTAACTAATTTTTAACCGACTTCAAATAGGGAGGAGGTAGAAATTTTATTTATTTTAACCAGCGGAACCCGTGACTTCGCTGACGGTAAACTTTAAACGCTGGTATTATAATAAAACCTAAGTCGAATATGTATATTAAATATTTTTGTTTTATATTATGTAGTTATCCAAGAAGGACAGTTTTATCCTACCTTTGCAATGAACTTTCGAATGGATATTTATGGTACCGATTCCAACAATAACTAATTAACTAAAATTATTATTATTTTCTTTTTAGTTTCGGTTTGTAGCGTTTAAAAGTCAGTTTTTATTTTTGTTAAAAAATATTTTTTTTTTTGTGGAAAGTAGATATTATATGTATTTTGTTTAAATAGGGTAGGCTAACTTAACCACTGCTCCAATGAGTCAGCGAGGTTTCGGAGTGAACATCCTGACTTGGTGACAATGGGACCCCTCGGAACTATACCCTACCAAATAAAGGTTACAGGTTACAGTGGAACATAATATAACCTCCTCCTCTTTTGAAGTCGGTTAAAAAGAGATGTGTTTCAATCATACTATTTATTCGTGCTAGCTACTTAGCTGTGTTATCTAATTATACTGTTTACTTGAGGTACCTACTCATTACCAACAAATTAAAATCATTTTTAAGACATGTTAGACAGAATATTATTGCTTAACATATAAAAATATATCCTTATCTATTAAAATAATATACGCCCCATCTTCTAATCCTAAGAAAAGGAGTGATCATTTGTACTAAATTTTAGTATTAAACTACTATGACCTAACCCACAAATAATATTTTATATAATTAATAAAAAATACATAACAAGTAGCTGTACACTAGCAACTTTCACTAAAAAGTAAAAAGAGGACTTTTCGGGTGTCACGTGTTGCTCTACACTCTACACGTTCGAACTGCATGCACGCTTAAAGTTTATAAGTATGCTTAATACTTACAAATAAAATAATTGATTAGGAAAAAATAAAAAGGTTTTTTTTTTTAAATTGCAACATTTTTTAATTAAATTTTGGTTAACGCGTTCGCTTGGATAACCGCATGATGCGGTTCAAATCCGGGTCTCGCGTCTGATATTTTCAGGTGCGAATAATTTCTAACATACTTTTCACTTGTTTTACGGTGAAAGAAAAATCGTGAGGAACCCATATGAGAGAACGAGGAAGTCCCCCAACCATGTATTGAAGGGAGGCCCGTGCCCAATAGTGGGACGTTAAAAAGGGCTAAAACTGAATTGAAATTGCCTTACTATAAGTACGAGTAATTTGAAAATATACTCCACTCTTACTAACTTCAAATCAATTGTATGCATGAAACATTCAGAAATATCTATAATAAATAAATAATAAATAAATAATAAATAAAAGTTTTTAGTAATAATAATGGGTCCAAATGTGATCCTTGGGGAACACCAGAGGAAATTTCACGGGTTGAAGATGTCCGTAGCCATTTCAATAAAGATCCTGCTCTTCCGTAGGCATGTTACTTACAAAGAACAGTTTCGTAAGAAAAAGGCCTTGCTGAATCTGAATAGAGTACATCGGCTTCAAGGCCAGAATCAAGTGCTTTACCCAATACCTTAGTAAAAGGGACCAAATTAGAATCAAATCCCCTGTTTATTAATTTGTGACTTATCAACTTAATTTTCTATATATTTTTGTAATTTTAATGCCTTATTCAAGCCGAAGAAATATTATTATAATTATTTTTAATAATTAATAATCTTAATCTCTTCACACCCGCAAGCAGCAATAAGTATTATATTTCTAAGGTTAGAGTTATAAATAATAAATTATAAAAATTTGCAAAGGTAGTCCGCTCTACGTTCCATTAATGAGGACTGTACTCGCGAGAAAAATGTCGTAAGTGTCGCACAGAACGCGTCGCGATGAACAGATTTAAACACACAAACAAAAACACACATGTAACTATAGTCTTTTAGGTGTGTCCATGAGTTTTAAGTAAAAAAAAAAGAAAACTAAATTTAAACACAGCTTTTGAAGAGCAAAATCGAAACAATGCTATTTTTCATTTTGATAACTACCCTGACTCGATAATTTTGAAAGAAAATAGAATTACGAGTTGGTACGAAAGAATATATCGGTTCAGATTACAAAAATACGTAGTTACGTCCAGACTAAATTCATAAAAACACACAAAAAAGAAAATACTTCTTCAATTATCTTTAGACAATTTTGTAATTTTCTTCCACGAGTGACCAGACGACTAACGTTTACCCGCCTTCGCCTCTAGTCTCGTCTACTCTATTTACATACAATAACACATGTGTTTTAAAAAATGGATTGCTTAGAATTTTTTTATGAACTAAAATGATTACGTAAATAATATAATTAATTGGATATAATTAGGGATTGCAATCCGGCGTCATTTTCAATCCGGCCGGATCCGGCTGAATTTCCATCAATCCGGCCGGATCCGACCGGATCCGGCCGGATTGACCAGATCGATATAATTTTCGCATTTTTTTGTTCAAAATGAACTATTAGTAAGTTATTCAAGTATCATTGTACTTAATATAGGTAAGTAGTTTATAAAAAACTAGCGGAACTCACGGCTTCGCTAACTAAAAGTACAAAAAATATGTTTGGCTATACGCTTTTACTTATAATATACCAAAAATTGATTCCCCATTTACCATTTCATCCCTTTTGTTATGAGGACTACTCTTTAAACCAGTTATTCGGTTTTCTTGGCGTAGTTGTAGTAGTATATAGACCTATGCCTATTACAAACTTTTTGTTAACTTTGATGAGAAAAGTATTACGTTTTCAAACATGTGCAAAAATAAACTGTTATTTAAACCAAGTAGAAGCAGTACTAAGAAGTATTGATTTCATCTTTGATGTAAGTTACCCCCAAATTACTGTTTACCCCTTTTTAACCCCGTAAGGCAATGGGTTTCGATAAAATACGAAACACGTTTTCCATCAATTCTGTTAAAGTATCTTTATGCAAAATTTGAAGTAGATTGGAATCACACCATACAGACATTGCTCCCGTTTTTCACTCCCTTAGGCATAAAATTTCGGAAAATCCTTTCTAATCCGATAACTACGTCATAAACTACAAGGTCACACCCTAAAAGTTTCAGGTCTCTACGATTAGCAGTTTAGGCTGAGCGTTGATCCATCAGTCATTCAGAATGGAGCATTTTCTAACCCAATGTTAAGATTAGGCAACGAGCAAACAATTAAAATGTAGCGGTGGCTAGTGTAGGCAACTAGGTAAAATTTTAACGTTGTTACGAGTAGCTCAGTGTTCCTAGATGTCACTTTCACAGATAGATCAATTATTTTTTATTTATAAAGTAACTTTATAAAATCTAAACCTTACTTTACTGATATGAGACCATTATAATTATTAAAGTATTCGATAATGCTAACAAACAAGTGTTATATTTATGTCAGACACCAACTCGCACGCATGAACACCACGCAGTACGCATTTAAAGTACCAACTCATGCAAAAGCTCTATTATTTTGCCAAAAATTAGTAACACCGGATCCGGTCGCCGGATCCGGTATATTAGTACCGGATCCGGTGACCGTGAAATGATGCCGGATCCGCCGGATTACCGGATCCGGTTTTCCGGATTGCAATCCCTAGATATAATTCATCATTAATGATTACATATTTATATAATTGAGGCTAGACTATTATGCACTTGTTATTTATTAAATTATATAAATTAAGTCAATAATCTAAAAAATAAATAAAACTTTGAGCTGATAAATTGTCAACAGAAATTATGCAATATTGTAAACAACTCGAACTCTTACGCCGCCGCGCCGCTGTATGTAAAAAACTGTAATCGGTCACAGACTGCTTAAAACTAGTTTTAATTAAGTGTTTTGTATTTTTAATTTAAATTAAATGTAATAAAGCCATGAGGAATGTATATTGTTTATTTATCTATTATTTAGTTGAACTACCTCGGTGGGGTCATGGCTGCCGATTAGGGGGCTCAGGGTTCGTGCCCCGAGTCAGGCCCAACATAAGTTATTGAATATTTTTAAACTTCTTGATAGCCAGGAGTAAAGAATATTACTCCAGACAACCATCGGTTCCGTGGATTTACTCACTCCAGTCGTATTGTGCAAACCACACGTATATAGAGTATAAGTCTGTGATCCTGTCGGGCTTCGAGAAAAGAATAAAATTCGTTAACAAATCATACAACCATGAATATTATGGTAATCCTAATCGTTCCATTCTACTCCCCAATCGACACGGGACGAAGCTAAACGGGACTTCTACCAGAGCTGATGATTAAAAATGTATTCTGTGTCTTAATCTACTGAAGGCAATTCCTAATAATTATACTCCTAGATTTGGGGACTGCGAGATAATAGCGAGAAATTATTGTTATTAATAAAAACAGAAAGGAATAATGTGAGATCCAAACACACTAATCACATTACTAATTAAGTAAGTTATTACATTTAATTAAAAACGTGAAGTTAAGATAATTTGTAATAATTACTGTTAAATATATATTTCATTAATATACCCATATTTCTTACAACCATTTGCCTATCGCACTAATTAATGTAATTAAGTGAATATAGTACCTATTAAGTGATATCCATTTTAGCCTTTTTTATTTTTTAAAGACACTCAGTTTTGCTATGATGAGAAATACAGTGGATGATTGATGATAAAACTAGGAATTCCTTACAAAACTATTTTTTTATAATCATCACTATATATAAATATATATCTTTATAAATGTAATAAAAAAATATTTATATATTTTATTGTATCAAGAACTTAATTAATAATTTTATACACTACATCTGTACATTAGGTACTCAACTCATCATGACTACTTTTTCTCTACCAAGAAACTGTATTCACTTTACAATATTTAATATCTCAAAAAAATATTAAGGTTGCTAAAAATAAATATGGTACCAATACGAAAATTTGTACTTGTACTTGTTAGTCTTAATTCTTCACTGTGAAACTGATGGTCCGATTTAGATGAAATTCAAACAGATCGACATTACGTGGAATCTAAGTGATAGATTATTTACTATTATGCAGCTTAGGAAAATAATCAGGCGAAGCGAGAAAACGTACCTAGTTCATTCAGAGTTTTCAGTCAAACGTTAATTTTCTTGCTTTAGAGATTTTTCTTTGCACCCGCATTATTCTTCGTTTGGAAGTTTCTTGTATAGGTCTTTCTGGTAACCTATTTTTCCATGATGTTATTATTATAACTACCGGCGTTTATGTTGCGATATCTGCAAGAAATTATTTTGAATATTGAATCACAAAATAATAAAAACTTATTAACTAAAAAAAATATTAAATAAATTATTAATAGAACTAATAATAACACTGAAGCATGTTTTAGTGTATTCGTTACTTACTTTTGCTTATTAAAAAATATTTTATACTCCTTCACCGAACTCAATTTCGGGATTTTCGACTCCATCGCAACACTATCTGCAAAAATGACATTATATCATTTACTTACACTAAAGAGTCACCTTCTCTCCGCACTGGTCTGCTCAATGCTATCATGTAACATGCGACTTCAGATTTCATCGAACCTCGTCCCAATTATAAAGTGATGATCGTAAATTGCTTACTCTACTTTTTCAATAACTACTACTCTACTTTTTCAAATACAATTACTAAATCACAATTCATTTATTAATTAATTTGTTGTATGCAGCATTATGTAATGAAGATAGGCCTTAATGTCTGGATTGTAGAAGGGTGATGTACCTTATTTAATAAGGTAATTAAATTTAAATAAATTATAGTGACGACTTTTAAAAATGTGGGAAAGTGATTCCTCGGGATGTCGCTTTTAAAAGAATACTAGTATTATGTGATCTGTGATAATAGGTATATTAATATTATATATTCATTTTAGTTGTTTTAGTATCGATGGTCGTCTAATTTTTTTCTTTTTATTTTGTATTATGTATTGATTTGCAGAACAAATTTTGCATAATATTGAAATTGGTATAAACATATTTGAATGCCAAGTATAAGTACCTACCTACTAAATATAGATAACCTACATCGACATTGACGATTTACAACAATTTTATTAATCCAGTTCATTATGGCGCCTAGTATTTGCAGCTTTCAAAGTATTATTTATTTAAGTGTGGTGAATCAACTTTCACATTATATTTTAATGAATTGGTTATGTGTACATATAGACAGTGAGAGATAATCGTAGGTCGCAGCTCCCTCAGAAACAATTAGCTATTATAATTTAATTACTTTTAACAAAAATAACAACCGTCTTCGAAAAGTTTCAAATCAAAAGTAAAAAATAATACTTTTAATTACTTAATTATTGTTGGAGTCGGTGCCAGCCAAGATTCAAGAAGGACAGTTTTATCCTGCATTTGCAATGAACTTTCTAACGGGTTTTAATGATTGTTTACAAGCTGATGGATCTTATTAAGATTATTTTGCTGGTTTTTACCTTATAAATAGGTGAATTTTTAAGCGTACATGGGTGAATATTTCATTTGGTGCATATTACGGTTCTGGCCATAAAGAATGTATAAAACGTTAAAATATTTTGAAGATGATAATATTTATTTTTAATAAGCTACGGGTTCTAATGGACGCAACTCGTTGAATATGTATATTATTATTAGGTATGTGTAAAAAAAATTAACAAAGTCGTAAAATCTAATTACCATTTGTGTCCTTTTTCCAGATTTGACCTAATCAAAATATTTTACTAAAAAACTGTCCTTAAAGAATAAGTTATCATATATATTTATGATAAAAGACTAAATAATCTATGTTTTATTTTTTTATTATTAATGAAAGAACAGTTTTAAGCAACTTTTTACTATTTTAAAAAATGTCCTTACACTTCTTCATAATTACCATTCAGCGACATGTTTGTGTCGATATTTTAATACTTTCGCATCACTATGTACCTTCATTTTCACATAACGTTCGGCATCAGTCGACACTCTGCAATAGAGCAGGTACACGCATGAAAGACTGTTACCGGCAAAGTGAAATAAGTTTCTCCGGTTAAAATTTGGTGTGGTTTGGAATATTTCTACATACCGTTTCGATTATAAAAGGTAATAAGGTAAAGGCACCTAACTCCGAGGGGTTCTAAAAATGGCACCATATTCCGAGGTATTTAAACAAACAGTGATTTCAAGTGTTTTACAAGTTCTTTTTGTGGGTAAGATACCATATTGAATTCATAATTTATCTGTTCGTATTTATATGAGTAAAAGAGTGTGTTAGTGTGTGTACATTTTAAAATAATGCGTAAATTTTGCGCTAGCAGCTGAGTTGAACGCACGCTCCATACATTTTGGACCTTACGCACGTAAGTACTATGTTTTATTAAATAGTGTTTTAAATGATATTTTAATGCTATATGAGTACATGTTTAGGTTAAAATAGTAGAAGAGTTATATTTTTTATTTAAAACACGTAACATTTGTGTATTTTTCTTAACAATTTAAGAGTAAATAAAGTTTAAAAATACCACGGCATTAGGTGCCAAATATTTTAGTTGGTTCCCAATGCCGATGTATACCACGGAATTGCGATTTCATAGACGTTTTCTTTTCCTTAAATTTTGATGGTAATTTTATAATTACAAAATTTACTGTTTTGGTTTTGATTAATTAAATGGCCAATAAATATAAAAATCTATTTCCGATGTATGTTTTGGCGTCAAACTCACTAATTATACATGATCAAAGATTATCTATTTAGGTACTTTATTAATTTATTATATGGAAAGACTAATAACATTAAACTGTATTATTAATGTATTTGATATATTTCTGTTTGTGTTCTATGTATTTTTTCGAAGATATTGCAATTAAAGATTCATTTATTTATAAAATATTGAAAAATCTCTTGGTTTTTAATAATCGGAGTTAAAAAATGTGATATGGTATTATAAAACGCTATTCCGATGTATGTAAGTCGGAATAAGGTTCTATGAGCACCTAATTTCGTGGTATTGACACAAGTAAAATACAGAGTGTTAATTATTAAAAAGTTCAGAAGAGTTTCCAGAAAACAATATTCAACAGTTAACAATCTCATTTATTGCTCTCTCAAATGTTTTTATTATATTTCTTAGTACTCGAATCGCTGCCTATTTGACAAATTAAAAATCTCATGTAGAGCCAAGCTTCTAACACTACACGCCCTAACTCTACAAGGCCTAACTTCACAAACTCTACACCTTAGTCAAAATATGTGGCTTGGCCGTTCGTTACTACAAGAACTATTGTATAACACAAAAGTAATGAACAGTGAATTAATTTTTCACCTTACGCCGATGTGAATGTAGCGAAATGGCCAAACCACATATTTTGACTAAGGTGTAGAGTTTGTGAAGTTAGGCCTTGTAGAGTTAGGGCGTGTAGTGTTAGAAGCTTGGCTCTACATGAGGTCTGATAACTTTTTGACAGTGCGAGTCATATGGGCTCGTCTTGGCAACATTTTACATGAAAATGTTTTTGGTGGGATTTCATTTCTTTTTGTAAGTTGTTTGTAACAAATTTATATGATCTGATCTGATCTGAAGTATATGTCTCAATATATGTCGATTAAATTTTTTTTATTTTTTAACAAGGAGTACCTATACATATATATATCTGGGGGCACCAAGTTTTAGATTATAGATTAGACCTCTAGCGTCATCAAAATTTAATTTAAAATTACAGGTCTCATACAAACTCCCATCCCCTAGTTTAAGGGGTTGGGGGATGAAAGTTACAAGTTTTATAATTTTTTTGTTGTTTGTGTGCTAATACTAGCTTACATACAAAATTTCAGCTTTCTAGGACATTAGGAAATACCTTAAGAATTTTGATGATCATCAGTGAGTCAGTGACGAAATCAGCGTTTTTTAGATATAAATAAAATCTGAAGTATAAAAGCTAATGTAATTAAAACTTAATATGTTCAATAAGTCCGCTATTGACAATATATCCCGAAAATTTTGTTGATCTAGCATAATCCAAACCCAAGTTATGAGGGTTCAAAAAAACGACGAAGCGCTTCGAGAAAAGGTAGGTAGTGCCCGTGCGCTTCGCTTGGCTCGTCTTGGCGGGGGCACTACCGTGCCCCCAGATCAATTATCATGACACATTGAAAAACTGCCTGTTACATTATCTTACGCAGCTTTTATAGAAATTCATAAGGTATGGGCTCATAGTATTTTAAATATTGATATTATTATTTTTTTTTGTTGTAGGATAATGAAGCCAACAAATACACGGAAGAAGATCTCCGTAATGCTATTACAGCAATCAATGAGGGTAGTAGTGTATCTATTTGTAATATTATGAAGAAAACAAAAAATACTGTTAACGAATTAATTATATATAGTTACTAGTTACTACTATGTTTTTTTACATCTTTACTTAGAATAATATTATTAATCTAAGTAAATTACATGTTGTGGTATCATTTTATCATAAAAGACTGAAGACTGATTTAAAGACCAGAGTAAATAAATAGACTTGATTTTTGAACACCATGTATTATTCTCCCCACCTCCATTTCTTTGTATTTTGAACACTCGGAATTAGGAACCAAATACATCGGAATTAGGATTTTTACATCGCAATTAGGTGCCCTCGACTTCTTCACATTTTTAATTAATTTAAAATAATATAAAATTTTCTATTGCTAAACTGTAAGTGTATTTCAAGAGTTAGATAAATAATACTTCCGATAAAAATAGCTGATTCTGCAGAAAGATATAGTAAATGCTTAATATTTAAAGTTCTTTCTAGTTTAGGTGAAAATACCGCGGAATTAGGTGCCTTTACCTTATATTGGTTATTTTTTATTTAATTTTAGCTAGATATAACCAACAATAGGATATCTTTTAAACAATAGACTGCATAAATCCATGACTCTTTAAAAAAACTATATTTAACCGCATATATTGATGAATCTAATTACCAAACTTCTAATTACCATTATTTACCATTCGTTTATAGTCGAATGGTGATTAGAAGAAAGTAACGGTAATGATTTTAATGTTAAGATTTGATGAAACCTTAACCATATAAAATAACAATTATACTTACAATTAATGTTAAGTGACGCATTTTCGGAAATTAGATTAGTAAGCTTTTATTTTGGTTCTATTTGTCTGTTTGACCCCCACATACTTTAATTGTTTTAAAAAAAAACAAAAAAAACCAGATTAAGGGCTAAAATAACACACAGAAAAAGATATTAAATTGAACCCAGTATTACATGCTCTAGAAAAGAAAAAGAAGTCCAAAAATATATGTATAAGATGAAAGGCGTTCCTTTCTATCAATTGGTGATATGACTCCAAGAAGCAAAAGACAGCAAAGAAAAAGTGGTGAGAGACCATTTTTTTTTAACAGTAAGGGGAAAACGAGTTAACAATCCACGTTAGCTGGTGATGGTAAGTTTGTTGCCCCTAGACACCTGCAACATAACAGGAGTTGAGAGTGCCCCACATAATAGCGCTCAGAGAAAACCCCAGGAGGAAGATCATTGCACATTTTGCATATGTGGGCAGAAAGGAGCGAGATGCATGTTCATTTTTGGGATGCCAGGCATGTAATATATAAGGATGACTCGGGTTAAATAAAAATATTCAGTATGTGTATATCTGCACCACTCAAACTGTGTATTTTGCTGGCATGGGGGATAGATCTAGGTACAAACAAACGAGCGGCCAGCGGTAGAGCGTTTCATCAGGTCTCCATGGACTCCATGCCAACACGACACACTTAAACAGAAGCGATGGACTTCACTTGAATACCGATCCCGAGGTCGCCGAGATCATCGGAATTTAGGAAAGGGGCTGGCTTTGAACATATCTGCAACTGGGACATTTAGCGATCAAGTTTGATATGAAACTGGTCGCGAGCCAGTAGAGAGCAATACTGGCAAGTTTTAGTGGTAGAGGGCATTGGTGAGTTACTCACATTTTAAGAGCAGCTTTCACAGTGGTAGGGGAGAAATGTATTCTAAACATGTCACAGGAACAGTAATCAATATTACCAAAGAAAACTTTTGCTCTGTCTTGACGTAACGGTGAGTAAAAGTGCTAACACACCAAGTTGCAGTGGTACATGAAAATTAAAAATCGATTAGTGTTTATTGTTACAAATAAAAATTGACAATTACTTTTATTTACTTTGAGTTGAAATTCCTTTTGTATGATTGTTTATATTATACGCGTTTGATTATTTATACTAATTATGTTTCCTCTTTGTTACTTATTACAAATCATATTTAATTGTTAACGAATAAAATGCTGATTAAAGTACTCTGATGTTATACTTTTTAATATATTTCTAATGACCATTTGAATAAATCTCATTACCATTAGCTAAATATCAATTACCGTTCGTGCTAATCTCATTACCGTTTATTAAAAAAAAAACAAAGCCCTATATCTTCAATACTAAACGTCACATTACTGTACCTCCTTCATATTTAGTTTATTTTCATTATATATTGTACAAAAAAATAATAAACAACACCATCAGGCTTAATATTTGATTCGTCAAAAAAAATGTAAAATATGCATGAAATGAAATATTCACCCACATACCATATATATTATGATTGATTTTTTTTGTAATAATTTACTGTTTACATAAACCTGCAATTTAAGTAACTATATAAGTACACCTCATTGAACTGAAAACACAGAAAGTCGTGAAAGAGACTTAAAGTTAAGTTAGGCAAGTGGTCGCACGCAGAATTCAGAAACTTCTGTAATATGATTATGAGGTTATTGATATTTATTATATATTTTTTGCATTCCGTTTATAAATTCAAAGTAAAGTTAAAGACGCACAATCGCATGAGTCTCTAGTCTCTACATCTTTAATATACTGTAGACTCCAAGCTATTTTAAAACTAATAACAAACGGACCACACTTAGTGTCCTAAATTCTTCCTAAAAAAGTATCCTTAATCCTAAATAAATCAATCTCCAAATTCCGGTCTTTAATGTACCTAAACGTATATTTTATCTTTATAAAAAAAAACCCTGAAAAGTATTACTACCTTATAATGATATTTTTCATAGTTATACATTTATACGTTTATATAAATTAAATTGAAATGTATGTTTTTAATTTCAAATTAACGGCTATCACTAAATGCATATGAAAGTATAAGTATGGGACTAGCATCAGAAAATCAAATTTTTTTTTTTTTTCTGTCTGTCTGTATGTTCCAGCTAATCTTTGAAACGGCTGGACCGATTTTGACGGGAATTTCATTCGCAGATAGCTAATGTTATAAGGCGTAACTTAGGCTACGTACTTCAAAAAAGGAGGAAGATATATTTTAGAAATTTTATGTTGGTTTTCTGGGTGAAAGGAAATGAGAAGCAACTATAATTAGATATTAAAATTTGTATTTGTATTTCATTGTAATAAATAATGGTTAGTGGACTATTTGTTACGAATTAAAATTATGATACATTAGCATAACTTACTTAATTTATATTATTTATAAAATACTTAATAATTTAATAACATTTAAAAATATCAAAAAACGTTAACAATTCTTTAACAAAATTACTCTATTAATACACATTACCTATTAGGTATATATGTATTAGAAATATGAGTTTAACAACTTCTTAGGGTTAAAAACTTAACTACTGTATATATTATGTTATGTCTAATTGAAATGAAAAATAATACATACAACTTATTTTGCATTATAAATGAAAGCATAGTTTTTTTTAATCTTTCATTGCTTTTCGTCGTACGTTCGTAGTACCAGCTCATGGAGATTATATTAGACATTTTTTTAAACAAGATGTCATCTAATACAAAATCGTTACCTTCAGAATGTAACGACAAATTCAACTTTTATATTAAGTATACCTATTTAGAATCATATGTTATTCGCATATGTTTTTAATTAGCTTTCAATGCCTCAAGCTTATAAAAAGCTTATAAGCTCGTTAAATTTAAGAGCATTTTCAATCTTCAAGATCATCACTGTCATAAAAAGTTAACTTTCTTGGTTGTGTTATAATTTTTTTATGTACACGCATCACTTTTCGTTTAGGAGTTGATCGTATAGGATTTTCTCGTGTAGGCTCTTTAGTGGCAGATGAAAAGCTTGCCGGAGAGGATACACGTATTATTGTTTTTGGGGTTTCGAATATTGTAAATACTGTAAAGAAAATTATATTTTTAGGTAAAATTTTGTATAATACCAATACACAATTTCAAAAAAATATTATTATTATTATTATTACGAATTTTGCGATCTCGATAAAAAATATAAATAGGTAAATAAGATTCATCGCGAATTGGAAATATGATATTAAGGATCAATCAATTTAAAAAAACGCTTTTATTATTTTCGGACCTCTATGATTTTTCTTACGCCTAGTTAAGTTTTTGCACTAAAATGCAAAACTAGGTCTCAAAACATCAATGAAAGTATAGATTAGATTTTGATTTAGGTATATTTAATTAAAATACAACTACTTACGAAAATCTTTTGTAGTTCTTAGATTATTATTAATCGGTGTGGAGGTGAGTCTCGGATATTTTGTTTTCATGGCAACACTTCCTAAAAAACCAACAAAACACTTTTTTAATAAATAAACAAAATAAGAATATAAAAGCACCCTTTAAAAAAATATATAAATGAAAAGTTTATGTTTTAATTTTTTTATATATCTTACCTCTTTCGATTCTCCGTTTCTTTGCAACACTGTTATACTGTTCAATGCGATCTCCCAACAAAGAACAAATTTCAGACAGCTTGAAATCCATTATAAAGTATATTAGATTTAATCGCGTCAAAGAATTGAAATGAACTGATAATTTTGATACAGCATTCCTTCTTTTTATACAAACCCTAGTTATAATAATTAGTAAATAACACAATAATTAATTAATTATTTGTTATTGAGTACGCTCCCTTATACCTTAATTAGGTACTTAGGCTCTCTAATTACATTAAAAACATCTTACAACTTATTTGCTAATGGAAATTACAGTTGGATATTTCATATTTGAAAATAAAAGTTTTTCTAAATACAATAATAAATATTATTTAATTTAAATGATACTAACGTAAGGAAGAAATATTTTGTATTCAGCATAAGAGTAAAGCTGGTTCATATCTTGATTATTCTGCCTGTGTCGCGAATACCGTAGGGTAGTCGCGAAATAGTGAGTCGCGTTCCGTACACGTCTAATACAAATCGCAATCTATTCTATTTGACAGTCTTCGTTCTACACTCAAGTTTATAAGAAATAATATTTAAATATTTTATCACTATTTCGCGACTACCCTACGGTATTCGCGACAGCCTGATCTACTATGAACCTTTTAATATCGTATATAAACCGTTAATGTCCGTAGATTTGCAAATATTATATGCAAAAATGGATGGACGGACGCATGAAATTTAGTATCTAGATAGAATAGGGCCTATATGGTGTCCTGTATCGTTAGGTTACTGTACGTACCTACTATTAAGCGTCTAGGGACCCAAGCTACACACTACAATTGGACGTCTATTAATCCCATTGATACATTATACATATGATATTACTATTACAAATGCAAAATTTGGATGATTCTTGATAATAGTTTTTTTTTCGGAAAAAATGTACAGGTTCTGTAGGGTTTCCGGCGATTCCACTTTGTATTTCTAACTAACATAGTTTGTATAAAGTGTTTTGTAAAGTATTTTAGTATAAGAAAAACGCCTGATAAAAAGAAATAGCAACCCTAATATCTCTGCCCTGTTATGGTTTAAGCTTGCGATATAATTGTACCCAAATATTACTTATGATCTTAGTCGTAGACAGAATTGCATTGTATTCTTTTTAATTAATCAATACTAGTATTATAAAGCTGAATAGTTTGTTTGTTTGGTTGAACGTGCTAATTTCAGAAACTACTGTCCGAATTCGAAAATTCTTTTTGTGTTGGATAGTCCGTTTATCAAGGAAGGCTATATTACATCACCCTACGACCAATAGGAGCGGAGCATTTTGATTTTCAGCCTATAAAAAAGGAAGAAAGGCTAGTACTTTATAAAAATCATTGATAATGTAAAAAACAAAGCGTATATCACAATCGCTCTTAGTTCTTGAGCATTGAGACATTTTTTTAATCAAAATCACGTAAAACATAGTATTAGGTCTCCATTTCTCCAAGATCGTTTTCTAATATAATAATAAAAATTACTTTATGAGAAAGTGCTTACACAAAGAACTTAGTTAAAAAATGTTGGTGAACATTTGCTTGTGAATATTTTGTAGCAAAAAAATTATTATTTTTATTATAAAAGTTATTATAAAAGTTTTAAATTATAAATAATATCATTTTACTCAATGTTTTGTAACATTTGTTAACAAAACAATATTATGATTTGTAACTGAAGTGAGAAAACATAAAACCCGGGCGACACCGGTAAGTTTAACGAGTCTAATAAGATTGCTTATTATGTAGCTTCTCTTCTTATATTTTTTAAAGTATCCTATTTTTCCATGTAAATGGTAATAGAATAAATTTACTGTAAAATAAAATTACTTTAGTTTTAACGATTTTTTTTTAAATAATAGTGTTCAGCAATAAATATCATAAAATGAGGAAGCTTCAGTCGCTTCACGAAAAATCCGCGCTTGTATAACACAAACAAGACATAAATATATTATGTTATCGATTGTAGTCTGATTTCTGAAGCTAAGCTCCGCCCTCTACGGAAGATGAGTCAGGGGTTGGGGTGTCCTATTACATAAGCAAAACTAGACTCTGTCGGCTTAAACATAAAATACATTCTTAAATACAGTATACTTATTCATATACGATAACACACTCCCTATACGTTTCTGCGAGCCTGGTACTTCGTGTTTTGGTTAAAACGTGACTTTCGAAAGCTCTCCATGATCATGATTTGCGTTAAAGAAACTATATTTTTCTTTTATTTGGAAGCTGGTGACGCGTGTCAATTTAATATACGACTAATTCAAATTAATAATATATTATTTTATATATTAAATCAATCATTTTAACAATAAACTTATTAATGTTAAAATAATGAACATTCTTTCCTAATGATTTAAGGCTGCTTTATCTGTAAATGTTTGTAGTTAATCTGTTTAGACTATTTGACAATGTGGAAAATATTGTTTTATTTAATGTTAATTCGCATATTAATAATATTTTCATGTTCATGTATTCTGTGGCTTCTAGGCGTGCCATTTGGTCACAAATTACTAATATTTTACGAAATATGCAAAAATAGCTTCATGTAATTTAATTAATTTTACCCTGTTATCTTGTGACCGAATGATTTCGATTGGCTGATGTATTAAATTTAGTAGTTACATTCTCTTTATAGTTTGTCCATTTTGTTAATGGTTTTTTGACAGCTCGCCGACTGACAAGCTATAGTGATGACAAAAGGACGTAATAATCGATTTCTCTTATTTTTTTAAATATAAAATAATATTTTTTTTATATTTATTAATATGAAAATAAATATTATTATCGTAAAAATCAAGTGTAGTGGAGAGAACTAAGAGAATCATAACGTGATTCGAGCCATGACATTGCATATTTTGATAATTTATGCACACAAGAGTTAATAATTAATATAACTGAAGACTCCTTATCGGACAAATCTAATATAAATGATGATTCTGACGAATCATGTTAATAAAAGGAATTAAACTATTTTAGTTGTTTTATTTGTATGCCTTATACTAAGAAGAAAGTAAAATTTTACTATTAACTTTAATATTTTAATTTATTGGTTTAAATCTTAATTTTTTTTGTCTTCCTTATTAAATAACATTACACCTTATTTACATATTAGCAGGGGCGGATTTACTTAAAGGCTGTTTGGGCTGCAGCCCAGGGCCCCGTGGATACAGAGGGCCCCCAGCCGAACTGAAAACAATAGACCATATTGTCAATAATAAAAATTATCTAGAATTAAAAAAAATCCGATCATAAGGTTGGCAGCACTGCGATCAATCAACCCGAGTGCACATCTATATAACGGAACGGGGAATTCCCCGTCGCTTGTTTTCGGTTGGTGTATTCCGTGTATTGTCTATTACTGGGGACTTCCCTCCGCTTATTAGACGCAATTTTGTTATTTTTCCGCACTTATGCTTCGACTATATTAACGAATTGACTTTGTTATTGTTAGAAATGTATTTAGTTTACTAAGTGATGGTTAACTTAAAAGTTATAAAGACCGGAGCTTTCTCTTAATTTACTAAAATTGAAAGTATTCTGCATAAGTTGACTTCTTGCTTTTAGTAGGCAGTAGGTAAGTAAAAAGAATTATAAAACATGACTTTATAAATGAAATTACCTTTTCGGATTTTGTCGCGGATTTATTTGGATTTTTGGATCCCGACGTTTCGAATGCTTTACAGCAATCATGGTCACGCGAGAGACTAAGGTATTTTACCGTAAATTTTTTATGTCTCAGCTGGTTATAATACTTGTTACATAGTGCCTACCCACAATTTACAAAAATTCAAAATGGCATCAAAGTACCTTAGAAAATTATACATTTTAATTCTAAACATTTAAAAATTTAAAATTTTTAATTATATTATAAATATGGCAATATTATTAACTTATTTTTAGCTACTATAATTACAATTATTATATTATTTTATAATATTTGTTAAAATAATATGAAGTAGTTACAAACAAAATTAAAATTTACGGTTAAAAGTTTAAGCCAGACCAGATGGTCTTGTCACTATGATGATGTCAGAGCTTTAAAAATTAATTATGATGGCATTATGAAAATTTTAATAACTTTTTATTAAATGAAGATATTGCAATCATTTTTTGATAAGAGCCAAGTGTCTAAGAAATAAACTTAGAAAGTTTCATTGAAATCTATCCAGTAGTTTTTCCGTGATGCGCGCACAACTGCAGACCTCTATCATTTTATTTATATAGATTATCCAAATGACGTAGACGAACATTTAGTGAATGAGTGCATTCAGTTAAAATCTTCCTTACTGCAGTCTAAGACAGAGTCTTACACTTTTGGCTAATTTATGAAAAGCAACTTGTTGAGGTTTTCCCAAACTGCTATACCAACTTAATAAAATTTTTAACGATGCCGATCACTAGCTGTGAAGCGGACCGCTCTTTCTCCAGGATGTCGTATATAGAAAACAAATACAGTACAACTATATCATTTATCAGTTCTTTCCATAAATTGCGATTTAACAAAGGACTTACATTGCGATGACCAAATAAAAGAATTTGCAGCACAAAAATGCAGAAAGGTTGCTTTATAATTAACTAGCGACTCGCCCTCGCTTCGCTCGGGCTCTTCCCTAGATTTAGCACAGGCAAAGCCGCGGGATCTGCTAGTTATGCATATAAACCTTCCTCTTGAATCACTCTATCTATTAAAAAAACCGCATCAAAATTCCTTTGCGTAGTTTAACATATTTAAGCATACATAGGGATATAGGGACAGAGAAAGCGACTTTGTTTTATACTATGTAGTGATATAACATAACCATTCATAACCTGTCAATTTATTTTGCAATAGGTAAATAATGTTTTAATAAATAAATAAAATATTTTGTCCTGTACATAACATATATTATATATACATATATTATATATACATATATTATATATACATATATTATATATACCTACATCACTACAGAAAACAGTTTTTTGCAAAATGGCAATTGGTTGAGTAATTAGGTAGGGCCCCTAAGCAGTTTTAGCCCAGGGCCCCACAAATTCAAGATCCGCCCCTGCATATTAGCATTGATTTCTATCGATTATTTGTAATCTGTGGCACAATCGTAGTAATCGTTACAATGTGGCGCAACAATAAGGGGGAGTTGCCCGTCCATGAAGTACAATATTAATGAGTATGACATTTTAACTTTAATGGCTAATCATTAAATACGAAACTTCGTGGGCGTGAGCTGTCAAAAAACCATTAACAAAATGGACAAAGTATAGGCTGATGTGCAATGGCGTCATATAGTCATAGTCTAGCATCAAGAGTAGTGGGGGTACGTCGGCTTATCGTGACAATAGTTTCCATTTACGGCCGTGGCGTAATGATAGACTGGGGTGCTGTGCAACTAAGATAGAATGTTATTGTATCTTTTTTATGCCTTGTAATGTGTACTAAACCCTCATTACTCGAATTTATTTCGTATTTCATAAATACCATTTGGCATTTCATTGTTACTTAAACAGTGTGCGCTGCTCCAGTCGATAGCAATGCCGTAAAGCGGCGTTGACGTTAAGCTTGAAAGCTTGTGACACAAATCGTACAAATCTTTTACTAAAATTGAGCTTGTTGATATACTCGACCGTGGTTTCGGCGGTCTATTTAAATTATGCATTTTGAAATTTAGGTATTAAAAATAAACACTTATCGTGTGCTTAATAAACTCCACTTAATAATTTGAGAAAAAGAAATTCAAATAGCCTAAGCCTATTGTTGCTTTTATATCGTTTCGGATGCATCTGCATCTATTTAATTTCTTTAGACATTCATATGAAAACAATACAAAAAATATATTATGTCCAAGAATAAATTTAAAAAAATGTTTTGAAATCCATATAATAATTATAAGACAGAGAATTCTGTCTACGACCAGCTATCAGAGTAATCACACCAAAGTGGCCCTCAAAGTGCCTACGCGTAATGCAGTGACAAACAGACAAAAGATCTAAACTCATCCCTTGTATATTATATTTAATATATTTATTTGACTCTTTGTATTACATGTATAGATTAGTAATTAGTAGGAATACTAAATCTTAAACCGTTTTGAAAAATATTTAAATAAGAAATATGACTTACAAATAAAATAGCTACAAAAAAAAGTAGGTAATTTAAAACATGATTTATTAAAAAAATCACTTAAGCACTAAACAAACATCGAACTGGGAGGTATATCGCAGGATAATTGTCAACATCCTTCACATTTTAACTAACTACAAGTAAGGCACAATTCATTCTTAATCAATTACAATAAGGCCACATTTTAAATTCGAACTACATATTTAACATTTCCTAAACAGTTGAAGATCAACTTAAAAAAATACTACTACTACACATAAATGATACGCCAATAATTATAAAAAAAAAGAATAGTTGTAGTAATATCGATTTTTTAAATTTAGTTCTATTTTTGATTAAAATTAATTTCAAATGTAAAATTAATGTAAAATTTTACAAAGATATCACAAAATTGTTAATGATTTTACATTAAAAAATGCTTTTAAAGACATTTATAGCTCATTGTATTACTCACTAAGCAGAAGTAGACTGGCATATTTGGCATTCTCAACTTACAATCTAAGAAAAATATCCTAAACATGATTTAGTGTAAAAAAATATCAAGACACATTCATTACAAACAGAACATCAGATTATATATATTTTAGTTAAAATGGTTCAGATTATCAAAAACTATATAAAATAACTATGAGATAGAGAAGTTTTCGTGAAATTGGCAAATTTTTTTATAACTAAAAAAATATTTGGAAGCACTTGAAAAATTTGCACTGATGACTGATATTCAAATATTAATAGTGTACATATACACAATCTGATGTTTAACAATAATAATAAATAGATAAAGCCATTTTGAAAGGTGCTCAAAATTGTACATTGCGCTTAAATAAAAATTATCCTAGGAAAAAACTTGAAAATCACAAGATTAATTTACTATTAATGTATGTACAATAATATTCTAAGCGAAATATTGTACATAAGGGTAAAAAGACAATTATTAAAATAATTATTTCAATAATAGAGTTGTGATTTTTGTTTATAAAACTGGTATCATAACATCTACTACAGGATGTTTAAAATGTCAAAATAAAAATCACATGGTAAAAATTGGCTATTCTTGCATTAGTCCATGGACATATTTAATACAAGACTGTACTTCTGCACTATCGGCCTCCATACCTTGAAGTTTATCTTCAACATCGATTATGAAATCTTTATTAAAACCACCCTTTTTGAGGGCAGTCATACAGAAACTATTGAGTGCTTTAAAGCATTGTTTGCGGTGGGCATTGTGAGGTTGGTTGTCCCAAACTGGTGTCGCTCGGACGTAGGACCAAGCTAAGAAAACGTACTTTATTACAGATTCCCAGTGCTGTGATTCAACTAGCACTTTTCCCTGTTCAACTAAACACTTCTTAAACGCGGCCAAATGAGTCGCTACACGGGTATATGCTGGCGAATCAGTTTTAGATGTCAATCGAGAAGTTGGTAAGCTTTTAAATATGTTAGCTTTAAGATAGCACAGCTTTTCTTCCAATGGCGACAGATCTGGTGCTGGCATTTCTTGGCGAATCTCCTGTTCAACTTCAGGATGTTTGTGGGTGATTCTTTTTATCATATTGATAAGTTGTGTCGGACTTAACCCTTTTAAAGCAGTGTCTAAAGGACCTTGAAATTCTCCGTCGAAGGTTTTCTCTAGACGCGTACGTTTTATTGGTGGTGTGAGTTTAATTGGACTATTTATTTTGAATTTCTGAGGGGTGCTTAAGTCACTGAAGTCGATCTTTTCAGGGGTGAGAGGTACTCGTTCGACATCCCCTAATAAAAGACGTTTTCTTGGCGTAGAACGTAATGTAACACCTAGCTTTGGAGGAGAGTTCCTACCAGGTGTATTTTTCGGCGGTGTACGTACTGTTGATTGGAAGGTTGATCGCTTTAGGTCGATGTCCGGCGACCATGTCACTGGGAGACGCTTACGACCTATTAAAAATACCATATTAAAATGAATTGACTATATTAAAAAAGGAGAAGGTATTTTGACAATTCGTAGTGAACCTGTCAGTCCCACTGGGAAGATTCATTTATGATGACGATTATTCGTTCTCCAGTTATAAGTTTATAATGTTTATATTTATCATATATTTTTACAATCATATGTATGTAGTGTAATCAAGTTTCCATAACACAAGCCTTGTAGCTTACTATGAAACTAGATGGTGCTGTGATTTAAATCTCAACATATTTATTTGTAGAGTACAAATAAATGTAATTTGCTTTAGTTTTAATGAGTATGTTAGAAGGTATTTCAATTTGTCAATCAATTTTCAAATTTCTATTTAAAAAACAATAAGTAACTTAATAACAAACCTCTCTGTTGAATAAGAAACTCATCAGGAGATGGCGCAGGACTCAAATATCCCGGTGGAAGTGAAGGTGAAATTTCCCTAGTATTGGTTAAAGTGCGTAAAGGTGTTACACGCAAGCGGTCAAGTCGTGCGGGTATCTCGGCTAACGCCGCGCGGGTACGCCTAGGCGCATCCGGTGACACCTCCATTACCTATACCCTGTTATTATTGAATGTGAGAATTATGTACTCTTTAAGAGGTAATATCAATGGAAAAAACTTATAAATTTATAGATATGTAAAAAATTAATTATAATGAAGATTGTTATTGTAATAATATAAAAATTTAATAAACAAATATATATGGCATATTTTAATTTAAAAATATATTGCTAAAATATGCAAAATATAAAATTATTACAATAAATTAAATATCAATTCAAATGTAAGTCCTTAGCAGTTATTTATAAATTAGAAAAAACTACAGCTGTATAAAATGTGTAATTTGAATATAATTTCCTAAAATAAAAGATACAAGCTACTACTGAAACTATTACTTTCTATTACCTAAGCACATTTTTAACAGCATTGTTATTAATTATTATAAGCATTATTATTAATTTGCATATAAATATATAAGCAAAATGTTCTTACAGTAAAATATATTTATGACATGGTTATGATAAATATGTAATAATAGCTTCAAAATATAAATTAGCTTGATGGCTTTTCTAGTAGTAACTATCATTATCATTTAAAATCTAAATATAAAAAATATTATTTTACCGTTTAAATTATTATATTAAATTATAAATAGAAGATAAATTGCTAAATTCAAATACTTAACGAAGATTAAAGGATGATTTTCAAATGTGAATATATTTTTTACAGATGATTGAATGCATGGTTACTTAGTATAAATTATTGTATTTATTGTAAGCAGTATATTTGTATTATAATAAAATTAGTAAAGCTTGATAACATTTGACTGGCCAAAATAAGTAATGTAACTGACCTGAACGATGTTTTAAATTGCAGTAATGAACGACATATAGAGATGTTCACTCAGTCATCGCGGCGAAAGTTGAATCTAGACTTACGATGCTTTTAATAATAAAACCTTTGTAACACAAGATACATTTAAATATTCTTCCAAATATCTACGTTAGAAAATCATTTTTACACATTAAGAAAACACGAAACAACAAAAATGCTTCGAACAAAAATTTTGTTTGTAGCATTCTTTAAAAGATAAAGTTTTAATCGTATACTGAGAATTACACCGAAATCTACTAATTTTACTGTACAAGTAGATTAAAAATAGTAAAATAACAGTAAATAAACCATAATACAAACCTGGTAAACAAATTATGTTTTGAAAACAGTTATTAACACTTGCTTAAATAAACGTAAAATTGGCGCACAAATTGACAGCTGTGTAACAACGGTCACAGGCTACAGTCTAAAAAATGCTTTAAAAAAAAGCTACACCGTACACGGATGCGTTCATAATTCATATTAAAAAAAATATGGAATATATTATATTCTATACCATTTGTTACAGCATTATATCTTAATTTTCAAAATGTATTTAATAAAAGCTTGTTAGATACTAAAGATTTATTAAGAATTACGCAATGTAAAAAATGTGACGCGAACTGTACTTACAATTTTATTAGCGATTCACTTTAAAATTTCAATGTGAAGATTTATATTACAACAATAACAAATAGTTTTAAAAAAATGTACAAAATTACTATATAAATCGGAATATATTGTACACTTTAATAATGATAATAATATTGTTTGAATCTCTTTTCTCTGTTGTTAATACTTTTAATCACATACAATATATTATTTACATTACTATTAATATAAGCCTTCTTATGACTTCTCCTAGAGTCAGTAATGGTCCTTGTTAAAGACTTTTGAGACAAGTTTTAAACCGTTAAAACATATAACTATAATATTATACATACAATAAATCTGTTTATTATCTCTCATTTCAAGGTTGATTGTTAACGCCTAACATTCTTTCTTCATTCTTACAAATAAATAATAATCGCTTCGTAAATTGAATAATATAATTAGAAAGGGACAGATCCCTAATATTTAGATAATAAATTCAATGTCAAGTTTTCACCATCAAGATTGTAAAATACACAATATATTATATAATATTTGAGTTTAAACAGGGAATAAACATTTTTCGTCCATGGGTTTGAAAGTAAAAATACGGATCACTTTTTTGGTTATAGTTCTCACTCTTTAGTCAAATTAAGTTAAAATGTCATTGTGTCATAACTCATAGACCATAGTACATAATACATATTACATTACATTTAGAGGTGGGCGAAACTGCTTCTTTTCGGCTATTTTAAGGGGTGCTCGTTATTCTAGATAGCTGCTAAAAATAACCTGCTATTTATAAAAATAGCATGCTATTTATAATAACCAAATCGCCTATTATTTATAAGCAGAGGCAAGCGCTATAGCTATTTTTTAAATTTATTTTTATTACATATAATATGACCACAACAAAGAGAATATAATCACTATGGTATGGACCCATAGGCATAGACAACTGCCGTGTAGGTTCATGGCCGTGCTTGACACTTCGTGCTAGCCGTATAATATTTTTGTCGTGCGCTAAATTATGCTCTAAGGCAATTGTATTTAAAACTATATTGAAATAAAATAAATTCCTTATTTTTTCTTAATATATTTGTGCGCCAAATTATGCTCTAAGGCAATTGAATTTAAAACTATATTCGCTATATTTTTGTTTGAATATCTCTTAGCTGTATAATATTTTAGTCACTTGCGCCAAATTATGCTCTAAGACAACTGCATATGAACTATATTGAGATAGTAATGAAATGAGGTACGGATTACTTGCTTCATGTTTGTTTTTGTATGACTATGATGACGTATTATTTAAATATTAATTAATAATTATTATTGATACGCGATTATCGTTGCGTGTCGATTTGTTTGCAAATAATTCGTGTTGGTTGTGTTTATTGTTATTAACTGTAAATAAAAGTTAGTTTTAGGCGAGTGTAAATAAAATGTGAAACCTTAATAACAACGAAAAGGTTCATAATTATTGAAGAAATATGTATTGTAACTTAATTGGTAAGGATAACCTAATCGCAATCGAAAAAGCTGTGAACCGGAATTAACATTGTGGAATGTGATAGATCAAAAAATATCTGCATCAGAACAACCCCGCTCCACTTATACTAAAGTTTTAGAAGAAGTCGAAATGTACATGAAACAAGTAGTGATAGTATATGTAGAGTAATTTGTAGTATATAATATATATATTTCTTAAATAATACTTAATTGATATATTATAAATAATAACTTCAGTCAGACAGTCCTAAGCCTGTTAAAAGTACGAAGGAAAGTTCAATGAATTTATTTAAAGAATTAATTCGTTTTTTCATTTATCTATATAATATTTTTTTAAATAAATACATTACAAAGTAAATATTGTCCCCTAATTGCTTAAACAGATATTATGTTGAATTATTTGGTTGGTTCCCTATTGTGAAAAATAATAAACTAGCTTTTTAATGACAAGTTTATTTTCTTGCATCTCGAGAGGGGCAGCAATTTTTCTTATATAGTCATAGAAAATAAAAAACATACAATGTTAACTTAACTAGGTACAATGTACACTTCTTTATGGATAAATATTTGTTGTCTTTTAACACCTCAACAAATATTTATTTACATTTTACAATACTTACCTAATTACCTAGGTACTATGAAATTCTACAAACTTAAACAAACCCATCTGTGACTGTAGTTACACTATAACAAACTTGAGACTATTAATAATCTAAACTCACTTAATTACAAACATTACATATTATGTACTCTTATTACTTAACATCCTATTGATCTAACAATTAATCAAAAACAATTTAGCAGAACACAGTGTTAATATGTATTAGTATTTACCTACTTTAACAATTCATCCCTAAGTTTTTCAAATATTGTTTTACTCAATGGTTTAGTGAAAATGTCTGCAATGTTTTCAGAAGTATTTATATATTTCAATGATATTAATCCTTTATTCACTTGTTCAACTATGTACTTGTATCTTATATCAATGTTTCAATCTTTTGATATTTTCTGAATTATAGGCTAACTAAATTACAGATTGATTATCTTCATAAATTGTTATGTTATTACATTTAATATTAAACTCAGTTAATAGATTTTTCAACCAATTTGCTTCAACAATACATAAACTCAAAGCAATATACTCAGATTCAGTTGAAGAAAGACTTACACAAATTTGCTTCTTGCTATACCACAAGATTGTTCATCCAAATAATTTAAATATTATATCCTGATGTAGATTTCCTATCATGCATGTCACCAGCCCAGTCTGCATCAACATATCCTTCTACTAATGCACTACTACAGTTGTAAACTAAGGAAAGTGTATTGTACCTTTGATATATCTTAATATTCTTTTCAGACACTTGTATAACATCTGACTGGCACAATGCTGAAACCTACTCAAGAAACTGACTGCAACATATATATCTGGTCTTGCACCGCAAGCTGCATATAATAAAGAGCCTATCAATTGCCTACATTTTGTTTCTATTTCATTACTTTCAAACTGTTCTCTCTGTAAGATCTGAAAATTAAAATTTTGATCCATGGGGGTTCAAACAGGATTACAATTTAACATTTGGTACTTCTTTAATAATGAAATTAAATATTATTCTTGATTAAGAGTTGTTATACCGTCTTTCTGTTTAATTTTTATACCTTAGTATGTTGATGCTAAACCTAGATTTTTCATTTTAAAATTTTGGGTTAATTGAACCTTAAAACTTTGTATTTCCTGTTGATCTGATCCAAAACATAGAATATCATCTACATACAATAAAACAAATATATATTTACCTTCCGCTCTATTAAAAATATAGACATGACATTATTTTTAGATCTTGTAAATCCCAGTTTTGTAATGAAATTATAAAACTTCTCATTTCAATATTTTGGAGCTTTCTTTAATCCGCACAGAGATTTGTTAAGCTTACATATCTCTCCTGTATGCAATTTAATGTACACTATTTCTTTTATATTCCCATGTAGAAAAGCACTCACTACATCCATTTGATAAACTGATTGTTTTAACTTATTTGCCAAAGCCATAAAAAACCTAAATGTTCCTAACTTTGCAACACATCTGATATACCATCTCTTTGTTCAGAGCCATGTGCTACTAACCTAGCCTTATATAATTTCCCCTCATCAGTATCTTTAATTTTGAAAACCCATTTGGTAGATATAATATTTGTTCCTTTTGGTATTTTATTCACCACTGTAAAGTATTATTGGCATTTAATGTGTCCATTTCCCTATTAATTGCTTCTTTCCATTTATCATTATCATCCCTTGTCATGGCCTCCTCATATGTTAATGGTTCATTATGTTACAAAACCTGTTTCATATTGATCAAGCCACTGTGGCATTACCTTCTTCCTGGATGGCCTATTAATTTCTTGTTCTTTCTGGACTTTCTTCTATTTCATGCTTTAGGCAATGGAAAACTTTAGTAATCTGTAAAACACTTAATATTATGATACATATGTTCTGAAGCACTACTATCTATAATCCATGTATTCCTACTTTGACATGTTTATGCATTCAGGGCTGGTAACATACTTACATGAAATGCATTACTACTTGTCTTTATCATTATAATATGATAGTAGTCTAGAATTTTTAGACTAATGTTTAGACCAACATTCACTAGTACTATGATTTGACTTTTTATAAAAATTACAAAACTTATTTTTCTTTGTGGTAAATTGACCTTTACCACATTCAAATTTATAATGACCTTCTAAACCACACTTGAAACACTGACGTCCCTTCTTTACTGCTTTAAATGCCTATGAGGTTGAGCTCGCTCCATTCTTCATCCGCAATTCCTCGACCAATAGCCTAGAAGATAATTCTTCATAGGTCTGCATTTCTGCCGGAACGGATTCCCATGCAAAAACAAAGTGTTTATATGACGTTGGAAGTGAAGAAGTTATTTTAGTGAGCGCCATGCTTGTAGAGATCTTAACACCTAGAGACTCTAATGTAGCTAAAGTCTCCTCGAATCTTCCCAGAAAATTTGCTACAGTATCATTTTCATTGAATTTCCGGTTATAGAACTTTTCGTGAGGGGCAGCAATTTTTCTTATAATAGAGTCATAGTCATAGATAGTAAAAAAACGTACAATGTTAACTTATCTATGGTACAATGTACACTTCTTTATGGATAAATATAAGGAAATATAATAAAGGATAAATTAATTATACTTGAGTTCATAGCTATTAATTAATTATTATAGGTGATGTGATCTGTGTTTTAACTTATATTATAGTATGGTAATCAAAACGCATCTTTCTACGTAGCGAAAATATATAACGTATAAATATATAGCGTTTTACGCTATAATATATAATAGCATAAAAAATAATAGATATTTTAAAAATAGCGCTTTTTATAACTCTTTATCAATATATAGCCGTTTCGTCCACCTCTACAGCGATAGCAGGTTATCAACCGATAGCAGTTTCGCGCACCTCTAATTACATTGCATTCATTATTCATATTTCATGCTTGTATGTTTGGAAGTTCATACATTTTCATTCAGTAACTTTCCTCTTACGTAGTAGATTATAGATGTTTTAATAGTCTGATATTTATTTGTGTGTGAATTATTTTTTGTATATTTCCGATACGCATATTCCTGAATAATAATTTAAATGCAATTTCTACAAAAATAACTACAATAAACAATTAAATATTAGAAAGCTACTATGTATACATAATTTTTTTCTAATTTCATTTCTTTCCTTTTATAATATAAAAGAAAAATGAATCTTTAATTTAAAACGGAAATTAATTATATTTTATACAGTGTATGTGTAAAGAATTTGTGAAAGGACACTTGGAAGTAGGGCAAATGAAGGTGTAAACAAAGTACTGCCGGTCATATAGTAGGTTCTAGATTAATTTCTTTGCGTAAGTCGTTCGTAATACTAATAATGGGCCAGGCGTAATAATTTAGAAACTATGGAGAGGCTTTCTCATGACTTAAACCTGGCATTAGAAGAGAGTAATTGTGGCAGACAGGAACGGCGCAAGATTGGACTTCGCAGACGGACCAGATCCGCGGGGAACTTGCGTTAGTTGTTTATTTATATTATGCTAAAACTATTTTTCGTAAGTCATGACCCTATTGAATGGAAAAATATTTATAATGTTTTTTAAACTTATTTTTATGTATCAAAACACTAAGGTAAATGTTATAAGGCAGCTCGTTAAATGTTTTTATCAATTTGTTCTTAAGTACCATATACATATTATAGTAGGAGATAAATTATCCATATCACAATTATCTAATAAAATTTTGTGTAGTTTAACCAATTATAAATTGATTGTTTTTGGTACAAATTTTACAGAATAACTTTAATTATGAAAATCATATTTTGTTTAGTATTCTTTTCGTATAAATGTTTATTTCTAATTAATAAAAGAAGCAAATATTAAATCAAACAAAAAAGTTTAAAAAAGAACATAGGATAGGTATTTCAAGTAACATTACAATATATTTCTGGTAATATTTCAGCTGATGCCGTCTCGGTAAGCTTGGTAGAAGATGGTAGCTCAAGTAGTCCACCGCAAGCACCTCTCATCACACAACCATTGTCTGATTCTGATGATCCTCAATTAAATATGCATAAGTCTACAAATATGAAATCTCGACATTACTGTCAGATTGGAAATTTTGAATCAGACTCTTTCAATGAAAACTTTTCACCAACTCGGCCTGCCAATGCCAGAAGGAAGCGAAAGTATAAAAAGATGCCTGTTGAATATCCAGATGGAAAAAGTTCCCCACCAATTGAAATATTGAGTGTTACTACTGAGGTAAGACCTTTTTTTATTTTATGATAGTTAATATATTTGATGCAGTATAAAACACATTAACATGTTCCACTTGCCTATATTTTTTGGTGTTCAAATATTTTACAAATAATATAAGTTCTTGCATTACTGTTTATATTTCTATGTGCAATAAAGAATTTAATAAAGAATATAATAGGTAGGTAATGTAAATTTTAAATTTAATAATGACTTTATATAGATTTAAATAAAATAATGTTACCAATTTGCAAATTTAAAATCTGTGTTTTTTTAAATTAATTGGTGGTTTTCTGTAATTGAAAAATATATTTTTTCTATGAATTGACATTTTTTTCTCATAATTATAATTTAATAGAACTATTATTCTAATGCGATAGAGACTTTGGCATTGGTTTCACCTCTCGTCCTCTGCCATACATAAACTCCTCACTTCATTCTCTTACTAATTTAGAAGCATTGTGGAATTAATCAATCTCTGTTCAATTGCACTGACTTCTTGAATATTCATACTTTTTCAAAATTTCCAAAACAATAAAATTATTTTAAATATATTTATCAAAATTTAAATAATAATATTAAGATTATTATTTTTTTTTGCAAATTTAATACTAATACTTTCTTAGGTTTATGCTATATACTTACATTATAAATGAAACTATCTTTTCGGGCCATGATTGCTGTAAAGCATTCGAAACGTCGGGAACCAAAAATTAAAATAAATCCGCGACAAAATCCGAAAAGATAGTTTCATTTATAAATACTATTGGATTGACTAATAACTAATATTTTTTCAAAATATTAATAACATTAACAAAATATTAAAAATATTATTAGGTATAAAACATTTACTTTTTAATTAATGTATGTTTCGCAATTAAGACACATGTAAAAAAGATAGATGAATGTTGATAAAAATAATGACATAGTAATGATGTAATTTGTAAACAAATGTGTCATATAGCAACACCCATGAACTTTGTAACTATGTGACATATGTGGACTGCATAAAATAATAGTGATTGCTCATTTTAAATAACCTAAAATGACCTAAATGACCTAAAATGACTAAAAAAGATTATATGTAATAGTAATTTCTGATTATGCAAAGTGTGAAAATATAAAGTAGGCAAAAAACAAATGATATATCAATTTTTATTTATTTTCAAGTTATTTTACGATGAGAGTAAAAGAATATCAATATAAATCAATAAAATTCTAATCATTAGAGTCATTGTTTCGTAAAAATAAAATCGTGTATACGTATATGACGCACTATTTCGCCACTTCTATCAACTGTCAGGATGGCCGAGCGGTCTAAGGCGCCAGACTCAAGGTTCCCTTGCCCGTACAAACGGGTTCGAGTTGTTCTGGTCCTCTCTGAGGGCGTGGGTTCGAATCCCACTTCTGACAAAAACTTTTGTTATTTTTTTTTATTTTTTCATTTTACACTATATATTTATTTTTAATAATGTTTTTTTACTAAAATATAAATAATAAGTGTTTATTTTTTCTTGTAGCAAAATGCAATGCCAGTTACGATTACTCTACAGACGCAGAGCGTTCCACCGTCAATACACAGTAGCAAACAAAAACAAGAAAGGTATACAATTTCATTTTTATTAATATTTATTTTTATTATATATTACTTTGATTATTAGAATCTTCACTATTTTTATTGTATAAAATAAAGTCGCTTCGAGTCTGTCTGTCCCTATGTATGCTTACATCTTTAAAACTACGCAACGGATTTTAATGCGATTTTTTAAAATGGATAGAGTGATTCAAAAGGAAGGTTTATTTGTATACCTAGCGAAACCCGCGGCTACGCCTGCGCTAAATCTAGTTAATTATATAATTAAAAATATGTATAATAACTTGATGTCTATTATAATTTTAAAAGATGTCCTTACATCTGTGTGTAAGGTTGTTGCTTCTTCGCGCTAAAACGGCTGGTCGGATTTTGATGATATTTAAGTGGCGGTAAGTCAATAGTATTTATATAAATTAATTTTCTTTTAAGTTTTTTTAAAACAAGTCTTTTTATTTTTTTAGAAATGCCTTCTGCGGTAAACGAAAGTGGTCGCACAGAGATAAAGGCGATGGCTGTGAGATGAGAGAAAGATCCTTTAGTGGCGGCTGTTCTTCGAAGTCGGCGTTCTTCAAAAACGATTTTAAATCGAAGAAACACGATAACGAGAAAAAGAAAAAGGATTCAGTGTTACAACCTGGCAAAATTGTACTCAAAAGTAATAATATTGAAGAAGAAAAGCCTTCGTCGTTCTCTACTTCCCCGTCTTTACCCGGCAGTTCTAGCTTTAACTTCGTTTATAAGAACTTATCCAAAAACGGTACAATGACTCTGTCTAAACTCACCGGCTACAGAATAGCAACAGATTTGCCACCGTTCTTCAACGCCTCAACAAGTACTGGTAAAACCTTTGATGGAAAGTATCAGAGGAAGATAAAAATGCTAAACAAAAGTCATCCACCATCCAATATTTTAAGGAATCCATTGGAATTTGATGACTCTATCAGTGGTATGGACTGTGGGAACGAGAGTAGTTCTCTCAGCAGTAGTGACTCAGACGGAGTTATCACGAATGATAGTGACAGAGAAGGAGACGACGAGCTAACAGATTGGCCTGGTATCGAGGAATTGAAGGTTTTCAACAAGAGCCTCACCTTTAAATCGTCGAAATCTGTAAACAATAACTGTACCAAATCAGTCAGTAACATGCCACCACCAAAAAGGTTGAAGAAGGAAAAGTTGCTCGTTAAAAGTGGATGGGCAAGTTGTAAGAATAGATATAAAAAGAAAAGGGCTAAAGTAGATTCGGGCAATGATGAAGATGCAATGGTGTCTGATTCGAAGACTGTGGTCGATGTTGAAGATGAAGTTTTAAAGGAACAAGGGATTTTGCCACATTCCTCGCTTTCCACGTTTAGTGATATAATTAACGCAGGCGCGTCCGGACAGAATGCTGATGAAATGTTTTTCCATTCCTTTCAAGCCTTTCAAGAGAAGTCTGAAAAGGACGAGTTTAATCAAACGCCTCGCACGAATTTCACTCTGCAGAAAACATCGTCGAGTGATTTGAATTTTAGCGAGAAGTCGCCTCAAAGCGATCACTATTGTAGTGAACATTCAATGGGGAATACTGGTGTGGGTGAAGTCAGGGAAATACGGGCCGGATGTAGACGAATACGTGAGGAACGACCCGGTTTCCTCATCTTGAGTGCGGCAAATGAGCAACTTTCCAAGTTCTTGCAAGATTCTTGTCAAACTGAACTGAAATTGCCAAGTTTCCAAGATCCGGTGGAGAAGGAAAAGCTAGAATCTTTGGCAAAGTTGTACTCTTTGGAGTTGCAAGTGGAAATGGGAAGGCCTATTCTAAGGAAGACATGGTAATTGTTTTATTTTACCAATTTAATAATATAAAGTGAAAAATTGTGAAAAAATCAGACAATTTTCGATAATTACAATAGATAAACAATTACGCGGGTGAAATCAAGCTATTTAAAATAGAAAGGAAAAACAATTTAAAAATGTATATATTGAGTATTTGTAATAAATAAAAAGTACTGGTAAAAATTCACATTGTCTTTTATTTTTCAGTAACACAACACAAGCAATACAAGTAGAGAACAGTTCCTACAGAAACATGCCATCTGATCACAAAAGAAGATGCTATGGGGAAGATGCAGATTCCAGTTTGAGTCTGAGCGACCACTCTGTGAACTCTGCAAACGAACTAGACGACTGCATTCCACAGGTCAAGAGAGATTTGACTCAAGAATTTAAAGATTCCTTCTCATATGCCCAAGTTGATAAGAATTTATTACATCCCGGTGATTTGGACTAATTGATTATTCTATACTGAAATACCATTTTTGGTCTATTAACGTTGTTAATGAAAATCTATGACCAGAATTGATTTCTGAAATTTCTGTAAATATTCTAAATCTAGAGGCCAAATTAGATTTGACACGTACTAGCTAACTAACTACAAAAACTAACACTAAGATACATAAAGTAAAGTTATATTGTGTTGCTTTTATACTGGGATAGTTACAGTATTCAATGATAGATATTTGCTGTTTTAAAAAAATCGTAACATTTAATTCCATGGTGAAATAAAAGAGTCTATGGTAAAATATAAAATAACTTTCTATTTCTGTTTAATTTTGTGTATGCAATAAATTATTGTTCTAAAGCACTCGAATTTTTACGGTTGTGTTGGCACGAATCCTATTAAAATTATCAGTTTTATTATTTTTTAATGTGAAATTCTTTTGGTAATGTTGCCAGGAAATAAACTTTATATGAGACAAGCTTAGCTTTTAAAATGGTTTAACTCGTTTTTCTAATGTTTACACAATTAAAAAAAATATTAAATGTACCTATATAAGATGTACTTTTGTTCTAACCAATAGGGTTTGCAATTTTATTTTTTTGACAATACATATGTATATAATTTTAATAAATATGTTATACATTTTTAACCTCAATTTCTACAAAAGTATTAACCATCACCTCTTGTTAATATTTACTTTAAAAGTAAAATCACTACATAGTATAAAACAAAGTCGCTTTCTCTGTCCCTATATGGCTATGTATGCTTAAATCTTTAATACTACGCAACGGATTTTGATGCGGTTTTTTTAATAGATAGAGTGATTCAAGAGGAAGGTTTATATGCATAACTAGCGAAACCCGCGGCTTTGCCTGTGCTAAATCTAGGGAAGAGCCCGAGCGAAGCGATGGCGAGTCGCTAGTTTACATATAAATGATATTACCATGGAGGAAATACTTGCTTTCAATTTGTTTACTTTAAATGTGATAAGCAGTGGTAGCCCAGTGGAAGTTTGTTCAATTCTGAGTCTCGCACTTTCGATATTTTCATAAGCGAATATTTTCTAACATGATTGATGATCACCAAATGTCTTACGATGAAGGAATCATGGGGAAACCTGCATGTCTGAAAGAACCTAGCAAGTTTTCGAAAGACAAGTGCAGACCACCATCACGCCTTTGACCAGGGCATGGTCCATATATCGTGAGATCAGGGATCGTATCTTTAAAAATAACAACAAAATCTCTCAAGAGGAGATCTAAATGTATAAAAATTAAAAAGCTGAGAACCAGAATATATTATTTTTTGTCTGATGCATATAACATATAATTTATGTTCTTAACTATTTATGTAATAATAAATAATTTTCATAAAAAATAATATAATACTATATTTTCAATATTTGTATTAAGATATTGTTATTAGTCGAATAATAATCTTATTTATCCAACATCAATGATCATTTTGACAATAATTTTAATGTACTTTATGTAGTTTTATTTATATTTTTGTTATTTCTAATCTTCCTGATACGCGATACTTGAAAAGAAAAATATTTGGAGTTATTGATATACAAGAAATACGTGTTCGTTTTTGTAGTTTTTCTAATATAAATCAATGTTTTACATTACTTGATCTTAGTTATTTTTTTTAATAAAATATATAAGATTAGTACTATGCTGTATAACTCCTTTTTATCTGGTAAATAAAAGCTCTTTCTATATAAATATAGTTAAATGACAAGAATATTAGAATAAGATTTTCTGTAATTTTGATATTTTAAAAAGTTTTTATAAATAATAATAAACGTTATAATCCCATAAATTACATGTAACCGACAAATGAAAAATCAAAATCAATTAAGTGGTAGTGCCATGCTAATAAGTGGTAGTGCCATGCTTGTTACCTTCGGGTAGCAACCGAATGGGCCGGCACGCCCCGTATAGTTCATTAGTACCACTCTCTCACAGAAGACCGGCGTGAAGTGGCAGCTATGCTGTCGTGTTTCGACCGGTGAGTGAGAGTCCGGGAGGCCCACTCTCCTTCCCCCCTCCCTCTTCCCTTCATCCTCCGCCTTCGTTCCCCCCTCCCTCCCACTTCCCTCCCTCCTCCATCCCTCCCTTTCCTGAAAGGCCGGCAACGCATCTGCAAGCCTGGCTTGCAGATGTCCATGGGCGGAGGTGATCACTTTCCATCAGGTGAGCCTCCTGCCCGTTTGCCCCCTTTATACCATAAAAAAAAAAAAATTATACAATTATTATAGTGTAGTCTATCCGTGAGAAAGCTAGTACCGACTTGAAAGGTATTTGGACTAAAAGAGCCAATGAGAAACTGGTTGTTTTTAAAATAGGATATAACTGTTTAATACGAGGTCATAGTTATTCGAGTCAAATCTTAACTTAACCGATTTTCATCCACAAAAAGTGGAACAGAAAAGCTTTAACGTGCTGAAAGGGACGATCATTTTATTATATTTCCAAGTACTTATAATTCTTCACCTTTTGAATACTAAATCTGGGTGTTACAAGGTTGTCTACTTTTGCCTATCGCTCGTAAAGTTGTATAAACAGTTTTGTTATTAGTCTATGTTTTTTTGAATAATTACATTAATATTTTTCGTTTCTAAGTAAAAAAATTTGATACTGTTAGATTTTGTAATCCGAAACCTATTCGTGAATAATTTTATTCATCAAAAAACATATTTTAATATAGAATCCATTCTAAAATTGTATCCCATACTTTGTCTGTGGTATTAGCTTGTAAAGCCATATAATATATTCAAAAGTACAAAGTACTGTATGTTACAGGTTTAGAAATTTTCTAAATAAAGGCCTTAAAATTTATATCAGTTTTAAGCCATAATAAGTATATTCTATCAGTGAAATGTCTGTACTGTATAGTTAGTATCATTTGCAAAGTCTTTAGTTTTGATCAATTAATTTTTCAATATATACATATACTAATCATATTCATATTACAGCACTTTTGACTTTACATTTTTTTAGTATTGGATTAACCTATATTTTATAAATATTTCTTCTATATAAAAATTTTGGCTTTAATTATAAGTTTTACTTTGTAGGTATATTTGGTCTAACCCTTAAATGATTTGAAGCCCTCAACAAACTAAATAATAAGAACCAGTAGAAATTTTTTAAACATTTATTAAATTATTACAATAATAAACTTGCAAAGTAACAGTAAAAAAATTTAATAATAACAAATTGTATTGGAAGCACGCAGTTAAACATTTGTGATGCCTATGAGATAAAAAATGTCTTTATAAATCTAACAAATAAAATATATATGACAAAAAAACGTCTTTTGTGTTAATCAATAATTTCATCTACTTATCACCCATTTACAAAATGTTTAGCAAAACCATAATAACTTTTTTTTTATTTTTAAACTTTTTTTAGGACATTTTGATAAAGAAATTATAACATGGAATTGCTAAACTACAGTAAAATTGAGATAATCATATATATTTAAGTTACTCTTAATATTAAGACCTTTAACATAAATAACGCCTAATTAACTCACAATCCCATTTTGTACCGCCGTGCTTAAGTATTGTGTCACTATTATATAGTGAAAATATCACAGGTTTTATTTTTGAAATGGTTATTGACTTATAATTGCACGAATTAATACCCTTATCGTTCCAAAATATAAATATTTCTTACCATACTGATATTAGTTTTTGAAACCAATTCTATAGATGCTATAAAATTAGTTAAAAAAACGATAGAATTAAGGCAAAAAATATTACAAAAAAATTATTAAGTTTTGTATAAAATTGGTTAAATATTAATATCTAAATGAGTCCATGAAAACGCACTTATTTCTAACATCGGATTGTAGATACGTAGTGAACTATGTTCATTTATCATTCTTATCATCAGATTGAGGCGATATGTATTTAAAATAAAACATTGCATGAAGTATTAATTACTTGGTAAGCTTACAATCCCTGTTAAAATGGCCTAATTCCCATTAATTCTTTCATCAATTTCGTAAGTTATTAATTTAAATTAGGCCAACATTATTAAACCAATTAAAATTGCCATATAAAAATATAGTATATAGAAAATAATTATACTTACAAAATACAAAAAAAAAACATTTATAACACTATCCAAGTATTCAATGACACAAATAAAAATATTTTATTACTTTTTACACTTCAAAATGAATTAGGCCACTTTTCTAACAGCTTTACCGCGTGTGACAGAGAGATATAAACAATCCGATGATACAAAAACTTAAGATACGCAATTAGCGTCTTAATAATGTCCTTAAAATGCAGGATTCGAAATAAAATTAAATCTTTTAAATTTTCTTTTTAAAATTAATTTATGCATCGAGTATAAGCTTGTATTCGTGTTTAGGAAATAAGAACTTTTGACGATAGATATTTGTTAGGAAATGTGTATTTACGTTTTATAATAATCAATGCATTTGGCCACTTTTTTGACGGACTACATTTTCATATGTAATAAGTGCGACAGAGACAGCTATATATAGTTCGATGTTACTCAGTATATTTACTCTATGGTGCATATAAGGTCAGATGTTCTGTATATCAATGCACTTAGGCCACTTTTCTACTTAATGTGTGTGACAGAGACAGCTATATAGAATTGATGGTACTCAGTATATTTACTCGATAGTGCATATAAGGTCAGATGTTCTGATATATGCTACTTTAGTCTACTATACTTAGGCCACTTTTCTACTTCAATGTGTGCGACAGAGACAGCTATATATAGTTCGATGTTACTCAGTACATTTATTCGATGGTGCATATCAGGTCGTCTCCCTCTAACTTCTGCCCGTTGGTGATGGCTACGGTTTGCACGACGCCGGCGCGCGGCGCTTGCACTATCATCTCCATCTTCATAGCGGAGAGTACTGCTATTGGCTGGCCTTTTTCTACTTTATCACCCTCCTTTACTTTGATTGCTGTGGAAAAAAATGTGTTGTTTTAATAATTTTTGCAGTATTTTTCTAAAATGTAGTGTCATTTTCTTTAAAAATATTTAATACGACTCACCCTCGCTTCGCTCGGGTTCTTGCCTAGATCTAGCGCGAGCGAAGCCGCGGGTTCTGCTAGTATGTATTAAATATAGCCTATGTTCATCAGGGATAATGTAGGATTCTAACGGTAAAAGAATTTTTTAAATCGGTCCAGTAGTTTCGGAGCCTATCAATTCAAAGAAACAAACAATCAAATCATTCCTCTTTATAATATTAGTGTAGATGTAGATATAATAAATATTTAATTTAATTTATATAAATTATTCTTAATACGCTTTTTTTCTAGATATTGTTAAATCTTAAAAAATTATACTGTAGAGCTGTTGATGTTATGATTTTAAGGTAATTATCATAATAAATACAAGTTTATTTACTCAAGACAGTTCCAGGCATGGGGGCTCCGACTTGGTTCTTGTCTCCTTTCACTGCTTTGGGATGGATCTTCATTTCCTATAAATTGACAAAATAATACTATAATATAACAAGATGTCCTGTGTGATGTGGGGCTATATAAAGCCAGAAAAAATTTAAAGATCAGTCTTATTCTAATACAGCAACGAGAGGGACTTTATTTTTAGTACAAGTAATTTTAAGTATCATCAAACTAATCTTATTTGATCTTAATCCCCTGTTATCTATATAATACATTAATGTATGTATGACATGACACATTCAAAGGGTTGAAGTTTCCTCTTAAGCATAAGATGCCTGTGCCAGGAGACTTCTTTCTTTGTCTTTTAATACACAAAATACAAAACAGAATATAAGAAAAAAAGAACTTAAAAACAACATCAATATTGAGCGTGTGCGTGTGCGCGTGCGTGCGAGTGTGCGTGTGAGTGAAAAGCATAAAATAATAAAAGTATAAATATATAAATGGTGTCGTGGGACACCAGGTAGGAACGAAGTTCCTTCGGCTAATGTAGAATCGACACAATTTGCAAAAAAAAAAATCGTGCTCAATTTTATGTAGGTTTTCTTGTGGTAGGGGAGCCCACGATGCTAAATGGGGATTTATTCGAGCGTCATAGAGACCTATTGGGTTGCAAAGCTTATATGATAAGAAGAAAAAAATGTTATATGATATATACCTTTTCATCGGTGGGGGAAGCGGCTATGGATTTTTAAATATGTAAAAAAAAACTGTTGCATGGACATCCTCGAGCGCGTCAGATATTGATAGCATCAATGCCCTGCGTATTTTTAATAACGTACGTATGTTAATCTGATCGTTTACATGATGCGGGTGGTTGTATGTAAGGGTTGAAAATGAGAAAAAAATTTTTTTTATCGAGCGCGTCAGATTTTCTAAGATTTTTTAAGTGCACCAAAAAAAAGCTCTCATTCACTAATCTGACGATTTCGATCTGATATATATGATTCGTCTTAATATTCTAAACGTACTGTCTCAAAATCTGACGATTATCTAGAGGGATTCGCCTGATCTGACAAAAAAGAATTAGAAAAACGGTTCACCCTAAAGGCCATCCGCTGCAACTTCCCGCTAATTCCATTCCTGGGCGCTTAAAATTGTACTTATGACATTTTTGAGCTCAAAATATAATTTATGTGATTTTTTGAGCTCGCTGAGTTAAAAGAAATAATATTTATATGCATTTGAGCTCTCCCAGCTCAAAAGTTTGATAGAAGTTTCATAGAACACTATTTTTGGAATTTTCAAACCGCAGTAACTTTTGATTGAATGAACCGATTTTTACGTGTTTGGTGGCATTCTACGCAGTTTTTTAAGCCTCATAAAGAATTTCTAATTTTCAATTGGTCAAACTAAAAATTTCGGAGTAACTCCGAAAAAACACTTTTTCGTGGTTCTTTCGTTCACGATATCTCTTGAACGAATCAACCGATTTTGACCAGCTTGGTGGCGATCGACGTGCTTTTTCAAGCTGAAGGGCGGATTAGTTTTTGAAGTTGGTCGATAAAGCAATTTAAAGTTATTCCAAAAAAAACACTTTCAAAAAAAAAAAAATCTTTTTTTTGAGATTTTTCAAATTCTCAAAATCTAAGTTTGAGGGAACTCTTTAGAACGCCGCTTAGTAGATTCCGATCGGTTTAGTCGTTCAAAAGTTATAAGCGAGTTACATAGTCCCACACACATACATACAGACATACATACAGACATGTGACAACATCGCGGGGGTAATCAGGGAAGCTTCCTATGACCTTAAAACGTCGAGATAATTTAAACTAGATTTTTGCAAAACGGGGTGAAAACAATAACTTCCCGATTTTTGAAAATCTTCGATTTTCTTAGCGGGAAGTTAAATTTTTATTTTTTTTAAATCATTAAACTTAATTAATTGAAAAGCTCAGGAAATAGCATGCAAATAAATAAGTGTATGCTTTTTCAGTAGAACACATGTACTTATAAAAAAATAATTTTTGTTATTTCGGCTTGCGGAAATCGTCAGATTATATATTTTTCGTTATTTTTGTTTTATTTCCTTCAAAATAAAAAAAAAATTAGCTACGCTCGAGAATGTCGAGATGACGTTTTCTTTTTTACAACTTTGCTGCTCTCCCCTTTCTTTACGTCACTCTCAAATTGTCAGATTAGTGATTTTTTAGGATGTAATTAACTACCCCTACATTAATCTGACGCGCTCGAGAATTTCTGATGGTCAATTTTTTTTTACTAATCTGATCCTGTATCCCTCACGGGCGGCCTTATATATGGGGCTCATGTTTGGTGGAGGTACTTAACCGGGTACAAGGTATCCCCCTGTATATTAATCTGCCGCGCTTGAGTAAATCCCGAAATCCCCGCTTGGGCTCCCCTACTATGACTTTTCTCTTAAATTTTGCTGATTAGTTTTATTTAAGTACAGGAAAGTATTTAGGAAATTCAGTATTTTAGGAAATAATAAATTACGTAAAATAAAAAAAAAATCGTAATTCAAATTATCAACTAAAATAACAATATATGTCTCTTTATTTTTGTTTGACAACATAAAATTACATATAAATAGAAATAATTACAAAGTTTATTATTATTATTATAAGTAATAGAGAGAGAAGGGATGAGAGAACGAAAAGAAAGAGGGAGAAAGAGAAATGTATTATACACTACTCGCTTGTGTATACGACTGTCGCGCCTGCGCACGTCTCATTTAACGGTTTTATTCCACGGACTTTTTCTTACGGTTTTACTATCACATTTTTTTCAGATCGGTCGCGCAGCAAATTCCCTATGTCCTCCAAGCCTGACGTAATTAACTTCGTTCCAATATAAAGTACTAATAAAAGCATATCCCCAATTCCTAGTAACCCAGTGTAGTACATACCTTGCTAGCCTGGTCGTCGCGTATGAACACGGACCGCAGCTGCCCGTTGAGCTCAAAGAATACCTCGCGCTCGCCGGCCGCCGTCATCTCGTCCGAGACCGCCAGCGTGCGGATGTCTAGGGTTTTGCCGCGCTCGATCTTCACTTCGATCGTTTCACCCACCTGTGTATATATATAGGTAAGTGAGATTCAAGTGTATGTTTGTAACATTAATATACTAAATGTTACTTATATATAAGAAAAACATCATTTTAATATTTTTGATTATCTTTATTTTTATTTTCTCCGTTAAATTTATAAAACGGCTAAACATATATGACAGGATTTTCACTTGCAAACTTTTATTAGAAGTTACTTTCATTTTAGAAAAAGAATTAATGTTCTGGTCAAAAAAATAACATCAATCTGGTCAACAAACGAAGGAAAATGTGTAGAGGCTTCATAAATATAAAAGAAACGAAGATTCAGTGACTGAAGATCAACGAAATCGATTTCTTTAATCTTTAATTTGTTGGAATAATTCGATCAGAAGAAAACAAAAAATAAATTATAAATGAAACTATCTTTTTGGATTTTGTCGCGGATTTATTTTGATTTTTGGTTCCCGACGTTTCGAATGCTTTACAGCAATCATAGTCACGGGAGAGACTGATTAAACCTAAGAAAGTATTATGAAAAATAAATAAATTAAAGTGTAAATAGCTAACGCTAGTTAATAACTATAAATATTATTATATATTTAAAACATACATATGAAATCTTTTTGTGATAGAATGGAACGCTTTAGATTACTGAACTCTGTAGATGCAGTCATTTCTAGAATAATAACACTTACAGCGGGTCCCACTAAGAAGGTCTTAGTGTCGAGATGCTTGACGGGTCCATACTTGTCGCGGATGCGGAAGAAGTCGTTCGCTACTTGCGGGTACATCGCCGCTGACATCACGTCTTGGTCTGTCACCTGAATAAAAAATATTATTAAATTATACTAAAAGTTTATACTACATACATATCGTTTGTGTGCGCGAGTTTGTTAAAAAATGAATAAATTTGTTAATAAATAAGAATTCTCTTCTACTTTTACAAATATATTACACAAATTAAACAATATTACATTCTATGTAATAAAGAATACAAAAAAAAAATAATTGCTTTTACCTCTGGATAAGCTTCTTGCAGCTCTGCTTTTAGTTTGACGAAGTCGAGTGGCGCCAGCTCTTGTCCTGGACGTCCTTCTATCCTGGGCATGTCTTTGAGAATCTTTGACCTGGAATATTGTAGACGTATTTTTTAATTTTTACGTAGAGAGGATCAAGACAATGGTAGATAATCATCATCATCATCATCATCATCAGCCCTTTTTAATGTCCCACTGCTGGGCACGGGCCTCCCTCAGTGCGAGGGGGATCAGGCCATAGTCCACCGCGCTGGCCTAGTGCGAGTTGGCGGACTTCACATGCCTTTCGAAAACTTGTTAGGTTTTCTCAGACATGCAGGTTTCCTCATGATGTTTTCCTTCACCGTAAGACAAGTGGTAATCATGATATAAATGATTCGCACATGAAAATATCAGAGGTGCGAGACCCGGATTTGAACCCGCATCACTCGGTTATGCAAGTGACGCGTTACCGCTGGGCTACCACTGTCTTTTTACTACTACCACTGCTATTCACCTATCCACTTCATTTTATTTAAATAGGTACTAATAACATATTATATATACTATTCCTTTAGTCACATTTATAATTTACGTACAATAAGCCAACTTCAAATCCAATCACGAAATACAATTTGTACCATTAATTAGAACTTTTTTTTAACTATATGAAACTTTCACATGCAGAAAATCATGACACTTGTAACAAACCTAAGAGGTTCCGGGAATCCCCCATATGGAATACCGATGGCACCTTGGAAGAATTCCACGACCGACTTCGGGAAGGATAGTTCTTCGGCCCTAGCTTCGATTTCGGCTGCAGTCAATTTATTTTGTACCATAAATTGGGCGAGATCTCCCACCACTTTTGAGGAGGGGGTGACCTTGATAATGTCACCGAGGAGAAGGTTAGCCTCTCTGAAACACAGATATTATTTAAGCCGTTATATTATTTTTTTTAATTATATTTGACATAAAGAATAAAAAGAAGTTTCTTGAAAACATAAAAGTTATAATGGAATATATTTTATATAAACTATGAATTTTTTTAAACGTGTATGCATTATATATTGAAGTCGCGTAGCAGAAAAATTTCGAACAATGATCTCTTTACTTATTGACAGTAGTTACAATCACTTTTGTATTCAGTGCGAGTGAGACTCAATATATTTACGCGGAAGTAACAGAGACAGGTAATAACATATACGAATTTTTTTCTGCTTCGCGTCCGAAGTATAGCTTACAATGTTCACAGACGATAGTCAATTTACATTTTCAACGGTTTAAACGGTTCTAAGATAGAAAAACATGAGCAACCAACCTGTAAGCCTTCTTGACCTCCTCAAACTGGCTACCAAGTCCCAGGGAAAAGGCCTGGAACTGTAGGTTGGTGTACTGTCCGCCGGGTATCTCGTTGATGTATACGTCCGCGTTGCCCGACTTCATGGTGGCGGTGGCCTCGAAGGGCCCGTATAGAGTGCGCGCTTGCTCCCAGTACGCAGAGTATTCGGAGACCGTCTGGAGGGGAATGCCTGGGAGGGATAGAATAAATAAATATATTGGGACAATATTACACATATTGAAATAACAGTTGTTAAAGATACAGAGACCGAATAAATGTAGTTTTAGATTTTTTTGTCTGTCTGTTACCGCATCACGAAAAAAGACTTCATTTGTTTTCATACTTCTCATTTGTATCTCATTTTATGTTCTTTTTATTCATTCACGACTCGCCCTCGCTTCGCTTGGGCTCTTCCCTAGATTTAGCACAGGCAAAGCGGGGGGATCAGCTAATTATGCATATAAACCTTCCTCTTGAATCAGTCTATCTATTAAAAAAAACCGCATCAACATGCGTTGCGTAGTTTTAAAGATTTAAGCATACATAGGAATATAGGGACAGAGAAAGCGACTTTGTTTTATACTATGTAATGATAAAGTTTAAGCCATACGTAATGCATATGTATAAATTTTCATGTTTTAATGAATTTTACACATATATTTTTATATACAAATGTTATTCATTATTTTACTTGCATAATTTTTAATGTTTTTAGAATTGTTTTTTTTGGTATTTTCTTTATACGTTTTTTTCTTTATAAATTTTAACATTTATTTGTAATTGTTATTTTTAAGCAGTGCATGTAAATTGTTGGCCAATGTTATAAACACCTATACGTGACTAACACTCTAGAACTTAGTTATTATATGTATGTTTTTAATAATGTATTAGTGTTGTTAAATAAAAAAACAGTACACATGTCAGAAGTAAAACTTGAATTTAAATTAAGGCTAACTCTTCCCCGTCTCTGAGCGCCTGGTACTATGGACTTATTTTTTCGTTTCATCGAGTTTGAAATCACAACGATTATAAAGAAGTTTCACTTCAAAAAAACTCCATAGATGAATTTCGATGAAACCCTAGTGTATAGTAATAACTAATAAGGTATAGTATATATAGGGGTGTACCAGTATCTAGCGGCGTGCCCTGCAACGATGCAACGAGCGCGCCAAGGCTGGGCTGGCTGGTGAGACCGGACATGGCGTCCACTGCCGCGTCCACTGCGTCCGCGCCCGCGCGCGCCGCCGCCAACATGGCCGCCACGCCCGCGCCCGACGTGTCGTGCGTGTGCACGTGGATCGGGATGTCGGGGTGCTTGTCGCGGATTGCTGTTATTAGTAATCTGTGGGATTGTGCTATCTTTAAGTAGTGGCTTAAGAATAATAATAATAGCAGCCAACATGGCCGCCACGCCCGCGCCCGACGTGCCGTGCGTGTGCACGTGGATCGGGATGTCAGGGTGTTTGTCGCGGATTGCTGTTATTAGTAATCTGTGGGATTTTGATATCTTTTAGTAGTGGAGCAGAAATGATCTATTACTAATGATTTAGTATTCACTCTTTTTAACGTGCTAACCTGGACGTCCATTAAATACGAGAGGTATCAATCTCTAGTCCACCACGTTCGCCAAGTGCGGGTTGGCGGATTTCACATATCATAATACAAAAACTCACGACATTTTCCTTCGTCGTAAGACAAGTGGTAATCATGTTGGAAATGATACTTCAATGATGATTGAATGCGACGCCCGAATTTGACCCGATTCACTCGTTCACCAAACCAAGCACGTTACCACTGCCATTAGTTTTGCAAATAATTTATTAAATCTAAGCAATATAATATCTAATATTTATTAATCTTATATTTAAATCTAAGAATGAGGTCTAGAATACTGAAAAATAAAAATATTTCACCAACTCAGTATAGGAAATCAATCATCACAAACACCCTTATTTGTATTTGACATAAGTTCCACACACAGCTCTTATACTAACAAATAGTTATTTTAAAAGTAACATAATATAACAGTAACATATTTTAAAAATAATACGTCCAAAAATTAACAAATTAAAAATCTTAAAAATGGAATTATTACTTTTCAAATATGACAAATTATATAGCTATCTAATGTCTAAAAATCATAAGTTTGACCAACTCACTCAGCGGCTTGAGGTTTCAAAAGACCAGCCATATCCTTAATTCCCAGCACATGAGTCCCAGCCTTCACCAGTTCATCTGCCAAGTTCAAATAATACTTCAGGTCGTATTTCTTCTTGCTGGGGTCTGACACGTCCCCGGTGTAGGAGATGGCTGCCTCTACCACGCCGCCCGCCTTGCCCGCGGCTTCCATACCCAATATTAGATTGGGCAAATAGTTCAGTGAGTCGAACACTCTGAATATGTCCATACCGGCTTTCACCTGTGAAAAATAAGCAATTTTGTAGATTTAATGGCGCAAAAATTTCATGTTTTTGAACATATCCTTGTAAAACATTTGAAAAGTCGCATTGGGAAGAAAAATTCAAAATAGCGCCGCGGTAGAATCCAAATATGGGTATTGTTTCAATTATGTCTAAGATTTCTTGATAGATGAGCTTAAAATGGTTTGAATAGATATATAATTTACGGAAAAATCTTAAATTCAGTTTATTTTATATTAAACTAGAACCTAAAATGTCAAAAGAAATAAAATTAAATCGCGAGTGCCTACTTCAATCTTACAATCGAAATTAAAAACTGATACATTTTTTTATAGATTTTTCTAAATGATCTGGAAAAAAAATTAAAAGTCAAATAGGCACTTACACTAATTTTTTAATATTAAAAGAAAACAGCATTCTGAATTTAACAATGTTAATATTATAAAAATAATTATTATTCATTGATTCAATATACAATATCTATTACGATTATTAATATCATTAAACAAACGTACCGCCATATCACAAAACTCGAACACAACGTTATCTGGATAGTTGGTGTAGCCCACAGCGTTGGCGCCACGTAGCAACATTTGGAAGGGGATGTTTGGAATCAATCTGCGCATATCTTCTAACCTCTCCCATGGACACTCGTGGAGGAATCTGGAAGTTATTTTAAATGAAGTATAATTATACTAACACTAATTTACTTTACAACCATTGTTGCACTAAATTTCAATCATTTACAAATTTTTACTAAAAAAAAAATATTAGAAATTGAATTGCTTTTTTTAAAATCTCTTTCTATATTTTTTTTTATTTTTCATTAAAATACTCATCGTTTCATGGCATTTGACCTCAACCAAACGTTACCAACCAAAAAAAAAGCCACAACAATCTACTAAAGCATTGAAAAACAGTTTTACAAACCTAAGAGCGACATCAAATGTAGCACCTCCCCAGTTCTCCAAAGAATATAAATTACTCAGATTGTGTGCAACGTATGGAGAGACGGCGAGCAGGTCGTGCGTCCTCACACGAGTCGCCAGTAGGGACTGGTGTGCGTCTCTGAATGTCGTGTCCATTAATAGAAGGCCTTTGTTTTGTCTTACTGCTTTGGCGAACGCTTCAGGCCCACCTTCTTTGAGAATCTGCCTGAACCCTTTTGGAGGGGTCACCGCTGTGGGTATTAAATGGTCAAGTTATAGGGAAATCGTGTAGTTATATTCTTTGAAAGACTATTTTAAAATCTGGTAATGAATTATGTTACAAAAATATGTTTAAAGCGTTTTGCAATATAATCTGTGACTGAATTTTTATACGCAATTTTGTGCCTCATCGGGTTTTTCGAGAATTTCCTCTATGCGTCCAGCCTTTAAGGTACTAGTAGCAAAACCTCTCTTGAAAAGCCTCATGTTATAGCGCTTAGGAACAACCTAAGAAGGAAGATTATTCCACATTTTGAATGTAATAATAATTTATCCTGCAAAAAATACGTACCAAAAATGGTCTAGTGATCATCAATAATCTTATTGAGCGCGACCACTATAAGTTTTTTTTTTAATGGCAATCCCGTCTAAATGATTTATATATGAAAATTAAAAAATCCAAAGCCTCGACGCTAGACTGACATTATACTTCAAACACAAATTCCTATGAATACATAAATCACAAATCAAAAATGTAAAATGAATATGACAGAACGAGTACAAAAATATTAAATATATTATTACTTTTACAAAATTTGTAAAAATGTTTTTTATTTATTTATTTATTTATTTAGGAAAGCCCAAACACTTAGTATTTTACTAACAAACACAAAAACATGCAAACAAATAAAGAAAACCAGCGCTATTTCAGCTTTACCTGTGTTCTCGCCGGTCATCTCTTGCCTTTTAAGGGCTTCAGGTGATAGGTCTGAAAAAGATGTTTAGTGAAAATAATGGCACAGTGCGAGTGTTAAAGCGGTGAGCACACAAAATGGCGTTAACTTAAAAGAGAATCGGCAAAATAATGTTAGCCCTTTTGTTAGTTTGCGCGCTAATTAAAAATGATAATATGGACGCAGGACGAAAAAAAAATGGCCGATGTATTCAACGAAAATTTGGCCATAAGATATTTAACAGGGTTATTTTATTCCATATTGATGAAAATGGCATATTTGTATATATGTGATCTGTGATAATACTTTATCTATTCTCTCCACATGAACGACCTACTCTTTAAAACTTCTAGAAGAAATACAAATTTTAAACACAAAAATGTTACAAAAATTATTACAATTATTACACAAATTACTTTTTAATTAATGACCTCATTTTTTTACGAAAATAAAATAAATATCTATTATTAATAAGCTAAAATTTACAAAAGTCCCATCTTCATCAATTAAATATGGTAAATCGGGAAAGTTTAAAAAATAATATTTTGTTAAATTCTGACATGATTTTAATAACACCATCATCCCAGAGTATTTTATGTGGACGTAAATCCGAAAAAGAAACAATTTAATTAAGCAGCAATGTCGCAGAAAGTAAGAAAAAAAGGTCTAATTAAAAACTTTCTCGAACCTACCATGACCAGTGCGGACTGAAAAAAACGAATTGATTTGATTGAACTATACAGACATTTATTAATTTTCAAAAAATATTTTTTGCATATTAGTTTTATGGTTAACTAGGCTGACTGGAGGCAAGGTATTCGATTATAACAATACTCAGTTAAATAATATGCTTATAAATAATATTTAATTAACTTGTTTCAAGGCTTGGCTTTAGCGGAAGTAAACTTTTTAAAAATTCCATCTTTTATAATAACATTGAAGATGAAAATAAATGATAGAAGAAACTAATATTACGCTATCTCTCTATTAGAGAACTAATAATATAAAATAATATCTATTAGAGAACTAATAATATAAAATAATATTATTATTTATTTCATTATTATTATTCCTTAGTCTATGGTTATAGGTTATAAATTTTAAAACTTTTTTCATTTTTCATTTACCACGTCATTTGCATAGATAAAAAATAAATTTATTTCATTTTTCTCTTTTGTTAATCGATTAATGACAAACAAATGTTAATATGATTTGAAATTAACACATTTTTCAATGAGGAAGCTTAATTTTTTTAATTAAAGAATTCTATTTAAAAGCTAAAGCATATACAAAATCATAAACTATTGATTTAAGAACTACAGAACATTTCTGACTATTTTATTTTTATGTTTTAAAAATTCCATGTTATCCAGTTCGAAAACCAAAAAAATATAAAAAAAAAATCGTAACTTGTCTATTTTTGAGATAGATATTAAAATATTACATTCTTTTTTTACCATTTAATATATTTTTTCTTGTATTTCTATAACACTTACCTAAAGGCACGGGTGGTATGTATGGTTTGACATCAGATGGCGGTATTTTAGTGGCTAAGGGTGTGGCGGGGCCGTTCACTAGCACTTGCCCCAAGTAGTTGAGGATCTTTTGAGCTCTGTTCTGTGATGCCTTGAACATGAATAGTTGAGGGTTTTCATCTATGAAGTACGTGTCTACTGCGCCTGGAATTAAAAACATATGTTAAGCTAAATAAATCGGATTTTTTTTATCGGATTTAATTTCGATTAACATTAATCCGTATACTATATATGTATATAAAAATATGTTTGTATGTTTTTTTTTATGGTAAAAAGGGGGCAAACGGGCAGGAGGCTCACCTGATGGGAAGTGATCACCTCCGCGATGCGTTGCCGGCCTTTCAGGAAAGGGAGGGATGGGGGAGGGAGGGAAGTGGGAGGTTGGCGGGAACGAAGGCGGAGGATAAAGGGAAGAGGGAGGGGGGAAGGAGTGGGCCTCCCGGACTCTCACTTACCGGACGAAACGCGACAGCATAGCTGCCACTTCACGCCGGTCTTCTCTGAGAGAGTGGTACTAATGAACTATACGGGGCGTGCCGGCCCATTTTGTTGCTACCCGAAGGTCACAAGCAGGGCACTACCACTTATCAAGCATGGCGTTTCAAATATGTATAAATATGATAAATTAATAAGTATGAGGCACTTTGAATAATCGGGTATTTGTATATCCAACTATGATATTTGTAGGCAAATCAAAAAATACTTTGTTTTTTTTATTGTTTTTTTCAAATCGTTACTTTTTTAATAATATTCAATGTCAGTACGCAAATCTGTAAAGCAGTTGTCAGCGGCTCGTAACAGTTACGCACGAAAAGGCCACAAAAGAAAAACATAAATATAAAAGATGATTTCTGTACAAGGAAAGTCAAGATTTAAATATGTCTTACCATTCAAAAACTTCTGGTTTTCCAACACATTGAGCAAGAAGGGTATGTTAGTTTTGACGCCGCGGATGCGGAACTCCCGCAGCGCGCGGTTCATCTTGGCGGCGGACGCGGACAGGTCTTGTGCGTGGGAGATTACCTGCGTTATCATTATTACTTGTTAACTTAAAACAGTTTGTAGTGATCCTACTTTGGCATTCATTTGTTAAACTCGGATGTTTGTACTCCAGTCATTGGTGTTTATATTTATAATATGTATGTATTTAAAACTTATATATGTAGTATATCGACTGTCTGGTGTTAGGGGAACGGGAATAAACGGAACTCCATTCCTACTAACGGGACGGGAATCCGTTCAGCCGTTTTATCGTGAAAGAGTTACAAATATCTATTTATACATCCTCTTAAATTTTCACGTTTAATGATACAAATTTAATGCCACTATAAATCAAATTTCATTTTAAAGTTATTTAAGATATTATTGAAAAATTATTGGAAAAACTATTTGCACTCACTTTAACTAGCAAAGAGTCGTAATAGGGAGATATGATGGCACCAGCGTAGGTAGAAGCTGAGTCGAGACGAATGCCCATACCCTCACCAGATCTGTGTCAAAATATAATAATAATTATAATATTAACATAAAATACAGCAAATGCTCGTCCAGAATCTAAATATTAAGCAAAAAGACTGATTAAATTATTTTTAATATAAAACTTTCCTATGACTCTACACTTAATATTTATTGAGACATTCATAATATTTGACTCATTTAAATAAATACATATAACACATAATACCTTTTTAGATGTACAAATATCTTTTTACCCATCTTGATTTTTGCCAACGTTGTGTAATGTTTTCAATGTCATTACAAGCTAATTCCACTATAATATTATATTAGCCTTATAAAAACGAAAAAAAAAATACAATTATAGCCATGAACAAAAACAGCCTCACACAAACATCTCTTTTTACTCTTACATCATCACCAGCTTATTGATCACAATTACTTATATCATCATCATAAGCACTAGCATTGTGATCATCACCACTCATATCTTCATCATCTTCGTCATTATCATCACCTGAACACTTCAATTCTGCCAGTGCTAGGCTGGAAGTTATTGCCAATCATCATCATCATCATCATCATCACCTGAACACTTCAATCCTGCCAGTGCTGGGCTGGAAGTTATTGCCAGGGTCCTCAGTAGTAACACGGCACTGTATGGCGTATCCCTGCGTCCTGATGTTGTCCTGCGTGAGGCCGAGCTCGGGCAGCGTCATGCCCTCTGCCACCCTGATCTGGGACTGCACTAAGTCTATACCAGTCACCTCTTCTGTTATTGTGTGTTCTACTTGCAATCTGGAAAATTATTATTGTTATTTTAGTTTTTAACCGACTTCAAAAAGGAAGCGGTTATATGTTTCACTGTATATATTTATTTTATGTATGTACACCGATTTCTCCGCCATCTGTGGGCCTTCAAAAATTTTTCTTTTGTTCGGTAGGGTATAGTTCCGTGGGGGTCCCATTATCACCAAGTCGGAATCTGATGATGGGATCCCATGGTAATGAGGGCAACCCTCAAAATTTATATTTACCTATTATGTTTTTGATATATTTTCTAAAACTGATGAAGCTTGTTTATGTTATTGCATTTATTTATGGAGTGGAGATAAGTACACCATTATCCACGTTTATTCTATGTATTTTTTGATTTAAATATTGAAGTGCAATAATGATATAACAAAGTTTAAGAATAGGAATAAATTATTATTGATCTTTTAAGCCTATTGGAATAACTACTATTAGAAATTACAAAATTAACTATAATAAACGACAAAAGAATGGCATTTTAAGCATTTAAATCTAATTAAAGTGATTGTATGCAACGTTAACATAACAGCTTTTTACAGATGCCTTTAGGATGTTTCTGTTATAAAAGTTTATTGCGTATAAGAAAAACACATTTTTTTGTTTTTTTTTATCTGTTTCTTTGTCCTACTAATCTCTGAAAAGCCTGAAAGGATTTTGACGGGACGGGATTTAATTTCTACACTTTATGTAAATACATGTGTACTTTATATCCATTGAATTTACATTTAAAGTGAATAATTTTAATTCTATTATAAAACCTTTTTTTATAAATTTGGCACAATAAATAAGCACTGAATTGACGTCTGTTAAAAATGTTTTACCTGGCATTGACTTCAATGAAGTAGAAGTTGCCTTTATCGTCGAGTAGGAACTCCACAGTACCGGCGTTTTCGTACCCGACGTGCCTCGCCAAGTGCACCGCGCAGTCCGTCATCCTTTGACGGATCTATAACAATATTAATTTAAATCTTATATAATTACTAGCGACTCGCCCTAGATGTAGCACGGGCAAAACCGCGGGATCTGCTTGTTATACACATAAACCTTCCTCTTGAATCACTCTATCTATTAAAAAAACCGCATCAAAATCCGTTGCGTAGTTTTAAAGATTTAAGCATACATAGGGACATAGAGACAGAGAAAGTGACTTTGTTTTATACTATGTAGTGACTAGCCTGCGCGGCTTCGCTCGCGTACAGCGAGTCAACCTTAAAAAAACATATGCTATCGCGGACTTTTTTTTATAACTTTTGAATTGGAACATTTCCGTCATACATGATTTTTGCATAACTTTAATCGTTTACGCAGCGTACGCGACGAAAGCTCTCAAAAGGAATATATTTCTCCCGTTTTTGCAACATTTTTATTGATGCTGCGCTCCTATTTGTTGTAGCGTGATGTAATATAGCCTATAGCCTTCCTCGAAAACCAACACAAAAAGAATTTTTCAATTCGGACCAGCAGTTCTTGAGATTAGCGCGTTCAACCAAACAAACAAACAAACTCTTCAGCTTTATAATATTAGTATAGATTGAAAATAAATATCAATGTCTACATATATGTAATTAAATTGCGTGTCAATTCTGTACATAAAATATTTTATTGATAATATTATTGCAACAGAATTATTATTGACACTGAAGCCGAATCTATGCTTTTAGCAGTTTTTTTTCTGTCTCACTTTTAACCCAGAACGGTGGTTCATCTACCCGTACTGGTAAAAGCTGGTTATCCGTGTTAACACAACATATGAAAACCCTTAAAATCATGTAACATCAGAATTTTCCGAGCGTCCGATTGAAGCTGTTTTTATTTAATAATATGATTTATTTTATATTATTTATTATATAACAGTTATTAGTATTCTATTAAGATTTGATATATTATCAAATCAAATCAAAATATTTTATTCAGCATAAAAATTGTTACAATTTCTTACTGAACGTCATGAGTCTACCACCAGTTCGGAAAGAAAAAACCTCTGACCTGAGAAGAACTGGCGAAAGAAACTCAGCGGGACTAATATTTTTTTTTAATCTTAATCTCATTCTTTTTTTAAATTAAATTGTATATTAACAATAACTCTATATGTTGAAATAGCCTGGCGGCGATCACATCTTACTGTCTTCTAAAAAATCGTTAATCGAATAATATCCTTTAGTACACAAACGTTCCTTCACAATTTTTTTAAATTTGGCAATAGAAGCTTTAGCTTTAAACATTTACATTTATAATAATAATATTAGTCTGAGATAGTGTTATTGTTACCTCTGGGTCCAACATTGGTGCAGGTGCAATTTCCACGACCTTCTGATGCCGTCTCTGTACGGAACAGTCTCTTTCGTAGAGATGCACCACATTTCCCGCCTTGTCACCTTTAAAGATGTATTTCAAAATAAATATATAAACTAATATGGATATCTATACATACAGTAAAATTTTAATTGACTCGAATCAGCTTAAACACTAACTCACTATCGCATCGCTTGGGTTTGTCCTTAGATCTAGCGCGAGCGAAGCCGCGGGTTCCGTTACTAATAAATATAGCCTATTATACTCAGTGATAATGTAGTTTCTAATGACAAAAGAATTTTTGAAACCGGTCCAGCAGTTTTTGAGTTTATTTGTTATATACAAAAACAGAAATATTTCCTCTTTATAATATTAGTGTAGATAAGTTTAGATTTCTGGAAAATCTTATTAAAATAGTCATTATTATCAATACAGAAACCGATTTTTTTTCTGTAAAATCGCATCAGGAGAAAATCACAGAACCTATTTTGATGAAATTTGTTATAATGATAGCTGATTATCCGGGTCAACTTTTTACTGCATGAAAATATCACATCTCTGGAAAATTTAATACTAACCGTTAAATCATATTTGGGGACGAACCCTATTGGAGCGAAGGTGAGTCGCTACTCGCTAGTTAATTATTTATTATGTTGTCCTTGTCTAATTTAAATCATGAAACGAATTATTACCTTAATCGGTTTTTTCAGAACAAAAAAAAATAAATTTACATACATATCTATGTCAAAAAATGCAGGTTATTAACATGTAATTAGGCCACTTCGACTGTTATTTGTCAAGGCTAATTAATATCGTCTTTGTAAAATTTGCACGTGTTTTTAAAGAACTATTTGTTATAGGTATATCATCATTATTATCAGCCCCACTGCTGGGCACGGCCTCCCTCAGTACGAAGGGGATCAGGCCATAGTCCACCGCGACGGCTTAGAGCGAGTTGGTGGACTTCACATATCTTTCGAAAACTTGCTAGGTTTTCTCAGACATGCAGGTTTCCTCACGATGTTATCCTTCACCTTAAGACAAGTGTAATCATGATAGAAATGATTCGCACTTGAAAATATCAGAGGTGCGAGACCCGGATTTGAACCCGCATCACTCGGTTATCCAAGCGAGCGCGTTACTGCTGGGCTACCACTGTCTAGGTATATATTATACTTATATACTTTGTTGAAATAGAATCTTATAGGTTTATGTAACTTTGTATATATTGAGTTTTTAAACGCACTTTTAAATAGATATAAATAGTTATAAGCCAGTGTTATTATATTAACATTGTTTAAGTTTATTTAGTAATTCGGCTGTTAGGGGTTAAGACAAATACAACAAATCAAAGATCATAATACTTTCTTAGGTTTACGCGAATGCCGAATATTTGACATTACAAATGAAACTATCTTTTCGGATTTTCCGCGGCAAAATTAACGCAGGTTCGAGTCCCGCTGGCATTCATTTGTTACACGAATGTTTGTACTCTAGTCATGGGTGTTTATATTTATAATAAGCTTGTATTTGAAATGTATATAATATGTGTAGTATATCAACTATCTGGTATCTGTAACACAAGCCTCATAGCTTACTACGGAACTAAATGGCGCTGTTCCAATATATTTATTTATAAAGCAAAGATCATAAAAATCAGTCCAGCCGTTCTTCAGTTATACATTATACATCGTGTATGTAAACTGACTTTATTTTATATATACATACGTATTATGCAAATTCAAGCACATTTGCCTACTGTGTATAAGTCTAATGAGCAAGACGTATTTATATTATGTTTTTACATATTTCATTTCTTAAAAACAGAGCTGATAGAGATTAGAGCGTCCAAATTTCAAAGTTCAAAACATTGATAAAACTTGTTTATTTTGTCATTTTAATGATAAAACGCAATATATTCATAAATTTAGTCGTATCATTTGTTGTCGTACTTCGACCAATTTCATAATATCCAACATATATTCAGTACTTACAGCGTAATCGAGTTTAATTTAATGGTCAGTTATAGTGCATTTAATCAATATTATATGGAGACATTTCAAAATGAAAAATTGTAAACAAATTTGTAATAGGAAAAAAGAAAAAATATACAATTGAAATTTTATGTTTCGCTTGGTTCGATCACACCTACTATAACAGGCAGCAGAACCCTCTAATAAAATATTTAAGCCTATGTGTTTCTCCTGATACTCGCACAGTTCCATACACATTTTTCCATTCACATTTTTCCATTCACATTCATAGAGTAGTGTAAATTACTCAATAACTAGTCTTACCGAGCAACTGCACTTCAATGTGTCGAGGCCTCTCGATGAACCTCTCTATGAACATAGAGCCGTTACCGAAGGCCCCGAGGGCTTCGGAGGAGGCCCTTTCGAAGGAAGATGCCACTTCACTCATCTCCCGCACTACTCGCATACCGCGGCCTCCCCCGCCGTAGGCAGCCTGTGTGTATGAATCATGTTGTTACTATAGTCTAAGATCCGAAGTAAGATCAGTCTTCACTCATCTGTTTACCGAATAAAAGGTATTTTGTATTGAAAATATGAATGAATATATCGCAGAAAAACTTAAGAAATATCAAGATTTTGTTAATTTAATTAAAATAATAATTAATTGCACTGTCATCTTATTTATAAAATTATATCTAATATTCTGTTCTACATACATGTTGATATTACCTTGAAAATGACTGGAAGACCATGCTGTTTGCAAAATTCTAGCGCTTCTTCTTTTGTCGTAATCGGTCCATCTGTGCCTGGCACAATTGGCACCTCTGGTGACAAAAAAATAAATAAGAAAATTAAAAAAAAACACAAACACACAAAATTTGGACCTTTTACCATAAAATAATAGTGTTAATCTTTCAGAAATCATCCAAGTCTATACACGTAGACGGTAGATTTCATTTCATTGATATTGGTAAGTTTCACTATTTTTTATAAGATTTGACTAAATATATTATATTTATATGCTATATTTATTGTTTTAAATGAAGCTAACATAAATTGCTGTAAATAAATTACAGATATGGGTATATGAATTAGTACGTTTGATATCCAAAACAAATAAAAAATATATTTAATAAGCCTAAGGAGCGGTCAAAGCCTAGTTTTTAATTCAATTATTTACCTCGGTAGATACGTTATCGTTCATAATAGCATATCTTTCACTTATAACAATGTTGTAGTGATCAAAAGATTATTAAATTATTGATAATGTATAAAACATAATAAATTTACAATATTTTACATACTAGCTTCAATAGCGGCTTTTCTTGCGGCAACTTTGTCTCCCATCTGTTGCACTACACGTGGCGACGGTCCGATGAATCGGAGTCCCGATTTGATGACTGCTTCTGCGAAATCTGATCTAGAAATTCATATATTTTTGATGACCATGATGATTGAATGTTAATTAAAAAATGTTAATTAAATTCTTAAAATTGTATTATATTTAGTATTTTTGTTTTTAATTATTAATTACTTAGGCAAATTAGGAACACTGTAATTACATGAGAATGATGTGTTCTCCTATAATTGGTAGTACATAGTACTTTAAGTAGATGTAAGGCATAAGTTAGATATAAGTGAATATGTACAACTGTTGGAGATCCGAATAAATAAATAAATTAAAAAATGCGATGGAGAGGAAAGGGCGCTGGATACGAAAGGGCGGGGGGCGCCGCCTAAGTTTTCTAAATGTAGTAAGTAGTAACCAGAAATAGTTTAGTTTACAGAAACAGTGGAATCGACCCCTTTTTTTTCATCGATACAGGGGCGCAGTAGAATATCTCGCCTAGGGCGATCCACTTAATTAACATAGTCAAGTCCGTTTCATACAAACGCTGTAGTTACATGCACACTCAGTTGACTAAGCGACTTGCCATCTTTTAAGACGAGTTTTTAAGAATATAAGAATTATATAATAATTATTTTATTTATAAGTTGTTTTGCATAATATATTTATACTTTATACAATATTGTGTTATTGTTATTTATTTATGAAATTATTTATACATACAATCGATATTTAAATAGAAATAATATAAGTTTTATTTTTCAAAGCGTCCGGGTTCGATTCCCGAGCTGAGTACAAGTTTTTTTTAAATGTATGAATGCAGTTTTTCTTGTTACTAAAATCGATGACATGGTACCTAAGAACAGACCTTCGTATATGTTATAGTTTCAGACTTCCCCATATTGACCGATTTAAACGTTACACCCGGACAAATGTAATATTTTAGACAGTGGAATTCCGTAGCAGGAAGACTGAGAAAAATAGCGACACGAGGAAAATATTAGACAAACTAAAACCATATGACTCTTATATAATATACTAGCGACTCGCCCTCGCTTCGCTCGGGCTCTTCCCTAGATTTAGCACAGGCAAAGCCGCGGGATCCGCTAGTTATGCATATAAACCTTCCTCTTGAATTGCTCTATCTATTAAAAAAAAACGCATCAAAATCCGTTGCGTAGTTTTAAAGATTTAAGAATACATAGGGATATAGGGACAGAGAAAGCGACTTTGTTTTATACTATGTAGTGATAATACATTATGTAAATCAATAATTAGAAGTAATATACCTAGGTATATGTTAATTAAATAACCCTAGAAAATGTTTTCATTCTCATTAAATTTTTTATTAATTATCGTAAAAGGCAAACAATGAAAAGTTGCTGATGTTCTTTGATTAGTAAACTTCATATTGTTTTTCGTAATATTAAATATACACATATATACATTTACTATTATCACATGGAAGTCTCCAGTTCGATTCTCGTATTGTACCTACAAGCTTATATTAATATGTTATAACACCGTATCATTCTTATATTTCTATTTGATAGAAAAGAAAGAATTAACTAATGTGATCCAACGCATTTAGTTGCAAAAGACGTTCATAGTATTAATATGTACTGTTATCGTTATTTTGGGTTTTCCTTCAACATTTTCCGTATATATTTCTAGTATGAAACAAAGCGTAGTAGATAGTATCGTAAAATAGGTTAGGGTGTTGCCAATTACTGATTTAAAACCGTTAATTATAATACTAGATACACAACGAGGTCACGGCGGCTTATTAAAATCATTTTCACCACTTTCAACTTGTGAGTTTCATATGAAATTTGTCTTTTAAATTTTAAGTGCTGTTATAGTATAGAGTGAATACTTTATGGTTATTTCTTTAACAATTAGCACAATACATAAATACATATATATTTGAAATAAGTCGCGTTTTAGTCTGATCGTGGTTAGTTAAGTTACGCTAATTAAAATAAAATTATTAGTTATGATATGTGTTAGAGTCCTTGGGACGTTAAAATAAAAGTGGACTGTATTAATGTACTGGTTTAATGCTTTTATTTTAACGTCCCAAGGACTCTAACATTCGAGCCGGATCATACATTGGTCCTTCAGGATCTCGCCGTAAAAACTATAAGTTCAACCGGTCTTCATCACTTTAGTTGCGGTCTTCAGCTACAAAATTGCCTCAGGAAGAGTCTTCATTTTCTTCGCTCCACCGAGGACAACTATCCAGCAATCGCATAACGTCTTAGAATCGAAAAGGTCACATGAAGATCATAGAGGTCACATGAAGATCATAGAGGTCACCCCAGCGCGGACTTAGGACTCTAACAATATGAAATATCATAATAAAAATTTACCTTTCGGATAGTAAGCCATATCCGGGATGCACGGCATCCACATCATTTTCCTTTGCAACTCGGATAATTTCTGGTATGCTCAAATACGCTTCCACTGGCGGTAAGCCTTTGCCTACTATATATGACTCGTCGGCTTTTTGTCTGAAATTAATAATTAATAATTTAATAGTGTCAGTTATGTTGTAAATAAATCCAGTTCCAATCTTAAAACCATTCTTATTTGAAATAAAAAAAACAAAATACTTAAGAATAGGACAAGTTATAAATGACTACTCGATATTGATCGATTTTATAATTCAAATCAATAATAATAAACGTATGTAAAAATTTCGATGATTTATTTGCTCAATCTTACACAAGAGTAGGAAGATATATAACATGTATTATGTCACATTTTCCTTATTTTTGTGTTATTGCTTTGTTCTTGTTACTTCAAATTGCCAGTAAATGTATCTTGTACTGGAGGAAAATTAAAACTAATATGCCGATACCTTAATTTGTAAGTCCATTACCATTTAAGTTAGATTTTCAAACGCTACCAAAATCATATGTACTTATTTGAATAGTATTAGATAATCATGAAATCGGAATAATAAATATACTCTTACATCAATATAATTTAAATAATATAAAATTTCATGTTTTCCTAATTTGTAATACCTATTATTGAAATCATTAACAATACTTCAAGTGTTCCCGAGAAGTGTACGTGCATAGCACGGAGTTAGCCGATTTGCAAATTAAATCAAATGATGTTTAAGTTTCATTTTTTTCATATAATGTATTTATTGTAGGCAATGGTAGCCCAGTATAAACGTGCTCGCTTGGATAACCGTGTGATGCAGGTTCTAATCCGACTCTCGCACCTCTTATATTTTTATGTGCGAATCATTTATATCATGATCACCACTTGTCTTACGGTGAAGAAAAACATCGCGAGGAAACCCGTATGTCTGAGAGAACGTAGCAAGTTTTTGTAGGTGAATTCCCCAACCCATGCTTGTCCAGCGTGGTGGATTATGGCTTGATCCCTCTCGTATTAAACTTTAAAAAAACTGAATAAAAGTATAATTATTACATTTTCATACGACGCCATAGTCTTATATCAAACAATATTAGTTAAATACATGACATTCAATTTACAATGATTGTATTGATGATAATAAACGTGATATGCATAATGTAATAAGTTATAATAGAATAATGTTGTAACAAGACAATTGTTCCAAGAATAAACATACCTCTTTACTTTACTTTTTATTTACTCACATTCAAGACAATAATATAAATAAACGCAGTAATAATAAAAGCTATTATCATATCATTTTGTAACATTTACGTCGTGCACTTTCTATTAAAAACTACTTCGTATTTGCTCGTAGGAGAATATTCATTCGAAAAAAATAATTTCTTACGCTTCCTAACGATAAAAATGTGATATTCAAGTCGCAAGTATTTTGATTGATCTATATTTATTGTAATGGTTTTTTAATCTCTAAATATATGAGGAAAGATATGATATAGAATATCATAATAATAAATATTAAGAAAAACCCTATTTACCGATTAAATAATCTTTAAATCTTTTAATTTTTGTCAATTATTCTTATTTAAATTATCAATTACAATAAATTTAAATACAACAAGAGCGAACTATAGAAGAATCTAAGATTATTTCAAAGATTCGCAATTTATGAACTGTAATAATCTAAATGATTAACTGCCAGTTTCTATAACTCTATCTACCGATAGACCGGTAGATACTTTCATACGATTTTGACAGGTTGTAACTTTTAATGTGTCAAAATAGTATGAAAGTAACTACCAGTCATCGGTAAATAGAGTTATTGAAACTGGCAGTAAGTTAATTTCGACACGCTCTCGCATTTTCAAGGCCTTATCACCTTTAATAATTTTTCCAGTTGTTTTAAAACACAATGAATAGCAAAACTTTGATTCGCGTCGTTTTAAAAATATCTTACACAGCTCTATACCTACTAATATTATAAAGCTGAAAAGTTTCTTTGATTGAAGGCGTTATTATATGAAATTCAGGAAATCTGGTTCGAATTGAACAATTCTTTAATATTGAATAGCCCATTGATCGAGGAAGTCTATAGGCTATATATAATAACATGACATGGTATAACAACAGTAAAATATAAGAATTTGATTCGGATTTTAGATCGGGCGGAGCCGCAGGAAATTCTAGTATGTAATTTATAATTCGTAAACATGTTAAGTCTTACCTGTGCATTTGTAAACGATCCTGCTCGCTGTATATAGCGACGGACCGAATGCCTAATTCCGTACATGCTCTGAACACTCTGATTGCTATCTCCCCTCTATTAGCTACTAGGACACTTCTTATGGGCTTGTAGTCTACCGTTTTTGAGTCCTAGAACAAAATGAAAGAATCAACGTCACCTTCTTAAGAAAAAACTTGGTTGGTTTGCATTAATAAGACATATTATGTATGGCGACTGGTAACGTTAAAAATGTTGTGATTTCTTCTAAACTATATACATTCTAAATCTAATACAAATAACACCTGTATGTAAGAATGGAATATTGTACTTCTTTAAGTGTCCTCGTGCGCAGTGTACTAATCTACGCAATTAAATTGGTGTTTGGTTAGGTTATGCTCACAGTGCAGACAGCGAGTTGACGCGCATTAGATTGTGATACCTAGTTATTTTTAAGACAGTCGGAAAACAGCTTTGAGGTTGTTGTCGGATATTACTGGAACTTGCCGCATAATGGCTCTATACGACTTTAACTTGAAACCATTTGCACAACAAAATATATTTTTGGCAACCCTTGATTCGACAATATTTCCGATGCAATCAATGAGCGATCGTCTACTCTATGGATATTTATATTATGTAAAACAAATTGTATTATATTTCATTAAATATTCGTTAAAATCGCGCCCATTTTAAAGTTTCTACAATTGCGATATAAGTAATTCCCCTCGATAATTAATTAATTAAAGTCAAATTAAATTATACAATATACATGTTAATTATAATAACACTTAATTATATTTTATACAGTTTTAAAGATAAAGTGTGGAAAAATGTTAATATACGGCAGTAGAATATAATTAATTTGACACTTTTTACTTGTTATGTTAATTAATGTAAAAGAACATTTGATTAAATCACATCTTTATAAATAAAAATCTTCTGTACGTGTGTATGTCACTGACTTCCTCTTTAACGGCTGGACCGATTTTGATGAAATGTTTTGTGTGTGTTCGAGTGGATTCGGGAATGGTTTATATTCACAATTCGGTCCACTACAAAGACGACTAGATGATAGTGAAAAACTTTAGAAACTTGAGTTTGTAGTAAAGCTCATCCTACCTCTGACACTATCTTTATTAATTAACTCTTTTTAAACTTAAGTTACGAGTATACCACCTCCGGTACCTACTTCAGTTCTTGAGCCACTTAACAATAGCCAAAGAATAATTCCGATCGAACCTCTTAAAACAAAATTTTCAAGTGGCGACTCACATTACGAGCCATTTAATACTTATAAAAAAATTAACAAGCTCAAGTATGTATTCCAAGATATATATAAATTACTCTTTTAATGCTAGATTAAATTATGTGAAGCATAAATCCCAGCAGTGTATCGATCTCTCTTAGCTGCGCTCTTATAATATAAATTATCTAAATAAAATGAGCATCTGGTAATTTACTAAAAAACTTCACTGGTAAAAAAGAACTACAACCATATTATATTATTAAAATACAATATTTACTTACATATCTTTTATTTAACAGTTATGTAAAGTTTATATTATTGTAACTTAATCTTGTAATATTTTGATGTTAAGCATTGAGTCAAAGCCAATAAATAGTTTATTATCTTTGAAGGTCAGTACGATGCTACCAAATTTCGAGGGAATTTCAAATCAATCTAGGTAATTACCTGTATGTATTACATAAACAATATCTATATATCAACATTTACTCTCTAGTTTCTAGTTACGTTTTATATTTACTTCGGTTGTTACAACCGTAGTGAGACTTCTTAATTGTAATTTGTAGAGCAAATAATAGAACAAAAATCGTCTTGTATGACACCGACCTTATTAAATCCGGATATAACATTAAACTAAAATAATAAGTAAATAATGGTTACATACTAATTAGTATTGCACATTCGTCAAAAGATTGTTTATTGATGAAAAAACACTTGAATATAAAAATAATTGTTATCAGCTGATTTAGGTTGCGTTCTCAACAGTTTATGTCCAGTTGTATTTTATGATTGTTTAATGTATTATCTACCTGACAGTTTATATAGCTAAAACCACATTTACACGTGGATTTTCATTTTTCGTATTTTCGTAGATAGCAACTTGAATTAATTCAGAAATTTTGCATCTGTGCATAATATAAGAAATGACGAGTTGACTTGGATCGTTGCCTTTCCCAATTTCGGGCTGTTATTGAGACTTTCCTAAGAGAAAGACCTGACTCAAGACCAAAGACTTTAGTGCACGTGGTTTTCATCATCAATCATCAAATTTAAAATATTCTATTGATATACCTATCATATATCTGTATAAAGAAGCATCCATTATTTAAAACGGAATAATGTACAATATGTGAATTAATGTACGCGTTTAATTTGAGGACACGTTTGGCTCAGCTTGTAGAGACCCTACTTGCTATGTACTCATACCAGCGGTCGCGGGTTCGAGTTCCATTCATTTGTTAAGCACGAATGATTGTACTCCATTCGTAACTTATATAATAATGATCATAAAGATAATTTTCTATATTTTTTCCAATCATATTAAAAAGCTTATAAAAATAAATAATTAATATATATTTATAAAACGGTTATAAATATTTAATTTATAAAATGGTTAAATAATAATTATAATGAGATATAATATGATTTATAGCCTAAAATAAAAGACATTATGTACACGAGAACATAAAATATGCGGTATATTTTATGTAATGCAGTATATTAATATAATAATATGTATTTATTTAAAGTTATATAATATGTAGTATATCAACTATCTGGTATCTGTTACACAAGCCTCGTAGCTTAACAGATAGCGCTGTGTGTAATAAAGTCCTAACATATTTATAATTTTTTTTGTTTACCCTTTAAAAGTGCGTGTGAAGATATCGTAGTACGTTTTTAAGTGTTAGTTACTTATAATAATACAAATCTGACACTCTTAATAAAGTTGAATGAACTTCATGAAAATACTGAAATGAAAACGATAAAAATAATCACTACAACAACAAAAACATTATTACTACACGGGGAATGTTCAAACACACTGTTTTTATAACACGCTGGTAGAGTCATTTAAAGACTACCTATAATTATTTTATGTCAAATTTACAATTTTAATTAAATTCTTAGGTACGACTTATAAAAATATTAATTTTTAGGAACATGGTTAGTGGGGCTATAATATTTGCCTTCATAATATATTCATTAATAATATCCATTCAATAATCATAGTCAAGATGAGAGAGGAGGTCCAAAAAGTCCAATTTGGGCAATTCAGTGGGTAGTGTATGTTATACGTAAAATTTAAATGGCGAGTAGTGCGTATAAAGAAAATATTAATTAATTAGGTATTTACTTTTTTTTTGAATCATTTAGTTAAATAGGTAAAAAATCCTAAGTATCAGTTAAGATTAACCGTAGTTATTTTGAAAAGCACTTGACCGAAATCAACAAACTTTTGTAAACTCAAAGTCAAGTAAAGGTTACTACACACAAACATACGAAGTATTATACAGTTACAGGTAATATTTACTCACTGTGACAGCAGTCCGGTTTCTTGAACAGCTCCATGCTTGAAAATGGTTGGCGGTCGCTCTTATAGCATACCTTGCTTTGAGGATTTGCATCTTTATAAAAACTATATAAAAAGTATTTAACAAACACTAAGTACACGCTTAATCACTTATTAATGTAAACAACTATTTCATTTTTTAATAATTTGTATATAAAAAATTGACTAGATTAACGGTTCGTTTCGTGTTGTCTCGCTCAATATTCAATCTGAAACAATTAAGAAAAGTGTTATTGTAACCCTTGGGTGACGTAAAGTCATAATTTTTAAGCGTGCAGTTGTACCTAATTAGTAGTTATGGAAAATTCGTTTAAATGAAACGAAAATTAACAAAAAAAATCAATTTTTTTTAACATAGGCTTCTTTTTTAATATAAAATATACTAGGAATACTAAAAAGGTATTATAAAAAGAAAGTACTAAGAATAATCGCATCTGAAATCATTTTTATCGCAAATTTACCTTCACTAACTAAAACTAATTTTTGTCCGAAAAATCTGGTTATATGGCAACATAAAGTTATAACCAAACAATATGGTTGTTTGATTACATTTGTTGTTGAGAGGTTTCCTTTAAGTGTATCGCTCCATTCAATTAGCTCGAAAATATAAGAAGCCAACAAACGCGTTGATTATTATTTAAACAACAGGATATATATTTATTTACTAACCGATTTCAAGAAGGAGGAATTCGATCGGTATTCTTCACTACATAGTATAAAACAAAGTCGCTTTATCTGTCCCTATATCCCTATGTATGCTTAAATCTTTAAAACTACGCAACGGATTTTGATGCGGTTTTTTTAATAGATAGAGTGATTCAAGAGGAAGGTTTATATGCATAACTAGCAGATCCCGCGGTTTTGCCTGTGCTAAATCTAGAGCCCGAGCGAAGCGAGGGCGAGTCGCTAGTTTATCTATACTAATATTATAAAGAGGTAAACTTTGTTTGTTTGTTAAGGCGGCGATATATGTAAATTGGACTTTCTTTGTATTTGAATTCTCTGTAATCTTAATAGGAAAAAAATTTAAAAAAATGTATGTTATTCTACAGCATATACAGCATTATCTCTTCCGCTTAAAAAGTTAAAAAAAACAACATAAATATCATAAATAAATATGCTAAGTACCCTCTGTTACAATTTTTCATATCATTTCTCTCGTAAACTATCAAAAACAAGATTTTTTTATTGCGTTCAGCATATTAAATAATACAACACCTAATATGATCTCCGATTATTTTTTCAAATAACTGTTTTATTTATTTTTTATGATTTTTTTACGTAATTCATACACGTAAGCCGCGAGAGAACACCCTCTGTCGCCCAGTAAATCAGTGCGGGACGAGGCGTTGTGCTGAACGGACCTGTGACTGTTTGCTCCGCAACCGCAGAACCAATTTAGAAATTTATTTATTTAATTCGTGAACAGAATTGTCACGAGTCGTGTGCGCTAAATTATGCTCTAAAACATTTGTATTTAAAACTATATTGAAATGAAATAAATAAATGGCGTATTTTGGACCTTATTGACTTGTAAATTTTTTACTTAAAAATTTTAGTATACATATTTGACGACACGCGTGGCGCAGTTTGTAGTGACCCTACTTGCTGCGCCAGCGGTCGCGGGTTCGAGTCCCGCTGGGGGCAGACATTTGTTGTGCACGAATGTTTGTACTCCAGTCATGGATGTTTATATTTATAATATGTATGTATTTAAACTTATATATGTGTATATATCATCCACCATGTATATCAACCATCTAGTATCCATAACACAAGGCTCGTACCTTACCGTGGAACTAGATAGTGCTGTGTGTAAATGTCCCAACATATTTATTATTTTATTATTAAATATATAGTATCGACTAAGAGAAGTTTCAATTTAGACTTTATTTGTATAGTTATAAGGACTAAGTTTGGAAATCGAACCTGTAACAAAGTTACGTCTACTGAGCCATAGGTAACATAAAATTTAATCTGTTTATCTTTCATGTTGAAGTTATACTTCTTTAGGCGCGTTACTTTACTTTTATTACACAAAATTCTCACGGGAGAAGTTAGCTAACAGTCAAAAGAGGACTTGCAAGTTGCAACTATATTCACGATATTTATTTTCAACAATGACATGGGTGTCATTTTCGAGGATTTTCGGGGTGCTAATTGCGAAAATGAGGTCCATTTTCAAATCCAAGATGGCGGACATCCGGTTTTTTTTTTAACAATGACATGGGTGTCATTTTCGAGGTTTCTCGAGGTGCTGATTACGAAAATGAGGTCCATTTTCAAATCCAAGATGGCGGACATCCGGTTTTTTTCCAACAATGACATGGGTGTCATTTTCGAGGTTTCTCGAGGTGCTGATTACGAAAATGAGGTCCATTTTCAAATCCAAGATGGCGGACATCCGGTTTTTTTCCAACAATGACATGGGTGTCATTTTCGAGGTTTCTCGAGGTGCTGATTACGAAAATGAGGTCCATTTTCAAATCCAAGATGGCGGACATCCGGTTTTTTTCCAACAATGACATGGGTGTCATTTCCGAGGTTTCTCGAGGTGCTGATTACGAAAATGAGGTCCATTTTCAAATCCAAGATGGCGGACATCCGGTTTTTTTTCAACAATGACATGGGTGTCATTTTCGAGGTTTCTCGAGGTGCTGATTACGAAAATTAGGTCCATTTTCAAATCCTAGATGGCGGACATCCGGTATTTTTTCAAAAATGACATGGGTGTCATTTTCGAGGTTTCTCGGGGTGCTGATTACGAAAATGAGGTCCATTTTTAAATCCAAGATGGCGGACATCCGGTTTTTTTTTCAACAATTACACGGGTGTCATATTCGAGGTTTTTCGGGGTGCTAATTGCGAAAATGAGATCCATTTTCAAATCCAAGATGGCGGATATCCGGTTTTTTTTCAACAATAACATGGGTGTCATTTTCGAGGTTTCTCGGGGCGCTGATTACGAAAATGAGGTCCATTTTCAAATCCAAGATGGCGGACATCCGGTTTTTTTTAAACAATTACATGGGTCAGGGTGTCATTTTCGAGGTTTATCGGGGTGCTAATTGCAAAAATGAGTATGTATTATTTAATGATGCCAAGTATCTATTATCAATGAAAACTACCAATAAAGTGTTTTTTACGTTTTAGTGTTATTTTATCAAGACGTTTTTTTAAGTTTTTATTTCACGTTTTAGTGTACATTTGTGCACTATAGTAAATATCCTGCGTAGTTGACTAATCTTCGTGACAATATTTATTTGATCACCCTCACCACTATCTATATTAAAAATAAATGAAATCCATATGACGAAATGAAATCCGCAAAATTGCAGTACTAGTAATTTTTTATATCCTCAGGAGTAATTATCATATTTTAATCGTTACAAATTATATATTTAAAATTTAAAAATAATTATTTTATTTAACCTTCATCATATTAAAAAATGGGATAAAGATTTGGAGCAGGTATCCCACACACCATGACAGTTTGACTACAATAAGTACACGAGCTGTACTCACACATATTTTTGTAAAAAACATAGCACTGTTTATAGGTATTAATTGTATAAAGTACACGATAGTTAAATCTTTTCTTTTGTTCATGTTTTTGTAAAACTGGAAATAAAAGGCTTTTTTATTTATTATTATTATTATTATTTTTTAATTTAATTTTAAAGCATTATTTTTACTTTAGTTCCTACTGATTTTTTGTAATAAGACAAACCCTCAATTACCCCCTAAATTTCAAATAGCCATAACTTTGTTAATAATTCAGATCAACCTCACAAACACAAACATCTACAGACTCACAAAAACCTACACCACCACAAAAGGCACCATCTTCCCGGAAGCCACAACATATTTTTATTTTTTCTTTATACCGCTAATAGAACTTAAAATTAATAACATTTTTATAATAAAGAACTTCGTTCCTATCTGGTGAAACTGAAAGTTGTGAACCTACAAACACTTTGTGTATCGATCATCAATTTTAGTATATGTACTGCCGAAGCGAGTACACTTGGACGTTCGACAACATTGTATATATATTCAACGAGTTAGAATATTTCGATAGCGCGATTCAGGACTTAATAGCGTTATATAATATTTTTAAGTTTAACATCATATATAAAAACAATAAGTATAAAACAACATATTTAATATGACAATATTGTTTGAGGACTGAAATAAAATGAATTTTTACAAAATTAAAAACAAAAAGCCAACGATACGCGGTGTTCCCAGGCCCACCGGTCACCCATCCAAGTACTGACCGCGCCCGACGTTGCTTAACTTTGATGATCGGACGAGAATCGGTGTGTTCAATTATATATATTTACTGTGATTATAAGTGATAAAAATTGTATCTACATATTGTACACATAAATTAATAATAGATATAAATAATAATTATTTTAATTATGTAAAAAATATTTTTTTATGATATTTAAATAAACTTTATTTAACTAGATAATGCTTTATAATAAAACTTTCAATGTATTAAATACTCTTTTTTCTATTATTATTAGTGTCGTTTTTATAATTGCATAAGTTGATAAAAAATGCTATCATTATAACGCCTTATCAATATATTGCCGTTGCGAACACCTCTAATAGAACCATGCCTAACAAAGCAACAGCTGTTAGTTGTTACACTGTGCCGTACTACGCGCGAATTCTAGCGCGCTGGTCGCGCGTAATTATTATCGGGAGGCGCGGGGTTGCGCGGGGAATTTTTACCGGCAACGCCCAATCGAGCAAGGTCAACGGCGTATATCCCCGTCTTAAATTGTAAGGGGTAATCTCGGGATCTACTGAACCGATTTTAAAAATTCTTTCACCAATAGAAAGCCACATTATTGCTGAGTGTCATAGGCTATATAAAAAACCGAAAAATAAAAAGGCTTTTACGTGGCAGTCTGTTTTGCAAAGTGAATCGGAGAAAAAACGGTCGAATGCAAGCTTTTCTTACGGACGCTGCCTTAACTATGAAATATATATTTTTGAGTTCTAGAGAAAAGATGTGGAGCTTGAAAATGCCTACAAAAAAGTCAACGACAGCATATGTCTAACTTTTATATTTAAGTTACAAAAAGTAGTTTTTTTAATATTAGTATAGATAATTTAATTTTTAATTTTTAATATTAATAAAATAATTTAAATTATTTAAACACTCTGTACTAAAAAAGAATTATTAACATTATGCCCAACGAAGTGGGCACGGGTCATCTAGTTTATAATAGACGTTGTAGTAAACCATGAACTTTACGAATAATGTAATAAGCAATTATTAGGTATTTGCTTGTAAACTTTAAATATAAATAAAAATAGATAATATTTTTTGCTAAAATAAATAATGGGCTAGAATACCTAATTTAAATTTTACTTTTTTATTGGGCGTTTTTTATAAAAGACATATCAAAATATATACCATAATATAACCATTGAAGCCTAACGGAACCTGCTTTAATGATAGCTGTTGTCTGCCCAGCGGTAGACAACAGCCATGGGGTTGTTCCTTCGGTCTACTATGCTATCAGGATAGTACCAAAAGCAACCCGTATAGCACACCGCCAAGCGAAATTGGTCACTTCCTACTTTCCTAGTGCGTTTCTTAGCTACGCATTTCGTAAATTAGGTGTATTTTACAAATTAATGTCTTGTATTATGAGTATGTCTTAACATACTAGCACCTGATAAATAGAGGTCGAGGTTTACTCATGAAATATAACGTTTGATATTGCGGTACAACTAATTATTTCGGTCTAGTTAACACGAAAAGAAATTAATAACTGCTATCGTATATTCTACATTAATCCTCGTTGACATTATAGCTATGAGTTTATTTATATAATAATTTAAATGAGAAAAGAGAAGTCTTTGAATTATTAAGCTTTAATTGGATTGGTATCATTTTAACAAAATTTTTCAAGGCCATGAATTTTGTGCACACATATCACGTTCAACATACATAAATTTCTATAACATTGGTTTATTTGGATCGAGGCTCTAACAGAGTTAGAAAGGCGCCAACCCTGACATGACAGCTGAGAAGTGCCAATGCCGGGCGTCGAACCAGTCGTAATAAACAGATTATTGACCGCAAAAATTTGAATAGCGATTTTAGCATATTTACTATTTGTTTGCTTATTAAGATAATTAGTATTGGCTGTGGTAAGACTTCCCTAGTGCCTATTTAAAGAATAATCGCATTAGTTTACAGTGCAGCTTCAATAATCAACGAACATCAATAGTAACTGATTTAATTACTTATTCGTGTATCGATAGTTCATAGTACGATACTTAGATTTATACTTTTTCAAACAATATAGACTTATTAAATAATATAGATACATACTTGACGTTAGGGAATCTTTACTTTCTTCAAGCCTATACTTTCTTCAAGAAATGGGAAATTAATAACGAACGAAGTGTAGTTATGATGTTTGTCACGTGAAGGAACGTATTAATTTATTACATTAAACATACTCGCAGCAATAGACTTTAGACAGTGTAAAGATAAAAAATAAAAAATAACCAATTACAATATTTATTAATATTATTATTTACAAAGCATACAATGTATACCTCTGTAATATCAAAATTATATACTACTTAGTGGACTGATCACATTCCATAATACCAAAAATATATCGACATCGTGTCCAAACAGGTCCGATGTGCGACATTTTTTTTTGACGTAGGTAATAATAAAAGTAAATTCAGTTTTTTTAAATTACACTATTTATATTATGTATTACAACTTGACCTGTCATTTTATTATGTAAGTAGTTTATTAATTCCTCTACCACAGTTCACAACATATAAGATTTTGTAGGAAAATTCTTATGGGTTTTTGCAAGTTTCGGTGTTTTTATAGCATTCTTAGAAAATAAACAACGCATCAAGTTTTGGTTGTCGTTTGAATGGCATACACGTATATATGCTCTTAAAGTTTCTGTTTGTTTCGTTTTTTCATAAAGTAGTCGACCAAGCCTGTTCTTTAAAATTACAAACAGTTTATAACAGAACGTATGCATGCAAAGTGCATTTGCGCTAATTGATTAATAGGTACTTCAAACGTGGATTCTATTACGACCACTAATTAAGAGAATCATGTTTTCTGAACTATTCATTGAAATTATTCTCAATATTAATTTTGGTAGGAAGTCTAAAAGTAAAACTTACACATACACATTTGACTTATTAACTGACTGACTAAAGAAATACTGGGTTTTATTTCTTAAAGTTTTATTAAACTCTTCTATTGGTTTTTGATAGCTTTGGAAATTTTATAATGACGCCCGCCATAAAATTGATTGGTTTTAGGATGTACCTAATGTAATATGAAAATATATGATGTCCATCATTCTTAAGTTTCCTTAATATAATATGGAGTTTCGTACGCTACATTTTTATACAAAAGCGGTATTGGCGTAATTTAAATGATAATATCTACTATAGCGCTCGTTTACACGTTGAGCAGACAGAGCAAAAAGTCACGACCGACTATCGAGATTAGTCTCTGTAGTTCTCAATGTCATCAAAGATACGCTAGGACTCATCATCTTTTAGCCTTATCTGTATCGACCTTTTTAGTTCACATTACTTCTTAAAAATAATTAATAAATTAATAAAATATATGAACCTTTAAACATTAAATATTTAAATTTACAAACTAATACTAACTTAACTAATAGTAACTTATTATGATTCTTATCACACTGCGACCTCCAAGCAATTGAATAGTAAATATCTCGGTAAATGGAACCTCCCAAGTGATTTTACCATGGCACGTGAAAATACATAATATCATCTCTATAAGGTTTGATGGTTTTAATATTTTTTTATATATTCACTGTTAATGAGCATTAAGCCTTTATGATAAACCATCATCATCAGCCTTTTTTAATGTCCCACTGTTGGGCAGGGGTCTCCCTCAGTACGAGGGGGATCAGGCCATAGTCCGCCGCGCTGGCCTAGTGAGTGTTGGCAAACTTTACATGTCTTTCGAAAACAGTCAAGACAGTGATGATAAATACTAGGATAAAAACTGATGAAAGTCAAGAAAGTAATATGTACCGAGAAAAATAAAATTAATAAAACCGCTTTATAGTTTTTTTAACAAATTGCATTATTTAAAAAGAATTTAAAATAATTACCTCACGAGATCTTTTACACAACACTACACGTCTACACTTGGCGGTGACCGACGCCAAAGAGTAATATAAACTATAAGTATAAAGTATACCGACGCGATACTGACGGTTTTGTATTTGTTTTGTAATGTACAAGTCATAGCGACCTCTACTGAAGCTTATCTATGAGTGAGTTCAATGGCAAGAGGCATACATTTCTTTCGTCATAGGAATATCTTGATAAAAAGCTTTCCTATAGTTTATATCTTTAAAAAGTTTCATCATTTTTTTTCTTATATATTGTTTGACGTCCAAGTGATCTTAAAAAACATGTTTACAAAATACAATTATTTATTTCAATAATCATTATCTACAATGCTTAATATGTTTATCCCATATAATATATGTATAAGTATAGAAAAAACTTCGACTATCAGTTCAATTTTGTTTGACATAATATAACATAGGTATCTTTTCACGACACGTTTGGCTCAGTTGGTAGTGACTCTAATTTCTGCGCCATCGGTCGCGGGTTCGAGTCCCGTTGGTGACATTCATTTGTTGAGCACGAATATTTGTACTCCAGTCATGGGTGTTTATGTTTATAATGAGTATGTATTTAAAATTTATATATGTGTAATTTATCAGCACAGACAGTGGTAGATAACCGAGTGATGCGGGTTCAAATCCGGGTCTCGCACCTCTGATATTTTCATGTGCGAATCATTTCTATCATGATTACCACTTGTCTTACGGTGAAGGAAAACATCGTGAGGAAACCTGCATGTCTGAGAAAACCTAACAAGTTTTCGAAAGGCATGTGAAGTCCGCCAACACGCACTAGGCCAGCGCGGTGGACTATGGCCTGATCCCCCTTGTACTGAGGGAGGCCCGTGCCCAACAGTGGGACGTTAGAAAGGGCTGATGATGAATTTATCAGCTATCTGGTATCCGTAACACAAGCATCGTAACTTACCACGGAACTAGATGGTGCTGTAATATTTTCCCTACATATTTATTTATTATTTTACATTTATATCTACCTACGCGTAATTTTTTGTGCATAAATTTGCTTTGTAAGTGGACGAATGACATTTCTTAATTATCGCTGTATAAGTGGTTCCTTGAAATTGTTACCAAGATGATAAATGTATTTTGACATTTAAATTCTATGGCTTGAAATTGACGAAACCGAAAAGTAATTGGTAATGTAGACTGAAGGCCAGACCAACCAAAAATATACCATTGATTGAAGAATTGATGACAAATCAAGTGACAATAAAGTAGGCAATAAATTTTAATAATGTATTGTTTTTCGTGCGTCAAATATTCTTACAAAAAATCTTGTATCAGATAGGATTTTAGGAATATTTTATTTTCTATGAAATATTTAAACATTAATTAACCATCTCATTTCGCGATTGTTAGTTTTAAAATAAGAATGAAAAAAAAAATATTGTAAGGTTTTTATTTTTAAAATCATTGGGTCATTTGGTAAGTATCTACTGGTACTGTCTGTAACAATTATTTAATGATGAGACGTCTAAGACCTTAGTATATTCCGTGATCAGGGCGGTTAACCTAATATTGAATTTATTATATTTATATATTATTTATTGAATAAAGCTTATTACACTATAGTGGAATACCTGGTAGATGTAAATGTGTGGGATTAGTGACTTGTTGTGTCTCACGTAGGATAAATAGATAAATTGTAATACAATATTGTTACCAAATATTTTTTTGAAAAGAGCAACTGTTGAGTTTCTCGCCGGTTCTTCTCAGCAGAACAGCTTTCCGAGCCGGTGGTAGTTTACTTACAGACTTACAGACTGACTTTTAATTTTGATAATGTAAAAATGACGATTCAAAAGAGCTTGTAAAAGTCTATTTGAATAAAGAATATTTTGATTTGATTGAATCCGAAAATGTATTTTTATTTAAAACGCCAAATACTCTTGTAAATAATAAAGTATCACTACATAGTATTAAAACAACGTCGCTTCCGCTGTCTGTCTATAGTATATATTAACAGACAGAATGATTCAAGAAGTTTTTTATGTATGATACATTAGCGGAAACCGCAACTTCGCTCGATCTAGGTCTATAATAATAATATAATTTCAAGTAACCCCTTGAAGAAACCATGTCAGATTACTACAGATTCGTTTGATTTAGCTACATCATTAATCATTATTCAATAATTATCGATTTATTAGTTCGATTAAGATTGCTCCATTCGCTGATCACTCTACAATCATGCGGTATAAATAGTAACATACATTTCTTTATACTTATTTTAAGAAACCGAAATATCTGAGTTGACGTCGTATAAAATGATAATGATTTTGAATGCAAGATTAGATTTTTGTAAGATACCTATGTTGGGTAGGAATAGGATATAAATAGATATTAAATTAAAAATTAAAGCTTCGCTTGGTTTCGTTCGGGTACCTCCATTTTAACGGTGAGTTATGTTATTTCTATGGTCTGAAACTATCATACTTATTTTCATCTACATCGGTTCAGTGGATTTTTAGATAATCCATTACAAACAAATATACAAAAAAAACTTTTTTTTCACTTAATAATATAAGTATATAAAAGTGACTTATTAATGAGTTGCATACTTTAGAACCATTGCCTTATTAATTTTTGGTTGTTTATCAGCCAATCATGATTGAAGGCACGCATGCGCCATCGTATAAGATTTCAAACATGCCATTTTTCATACTAAAATTTAGGTAATTTCTTATCATAATATGTAATAAATAAAGTTACAATAGTTGGAGTCAATGCTCTATAGTACCTATTAAATATCTATAACTTAACATAATATTCAGTTTTTGGACTTTTCCTCTATTTCAAATATCGTATATATCGTATCTTATTATACGCTCGATCAATAAATTCAATAGGTAATAATATAGTAGTTCATATTGTTATAATATTTATCTGATACATATAAGATAAATATTATAATAAAATGTATAGGTGTGGACCGATTTTGACAGGACTTTCACTCGCAGATAGCTAATGTTATAAGGAGTAACTGTTACTTTTACTTTAGAAATAATATTTATTTTAATAACGATTTTTGTGATACAAACTTTAAATTTGGCAGGGACGAACCCAAGCGAAGCGAGACTGACTCGCTAATTAAAATAAAATACAATTGCAATGTGACTTAATGACTATGGGTGGGTGCTTATGGGTGATTAATTCGTATGTATAATTTAAAGTAAATATAAAGGTTTCGAAATCACAAGTTTAGCCAAGCATAGTGACTTCTTTTAGACATAGTATGCAATGTTTATATAATATTTAAAGGTTATTTTATCGTTTCTTGTAAGAGTTCGATAACAGAGCGATCTTGTTAAGTTTGCACTTGAGTTTGAATGTGATGATGTGTGCTTGTAAAATAATGATGGGCCGGATTTTAAATTTTTGATTACTAAGTAAGATTTTTTATTAAAATATCTTGTACCTACTCCTTAGTAACTTTTTTTAGATAAGTCAGTGAATGAAATGAAAACAGATTACGAGGGTCGTTATTAAATATGAATTCATAATATAAATTATTAATATAAATAATAATTAATATGTTGGGACATCATTAACACAGCGCCATCTAGTTCCGTGGTAAACTACGAAGCTTGTGTTAGGGATACCAAATATGCAGTTGATATACTACATATACATAAGTTTTAAAATACATACATACAATAAATATAAACACCCATGAAAACACCCGAGTTTAACAAATGAATGCCCGCGAGAGCGGGACTCAAACCCGCGACCGCTGACGCAATAAAGTAGGGTCACTACAAACTACGCCAAATGTGTCGTTTTAAATTGTAACATGATTATCGTTATCCTCGTTCATAATACGCGTTATATTTCTAAATATTCACCAATCATCATGCGTTACTTTGTTCGAGGAAAATTCTAAAGTTAAGATAAATCTATAATTAAAATAAACGCTGTAGGTATGATTAACGCAGTAGCTACATCATTCTGTTACGTGTAATAACGTAGCTAGAACGTCTATTGCATATTAAATGACTTTAAATACCACTTCATTCTCCGGTTTGCCCAAATAATAAGAAAATCTTCTAATACGGCCCTGTAATCTAAAGTATACAATAGATTTAGAGCAATAAGCATTCCTTTTTAGTTTTAATATTTTCTGAAACGCCCTTGACGTAGGACCGTCCGAAAGAAATTGTAATCCTAATATTTTATTATATTATGTATACTTTGTAGAATTAGAATTTATTTGATTTAATCAGGAACAAACTTGATACTTGAAGAATAAAAGGGTTTTGAACACCTCGTTCAAAAGTAAAAAATGGCAATTAAACTAATCATCCTGAGCATCGCAACATTTGTAAGTATAATTGGAACTTTCTTTTTTCTTTTTATTTGCTGCTATGGATCAACAATTATTGTTGTGTGGAGCAATTTTATCCGTTTGTGACTTACTGAAGAAGAAATTATTAACTTCACAGAAGAAAAAGAAAAAATATTAGTAAACTGAGTCGCCGCACGGCGCACAGTGGAATATTTGGGTCCTTTTCGGATCAAAAATCTATAACTTCGCAAATATTATAGATAGAACTATCAAATTTTGTTTTAAAATAAAGTAATATATATAGATTCACATCAATTAAGTTTCGTTATTCTGGGTTCACGCGTTATTTTTTTTTAAATAAATAAAAGTCACAATCTGTTAAAATGGCATATATTTCTTTAAATGTGTTTTTATTTCGATAAATTTCGTATAATATTTCTTAAAAGCAGTTATACAATAAATATTACTAATATTGAATAATTATTATGAATGGTGCAGTACGCATATATTACGTTAAATATAAAAAAAATATATCAATATCTTTGTAAATATTTATTTAAAATTTTATATAACCCAATTTCTGATTGCAGCTTATGCTTACATTATTTACATCTAAGAAAGAAATTTATCGAAATAAAAACACATTTAAAGAAATATATACCATTTTAACAGATTGTGACTTTTATTTATTAAAAAAAAAATAACGCGTGAACCCAGAATAACGAAACTTAATTGATGTGAAGCTATATATATTACTCATGGACGTATTACCTAAGGACCAGTCAAAAAATACAAATGCATGAAAACACTTTCAACCATTTGAAGTATAACGCACACAAAGAATTGACACAATACATCAAAATTCACTCTAATGCTAGTGCTTGAACGTAGTCGATAAAATACATACATCAATGACATTTTAAATATTAATAATAAATATTGTTTGATTTTTCGCCGACAATCAAACCCAGAACGTTCGAATGGGAAAGAAAAGGCGTATCATAAATAAGCTGTAAGGCAAAGAAAATAAAGGGAGAATAAAGGTGGGGTAAGCTTCCGGTATTTATATTTTAATTATACTAAAATAAGCAGGACATTGTTATGAACTTTTTACTCAATTATAGTTATTATAGACTTCAAATTTTTTGTTAAGAATTTCTTTTCTCTTTCGAGAAGGATCCCTAGGAAATCTAAAATTTTGTGTAATTTATGTGTTAAAATAAAATAAAAATTAAGTACACATACTAATTATAATTTTTGCATTTATAATGTTTTTATTTAATTATAAAAATATTATTATAAATTTATTGTCATCAGATTGTAGGATACTGCGATAAAAGTATTTTATGTTATTGTACTGTACAAATAACATCCATTATTCGCTTAGTTATTTCGTCAAATATCGATATATTTTTCGACATTGTCAAGCACTAGTCGATGTCAAATGGACTTACTCGACGGTTCTGTCATTTGTTTTGAACGGTATAATCCAGCCATTTTATGATGGTTGTCAGATGTCAACAATACATAGATATATCGACTATATTTAACATAGTTGAATAATACGAAATTTTATTTTACATTTACTCAAATTTTGTGATAAATAACATTAAATGTAATAAAATATATTACTTACAAGTGAAAAGAAATAGTGCTGCTTCCGCTGCTATAGTTTTTACACCATCTAATAGAACATTTAGTCATTTTTGGGAGATGTTTTGTTGACAAGTAAGTGCTTGAGACTGACGTAAAATCAAACGGCCAGGCCTAAAATATCCTGATTACTGTCAAGGCCGGTAAAGGTACGTCAGCTTATGTGTCTCGTCCTTAGTTAATACGTCTATGATATTACTTTATTTTAAAACAAAATTTGATAGTTCTATCTATAATATTTACGAAGTTATAGATTTTTGATCCGAAAAGGACCCAAATATTCCACCATTCACACCGTATTACATTTTTTCAATATCTTCGTTAGTCGCAAAAAGTCGCAGCTAAATTTTTGATATGTTTTTCAAGAGTATCTAAACTATATATAAACCTTAATTTCAAAGCACCGGGAAACGCCGCTAAGTGTTAAAAGCTTCGACGAAATTCAGATATTTCTGTTTTTTCTCCATGTGTTGTTTCATCGTGAATACATACATAATCCATGAAAAATATATATATAAAAATATTTTATACGAATCTTCTAAAAATGAGCTTTTTAAAAATGTATAATACTCAATACTTTACTATTCAAGATTTTTTACTATATCTTTTTGAAAACTGTTAACAAAGAAGTTGAATTTTCTCATTAGTAAAAGCGGTTAACATTACTTCATGTAAAACAATTTACTTGCGCCAAAAACATAATTAATTCTTACATAATATTAAAGTCTGACTATCGAACTATTAAATAAAAATGATAAAATAGCCTGTTTCTGTAATTGGTAAAACTGATTTATGATATGCCTTTGTTCAGCCATATTCCACTGTGCGGCGGCTCACTACGCATGCTTTACAGTTTACACCAACCGATGAATTTCATTGGTTGTTAGGCCACGTGCGGGGAATACCCGCGTGCCGTATTACGACCGAAATTTTTATAACTATTTTCATTAGTCGATAGCCCGTATTCGGGGATTCCCCGCTTGCGGTGTAACGACTAAGTTAACGACTAATGAAAATGAGCCTTAAGCCTATTTCTACGTTACGCACTAGGACTTTTTCTTCTTCTCCCAAACATGTAAAATTGGAGAAGAAAGTTGGCATCGAAGTTAGTCGGTTTTGAAATTACATAACTGCTGGATGGATTTACTTATATAGCAAATTCCTTCCAGTAGAATAATGACATAATAATATTTTATCATAATTTTGCATATTATTATAATGTACACTGTATACTCAGACCAATAAAAAAGTATAGACGGAGCCGTTGCAAACAATCACGACAAAATAAGTGAGGACTAGTCTTGGCTTTGTATGCGTAACTTGGTGTAAGATAACGTACATTTGCGCATGTGTGTTAGAGAAAAATGTTGCAAGCGTTGTGCTTACGACTCCCACGTGTGAGATATATATTTTGGTATAGTTTTATTATAGTATTGTTTTTTATTTGTCTTGGTTAGATGAAATGAAAGGTAATTTATATTAATGAGTCATTCATTATTATATAAAAATAATTATAAATTTAATACTAGGTAATTATAATTAATGCCCATTATGTTGTGTAAATTTTTTATGTCTGGCGTTTTGAGTCACAACTTTTAACTTTTGAGCCACTGGACATCATTTCTGTTGTCCCGTACAGCTTTAATCCAGTTTTATCTCCACGTTATATCACCTGGGATTTGGGAACCTAAAATATATTATCATATCAAAATTTTAAATTACTATTATTTGAATATATTTATTTATTTATTAGGGATGGTACACAGCACATGTTATAACTTATAAAAGAAAAAAAATGTAATACAATTATGTAATACATTTAAAATTAAATTAAGTAGGTATATAGAACAACATGCAAATAACAAAACCAAATTTATTATTTTATTAAACTAATTACTGAATACCCTTTGGAAGTATAAATTACGAGTACAAATAATTTTCTCAATATTTGAAAATATATATAATAAGGATATTTTCACTATGTTTTGTTTTTATTATCTGTGGTCAAGCTGTGATGTCGAATAACTTTGCTCTCGTAATGGCGCGAACGCGATATACGATTAGGTGCATCACTGTTGGTCATTGTTCTTAATTGTATTCATAACATAATAACATATTTTATATACTCGGAAACTATAATATTATGCAAATATAAGGTTAAATAAACACAGTTATAACGTGTCCGTACAAAAACCACAACTTCCCTTACTTTTGGGAAAAGATAATATTCTTACCTTGCAACACTGATGCAATGGCGTCTAGATTCTAGAATTCGTGTTTGGAGAATTATGTAAAGTATTTTTGCGATTTTGTTTAAATTATACAAAAAATCCTTTATTTAGTTGTGAAAGGTAATTCCAGAAAACTTTTTTTAAAAACATGAATTGTTTTTGCAGAAGTTTATAACACAGGAAGGCATAATTTCGTAATTATTATTTCACCAAAAGTACGTCACGCGCTCTCACTCACTCGCAGCAGACTACCGAGCGGCCGTCTTCATATTGTTGAATCGTCTTCATATTACGTGCCTCACTTAATGTGCGCAATGTTCTGTCTATACTTTTTTATTGGTCTGAGACTGTATATAATAAAATACTAACTTAGTTTAATCTGGACATTAAATATTTTTTGGAAAATCTCATTTAATTGAGAGCATGGGGGAGTCTCTAATGATTAATAAATGTTTAAAGGTCACTAAATTTACAATATTTGGATATGATTGAAAATATTGTTTTAGTGACTTTTAATATCATCACTACATAGTATAAAACGTCGCTTCCCGCTGTCTGTATGTCCCTATGTATGCTTACATCTTTAAAACTACTCAAAGGATTTTGATACAGTTTTTTAATAGATAGAGTGATTCAATAGAGATGGTTATATGGATAACTAGCGAAACACGCGGCTTCGCTCTAAATCTAGGGACGACTAGAAGCGAAAGAAAGAAAAGTTACATATGAGTACTAACATGTAATGTAGGGGTAATAATAAGTGTCATATTTTTTAGATTTTAGGCTTTACGGGTATAACATTTTCACTATATGTAATCACAGCTGAAGAAAAATACCATCAAGCATCATTATTAAAAAATGACAGAACGCATCCCTTGGAACATGTGTTTCAATTATCTTTAGATAAAGGAATAATTGACTTAGTTGCTGGAATAATACTTATATTATCTATATTTGCGATAGTCTTTTCTGTGTTTCTTTTTGTGGGAGTTAGAAAGGTGAGTGAATAATACAATTTAATAACTACATATTTGAAAATAAGCCAAAAAGAAAAGCTGAATTGATAAGATCATTACATTTTAGTTCTTAATACTGAATCTCATATAATTTGAAACACGAAATATACTTTTATATTATTTTAATATTTGCAGGGTCAACTTGGTTTTGTACTAGCCTACTTTTCTTATGGCATAGTGCTATTGATACTATTTATTGTGACTGCTCTACTAGAATTCTTACATTGGGGTGGCTGGCCTTATGGACTCATTTCACTTGCAATTTCTGGTAAATCACTTAAATATGTACTTTTTGTTGAAAAAATTTAGAATACATAAATAACTTAATATTAATATTAAATTTTTGCTTACAGCAATTTATTCCAACTGTCTTGCAGATGTATATAAGTTTTATGATACCTCCAAACATGGAATGGAGTTTGGAACAACGGGACACACTTTACTAATAAATGAAGAGCAAGCTGATAATTAAGAATGTTAAAACTCATTTCAAATTAATTGATAAAGTAATTATATTCTTACAAATTATTATTAATAAATTTGATATTTCAAGCATTTAAAACAATTTTGCTACTTACTAATATAATATGCTTTAATATTAGACTTAAAAAAAACAATTATAATAGTTAAGTTTATTCTTATTTAGAATATATTTGTTATAATTTTAGTAATTAAATGGTAATTTTCTTCTTTATTATTCTCATTTAGTTGACTCATATGATTTACAAATAAATGCACTGTTTAGTCTCAGACCAAATTACTTTTTTATGTGGTCTGAATGTTGAGTAAATAAATTAGAATCATATATTTTAAAGAATAAGAATTTAATTACCCAGTTTAACTAACTATTCTTTTTTTTCTTATTTTAAGTACATTTTTAAAGTAGTAAAATAAAATAATATTTAAATTCTTTTCATTTTAGTATCACTTATATTCTTATAAGTTAGCTGATTTGTTTTAAGATGTAAGGTAGTGAAGATACCCACCCACTTGGTAGAAAGACAAGACAATGTACACTACTTCTTAAAAATTATGTAATGAAAACTATTATAATTACGACAATTATAATGGGTTAAAGGATAAGCAAATGCAATAGGTAACAGTTGGGTTAATTTTTTGTTGGGAATATTATGTGAAATTAAATAGTACAAATAAATACATTAATTACTACTAAAGTTTAATACATTTTAGAATGATAATCGTGTAATACTTTTTATGCTTACCTTCAAATATGTACAAAATTGCTAGTGCACCGCACAGCACATACTACACTATTACAATGATAAAACGACCATTTAATTTGATAAAAATTATGTAATGAAAACTATTATAATTACGACAATTATAATGGGTTAAAGGATAAGCAAATGCAATAGGTAACAGTTGGGTTAATTTTTTGTTGGTTATATTATGTGAAATTAAATAGTACAAATAAATACATTAATTACTACTAAAGTTTAATACATTTTAGAATGATAATCGTGTAATACTTTTTATGCTTACCTTCAAATATGTACAAAATTGCTAGTGCACCGCACAGCACATACTACACTATTACAATGATAAAACGACCATTTAATTTGACTTATCCGTGAATAATAAGGCGATTCGGTGAACGAATTGATTTAAATATGATATGAATTATGAATATAATTGACAATTTTAAATCAGAAATGACTTTAGAGTTTTGACATTTTAGAAACTAGACACTACTTTCTCGGAACAATAGTAATAACACAGATCAAATAATGTAATAACAAAGCATGGAAGCAAGGCTAAAATAAAAAGCGAGTTATCTCTATAGTTTACTCATTTAGTTCAGTTAGCATGTCATAAGGTTTGAGTGAAACAAAACAAAGGCTGTTTGTTTTTATTATTTTGGAAAGTGTTACAAGGGAAAACATTAGAAATGTCAAATGGTTACCTTTGGTCACCTTATAATACTAACAAATACAAAAGTTCTATCTAAGACGTTAAAAACTCTTAATTCCGATAGTTTCGTAAGCCGTGGGAAGGAGGTGCCCTTACGAAACTACACCCCTTGAGCTTCATGCTCCCTTGACCCTTATCATAAATAGGCACTAGGCAGGACCTTCTGGCTTCTGTCCGCCTCCCCGCCCGGTGACGCTGTCAAGGCCAGTAGGGCCAACAGCACTCGACATTCAGAAAAAAAATCAATTTAATTCTTCAGTATTATGTTTTGTTGATACATGTCTAGTGATGTAAAAATGACGACAATAATTAGTAAAATAGTAAATAATTTGTTCGGCTCTTCGGGCCTGATATAAACCTACGAATCGAGAAAACCTACTTAAGTCTTCTACCTAGTAAAAAGTAGTTCCAAATGAAACGGGACTTATCTGTTACATATAGATGTCATAGGAAGATTTCACAAACAAATATTTTGCAAAAAAATACTTGGAGTTTTATGATTAAAAAAACCTAATCTAAGCTAACTTTTTTCAATATAATTAATTAAATAATATCATAGCCGTTACATAACTTTCCGTGTCTTTCAAAAATCCTTCCATTTTTTTGCAAAAAAATATTTTGTCAATCTTCCTACGACATAATACAACTCATATGATGAACAGCAAGGTATTTTAATTTTAAATTAAATTAAATACATGTTTTTCATCGACATGTATGTAATACGACAATGTCGATAATTCCCGTCAGTTTTATATGTGTTCTGTGGTCGATAATAAACTCATCATTATCAAAAAAATAACTTGTGACAACCTGCATGACAACGAAACAGAACGGCATTATATGTCTCTTTCCTACGCAATATTACCATCGTAAGTAAAAAAAAAAAAGATAAACATATGCATTTCACTTCTTATTTTAGCCCGGCTTCCTTTCGGCTAAGTTCAGTTCATAGATGACTAATAAAAGTTCAGTTAAAACATTAAACGTCAAATTTTGATAATGACGTTATTTATTGTTGAAAGGCAAAGGACTATTGTCCATACAGCCAAGTTTAAATTATGATGTTATTTATTGCTTATGCTGTCCTTTACAGATGGATTAGTTAAAGTAGTGTAAAATATATGTAGGGTTTTACATGGGAACATTATTGATATCTTAAAAAATAAATACAGGAATGCAGTACATTGACCACATGGGTAAATTAGTTCATAATATCAGACAGACTAGCTAGAAGAAAAAATTAAACTCATTTAAAAAAAATTGGTATGTTTTTTACACACTATGTGGAACATGTTACAGTATAAAGCTTCCTACTGTTCTGTGCTTCACAACAATTTCCTCCTCTTTATGAACATGAATGAATAAAACATTCATAGGTAAGGGTGTAACCTCATGCTGACGCTTGACGCTGGTTATGAGCGTCAAATTGTGTCACGTGGTTAATTTAGGCTGTGCTGCCACCTGGAAAAAACTTAGTAGCGTCAAATCGTAAAAAGCTAAACTCGAATTAGCTTTTTATTTTAAGGATTAAACAGAAATTTAGAATCTATATAATCGAACTCGAAAGTAATCGATATTAGTGGTGTAAAAGTAACGAAACATAGCGTACCCGTATGTATTCGTTACTATAATAATCAGTATTCGTTACTTTCGTATCGTTACGTTACTCGTTACTTTTGATACGATACTTAGAACATCGCATCAAGTCGTGTTGCGTATTTCGTATGATCCGTATGATGATGACGTCACGTCGTTCGTACTTTGTAGTAAAAAAAATACTATTACGTATAGTATTTTTATTTTTTATAGACCCTAAAACAATAGTTATTAAATTTTTTAAAAAAAATACTGGACCGATTTTAACCTAATTTTCTGTACTAATTACTCGTGTCAACATTTATAATACTTTTTATTGCAGAAAAATATTTCATTTCTACATGAAATCAAAATGATTGGTTTTCTTGAGTCGTTCTTAGAAAGCTAGCGGTGGGAAAATCTGAAAGAGACACAACAAAACAGTGTAGTAGGATGCTGTAGCCTGTAGGTCCTAAAAAGTCGTACAGAAAAATCTATAATATCTAATATAAAGTTACACTCGCAATACCTATTTTTGTCCGTACATCTACGTATAAAAAACAGTAGGTACCGAACTAAGCGCATCGATTTGCACTGGAATAATACTAAGTATTCGTTCGCAAAATTTCTACAAAATATCTGGAAATAACTCTTCAATTTTCTTGTAAACACTGTGTATCATGTGCGTGAACTGAACAGTCGTATTTCTTTGTACGTAGAACTAGAATCATTCAAACTAATATAATAACATCAGGCTGTATGGACTATAGTCCTTTGCCTGTCCCTATTGGGATAAATTTTAAAAACAACAAAAATCTATAGTTTGACGCTGAAAGCTAGCGTCAAGCGTCATCATGAGGTTACAACTTAACAGTAAGTGTGTTTTTAATATCTGTGTCCTGTGGTGACGTATATTTATTGACGTTGACTTTTAAAGTGACATTGGTGACATTTGACGGCAGTTAGTTATACAAACCTAATGATAAAAAAATATTTTTCGTATAATTATAATAAACTTAGCTCCTAATCCTATTCTCACTATATTGTTATTTATAATATTAAGTTAAATGAACAAGTATTTATGTTGTCATGGCTGCCGAGAAAAATGTACAATCATATGAAAACTGCTGTCGCACTTGTATGAATGAGGACTTACCTATGTTTGATATTTTTATTTATACCTTAAATTCCACAAATTTAGCGGATATTTTAACGTCGTGTACAAAATTAAATGTAAGTTATGTTAAATGTAATGTTATAATATTATGAGATCTTTATAATTTGGTTTGCTTCCCGAATAATAAAATCCCGCTCCCTATAGAACTCAATTTATATTCTAGCTTAACTTAAATAAATAAGAATATTATTAATTTTCCAGGTGGAGAAAGACGACGCTTTGCCAAAAAAAATGTGCAAATTTTGTCAACAATGTCTTCTAAGTTTTTACAATTTTAGAGAAGTTGCTGAAAAAGTAGATTCAAAATTAAGAGAACTAGTTCTTAGTAATGATGAGTCAAAGTACTTAAATATTGAAATAGAAAAAGACTTGAAAATTGACTTGAAACTTGAGTTGATCAAGGATGAAAATGAGTCTGATGGAGATGACTTTGTTATGTTTGAACCTAAAATTGAAACGAAAAAAGAAGATGTCTCAACATTTGCTACAGATGAAAATAAAAATACTAATAAGTGTAACTCTAATAAATCTAAATGTAAAGAAAGATCTGAGAAAAAGAAATATTATTGTGATTATTGTAATAAATCATTTATGAAACTATCAAGATTAGAATACCATCTACAAAGGCACAAGGCTGATAACTGTGCACAAAATAATATAAATGTTGATAATCAAATTTCACCTTTAAAAAATAATGATATGAATACAAATAATGAGCAAACATCAGGTGAAGTTGTTCAATGTAGTATATGCCCTTCAAAGTTTAAATCTGTGAATTCTCTATCGGCTCATATGAGAAAGCATACAGAAAAGGGTAGAATAATAGCTTGTGGTAAATGTGGTAAAGTTTTTAAAAAAGTAAGTCATTTGAAACGTCATGAAAAAACTCATGAGAATAATAGGAAATATATATGTTCTGTGTGTCCAAGATCTTTTCAAAGTGAGGAAACATTGAAGGGACATATGAACAGGCATAATGGTATAAAACCTCATGCATGTCCATTATGTCCTAAATCGTTCGCACATTTAACAACTTTAACAGCACATATTAAAGTTCATCAACGAGATAAGTTTTTATGTCCCACATGTGGGAAAAAATTTGATTCTAGTACTAATTTAGATCAACATATGAAGAGGCATTTAGGATTAAAGCAGTTTGAATGTACAATGTGTCCAAGAAAATTTGTTAGCAAAGGTGAGTAAACTAAGATGATACATTTTTCACGTAACATATTTATACTTTCTAACTTCTATTGTAATTTTGGTGAATGTTGGATTTTTATATTTATGGAGAAATATTAAACAAAAATATTTTGGTTTATTGAAACATTTTTAGTAAGAATAAAGTGATTGACAAATGGCATAATGGTTGGTGAAGTTATGAAAGCTAGTTGTTAGCACTGATATTCACCATTCTAAGCATATTAAATATTAGGTAACAAATAAGAAAAAATATTTTATTACATTATTACTAATAATAAAAGACAGTAATAGTGCTCTCTAGGATAACCAAGTGATGCAGGTTATAACATGATTACCACTTGTTTTACAGTTAAGGAAAACATTGTGAGAAAACCTGCATGTCTGATAGAACCTAGCACGTTTTCGAAAGACATGTGAAGTACACCAATCCGTACCAGGCCAGTGTGGTCTACTATGGCCTGATACCCCTTGTGTAGAAGGGAGGCCCATGCCCAGCAGCTATGGGATGTTCAAAAGGGCTGAAGACATTATTACTAACTAGCATTTCCCGCGGCTTCGCACGCGTTCTAAAGACCGGAAACCAATTGCTTTTCGAGTCGCGCCGTATGACACCTCGCAGAACTAACGCCCATCCTTTCCGTTTTTGAAACATTTTTCATTAATGCTCCGCACCTATTGATCGTAGCTTGATGTAATATAGCCTATAGCCTTCCTCGATAAACGGTCCTATACAACGCAAAAAATTATTTTCAATTCGGACCCGTAGTTCCTGAGATTAGTGCGTTCAACCAAACAAACAAACAAACTCTTGAGCTTTATAATATTAGTATCACTATCATAGTATAAAACAAAGTCGCTTTCTCTGTCCCTATATCCCTTTGTACGATTAAATCTTTAAAACTACGCAACGGATTTTGATGCGGTTTGTTTTAATAGATAGAGTGATTCAAGAGGAAAGTTTATATGCATAACTAGCAGATCCCGCGGCTTTGCCTGTGCTAAATCTAGGAAAAAGCCCAAGCGAAGCGAGGGCGAGTCGCTAGTAGATAATATTTATTGATTATTTCAGGTGAATTAAAATCACATACAATAACACATACAAGGGAAAAGTCATACACTTGCGATCAATGCGGAGCATCTTTTACAAAACAAACATCGTTAGCGAAGCATAAGCTACGACATTTAGGTATCAGACCATATCAATGTGACACCTGTTCAATGAGGTAAGTTATATTAAAATTTTAGCTTTTAACTTTTTTTGCATACTTCAATATTAATTTCTTTGTTTTCTGACTATGGAAGAGTTCTTTGTTCAATTTTTACTATTTAATTTTTACATAATTCTATACGTCATATAAAATAAATTTCTTAGTTTAATTGTCAAATCTATGGTTTTTAAAATTCTTGTCTGTCTGTGACCACATAACCAAAAAGCCACTGAATAGATTTTTCTGTAATTTGGTACGATGATAGCTGGTATTCTGGTTCAATATATAAGATACTGTTTACTGCGGGAAAATAACTCTAAGAAATGTATACCAACTATTATAACTCACATAGGCCCAAAACCGAACAGAGTGAGTGTAAGTCACTAGTCTATACTAATATTATAAAGAGAAAAGGTTTGTATGTAATAATAATAATAATAATAATAATAATAAAATCTTTATTGGAAACATTTGTTATAATAAGCAAATTATGTACGATAGTGGCTACATTAGTTATAAACTGTGTCGTAGCCATTAACGCCCACTTCCGGATTATTTATACATTTTTCCAAATACAAAGGTTTTAATACATAAACATATTAATATAACTTAAAATAATGTGTGTGTGTGTGTGTGTGTGTGTGTGTGTGTGTGTGTGTGTGTGTGTGTGTGTGTGCGTGTATGTGTGGTGTATGTGTGTGTGATGTATGTGTGTGTGGTGTATGTGTGTGTATCAGCCATATAATATTATAATTATTATGTATTTATTTTAATAAGTTTTCTGTTTCATCATATGTCAAATCTAACAGCCAAGCTATAACTTTCTTTTTGCATACATGTAATGTTAGAGGATATATATTAAGAACTTTGTTTATTTTATTATATAAATGTGGGGAAATAAAATCATAGTGTTGTTTTGCCAAAGCCAATCTAACACGTATTGTTGTGCAGACTATGTCCGATCTACGCTTAGACATTAAGTGGTCATTATAAGGTGTTTGCGAGTGTTTACGTAGTATAATTTGGAGTAAGAATAATTTTCTAACAGAAAGTATTTTAGACATATTATATAAATCCACCGTAGGAAAATATAAAGGTTTATAGTTCATAGTTTTAAGTATAGTTCTTTGGGCCCTTTCTATGCGCAACAATTTAGTTTTTCCCATGCCTCCCCAGGCAGTAATGCAATATGATATAATCGATTGTGCGAGAGCATAATAAACATTATTAAGTGTGGGCAAGTCAACGATATTTCTTATTTTTTTAAAGACAAATGTTAATTTTCGTAGCCTATTGCAAGTAACTTTAATATGTTCGTCCCATGACAGGGTACTATCTATGTGTATGCCTAAATACTTGGTATGGTTAGAATTTTTAATATGCTTGCACGTACAATTCATACTTTTATTTCTATTGCAACTTTGATCATGAACATTAATTTTGACGGAGGATGATGGGAGAGAATTTCTGTTCGGAGCGAAAGTTATAAAATTTGTTTTCTCTAAATTTAGAGTCAAAGTATTTTTACAAAACCAGTTATTGACAGCAGTTAATGCAGATTCAGCGTATTTTGTAACTTCAGGCCAATTTCTTCCACTTACTAGTAGGATTGTATCATCGGCATATGAGATTAGTTTACAATTTTTTAGTTTCAGTTTGCACAATTCATTTACATAAATGAGAAATAGCGTTGGCCCAAGAACACTACCTTGAGGTACTCCAAAATCTAAAATTTCCTCAGCACTTATAACACCGTCGATTACAACACATTGTGAACGATTACTGAGGTTGCTCTTAAAAATATCATTTGCTACTCCTCGTACGCCCAACTGGTGTAGTTTTTGTAGAAGGTTAGGGATGGAAACAGTGTCAAATGCTTTAGTAAGATCCAAAAATATACCAATAGTTTTTTCTTTTTTAGTGAAATTTGTAACTATAGAATTCGTTAAGTCCAGAACAGCATCTTCTGTAGATTTGCCACTTCTAAAGCCGTATTGATTTGTTGCAATTATTTAAGTATGTTTGTAACAAATTGGCTCAATAAGTACTGGACCGATTTTAAAAATTCTTTCACCATTTGAATGCTATATTATCACTGATTAACATAGGCTATTTTAATTGCAAGAAAAAAATAAGGATTACTACTAAAACTACAATAATAGGTGAGGAAAAAATGAACGCGAGCGAAACCGCGCGTATTGCTAGTAACAAATATTTTGTTTCTTTTCCAGGTTTTCAAGTAGGGATCATTTAAAACGACATTATCGCATTCACACAGGTGAGAAACCATACAAATGCGAATTGTGTGAAAGGGCTTTTACACAAAGTAATGATCTTGTCAAACATCGTAGAGTGCATTTAGGGGACAAAATTTACAAGTAAGTTTTAATTCTTATCTTTCAACTTTCACTAGACACTTCCAAAGAACTTGTTATGGTGTTACAAACTATATAGATTTTTTTTAATAAATATGTTTTGTCTTATTTAAACAATATTACGGAAATGGTGTACAAATCTATGTAAAAATCTAATAGGTACTAATGTAACGGTCACACCTAGACCTATACCTAATGTTCCTAGTGTATACCCAATGTACCTATACCTATATAATACATAAGAGTGAGTTTTCTATTAAAAAGGAGTAGAGGGATTTCATCACCAGGCGAATGTAAGTGATTAGGAATGTATGTTGTAAGAAAGTTGTTAGCATTTTTTTTGAACATGTAAAATTTACAATTATACCCCAACAACTCTTAACTCTATGTAGTTCAAAAATATTATTTATTTTACGTCAAGGAGCCCATATAGCCATATATGCCGACATTCCATCTTGACGACACGTTTGGGGCAGTTTGTAGTAACCCTACTTGCTGCCCCACCCAGCGGGAATGTTTGTTTATATGTATTTATAATATCTATGTATTTAAAGTTATATGTGTAGTATGTCTACTATCTGGTATCCGTAACACAAGCCTCGTAGCTTACCACGGAACTAGATGGCGCAGTGTGTAATATTGTCTCAATATATTATCTTATGTGTCATATAGACAGAGAACAGTACAAAACACACCTGCGTACGACACGTAAATAAAATATGTGAGTGGGCGTGGCTTATTAGCTACTGGCTTTTTGTATTTAATCATCATTTTAATTTACACCTTATCAGTTATCGTATACAAAGATAGAAATTGTGATACGATTATGACGTAGAGGTGGTGTGATTCTAATGCGCATTGTAACGTGCAAGTTTAGTTGCCTATGAACTTTTGCGTGCTTAGTCCCTAAAATTGATATTGCTTTGTGGAAGATATGTATTATGTATATACGACTTGTTTAGCGCAGTTTTTAATGACCTTACTTGCTTTGCCAGCGGTCGCGGGTTTGAGTCCCGCTGGCATTCATTTGTTGAGCAATATTTCTACTCCAGTCATGGGTGTTTATTGTTATAATATGTATGTATTTAAAGTTATGTATTGTGTATCAACTATCCGTAACTCAAGCCTCGTAGTTTACTATGGAACTAGATGGCGCTGTGAGTAATAATGTCCCATATTTATATTTATTCAGGTATATTAGAGAAAGCATTCTAACATTGAAAAATCGTTTATTGTTTTGATTTAACAATTAAGATTGTATTAATAAGTTAATAATATTTTTGTTTTCAGATGTACAGAATGCACAGAAAGTTTTCGACTTAATATTGAATTGAGGCAACATATATCGGAACATTATATTTCATCGAAAAAAGACAAGAAAATATCAAATGATGCCAAAATGACAGATAACGTTGCACAGATTAGTAATTCATCTATAATTGAAAAAGTGGTAACGAACTCGCTTGTTACTGAGTGATGCGGGTTCAAGTTCGGATCTCGTACCTCTGATATTTTCATGTGCGAATCATTTCTAACATGATTACCACTTGTCTTACGGTGAAGGAAAACATCGTGAGAAAATCTGCATGTCTGAGAAACTACAAAGTTTTCGTTATACATGGTACTAGGTCAGCATGGTTAACTATGGCCTGATCCCCTTCGTATTGAAGAAAGTCCCGTGCCCAGCTATGGGAAATTTATAAGGGCTGACTACAATACAATTGAAAAATGTTGTTTTTATATCAATTAATAAAGATACGAATACACGAGCGTGCCTTTTATATCAATGTTATTTATTTATAATTTCATTTCATTGTATTTTTAACTTTTAAATTAAGAATGATTTCATATATTTTTTTAATAATAGTACAAACAATAGTCTATGGATCAGACCTTATATGACATATTATGATCAATATCTTTCTGAATGAACAACTTGTTAGCAGAACATATTATGCAATTATAAGAGATACTAGCGATAGAACTGTATCCTTTGGGGAAAACAGCATAAAAATCAGTGCAGTAGTTTTTGAGCTTATCGCGAACAGACAGATAGACGCGGCGGAGAACTTTGTTTTATAATATGTAGCAATGATTACCGCTTATTTCGAATTCATTTTTTGTTTTGTGATTAGACTGCCTGTAACAACCATATAATGTCTGAAATCCCTTAAAACTTAGTCTATCTCGTGAACTTGATTGCTCTAAAGCTTTCGAAATGTCCGGAACCAAAAATCAAAGTAAATCCGCGACAAAATCTAAAAAGATAAGTTTTATTTAAAATCTGCTATTTTATTAATTGTGTACAGATTAATTATTATTAATATTATTGTTACTCCTTGGTGCTCCTTAATAACTTATAGAAATTATAATTAGTTTGTAGGTAGATTACATATTTTAAATTTATACTAAGACACTTAGCTCAATTAATAATATTAATCAATAGATTTAAGTTATATATAAATAAAAATAATTTATAACAGTGCTTATTTTATCTGTTTGTCATCTTTGATTTCCCCCCTAAAATAATCGTCCGGGAGGTAGCGTTGCAAATCACATAATCATTTCAGGTCGAATAATTCATGGTGAAATCAAATGTTTATTAGCTGTCATTTAGTGATATGAAAGTCAGCAGGCTCAAAATGGGTGGACGGGGTGGCTAAAAAATTTTGATTATGTACTTAGCAGCTTTTACCCTCCTGCTGACAACTTTACCACCGTTGAATAGCCTGCTGACGTTTTTTTTTATTAATTAATTGATGAAAAGATTGTTGTGTATTAGTTTCATGCGGCCTGAAATGAATCAATTTTTTTTTAATGAGGTTTATTTCGGCTGCTGACGTGTAATCCACCGTTATCTATCCTGCTGACTATTTTTGTATTATTTTATATTATGCAAACGATCACTCAACAAATTATTAAGCGACCTGAAATAGTTTTTGGATTTTTTATTTTTTACATAATCGAAATTTTTTATACAGCCCGTCCACCCATTTTGAGCCTGCTGAACAATTATTCGATTATTATCTTCATCTAAACTATCAATAAAATCTAAAATGGATCATCCTGAAATCGTTATGAAAAATGCAACGCTACCTTTTACCCCCCTGCTGACAACCTTACCACCGTCGAATAGCCTGCTGACGTTTTTTTTTATTAATTAATTGATGAAAAGATTGTTGTGTATTAGTTTCATGCGACCTGAAATGAATTAAATTTTTTTTTTTATCAGGTTTATGTCGGCTGCTGACGTGTAATCCACCGTTATCTATCCTGCTGACTATTTTTGTATTGTTTTATATTATGCAAACAATCACTCAACAAATTATTAAGCGACCTGAAATCGTTTTTAAATTTTTTATTTTTGACATAATCAAAATTTTTCATCTCGTCCGTCCACCTCAGGTGCGCCTGCTGAACAATTTTTCGATTATTATCTTCATCTAAACTATCAATAAAATCTAAAATGGATCAGCCTGAAATCACTATGAAAAATGCAACGCTACCTCCCGGACCAAAAGACCAAAAGTGATATTATTTTCAATTTTAATTTAGATTAAATTTTTTCTTTAACTTGTGTGGGGTGTTTGTTTCAATAGACCAATTTTAAAATATTACCCAAGTATATTTATGGCTATTCATAATAAAATAATAATTTAATTTTTGAAACGTGTAATTTTAACGGGACTTTCACTGGCAGATACCTGTTATAAGGAGTAACATAAATACCTACTATTTTTATATTAGAAAAAGAGTTAAGAGTTCTGCTCAAAAGAAACTTATTTAGGGACTAGGGTAGAACCTTTTCTGAACCTGAACACAAGGTTGCTAGTTTCAAATGAATAGTAATTATTAATTAATTATATTTTTTTGTTATTATACATTTATCTTTTTCCAAATTTTTTTATATAGTATATTTTACACCTGTGTCATAGCTATGACAACTTTTTGGAAGTCTTCCGAGATGAAATGTTTGGGAATGTCTGAAAATATAATTTTATGAAAACTTTAAAAAGAGTTTTGCTTTAAATAGGTTAAAACAGCGCCATCAATTATTTACAGTTTAGTTCACTACAATTGGATGGAAAAAGCTGATTTTATCAGTAAAATATAATATATAAGCTCTTTCGCGGCCATGTTTAATGTAAATTATAAAAAAATCTAAACTTCGCATTTTTGTAAGACTTACCTACTTGAACTATAGTACTTAACTGCTACTTGGTAAGTTAGACCAAAGAATCATGGATTCTTGTGCGGCATTTCAATAAAAAATATTGCTGTATGCTTCTATCTGATATACTTAGTAAGATCATTTAAACAAAGCATACGAATTACGAGCTGCGTAGTTTTAATATAAAATGGAGCAAATTATTAATTGACTTATGATAATAAAAAGGGAAAGAATCTTGAGTACGTACTTTACAAATATGCATAGGACTAAAGTTGCGTTCAAATTGATTTTCTTTCCAAAATCGTGACAGCTTAAGCTACAACAGTTAAAATACTCAGAACTCCGACTATAATCGACACGACCGATGAGAGCGCAGAAAAAACTCAACGTTACTGTAATATTTGGGGTATTATTAGGTATTGAACATTTTTGATGACTAGTGTCCGACCGAAGGTCTATTTTTGGCCGAAGCCGAAGCCGATTAATCGGCTATCACCACAACCTTCGGCCGAAGCCGAAGCCGAAGCCGAAGGTTTATATTCTCTCAGCACTCAGTAATTAATTTTGTTCAATATTGTCTACAAGCTACAATAATTAATATTAAATTTATTTCAAAACCTCAATATTGAAGGTTTATATTGACTGTCTCATATAGAAGTTGATGATATATCATAGAGATGGTTGGTTTAGAGATAAATAAAAGTTTGTGATTTTGTGATTTACCTACTGGTAAAAAATAATCATTTCTTTATTATGTAATTCACAAATTACAATTAGACCAATCAGTCTTTGTATTACTCGACTAGACCAAAACTAGACTAATAAATAAAATAAACAAACACTTCACATTTATTTCATTTGTAATAGAAATTTTCTATTAACTAATAATAACTACCGTATACAAAGTAGGTACCTATTGGTTAATGGTTTTTTACTAAACAAATACTTACGTTAGTATTGTCCTTTTCACTAGTTCACTTGTGAATGTAATCATTACTAATGTATCACAATTTAATTGATAAACACAAATTCAAAACAAAACACTCGTTTAAATACACGTACGAACTTGTTTGTTTTGATGCATGCAATCAGCAATGTGATTTGTGATATTTTGACAGTGACTCCCCGCCGCCTCATGACTTTCGTAACAGTTCGTTCAATCTCGACGGTCGCTCGGACCTTCGGCGAAACCTTCGGCTTCGGCCGGGTTTTGGGCCGAAGCCGAATGTTTCGCCGAAGGTGGATTTTTTGGCCGAAGGTGGCCGAAGCCGAAGCCGAAGCCGGAGCTTCGGTCGGACACTACTCGACTCGGAACTCCAACCCAGGATCTTTGGATCTGCACCAGCTAGGTGTCAATGACCAAAGCCTTTGTTTCTGCACTAGCTATAATTGCACTTGTAATGCGCAATTGCATTGCTACATTTCACTCTATTAGTATTGCGAAAGCATGATTACTTTTTACTAAATAAGGTCGAAGTCGGTGTGTCTAAGAAAATACTTAAAAGTAATGAATAAAAAAAATATGTTTTTTAAATAAATAATGAAGTTCTGATCTGCTACTGAGACTAACTAAACAGAAAGAATCAATAACTAAACGTGGCCGAGCCGGGACTCGAACCTAGGACCTCCTGTGCCATGGATCAGCCATTACATCACAGAGGTAGTCAAAAAGTCGCTTCATTTAGTGAGAATATCGTGTAATATATACAAAGAGAAATATCAAACCGGGTACGGTACAGAAATAAGGAGCTTTTTGAAATCGACGAATAAGTAGATTAATTAGTCTAAATGAGAAAGATTTAGTATGAAAGACAAACTTTTATTGGCTAGACAGTACCGGTGTAATAATTTATCACATTATGTCGGCTAATACGGAAGTATTATTTGATAGCTGGTTGTTATATCAAATATGGTGATTATCATTTTCAAAAGTATTTAATAATCTTACAGACGAGACTAATCATATCATTGGCGAATACAAAGATAATCTTTGCGGGAATCGAACTAGTGTACCCCGGCATAGTAGGACAGTCAGCTTAATTCTATAAGTACCTACTAGTATAAATTGCTACCCTGGCTTATTATTAATATGATTAGCTATCGTATTATAAATATTTTTATTGTTATTTCCTTTGATGGCGATAAGAGGTTTGCGAGAGTTAAACTATTAAGTAACTGTTCTAATGAATTATTTTATATGTGTACATACATTAGGTATAATGAAAATATTACACTTTACATAGTTTATGGATCGATTTATCGACAGACAAACTTATTTCTGTGGGTTGTAGGCTGGTACCGTAAGTAAATAGGTACCTACACTTTTTAAAGGAATATGACTGCTATATTGCCTTCATGTTAGGACTTAGGTGTAACACAATATATACATACTATGGTGCCTCCTCCATCAAAAAAGGTTCAGCTTTTTAGCTAGGTACATATGAAAACTAAGTAGAAAGAATCATTCGTAACCATAGGTAATATTGGTATGGATTAATCATAACGTCGGTTATTTCTTGTTTCCGATAGAGGCAAAATTGCCTCTAAAGGAGATAATAGAGCTATTTAAAGAAAAAGTGTAACAGAAAAATTTTGTTGAAATAGGTACTTAAAACAATAAACATTATAGCAAACAATTCAAAAGTATAAAGTAACTTGTAAGAAAAATTCAAAGAAACATGAAAAACTAACAAGCGTAACAAAAAACGTCTAAACATAAGTCTAAAATTTTAGTTAGATTTTTTATCGACTATTTGTGTTTTGAAGTTATCGCAGAGATATAGATAGAGTATCTATATCTGCGAATATTATCGTTTTACCTGATAAGGCTAAATACCATTTTTTATTTGGAAACTATAAGGAGTGTTATAATAACCTTAAATTGTAGAGCGTGTGATTTTTTAATAACCGGTGACCCCCTAAGGTGTGAAGGAGTAAGGTTAGTTTTTCCTCTTTCTTCAACATTATTTAAGTAAAACATACTGTGACCCTCAATTACTGTCATTACTTAGAGAAAGTTAGTAATAATAATAGTTCAATAAATAATACGGTGGCTGCACGTCCGACTTTTTGCTACCTCCACAATAATCACGGTGTGCACCTTTCTAATGGATGACGTAATCTAAGTTTTGTCAAAATTCATCTAAATTGATTCATTGAATATGTATTTAAAACAATGGCGTTATGAAGTTAAACGTTAAAACAAATAAGTTTAGAATAAAAACAACAATAGTTTGATTCACAATTTTTTTTCCAACAAATTATCACTGTCTAATATAACGATAAAAATCGCATGTTCATAGATTATAATATATGGTGTGATATTTATACGTGACACATGAGAGATAAAGGATGTTAGATCAATTTATAGAAATTACCTTTTGCGTTGGTTTATTGTTGCGAAGTTCTTTACGTAATAAATATCTATATAAACAAATTCCACGCTGAATACTGTTCACTGAAGAAATACGCACTTGTAAGGTGATACCTAGGAATACTATAATCAGGTAGGATTTTACATATTATTAAAATATCCTTATCGAACATCTATTCCATTAGTTTATTATGGTTTTAATTGTTAAAGCTCGAAACATATCCATAAGCCTTGCTTTTATTGCACTTCAAAAAAGACGTTTATAATTAAGTTATGTTCTTACAATAGAGTATGCGGTTTTATAGGGAGTACCTACTACCTACTATCAAGGTAGGTAGGTTGTGATTTTAGTTGAAGAGTACAATCGAACTCTTAGGCGGTTCTTATTTGATTACAGTACAAACTTGGCTTGTACAATGTACGCTCATTTGGAAGGCTTAGGTTTGAGTCATAGGTCAGAAACGCTATAGCAAAAGAACCTATAGTCATAGGATGATAGGTTTCTTGTGTTAAGAAGTTCTGAGCGAATACCCGAACAGTTGGCGATGTTACATATCCGTAGCCTGGTGGAAAGGATAAGCATGATGTTTTAAGTCGTTTGGAAGTCACGCTGAAGAATGAAAAAGGTAGAAGGAAGATAGAAAATGCACTATTCCTTGCAGTAGGCTAATAAAATATTACAGTTTTTATTAAGGTTTTAGATTTAATAAAAACTAGCGACTCAGCCTTGCTTTGCTCGGATTAGTTAACAAAACAATTTCAAAATAAAAGTAGCATAAGTTACTCCTTATAACATTAGCTAGCTACGAGTGAAAGTCCCGTCAAAATCAGTCCAGTCGTTTCAGAGATAACTTGGAACAAACAGACAGACAAAAATTTCAAAAATAGATTTTTTGATGTTAGTACCGTATAAACTGGTAAATGCATTTAGTGAAAAGCTTTTCATTTGAAATTAAAAACAGACACTTCAATTTTATTTAGATGTATAGACTAGCGACAATTCGACGCTTCGGGTCTGTCCCTAGCTACAAGTATACGTATTAAATAGATAAAACTTGTTATTGTGGGCGTATTTTAGGAGATAGACTCATACTATCGAAAAGTTTGTAATCAACAAATACTTTGCCACTAATAGTTTTCGTGTAATTAAGCCATCGAATTATTTTGTATGCAAAATAACTGGGCTGAATCATAGGAATGAGAGATACACAATACGTAATATTTAAAATATTTCATGTACAGATTTCAATTTTTACTATTTATTTAAATGTATAGATGATGTAATGATTGAGATAAGACATCTTTAGTGGATATTTTCGGAACTATACATACATATAACATATTTATCGCTGTGGATACTTTTACCATAACAGTAGATCTAATAATTTTATAAAAAGTAATACCCACTTTTCAAATATTTTAACTACTACCCAAAAGTAATAATTGCAACATATCATTTTTTTGTAAACGTAACTAAAACTGATGTTAAGAAATATTTAAACAGTTATGCAAAATGCTTTTAAAACTGTAAATCTAGATTCGAATTAATATATTTGAACTCTACTTTTTAGCTTTTTTTTTCACTGATTTAGGTTAAGTTGTGTCATCGACTTTTATCATATCTTCAAGTAGTTGTGAAAAATATTTTTAAAACGACTAAAGCTGGTGGCTAAAATGGATTACGTACTAGGAAATGTTTATTACTCGATAAAAATATAGATATTATATAAGACTAAAAATAGTACAGTTATTTAAAATGCAAATGGTAACAAGTATGTATATAAAGGTTAATAAATAAGAATAGCTGACTTATTATAAGTAGTTGGTTTTATAAAAAAATGATATGTATCATATTGGTCTCACAAGGGTCGCTATTGCAAGGGAAAGACAAATGCAATGCTAAAAGATACAAAAATTTATATTTATTATATGTTCAAAGACAAAACATGTAAATTAACGAATTGTAATTTGTCTTTTTTTCTAAAAAAAAAAAGGTAAAAGATCTTTATGGCAAAATCGAAATTAGTAGCATACTCGTATATAAGCATTAAGCGCATCGCACTCTCGGGACCGGATTCGGAAATTTGTGTATATACCTACGAGTATATAAGGGTGTAATGTAAAAATAATAAGGGCATAGATATATATTTTAACTCAATGTGTTTGGGTATTTAGGGCTGAAGTAAGACGGTAAAATTGTTGTAAAAAAACTTTACTTATTAGTTCATTTGAAAGTTTATGGTTACTTTGAAAGTTTATTACTGATTGGTTTTAAGTCAACAATAAATAAAATAAGTCATATATTCATACCTAATATATAGTTCTTTTGTAATTTTTTTGTAATGACATTGACATTTTTTGTTATGAGGACATTATTATACATAAAATTATAAATATAAAAAAGTGAGTTATCTATTAAAAAATATATAATTTACGCTTCATTTATTAAAATTAAAAGTAATTTCTTGCAAAATAATTAATTAAAAGGTCGCAAACCGTCAACAAATCATTGCCACACGTGGTAGTGGCGGTGAGAGGAAGAAGTATTCGCGTCGGAGTCGCGCGGGAAACGCACGCGCAGTCGTTTTTATTTTTTAAACTTAATTGCTGTGCATACAAGTGAGTTTTGGATCTGTGTGACATAAATATTTTTAATAATATTATGAAATTAAAATAGTAATTTATCCAGAGGTATTCATTAATAAAGCATTTAATTACAGAAGAAATTAAGAAATTCATAACTAGAGAATAGATGTGAGATACAAAAAGGATATTGAACATTTTTGTAATAATTTGCAGTAAAAATAAAATAAAATGATCTCATTACGGAGATATTAACGCTTTCTAAGCTTTCGTGAGTCAATTCTGCAACGCTTTTATTTCGCAGAGCGGAACTAACAATTGCAAGATTTGAATAATTAGTTTTAAACAGATAATTTCTATTAAAAGTGAATAAACACCTCTGACAAAATACGAGATATATTTATTATTCATTGTGAAAATGATTCTCATATCTATATTTCCATTATCATTGAAATTTTAAAAAGTAAGTTATACTTACTCATAACTTTAAGAAACGAATTTACGTTTTAAAACTCCTTATGCTTAAAATTCATATTTCAAAAACAGCAAATACTCTACGTTTGTACAGCGCAAGAGAGTTATCAATTATTAAAATTATTAATTATTATAATGAGGAAAAATCCATCAATTTGAGAAAAAAAATTATATGTTAAAAAAATTGGTCGAAAATGGAAAAATCTGTGGAGATCTTTGGATACAAGATATAATTAAATTAAATAATATTTGTTTATTAAATGTCAAATTTTTCTACGTTAATTTTTTTAATCACAATAAGTACAAAAAATGTAATCAAAAATAATGTCCTTACCGTTATAAACAACTACTTGATATAATTAATAAATAATTCAATGATCGTAGTTAGCGTGCTGCCAAGTGCAGTAGGTTACTAGATTTTCAGAAAAATCACAAGGTAAATTTTTAATGCATTGTTCGTAATCTATATTTTAATAACTATTACAATTACCATCTTTTCGGATTTTTGTGGATAGTTTCGTTTTTAGTTCATGACGTTTTAAAGCTTTTCAGCAATCATGGTCACAGTAGAGAATATTCATATTCATTTAAAATGTTTACGCGCAAATCTAAGAGAGTTGTAATCTATATAATATGAAAGCGTTAATATATATACATATATAAATAAAAATTAATGTTGCGCAAAACTCGAGAATGGCTCTACCAATTCGGGTTTTTTTTTTGTATGCCCCTTGGCACACGAAAGGTTTTAATAATAATAAAAAAACAGTTTTAAAAAAACTACTAAACACGTCTAAGTTTTAAAAAGTGATGTAAATTCCTAACAAAATTATATGCCTATTTATATTATTAGGTTAAGGTGAAAGACTGAAAATTTAATATGACAAATTTAATTTTTTAAGTACCTGTTACCTAATTATTTACAATGTCATTGATAGCTATTATTTAGAAAATTTCAGTACGTAGAGACAACGATGTTTAGCAATATTTTTTATAAACATAGGACATACACCTAGCAAAATTAACACAGTAAATACTTAGTTTTAGTCAGTATTAGATTAGAATAATATGTTTATACACAGTAATTCGATTAACGTAACATAGCTATATTCGAAGTATTTTGGACATGACGACAATTTTCCATTAATATGGGTAGGTACTTAGAATGAGGTACTTGGCAAAAAGGTGATTTTCTTTCAAAATATTAATGTTGCTTTCATAATCCAGATGTACCAAATATTATATCGATTTACAAAACACTCTTTACTTCAAAACTTTAAAAGTGTTTAAATTGGCAGTAGGTAGTACGTTATATTCTTATAAAACCCAATATCAGCAGACGATATAAGTTGTAACTTTTAATAGAATCTTGAGACGTGACCGTGATCCTAAATCTGTTCCAAGTTTTTGCTATGGCAAATTAATCGGTGAAAAGTTTTGCGTCCTTTCCTTTTCGTTTTTATAAATTTTATAGTATAAATAATTCTAAATTAAATATGACTGATACCATCTTACTTTTTGGATTTATACTGCCTCGGTTGTGTAGTGGCTGTACGGTCTCCAACCGAGAGGTCCTGGGGTCGAGTCCCCGGTCGGGCCAAGTTTAGTTATTGAATCTTTCTGTTTCGTAAGCCTCAGTAACAGTGCCTCGGAGAGCACTTACAGCTGTTGGTCCTACGCCTTAGCTCTCACTGGTCGTGTCGAGCATTCGTTCCATCGAAATATGAGAGTGATAAGGAACAAACAGAGAGTACACTTGTTTTTGCGCGTAATGTCTCCCGTAATATCTCCCGCGCAGATGAGATTGGCCGCCGTGGCCGTAACCGGTCGGGAGGACATCATCACATTTTGGAAAATATTTTTTACAAATTCACCTTTAAAATTGACTTGAACTTGTTAAATTGACATTTACCTATATTTATTTAAATTATAAAGAAAAAATATATAAAACATATAATTACATACAAACATACAATATAATTACTCGCCATTTGCCAAATACCTTTAGAGGACTTAATAAAATAAACAAAAAAGCATTAAGAATGTTTAGGTATTTAAATTAAAGTGCAAAATATCGTCACTTAATCATCATTTTTAATAGTTGCCTTCAACTATCCCTTTATGACTCTAAGAACTTAAAACCTATTGTCCAAAGCCCAAGGTTTATATTTACGCCAGTTGAAAATAGTTGAAGCCTGCATATTGGTACGTGATGAATCATACTAGTAGAATTAAGTTTTAAAAACTTATAAAAAACTTGATTTTACGAATGACTATTACAATAATAATATAATCAATTATTTCTTTTTCCACTGATCAGATAAAAATTCTGTAAGATTTCAATTTATATGAAACTTTAAAGTTTTATCTTGGTATGTCTCTGAAGTGTCTTAAATAGATTCAGATGATAGTTAGTAGATAAGCATAAGGACATTTAACATTAGTCTCTTTATTAATTAAAGTAACTGTAAAGACGTAAGTAATTAATTATAAGGAACTTAGGATAAAACATACACACATAGGTACATATAAACATACATACGTACACACATACATACATACATACATACATATCAAATATAAAGCTTCCTTTGGGCTTTGCCGCAGTCGGGTAAAACGATTAATAATACCTATACTCATTAATAAATAAATACATCGTACACAAAAACTGATAAAGAAGATTTAGTTATGTTATATAAGAGTTTTATAATAAGAATATAAAGTTACATAATATCACCTCACCGCTCTAGTACCCTAGGAAAAAGCAGGAAATACGACGTATCCGACGTCTAACGGGTTTACTATGTTGTTACGTCGCGTGCTCTATCGAAGTGGAGTCGATTTCAAATGTTTGTTGTTAGATGATAACTTTATACTAACTTAGCACGCCGTTCTGCCTTTTTGAAGTGAAACTTCTTTAGAATCGTAGTGATTTCAAACTCGATGAAACGAAAAAATAAGTCCATAGTACCAGGCGCTCAGAGACGGGGAAGAGTTAGCCTTAATTTAAATTCAAGTTTTACTTCTGACATGTGTACTTTGTACACACGCATTTTTTTAGTAGCGGTTTCAACAAATTAGGTATAGTAAAATTCTAAGTTTGTCGAAAACGTATGTCTGAATACTTTCTTAGGTTTACGCGAATATTTGACATTATATGAGATATATATGAGAGAGAGACTCTCTCCCGTGACCATGATTGCTGTAAAGCATTCGAAACGTCGGGAACCAAAAATCATAATAAATCCGCGACAAAATCCGAAAAGATAGTTTCATTTATAACGTATGTCTGTCTGTTTGTTCGCCTCCTTTGGACACCTTTTTATGAGGTATAATGATTATTGGTTATCCGAGTTAAAATATAGGATACTTTTTGCAGTTATAAATAATAAATATCATCTCTGAGCAATGTATAATCGTTAAAATGATTGTAATTATAAACTACTAGTAAAGTTTAATTATTAATCCGAAGAGAATACATGAACGGGATAAAAGGTATCGTTAGTGTTAGTTTAGGATAAGTTTCAATATGTGCACTAGGTTAAATCTTAATCCGTTAAATGGTTTTCGTGTAAATGAGTAAAAGTTTGTGAAAACTTTCAGATTTTACATATTTTATTATCAACTATTATTCTAATAATCATATTAATACGATATTTTGATGTTTTTCGAATATTTATTTTAACGAAATTTCTTTATTTACTATTTTTGGATAATTTTTATTAAAAATTGTTTCTAATATACCTAAAATTTTCCATCTTTTTTGCCCTTACTATATTGGGTTTGGATTTCTAAATTACTGTCTACGGGAATATAGAGTGGTTTGGTCATTACGTTGATGAGTCGTTCAATCAGAATAAGTAATTGTATAGGCAAGGTTTTCATAGCCAGCTTTTTTAGCCTTTAGCTTGTGTAACTTATAAATAAATAAAATGTTGTGCAGTAAAATACAAAGTTTGAACTTTTATTGTCTGCGTACTTCGTAATATGCTTGACATGTATTTTTTATATTCTATGACATATTAAAGAACTTACAGTACAATATGGACAGTGGACAATATTACCGTAACAAATTAGAATGCGACATGGAATATTTTAGAAAAAATCTCCCTTGAGTATGCACTTGTACTTATGTACATACCTAGATAGACATCCTAGTCTTCCAGACGATCTTATATGTATGAGATTAGCCGTAGTGGCCGAATTCGCTCAAAATTTTAATTAATTAGACCGCGAATAATGCAGTATCGAAATCGAATATATAATATTTAGTCGAATATATTATAGTTTAATATAATTTTTGATAGAATGTTATAGGTCGGCAGATTATAATGGTTTGAAGGGAATAATGAATTACAATACTTAAAATAAAAATGAAAGTCGAACTAAAAGAAAAAAAAAACATTAAAATACCATTATATTTACATTTTAGACCACTATTCCTATGTAATCGATGTACAATCTCTAAGTATCGGGTATGACCTAAGCTTTCGAACAGTGTCGACATGACAGGACAAGTTTTTGTATTATATTACCAAACTTTGTAATATTTGCCGTAATTTAAATACAAAGTTACTTTGGTAAGATGATTAGTTTTATAGAATCTCTTATTATTACTTATAAAAATATTTAAAGAATCTCTCAAAATAATAATATATATGAGACTATCGTACATATGTATGTAAGTATAAATTCCTATGTACCTTTAATATTCATGAATGATATATTCGTAGCGTCATAATTTGACAAAATTTATTCTAAGAGTAGAAAAAGAAGATTCTCTTTTCTAGACTCTGGGTTCTTCCGGACTATAAATCCATTACAGTCTATACATACATACGCAACCACACATACATACACACATACAAACTTCGTCAAAGTTTCGTGTCGTTAAAGTTACATTATTTCGGGGTAAAACGTGCGAAAGTTTTAGATGTCAACTCAAATTTAAACTTCGTTAGGAAAGTTTTAATTATAATGGAAATACGTACTCGTATAATCTACTTCATTTTGGTTAACAGTATTTTAAGCTCATCAAGCACAAAACTTAATATGTTGCTAAATTATTTTTAAGATCATGTACTATGACCGGTGGCTATGATGCTTAGAGATGCTATGTTTCATTTCAGTCCTGTACACAACCTAGTTGTTATAAAATGCTTAAATGTCCACGATAAAATTATTAAGGAAAAAAAGGTATTACAAAAAGAAGTGTATGTAAAAATACTTAGTTCTATTTAGTTCAGTTTCTTTTTACTCTATTTAGTTATTGGCCAGTCATAATACAAGAAAAATCTATTTTTAATGTATAAAAATGATGCTGTTAGTTCACTAGCATGAGTTTTACATTCTAACTTCTAAGCGCTCTCTTAGAAAATGAGGAGAAGATTTAGTGTTATGATAAATATAACGCATTTTTTATGTTACATGAGGACGTTGGTTCGATTATTGAATACGGTCAATTTATTAATTTAATTTAATAGAGGTGTATAAGCTTGTATTATATAACTCTTCTCAAGTTCATAGAACTAAGTGTTTTCGCAATATAAAGTGTATTGTACACTTGTAATAGCTAGAAATACAGTCTGTGACATTGCGACTATGCGCTCTCACCGCTGGGGTATCATATATTTTTATTACAAAGAAAGTTTCTTGAAATATTATACTTTTGTTGTAATTTTTATAACAGTATGGTTCAGTTCTACTTATCATTACTTAAAAACAATATATTTGCTTTTAAATGTACACTCTTAGTAATCTATAGTTATTTATGTAAAATATCGCGTGTTAAATTACAATATAAATAGCTACCGTGTTTTTTTGGCAAATGCATTTATTCAAATATTCGTAATTTTAAATAAACATAAAACTAATAATATGTTATCGAATTTTGTCTTAGTTTTAATTTTATTTTTTGTTCGCGACGTTTCGAATGATTTACGGTAAACGCAGTCACGGGAAACTACTTATGTACTTAACGATGTCATTGAAAATATAATTTAATATGTAAAGCCAATGTATAGGGTCGCTAACTCGGTGCAAAGCATGCGTAATGCCGCGACACACTAACACCGCTTTCGATTACGTATTCCGAAGAGCTAACGTTTTGTTTAACTTGAATTATTGCCGAATTGTTATTATGAATTTTGCATACTTTGCAATATTAGTATCTAGCTTTATTTCTATACATTTTATCATTATTATAAAATAACATTAATTTAAATTTCATATCTATCTTCATAACATATTTACTGATGGAATATTTTTTAACATATTTTAAACTCTATATTTATGCTTATCTCTTAAAATCTTCATTAAAGACTTTGTTTTGATTTTACTTCTATTTACTATATAAGTATTAATAATTAGTTTTACCCTCAGCTTTCCTTACATTAAGTAAATAAAAATTGGCCTACATGTTTCTCCAGAGTCCAGGGTTACCAGTACAGTTGGTAGAGCTAGTCACATATTATTATATTAAGAATTTTTGAATATAGTTTTGTTGTTGATGATTATCGTATGATGAGATGACTAATTAAATTTCTAGTTATGACAAAAATAATTATGAGTATAATACTTACATTTTATAAGATTAAAAAAACCATTTCAAGTTTGCGAATAATCAAAATGGTTTTACGTAATCATTATAAAATGGAAAGTAAGTATAAGGTATCGGAACAAAAGTATAAAATTAACCTCGTTTTCTTAAGTTTTTTTATCGTTTGTATGATCTGAGGTTTTATGATATTTAACAGCATATTACTTAATTATTAAGTTTGAAATCATGTTTATATGATATAACCTCACCTAGAAAAGTAAAAATGCGAAAAAAGTATTCTAATACGATGAATAAAACATTTTACAATGTTTATACAATAAAGTCTATTTTCTTCACATAGAGCTAGAGGTAATGGCCAAGAGTATTGCCAAGTGTGAGTGGAAAACTTGGCAATATTATATATGTATTGGCTCTAACAGAGGCTTATTGGATTTAAAGTTTGATGAAAAACATGAAATTTAAATTGATATTGACTTTGAATGAAAATTTTGTTAGATTCTTAGAGGGCTGAAATTTCAAACACCCATTCATATTGGTTATCCTTATCTGGAAATAAATATGTTGACCATAGTATATTTTATATTATTTTTTATGACATAAATATTGCATAATAACTGGCAACTTTGTTTTTTTAGATACTGTGTAAGATTACAAGATTAAAAATAATACTGCTAGATTACGAACGATTAAGATTGTACTGTGTGCACGTTAAATAATAAAAGCCTATAGCTATTCAAATCATGAATTTAATTTATATCGTTATAAATTAAAGCATCGTATGTTTTAATAAAATTATATCTAGATAAAGTAGGTATCATAAGTTACTTAAAAGTATCTTATTACTCCTCAACTTCTTTTTTATCTCTTAAAATGAATGCCTAACCCAGTGCCAAAATCGACGTCACATTCACTTTCACTAAGTTGTATTTTTTTTTCAGATCCAAGACGTGAGCGAGTGCATTCCATAGTTAATGGCTGTAAAGTGAATTGTGTTTTGTGCTATATTAGTGTTGCCAGTGTAAAACTTTTTTTATAATGGTAAGTTTTTTAAATTAATTATCTGTTTTTCTTCTTTTTTTTTAATTATGACAATTTTTCTTGTGTCTAGAATAACTATGATTATGTTTTCACGGTAAATTAGTGTAAACAGAAAGCAAGATTGCGTTACGATAAGTAAAAACGTTCACACATTTCCTAGCTATTACGTTATAGTTTTAAATAAATTAAATGTGAGAGTGGACATTCTTCCGTTGTTTATAAATAATGGGAGTTATCTTAAAAGACATTTCTTTGGTCGTTAACGTGGATTGTTGCGTGTGAAGAGATAACTAAACACGCTTGTAATATTTTCTTTTGGATTTTATGAGTCTAGCTGATTTATTTAGGATAATTTGTAAATTAACTAAATTTGTAAAAACATACGTTAGGACAATATAGCATCTAGTTCCATGGTAAGCTACCAGTCTTGTGTATTGGATATCATAAAACATTTTAAATATTTCTAATTTTACTTAAAGATTGCTACTTACAACTTACAACTTACTTGTTACAAGATAAAACACTCGCTTCGCTAGGGTTCGTACGTAGGTTCCAGCCACGGATTCCGCTAGTTAAAACAAATAAAATTTCTAAAATATATATCACCCACCCACCTCCACCCTTTTTGAAGTCGGTTAAAAAGTAGCCAAAGTTACGCCTTAAAACTTTAGCTATCTGCATGTGAAAATCCCGTCAAAATCGGTCCAGCAGTTTATTTTTAATTATCCGGAACGGACAAATAGACAGAAATGTTAAAAATTGTTTTTTGATGCTAGTACCGTATATAATTTCATAATATGTATTTAGTGAAAAACTGTTTACTTGGAATTAAAAACAGACACTTCAATTTTATCTATATGTATAGATTACATACGATATGTTTGCAATATTTAAATATATGCTAGTTTAGTTTACGTTACATTCAAATAAATTTTGATTAAATTTTGATGCCAGTTCTATGTAGAATATTATTTTCTTCGGTAAGTAACTTCATACATGTTAAAAATGATATTTCTTTAATATATAAAACTTAACCGAAGAAAATGAGCTGGATAGTTATTATTAACTTAACTTAAACTTAACTAAACTGTTTCGTGCCTTGCTCATCTTGAGAACAACCATTGTCTGTGCCATCGTTAACATATGCTTTAATATTAATGACATATGTTATTTGCTCGAAATTATGAAAAAGTGACTGTTTTAGTGTTCGAAGTTACACAATAATATTTCGTGTAATGCGATTAACATTGTAATTATCTCTGTAATGAAACTAAGTTATGATCATCCTTTCTAACTTAATGCAACAGTTGTATCAAAGCATAAGTAATCCAAATTTATACGGATTTATATGTACTTATAAGGAAGTGGTAGCCTATTGGTAACGCGTTCGCTTGGCCAACCAAGTAAAGCGGGTTCAAATCCCGCTCACATTTCAGATATCTTGCAACATGATTACGGTGAACAAATCATCTGTCTGAGAGAACCTAGCAAGTTCTTGTAAGACATGTGTAATGACAACCATCTTAGCCAGCGAGGTGTACTGTCCTGTTCCCACTAGTATTAAAGGGAGGTCCTATCCAATAATAGGACGTTAATAGGGGCTGAATTCCACATGATTAGATAAAAGAACGGAATGTCAGTTCTTTTATCCTATCACCAAAACTATTATTATAACTATTAGTCAGACACGTGCCGAAAACGCCGCGTAGTACGGGTCATTTGTTAAAACGTTCTATGGTCTCAAGGTGACACTAACCAAACATCCCACCAGATAATCACCGATTTCCTTATCACTACTCTGTAATAGCTCATTAGACACAGCTATACAATGGGTACTTACATCATATATAGATTGAATTGTTTGTTCCGTATAGAACTAGGAATGTTAAAATATTGGATGTACATTACTAAGATTGCTTATACAAAGTATATTATACTAAGTACAGTGGCGGTAGCACTTAATATTCATTTTCGTGTAACTTAACTATTTTTTACGGCATGTACTTGTCTTTAATTAAGTAGGGGAAGACGGGGGAATGGCGTTCACTTAAGGAAAACATGTTGTATTTTCTAAATTATTTATTATATATCAAAATTAAGGTAAATAACAAAGTCTTTGACTATCGAGTAATTAAGATTTTAACAACAAAAGCATTTATCTTTGACCTACTAGTAGTAATAAAAAAATAATAAAAAAACATGTTTGAGCGGCATTGCCCCTGACTATGGGTAATGCCGCTCAGTGTATGGGGTAATGACGCTCAAACATGTTTTTTGGAATATAACAAGTAAAATATATTTTAATTAAAGAAATATTAATGAGATGAACCTAATACAATGAAAGTAAAGTCTACAATAACAAATTAGCATCAATTATCGCCATTTGTGCGTAAGATAAGCGTTTCTCAATTTAACAAATATAGTGAAGTCTTCGATGTCAAATCAACTTCAATAATTATAATATAATATAAAATTATTATTATTATAAGGAGGTAAGACAACTTAGAAATAGTAATATTTTATTTTTGGCACACACACACATAAATGACAGATGTATTCATCTGGCGAATCCCATCCTGAACATATAGCATGAGCCCATAGTCCGCAGATGGTGCACCGATATCATAACTCGTTATGATTTCCAAATTCTTTGCAAATAGTACATTTGTTATCACTTTCGTCATCCACATTTATATCGTCATCACTATCATCGTCGCAAAGATGTTCTTCATCTTCACTCTCTGAAGAACTTTCTTTTGTAAGATATTTGTTTCATATGTTTATTCTTGTTGAACTTTTTTTGGTCTTAATTTATCATCTTTTCCGGTCTTATTAAGTTTCGCGACTTTTTCCCTTTCTTATCCTCAAAATAATTTTCATAGGAGTCGCAGTTAATATTAGCTTTCTTTGACGTGGTTTATAAAATGGTTCAATTGTTGGTACCGTCGCTATAGCAGCAAAGCATACCGGAGTTCTTCGTTATTGAACTAGCTTTTGGTTACAAGCACGTGCCAAAACAGATGCAGAGGATTGATCCTCATTTGATGGACTTGCCAAAGGAGATGTATGTCCTAAAATTATGGCCGTACCATCAGACTGCGCATATTCGAAATTCTGGATATTTGGGCCTTGGTTTTGAGGAGTTTTAGCAGATTGAAGGTTAGAAGGAAGGAATCTCTTCGGTCCAAGCCGCTTTAGCGGTGGTCCTTTGACGATTTCTTGGTATATCTACAACAAAAAAAAATAAGTCACAAAGGGGTAATTGCGCTCAGATGAGCGGTATTACCCAAAACGCTCGTTTTGTAATTGAATTGAAATTAAAAAAAATCATAAACAATTGTTGAAAATTGATTGCATTATTACAAAATAGAATAGTTTTATTGTCAGAAGAAAAAATAATAGTTAAATAAGCATTAAAATTTAGGACTTACCGTCAAGAAACTCCTAACCAAAAATTAGATCAGTTCGGGCGGAAACAAAGAAAAGCACTTCATGGTCACATGACGCGAGCTGACTGTAATTTTGTATCGCTGTCTGTAAGAGACCCCCTCCCCTTACAATTCACGCGATGTGGTGTGTTGCTACTTATCATGTTGACAGAGTTACAGAGGTGAGCGCCATTACCCAGTGAGCGTCATTCCCCCTTCTTCCCCTACGTGTTTACTGTTTAATCTTTTATATTCCCCTATAATATATAATAGGTAGGTAACACCTACCTAACGTTAAGAGAACTTCACGGAAATAACTATGTATAATTTTGTGCTTTTGATAATGTTTATCTTGATGATGTTAATAATAAATAAATAAAATGACTAATGCTTAGTAGTAAATGGTTTTCGTTTATTCATTTTTTGTATGTTAGAGATAATCCAAGAGCTGTTACTAAAATTTTTCTCTAATGGAGACACCGTACATTTTACCTTACTATTTAGCAAACATTTTTTTTAACAAATATGGGCGAACGGGCAAAAATATGATAAAACTAGCGGCTTAAAACGATGAAAAACAAAAACTTTATCTCACGAGAATTTCGTACATTTCTCTGGAATTAAAAATAGCCTATGTGCTGTGCCAAATTTTATCCAGATTAGTTCAGCTTTTTTGATGTGATTGAGTAACAAACATACACATAATAATGAACACTTCCTATGAGTGAAATTGGTTTCATTCTGTACATGCCTTAGCCAGTTGCTTTAAAACTATATTATTTGTCACTAACGTATTCTAAGCTTACACAATATCTTTCCAACATTTTTAAAGTTCTGAAGCTTAAGTTCCTTTTAAGTAGCTTTTTATTACTTCCGTCTCACATGAATGATAATAAATTGCATGTCTTTTACTAAATATTTTTGTTAATGTTTCATTACACTAATCCATGGTTACGCGTAAATTATAGTAAAGACATAAAAATACGTTTATTTTACTTCGTGTAGTTGAAGTTAGACCTGAATAGTACATAGTAGTACATAAATCAGTTGTATATAAAAAAAAAACAAATATATGACTTTATAGACGATTTTATGATAATGCGATTTTTTGCTAAATTGTAAAAGCAGAATATGTCTCGAAATAAATTAATTAATACTTTATAAGGTTTTCAAGTAAAAGGAAGTAAATAAAACTGGAAAGTTCATTGAAACAGATTACGACTATATGATAATACCGCGACCTTTCTCATAATATTTGTAATGTCAACTATTAGCACATGTTATCTCTTGGGTCAAAATGTGACTTTTTAAAAATATACTTTATTCAAAAGTATTTAAGTGCATTTTTAATTTTACATAACTCTACATCTTCATATGGTTGCATCATTCGATTTTTAACGTTAAATTAATAAGATAAAGTTGAAATTAAAGTAGCTAAAGTTTCGCAAGTCAGCGAAAGTGTACTCGTACTCTCACTACGGTCACGGTCGCGGTTTTATTTGAACAATGGTTTCCGCATAAACATTGTATGTAAAATTATGAGATATGAAATTACATTTAAATTGTAATGTAGAGCTATCTTAAAACAATTGAATTCAAGATATTATACTTTATTTAAGTAGACGACAAAAGTAGTATATGACGAAAATATACAATTTTAATTAAATATTTGACATTTTAAATATAACTATTTGTTTCCCGATATTCATGGTCATTTAAGAGACAGTCTCTCCCGTGACCATGATTGTTGTAAAGCATTCGAAATGTCAGTGACGAAAAATTAAAATAAATCCGCGAACAAATCTGAAAACACAGTTTCATTTAAATGTCAGTATGTATATTTATAGTATAGTCTGTGAGGAATCTACTACATTATAAAGATAAACATTTCTTGAAATTAACAGTTTTTGGTATTAAATAAGCTTTGAAGCCCAAAATTATCTTACAATTTACATACTAATTGTCATTGTCTTCTTCTTGTAATATATAAAAACCTCGTGTCACAGCGCTTGTTATCGAACTCCGAAACGGCTTCAACGATTTTTATGTATTCTTTTAAAGTGAAACTTCTTTAGAATCGTTGTGATTTCAAACTCGATGAAACGAAATAATAAGTCCATAGTACCAGGCACTCAGACGGGGATGAGTTAGCCTTAGTTAGATCTCGTTTTTAAGTTTTACTTCTGACATGTGCACTTTGTACACACGCACTTTTTTTGTGTATCGTATGCTATTTTTTATTCCCCTAGGACCTAGGTGATAAAGGTAACCCTCTCCAGATTTTTTTATTTCTAGACAAAGATTTTATTTGTTATTTTATAATGGTATCTACAACCAATCCCTATTTTTAATAGTGATCATAACGCGGGCGAACCCGCGGGAATTGCTTGTGTTTTTTAGAGGTTTACTATCATTTTATATTTAACGTATTTCTCACTAGATTCATAAGGCATTGAAATCTAAACGAAGCAGGTTCAAGCACCGGCCCTGAACTTTAGAAATATTCATGTGTGAATTATTGTCTGATTATCATAGATAATGAAATTGTCGTAAGAATGTAGAATACAGGTTGCATGTTTGAGAAAACCTAACAAGATTGAACGAGGTGTGTAACTTCCTAGTCTCCATCAGCATTTGGTTAACGTGTAAAACTAAGGCTAGAGTCCATCTTGCACTGAAGTATAAGGTAAAAAGTATATACTTAGTATAAGGTAAAAATAAATGTATGAACTTGGTTAGTTTAATAGAAATCTTACTATAATTGTAAAATTTATAATGATTGCACTATGTTTGTCCGCTAGTGTACAGCGCTCTTGCTATTTTACAAAAATCTAAGATAAAATCCTTGATTTTTTTTTCTTTAATTATTTTTTCTCTTTTTCGTAAATTATTTATGGGTGTATTGAAAACAAATAAGGATCCTAAACCCTCAGTCTTCAACATCTCAGTCTCTCTCATCATCTACGATATTATTTTGAGACTTTAATGGCAAATAATATAAAAATTCTGTTTAAAAAGCAGAATTTCGAACTCTGATATAACTTTTTTGCAACATGATTACGGTGAACAAATCATCTGTCTGGGAGAACCTAGCAAGTTCTTGTAAGACATGTGTAGTGACAACCATCTTAGCCAGTGAGGTGGACTGTCCTTTTCCCACTAGTATTAATGGGAGTTCCTATCCAATAATAGGATGTTAATAGGGACTGAATTCCACATGATTAGATAAAAGAACGGAATGTCAGTTTTTTTATCCTATCACCAAAACTATTATTATAGCTATTAGTCAGACACGTGCCGAAAACGCCGCGTAATACGGGTCATTTGTTAAAACGTTCTATGGCCTCAAGGTGACACTAACCAAACATCCCACCAGATAATCACCGATTTCCTTATCACTACTCTGTAATAGCTCATTAGACACAGCTATACAATGGGTACTTACATCATATATAGATTGAATTGTTTGTTCCGTATAGAACTAGGAATGTTAAAATATTTGATGCACATTACTAAGATTGCTTATACAAATTATATTATACTAAGTACAGTGGCGGTAGCACTTATTATTCATTTTTGTGTAACTTAACTATTTTTACGGCATGTACTTGTCTTTAATTAAGTACGTGTTTACTGTTTAATCTTTTATATTCCCCCATAATATATAATAGGTAGGTAACACCTACCTAACGTTAAGAGAACTTCACGGAAATAACTATGTATAATTTAGTGCTTTTGATAATGTTTATCTTGATGATGTTAATAATAAATAAATAAAATGACTAATGCTTAGTAGTAAATGGTTTTCGTTTATTCATTTTTTGTATGTTAGAGATAATCCAAGAGCGGTTACTAAAATTTTTCTCTAATGGAGACACCGTACATTTTACCTTACTATTTAGCAAACATTTTTTTTAACAAACATGGGCGAACGGGCAAAAATATGATAAAACTAGCGGCTTAAAACAATGAAAAACAAAAACTTTATCTCACGAGAATTTCGTACATTTCTCTGGAATTAAAAATAGCCTATGTGCTGTGCCAAATTTTATCCAGATTAGTTCAGCTTTTTTGATGTGATTGAGTAACAAACATACACATAATAATGAATACTTCCTATGAGTGAAATTGGTTTCATTCTGTACATGCCTTAGCCAGTTGCTTTAAAACTATATTATTTGTCACTAACGTATTCTAAGCTTACACAATATCTTTCCAACATTTTTAAAGTTCTGAAGCTTAAGTTCCTTTTAAGTAGCTTTTTATTACTTCCGTCTCACATGAATGATAATAAATTGCATGTCTTTTACTAAATATTTTTGTTAATGTTTCATTACACTAATCCATGGTTACGCGTAAATTATAGTAAAGACATAAAAATACGTTTATTTTACTTCGTGTAGTTGAAGTTAGACCTGAATAGTACATAGTAGTACATAAATCAGTTGTATATAAAAAAAAACAAATATATGACTTTATAGACGATTTTATGATAATGCGATTTTTTGCTAAATTGTAAAAGCAGAATATGTCTCGAAATAAATTAATTAATACTTTATAAGGTTTTCAAGTAAAAGGAAGTAAATAAAACTGGAAAGTTCAATGAAACAGATTACGACTATATGATAATACCGCGACCTTTCTCATAATATTTGTAATGTCAACTATTAGCACATGTTATCTCTTGGGTCAAAATGTGACTTTTTAAAAATATACTTTATTCAAAAGTATTTAAGTGCATTTTTAATTTTACATAACTCTACATCTTCATATGGTTGCATCATTCGATTTTTAACGTTAAATTAATAAGATAAAGTTGAAATTAAAGTAGCTGAAGTTTCGCAAGTCAGCGAAAGTGTACTTGTACTCTCACTACGGTCACGGTCGCGGTTTTATTCGAACAATGGTTTCCGCATAAACATTGTATGTAAAATTATGAGATATGAAATTACATTTAAATTGTAATGTAGAGCTATCTTAAAGCAATTGAATTCAAGATATTATACTTTATTTAAGTAGACGACAAAAGTAGTATATGACGAAAATATACAATTTTAATTAAATATTTGACATTTTAAATATAACTATTTTGTTTCCCGATATTCATGGTCATTTAAGAGACAGTCTCTCCCGTGACCATGATTGTTGTAAAGCATTCGAAATGTCAGTGACCAAAAATTAAAATAAAACCGCGAACAAATCTGAAAACACAGTTTCATTTAAATGTCAGTATGTATATTTATAGTATAGTCTGTGAGGAATCTACTACATTATAAAGATAAACATTTCTTGAAATTAACAGTTTTTGGTATTAAATAAGCTTTGAAGCCCAAAATTATCTTACAATTTACATACTAATTGTCATTGTCTTCTTCTTGTAATATATAAAAACCTCGTGTCACAGCGCTTGTTATCGAACTCCGAAACGGCTTCAACGATTTTTATGTATTCTTTTAAAGTGAAACTTCTTTAGAATCGTTGTGATTTCAAACTCGATGAAACGAAATAATAAGTCCATAGTACCAGGCACTCAGACGGGGATGAGTTAGCCTTAGTTAGATCTCGTTTTTAAGTTTTACTTCTGACATGTGCACTTTGTACACACGCACTTTTTTTGTGTATCGTATGCTATTTTTTATTCCCCTAGGACCTAGGTGATAAAGGTAACCCTCTCCAGATTTTTTTATTTCTAGACAAAGATTTTATTTTTTATTTTATAATGGTATCTACAACCAATCCCTATTTTTAATAGTGATTATAATGCGGGCGAACCCGCGGGAATTGCTTGTGTTTTTAGAGGTTTACTATCATATTTATATTTAACGTATTTCTCACTAGATTCATAAGGCATTGAAATCTAAACGAAGCAGGTTCAAGCACCGGCCCTGAACTTTAGAAATATTCATGTGTGAATTATTGTCTGATTATCATAGATAATAAAATTGTCGTAAGAATGTAGAATACAGGTTGCATGTTTGAGAAAACCTAACTAGATTGAACGAGGTGTGTAATGTCCTAGTCACCATCAGCATTTGGTTAACGTGTATAACTAAGGCTAGAGTCTATCTTGCACTGAAGCTTTACCTATAAAGTAAAAATAAATGTATTTACTTGGTTAGTCTTAGAAATCTTACTATAATTGTAAAATTTACAATGATTGCACTATGTTTGTCCGCTAGTGTACAGCGCTCTTGCTATTTTATAAAAATCTAAGATAAAATCCTTGATTTTATTTTCTTAATTATTTTTTCTCTTTTTCGTAAATTATGTATGGGTGTATTGAAAACAAATAAGGATCCTAAACTCTCAGCCTTCAACATCTCAGTCTCTCTCATCATCTACGATATTATTTTGAGACTTAAATGCCACATAATATAAAAAAGTCTGTTAAAAAAGCAGAATTTCGAACTCTGATACAACTTAGTTGTGATTTCGAAATAATATTAACAATCACTTTATTCATTAACATCATATCAAATGTAGTATTTACTTTACTTATACAGGTTATGTTGTTTATGTTTGCATTAACAATAAAAGTTAATACTGAGTTGATATTTCATGAGAATTTTAAAGTAAACGAACTGTGTTTTGATAAAAAAGTTGTGAATGTTTTTGAAACTATGTAAGCTTTGTATATAGAAAATTGTTATTTCACATTAAATTTGTTATACTATTCTTGTTAAATTCATTATTCATATACCGAACATACAATTAACTAACTTTTATATTCATATAATATTAAAAATATTTGAGTACCTATCAGCCGATGAAGTCGAAACGTGTTAGAGTGGAGACCACGTTTAGGCAAACGTAGTGTAGGACGCCCTGCGGCAAGATGGACCGACGATTTAAAAAAGGTGGCAGGTACGAGATGGATGCAGGCTGCCGAAGATCGGGATGGTTGGCGCACTTTAGGGGAGGCTTTCGTCCAGCAGTGGACGGCGATAAGCTGAAAAAAAATCATATTAATGCCTTTATCAGCTTAGCTTTCCTATCATCAAAACTGTAAGAATTCTTTTTTTAATGAAACTTCACATTCGAAACTTGCGAAAGTCCCGAAAGCTCATGTGTTATTTACGTGCTGTAATTATATTATTTATCACTGAAATTTGGAAATGCTATTCCATTTATTGAAAAACAAATAGATTTAACTTTACACACAAAGCTAAACTAAGTTTTTAAAAAGACAAGCGCGGAGGAGAATTATAGATACGTACACTACTTGGGCTCAAATTCAGGTCGCAGATCGCAGATCCTAAATCTGCAACGGAAAAAAATAGTTCTTAAGAAAGAAAGATAACCAAATAATATGCGGATTTTAAAAGGTTAAAACAAACTACTGCAATTTATTGATTATAATTAATTAAAATTTTATTAGAATCGATTTTAAAAGTGGGGTATTAGAATTATTAAAACTTTTGCTTTAAATATATACTATTCTTAGGATCACCGATCAATAGCTTCGAAATTGGAATTTCAAAAATAAAATATTCTGTTTCATATGGTCTAAGATCCCACTGCATGATTCTGCAGTTACGCATTTTTTTGATTAAATTAATTTTAAATGAATGTTGAGGAAGCATTCAATGGATTAGCGACAGGTTGCCATTGAAAAATTGGCCGCAATTACCTGTAATTAATTCTTGTATAATTCATTTGCTGATGTAAATTGCAGCTATATGTCATGCAGTGGGATCTTGGAATAATAGTACAAGTAGTAAATGTACAAATGTTATTTTTTACCAAGTTGTAAATCACATTTTAACAATTTATGGTAACTTGGTATACCCAAATAGCTTGCTATAAAAATTATCACATTTAATGAACGCAAATATGCTAAGTCAATTTAAGCCTGACAACTTTGAAAATGTCCTATCATTTTTAATTATACAATTTTATTTAAGAAAAGGGCAATATTTTCGTTACGTAAACGCCATACCTAGTACCCTTAGATACTAAATAATTTTGCGGGTGCATTTTGCATAATCCGATTTCGGTATCAAACACATCGGTACGAGTCTCTAGCTTTACAGGATTTGCTTCACTACATAGTATAAAACAAAGTCGCCTTTTCTGTCCCTATATCCCTATATCCCTATGTGCGCTTAAATCTTTAAAACTACGCAACGGATTTTGATGCGGTTTTTTTTAATAGATAGAGTGATTCAAGAGGAAGGTTTATATGCATAACTAGCAGATCCCGCGGCTTTACCTGTGCTAAAACTAGGGAAGAGCCCGAGCGAAGCGAGGGCGAGTCGCTAGTACTATATAACCGCGATGATCACCGTAGTGGTCGGAGAATTTGGAAGCATATGTAATTATAATTTCGCCGCATATTGAATTGAAATGTATACTACTTTGACGTATACGTTTGACGAAAGCGCTAATCTGAGGAACTACCAATCCGATTTAATATTTTTAATAAGGATTTTCATGTAAGTGGAGTAGTAATCATACAAGTCAACATATATTTTAATTATCACTATCACTACATTGTATAAAACAAGTCGCTTTCTCTGTCCCTATATCCCTATGTACGCTTCAATCTTTAAAACTACGCAACGGATTTTGATGCGGTTTTTTTAATAGATAGAGTGATTCAAGAGGAAGGTTTATATGCATAACTAGCAGATCCCGCGGCTTTGCCTTTGCTAAATCTAGGGAAGAGCCCAAGCGAAGCGAGGGCAAGTCGCTAGTATACTATAAAGCAAAGTTGTTTCCAGCTGTCTGTCTATCCCTATTTAAGAGTTTTATATAACTGAGCGAAGCGAGGGCGAGTCGCTAGTATATAATATATACTAACGGTTTAAACGCACTTAAAGACGAATTCGAGCGAAGAGTCTGAGAGAAATGTTCTTATCTCTTCTCTAAGGAAGACCTTATGAGATGCCAATTATTATAATACTAGCTTTTCCGCGGCTCCGCTCGCGTTCTAGGAGTTGAAAACTAAAAGAAATATTTTTCTCCCGTTTTTGCAACACCTTTCATTAATCCGCTCCTATTCGGTCGTAGCGTGATGAAGCCTTCCTCGATAAACGGACTATCCAACACAAAAAGAATTTTTAAATTCGGGCCAGTAGTTTCTGAGATTAGCGCGTTAAACCAAACAAACAAATAAACCAGTTCTTCAGCTTTATAATATTAGTATAGATAAATAGATCTTTATAAAGCTAATAACGAGTCTAGAGCTAATACTAGTTCTATATTAATTAATTGTAAGCAACTGCTATTTCTTGAACTCTCTGAACTTAACACTTCTTAATACAAGAGGCTCATCATACGTGGTCACTAAATTCGTGAAACTAGTAATACCAGACTATTTTTATATTTTGAATAATTTAACACCATAAAACTATCTTTTTGGTTCGAGACTCTCCCGTGACCATGATTGCTGTAAAGCATTCGAAACGTCGGAAACTAAAAATCATAATAAATCCGCGACAAAATCCGAAAAGATAATTCGTAAACCTAAGAAAGAATTAATTTAACTCCAGTTTAGGAAAAAAATGCATAAATGTTTACCATTCCATAAACATTATTTTGCACCATGGATCTACCTTATACCTAATTACATGCTTTCACTATTGAGTGGCAATTGGGTACGAAAAGCGAAAGTACTGATGTAATACTTTTATGCAATAATAGGATCTATTTTTTATCATAAGTTCTTTATTTAATTGATGACAAATTCTTATTTTTTGATTTAAACGTAATTTATTTAACTTAATGAAGTTAAATAAAAAATACGACGTACAAAATAATGGATTATTGAAAAATGAAAATAGATGAATTGATCCGATCCGATTTGGCTAATTAAAAATAACGGCCAGAGCTTAGATTTATAGCTGTCATCTGTAACGAATGTACGGTCTCCACATTGTAACGTTATTCGTTTTGATCTGTTTTGATTTGGGATGATATAGAAACGAAGCGAACGATTTCCTTTACGATTCGACTACATCTATCCTAAGTACTCTCTCCTAAGAACTTATGTCAAATAAAAACTAGAAGAATTAAGCCATGCTTCCACTCAATAATGAATATCCTTTATATTGGATAATCTGCTATCATCATTTCAACTTCATGGGAACCTATCAGACAGTTTTCTTATGATGCTTTCAAAAACAAAGGGACAAAAATATTAAAAACTGTATATTCGGGCATATCGATATATCGATAATAATGATAATACTTTAATAAGATTTTCCAAAAAATATTTAATTTACAGATTTGAATGAGTTAGATTTTATTATACTTACTAGTATAACGTTTTCTTTCAAACTAGTTTGTTATGAATATACCAACCAAACTTTTGTGTTTAACGTTTAAAACAAGTTGTGTAAATTGCCAGAAACACATATTGATATAAGTTCGAAATCTCGAATTATCGAAAATAACTAATATTATAAATGCGAAAGTAACTCTCTGTCTGTCTGTCTGTCTGTCTGTTACGCTTTCACGCCTAAACCGCTGAACCGAATTGGATAAAATTTGGTACACAGATAGAGAAGACCTTCAGAAAGGACATAGGCTACTTTTTATCCCTGTAATCCCACGGGAACAACACGTGGGTGAAACCACGGGGCGCAGCTAGTATTGATATAAGTTCGAAATCTCGAATTATCGAAAACTAGCGACACAAACCGTCGCTTCGCTCGGTTGCGTTATCCATACGATATCCATACATATTATAAAATTTACCTTAGTCGAATTTGGCATTGAATATTTTTGGAAAATATTATTAAAATAGTCATTATTAACAATAAAAAGGCCGAATATAACATTTTTTACAACTATGTAACGTTTTGTGAGAATATTGTAAGAAGCTCAAGCTGTGACCTTAAACTAGGTACTTTCGTAATATTCAGTAACAAAATACAGGGCTTTAAGGGACGCCATTTCATAAAAACCACTCTATTTAATGTTTTTTAACTCACTTGTAATGTTGATCGTCATAATTATCGTCCATTTGTTTAATTTAGGTCTGGTGTATGAAAATGTACAAGCACTTATAATCGTCCACTGAGATTGGCTCTTAGGGAAGAATGTATCCCTACAATGATTACCTCTTATCCCCTTCACTCGAGTGCTACATGTTTAGCTAAAAATATGCGTATATTTTTTTATTCTAAATCGAAAATATTGCGTAAACATTATATCTATTTTTAACGTAGAGGTTCCGTAGGTACTGTTGAGATATTTTTTAATTAATTTGTATGGGGTCTTTTTGAAATAAATCATCATGTTTAGCTCATCAATACCAGTGTTAAATTGCAGGGCGGCCATTTTTACATTCGTCATCTTGGCTTTTTATTTTTTTTTACTCATAGCGGCAATAGAAATGCACACTTTGTAAAAATTTCTCTCTATAGTACGGTTATGAGATATAGGCCGCTAACAGACAAAGACGGAGGACGACTGAGGCTTAGTAATAGAGTCCTGTTGGCACTCTGAGATGTTTGTACAGAACCCTAAAAACTACTCTTTGTGCACTCATTACGCATGAAAATGTTGATACTAGTATAAAAAAATAATAGTTTAAAAAACTAAAAAACACGCTTTTTATAGAAGACCGAACTAAAAAATAGAAAATAAAATTTTATTTTAAAAAAAGCGTGGGGTGCATGGTGTCATTATCATTTCGATAACATCTTAAAAAGCACCCCACGCTTTTTTTTAAATAAAATTTTATTTTCTATTTTTTAGTTCGGTTTTCTATAAAAAGCGTGTTTTTTAGTTTTTTTAAACTATTATTTATTTTCTACTTTTTCTAGCAAATCATGTTTTGCAAATTGAAAAATGGAATAATTTTATCAAATTAGTGTATTGTCATCGGTCCTCAATAAATCTACAAAGTTTGAACGAAATCTGGCCGTTTAAAGTGGGTCAAAATCGCGCCCAAAGAAGTCAGTTACAAACAAACATACATACAGGTGAAGCTAATAAAAAGCGTGTAATATGGATAAAATCGGTAACAGTCAATGTTACGTAAAATGTAATAAGTGTAAGTAACATTAATTAAATTATTATTTATCTTGATCTGTTTTCGTACAGAATTTTAACATCCTTGACTTACATACTTTTTCGTATTTGTTGAATTCCTTGCAATAAATAAGAATATAATATACTTTTATTAAATTGAAAGGAGTATTGATTAAATGTCTTTATTTAAAAACATTGTGGTCAGAAAAATTAAAATAATTTATTAATATTTACGAAATAAGTCAACTCTAAAATTTGTACGAGTAAATGAGGTTTATTGCTATACCAGAAACCCACCTCTCGAACTCATTGGTTCCCTCGGGTCTCTTGTAGCTGAAAACTATAAATGTACATTATTCAAGAAATCAACTGAATGAATGAATCGAAAGTAAATGAAAAAACTTGAATTTTCTTTGAATAACGTTTTGAGCTTGAATAACTTTAGAAGGAGTCGGTTTATCAAGAAAGTGATAAGAGATATCACTATCACTATCATCACTACATAGTATAAAACAAAGTCGCCTTTTCTGTCCCTATATCCCTATATCCCTATGTGCGCTTAAATCTTTAAAACTACGCAACGGATTTTGATGCGGTTTTTTTTAATAGCTAGAGTGATTCAAGAGGAAGGTTTATATACATAACTAGCAGATCCCGCGGCTTTACCTGTGCTAAATCTAGGGAAGAGCCCGAGCGAAGCGAGGGCGAGTCGCTAGTTTTTGTATATTGTTCAATTTCCTAAAAAAATATGTTTACATACCCTTTGGATACTTTTATTGGTCTATGAGTTCAGAAGTCTAAAAAACGGATTTTTCTTATGAACGATCTCTGAATATTAATATTAAGAGCTCCGCTTTTAACAGGTGTCTTTTGTCATCCCTCTAAAAGTACTTCAGTAGTGGTTTAACATAATAATGATAGTTGATTTTTGTGATTTGGTTTAATTTACATACATATTATGTACATTTACAGTACATCACGTACAGAAACTTGTACAACAGCATAATATATTACGACGACAGTTAAGCATTTCTTATCTTATATCAGCAGCAGTAGATCTAGAACTTTGGCGTTAAGTAAATAAACATTAATCGTTTGTGAAAATACTAAATTAGTGCGCTTTCTAAAAGCTACAGCTTGAATAATTCCTACTAAATAGAAGCAAAACTAATTGGCCGATAATTATCAGTATAAAAACCGTCAGCTATTAATTCAATCTCTTATAATTAGTATACCTATTAAGTTTATTTATTTATTAGTTTAATAATATGTTTTATTAGGAACGATTAAAGTTAAGATATAAAATATTAATTACTATACATTCAATAATTAGCTTTTTTTGCTTTACTTAAAATTAGTTTTAATGAGTTTCAATATTGATTTACGGCACTTCTAAATAGTATGATGACTGATGTGAACCTATTTCAGACATGAATTTGATAAAAGCTCCACGCTATGTATGTCCAAGTCCTTTTTGTTCACATTAAAAATGCGCATACCACCTGTAGGAAACACGTGGTTATCATGGAAGTGGGGCTAGAAAAGCCAGTATTACTAAAACCCAACAAACCTAATTCTATCTAAATGGGGCGTCGCAGGATAGTTTACTAATCACTTAGCACTAATCTCATGAATTACTGGTCCGATTTGAAAAATTATTTTTGTGTTGGATAGTCCGTTTATCGAGGAAGGCTATAGGCTATATTATATCGCACATCGATCCATAGGAGCGGAGAATCAATGAAAAATGATTCAAAAACGGGAAGAGCGGTTGTTAGTTCTGCAAACTATCATACCGCGCGACTCAGAAAAAATTGGTTTCCGGTCTTTATAACGCGTGCAAAGCCGCGGGAAATGCTAGTAGATAAATATAATAGGTTATTTGGTTCCGCCCTTAATGTGTAGTTAAAACAAAGATAAACAGATTTATCATACATAATAATTATTATACCTAAATACGTATATATGAACTCTTGATCTCTAGTTGAAGGCAGTTCCAGTCATAAATACATTCCTTCATGCGAGGACAGATCGCAATATTCTAAGAACAGTAAAAATGGCTTCATTAGTAATTAAAATTTTTGTTTAATTTTTTTTTATTTTCATTAGCAAAATTTTTAACAGACATGTCACACTGATTTATGATAGTGTTATATGATAATAATGATACGCGTATTTTTTTCTATTGGCAGGTAGCATATGATGTAATATGAATATTTAAACAATTGATAATAATTAATTAAACTTTAGTGACAACCACCTTAAAGTAACATATTTTAATATTTATTTTAATATAACAAGATTTGGAAAAATAAGTTTAGTTGGATTATAATTATTCGACTAGCGACTTACCCTTGCTTTGCTCGGGTTAATATTTTTAACGGTTTGTAGACATTTCTCAGAGAGGAGATATTTTCTCGCGTTAAAAGTATATATCATATATGTTGATTCTGTTATATCACACCAAACATAAAAATGGTTATTGACAGGCAGACAGACAAAAATGTATACCCTATAGATCGGCCTCTATATTAATAATAATGACTACCTATTTTAATAAGATTTCTCGAAAAGTCTTCAATGTACAGATCTGACTTGGTTAAAATTTTATTTTATGTAAATATAAAAGAGAGACTACTTTTTGAATATTTACTAATTATTTATCAATTGATAAAATAACTAAAGATAGCTTAGGAGTGACATTCATTTTAGAAATGGACCTTTCTTGAGGATTTAATAACTATACTACATTAAAAAGATTCGCTAAAATCGGTTTAAAAATGCAATTAATTACTTGTTTATATATTTTTAAACAAACAAATTATATTTATATTTTTGAATTAATTCGTAATATTCATTCTTTGTATAATTCATCTTTTGGCTAATGCCATGTATGTTTTTCATATGTTAACTGCTAATTGTTTTACGATAAAAGGTACGTCCAAAGATTATATTAATAAATTATTATTTGTAAAATCTTTAATGTTATAAGAATATATAATATATTATAGTTATAAGAAGTGTTAATTTTGCTAATGCTTCTTGTAAAAAGCCTTAAAACACCGCATTTTGTATGCGTTAAAAATGTTAATGCCAATAAATGTCAAACGGTTTCGAGATAGCGCTCTATATTATGCATAAGTTACATTTTATTACTGGTAGGATATTTTCGTTCTACGGGAAAACGGAATTACGTTATCCAACCGCAAATGTATAATCGATTTTACTACTTCACATTATTATTTTTATCGGGACATATTTATGTAAAGATGTAAAGAGAAGCTTATACCAAAATTTTGTAAAATATCTTCTTAATCTTATAAAAAATTCTATGACCTAATTACATAATTTAAATTACTTTGATATACTCGTATATATGAGAGTTGCCTTGATCTTTTTCCAAGAAGATCTCGTTGTATTCTATAGGGAATAGAATTTATGGAAGTATTAGAGTAAACGTAGTTTTTTAATAAATATATGTATCATCACCTTTGAATCTTCGGTTGAGTCCATCCCTTGGTATTTAGAAAAACTACACTCATACAAACATAATTTAGTTGATTTGAAAAAATCTACGAGTAACATTCAGATAAACTAACCTTGGCTACTAGGCAACTGCGGCCTACCTAAGATGTTAATTATTATTATCAAATATACTGGCGATATAGGTATACTCTACACTCTTTCATTTATCTTTTAACCAATCAAACTTATTATTTCTAAAAGACTTAATACTAAAACTACTTATTAATATGACTATAACGCGAGGTAGTGGAAGGCGATTAGAAAAATCATATCGAATATCTAAGTAACTAGCATATTATGGGACCAAAACGCCTACACTACTATCTCCTTAGTATGGAGTAATCAGTAAGTATACATTCACTATCAAAGAAATTAATTTTCGCAATCAACTGTTGATTTGAATGGATTGAAGATCAAATTTTTTCAAGCTATAAAATTTCTCAAGAATTAATTATTTTTATAGTACTATCGTTTTTGTAATAACTTGTATAATTATGCATTATTACGCGTTGTTTCAAGGTATTTTTAAGGAAAATGGAGTTGCAATATTAATGAATCTTAACAACCTAATTTTCTTCAGCCTTGGAAGATTTCGAGATTAATTTAAATTTGTTACAAATAGAATGTTAATTATTAATTATCATATATGAGGGTAATAATTTATTATATTTTTCTGTTTTGTAAATAAAAAATTATATAGAAATACTAGAGACTTATCCTCGCTTCGTTCGGATTCGTCCCTAATTACATTTTAACTTAGTTTCGAATTCACAGAAATGAGAAAATTTCCTGTAGTAAAATTGTCATTACACCAAATTTCATTAAAATCTGTCCAGTGGATTTCACGCGATGCGGTGACAGAAAAACAGACAAAAAATCTAATAAAAACTGTAAGAGCCGTAGAACCTATGTATTTTTTTTAGTAAATAATGTCTATTTCAATTCGAATTTTCAAAAAATATTCAGTGTACAGATCGAACTAAATTATAATTTTATTATTATACTAACTATATACTTTATATTGTTAGGTTCATGAATCAAGGAGAAAAAATTGTGATTATCTTACTCCTTGCCTGCATCCCACATCGTAAAAAAAATAAAAGATACTTTTATCGACTTAAGGATATCAATAATGTAGGGGAGCGGGGGGCACATTGTTACAATTTTTAGATAATTGTCAATATAACAAAAGCTATCAAATAATCTATACATTTGATTACTTTTATCGTTTGTATGTCTATTCAGCTATTAAAATACGATTGAGAAGTTTTTAAAATTTATGTATTTTTTTCACAAAGGAACATTTAACCAAAAAAGTCAATTGTAACAACTTACCCCCGATTCGGGGCTAGTTGTTACATCTTCGGGGCACGATGTTACGGTACATCAATAAACGAAATCATTAATGATAAAAAAAAATTATTATTTCAAAATGTTATAAATAAAAGAGATCACTTTAAACAGTCTTCTAACATTTATGAGTAATCATAATTGCCGATGCCACGCTGTCTGTGCTCGATTAGGGTGGTTTTTAAAAGGACCATAAACTCCTACATCTAATGGTTGTAAATTGTGAGAGAGAGTGGAAATCACAGCATGATTATGTTGTTTACTTTGGCTTTCTCAGCGACGTGAAAATTTACTTAATATTTAGCTGTGGTTATTCAGAAGGAAGAGAATGGGCTGTTCAGAAAGCTTAACATGTTGAATGAAATGTTGAATTTTTAAAATTCTACTTCCGTCATCCATCCCGAAAAATTGCCCGCTCCAAGCGCATCTGATGGTCCAGCACAAAGAAAAAGATTCGTATATCTCATTCTGGGAAACACGACCATAGGCGGAACTGAATTTCCTGCAGCATTTATGGCACATGCAAGTGTTTTAAGCCTGTTTTTGACCACGGGCAGCAACTATTTTTTTTAGGCTTCTGTACCATCGTGATACCTGTTTCGTCAGTGAATTATGTTTTTGGAGTAAGCCTTGCACTTGTCAAAGTTGTAGCTTCTGGTTTTCATAGAGATAGTTGAGGATTTCTATCGATATAACTTTTAAACCAGTCCGGCCCAGCCCTTTTATTTTTGAGCCAGCTGGGGGGAATATTTTTAAATCTGTAAATAGCACATTGGTAAGCTAGTTTTCGGACTTCTGTTGGTAGTAAACCAAAATATATTTCTGAACTTTTGAGCAGATAAGAAGCTAATCTACGTTCTGTTTCTTATGAGAATACCAATCTAGGTTTAACGTAACCCAATGAACAACTTTCGTTGTTTTTGGTTTTTTTGACATACTTGGATAAGGGCATCGGACAAAAATTAAACATTTCGCTTGCTTTACGAATGCTCGTTTTATTCTGCAGTACTTCTGCTGCAGCAGATTCATAAACTTCAAGTTGCAAGCAATGTAACAACTTGCCCCAAAAAAATGTAACTACCTGCCCCATGGCACCTTTTTTAATATAAATTGAAGTCACCATTAATAGATATCAATAGTAGAAAAAAACAATATTGCAAATTAAAGGTAGATATATTGTGAATGTTCAAGGCTCAAAGTTTTGAGAAAATACAAAATATAGACATCAGGAATCAAAAATTGCGTAAAGGATTTTTTTACTTTTTTGGTTAAAATCGACAGACATGCACACAACCTTGCAGCTTGATGCTTGGCGGATCACTGATCGTTTTTATCTAATGCACGACGTTATAAAAAAACAAATGAGTCCAATTATGTCCACCAAAGAGTTTAAAATCCCGGTAAAAAAGGCGTGTAACTTCCTACCCCTGCAACAACTAGCCCCCCGCTCCCCTATTACAAGCTTGTAGCAAGGGTCTCTTACTAGATGAAGTACCAGTATTACTGGGTGTTATTTTTGTAAGGATTGAAAGACTATTTGACTTTTATAGGCACTAAGCAACTTTTAAGTAATTGTTTGTACTGTTAGTGTATGTATAGTATGCTTAAAATAGAGTTTGAGATTTTATTTTAAAATTAAAGCTATGTTTAATATTTCCATATTATAACAATTACTTTTCTCCTTTAGTTTCGTTTCGGTAAGGATATAAAAACTAACTCTTGTTTTAATTTACTCGTAAGATGTAAGCAATTTCTTCCATTCAAAATTAAAATATGAGTACGTAAAGACATTTCAGTGTGAACGAGTTCCAAAAATACCTTGATATTAAGTTTTTATTTGTAACATTAATTTGGTTCAATATATCAATATGTAGAATAAAATATCTCTAGTAAATCTTGACATAATCAAGTATTAATAAATAAATAAGTTGACCTTCGTTATGCTGTTTTGCCAGTTTATGGCAGGACTTTCTTTTGCGTTGTTGAAGGAATTTTAAATTATGTAAGATACGAGCTTTATTCAATTAACACCATCGTGTTACAAATGAATGAGGTAATCTTTATATATATTTTTTTTTTCAAAAGTCTTAAAGGCAAAAGAGCCAGCTCTTGTGTCATAATTAGACCCGAAAAGATGAATTGTTATTTGTTTTTATATTTTTTTTTATTATATTGAGAATTAAGCGTTTTCCCTGAATTATATGCATAAAATATATACCATACAAGACAAAGATATTAATAATGTCGCTTTTGAGAAAGTTTCAATGCATTTTAAAACGAAAATTAATTTTACGTAGATATATCGAAGTTTAAACAGAGACCTCTATATTCGGAAAAGCGGTAAGACCCGTTAGAAAATTTAGTTTGTATGGGTTTTCCCCTAAATAACTCTTATAACACTCGATACAGAGTTGGTTTTATTCAAGGAAAATAGAAATCTTGAAAAACAAGAGTAAAGTACAGAGAGCCAGTGAGAGAGGGATACAATTGTTTTAACCAAATAGACGAGGAAGGAGAGTGAGAGAGAGTAAGAGAGGGAGAGAGGGAGGGAGAGGGAGAGAGGGAGAGAGAGAGGGAGAATGAGAGGGGGAGGGGTTTAGAGTTTTAAACCTAATATGCGCAAGAGTATACGCCGGTTTGCTAGTTATCAGATAATTACAAATTATTATTATCTTCGCTACATATGAGCTTGGAAAGCATTATCTTTTCTTGACTTTCAACCTTTGTTCCAAGTGCTATGCTTTTTTATAAAACGGACAAAACCTTTGACATTGGATATTATGTACGTAAATGGACATGTAATCGATTCTAGGACCACATCGTACAGCCAACAAAAGCCATACATATTTATGCATAATTTTTAATATGCGACACATTATCAGAAAAAAACTTGCTTTCCTTTACTTAAGGACTCTATATTTTTGGCACGTCGCATTATAGAGTCGACCTTCCGTTATTGTTATGTAATCATTAAAGTTGTAATAAAATTCCTCTTAATGTATAATTTTCATTCTTTTAGTATCTTCTTGAATTTAATGCTTTTTCTACATAAGCCTATATTAAGGATTTTAAATATATACAAAAGGTCAAGGGGGCTTTCTCCCTATTTGGTCAGTAATTTGAGCTCAGTGGTGCACTCGCATGAAATTGAATTGAAGCGGGTTCCAATTCATGAACTTTTAACCTGATAAAACCTTGGAGAGAACATAGATTCTCTTCAACGACTTGAACAAAAATTAGCAATGGTCTTGTTAGTTTTTGTTTATAATTAAGTATATTTAAAACATAATTTCTTAATAATTAGTTTTTTCAAAACGATTGTTGTTTGAAGTTCATATTGTTTATCAGAATTAAATTAACATAGTAAACTAGTTGAAAAATAATTATTATTTAGTGGAATATTCGAGCCATTGTTATGAAAAAATAAAAGGTTTTTATTTCATTACATATTTTAGTTTCATAATAATATAGAATATATTTATATTTGTTATCAAACAATTAGTAGTATTGTTTTAGTGACATCACTTCTTGATTTTCTTCAAAAAAATCATTTTAAGAAAACGTCTCATTGGGTCAGCCGTTTATTATATGGACTAGCGACTTACACTTGCTTCGCTCAGGTCCTTTTCTTAAATAAAATAAACCTAAGTTGCTCCTTATAACACGAGCTATCTCCCAGTGAAAGTCCCGTCAAAATCAGTCCAGCCTTTTCGAAGCTTAGCCATAACAGGTAAAAATATAAAAATAATTTTTTAATATGTTCCATAATGTAATTTCATACATAATTTCATAAAAAGCTTTTATTTTAACATTACAAACACACACATGATATTTTATTGTTAGGATTGTAATGGCTACAAAGATTTTGTGTTGAACAAAACCTAAGTTATTAACTAGGCTACTATTTTCATAAGCTGAAACCATTTCACAATACTCTATTATGACTAAATATTACTAAGCGTAATTTTCAAACAAACGTGAGTAGCTCTATTCGAAGAGTCCTTTGCAAAGGGTAACTGCAGACTCGATGTAAAGCTATACAACGCGAATAAAAACATATTTTATGGATAGACATAAGTTTAGATTATTAAATTATTTATTTAAATAAATATTAGAATGCTGTGCCATTTTGTATATTTTTATCAAAAATAACCTAATTGACCTTAACTATATTTTACTGTAAACAAAGTTTTTATGTATGTTTGTATGTTTCTTACATTGACATCAAGCGGCTGGGTAGATTTAGGTGATAGTTAGTGCACTCATAGGTTTTAAACTGGAGTGACACACATGATACTTTTAGGTACAGTAGATTATTTTTTTTACACAACCATAGTCGTTAGATTTTACCAAATATAATATAAAAAATATAAATAAAAAAGCTATAATATATTGCGTTAGTAGAGCATCACCCTTACACTTTGTAAACATATTAATTTACATTACAATAAAGCAGGCTATTGAATGGAAGACATTATTCCCTATAAGGCATAGACCACACTTCACGTAGCGCTAGTAATTACAGTTACTATATATGACTTAATGGCTTTATTTATAAATCTTAACATATCTTTTGTTATGACTATCTTACTTTAGGGTATGTTAGAGGAAAATAATACAAGGTTAAGTTGATTTACGACTTAAAGTCCTTAAATGATACAATGAAAATCTTAGTAATGTTCTATGGAAAAGTTTGTATTACGTACAAAATACTTACAAATGCAAGTAGACCACATAGTACGCGGTTATGACTATAATATGAGTTTTAAGAAAGAAAAAGCTGCTTTAATGGCGAAATGTAAATTTAGAATCATATTTTATGAATTAAACTAAATAAAACTATCGTTTAATATGGTACATCATGTGTGTTAGTCATGATATAATTATAAAATGATAGTATTTTTTATATTCACTAGTTGTTACTTGAAGTTGGTCATAAGAGACTGAGAATAAGTAAACTACAGTAGGGTGAAATAAAATTTGATTCGAAAAGTTTGATTGAAAAAATGATAAAATATATTCCATTTGTATACATATAATAAATTTCTAACTGAATCAAACTTGTTTATTAAATATTTTTTAGGGGAGACCAATACAGAGACGGAATCGAATTTTTGTCTGTCTGTCTACATGTCTGTGACTGCATCACGAGAAATCCATTAGACAAGTGATGTAATTTTCTATGAAGATCAGCTATCTTCATTCCGTCAACGTTATTCCGATCAACATATACCTAACTAGCATTTGGCTTCGCACGCGTTCTAAGGACCGGAACATCATCGCAAAACTAACGCCCGCCTTTCCCGTTATTGTAACATTTTTCATTGATGCTCCGCTCCTATTGGTCACAGCGTGATATAACTTATAGCCTATAGCCTTCCTCGACAAACTGACTATCCACCACAAAAAGATTTTTTCAATTCGGACTAGTAATTCCTGAGATTAGCGCGTTCAACCAAACAAACAAACAAACTCTTCAGCTTTATAATATTAGTATAGATTCATACCGATACTTTTTATCAGGGAAAATACCCATATGAATCTATGCTAACATTTAAAACATAGTAGATGGTAAGTTGCTAGTTCTTATTTAGTAGTTACGGTTACGGTAAATTCAGTTTTTATTCTATTTTGTTACCATTTTGATTATATTTACACATCATAATGTGGAAAGTTCAAGCCCAAGTCGTAATAGTTTGCCTATTCAATTTGGAAATATATTTTTGTTCGAATTACGTTGTATCTCCGGGAGTTGAAAACAATTTTAATAATATTAAATTATTAATACAGTTGACGACACATTTGACTCAATTTATTTTACACTTAGTTAACCAGTGGTATTGGATTCGAGTCCCGCTGGGAGCATTCAATTAGTGTGATGAACACGAATGTTTATACACCAGTCGTAGTTGTTTATATGGTGAATTAAGAGAGGTCCTATATTTAAAAAAAAATCTTTATACTATGGTAGCAGAACTCCGTGTGGCCTTTAGGAATGTTTCTAAAATATTTTTATATGTAATTTGTATTATGAAATAACATAATATGAAGAAATAGATATTATCTAAGGGCCGTGCATTACGCCAGACTACGAAGTGTGTTTGTGTGCCATCTCGACAATTTGACCAACTATCCTCTACATATCATAATTAATAATAATACATTCGTGTAAGTATGTATGTCATGATAATTTACTTTATTATGCAGTAATTGAAATAATCTTATATATAACTAGCCTTCACCGCGGCTCCGCTCGCGTTCTAAAGACTGAGAATAAAAAGAAAAATATTTTTTCTTTTTTCTCCCGCTTTTGCAACATGTTTCATTGATTCTCTGCTTTTATTGGTCGTAGCGTAATGTAATATAGCCTGTAGCCTTTCTCGATAAACGGACTATCGAACACAAAAAAAAATTTTCAATTCGGACCAGTAGTTCATGAGATTAGCGCGTTCAACCAACCAAACAAACAAACAAACAAACTTCAGCTTGCAACTTTGTAATATTGGTATAGATGTATGTATAATATAACTAACACGGCATAATCTTTGAAAAGACTTTTAGCTGCTCCACTTCTTTTGAGTCATAATTTGATTCCAACCTCCATTTAGTAACATTTTACTAGTTTAATACTCAATTATCTGAAAATAAGCTGTCACTCAGTTGATCCAGGTATATCACTCTCCCTGCCCAGAGTTGTGGTTCCATTGGGTTTAAGTGACAAATGTTTTAAAAACTAAAGATTCGGGCTCTGTATTAATAATAATAACTATTTTAATAAAATTTGCCAGAAGATGTACAGATTTGACAAAGTTAAACTTTTAGTATAACTATAGATATGTTCTCATTGCTTGCTCTTAGTAATATCAGATGTAGAAAGAACATTGTAAGTTTGTAGGTGTTTTTCTCGACGTGTGATATCGTTAAAAATGAACAAGCGTGCGAAACCCATTACCCTCCTTTTGTAGTCGTGTAATAAACGAGAGAAGCGACAAAATCAATCACATGCGATACGTGCATAGTAATGTTACAACTGTAGAGTTGACAGCTTGATAGAGTACTCCAAGTGGCATAATTTTTAAGTTTAACCTTATTCTTTGGACTTGCAGTTCACAACATTGCAATTCCTAAATAAAAGATTTCTCATATTTTTAGACAGCAAATTTCAAAGTTTTTAGATTTCTAGGGTATAATATTAGTCATTGCAGTTTGGTGCGACTAGTTCTCATTTCTTTTTACTCTTGGATGGAGACTCTATATAAACTTAAAATGGCGTAAAAATCTGAATTAATAGGGCAATATTTCTAGACACGTTAAATACCAGCCAAAAAATGTACATGTAAAATGTTGCCAAGATGAGACTATAATATGGTTCGCATCGTCAAAAAGTTATCAGATCTCAAGTAGAGCCAGGCCAGTCAAAATATGTGCCGTTTCGCTACATTTACATAAGCATTGTTGAAACAATTTTGAAGTTAATTTGTGATGACCTGATACAAATATGTACATAGAAACTCATCTAATCGTCTTTACCGGTGAGAAGGTTTGCTCGTTCAAGGGAATGCTGTTAGTATTCTTGTAAAAATACCATACAGATATGACTCGTAGTATATGAAGATATTATTAATGCAAATTATTATTTTATTTATACAATTTAAGGTATAACCGATATTTTTGAAGCAGGTGCGTGTCTGATTGTGCACTCTAATATTTTTGTCAGTTGTTTTAGCTATACATATTATATTATAAAAAAAAATTAAGTGTCTGTTTTTAATTACAAATTAACAGCTTTACACTAAATGCATATGAAATTATATACGGTACTAACACCAAAAATCAATTTTTAAAATTTTTGTCTGTCTGTTTGTTCAGGCTAATCTCTGAAACGGCTAGACCGATTTTGACGGGACTTTAACTCGAAGATAGCTAATGTTATATGGAGTCACTTAGGCTACTTTTACTTTAACAATTTCATTTATCTTAACCAACACATCACATATGATTGCTCTTTCTCTCTCTTCGTGAGAATGATAGATAATAATGCATGACTCATATCAATCAAATCAAATATAATTATATTATATCATATCAATTATTGCCGAACTGTGTATGGTAATATTTTTATGCCCGTGAATGTACAATTATTTCGTTTATTTATTTAAATAAACTTTTTTAAATATTTTCGACACCTAGCTTTCGATTATTATTTATAGCGCTACTGAGTATAAGTCGTGGCGGAACATGTTTAAGCAATTTCAAGGCCAATATAATATTTTTTTTTAAATATTTTTGTAAATATGAGTAGACTAAAGTTATTTATTTATTTATTTATTTATTTATTTATTTTTAATAAGAGTCTCCAACAAAGAATACACACGTTACTTTAAAAATATACAAAGTTATTATAAAATACAATAATAATGTGTGCTCCTTCAATTATAGGAGACTACAGCTTGCTTATTTTTATATTGTGACTAAGTAAACAAAAATTAAAATTTAAACAAAAATAACTAAATTAAACTAATAAACGAAAGAGAAAAAAAAATAGGCAGAACAAATTAATAATTATACTAAAGTTGACAATTAATAAATTTTGTAATACTTCTTTTAAATAGAAAAAAGTTAGTAGAAAATATATCCAGTTCTTCGTATTCTTTAGAAAGTGTATTGTACTGTCTACAGATCCTTGGTATAGCGGCGTGATAACCTAAATTCGTTCTACATGTCGGAGTGTAAAACAAATTATATGTACCTTTCCGGGGCATGCGAGAGGGTATGTTAAATTTAATTAGTTGGAGTAATTCACTACAGTCGATTTTCGAATGAATAATTTTATAAAGTATTATAGTATCAGATATTTTTCTACGACACGCGAGCGACATCATCTTGTAATGTGATAGTCTATTGTGATAGTTAGGGAGGTTTTGTGCCATAGCATCACTGTAAGAAAGGTGGTAGAGGAAACGTTTTTGAACACTTTCTAATTTTTTAATATAAAGGTCATAGTGTGGGTTCCAGATTATACTATTATATTCCAGGATAGGTCGGACTAGCGCATTAAATAATTTGATCTTAGTGGACACCATTTTAAACTCTTTACAATTTCTAAGGACGAAACCCAACACCTTAAAACTTTTAGATACAACATTAAATATAACGTAAACTACCATCTAAAGTAATTCCAAGGTCCTTGACAGCGTCTACATGGGAGATCAGATGTGAGTTGATGTAGTATATGTTTGGATTGGTGCTTTTATTGCGAGTGAACTGTATATAATGGCATTTTGCCGTGTTGAGCGACATATTATTTTCAGCGCACCAACAGGTTAATCTATTGATATCGTTTTGTAGTTTAATCACATCTTCATTAGATTTTATAGGCTTTATTATTTTTAGGTCATCTGCAAATAAATAGCAAACAGAATGATGAAAGCAATTTGTTACGTCACTAATGAAAATATTAAAAAGTAGTGGACCAAGGTGAGACCCTTGCGGTACGCCAGATGGCGCCAAACAGGTGGACGAACAGTGACCACTGACAACTACTTTGAAAGACCTACTGTATAAGTATGATTGGAACCAAGATAAAAGAGTACCACTAATACCAAACTGTGAGAGCTTATGCAACAAAATTGAGTGATCAACTTTGTCGAATGCTTTACTAAAGTCAGTATAGATGGCGTCAATTGGAACTCGTTTGTCCATGTGTTCAGACAGCATAGAAGTAAAGCACAGAAGATTAGTGGTCGTTGATCTTGACTGAAGAAAACCATGTTGTTGAAAAGAAAATAGCTGCTTAAGATGCAGAGATAAGCGTTCAGTAATCAATTTTTCTAGAACTTTTCCTAGCGTTGGGAGTAGAGAAATGGGTCTGTAATTAGAGACAAGGTTTTTACCACCATTTTTATACACAGGAACGATTAGAGCTTCTTTCCACTGGTCTGGAAATATACCGTCACTAAGGGAACGATTGAAGATCATATTTATAGGTGAAGCTAGAGCTTTTGCACATCTTTTTATAAAAATTGGAGGAATACCATCACTACCACCGCCCTTACTTTCGTCAAGCGATTCTAATTTTTTATATACTTCTTTGGTATTAAAAGAGAAGTTTGATATAAAACAAATATTAGGTATAAAATCTGTGTTTTTTGCTGTGTATTTTGTATGCAAATTAGGGTTATTATACACTTGTGCGAAATTTTTTGCAAATAAATTACAAATATCGGCGCCAGAAGAAGCTACTGTATCGTCAAGTTGCATTTGAGAAGGATATACGCAATTACCTTTTCTTTTGGTTTTTATTAGAGACCAAAACAGTTTTGGGTTTTTAGAGATAGAGTGTTCAAGTTTATCAATGTAAGAATTATAACATACTATAGACATCATACGACAATCATCGCGAAGCTTTTCAAAAAGAACTATATCTATGGGGTTGTTATACTTTTTTATTTTCCGATGTAATTTAAATTTGTCTCTAAGAAGTCGAATAAGATGCAGGGAATACCAAGGCGGGTAGCTGTTAGTATTATTATGCTTCTTCAAAGGTACGAATACTCTTATTATATCTTTTATTAATTTGTAAAAATGGTCCAGCATATGATTGATTGATATACAGTCACTAAATTCATCATCCCAATTAATTAAATTAATTGAGTTTATGATATTTTCGTAGTCTGCTTTATAAAAATCAGGTCTAGTGGAAACTTTATATTGTAGGCAGCACGGTGCATCTAAATATAAACAAAATTCCAGAGCAGGATGTAAAGGGTCTTCTGCGATTAGCGGTGATATACACCGTGTTGGATTCTGAACAGGGATATTACTAAGAATCAAATCGAGTACTTTAGCTTTACAATTAAGTACATTATTGTATTGATTAAAATCATTTATAGAAATAAATTCTAGTAAATTCGCACTAACTTCAGAAAGGTCTGAAATAGTTTGAATGGTTTCTGTATTCATGTCTGTTGACCAAATTATGTTACTCAGGTTGAAGTCTCCAATTATAATTGTGTGTTTATTCGATTCAGTAGATTTTTGGGCACTATTTGTAAATGATTCTAATAGATTAGTACTGAGCGGCGGAGGCAGATAAACTGTACCTATGTTTAGTTGTTCAGCTTTACCTTCAGGATTCTTGATTTCAATACTTACCCAAAGATCCTCGCAAGAACTTTCGTATATAGGTAGTCTTTTAGGTTTTAAATGTTTTAACAGGGCAATAAGTACTCCACCTCCCCTTTTACGTGTTTTCAAGCAACTAGATTCGCGATCACGTCTGAAAACTAAGTATCTGTCATCAAAAAGTTCAGAATCATAAATATCGCCACTAAGCCAAGTCTCAGAAAGTACAATAACATCATAGTTTTGCAATGATATGTTGAATAAAAATTCTACAGTTTTTGTTCTTAAACCACGTACATTTTGGTAATAAACTTTAAGTCTATCGAATTTATACAAATCAACACAATAAAAGCTAGTAGTAACCTATAATACACAATAATGAAAAGAAAAAAAATAATAATATATAATTAAAAAAAAAAAAAATTACTTAATAGATTTCAACATTTCTAAACTATTAATAACTAAGCTCTGCGAAGTATCATTTTTTCTCATAAAAATCCTGCCGTTACGTATCCAAACGTACTTGAACCTTAACTCCTTAGCACGAATTCTTGTGGCAGCGTGTATAGCTTTATTCGCGGCTGAGAGATGTTCCGTTACATAAATCGGTTGAGGGTTATCTGTTGCTATACCAAGGTGACTCGAATTGAGCTTGTTGTTTATATTAGCTCTGTTGAATTTCATAGCAGCGGCCAGGCAACTATCCCTAATGCGAGGACTACTTAATTGAACAATAATTGAACGAGGCCGTTTGCTATCTGTATTTAACTTTGCTATTCTTGTACAATGCAGAACATCTCCATCGTTAAGTTCACAGTTTGTAATTCTCCCCAATTGTGTAAATAAGTTAATTAAATTTTCAGAACGGTTTTCCGGTACGTTTTGTAATTCAATATTGCAGGACCTAGAATGCTGTTCTATAGTATTTAACCGTTTTGTCAGGTCTATAATGGAAGCATGCATATTGTTATTTGATTTTTCTAGCTCTTGTATTTTTGCGGATTTTTCTACTATAGATAATTTCATACTTTCAAATTGCTCATTGAAAAATGAGAGAGATTGCTGAAAACTAGATATTAAATCGTTCATTCCTTTAAGTTGGTCAGCTATGGCTTCCTGGACGGCATTTTTTATTTCATATCTAATTAAATCCTTTAAGTCAGCCCTAGAGATCTCAATAATATTATCGTCGCTCAATGAAGCATGAGCACTACTGCTATTCAAGTGCATTTTACGCACTGTTACGTTGGAGCAAGATGGAGAGGTTGCATTGTAAGAATGCGTTGTGTCCGATTGCGGTGGACGAAGAGGAGTATTGGTGTTGTTACCTTTAGGTATTTTATTCATGCAAACTGGACATTTCCATATGTTTTTCTCTTCAGCATTCATAGCTTTCAAACGGCTGTCATTCATATTAGCACATAGTATATCGTAATATTTGTGGCATTTAGAACATTTTAAAAAATCTTTATTTTTTAAAGCAATAAAACAGCCTGCGCAAGATTTAGTCGACATTGTTTAAAACGTAAATAGTATTCAATTCGCGTCGTATACACGTTTTGTTTAAATATGCTGATTGACGACCATTAGAATTATACTTTTAAGAATTTTACCATTAAAGCTTTATAGCACGGCGATATTTTACACACACGTTTTAACTGAGTTTTATTTAATTAGTACAACGTAGTATATATTAAAAATAGCAGTGAAAACTATATTTTGGAAATATAATTTGCGAGCACTAATATACTATATTTAGCACTTATATTTCTAGTATAATTAAGTTTACTCAAATAACTAGGTATTCAACGCATGAAAAGGCTGACTTTAAGGTATAGTATGTAAGAATAGCCTACATCTTCCCACGGCACGTACATTTGAGTGAACTGACTTATTGTATAGTTACAATAGTAATAATTAGGTACAAAAACATTATTTGTAGGAATTCAACGTAAAGAAAGCCGTCTCTATGTTTCCTATTTGATAGTAAACCTGGCCCGCTTTGCTTAGCGTAGGTAAGTTAAAATAAAATAAACTGTTTATATATTTTTAATAAAATAATATAAGTAATCTAAATTACGCCTCATAATATTAGCTATCTGCGAGTGTAATTCCTTTCAAAATCGGTCCAGCAGTTTCAGAGATTAGCCGGAACAAACAGACAGACAAAAATTAAAAAAAAAATGATTTTTTTGATGTAAGTACGGTACACCTACCATCCATACATTTAGTGAAAAGCTGTTAAATTGAAATTATAAACAGACACTTAAATTTTATTTATAATATTGTATTGATTAGAACACTTAAGCGATACAAACGAATTTTTTCGTGGAGATGGTTTTTGTTTACAATGTTAGCTTTATTATTTTAACTTCTTAAAGAAAATTTGGTGTTATCATTCCTCAAGCAAAGGTAAGGTACCTTTTGTTAAATAAAAAGTTTTCCTTTATTTTTTAAGTAACTTTATTACACAAATACATTTGTTTGTTCAAAATCAGTTGACACATTAGTAAATTAAATGATAACTAATGACCAAAATACATTAAATTGTAACATCATGAATTTTAAATATCGCGCGGAAACTTTGTCGATGTAAAAATCTCGTCGCTGTATGAAAGAAGGACATAACTTTCGCATTCATGATATTAATAACCTTGTTAACCTTGTCAGTCTAGGCGCTGGGAGCTAATAAATATCTTTGTAGATCAGCACGTCGGCTGCAAAGCCCGGGGTCCGCGGTTCAAATCCCGGGTTAAGTAAATCTAAGCAACAGCCCGGAAAAGAAAGCAGTGGTAACTTCAAGACTTAAAAAGGACGTTAACGACTATCGGTCCTGCGCCTTATCCCTGAGTAATATCCAAACGTCGTCCTATATGATAGTGAATAAAGAGAGCCCACACCATCGTTCCATATGTGCACCGCAACGGGCTAGTCCTAGTGGCCGCCCACACTTAGGCAAATATGCTAGAGCTAAATGCTTGATGCTTGATGTATTTTTATCATTATTAATAGAACATCCCCAAATATAAGTGTGTGCTAAGCACTAAAATATGTATTAGCAAAATGTAGTAATACTTAATGTTCTGCTTTTACTGCTTATTTTGTAAGTTATCAAATCAAAAAACAACTATTAACTTTGGCAAATTACTGGTGCCATAAATTAACTTTGTTTCGTAATTTTTTGATATGTTTCGATAATATCTTATGAAAACTTGCATCATAAAGAAGCAGTAAAGCTGCATCCAACGGCAAGATTAGTTTAATAATTGGATTGACATTTCACTAATAGCATACGAACACATTAAACATTTTTACCGAAACTTTAATTTTTTTAATAATCTTTTACCTTATAATATCTATTTTCTTAGATTTTGCGCGAATTTGACATTATAAATACTATAAATAATTTTATTTATAAAGCCTTTATCTTTTAATATATACCTAATTCAATTAATTAAAAAATCTAGAGCACGATTTTGTTATGGATGTAATAATCTTATTAGTAGTTAAGTTACAAAATTGAAGAATTGTAAACAAAAAAGAATTTCATTTATGCACAAAATCATTTTGTAAATTGTGGATAGGCACTGTCTGTATGTAACAAGTATATAACCCCCTGAGACGTAATGCCTTAGTCTCTCCCGTGACCATGTATGCTGTAAAGCATTCGGAACGTCGGAAACCAAAAATCATAATAAATCCGCGACAAAATCCGAAAAGATAGTTTCATTTATAGTGTTAAATATTCGCGTAAACCTAAGAAAGTATTAAAATCTTTAATTGTCTATTATCAGTAGCAAACTAAAAGTTTAAGAAATACCATACTTCATTTTGAAGTGATGTTATCTAAAAGAGGTTTATTTTTTTAACTTGATCTATGATTTCAAATGTTACAAATGTCTCATATAATCAGTCTAGTGTAGAAACAGGAAAACATTTGGAATATTCTCGATATATTACATCACGTGCGATAGTGGAACAGTGAAATGGCGATCTGTTGCTATTGCCACATGCTATCTTGCGTACCTTCGTCATATTATTATGGTAGTGATCGAAGATATTAAATAAATATTATAGGTACCTATAGTGATGTAACTTGCATACTATCAATAGGTAAGAAAAATGAATCCTCTAGATTATTCTTTGAATTGACATAACTTTTCTATTTATAATCCACACTCAAATAAGTTAAGCCGTTTCTGAGATTATCGCGTACAAACGCACAGACAGACAAACCGACAAACGGACATAAATTCTAAAAAATAATTGTTTTTGTTTCTATTGCGTTGTTTCTATTGGATGATTGTAAAGAAAATGGTTTTGCCATTGATAAAATTCATATCCCTTATTACGAAAAATATTACGCTAAAGTACATTCGTATGGAATTTAGCCTCGATAATTTCTTTTAACCGTGTCTATGCTATATAAAATACTGTTTTTTTATAACAAAAATATTCTTCTACATAATAACAAAATGTCACGTATTTATTTTGAGTGAATGTACCTATGCGATGTGGAAAAATTTGCGAATAAGTGTGAATGAAGTACTAACAATTTTTTTATCTGTTGATATTTTATTGTTTACATTACTCACCATCGGAAAATAGGCGGATAAGATAATATTTGGCGTAGACAAAACGTACCAATATTAGTTTTTGAATAGGTCTAGGAACTATATTTTTGATTGTCGAACAAAGTTATTTGAAGCAAATTGAAGATTGATGTACTTTACAATACATCGGGGTTCCTTAATTTATTCAAATAATTAACTTTATTACACACAGCGCCATCTAGTTCCGTGGTAAGCTACGAAGGAAGCTTGTGTTACGGATACCAGATAGTTGATATACTACATGTATAAGTTTTAATACATACATATTATAAATATAAACACCCATGACTGGAGTACAAATATCCGAGTATAACAAATGAATGCTCCAGTGGGACTCGAACCCACGACCGCTGGCGCAAGAAAGTAGGGTTACTACAAACTGCGCCAAACGGGTCGTCAAAACTAGTTGAAATGTCAATCTTAGCCGAAAAGGATAAAATATATACTACTTCTACTAATACTTATAGTTTATTAATTTATTATATTTTTATTTTTTTCAGGGGTCTGGGTGGCCCATATTCTATCTACCGATCTTCTTAGCGACGACAGTATGTGGAAGCGATATATTGATGATCACGATGGGAGGCACAAAGTCCCACAAAGTGCCTTTTTTAGAATTAGCGCGAGGATTAATAAGAAGGTGCGTGTTGAAATCTACATAAGATATAATAAAGTAAGGATAGTAAATAAAAAATATGGATAATTATTTTATCGATAAAAAAAGTCATCGTGATATCATATATTTTTAAAAGTAATAAAAATATTGTATGTTAGAATACACATATGACGTATCACGTAGACAGTAAAAATACTAAAAAAAAATATTGACATTGGATATTTTTTCATTAACTCTTTTTAAGCTCAACGCAAAGCTCCGCACTACCTAGTGTCCTCTATGAGACAGTTTAATAAATATTTACTTCGTTATTACTTGGGAGGTCACAACTTCTGATTAGGAGGGCTTGTTTATATTAAAGGCACCACGGGACTTAACGCGTGAATTCGTAATACCTTATTCCCGACGCTTTGTCTAGGTTGCACTAAACGTGTTTAAGGACAGACTCATTCGAAAGCTTGTCCTTATTTGCTTAAGAAAAAAAATTGTGTTGAAAAGATGAAAAAGCTCTGATATTTTCATGTGCCTAATAATTTTCCTACGTAATTACTACTTATTTAACGGTAAAGGAAAATGTCGCGTAGAAACTTGCATGTCTGAGAGAACCTGGCAAGTTTTCAAAGGACTAGTGAAGTCTTCCAACCCTCACTCGGCCAATGTGGTGGCTTGATACCCACCGTGTTGAAGGAAGGCCCGTGCTCAGTAGTGGGACGGTAAAAAGAGCTGAATACAAAAATTGTTTCTTTTTGTTCATGTTATCCATATATAATTTGAAAGTAGGATACAAATTTACTTCACATTAATCAAAATCAAACGCGATAATAAAACAAGTACTTATTTTGTATTTCCTAATATGACATAATATCACAAAACATAATCTAAAAGCAATTATTACGGTTGAGAGCTGTAAAAAAGATTGGCTGTATATTTGCCACACGTGCGTAATAGTTATGAAAACGAGAAAATAAATTAAAAGATTATTTCTAAGGAAAACATAGTATATTTTTCTTCTTTCATAACGACCTTTCTTAATAAACTATTTTGATTATTTTGAGATATAACTATTTTTCTGTATAATTTCAGAGATCACAACATCACGCTAATTAGTCCTTATCTTCCGGATTTCCATCTCGAGGGTCTAGAAGAAATCACCCCGGAAGGTCTAGCTTCCTTTGTACGAGGATATATGACCTTCGATCTTGTTGGTGCGAGGATGAGAGGGGAGGAGCCATTGCCTTATTTGGACATTATCCGATATGGATATGAGGTAAAAGATAATGTCTTTAACATTAGTAATACAAACAAAGATAATGTCTTTAACATTTTCTTTACTGAGTAAAATTGGCCTCTTTAGTTTTTGATCTAGATGTGATATAAGTGAATATAAATTGTATATATCCTAATTTAAATTGTAATATAAGTTTATATTACATAAAAAGTAAAGTGATATATAATGACATTACTATTCACATTCCAGGCATGCGACGCTTTCCTCAACGATATCGAGATTAGATCATTTTTACGGTCAGGGAAAACTTATGACCTGATTATTCTAGATGGAGCGTACCCAGAATGTGCTCTGGGCTTAGTATATCGTATGAAAGTTCCGTTTATGTACATAAATACAGTCGCCTTTTACGCTGCTCCCACAAGTGGTTCCGGTAGTCCTGCTCCATACTCTATCACGCCGTTCTTTGCACGGTCTTTCACAGATAACATGGGATTCATTGAGAGGTCAATCAATGCATTTTGGCATGTTGGTGCTCTATTGGGGCATGGCGTCAGTGTTACAATATTACAAGGAGTTTTAAGAAAACATTTTGGACCACAGATGCCTCATGTGTACGATCTGGCAAGAAACGTCAGTTTTATTCTCCAGAATGGACATTACTCTGTGACATACCCAAGACCTTTTATGCCGAATGTAGCTGAAGTCGCGTGTATACATTGCAAAGAATCGAAGAGATTAGATGCTGTGAGTATTTTATTTTTGTACACTTAGATATATTGAGAACATAAACATGAGTGTAAGCTTTTAAAACTTTACCTTATACCTACACAAAAATCAAAATAAATATGTTGGGACATTATTATACACAGCGCCATCTAGTTCCATGTTGTGTTACGGACACCAGATAGTTGATTTACTACAAATATAAGTTTAAATACATACATGTTATAAATATAAACACCCATGACTGGAGCACAAACATCCGAGTTTAACAAATGAACGCACCCAGCGGGTCTCGACACCGCGACCACTGGCTCAAGAAAGTAAGGTCACTACAAACTGCGTCAAACGTGTCGTCGTAAAGTACAATAAAATATTATTATAAAATAAATTATCTAATTAGTTAAAAAAAGTTCATATAATTAATAAGGAAATACAATGCTATAGCATATTATCCTTTCTAAGATTATTCTCGAAATGCAAGTAGATTCATAGTAGTAGATTCCTTGGAGTAGGGAACAAATGAAGGGGTAAAAAGGGGTTGAAAGTTTGTATGAAGTATGTCCCTTCAGTCTGTTATTTTTATATAACAAGTGCTAGTTATATTATTTATGTATGTACTATTTTTGATTTTTTTCTTCATATTTTACAGGATTTAGAGGAGTGGATATCAGGTGCAGGCGAGGCAGGGTTTATTTACGTGTCAATGGGATCATCTGTGAGAACAAATAAAATGCCTCTAGAGGCCCATCGAATATTCGTAGACGCTTTGAAAAAACTCCCACAGAGAGTACTTTGGAAGCAAGATGGCGAACAGAATCTGACTGACATACCGTCGAATGTAAAATTATATAAATGGCTTCCGCAACAAGATTTATTAGGTGAGATTTCTTATTCATATTTTTCGGTTACATTTGTCCTCGTATATGTATATATTATTAAAATGAGCGTTGTGTTGTATGTTTTAATATTAAATAAGTAAGATTTATAAATATGTTTTATGTTGTCAGAAGTTCAAAGTTTTAACTGAAAGGACAGAGTTAGTAAGTTATTAAGTTAGTTAGTTAGTAAGACATAACTCATTGTAATTAATACATCAAACGGTCCAAAAAATATGAGTCATCGAAGGATGTTCTGGGGAGGAGTCCTTAGCTAAGGGTTTGATTTTTAATTTACGACTATATTAGAAAAAAAATATCCTAAGAGAATTAAATATAATACTTATTATTAAAACTAGTGCGCTGGAAATATAAAGGTTTTTTCAACTCTTTCGATAATAACTATATTTCGCCCGAACCGGGATTCGAACTCTCTACTTTTGTAGCCATTCTAATAAACAATTTTGACTGAGAACAGGTTCGTATTTAGTTAGTTATGCATAAGCTCATAATAACAACCAAACTCAGTGTTACCTAACACAAAACATAACATGATGCTGTTGATATGAGATCGACACCATTTATTTACATATTTCGCTAACCATTTGTTATGTAAAATGTTAAGTCATTTAGTTGTACACATTTGCAAAATTTATTTAATAAATATGCTAAAGTATACATCGGGCTTGACTAGATGACACGTTTGGCACGTTGGTAGTGACCCTACTTGCTGTGCCAGCGGTCGCGGGTTCGAGCCCGTTGGGGGCAATTATTTGTGAGATAAGCATATTTATAATGATTAAAAAAACCTACTTAACAGTAATTTGTTGTCGTTTTTCTTGTTATTTGTGAGGAAGTAATGTTAGGACTATATATTCTAGGCTAGGTGTCGGTTAGATATGGAATGTAGTTTATAAAGCCAGCTTTCTTTTGTTCTTGTTATAATGACTTCATTCATTTATACTGCTTTTAATTTTGCAACCTGAGGCTTATACAAGAAGCTCTATAATTGTTGTAGAATGATATCTAGTATAAAGGCCCTAACTGGATATATACTTTTAATGTAAAGAAAGAATTTACTGCTATTAATTGAATAATAATATTATGTACCTACATACATATTGTATTTTAAAAATATAAAATTAAGTTTGATTTTTTTGTTTTTTCCAGGACACCCCAAAATTAAAGCTTTTATAACACATGGCGGTCTTCTCAGCATGTTCGAAACTGTTTTCCACGGCGTTCCCATAGTAACGATCCCAGTTTTTTGCGACCACGACGCAAACGCGGCAAAGGCAGAATTAGATGGATATGCGAAAAAACTAGATCTATACCAATTAACTTCTGACAAACTCTATAAAGCTATACAAGAAGTAATCATGAAGCCAAAATACAAAAATCAAGTGAAATATAGACAAACATTGTTAAGGAATCAAAAGGAATCACCGTTAGAAAGAGCGATTTATTGGACAGAATACGTGATACATCACAAAGGCGCATATCACTTACAATCACCTGCTAAAGACCTGAATTTCATACAGTATTACATGTTAGACATTGCTTTCACTTTCCTTATACTCATAATTATGATTATAACTCTTATCAAATACATCTTAAGGTCCAGTTTCAACTGGCTAATAAATGTACAAAGTAAAAAAATCGATACGCTTATCGATAAATCATTGAAAACATCGATAATCGATGCCTCGAAAAAAAACCTGTGAATACCAAAATAAATTGTTAGTTACCATATGTTACCATACTAAGTTATTGTGATGATATATTTTTAGGGGTAGATATTAATCTGTAAATATTTTATGTTAGTTAATAAAATGTTTTGTACAATAAATAATTTTTATTTTTTATTCAAATTAGTATTTTTTAAATGGAGGAAAATTATATTTGCAATAGTTAATGTATTTATTCAATGTAATTTATAATTTTATTATTAAAAATATAAAATTACTCACAATATTAACCTACAAATACCTAGTTCGCCCTCTTGGATCTTCCGCCATGTTGGATTTAGAATAACGTCACACAACTTACCCTGCAATGTCATACAAACTAAATATGTATACAAAATGTCAGCTCATTTGGTGGACGATATCTGCTTTATTTAGTTGCAAGATTCCATCCAAAAAAACATACATTGCAAGTTAAAACAAAGAGTGTAAAATAGAACAGATTATTTTTATTTCTGTAAAAGCTACTTATTCCGAAAGGATATCTAATATAACCTTATAAACAAAATACGCGGGTAATGCCATGGGAAATAGCTTGTAAAAAGAAAATTAAGGACATAAGCAGAAAGAGAAGAGAAAATATTTAAATATTTATTTCATAGTATTTAGCAATATTCATTAATTTATAATTGAGTTTCGTTAATGAATTGGGGTCCTGGGAAATCAGTACGTGCCAGGAATTATAAATTAAACTAAATTATTAGTACAGTACGGTTATTTAATCACATAGAAGGTATGTGTAGTAAGCGCTATAGAACTTGCTAAAATATAAATATATAGGTAGTAAATTTTTACAGCCTTATAAGTTATATCTAGACAGTGTTCATTGGTTAAAGCGAGCAATAGACTCTTGCTGTACTTTACGTTAAGTACGTCATGGACGTTTACTACTTCACTATATAACTACTTCCGCTTCCCGGGTTTGTACGCTTAGATCGTTTAAACTATGCAAAGGATTTTGATGCAGTTTTCATCAATAGATATAGTGATTCAAGAGGATCAAGAGGATTAAGAGTATATGTAGTTAAGTTTCTATGTGTCGCTAGTAATATTATAAAATAATATTCAACACCACTCACACTCTGCTTTTCTGTCTGTTCGCAATAAAGTCAAAAACTATTGAACTTACGAGTACAAAAAATCTAAATGACACACAAGTTAATAATAGCTGTTACTGTTTAAAAACTGTTTCGGTGACTTATTCGATTGGACAAATAAGCATTAAGCACTAAGGCTTAAACAAATATATTGTAAGGTACTTTTTCTATTTTCGTTAAATTTGGGTAGGTCTGTAACAACTCTATAATAATGCTTTTAAAACGTGTAGAATCTCACTCTCTCTCTTTTCACGGCGTCTCCCATTACCACGATTTATGTAAAGCATTCGAAACGTCGGGAGCCAAAAATCAAAATAAATCCTCGAAAACTCCGATAAAATATTTTTTTAAATGTCAAATAATAGCTTAAATCTAAGAATTTTTAAAAGAACTTTTTATTTAAAGTAAATGAGTAATCTTGTTTCGTATCTACAGTTGTCTACTAATCTTTTTTTTTAAATGTATCTAAACATTGTTTGTCTTCCGAATAAATAAATAAATAAATAAATATTTTAAGCTAAACTATGACAAACCCCGGACTAGACTATTAAAATCAAGCACAATATTTTATCGAAAATTAAGTATACATATGGCATTATAAACTACTCGTATCTATTTATATCAATAATAATGTATAATAAACTTTTTATAAATAATAGAATGAACATAGATACAATTTTTTTTAAATTTTTGTTGAGTTTTTTTCGCCAGTTTTTCTCAGGTTCTTTTTTCTGAACTGGTAGTAGACTCGTGACGTTCAGTAAAAAATTGAAATAATTTTATGCTGAATAAAATATTTTGAATTTGAATTTAATTTAATTTATTTGTAAACGACACTTATTTAAAACTAAGTAAATTATACCTAAGTTTAATAATATGTAATGTATCATGCTTGCCTTTTAGAATTAGTAATAATGTTTTGTGGGATCACACTATATAATACTATACTACTTACTAGGTAACACTAATAACTAATCTACTATCTTAAATTGAGTGTCTACTCTTAACTTACTTATTAATAAGGTGCTTATAATAATATTTTGATGTAAAGAACTACCTATAGAATACATAAGTCATTTAAACTGAAAGTTACATCAGTGTTTATACACTATCTTCCTAAATGATCTTTGTGTAAGACGAATAGCTTGAAAATGATTAACTTAGCTTGGACGTGCACGTACGTATGACATTATTAGTGCCTCTTCACACGAGCTGGTGGCCAACACGGTTGCTTTCAAACTATCCGATTTAGTATCTGGTAGCGGCTAGACCATCAACGTGAGTACAGTCTCAGTTACTTCGCAGCCGGTTCGTATGAAAAGGCAAATATTTACTGGCTATAAATATATATGTAATGATGAAATATCGATATATCAACGTTACCTTTTTATGTTTATGCAATCGAATGTTAAAATTGACAGAAATTAATATAAAAATTAGTGATTATCGATAAAACGTCTACATCTCTATTTTAGGAGGTCCCTGTGAAACAATACTGATGTCTTTTTGTTCGTTTATCGTGGATTCAGGGTTTACTTTTGTGGTTGCGGAGTCGGGCGTCACTGCAAATCGAATTATGTGCCCTGGAATTAAATACACATTTAAACAAATATATATATTATATACAAAATGCATATATTATGTAATTTAGTCCTTTTAAATACAAGTTCCCACTGGGCACAGGCCTTCCTTCAATACGAGATCAGGCCATAGCTTACCAAGATGGCTTAGTGCGATCTATTTCGATAACTTTCTAGGTTTTCTTAGGCATGCAATGTTATGTGATAAGTATAAGTATTTTAGACAAATCCAAACATAGATGAATATCTAAGGTGAGAAAATGAGAACAGGGATTTAAACTTGTTTCACTTGGGTTTCCTAAGCGAGTGCGTTACCATTGAGCTACCGCTGCCTTTTATATATGTAAATATAAAATGTTGTCATATTTATGCAATTTGTATAACATAACACAAAGTTATAAGATTTGTTTTTCTTTGCTCGATATTAAAGCAAGCAACCGCTCAAATGTGTTGGAAAATCTGAAACTTTTGAACTGTAACATGTGGATTGCGGGGTGATTTTAACGAAACATTGACTGCTGAATAGATTTGTGGAGGTCGTGAACTCACTTGAACGTGAGGTTATCATATTTTGCATATGACATTATCATATAATATATACTTTAGCTATATTGGTTTAGCTCGAGCGAAGCCGCGGGCTCCGCTAGTATATCTTTGTAAATTATAGCCTATGTGAAGTTCTGATATGTAAGCTGTATTATTGTAGAGTTTTATTAAAACCCATTCAGTAGTTTTTACGTGAAAGAGTAACAAACATCCATCCATCCATCCATTCATACTTACAAACTTTCGCGTTTATAATATTAGTAGGATTTTAATATCAAGAAAAAAAGTATTTTATGACAATAATATAACATTTACCACTCGAATAGTACCTTTGAAGTGAAACACTAAGCAAGCGAGGCAGCCCAAGATGCCAAATGACACAAGTAACCAACGCACCACGCCTACTATGCGCTTAGGTATAAAAAGTTGATGTTTCAACATATTTACAAATGTTTTGTTCAAAGCAAGACCCTGTAAATAAATAATATGTTTTAGAAATAATGCTATGTAATAAGCTCAGAACAAATTCGGCTACAGTGACTAATCCTACTGACACATAAGACTAAGAGTTAAGGTAAGGTAAGGTTATAGTGCACATGTATACAACTCTACATAGGTTTTTATCAAAACAGGTTTACTTGTATATCATACGAGTATAATTTAAAATATATCCCCTAAATTCTTTATATATTTTTAACACGTGTAAACATTAAATGTTGGTATTGATAGTGCCTTAGGAAATATTAAATTGATTACTTCTTCAATCCAAAATAAAGGCGCTATAACGTCAGGAAGATCTTTGCATAACTCCAATTTCTCGAGTTTTATCAGCTGCATATTAAACTGCACTCTTTGTTTTGCTACCATTGGAGTGCCAGTAATCTAAAAAAAATTAAATAACTCGTATTATACAGTGGATGTTGTAGTTTTTGTCAATTTGTGTTAAATGAATAATACTTTCTTATATATCGAATATTTGACATTATAAATGGAATGTCCTTTCGGATTTTGTCGCGGATTTGTTTTATTTTTGTTTCCCGATGTTTCGAATGCTTTGCAGCAATCATGGCCACTGGAGAAACTAAAGTTTCATATGTCTCAGATTTACTAACTTGTTACAGACAATGCTTTCCCACAATTTATGGTAGGACGCGACAAAATCCGAAAAGGTAGTTTTATTTATAATGTATTAACTAAAATGAAGTACGTGAAATTATCTGGCCTACGAGAGAGTTTAGAACTGGTATTACTTTAATCGGACATATCCATGTTAGTTTGTTAGCTAGCTAGCTTTATATTGATGCATTATTAAATAGTAAAATAAAATATTTCGGTGTACCCATAATTTCGTTAGACGACTCACCGGTTCAAAATCAATTATAATTTCATGTTCTTTTACGTCTGGATTCAGTCCTTTTACATTCTCTATCAGCTGTGGATCACTGTCGTAGAAATGTGGCATTGACGCATACATAGGCACACCGATACACTTGGCTAAGTCCATTAAACCTTTGGGTGGACATTTTTCTGGAGATTCGCAGTAACATTGGAGTTCGGGATCGTTGGCAAAGTCACCAATGTTGGCGATATACCGGTTAGTTTTGATACCTTTGTACGATGTCTTTTTTTGGTACCACGGTTTGAAGGTCCTAAACAAAAACAAAAAGTAAGTAAATAAGTTATCAACTACGTTATATTTTGACGGTATGTATGTGTTATAAAAGTTACCAAATATAGAAATTTTGATTTAACTATAATTCATAAATAAGGCTATTTATTAATACCTGCACAAATCACCAGAAAACGACTCCAGTTTATCAACTTCAGTCAAAAATGGTGGAAATACAGTTCCGTCTGTTCCCTCCAATTCGTTACATTTGTCTCGCCATATTTCTTGCTCCATTTTACCATCGACTGCCACCACTTTACCGACGTCCATTACATTTTTAGTACCACGTCTCACAGTTATCACATGCTTGTCCACGGTTCCGTTACGCTGCATACATTATAAAAGTTTTCCCACTATATTCTAGTTAAAATATATTGCTCGATTTGGACAAGAACATTTAATTTTTTACAAACTTTTTACTTTATATTTTATTTTGTTTGAAAAAAATATTACGCTATGTTGAATAAATAAAATAATTGTTAGGTAAGTAATTCAAATACAAACGTAAAAACATATAACAAAGACAACTAAATAAAGTATAACATATTTTATGATAAGCAATAAAATTATCTTATTCAAGAAATTACTATGTCTATAGCTTAAATATGGACTCACCATTCCAAATAAAGAAAATCGATATTGGTTATTGGGTTCAAAGATCAATCTATCGGCGGCTTCTTTCTTCAATGCCGTACATACTGCTTTAGGAGCAAACTCAGTTCTAGCACAATTTATAATAATCCCACGAAATAATAAATCTAAAACTTTGACTCTAATGAAAACATCTGTCGGATTGTCAAATATGGCATTCAGAGCTTTCCCAATCATGTTGAGCATTGCTGGTTTCTCCCGACTTACAATAGTTGCAATTCCCTGTAGGAAACATTTACATTCGTTACATAGATTTAGTTCTTAGAATTATCCGTCTTACTATAGAGATTCAGCATCCTAGCGTCGCTAGGTACATTTTAAATTTTGAGGGAAAAACTAGCCGAACTGTCTCCTTGTAACATTAGCTACCTCTGGTAGGTAGAGTAAAAGATTAGAGATCTCATAAAGATTGATTCAGCTGGTTTATGGATTAGCCGGAACAAACAGGCAGACAAACAAAAACATAAAAAATCTTGACAGTACTGTATACACTCGTATTTATTGAATAGACACTTCAATTTTATATATCTATATAGACTATGAAAATTGTGATTGAACTAAAAAAAATACAATTGTTAATTTCCATTATTTTTTTTCAATTTAACTCGAAAAAAATTTCGCAAAAATTACCTATAACGAGCCCTTTGCTAGTAAATGATATAGTTGTATATATATTATTACTAAAATAAGTAGTAGTACTAAGGGTTCAAAATAAAAACTGAATGACTTACGAGCATAAATGCATGTGGCAAAACTATTACTTCTTCTCCAGTTAAGCCCGGCCCTGACAGTTCTTTCTTGAAGTAGAATTTATCGAGCTTTCTATAGTTAATTGTATCTGTGTCTTCTTGATCTTCAACATCCACTTTTTCTTTCCACTCCCTGTTATGAACAAAATGAAAATAAGATGTATCTCACTAGAATATTTAAAGCAATTATACAAATTTTCAGTCCATTACATGGACACCCATCAAAGTTTGTACAACTTATGACATTGTGAAACTTTTGCGATCCCTTCAGGTTCTAAGTTATGAATTATGATATATACTTAGTGAGATTTAGTAAGTACTTTCTATTATGAATAAATACAGATTGACGCATCTTTTGAAATCCTTTTAATTAAACAAACTAAAGTAATTAAGATCACATTGAAATTCTCAAAGGAATGTTGGAAAGATATATTTTGAATAAAAAAAAATATGAAATTTAAAATATTAACGTAATACTCTTAATGCATTTTTATTGTTCACTACGTAGAGATTACAATTTAGCAACTTGTGTTAGTAACTGGCCATTTCATCAGAGTATGCGGGTTTCATTTACATAAAAGTAGAATATTGTACGAATAAAAAGGTTAGTAACGAAGAAACTTTTAAAATACTACTACCAGGAGAGATGATTGTTATACACATATTAAACATAAGCCAAGATAACTCCATTAGACGTTGTTTCTTATAAGTATATAATATTAAACAGCAGTTTGTTCAACAACGTAGCTTATTTAGTGCAATCCAATACATAAATACTCAACTTATCATCCATTTAAAGCATTACGTATTAAACGAAAAAATACTTTAAATTATGAGGTAGCTAGACGCACTTATTTTTATGGTAGGTCAAAAGCTTTGCTTTAAGCAGTATTGTAGGTTTACGTTTTTTTATATTACATGACTCATATTAAATGCCCTTCTCATTGGTATAGTATTTTTAGCATTTATTTGACATAACAAGTTTATTGATTATTATGTTGTACAAATAATTCACTTATCAACCACAGTGAAGGAAAACATGGAGGAAACCTGAATGTCTTTCGAAAGACATGTACCTAAAATCACTAACTCGAACTTAGTAGCGTTTAGTATAATCCCTTTCGTATTGAAGGGAGGGACGTTAAAGAGGACTTATAAAAGTGTAATGAAAATAAATAATAACACAAATAACAAAATTGTCCCATTAAAAAAACTATGTGTATTCGAAGACGTCTATTATTACCCCATTATTACGTCTGCTACAGTATTTAATCAGTGTGTCATGTCACGTTGTATTCTAACACTATATAATATTTTTCCTTTATCGATTCTAGCAAATTACAGGCCGCTTCGAAAAAAGAAACCTGGTTATTTATGGTCCATAATACAATTTATGTTGCGCCACATGAATATGTATATATGTATATTGTATATATCTATCTGTGATTATGTATCTATATGTATGTAGTACATAGACAATAGTTATTTTACTATTTTATTTTAGTTAAATAGTAAAAGATATTTTATTATAGAAAATAGTAAAGGCCCTTTCTATATGAGCGTCATAGTCAACAACGCTGACAAAGAGCGAGTTGGGCGACTTCACATGTCTTTCGACTTGCTAGATTCTCTCAGACAACAATTTTTTTTATCATCAAAAATCTCTAAGTAATTCATAGTCTGATTTGCTGCAAGTTTCTATATAGTGATGAGTTTTCAGTAGAAGCATTGAAATATTTATATGTTTTTTTTACATTTGTTACATCAGATATCCTTACTATTCAGAGAATAAAACGACAAAGCAAAAATTTCGTGTTAAAATTATCCGCAATAGATTTTTTTTTGAGATATAATTTGATGGATGCGGCATACGCTTAGCTGAAAGTCATAAAACAACACCCTAAGAAACTTGTGACTTGCATTTATAATATTTTTACCACTTTGTAGCTGTATTTTATGTAAGGAAATTTATTTTATAGAACTTTTTATATTTTTATCGTTTATGGCAAAATATGGACTAAGTATAATAAGTGCTTAACGAAGGCAGTAGTAGCTCAATGGTCAATCCACAAATTTAAAAGAAGCTGAATACAATATACCTAAAAGTAATTTACCGTTAATTTGTGACGCAAGACGTTTTTATACACAGTGCTGTATTATGTTAGCAGAATACATGAGCTTTGGCTTTTTTTTACTTATAACAGATTTCTCTTAGGTAGAAGATAACAAATAACAAACTTTAGTCGGAGAAATATTTTTAGGTCTACCTGAAAATTCATGTTACAATATTTACTTGTACTTACTCGAAATAATAAGGTCCGACTTCCTTCACAATAGGTAATGCTCCCTTTTGAACCTCGTCAGCATTAGTGTAGTTAAAAAGATACACCTTGAAGTCGAGTGCGAATGGGATTTTTTGCCACATTTGACGAACGTCAGTCTTTCTTGATAGTGCCATTTCCTATAAAAATATTTGTTAGGGCTTAATTATTTTTAGATATTTTGGCATAGTACTTAAAGTAAGTACAGTTCGAAGTTAGAGTATAAATTACCGACGATTTAAGGCAGAAAAGATTTTTACCTATTAAGTGCAATAAAAGACGGAGTAAATTGTCATTTAATTAAATTCCCCTTCAGTATATATACTTAGTGAGATTTATAAATGAAACTATCTTGTCGGAAATCCGAAAAGATAGTTTCATTTATAATGTCGAATATTCGTGTAAACCTAAGAGAGTATTAGTGAGATTTAGTAAAGTAGTCAAGTTCACATTGAAATTCTCAAGGGAATGTTGGAAAGATATGTCTGTTTTGAATCAAATCTTATTTTCATTAAGGGCGTAAAATTTAGTCGTAGTCATATTTTAGCCAATATAAACCTTTTACACTAACATAGGTTTATACTTTGTCTTGATTTCCTTGAGAAAAGAGAATAAGAAGTAGAGGAAAAAGTTCCTTAGCTTTATTTTATGAGTAAGTTTAGCTAAGCTCAAAAAAATTTGCTCGAGGATTTAAGAACTTATATGACATAAAACAAAATTTTAATTTTGTGTTTTTGTAGTGTTATTAGTATAATTTTATTTTTATTAAAATTAAAATACATTACAGAGGAAAAGTTAGAGTAGAAAAGTTAATATTTAAGATAAAAGCTATGTTCATCCTTATAATGTAATACTAAGTAGCGGGACTTTGCTTGTAAGCTGTAATTAATTTTGATTGTATTTTGCTACGTTAGCATGTAATAATATACTCGCACAATAATTGCAATGGTATTTGACACAGCTATTAATATTTTTGGTTCTTATAGTATTGTAAATTGCTAAGCAATATAGTTTAAAAAAATCATTTTTTTTCAGAATAATATGTATGTATATATCTACTTATATTTTTATATTAACTATTATTTATGTTATTATAATTAATAAAAATCCAAACTTACCTTCTTCAATTGACTTTTCAGTATAACAGGGAATATCACCCATCCAAAAAGTACACCAAATATGGCTGCGCCTGCAGAACCAGTCGCTATTTTCAGATGTTTGGGTAACTGCATCTTTGCCTATCAAAAATATGAATATAATATACATACCAATATAAGTCATTCAATTTTCAATGAATTACTCAACACTTGTAGCTGTTTAATATAAGAACCGTTTATTTTAAACAAACTCTAGGCCTTAAATGAATCCATTAAATACATTTGCGAAAACCGCACGTAAATTGATCAAGCCGTTTCTGAGATTATCGCACAAAAACATACAAACTGACAAACATTCTAAAAAGCATTGTTTTTGGCACTATTGCGTTCATAAAGACCCCTTATATTAGTTTAGATACAACGATCAGTTACAAAATTATTTAATGTATGGTCATGGAATTAATGGAACAAATCAGTGTACTTTAAAAACTAAAAAACCCGACAGCGTTTCTTTGTAATTTGGAAACGAAACAACCTTAAATATGTTGTGTTGTGTGTCATTTTCAAAATAGAGCCGTTTAGGCCGCAGAGCGTGCCAAACAATTTAACAAACATTTAACCCTCCTTCTGGCGCGGTCAGGTAAAAAGGGAATGTATTTCTTATCTTACTAACGTATCAAAGCGGCAAAATATTATTTTTTTTATTTCTATTTCACCCATTAAATTTTAAATTCCATTTAAAAATAATGTAACTGCTCGAAGAATATTCTAGATTATTTCATTAAAAATTAAATCTTTCCAAGAATATATTCAATGATTATATCTGATTACGGAGGATCGAGTAATCGATGGGTAACCACCATGTGTTACTTCTCACGCTCTTGACATTATTGCTTGAGCTTGAGGCAAGAAAAAATGCATGTTGTGACGTGGTCATTTACCTATTTATAAATTAACATTCGATTGACTGTCGCACATTTCTAGTTTTAGCAATCTGCACTAAATATAATAACTTACCTAATAGTTTAATGAAATTCAAGTTTCTAGCCTCGGCTAAAGGGCTGGACCGATTTTGACAGGACTTTCATTGTCAAATAAAGGGTACTTCACTACATAGTATAAAACAAAGTTCTATGTCCCTATATCCCTATGTATGCTTAAATCTTTAAAACTACGCAACGGATTTTGATGCGGTTTTTTAATAGATGGAGTGATTCAAGAGGAAGGTTTATATGCATAACTAGCGGATCCCGCGGCTTTGCTTGTGCTAAATCTAGGGAAGAGCCCGAGCGAAGCGAGGGCGAGTCGCTAGTAATGAGTTATTTCTGTCTGTTGTTCTATTCATAGTTTTTTAATAAAATTAGATTTAAACATGTCATAATATTACTATTGTACCTATGTATATATGTATATATCATTTGACGATACGCGTGGCGCAGTTTGTTGTGGCCCTACTTGCTGCGCAAGCGGTCGCGGGTTCGAGTCCCGCTGGGGGCATACATTTGTTGAGCACGAATGTTTGTACTCCAGTCATGGATGTTTATATTTATAATATGTAGGTATGTATTTAAACTTATATATGTGTAGTATATCAACCATCTAGTATCCATAACACAAGGCTCGTACCTTACCTTGGAACTAGATAGTGCTGTGTGTAAATGTCCCAACATATTTATTTGTTTTATCATATATGCATATATATGAATTGTATACGATTATGGGTTTATTAATCAAGGCATTATTTTAGGTAAGGTAACATACACAACGCAGAATGGAATGAGGAACAGGTTGTATAACAACGAAATCCCTAATTAACAGTCTTTGTTCTCGTTGGTTGGAAAATATCTATTATTAATTATTGGGTGAGTGAGCTTTCGTTACAATAATTAACGTATACAATTTCGTTACAATTAATACGCCTACATATAATTTATGTTATTTTATAACAAGGCCAAACTTGAAAAACGCGTAATCATACTAGCGACTCAACCTCGCTATGCTCAGATTCGTTCCTTCATCTATTTTAATACTTAGTATATATATTTGAAAAAGTATCGTCAAAAATGTTCTTCGTAAATGGACTGAATGTGCCTAAAGCATTGCTTTAGTGGTCTAAAACCATCTTTTTCTTATTAGTTATTGCCTTTCTACGATTTATTCAACTGGTTTGGGATACATTGGGTGTGTGTAAATTCTAAATATGTTAGGACAAATAAATATGTTAGGACATTATTACACACAGCGCCATGTAGTTCCGTGGTAAGCTACAATGCTTGTGTTACGGATACCAGATAGTTGATATACTACATATATAAGTTTAAACACATACATAATATTATAAAATCTATAAAGGATATAGCTAGAAAAGATATAGATTTTTGACGACCTAAAACGAGATCTACGAGTATGTTACATGATCCTCGCCAGATTTCCTCACGACGTTTTCCTTCAGCGTAAGGTAATCATGTTAGAATTGATTCGCACATGAAAATATCAGAGGTGCAAAACCCGAAATTTAACCCGTAACACTCGGTTAATCAAGCAAGCTCGTTACTACTGGGCTACCAAGGTCTTTTATATACCTTAAAAACCTTAAAAATTGGTAGGAAAGGAAAAAAAATTAATGCACTCACTCATACGTAATTAGTTGGAATTGCAGTCTATCATAAATAAAATGAACCTGCAGTTCATACCAATTTCTCTGCAATTACATATTTATAATTTTGCCGATGCTACGAAATAAGCTTGTGTTACGGATACCAGATAGTTGATTAAATATATAAGTTTAAATACATACATATTATAAATATAGGTAAAATATCTTTTTTCCGAGAAATCTATACTAACTGTACCGTCTAAAACTTATCTAGGGACGGACCCGAGCGGAGCTAGTGTGACTCGCTAGTAGTCAATATGAAGCTTTTGTCAAATTAATTTGCTAAAAACGAAAACTTGAAATTTGTTTTCTGGTACTGTCGATTTTTGGGTTACATTTTAATTTATTAAGAATGACTATATTATTATCTATTTATTATTCTCTAAGAAGCATGTATGGGTAAAAATATACATGAGGTGATCGATTTGAATTTTTTAAGCAAACGATGCGCTTAAAAAACCTTTAATGATCTTCATCTACCTATTCTACTTCATATATCTTGGGGCTGCAGGCGCCCAGTGGCCGAATTCGAATCAGGTTAACTAATGACTTAATCTTCTTTTTAAGTATCAAGGCGAAAATCCGACCATGCGTTTAGTATGATCTATTAATCGGAGAAACACAAGAAACTTAGCATATTTTAATGATTTTCAAATACTCTTTCTTTCTCCCTCAGTCTCCCTCAAATTAATAAAAAACAAATTATTAAAAATTGTATTTTTTTTTCCATTTATTTTTATAGCTTTTTAATTATATTATAAATATTATATGTAAATCTATAATGTTATATATTATTTTAATGCCTTTTATTAAATTATATAACGTAAAGATATACATACGTATGGCAGTGTGTACGCGGAGACAGCTGTTGTATTACTTGGACGTCGCTGCAATGCTTTCCAATGGGCGGGGTGCAATGGTATACTCGAGTTAAATTAATCTAAAAAATTTTATTAAAAATATTTTTAATATTTTATTATTATATAAGAATAAATCATAAGTTTTATAATATCTATTTTCATCACTACATAGATATAACAAAGTCGCTTCCCGCTGTCTGTCCCTATGGCTTAGATCTTTATAACTACGTAACGGATTATAATGTGTTTTTTTTCTGGATTCAAGAGGAAGGTGCTCGCGCTAGATCGCTAGTAGGTACTAAATACTTGTATAATAAAGAGTAGCTGAAGACTATTGCTCGAATACGCTAAGCTCTAGACATAATGTGATTCTTCTTCTTCATTATACTACAACCTACGAGATCAGAGAAATCCTTCAAAATTAATGACGAATGTGAAGCCACAGGAAAACAATAGTTAAACAATAACTTTCTTTAGAATATAGCATTTTAAAATATTTTTTAAATTATTTTATCATTTAGTCAAAAGTGACACACGTTAAAAAAATAAAATATATTTAAATGTGGCTTTGTATCTATTACTGCTACGATTGTACCGTCACGCCCCCAAGCCAATGGTATCGTTAGCTCGAGGCATATACGTCATTCCTGCAATTAGGGAAAGGTTTATGATTACTGCCTTTCAAAAAGAATTTATTAAGTGATTTAAAATAATAAATTGTGTAGTATTTAAAAACAGCAGACTGTTAGTGTCCCACAGGTGAGTGAGCTAGGAGAGCTTATATTTATTATATGTCTAATCTATACTAATATTATAAAGCTGAAGAGTTTTTTTGTTTGATTGTTTGTTTGTTTGGTTGGTTGAACGCGCTAATCTCAGAAACTACTGGCCCGAATTGAAAAATTCTTTTTGTGTTGAATAGTCCGTTTATCGAGGAAGGCTAAAGACTATATAAAATCAAGTTACAACCAATAGGCGTAGAGCATCAATGAAAAATGTTGCGAAAACGGGAAGGGCGGGCGATAGTTCTGCGAGATAACATACCGCGCGACTAGAAAGAATTTGGTTTCCGGTCTTTAAAACGCGTGCGAAGCCGCGGGAAATGCTAGTCAGTATATAAAGAATATTGTATACAGCCCACTGCTGGGTACGGGCCTCCCTTTAACAAGAGGGGGATCAGGCCATAGGCCACCGCGCTGGCCTATTGCGAGTTGGCGTACTTCACATGTCTTTCGAAAGCTGGCTAGGTTTTCTCAGACATGCAGGTATCCTCACGATGTCTTCCTTTACCGTAAGACAAGTGGTAATCATGATAAAAAAGAAAAGATTCGCACATGAAAATCTCAGAGGTGCGAGACACGGATTCGAACCGATATCATTCGGTTATCCAAGTGAGCACGTTACCACTGGGCTACCACTGTACATAGGTTTTTTATTATATTACATAGCCTTCTCAACTAATACATAATTTATGAGATACTAAAGTAAATAAATAAATACTAGCGACTCACCCTCGCTCCGCTCGGGATCGGGAAATGAAATATTTTACCGAATTAAAAAATATCCTATGTGTTACACGGATAATCAGATATGATCATCACAAATTTCATATCATACCAAATTTCATAGATTCGACTGAGTTAAATTTTATTATACGTATTTTACATCTATACATATAAAATTGGAATATCATATTTTATTAAATTAACAGCCTTTCACTACATGCGTATGAAAGTATAAACGATACTAGCCATAAAAAAACTGTTTGTTCCGACTAATCTCTGAAACGGCTGGACTGATTTTGACGAGATTTTCACTCGCAGATAGCTAATGTTATAAGGCGTAACTTAGGCTATTTTTTAACCGACTTCAAAAATGTAGGAGTTAGAAATTTTATTTATTTTAACTAGCGGAACCCGTGGCTTCTCTGACGCTAAACCTAGGAATGAACCCGAGCGAAGCGAGGGTGAATCGCTACTTTGAAATATTTTTTTGTGGATTATATTTTTGTGTAAATCGTAGAAACTACCTATTAAATATTATTTGTAAGTAAATACATCCTAAGTTGTAGTAGTTTAGCATAGCGTTCAGTTTTTTAAGAAAGTCACTATCGTACTTATAATACTACAGATCTATGGAAGAATAATATTTTTCTTATAAGCTTAGTGTTGTTTCATTTAAAAATTTGATGTTAATTTAAAAAAAAAGTGTGTGTGTACTAAGTACACATGTCAGAAGTAAAACTTTAATTTAAATTATGGCTAACTCTTCCCCGTCTCTGAGCGCCTGGTACTATGGACTTATTTTTTCGTTTCATCGAGTTTGAAATCACAACGATTCTAAAGAAGTTTCACTTCAAAAAGATTTAAAACATATATGCACAAAAGTAAAAAAAAATATAATATGTATAAAAATGTAATGTTTTCTAGTTTTAAAAAATACTTCCAATATTCTAAGATCTGTAAACCATTTTCTATTATGAGAAACAAACACTAAAGAGTGATGGTATGAGTTTTTTATAAGTTCCAATCAAACTGACGAATGGGGCGGAGTTCTCCATGAATATTTAATACAAGTGTTTTCCAATAACGTTTTTAAACTCTTTATAAGTTACACGCGTTGTCCTTGTTTCTTTGAAAATATTACATTCTTTACAGCCCCTTTGATGTTTCTATGGTGTTAATTTATGTGTTTGACAGACACCCTACTTGCTGCGCCAGCGGTCGCTGGTTCGAGTCCCGCTGGGGGCATTCATGTGTGTACTCCAGTCATGGTTGTTTATATTTATATTACGAGTATGTATTTATGTATGGGGTAAGGGGGAGAACGACAATAACATCTAGTCGGCCCCAACTGTTAACCTCACCTGATCGTGGTGCCCCCTGCTAGACAACGGACGAGGCTCTGGCGACCGATCGATGGCGGTATACCCATCACACACCTATCCGGACAACCAGATAGAGAAGGTGACAGCAGCCTTGGAGATTCAAATAACTCCAAAAATGTCTGGTGCAGAAGGCAAGGGGAAACCACTGCACTATTTTTCCCAAGATAGTCGTCATGAAAGGTAACAATAATATGATAACGAAGTGGCCATGCGATCCGCTTAGCAACCGGCGCCATTCTGTTTCCGGGACAGATGGTGAGAAATTGGCTACCGGCCTTGTTGGTGTGGGAAACCAGGCACCTCACGGAAATTATATTACTGGAAGATCCGTCAAAATGAAATTCTACTCCAACCAGGAAAGCTCAAAATTCTAGAAGATGAGCTCTATCGATGCAATATAAATATATGTGGTATAAGTGAAACACACTGGAAGGGGAACGGTCACTTTCTCACAGCAACAAACGCTGTTCACTTCTCCGGCAGTGATAACAGCAGTAGAAACGGTTTTGCTTTCGTTGTTCCAAAAACTTTAAGAAACTGTGTGTTGGGTTATGAACCTGTAAGCGATAGATTGATAAGCATCAAACTAAAGGCATCGCCAGCTAATTTTAACATCATACAGGTTTATGCGCCAACCAGCACTGCGTGTAATGAGGACATTGAATCATTCTACTTAGCCCTAGAAACTACGATCTCGAAGATTCCACAAAGAGAGCTGCTCCTTATTATAGGAGATTTCAATGAAAAGATAGGTTCCGATTCCCACCTACTAAGTTCTTGTGTGGGAAAATATGGTCTGGGGCAGCGTAACGAAAGAGGAGAACGGCTGATACAATTTGCAGCTGACAACAGTCTGGTGATATCTAATAGTTTTTTCCAACACCATCCTCGGAGACTCTATACCTGGATATCACCTGATGGTAATTACCGCAACCAAATTGACTACATTTTGGTTAGGTCACGGTGGAAGACATGGATAAGAAACACTCATACTTTACCAGGAGCCGACTGTGTATCAGATCACCAGCTACTGATAGTGAAATGTCAGCTTAAACTAAAAGCGGCCCGAAAACCTCGACCAACTACGACGGCTCGAAGTTAAGGATAAGTCCAAGTTTATAGCAGCATTAGAAGAGAACTGGAATGAGTGGATGACCATGGATACTGATACCGAATGTCCGAATAAAATGTGGGACCGTGCAAGGAGCCTTATAAGTTATGCTGTTAAATATGCAACCCCACCCTTAGGCACTCGTAAAAGGCAACACTGGATGACTGACAGCACTCTGGCACTTGTAGAAGAAAGACGAGAGATGAAGGTTAAAGGTACAGACATAGAAACAATTAACAAGAAGACTGCACAAATACAGGCAGCATGTAGACGAGACCTTAACACCCAACTTCAGAATATATGTGCAGAAGTGGAAATTCATGCAAATCGGCATGAAGCGAGAGACCTTCACCGAAAAATACGGTCGATCACCAGATCTCTCTCTACCAAAACATGGGCTATAGAGAACTCTCATGGTCAAACTGTGACTGAAATAGAAGATATATCAGCAACATGGAGAGAATACTGTCAGTCACTGTTCGAGGACCCACAATCACAGTGCTTTACCTCAACAGAACCGATAGACGAAGAAAAAGAGCTGAACATTCTGAAAGACGAAATCAGAGCCGCCATAAAACATCTGAAGTCTGGAAAAGCCACAGGCAAGGACTCAATTCCTATTGAAACAATCAAAGCATCGGGAGAGTATGGTGTTCAGATCTTTCATGCGTTATGTAACAAGGTATGGCAAACATGTACATGGCCGCAAGAATAGGCTCACAGTATCTTCATTCCACTTCACAAGAAGGGCTCTACGAAAGTGTGCAGCAACTATCGCCTTATTGCACTAATACCACATGCAAGTAAAATTCTCCTACACATAATAAACGAGCGCCTTAAGTCATTCCTGTCTAAGGAGATTGCCCCTGAACAGGCTGTCTTTGTAAAAGGCAAGGGGACCAGGGAGCAAATACTTATTGTGCGTCAAATTATTGAAAAATCCCGTGAGTACAACAAGGCAACATACATTTGCTTTGTGGAATTTTCAAAGGCGTTCGATTCCCTTAAATGGCCTAAACTTTGGGATACTCTGTTAAAAATGGGCATACCAAAACATCTTGTACATCTGCTCAGGTGTCTGTACGAAGGTGGTACTGCGTCCGTAAGAACGGACGACAAATCAAATCACTTCCACCCTAGTGCTGGCGTTCGTCAAGGATGTATTATCTCCCCACTTCTATTTAACATCTACACAGAGCAAATAATGAGACGCACACTTGAGAACTGGACAGATGGAATCGCGTTTGGAGGTCTGAAAATCTCGAATTTACGATACGCGGATGATATCACCCTATACGCAACCAGTATCGGCCATATGGAAGAACTCCTACAAAAAATGGAAAAAGTCAGCCTTGAATTTGGTCTGAAGATCAATCGCAGTAAGACTAAAGTTATGATTGTCGACCGCATCAACTACAACTCGCCAGAAGTAACTCAAATCGCGAACTGTCAAGTCGTCCAATCATTTAACTATTTAGGAGCACTGATCTCGAACAATGGGGGCTGCCTAGTGCCTAGACGAAATCAAGAGGCGTATGGCCATATCTCGATCAGCCATGGATAAGTTACAGAAAATATGGAAGAACCGTAACGTAACTAAGACCACTAAGACCCGGCTAGTTAATGCGCTCGTGTTCTCCATATTCCTCTACGCTTCGGAGACTTGGACCCTACGGGAGAGTGAGAAGAAGAGAATAGATGCTCTGGAGATGTGGTGCTGGAGAAGAATGTTAAGAGTGTCCTGGAATGAATTCCGGACTAATAAGTCCATTCTCGAAGAACTCGGCATTAAGCAGCGTCTTTCTTCCATCGTACAGTCACGTATTCTTACCTTTTTCGGTCACATAGCAAGGCGAGATGACGTGTCCATTGAACGACTAGTAGTTCAAGGAAGAGTAGAGGGCACTAGAGCACGTGGTAGATCAGCCATGAGGTGGACAGACCAAGTGAGGGCTGCGGTGAATGCCCCCTTATACGAGTGCATAAAGAAAGCAGCTGTTAGGGAGGAGTGGCGAGTACTAGTCAAGCGTGCCACAACACTTAAGTGAAGACCACGACCACTCTGCCAAGAGTGTAACGACTGAGAAGAAGATGTATTTATGTGTATGTATCAACTTTCTGGTATCCATAACACAAGGCTGGCATGGAACTAGATAGTACTGTGTCACGTAAATGCCCCAATATACTTATTTCTTTACACTATTTTAAATTGTGTTTTTTAATTTATGTAAAATTTATGTATTTGTATATATTTAATACGTACACCTAACCTAAGGGAGATTGCTAGTAATTGATAAACGTTTATTTACGAATTAATTTATTTTATTCAGAACGTGATAGAATAAGTAGTAAATATGTAATGAATTATAGTAAAATAGATAGTTATTTATTAATAAGAAATCAATATGAAATACTTCCTTTATTTTATAATTATTATCATATCAATTTTAAAAGTAAAATGTTCTATAAAGGAACTTGTGTTGACTATTGTTGATTGTATTTTATTCTTGATAGAATAAGTAGTAAATATGTAATGAATTATAGTAAAATAGATAGTTATTTATTAATAGGAAATCAATATGAAATACTTCCTTTATTTTATAATTATTATCATATCAATTTTAAAAGTAAAATGTTCTATAAAGGAAGTTGTGTTTACTGTTGTTGATTGTATTTTATTCTTTTGAATAAATTATTGTTGGTAGTCAAACTTTACGAAATTATTAATAAATAATATTAAAAACACTATTTATTTATTATAACGAATTTAAGAAATATAATTAACAAATTATAGTTAATGCCATTATACTAGAATCTCCTTTGATTTACTATTAGAATGATATAAAAAGGATTGTTGAGTTGTGAAACGTTTAGTCGTATACGGACTACAGCCCAGAGCACTTCACTGAGCAAGTTAAGTACTCTAACTTTGTTATTGATACTATTTTATATTTTGATAATTGTAATTTAGTTAAGCCATATATTGTATTTATTTGAATTCCAATTATCTAGTTAGTTCTTTTGTTGATATGTTTCTATAAATATTTCTTCGTTATATATTATGTTTAAATTATGTTGAAACTATATTGTGACTGTATTAATTATGATATAAAAGATACATAATAATATGATCATGATAATAACGTCCCGCTGAGTTTCTTTCGCCAGTTCTTCTCAGGACAGAGGCTAATTCTTCCGAACTGGTGGTAAATAAAAAAGTAATTGCCTGAATTCCTTTTGTCTTATTTACCTATTCCTAAATTTCTTAATTATCTTAATAATATATAAAGTAATAAAGCAGCAATAAGAATATTTCCTCTTATTATTAAAGTATTAGAGAGTAGTTTGAAGCTTTTGCTATTTCTTTAATTTCTAAATTTCTATCATCAGAAGTGGGATAGCGTCCACTGTTCTAATACATATGTCTTAGTTTCAGATCAATTTCCCGCTCCATCCTGTGAAAGAACTTCTTAAGGTGATCAAGAATACTGTTTCCGGGCTCGCTGGGGTGCCTGACGTCGTCACGACCTGTACCTGGGTGCCGTGTCTCGATGCAGCAACATCGGGTCCAAAAGGAATTTGCTGGAGCAGCACAGAGGTACTTGCTGAAGAAGGTAAGGCCTTTGAAGTGTCTGTAACTACGGGTGAAGACTTTGGAATCCTGCAGTAGAATGTTCATGGAAGAATCTAGTCATAGAAATACTAGCTTGTAATTTTACCAGATTATATTGAGAATATAAAAAACTCGTTTAAAATATAGTTTCAGAAAAAAAAAATTCAAATTGTGACAAAATAATATCTATATAAAATATAGAATGATTGAGTTAAAATAATATCATTTACTTGTATCCATTTCTTTTTAAAGATAATTCAAGGAATTACTTTAGAGCAAAGCATTAGCGATTATTAGCTATTTCTTAATCTTGCTGTTGCTATAGAGAAACTTATAAAAATACTAGTTCAATTCAAATTGATATATTTTTTTTGTTTGTTAGCAGCTTTTTTTTTATAATATAAGACAATTGGTTAAAATCGGTCCACTACTTTTTGTGCTACACAGTAACATACACGAATTTTAATAATTAATTATTGCTTTGGGGTCTATTCTCGACACACAAAACGTTAATCATTGATTAAAAAAAAAATCATAAATCTAAATTACTGTTAATTTATATTATGTAAAGCCCTCGGCAATGCGTCGTGAGCAATTTAAGTTCATGCGGTTTATGTATTTCTTGATAATTAACGATAAAAAAAAACTTTGCTAACACCAGTATCACCAGCTTAATGTAAGAATTTATGTGTTGAACTATAAAAGAGATCTAGGTGGGTAATTCTGAGTTTAAGGTAACTTTACAAACAAAAAACTAGATTTAGATCTTTCTATAGAAACTTCTTGTTAAAAAAAGATTAAGTTTAGCATTGGATTTGTTAAGACTGGGAATAATAATAATTTTGATTTTAACTTGGTTCAATATAAGGCACAGAAAAAGTTAAGAAATAGTACCTACTAAGTTTGCTAGATAAAAGATAATCATTGAAAGTAAAATATCATTTGCTGGCCTTGTCCTCCTTATTCAAAAAGAAAACTTTGTAATAGTTTGTATACAGAGCGTTCATTTATTTTCTTAGTAACCAAATGAATAAATATCGGATCAAGTAGCTTAACTATTTACTTAGAGTGTACCCGTTAGTGTCGGTCGACAGATAGCTCAGAGGTACCTGATGCTAACTGAAGTCAAAATAGTGTACTGTCCTGATTTACTTATATTTAAAAAAAAAAGAACTGCATTCCGATCCGGTGATAACTTCAGACTGACGTACCCACTGGCATACCAGCTGACATTAATTCAATTCATTTAATAACTAATAGAGCACAGTAAGATTTGATTGATATTATATTTTTAGTTTGCGGTAGTGTTGCTTAATGTTTCTTAAATAGATTATATTATAAATTCTTTACATATTTTAAAAATAGCAACACTACATAATATTTAACAAATATCACAAACATATTGTAATAATTACAATTATAGTGGTTAAAAATAAGTTAATAATATTGCCAAATTTATGATATTAAATAATATTTATTATTTTAAATAATATTTATTATTTTAAATAATATTTATGTTCAGGATTAAGATGTGTATTTTGTAGGGTACTTTGGTGCCATTTTGAATCTCTTGTAAATTGTGGGTAGGCACTGTCTGTATCTAACAGGAATACAATAGGCACCTTAAACGTAAAATACCTTAGCCTTTGCTATGATTGCTGTAAAGCATACGAACGTCAAAATTTAAAAATAAATCTGCGACAAAATCCGAAAACATTCATTTGAAACATTTGAAATATATCTTTTTTGAGCATTTGGGTAGACTCGTATTTCGCTGCGGCGTTAGGCGTATAGTAAATTAAAGTTATTTCCTTAATTACATTACCTGTGCTTAATATGCAATATCAAACAAACGACCAATTATGGGGTTTCTATGATTTTATTTAAATAGGATTACCAATAGTGTATAATTAATAATAATAAATTAAATAACTAATTGAAATGGGGGAAAGCATAATAAATTGAACATAGATAAATTAGATGATGAGAAACTTAATTTTGTTTAAATGAAAAGTGACTTCTAAATTTCTTTTTAAAAAAAAATAATCTTGATAAATAATCGCTTATATATCTATGTTCATTACTTTGCTTAGCATATTATACAGATGACACATTCTTATTATTTGGGAATTTTTAATTTCATTCTTTTTGGAATTATTATTCTCTATTAAATTCTCATTAGGGAATTTGCTCCAAGAACGGTATGTATAACCGGATAATTTAAAATTCTATGTATTGGTTGCCTAAGGATTTTAATTGGTATAGAAATTGAAATTTGTGACAGCAGATGGTCACAGTTTATGGTTCCTAATTAATAATTTAGATTATTAATTAAACAATTTATTTAACCTTTATTTTGCTTTACGTAATGCTTGTATAACTTAAGTTTACAAATAGTAATTATATATTTGAGTGGATATGTAATTTAAAAACAAATACGCTATTCAGTACACCTATGTGACTAAATTTTTGCTCTATACAATTTTGAGGTTTAACATAAAACTACCACTATATAATTTAAATAATCCTTTTGTATTTATATTTTTATTTATTTATATTTACCTTTTTCCTATTTTTTTTAAACTAATCATTATAATTTTAATGTTTTCGATTTGTTTTTCTCACCCTTCACTTACAGCTCAATTTCAACACTTCACAGATATTTCTTGTTACACCTTTAGTTTACCTATTTTCTTTCTTTACCTGTGTGTACAATAAACTATAAAGAGTACCTATATATTATTACCAAAACAACACATGATAACTACTGACACACCTACTCGTAGAAATAGTAAGGCCAGGCAACAGTTGTGTCCACATTAACTAATCTACTATTTGAAATAAGTTACCAGAATGGCCGAACGGATTATGGAACATATAGCAATAATTAATACTAATATGGGCATACAAACATTTTAAAGTCTTAACTACTCTAAGTAAAAATATAAACTATATTTTGATATCGTTAAAGGAAACATTTAGGATTTATAATGAAGTTAATGTAGTTTTCGTTAACCAAGATCATAGATCTTTTTGATTATTTCCAATTACCGCTGTGCTCTGAAGGCTAGCTTCAGGTAATTTAAAAAATGAATTTTTTTTGCAAGTATATGGATAAAATGGATACAAGAAAATATTTCTGTTAAATATTATATCGGAAAATATTTAATGTGTTGTAATAAAAGAAAAAGATGTCTTATTAAGTAATTAGTTTTACATATTCTGTGTTGATGTACTGTTATAAATTCTTTTGAGTTGTTTGTAATGAAATATATTCTTATATAGTATATAATATGTATATATTGGCACTTCCGCTGGTCGGCCTCTTATTTGGTAAAAATTGTTCCACAAGCAGCGGGTGGACATGATTGGTATGTCTATGTAATTGGCAAATGTTCGCTGTAGTAAGCAGCGGTTGAATGGGACTGACAGGTCTATGCAAGTAGCTGCGTATATAATATACAGTATATATATGTATAGTGTGTAAAACATATATGTATAATATGTAAAACTTATATGTATATATGTAAAAAAAAATAAGAATAATTCATATTCTGATTCAAGTATAACAAATATACCTTCTTTAATTATTCATAAAATTTATGAAATGATATGTATATAAGAGGTTATATGATGTGTATATATAAAGTATATTGTATAAAAAATGCTATGATTGTGTGATACTTTTAAGTATTGTGTTGTGACCTGTGTGTCATATGAAATGTAAGAAAATGGTTGGCTCGGAAGGAGCATTTGAACTGCTGAAGTCTTTTGCTTTGATCTAGCCCGTCTCATATCACATGCGCAGCAGGTGTGGGGTAGATACATTGTCGCCAAAGCAACTGACCGTTGTTGAGTGGTCCGCTTAATGTGAGAAGTGAGACACTAACAATGAATGATGTATTATTAGTTTATAAGTGATATTGTATTAGCTCAGAAGGAGCTGAACTGCTGAAGTCTGTTGCTTTGTTCTAGTCAGTCTCATGTGCAGCAGGTGTGGGGCTAGAAAATATTGTCGTCAAAGCACTGACCGTTGTTAGGATGTCCTCTTAATATGAGAAGATGAGTCATCTAACAATGCTATAATTGTTAGCTTATAAGTGAAACATGTATTAGCTTTAAGTTACTTTATTTTATTTGTTTTATTTTGTATTATGTGTTTTAGCTTATAAGTAAAACATGTATTAGCTTTAAGTTACATTATTTTATTTTATTTTAATTTTATTGTGTGTTATGTACTTCGAGGACGAAGCACAAGTCAGTATGGCCGTGATAGAATAAGTAGTAAATATGTAATGAATTATAGTAAAATAGATAGTTATTTATTAATAAGAAATCAATATGAAATACTTCCTTTATTTTATAATTATTATCATATCAATTTTAAAAGTAAAATGTTCTATAAAGGAACTTGTGTTGACTATTGTTGATTGTATTTTATTCTTGATAGAATAAGTAGTAAATATGTAATGAATTATAGTAAAATAGATAGTTATTTATTAATAGGAAATCAATATGAAATACTTCCTTTATTTTATAATTATTATCATATCAATTTTAAAAGTAAAATGTTCTATAAAGGAAGTTGTGTTTACTGTTGTTGATTGTATTTTATTCTTTTGAATAAATTATTGTTGGTAGTCAAACTTTACGAAATTATTAATAAATAATATTAAAAACACTATTTATTTATTATAACGAATTTAAGAAATATAATTAACAAATTATAGTTAATGCCATTATACTAGAATCTCCTTTGATTTACTATTAGAATGATATAAAAAGGATTGTTGAGTTGTGAAACGTTTAGTCGTATACGGACTACAGCCCAGAGCACTTCACTGAGCAAGTTAAGTACTCTAACTTTGTTATTGATACTATTTTATATTTTGATAATTGTAATTTAGTTAAGCCATATATTGTATTTATTTGAATTCCAATTATCTAGTTAGTTCTTTTGTTGATATGTTTCTATAAATATTTCTTCGTTATATATTATGTTTAAATTATGTTGAAACTATATTGTGACTGTATTAATTATGATATAAAAGATACATAATAATATGATCATGATAATAACGTCCCGCTGAGTTTCTTTCGCCAGTTCTTCTCAGGACAGAGGCTAATTCTTCCGAACTGGTGGTAAATAAAAAAGTAATTGCCTGAATTCCTTTTGTCTTATTTACCTATTCCTAAATTTCTTAATTATCTTAATAATATATAAAGTAATAAAGCAGCAATAAGAATATTTCCTCTTATTATTAAAGTATTAGAGAGTAGTTTGAAGCTTTTGCTATTTCTTTAATTTCTAAATTTCTATCAAACGCATAACTTTCAGATTTTGCTTATAAAAAGAGTAGGCATAAATGGTTTGAACATAATAATGAAGTGAATCAATATTTTTTTATTTATAAGTATATTAAAGATTAGCCCTTCTCTTTCATATAAAATCACAAGCTGATGAAAAATATATTTTTTAACATTACTGTTAAAGTACAAAAAACCTATACACATATTTTAACATGTTGTATGTTATTCCTATAATACACATTTATTTCAATTTGAAATTTTCCAATTTATGTTCTACCGCCATGAATATATTCTCAGTCGTACAAGGATTACCTGAAATAAAGATGGTCAAAATCATTTCATTTACTGCACTATGCGCATTCATTATACTTATTTGTACTTTGGCAAATGGTACTAAGATTAAGTGCATCTTTGTATAAAATAATTCATACTTTAATATTTGTTTCTGATCGTAGGTAACCTAAAAAACACTAGCAACGCCGCATGATGCCCTAAGAATATAGGAAAGGAAAGGAAAGTATAAAATGTGTGGTTCCACCGTCGCTCTCAATTACGACACCTAACGAAAGTTTCAGGAACTGATGACGAAAAGATATTACAAACCAAAGGTATAATGAAATTTATTACCAATATTAATCCATTTATCATCGTATCCAGCATCTAATCGAGCTGATCTAATGGCATCTCGAAATGCGTGCGTTATCGCTGCGGCAAGACAGAAAGCTGGTTCACCAGTTGCTGTAAGATAAAAATTAAATAAGCTTAAATAAAAATACTGACACAAATAATATAAATACTGATACATGTACGTATGCCTATTATTATTATTATAATAGTATTAGCCCTTTTTTACATTCCACTACTGCATGGGCCTCTCTTCAGTATGAGAAAGGCAGTCCACCATGCTGGACTAGTGCATATGTTTGAAAAAAAATTTTCTCGAGTATCGAAAATCTCAGTAGGTAAGTATACGAGTACGATTGTCACTCACAAGCAAAACCAGAATCAAAAAATACGAAAAAGGTTAACGTATCAAGCTATACTTACCTTTGGACTGTAAAACACCAAATTTATTGTCCGAATTTCGTCGGAAATAAACTCTAAAATCTGCTGGAATGTCTTTAATTCCAGGAGGTTTATAGGTCCATGTCCGGTCAGTTAACAGTTGCCCGGTATTTTTATCATATACTGTTTTCTCTGATGTCCAATATCCTAGACCCATTACGAATGCTCCTTCAATCTAGAAAACCACGAAGTGAAAATATCGAAAAAGAATTTGTGATAAGTAGTTGAATATAAATTATGATACTTAATGTTTCAGTGTTGGGTTCATCATATAACTGTGTAAATGTCTATAAGGTATGTTTCTATTATTCCTATATTATGTCATAGCTTAATACCTACCTGAGCGACATCAATTTCCGGATTCAAACTCCGACCAGTATCTTCGAGTAGATCAACCCGTATTATATCGTAATTTCCAGTAAGAATATCAACTTCCACCTCTATTACTACTACACCGTATATAATATAGGGCTTTAAAGAGTCATTCAAAGAATACATGTATGAGGCTTGTAAATTTACTCCTAAAGCATAAGCTTCTTGGATAACATCTTCCCATGAAGCGTTATTTAACTTCTCTTTTACTGGTTTTAACCTCTCATTTAAAATATCACAAGCTTTTATTGTCGCGTATGCGACACATTCACTACCAACACTTCCCCCTGTAGCCATATTATTTGGTGATGTGAAACTTGAACTAGGCTTAACACTTATTTTTTCTATAGAAATTCCGAGAATGTAGGCACACACTTGAGTTACTTTTGTATTTATTCCTTGTCCCATTTCTATAGCACCATGAGTCACAACGACCGTACCGTCTGCATGATATATTGAAACTATACAACTATATGGGCCTATGTACATCAGATCGTATGTCATAGGCATAAGTTTTATGGCCCGTTTTCTCCAATAATTATTTTTATTGAAATCTCCAACAAAAGTTTGTCTATTATCATAATCAGAATTCTTTTTTATTTCTTCTATCAATTCTGGGATTGGATTGTCTTCTTCCATCATATTTTGCAGACGCACTTCTAAAGGATCTTTGCCTAAGTCATGAGCTATTCTTTCCATTATATACTCAGTCATTGCAATGCCTTCACACGATGCTAAAATTGAATACAATAAGTTTATATAATGTATTTGAACTTTACTCAGGATATAATCAAATATGCCAAAGGTACATAGGAGGGGCCGGAATCAGAGAGGATAAGTTAATAGTGTTATTATAAATTTACAATACCAGGAGCTCTACACCAAGTCGTTGATGGTGTATCTGTGAGTACGCTGTACGCTTCAATAAGCCATCGTTTTGTGCTGTAACAGTTACGCATATGTGTCAGAGTTATTATGGTAGTGGTTTCATTCTTAGAACAGCCGTTATCTTGATAATATTTGTTCTTTAGATATTGTATCTCACCTTCTTCATTTACACCGAACTTTAAAGAAAATCAAAAACAAATAATTAAAACAATTAGACTTTCATCAACACTTAAGAATATACGTGTTACTATTGTATTCAATAATTCAGTATTTTTTAAATAAAATAAAATTATTACTTCTAATTTACAGTAAGTGGGAGCTCTTTTTCCAATAACTTTCATGTTGATTTGTAAAGGTAATACAAATCTACAAGGTTTTCCTTGTAAGCATGAAACAATCGGCGCTGCACATGCTATTTGAGTACATCTTGTTATTTTTCCTCCATATCCACCTCCTACTCGCCGAACGATAACGTTTATGCTGGAAAATATTATTAAGAAATATAGACAAAAATAATAAGAAATAATAACACCATTTAAAATATTTTAAATACACTGTTACAAAATCTTTAAGCAATAAAGATATTTTAGATAATCAATAAACTTTTTTCTCATTATATAGTTCAAAACATAATTGGGTAATTTATTTAAATTAATCACCTATTTACAGGTACATTTAAGCACTGCGCAACAGCAACATTGGTTAAGTCAAGCCATTGAGTAGCACTGTAGACTTCGTAACCGTCTTCGGTTGGTTTCACTACACACGTTTGAGGTTCCATGTAGTAATGATATTGTGTGTCATATGATATTTCATCATTTATTACCAGTTTCACATCGCTACCTATATCAGTTGGTTCTATTATTTTATCTGTATTTATTCTGTCGCCTTCTGATGACATTAAAACATCTTCGATGCTTATAAGTGGAGCTTTTGTAGAAACTGGTTTATAATTGACTTTAACAAGCTTAGCAGCGTTATTTGCCACTTTTTCTCTATTTGCTACGATAATACCTACAGCTTGTCCATTGAATTTCACTTCACTTGAACATAGTATCTCTTCTACATATGCTATGAGAGGTATATTTTTTGGTGTAAAACTATTGATGCCAGGTATATCTTTTGCTGTATAAAATGCTAGTACGCCTGGTATTTTCTATATTAATGAAAAAAAGGGATGTATTTAACTAAAGTGTAATGTTACTATATAGATTATTATCGTTTTTAAAATATTAAATTACTAATTTTGATCTAATTGTTATAAAAAACTACAAAATCTAGTAAAATAACGAAAAAAATCAATCTTACAAGAGCGTCTGTAGCGTCAAATCCATCAATAACACTTCCAGCGTTAGCATCAGCAGTGACAAAGGCACCAAAAACTTCATTTATTTGTGTTGGCAAGTCATTTGCAAATACGGCCTCACCACTGCATTGAACTAAAGCCTCCAATTTCGGAATAGGTTTATTCACTGGCCAAACACTTTGGTCAGTATCGTAAATTTGGACTCCCTTTGATATATGGCGTTTGATGATTTCTCCACCTGATCTATACTTTTTATCTAATTTTTCATCAGGACATAAATATAATATAGCCTGTAATGTAAATTATTCCTATTTCATATAATTATTTTGTTATTTTTCTTTACAATATAGTTTTGAAATTTAACATAGAAATGGATGGAGTATACTCATCTCTAAAACAGATTTTTACCAACTTATATTATTAATTTCATTATTTTTTTGATAAGTTAGTTATATATTATATTAACCAGCGGTAAAGCGTCGCTTGGATAACCGAGTGATGCGGGTTCAAATCCGGGACTCGCAGCTCTGATATTTTCATGTGCGAATCATTTATATCATGATTACCACTTCTCTTACGGTGAAACCGTGAAGGAAAACATCGTGAGGAAACCTGCATGTCTGAGAAAACCTAACGAGTTTTCGAAAGGCATGTGAAGTCCGCCAACACGCACTAGGCCAGCGCGGTGGAGTATGGCCTGATCCCCCTCGTACTGAGGCCCGTGCCCAGCAGTGGGACGTTAAAAAGGGCTGATGATGATGATATTATATTAGTACTAGAGTAGAGATCTCAAAATATTTTACCTTATAGTAAAGAGCTATAGCTAATAATTTTCTATATTCTGGAGATGGTTCTGGCGGTGCTTCATCAGGATTTATTTCTGAAGATAAAGATTTGAGAGCTAATTGTAGGACGTCATCTGTGAAAGGGTCTTTATTGATCAACGCCTCTTCGGTTTTTGTTGCATGAACAAATTTTGGATTTACGTTGCCGTAAACTATGTTTAACTTTTCAAGTACTTGCTCATTTTGCTTAAATTTAAATAGAAATCCTGCATTGATGATAGCATGAGCGTTCTGAGACCGAGGCATTACCTTTAATATAGTATATCATTTAGATCACATTTTATGGAAATATTAATAGGTTATAATTTGAGTAAAGTTTTTGCATATATAAGACCTACAAAAAATTCTTCAATAACTTTAATATATCGGTCCTTCAATTCTGTTAACAAAGAATGAAGATTTACAGAATAAATAAAAAAATAATATAAACCTTAAAAGTCTTGACCTTGCAACATCGAGATAAAGGGGGTAGGATAACATTATAAATGACTTTATTTTTCATATCAACATTAAGAAAATCCAATAATTTTATAGTGGTATGTTCATTTGGAGCCGAAGCTGAAAAAAAGAGGACATTATTTTTACTGAACTAGAGTTTCTTTCTAATAGCTTGTATTACAAAACTTGGGAACTAAGCGATGATTAGTAACAATAAATATTTTGTAGTTTCTAACATAAAGATTTATCAAATGCAGATCATTTGATAAAGTTTAATCAATACGTAAGTACGCACATAAGTATTTATGTATTCATACAGTTGAAATTATTTGTTTTGATTTGGCTAGTTTTCTTTATCATACTTCTTTCAAATCTAAATAAAACCTTAAAAAAACATTTTATGATTTCATTTTTTTTGTATGGTAATTATTTATAGATAGCATGTAAAGTATCTTAGGCCTGAAGAAGTAGGCAATTTAAAGTTTAATTTCTTGTACAGAACTTTACCAATAGTTATCATGGCTCCGACAGTTTCGAAAAGTAGGAAAAGGTCAGACGGAAACTCATTATTCGTGAACTTCATGTATAAATTACCGCCAATTGTACCAATCTGAAATTAATTATATTAATTTATCAATTGCTTATTGAAAACAATATTTTTGTCATAAGAAAAAACAAGTAATACCTACAAGTATTTCAGAACTTTGCTCTCGGTTAGCAAAAAAGGATATTATGAAAGCTTTTACATAGATTTTAATAAAACGAAGAAAGATAATACAGAATTTTGAAAAATTTGCCTATGGTTGCAATATTTAAATGATATTTAAAATTATTTATGAACAAATAAAATCATTAGATAAATTGTTTACTCGTACGTTTCTCACTGGATAATGTGCAACAAGGTCCATGTGATCGTAAAACTCTTTTAGATAAGCGAAATCGTCATTTTCAGAAGATAATTTGAGAAAAAGATCCATCATTTCTGATAATGGCATTCCAGTTCCCATTATTAAGTTTACGTCTATTATGTAACCTTTAATGTCGGACACATTAAAAATATCGATCACATTCTTCGGATATCCGGTGATGTGATACACACCTATAATACATATTTTTATTTTATTTCAAAAAGTTAAAAATTTCAACAGCAATCTGTCAATTTTTCGAGAACCTTGCTACTCAATAAAAGTAATAAAATAATATGTACGTAAAAATTTATGACACACCTTGCCCTGTATTGCCAGCTACTAATTTATATTCTTCACATTGAGCTATAGCTTTAAATACATCGGCCAGGTTATATACTTTGAACCATTTATGACTAGCGCCTACTATTTTGATCATTTTAATGTTTTCTTTTTCCAAAATACACCAATCATTTCTACTTTCCAAGCTAAAATTTTCTATATTATTTTCTTTTTTGTGCTTACAATTTTTATTGCATTGTACGCCACAAGTCTTAAAAGTTCCTATATCCTCGATATCATGTAACTTCTTAAGTAAATTCTTATCTGCATTTGTGGCGAGGCTTTTAAAAGCATCAGCTATTGGTCGATAGCCTGTACATCTACATATATTACCAGCAAATGCATTTTCTATTTCCTCCATAGTCAATTGTTTGTTCCTCGATGTATATAAACTGTAAATTTTATTAATAAAACATAAATACATATCAACCTTATAGAAAAATTTTATTATTAACCCCATTCCTCAGTTCGGGTTCTTCTACTTTTTAAATGTTTTTTAACTCTTATAATTTCGATATTATGTATGTTTTTAAGAGAACGCTATCATCATACCAAAATTCATTAAAATCGCACGGCGATGCGGTCACAGGTGACAGACTAAAATTCCAAAAACTGTATATTCGTCATCTGTATTAAGTAAAACTTATTAATCTTAATATCTATTATTTCAATAAGATTTGTTGCAAAATATCTAATATCCAAATTATTATTATCAGCTGATTTAAATTACCTGTACATGTTCATAACCCATCCAGGCGTACAATACCCACACTGAGTGCCATTAAAGTTTGCCAATCTACTTTGAATTTCGTGATAGCCAATTGTCCTATTCCCTATACCTTCCACTGTCGTTATTTCCCAACCTTGACATGAAAATACTGATACTAGACACTGAAAAATAACTATATTTTACTATAGTTTACTTTTTTATGTAAACTAAATGGAAATTACAATATTCATAATTTTATATCTGTTTTTCGCTCCAAGCCAAAGCGTAATTTAAACTTTATTATTTCATAGTACATAATAGTGGACAATCTTGAGACTATAACGTGTAATGACACTGTTATCTTTTATAAAATCTCTAGAAGCATTATATCTATGTTGAGGAGTTTTTTAAATTATTTTAACCTCTTCTGGAGTTAATTGTCATGTACAAAAAAATATTTGCAATTTGTATTTTAATTATAATTTACAAATTACAAATAAATAATGTAAACAAAGGAGCAGCGGGCAATATCTAATATATAGAAATTAACATTTTCTTCTTCATTTGTTGAAGAAAAGATAAATTTCTTTCTGTAATATAAGATAACTTCTAAGACATCGACAAGACAATTCAATACTGTAAAAAAATATTATTGATTAGTTACTTTATTGACTAAATTTGAGCTACTCACAGAATTAACAGCAAATATCTTAATTTCGTTGGTAGGTGGTAGTGATGTTTGGACTGTAACTATACAAGCCCCACATCCACCCTCCTGACACATGACTTTAGTACCTCGAAGATCAGCTACCGTTCTTATAAACTCATTTAGTGAAACATCTGGGTTGTACTTTCCATCGACTATAATATAATAAATAATTTTAGTACTTTTTTTCATACTTTATTTATTTTCACAAATATTACATTTAAAAAAAACTAGTTTTACTTTAAATATACAGCGTAGCTGTTGTTTGGTTATGCTAACTGTCAAGAAAACCTACAACTTCCCAAAAAATCACCACAGCTCTAACTTCTGAATGGCGCCTCATAAAAAGGTCTCGGGTTCCACGATGACTGGCCTACACATTCACAGGCAAATCACAACAACCAACCATGCGGTTGTTGCAGTGGCAGTATCTTGCGTGCGTACTTAAGGTTGGTTTTCAACAAAAATACTAAACACTAAAATATTATCTTTCAAGGATACATTTAATAGTCATGATTGCACTTTAATGGTTTTATTCCTGTGTCAAAAATAATCTCTCTATTATATTTGCCATTAGATTTGTGCTTGTCTATAACTTTTTCTGTTTCAAATTAAAAAAGATTTGAAGTAGGTATCTGCTTACTAAGTATTATTATTTTAGACTTAGGTTAAACAGCCTGATATTTAACACATTTCTTGTAAAAACGTGTAGGTAATTTTAGTTTACTATAAGTAAGGTATAAATAAAATCATAAAATGTCTTATCAGAATTTCATAAATATTTGTCATGTAGGTATCATGTGTATTTTAATGTTACTACGTGTCATTTAGTAAAGGCGTAAAAATATTAAATAATTTTTAATAAAAACTCCTAACAAATATTTTGTGCTTTGAACACAATATTTTGGATTTTTGGGTATATTTTCGAACTGATCTATTCTCAATTAAAAATCCTTAATAGCAATTATTAAAATAATCACAATTCAAAATTATAATAATATGTGCGTTTCAAGAGTTAATTAGTAAGTTACCTTCATATGGAACTCCATTTATTTTAAAAACAATTTTAGACATAACTATTGAATGATTCAAGAACAAAATTTATAAAATATAATACTTTTATTAATATTGCAACTTTGTCAGTTTACTTGTTCAATTCACCTTCACACGCTAAATGAGTAGTGACTCTTTAACCGCCATTACTTATAATGTTGTTGACTGAAATAATTATATATTTGGGACATTATAATCGGCTATTACCATGTCAAGGGAATATTCACACTGAATACATATTTGTTAGAGAAGTTATCTTGTCTAGGAAAGGCCATACATACCAATAAATAAAACATTCCTCTTATAAATGCTTTGCGGATTAATTAATTATATTTTTTTTGCATAGCTGCAGACCTGGTGGTCCAGGTTCCATTCCCGGATCAGTTAAAGTTTAGTTCAAAATTTCAGTAAAAGATACTTCTGAGTAACAGCCCGGAGTTGGTAAGTTGGCGTTATTTCACCCCGTGATTTGAAGTAAAGTAAGTTTTACTTAACTTAAAGTATTGTTTTGACTATAGCGGTGTAAAACTAATTGTTAAAATAAAATGCATAAATTTATTCTAATTTTCTTATTGCTTTATTAAAAAAAACATACGATTATTGTACCTAATTTTCTCTAAAATATCAATATTTTCTTAAGTGCAATAAAAACTTAATATTATTGTAAAACACAATATGTGTAAATGTATTAAAACTTTCAACATAATAATAATTGCTTAACAAATAAAAAAAATTAAATTCAACAGAATATCAAATACTGAAGTCGTAAATTATAATACGCATTATTTTAACAGAAAATGTTCAATCTTATGATCCAATGCCATAAAAATATTTTCCACAGTACAGGGTATACCTAAAACATAGAAATAATAATTAAGAAAAATATCGTTAAATAAAATATAGGATGTTATCGTTATTATTACGTAATTATTCATACCAATTTCTACCCACTGATCTGGATATCCCGCGTCGATTCGTCCGGAACGGATAGCCTCTCGAAACGCGTGTAATATAATTGTAGCCAAACACAACGCTGGTTCACCAGTTCCTACCAAAAAAATTAAACGAAAAAGTCATTATTTTGTAACTTGGCTGTGTAGTACACTACTTATATAAGATGTAAGCGAATATCAAAAAATAAAACCAAGTAAATAAATAATGTAAATGGTAACAGAAAATCTATTACCGTGATTCCTTAAAAAGTATTCGAAATATTACGAATTAAGTAAATATCAAATCCGCGACAGAATCCGAAAACAGAGTTTTATTTTAAAATTGGCCGCACTGCTTATATTGTGGTTGATTTAATCTAACAAGATTATTATTATAAGTTTGTTTATTGTTATCAACGAACTATTACTTTCGGCTTAGTGAAGAAGAATATCAAATTATTTTCTACTCTAAAGAGATTTACCTTTAGATTGAAGTACACCGAATTCATTACTAGAGTTTCTTTGAAAGTATATTCTCATATCGGCAGGTATATCTTTTATCCCCGGTGGTTTGTAATTCCAAGTTCGATTTGTCAATAGTTCTCCATTGTTTTGGTCATAGACAAGATTTTCTGATGTCCAGTATCCAAGCCCCATCATAAAAGCACCCTCGATCTATATATTTATATGGTTAATTATTATGTCCTTTACGCATTTCCGTGTTTATTATGAGAAAAAAAATACATTTACCTGACCAACATCAATAATAGGACTCAAACTACGTCCAGTATCTTCTAGCAAATCTAATCTTTTAACCTCACTATTACCTGTCAACAGATCAACTTCGACTTCCAATGCACATACTGCACACACGTTGTATGGCTTTAGGTTATCGTTCCCTGAATACATGTATGATGCTTGCAAATCTATACCACTTTCAAATGCTTTGGAAATGATTTGCTCCCAAGTAAAATCTCCAGTTGCTTTTATTGGTGCTAGCCTTTCTAAGAGAATATCACAAGCTTTCATTGTAGCGAAAGCGACGCATTCACTGCCTATACTAGCTCCAGTAACCATTGTGTTAGGCGAGAGAAAACTAGAGGTTCCTTTAACACTTATTTTATTTAATGGCACTTCCAACTTATATGCACACACTTGAGCTACCTTTGTATTCAAACCTTGACCCATTGCTATGCCACCATGATGTATGACTACTGATCCATCTCCATGAAATATCGATATTACCGAATTAAAATTTCCAAAATAATATATTTCAAACGCCATCGGCAACATTTTTATAGCTCTTTTTCTCCATCTATTTACAGTATTAAATAAATTAACTTCGTTAGAACGTGACTCAAACTCAGAATCAATTTTTAATTGGTTTATCATTTCTGGAATAGGATTATTTTCTTTTATCATATTTGAAAGTCTAACATCTATAGGGTCTATTTTTAAATTAAAAGCAATGAACTCCATAATGTTCTCAATCATAGCCACTGCTTCTGCTGATGCTAAAAATAAGTAGATAAATTTAGTTATAAAACACATGTTCATTAGTTACAAAAGTAACGTAATAATTTAAAGAAAACCAAGAATACAGACATGGTGATCTGCAATAAGTGTTTGATGCAGTGTCAGTGATGACACTATTTGCTTCTACTCGCCATCTTTTACTATCGTAACAACTGTAGAAATGCTTGACTGTTCTAGCTGCTATAATTTCATTAAATGAGTACCCACAATCTTGATAGAATACATTCTTTAAATATTGAATCACACCTTTGTCGTTTACTCCAACCTTTGTTAATGGGAAAAAAAATGCATGTTAATGATACTGGCTGGCTCTACTATAATATAATATTATAAAAAGGACATTATGAGTAAGAGTACAACATAAGATAAAACTTGAAACCGTGATCTAGGTATTAAGTTTTGAGAAAACGATGGAAAATCTTTAATGAACAATTCTATTTACCTAAATTAGCTGTACTTTACACATTCATTAAAATGTCATGTGTTTGTGTCACAAAAAATTCAAATATTTTGTAAAAAAAAGGAAATGTGTGTAGAATATATTGCGTAAAATACTTACTTCAAATTTACTATTAATAGGCAGACGCTTTCCTATAGATTTCATATTGGTTATTAGAGGTAATATAAACCGACAGGGTTTTCCTAGTAAGTGTGTCACTAAAGCTGCAGCACAAGCGACTTGACAGGCTCGAGATATCTTACCTCCATATCCTCCACCAACCCTACGAACCTTTACGTTTACTCTAGAACATAATGTTATTTTTGCATATTTTAAAATATAGATATTTCCTATATACTGTGATATCAGAAACACAATAGCACATACTGATTTACAGGTATATTTAGACTCTGAGCTACTGCAACTGCAGCTAAATCTAACCACTGTACTGATGCGTTAATTTCTAAACCATCCTCAGTTGGTATCACAAAAGTCGTTTGAGGTTCCATATAAAAGTGACTTTGACCTTTTAATTTCAATATTCCGTTCAAAACATGCTTTACATCATTTCCAATTTCAGTCGGCTCAATTATTTCATTATTCATTATTCTTTTATTTATTTCTGGTGAATTTAATACATCGTCTATGGTCAATAATGGTTTGTCTATACTTGTAGAAGAATATATGATTTTAACTAATTTTGCAGCTTTTTGTGCTGTTGTCTCTCTGTCAGCCACTATAATGGCAGCTGGTTGTCCATAAAACATAACTTTTTCGGAACATAATATTTCTTCTTCAACACTCATAATTGGAACATTTATTGGTGTAAACGTATTATTTCCAGGTATATCTTTTGCTGTGAAAAATGCTATTACACCAGGTATATTCTGAAAATACGAACAATGAATTTTGTTAATTCAGCAAATCTTATTCGCTATGCTTAAGCTGTAATTACACGCTGCATGGCCTCTTGACACAAATTTGTAGTATTACTTATACGCTCACATGGACACACCGTTGCACACACACACTCATTTAAAATATATTATTGCATAATAATTGGAGTAAAAGTGACGTATAGGGCAATTCAGCACATATTATCTCTATACAAAAAAAAAACCTATTTTTGGATGCATCAAGATAGTCAACTGACATACACAAAGTTCCACTTACAAAAGCTTCTGTAGTATCAAACCCACTAATTATACTTCCTGCAGTAACATCAGCTGTAATAAATGCTCCAAAAACTTCGTTGGTTAAAGATGGCATGTCATTTACAAATACTGCTTCACCGGAACATTGTATTAAGGCTTCTATTTTTGGTATAGGTTGATTTAAAGGCCAAACTTTCTTATCTGTTTCAAAGCTTTGAAAACCTTTTGATATTTGTCTTTTGATTATTTTTCCACCCGATCGGTACATTGGATTTATTAGGTTCTCTGGGCATAAGGAAATTATAGCCTGTAAAAAAAGAGTTTACGTCTTTTAAAATTATCTAAGAGAAAGTTGATTTCTTTATCAAGTCAAACCGTAATGTTATAAAAATTATGAAATGATCTTAAAACAAAAGGTGTAAATGGCATTATTGAAACCTTATAGTAAAGACATATTGATAGCATTTTTCTATATTCAACGGTAGGTTCAGGAATATTTTCTTCTGGTTCTATCTCTTCTTTTAGGTTTTGAAGAGCCAATTGTAATGTTTGATTAGTGTATAGATTTTTGCCAACTAAAATGGCTTCCGTTTTCTCAGCATGGATAAATTTTCTTGATATTCCTCCATATACTATGTTCGCTTTTTCAATCAGTTGTGAAGTCTGGTTAAATTTAAACATAAATCCAGCATTAATTATGGCATGTGCATTTTGTGCACGGGGCATAATCTATAAGATAATTAAACATAATTTTAAAATAGTCCTATTTCATATTAAGTAAGAAAATCGATTTATGTAAAAATAACGTTTCAATTAAATCAGAGGTTACCTTAAAAGTTTTGACAGAACAAAAGTGTGATAACGGTGGGAGTATAGCATTCAGAATAACTTTTCCTGTCATATCAGTTTTGAGAAATTCCGGAAGCGAAATTATTTTTTTATTGACAACACTCTCAGCTGCAATTATTTGAAATAATTAGTAAACAAATAGTTGAGAAAAGCAGTTGCCTTCTTTTTTACTTTTGTTCTCTATAAATTCTCCCGCTAAAATAGCTTTGCCAGTCGGCAAAATTCGTATATAGCGTAAAATGCAATAGTTTAATATAAAATACCATATTTACCAATTGTTACCATCCCACCGACAGTTTCGAATAATAGAAAAAGATCTGACTGAAATCTATTTTCAATGTGTTTTATCATTAAATTACCACCAATTGTGCCAATCTAAAAAAGTATATTAAAATATATTCAAGCAATCATAGTTTTTAATATGTTATTTTAACTGGAACACTTACATTGCGAACGGGAATATGTGCTACTAAATCAATATGATCATAGAATTCTTTTAAGTATGAAAAATCTTCGTTTTCAGATGAATTTTTTTTGAAAACATTCATTAATTCTGTTAAGGAAATGCCGGCTCCCAAAATCAAATTCACATCTACAAAATGTTCTTTAATTTCTGATACGTGAAAAATATCAATTAAAGTGGGTGGGTACTGGTTTTCTTTAATAACTCCTGTAAAGTTTGTTATTTTTTTAGTCAAGCTAATACTCATAACTATGTATGAATCAAATATCAAATGAATTTTCTGACCTTGACCAGTATTTCCGGCAATTAGTTTATAATTGCTATCACTTTGTATAACTTTAAACACATCTTCTAAAGTATAAGCTTTATGCCATGTGTATGATTCAGAATAAATTGTTAACATTTTACTATGTGGTTTTTCGATGATGCACCAAGGTATTTCTTCTTTATTTTGGTCAACTTTTTTGCAATAATTATTTTCACATTTTCGGTTACAAACTTTTGAACATGTAGTATCCAAGTCTTCTAAATCTATTTGCTGTAAAAGCTTTGGATCAGCATCCTGGGCAAATGACTTAAACGAGTCAGCTATTGCACGAAATCCAGTGCATCGGCAAGTATTACTTGCAAATGAGTTTTCTATTTCTTCTGATGACAATTTATGATTTTTAGATTCATACAAGCTAAAAAAATATTAAATAATTATATAAAAATAAATAAAATTGAAGTGTCTATTTGCCTATTTGTAATGTTAAAAATAACTATTTTTTATTAATTATTAAAGTACATATAATAAGATAATCAAAGCGAAGCGAGTTTAAGTTGCTAGTATAATCGTGTAAATAGTGTTAAGGATTCTATATATTTTTACAGTTACCTGTACATGTTCATAATAAAACCAGGTGAGCAATATCCACATTGAGTTCCATTAAATTTTGCCAACCGTTTTTGAATTTCATGATATCCAGTCTTGCTGTTACCAATTCCTTCTATCGTTGTTATTTCCCAGCTGTGGCACGATAGCACCGATACTAGACACTTATGTTTATTCATGAAAGTAAATTAGAAGTAAGCTATCATTGATAGTCTTTTCGTTTAGCCCTTGCAAAAGAAAGACTGAGCCAAGTGTGGTCAAGTTAAAATAATAAGTAAGTGCGTGTTTTTTAATAATATTTTACCATTTTGTATATTGTTCTTTTATGAATAAACACTGTGTTTCATCAACGTGAATGAATTACAAGTAACATTAAATAAATTACTTTAAGTAAAGCGAATGTTTTTATAAAAATAAATATAATAATTTAATAAACTACAAAAAGTTAGTGGTAGAACAGTGGTATTGCGCTCGTTGCGAGAAAACCGAGTGAAACGGGCTCAAATCCCGGCTCTCGCACCAACTATATTCTTATGTGCCAATAATTTATGATGATTCCAACTTGTCTTATGGTGAAGGAACACATGGTGAGGAAACTTGCATGTCCGAGAAGACCGAGTAAGTTTTCGAAAGACATATTGTGTTGACCAACAACCCGCACAGGCCTGTGCCAATATTAGGATAAGGGATGTTAGAAAGGGCTCACTCAATACATAAATACAAAATAAACTATAGATATAAAAAAATCTTACGGAGTTTACAGCAAATGATTTAACTTCGTTGGTTGGCGGTAAAGCAACGCGTACATTAACCACGCAAACCCCACAACCACCTTCAAAACACATAGATTTAGTTCCATACAGATTTGCCACTGATCTGATATATTCGTTAAGAGTAAAATCTGGAGTATATTTTCCATCAGCTGAAATTTTTTACCGATAAAATAAAGAAAGGTGAAAATAAAAGGTGTCTCGCAAATTAAACATAAAAATGTTTTTTATCTGTTAATAATATTTAATCCAACTGAATTTCTTGTAATCTGTGAGAGTGATTTAGTGAAAAGGGATGGAAGTGTGTAACAAGAAGCCAGACAACTGCTATTTAAATATTAAATATTTAGTTAAAATATTAAGTTTTGCATAATATATATAATATAATTTCGATTAGTGCAATCATTATTGTGCTAATCCGTAACATGCTATTTGTAACATGAAGAAAAAATAAATAAATAATACAGAAATATGCAGTACAGGTCGTACTGCGTATTTCTGCCTCATTTCATTTATAAGAAAAAACAATTAGCGAACCACCATCGGTGAAGGTACTCGTACCGTAACATTATGTATGTACAAACAAATCATATAAATAAAAAAAAACATTAGTGATCCTTTTTTAAGTCTGCTTGAAAACATCCCTTCACACAATATTGTCTTTTAATTAACCCTTATCCTTTTAAGTACCTACTAGGTATTGTGACAGGCATAATAAAGGTACATATACGAGTATAAACGTACTCGTAAGACATCAGGTATTTCACATGAGTTTAAATATAGATAATATTAAAATTATGGAAGGTATTTGGACATAGAATTTTAAGATATATTACCTGTATACTGTTTTCCATTAATATAAAATTTTATTTCCGTCATAATGTATTTGTTTCTATTTAAGCACGAGTATTCTAATTGAAACAATAAAAAATGTTTCCTTTGCAACTTATATGCAAACGTCTTCGCTTTATGAAATGAGATTTTGCAATAAAAAATGCAATAAGTTCATCCCTTTTAGATACCAGTGAACAGTTATTGGTAATTGTGTGCAATTTTAATTAAATAGGAGTGATAGGTGACACAGTTATAACATTTACTGAACATTAACTAAGCGAAGCGTAGATTCGTTTCCAAATTTATTTTTTGAAATTGATTATTCTATAAACATTATACATAATTCAGTATGTACCATAATTATATACAGCACGCACGCAAGTACATACACGCACACACAAACACACACACACACACACACACACACACACACACACACACACACACACGCGCGCGCACGCACTCTCGACACGAGAGAGTGCTGAGGGAGGGAAAGAAACCTATCTTAAAGGTAACTTTATCTATTAATGTTTACAGTTTACACTAAGTCCTACGCTACGTTCTGAAGTAAATAATGTAAATCTGTCGTATCGCTTCTGTTAAGATACTATTTTTCTGTACTAATATAATATGTAATTAATTAACTGTGGATTTAATTATTTTATAAATTGAACCTGATAGTAGAGTTAAGTAGAGTTAATTAGGGCTAAAAAGGCGATAGGCGATAATGGCGCATAGTTGAAATTATATATTTGTCATATATATTTTTTGTTTTTTTTTGTAATGATTTAGAACTCCATGAACAGAAGCAATACATTCTGCCAGTGTCGCATTCATTTTTTTGAAGAGTAAAATCATTAAGACTATACAATCTTAAAGGCTGTCAATGCCACACTTGTAATTGTCTTGTTTTGTATATAATCGGCACGTTGGCGGAAATTTAAAATTATAGGATTGTGGGAAATCAGTCACGGCATTAAATTATATCTCTTCGTAGTGTGTTTCTATTAAAATGTTTACTTTTATTTGTCGCATCTTGTACAGGCTTTAATATTGAGATCTAAATTTAAGGATATGTGTCAGCTAGCATTGTAATAAATTATAAATAACTTAGTTATCTCTACTGGATGAGCCAAAATAAAAACCCTATTCACACATTTGAAGATTTACATACATGTCACTTCTCGTACGTTACTCGTTTCGTTGAGAAGTTATAACTTTTTCAAATCAAATCAAATCAAAATATTCTTTATTCAAATAGACTTTTATTTATTTTTACATTATCGAAATTAAAAGTCAGTCTGTAAGTCTGTGAGTAAACTACCACCGGCTCGGAAAGCTGTTCTGCTGAGAAGAACCGGCGAGAAACTCAACAGTTGCTCTTTTCAAAAAAAAACTCATATAATAAAATATAAAGTCATATAATATTTACACTACAGAAGTAAAAAAATTACGATTTATTTTTCTCACTTTATTAGCTGGACGATAAGCATTATTAACGTATCATATAAATTACAGTTAATACTCATTCATAGTTAACAACTTTAACATGAGTCGATAATTTGATAATTCTTGTATAATGGGTACCTACTAATGGTTACATGACAATGCCATGTTATTTTCTAGAACATTATTAGATGTAATAATTTCAATAAGCGACTAATTTATACTGGTGGTACTGCTGAGTTGATAGTATATTTATAAATATTAAAAAAAAAATTAAAAGTGCGTGTGTATAAAGTACACATGTCAGAAGTAAAACTTTGGCAAACTAATTTTTAAATCTCGTTTATAATTATACTAAATAACCCCGTCTAAGCTCGTTGAGAGAGGGAGATGGTCACACCCACGAGTTAGACTGAGTTAGAAATGTCACTGACTCGCGGTGGGCGAGATCTAACTAAGGCTAACTCTTCCCCGTCTCTGAGTGCCTGGTATTATGGCCTTATTTTTTCGTTTCATCGAGTTTGAAATCACAACGATTCTAAGGAAGTTTCACTTCAATAAAGTAGTCTACACACATACTGGGTATTAGATGATGCCCTCCCGACCGATTACGGCCACGGCGACCAATCTTATTAAGACCAGCCATTTGCGCAGGAGATATTACAGTGCATAAGTGTATGCCCAGACGCAAGTGCACTCTATGTTCCTTATCACTCTCATATTCCGGTGGGACGACTGCTTGACACGACTAGAGCGAGTTAAGGTGCAGGACCGACGGCTTTACGTGCTCTCCTAGGCACGCGGGTGAAACACCGCCAACTTCATAAATGTGCTGTTACTGAGGCTTACGAAACAGAAAGACGAAATAACTAAAATTGGCCCGACCTGGGACTCGAACCCATGACCTCTCGGTGAGCGATCGTACCTGCTAGCTACTACACAAGTAAGTTAAATAGATACTACGTTTATATGACTTCCTTATTTGTGCACTCATCGATATTTTTTACATAACATTAAGGTAGGCAAAGTAGAACAGGCAATAAACTATAAAGCCTTGATTTTTATAGTCTACATATTTTTCCATGTATTTTAAAAATATGGAAGTTATTTGCGTTGGTTACAGTATAATTTCAAGGTCACTTTCACGTCACGAAAAACCGTCATGGTTGCCATAATAACAGATGTCTCAAAAATGTTAATTCGTTTCCCTTGTTTGGTATTTGCTTCAATCGTATTATTGTTTGAGTTAAAGCCTTAAAGGCTTTTATTTATTAATAATTTCATTTGTAATATAAATCAACAGTGAAGGTCTGTCTTAAATATAGGTATTTGTTTAAAAACTGCCTAGTAACAATTTTAAGTTTACATTTCTTTTTGAAATAGTAAAAACTAATTCTAATATATAAAAATCTCGTATTACAGTGTTTGTTATTGAACTCCTCCGAAACGGCTTGACCCATTTTTATGATTTTCTTGTGAATATAATAATGTTGATTATAATGTCTTGGCACTTCAAAACTATCATATTATATAGACTTGAATTTCAAAAATTAAATCAAATTTAATTAGAAGTAAAAGCTTGCTTTTATGAATATACCTATTACATATTAGGAATATTCATTTGTATTTAAGTACACTGAATATAGTGATGTGGTATAATAAAAAGAGGTATGTTAATTGGTAGACAGAAAGTGAATAAATTCAACGGCTTATTATGAAAGGATTCCAAAGCAAAAGCTTTTACTTTCATCATTACTTGGAATTTCAACATTACGGTTATATAAATCACGTTTTGCCTTAAATTCCACGAAAACCGACCCATATACCCAAATCTTCTAACACATATTAGTTTTAGTGTTTTCATATAGTTAAGTTATTTTAGTTATTAACAAATCAAATCAAATCAAAATATTTTCATGTTCATGTTCTTTATTCTGTGGCTTCTAGGCGTGCCATTTGGGCACAAATTACTTTGCCAATGTCGAGTAGAATGGAAATGACACAGTGAAGATTGAGAATTGCTCGGTTTAAAAAGAGATATCCACACTGAGGAACTTATTCGTTAAAATCAAAATATGTTATTCAGCATAAAAATTGTCACAATTTCTGATTGAACGTCATGAGTCTATACCAGTTCGGAAAGAATTATAATGAACATATAGGTATAAATGTATACAAGCGACTCACCCTCGTTTCGCTCGAGTTCGTCCCTAGATACATTTAATTTTTTTGTGCGAAACTGTAATTCAACACCTCAATCCAGACCTGTCGTAAAATCCTCCTCTTAGCGGACGTCTACTAACTATAAACTACTTTCCTGCCAAATTTCATCTTTGTAATATGTGAAGCGGTTTTCGATATTTCGTGACGAGTGTGTAACCTCTCGCTTTTATATATTTAGATGAGCTTTGTACAAATTTATATAGACCAAACATTTAGACACAAATTAAGAATTTATTGATTAAGCGAAATATAAGAAATCAGAGAACAAAAATAAAATAAGCATTAATTAAATGTGCTGAGATACAATACTAAGTACCTACTTAGTATGAAAATGAAATGTTTTTATATTTTAATTAATATGCTTAAACTTTGTCACATTTTATTTTAAATAACACTTTTTTAGACGACTCTTTGTGAGATTTTTTTTTAAACCTTACAAAGGAATTTACAGCATTTGCTCGGTGCTAGTCACTCGATTACGTTTGAAAAGGAATTTAATTAGGAAAATACTCATTTTCATTCTAATTGTACAGAAAAAATTACAGGGCAGAGTCAAAAACTTTAATTAGTAGCAATATTTTTTATGTGTACCTACAATCTACATAAATATAAATAAATATAAATATGTTGGGACATTATTACAACAGCGCCATCTAGTTCCGTGGTAAGCTTGTGTTATGGATACCAGATAGCTGATTTACTACACGTATACCTATACATTTTTTAAATACATACATATTATAAATATAAACACCCATGACTGGAGTACAAATATTCGTGTTCAACAAATGAATGCCCCCAGCGGGACTCGAACCCGCGACCGCTAGCGTAGAAAGCAGGGTCACTACCTTACTGCATACCTTACCTTACTTCGCTCGTGTAAGATAAGGACGAACCCGAGCGAAGCGAGTGTGAGTCGCTAGTGCTATAATAATATGTGAAATCTAGAAAGAATTTGGTTACCGTTCTTTCGTACACGGGCGAAGCCTCGGTAAATTTTGGTTGAAAATAATTTTAAGCTTGAATATGATATGCTGAATATAGAACAATTTTAAACACGGGTATTGACGGTAAATAACAAAATATTTTTGCTTTATATTGTAACTGATGTAATTTACCATAGTGGGTAACATAATGTTTATGACTTTGAAGCACATTAAATGGTAAATAATAAATTGAATAAAGAAGTGGTTTACATAATAACTTATTTTATATTTTTAGACCTATTCAATGATAATTAATATAAAAATCAATTGCCGTTTGTTTGTCTCTAAAACTTAAAACCGGTTATATCTTTTTTTATGTTTAGGATGTTTCAAAAGTGTATATGAAAAAAAAACAGCTGGAAAATCGAAATGTTCAGATCTATTTATTTTGTATGGAAATCACTAGCCAACAAATAAACTCTTCAGCTTTATAATATTATGTAGTATAGATTACAAAATTTATTATAAGCTTACAACATAATTCGAATCGAAAAATAAGTAAATTGAGATGTACGTTTCTTAATAGAATTTACTTATAGACTATATAAAAAAATACTATAAGAAGCTACGAAAAAAGGAACCAGTTAAGAGCACAAAGACTGTACTAACACTATACTGTTTTTGTTTTTGCCTATTTTAACATGTAACTTACGGCGCTTAGATTTAATATCAACTACGAGTATTGGCAATAGACCAGGTTAAAAGACAAATTTTCTGATAGTTCAATATTATGCTTACTTACTTACTGGACTGACACAGTCTAGTACCTATGAATTTGATTTGCAAAGATAGTGTCGATTTAAACGGAAAAAACATTTAAACACAATAAGATATAATAATTTCATATTACCTAGAAAACTTAATAGGTACTGGATATACCTAACTTATGCGTAATACTACATATTTCAACTGGTATGACAATAAAAATGCTGTATTTTAATGCAGATATCTACCATTCTATTTCTATATCATTAACTTTTACCAAATTACTCCAAAAATTGCTGTTTTGATTTCAATGTACAGACAAACCTATTCTCTCACCTTATTGTAATTATATGTTTGAAAAATTTATTCCTTTCAATTATGTCAATAAAGTACAATAAATAAATTATACTACGAGTATAACAATGTCAGTTTCAGATTTCGCCATGTCATAATGCAAAATTGTATGGTCACACTGACCGGTAACAAAGCAACTGGCGGAACTAAATACCAGTGCGAGAGATAGGAATCACTGCCACTTCGTGATGTTTGAACTGTAGTATTTTTGTATTTATTTGGGATAAGGATTTATTTTTTACTTAACCCGCTTCTTAGGTTACGTATAACATTTCTCAGTTACTCTTAAAGATAAATAAAAATGCAATTTTAATTGTAGGTTTGTCTCTTATGTGTTTCTAAACCATTTATAAGATTATTTTAAAATTTAGCTAGTGAAGCCACCTACGTCCCGCAAAGACTTTTTTGTATAGGTATTTATTATTTAGCCATTCATCCCTAGGATTCGGATGAAGCTAGGATAAGCTGTCAACCGCTAGTAGACTTTATTAAAAGATGAGATGAGTTATTTTAAAATCGGACTTTTCGGTATATTCAGAACATATTTGGTTCTAAACACTAAAAGCCTCAACGCTTATAATGTTTACATGCAATATTCCAGCTTGAGAGTATTCTTAATTCTTCTTTTCTTAATTAGTTATTTTATGCAAATCACCACGAAGCAATCAGGTCATATGGAAATTGAGTACACGAAGAAAATAGTAATAGGTAAAGTACGCACATACTTGAACAGCCTTCTTCTTGAAGAACCTTCTTTCTTCGAAAAAAAACACCATATACACATACATACATATGCAGAAAAAATATTAAGCGTACTAAAATACAAATTAAATTTAAGGTTGTAGATCCCGACTTCCGCTAGTATACCTGTTTAAAGGAGAGAAGGAGAGTCGCAGTCCGTTGAAAAAATAGACTTATAAAAAATAAATATTAAATAAAACTAGCACTAGCAAAATATTATGTACCAAGCAACAATTACCAAGTCTAAAGTTTTCGTATGTAACAATAGCACAACGAGTACGTCGTCAAGTACACCCAGTGAAGAATAATTTGCTTAATGATATAGTGTCTGTGTTGCATTGTTTATTGTATGGTGAAATGACACGTAAGTTTTCTTTTTACAAGCCTTTATTTACTTTGTTTTATTGGGTTTTTCCAGTCAAAATGTTGCAATTCATTTTGCAAGTCGATTTTTTCGGTGATAATACTCGTACAGGCATGTTTTCATAGTTTCGTAAGTCGTAAATATAGGAAGCCCTCATTGAATATTATATATACATATAAATAAAAACGTTTTCGAATTAAAATGGAAACTAAAATTTAAAAATTTGATAATTGTATCTATAAAATATCTACAAGGTGTACCGCGATTATCGATCATACCATATACCTACCGGTATCTGTATTATAATATTAATAATGTATTTGGATATGGAAATTCATTTCTTCACATACCTTAAGTTCAATTTCGAAATTGCTACAAAACTAAGTTACAGTGTCGTTAGCAGGTGTCGATACTTGGAGTACATTTGCAAATTCTGCGACTTAGTTACATGAACGATCTTTCAGCATAGCAACACTGTTTCTCTTACAGAATATACAAGTCGTGAAACTTTATTATATTCTCACATTAGTGTTTAGAGGCAATTACAATATTTTGTTTAGATTAGAACTTGGTATACATTACACTAGAATGTAATGCGTTATGTGTACAAATATTATAATTTCAAAGGAATTTAAAATACTTAGTATATCTTAAAGTAGGTGAATACAAAACAGTTCAATTTCATCGAACTAAAGTTTTTGTATTTTATTATAATATGGATAAATTCACTTATATATTTCCTACAATTTTCAATAGTGATTGTGGACATTTTTCGACCACGTTTGTTTGTACAAAACTAGCGACTGACCGTCGCTTTGTTTTGGGCTCATTCCAAGTGAAAAGCAAATCCAACTTTATCGCACTGAAATCGAACATATTTCCGGGATAAAATAGAAACTATGTGCTATTATGACAATCTATTCTAATCTATTATTCCGTGCCAGATTATATTCATATCAGTTCAGACGTTTAAATAGTTACAAAAATACAAATCATCCATCTACCCTCACTAACTTTACATTCGGTCTGAAGGACGTTATTAATAATATTTTCCTTTCATTTTCAGTTCAAAATCTGCAAATCCTGTACATGTGTAACTTATTGGCCATCGTATACCCAACACATATTCCATATCAAAAGGCTAGTTTCAGTGTGAGCTCTATTATAGATCCCGTGTTACACCCCATTGTTGCTGCTGGATCAAATAGATGTAAGTGATTATGGATAACTTTCAAACTTCAGATCCCTCAAAAGATTCATGTATTCGCCCACTCGGTTAATCTAAAAATTGCCTGAAAATATCATCAAAATCGATCCAGCCGTGTGAATTTTAAAGGGATACTACTTACGCGGTATGAACATCGATCGACATTAATAGGTATATACAGGTTATGTAGTTATTTATATAGAATTATATTTATTATGACAGAGTTTCGACATAAAAACTAAACAAGTTGTTTTTTGTGTGTTTGTCCTCTGAAACTCCTTAACCTCTATACTTTAAAAGTAATTTTAAATAGAGAGAACTTTGACCAACACTAAGGCTGTTCTTTTTTAATATACAAAGTAAAAACTACAATGTAAGTCTACTTTCGACTGGATGATAAAATATATATAATATATGGAATATTTATATTTTAGAGCAGTTTTAATTCTCTTTTCATATTTGAAATTCTTCTATAATTTTATATGGTAAAAAAGAAACATTGAACCTATTTTTCATTTAGAATATCCGTGTTATACAATATATATTATAAACGCTTAATGATCCTCTACAAATATTTGAGCAGGATCGTAGACTTGAGATCTCGTAGCTTAAGGAAAATTTCTTATTTATGTTAATATGCTTAAATTACTTATAAATGTACTTAGTATATATACTTAATGAACTGTACACAAATTTGTAATTTAATATTAATTTCGTATCTTGTCTAGATGAGTTAATGGGTAACATAGCATTGAATGTACTAGTGTAAATTGTAATACTAGGTCAGTATGTATGAGTGTGTGTAAGATTGTATTCTAGAATTCTAGACCAGATTAGGTAAAATCATTACATATACGAAAATTTTTATCGTATATGAAATTCTTTTAAGTTCGCTTTTAGAAAGTTGGTGGTATAAAGTAGATATATATAGTACCCTATGACCCAAAGAGCACGTAAAAGCGTCTGGGCTAAGTTTTGTCTTTCACTGGTCATGGGAACTGACACGTACAGTGTACACTAATGCGCTTCAATATTTGCCCTAAAAATTGGCTAGTATAACTTAAAGGTTTTCATCATCCTTAGTAACATGTTATTACTTTTTATTAAAGGCGAGACTATCAAAAGTTTCTTTGGCTTATCCTATAATCAAATGGTACAAAAGAACTCGACAAGTTTCAACGAATTCTTGAAAATTGCTCACATCACCAAAAAAGGCAATATAAAGTATAATATGAATGAAACCAACTTGTTTAAAAGAATTATGGGCGGTGCTACATCAATAGTTTTCCTCCTCCATGGGTTTATGGAAAGTTCGGACGGTTTAATGGTTCAAGGAGTCGCCCCAGAATTTCTGAAGAAGAAGTATGTAAAAGTCTTTGCCTTGGATGGAAGCAAATTAATTAACTTAGAGTATATGAGATCATCAACTTATGTTAGGTTTATGGGCGAAGGTCTTGGAGAATACTTGAGTGATATCGTAAATAGTAAGTAAGATTTTTAGTAAACTTTTTGAAAAATATTGTTATCTTCCTTTTCACCAATAAACATATCCATATTTTCAGCAAAATTCAACTGCTGATTTGAAATAGCCTTTATTATCTATAGAGAAGTTTAATCCATAGTTTTTATAATTTTCGTCGGTCCGTCTGTCTGTATCCGCATCATGAAAATAACGCTGGATAGATATTGATGAAAGTTAATACGATGAGTCATCATCAGCCCTTTTTAATGTTCCACTGCTGAGCACGGGCCTCCCTCAGTACAAGGGGGATCAGGCCATAGTCCACCGCGCTGGCCTAGTGCGTGTTGGCGGCTTCACATGTCTTTCGAAAACTTGTTAGGTTTTCTCAGACATGCAGGTTTCCTCACGATGTTTTCCTTCACCGTAAGACAAGTGGTAATCATGATATAAATGAAATACGATGAGTGGTTTACTCAATCAGTGTCAAAATACGAGTATAGTATACTTTTACTGTGGGAAAATATCACCTAATTATCTTTAAAAAATTAAAATGTACGTACGAGTCTCTTATTAATATTATTACATATATTACAGATGGTGTAAATGCCTCTAAAGTTAATTTAGTTGGTCATAGTCTAGGAGCGCATATTGCAGGTATTGCTGGGAAGCAAGTTTATCAAAAGACCGGTCAACTTCTTGGCAGAATTTCTGGACTGGATCCGGCTGGACCGTGCTTTAGTAATGTTGATATTGGTTCAAAACTTGATAAGACTGATGCTGAATACGTTGATGTAATCCACACGAATGGTGGCATGTTAGGACTGAAAGAGCCTGTAGGTAACGATTCATTTTTGTATAAAAACCATACGGAATTTTTTGATATTACGAGTATAATACTAATTAAATATAATTAATAAACAAAAAAACAAAATTTGGTGGATTAAAAATGATCATCTTTATATATAATTTAATTATTTATTTTAAGAATAAACTAACAAACATATGATTGCGTGGTTAAAATGTTTAAATAAGATTAGTACTTAGTTGAATATATGTTAGTGTGATACAATAGGCCTGGCATAATCTTTGAAGATTCAAAGACCTTTAAATCATATAGAAATAAAAAAAAATGATTGCGTATGACTAAAACTCACTTTGCCTCTGTTTCTACTATTCCTATACTTTGTGCAACTTTTAGCAAACTTTTCCAGACATTAATTACTAATACTTTTTTTTTTTTTTTTAATTTATTAAAAACACCAACAACATAACATACAATACATTATTATAAAAAACATACATATAATAACTAAGTTCTAGAATGTTAGTCACTTAAAGGTGTCTATATCATTGGCCAACATTTTACATGCACTGCTTAAAAATAACAACTACAATAAAAATTAAAATTTATAGGGTAAAAATCTTATCAAGTAAAATAACAAAAAAAAAGAATTCTAAAAACGTTAAAAATTATGCAAAAACATGCTGCCAAGTAAAATAATTGATTACATTTATACCTATATAAAAATATATGTGTAAATATAAAATTATTTAAAAACATGAAAAATTATACTCTATATCGTAAAATCATTTATATTTTTTTAAAAGCCTTGTTTTCCGGCCAAGGTTCTCTTTAGTTTGGACACATTGTTACAAAATAGGTCAACGTCATACCCGAAAGATCTACTAAGCTCATTATACGCTTTAAGCATTCGAGGAAGAGGAGAATTTGAGCAAGATACCGTCCTGGAAATCGGCACATCGAATAGGCCTTTATTTGTTACTCGAGAACCGGGCCGCGGGACCCTAAAATAAATGTTCTCTAATATTAGTGGACATAACAACATTCCATTTATTAACTTAAATAACGTGCAAATATCAATTATACGTCTCCTATTAGATAAGGATTCAATTCCAAAAGACGTCAACCTGTCCTGATAATCGCTTCTTTTACTCATGTTGCTAGTATACGCAAGATATTTGGTAAAAGAACGCTGTATTCGTTCAATTCTTTCTGAATGACATGCTTGGTAGGGATTCCAAATTACACTTGAATATTCTAATATACTTCTTACAAGGGCATTAAAGACAACAATCCTAGTTTTTGGAGAACGAAAATCTTTACATGTTCGCCTCAGAAAACCAAAAGCTTTTAGTGATTTCTCTATAATATGATCATAGTGTCTCGTAAAACTTAACTTGTTGTCTATGATAACTCCTAGGTCCCTAACAAATGTTACTTCTTTTATACTAACTCCGTTTATATGGTACAAAGCATCTAAAGGCTTTTTTCTTTTTGTGATTTTAATGAAGCAACACTTGGAAGCATTTATTATCATACCGTTTTCAGTACACCATTTATGCACCCGAGTCAGATCATCTTGCAGCATAACAATATCAGCATGACTTTTAATAGGCATAAAAATCTTCATATCATCCGCAAATAGTAGACAATTGCTATTTATAACACATTTTACAATATCATTTATGAATAGAATGAACAAAATTGGCCCCAAGTGGGAACCTTGAGGCACTCCCGATGGTACTTTGTACCACTGTGACTCATATCCCTTAACCACTACATACTGGACTCTTCCCTCTAAGTAAGAGCGAAACCACGATAAGATATTTCCACTTATGCCATAAAAGTATTGCAATTTCATAAGAAGAATTTTATGATTTACCCTGTCGAATGCGTTGCTAAAGTCCGTATACACAGAATGGACCTCAATCCCCTCTTCAAGGCAACCATTCAAACTTGTAACGTAATTTAACATGTTGCTGATTACAGATTTTTTATTTTGAAAACCATGTTGTCTTTCTGAAACTAGATTCTTTGTGTGTTCTACCAAAATAGGACAGACTAAGGACTCAAAAACTTTCCCAAAAATTGACAATATCGAAATTGGCCTGTAATTAGCAACATTTCCAACATCTTCCTTTTTGTAGACAGGAACGCGCTTTTTTCCATACGGCAGGAAATATTCTCTTTTCAAGAGATCGATTAAAAATCAATTTCAATGGTAGAGTAAGAACTCTTGCGCACCTTTTTATAAATATAACTGGAATCCCATCTGGACCACAGGCTTTATGTATATGCAGTTTTTTTAATTTATTATATATACTTTTTTCATTGAAGGATATCCTAGATAAAGTGTTACAAAGCAATGAGGGAGCTGTAAGCACGCGAGTTGTACCATCTTTTGAATGATTAAACGTAGACTCAAATTGTTTAGCAAATAAATTTGCAATATCAATATTATTTGTTGCCGATTCATTATTTCGATACACTAGACTAGGTATGGAAGTATTATGTCTCTTTTCTTTAACGAACCTCCAGAAAGCTTTAGAATTACGCTGAATGTTCTTCTCAGTTAAAGCGCAGTGCTCCCGATAACAATCATTCAATTCCACTCTACATCGCGTACGAAGTAATTCAAACTCATACTTATCGCGAGGGTTTTTATAAATACGATATCTTGCTCGAATTCTATTTTTTTCATTTAAAAGCTTGCAAGTACGACTTTTAAACCATACGGGGAGTGAGGAAGACCTACTTAGACGCTTAGGTACATAGGAATCAAAGATACTGGACAATTTGTCGTAAAAGATACATGTCATTTCATCTACCTCAATCGAGTTACCCAATAACTTATACCAATCAAGAACTTCCAATGATTCAATATTTTTTGAATAATCTGCTTTAAAAAAGTTATAGTCCGAACGAGGCTTATTTTCCTCGTTCACAGTAGTTTTATAAGAATTCATATTGACCCTTATTTCTAAAGGAGGATGTAATTCATCAAGTTTACTTAAAATCTCAAGAGGTGCATTTACTGAAATATCATGTATAGTACTTAAAACTAAATCTCTTATCCTTCCATCTGTTCCTATTAAAGTGTTAAATTGATAAAGCTCATTAAACGACAAGAAATCTGTTAAAGCATAACCTAAGTTACAGTTGTAATTTCCGGGTAATGCATATGAGGTGCCTTCTTTGTTTTCCCACGTTATGAAGCTGAGGTTAAAATCACCCACTATCAACACTTCATCAACATTCGGCACATTAATATTAATATTATCTAAAGCTTCAATAAGATCATTCATTTTTACAGGAGGTGGCATATAAACTACGCAAATTCCTATTCGCTTAATTAACCTATTTATGTTTAACTCCAAGATGACCCATAAGTCTTCAAATTTGCTTTCCCAGCATTGCATACGGAAGGATGTAATGTTTTTATTAACCGCTAACAGGATGCCTCCACCATCAAGTTTGTGAATACAATCACGGTCACGTCGATAAACTATATACCTGGAATCTATAAACTCAGGATTTCTTATGTCAGATTTCAGCCACGTTTCCGTGAGTGCTATTACACAATAATCATTTTGCAGAATGTTCTTATAAATATCAGTAGTCTTAGTCCTCATTCCACGAATATTCTGATAATATATGTTGAAATTAACGTATATCAGCCACTTTTACAACTACCAGATAGAAAATTTACTTAAGTTTATCTAGATCAGTCATGTTATTAATCACTTTAGCCGATGATTTCTCATTCTTTCTAACATAGATCTTACCATTGCGAACCCATACAAAATTATATGAATTTTCCTTGGCCCTTTTCCTGGTAGCAGCATGTAGTATTTTATTTGTAGGTGACAGATGTTCCGATAAATATATGGGCGCTTTATCGCCACCAATTCCAATTATTTGGGTTGAGAGTTTATCCAATCTATTTTCTCTGTTATACTTATAATATGCAGCTAAAAAAGCATCGCGAGTTCTGGGACTTCGGAATTTAGCAATAACTGCTCGTGGGCGCTTATTGTTATTGTCCTTCTTAGCAACTCTAAAAGATGACATAATTTCCGTATCATCAATGGTGTAAGAAACAGCTTTACCAATCTGTAGGACAGCTTGTATCAAATTTTCAGATTTAAACTCAGGCATGCCATTTATCTCGACATTACACTCGCGTGAGTGCTGTTCAATACTAGATAATCTATGTGTAAGATCCTTAACAGTTTCTTGAAGAACTCTATTTTGTGTCGACAGTTCAACGACTTCCTTATCCCGTGAATCTAGACGGTTCTTCAGTTCGTCGTACTTATTAGAAAAAAAGTCCACCGTTGAAGTCAGATCACTTACTTTATTTATTAGATCAGTAAATTTAGCTTCAAGAACGCTATGAACAGCGTGAATAGCTTCGGTAACAGACTTATTTATTTCACTTTTGATCGATGCTAAAGTTGTTTCATCCAATTTTGTTGTATTAAGACACTTTGTACAAGTAGCTTGCGGACTTATATTTATTGTAGTTGTTTCCGTACAACTGTTAGGTGAAGTTTGTGACGGACCTCGAACAAGCGCACTATCGCCACTTTTTTTACGTTGGTTGACACAAATACTACATTTCCAAGTAGATTTGAATTGCGCTGTCAGGGTAGACAATTGATTTTCGTTAAGACCAACGTATTGAAGGTGGAAATAACTCTTGCACTCGACGCATGCAAGGGACGATTTTTTCAATACTTTATTTGCACAAGTAGGACATTTAATAATTATAAATTATAAATCCTTTCGAATATGATAAACGCATACGAATCACGAAAAGAGTATGATAATTAGTACAAATAAACTATCTAAATGCCGTATAAAAAAATATCGTGATGAATTTCACCTTACATTTCGTTATATGGATTTTTTCTTTTTGATTTTTTCTTTTTCAGTTTTTTCCCCTTTGGACCAACGAAAATGTACGGTATATGAAAAAATATTATCTATGCATAAAATACTTTCAAAATAAATTAATTTTATGTTGTGTCAAATCACCCCCTGGACCACGGTAAGAGAGGGGGTTGCAGCCCTCGATTTTTTCCTCTTGTCGCATGATTTTTGTACGGCGTTGCGGAATAATGGATTAGAAGCAGTATTGAAATAGTATGAAACTGATGCCGTACAAAATCAAATGACCAAATTTACCCTGGAAATTGTCGGAAAATAAAAAAGAATTCCGACTTTGTGGCGCACCATTTTTTTACGGCACTACGCGTTTTCTTATTATTTTTCATGGATCTATCGATGGTAAGAATGCCGTACAAAAATATATGACCAAAATGTACTCACTCTACCTGTACTTTTGAATTCTCACCTGCACTCAGTTGGACAGCTTACAAGTGACGGCATAGTGCTGAATCTTATTATTTTATGCTCTTATATCGTTCTAGATAGGTCACCTGGTGGTTCAAATGACCCATAATTTTTTCAACACGGGCCTGTAGTCTAAATGGTTGTAGACATGATTTTAATATACGATCATATATTCTTAAAGACAAGAAAATGAAAAAGTTTTTAATCTTAGGTTGGGATCGAACTCGGCTTCGTCGCGTACGTAATCTTACGCCATCAACACAAGACCAAACCGTTCATTACGTAGCTGTAGAATATTGTCGCTTGATTTCTAAGTCGTCTCAGAGTACTTCTCAACGAGTATTGTTGAATGAATCGGTGAAGTAAACAAGTCTTCGGCTACCCGCTTTATTTTTTATTCATTTTTTCAACAAAATCCAATTGATCACTTTCAAATATACTGTTTATTCACATCACATTCCTTTATTTAAGCCATAGAACACACATTTCACATACTAAAACGCATTTATATTTATAAGAATACAGATTATACTGAATCAGAAATTTACTTTATTTAAGAAACAAGCAGTGCAACTGTATTGTACCGTGCACGACAAGGTCGCGCGCGCAACTCATACTTTAGTCATATGCAAATAAATATGAGGTATTTTTTGTAATATTAAATATATGTATTAAATGGAATGGAGGCTTGGGAAATTTCATACATAGTATTGATATAGTAGCAGGTAATACGTAAGTATGAAATTATGAAAGTCAAGCAACTAAGCCTAAGCGTAGCCAGGCTATATGTAACATCAATATCTTGTTAATTATCACTTTAATGATTTTAAAAGTATAGTTTTATCCAGAAATAATCAGATTTTGTTTACAGGGCATAAAGACTTTTACCCAAACAATGGTATGTCACAACCTGGATGTTACCTCTCCACATGTGACCATAGCAGAGCTTGGGAAATGTATTCGGAATCAATTAACTCGCCAGATAATTTTCCAGGTAAATTAAAATATTACGTGGCTATTGGCTTTAACTTTAAACACGATTATATTTAGATCTTTTATTTTGGTAGAAGCTTCAAGCTCTGATAGCGATCATTTGGAACTAGAAACTATAATTCGGATAAAAGGATAATTATTATTTGAAAAATAAAACTAAATAGGTCCGACGCGACAGAGTAAATAAATAAATTTTAATTTCATAGGTCACACAAAAAAATCGTGATAGTAAACTTGTTATGAGGCATGCAAATATTAAACATATTATAAAACATGTTATAATATGTTTAAGAAAATATACAAAGTTAGATATATACACATATGTTCTTAATAGAAAATACATAATTTTACAAATTTACTTATATACTATTCTATTTCCAAATGAAAATAATGGTTTTATTTCAGCGCGTAAATGCGAAAACTGGACAATGTTTCAAAATGGCAACTGTAAAAATAATGAGGTGACTTACTTGGGTATTAAATCGAATGATGGAGGCTTAGGAAATTATTACCTTACCACAGCTTCGTCGGCACCATACGGCTTAGGTCCTACCGGAAGCGGTTAAAGATGATGAAAAAATATTTTGTCTGTTTTTTCCAATATTAATATATTAAATTCTGTATAATATTTATTTTTAGTTTTACGATTCTACTAACCATAAACTACCTCTTTCCAAACTTCATCTTTATTACCTACACGACTTGAATGACCTTTCACTTTTAAATAGTTAGATTTTAGTTAACACCGTTATTATACAATGTAAATTATTAAATTATATATACTGTTGTTTTTTGGTATTTATTGATAAATTAAATCTTCATAAAATATCTCATACTTAAGATCAAGTTGAATTTAATGTTATATATTTTTATGTATTCTAGGTACAACTACGAGTTTATATGATACGAGTTTATATGATACGAACTTGTGCCGTATCAAAGACACCAAAATTGATACTAACTAAAACAATTCTTACAAACCAAAATTATGTCCTTCTTTGTACTCGCTCGTCTCAGAAAAGACACTCTTGGTTTTAGATCAACATTTACTGATGGTTAGTAGATTCCCTCAGACTAAGTCTAGACTTAATTTTTAATATTTAATTTTAAGGGGTGCATCAGTTTCTTCACATTAAAGTACTAACTAGACTTTTAATTAATATTTTTATAATTTTACTCATATGTTACTTATCATATTTCCTTTGAATATTTCTAAAATATATCTATTTAGTTTCATGTCCAGAGCACATAAGTACTCTGCCATGAAGGCCACACATAGACCATTTTTTAATTATAGTGAAATTCGTCAATATTATACGATATGTATATTTTAAAAGAGTACATAATACCTCAAGTAAACTAACATATAAAATTCTACCCTTCGGTAGAAGTTGGTACACTTTTTGTCAGTAAAAAAAGTGTTTATAATGTAAAGGCACGTTGCAGCCGGCACGTTGCATAGGTATAAGTTTATTTGTTTGGTAAAAGAACTCTTACAAAGTACAAAAATGTTTTGTAAGGGAATTTTCTTGCCTTTAAAAAACGTGCCCCTTTGGCGCATATTTGGCAATATCAAGAAATGGTCAAACAAAAAGGAAGAAGTCAATGAAAGTCTTAACTTCGCAATATTTTTATAAGCAACACAAGGTATACAAATGTGACTGGGGACCATGAACAAAATTACAAAATGAAATCTCCCCTTGTTTACGAACTTATTCGTAAAATATGATTGCTAAATCACTGTTATGCTCTTAGAAATAATAAGCTGTGTTTACTTCTTATCTATAAATTTTAAAAAAATCTGACTGGAATCGGATCAAATATTTTTGGCAAACCTTATTGATTAGTCATTATTAATATCAATACAAAGAACGAATCTATAGATTTTTTGAAATTTTGTCTGTCTCGACTAGACGGATTTCAAATCAAATCAAAATATTCTTTATTCAAAGACACTTTTACAAGCTCTTTTGAATCGTCATTTTTACATTATTAAAATTAAATGTCAGTGTAAGTCTGTGAGTAAACTACCACCGGTTCGGAAAGCTGTTTTACTGAGAAGAACCGGCGAGAAACTCAACAGTTGCTCTTTTCAAAAAAATATTTGGTAATAATATTGTATTACAATATTTATCTATTTATCCTACGTGAGACACAACCAGACATTAATCCCACACATTTACATCTACTAAGTATTCCGTGATGGTGTAATAAGCCTTATTCAACAACGTATTTTTAATTTTGGATTTAAATTGCCTCAAAGGAAAGTTCAAAATGGACTGTGGAATTTTATTATACATGCCCCATAAACGATCTATTTTCTTTTTGTAGGCGAAAACTGGGTGTTACAAGTTTATCCTTATTTCTTGTATTTATACCGTGTTTGTCGCTTGTCGCTGTGTCTTGAGTAGCAATTAATGTTTTGACGAACAAACATAATGTATATTATATATATTGCGAAGCACATTTGATAAAATTTGGTATGATGATAGCTGGTTATCTGAATCAACTTATGGAACACTTTTAACCCAGGAAAATATCACATATTTGAGATATTTATAAAAACGTACCTAGGGACAAACCCAAGAGAACGAGGATGTGTTGCTAATTTTTCCTATAAAATCTTAACATATTGCAGCCATTTTTTTATAGAGATAATGTTTACCTTACATGTTGACTATGTAAATTTTATTAACGTATCCGCCACGTGAACGCAATATAGAATTTTGAGAATTCGTAGCAATTATATAAAATACTAACTTTGCCATGCATCGCCCGCATCATTTTTTATGTACTTCTCCGCTTCTAATTACTAGAGTGATGTTAAAAACTTTTAAAAGTTAGAAAAACTTGGCTGAAACTGAAATATTACCATTTCCTGATATTGTCAACTATCAAGTTATAGTTTTTGATCAAACCATCAAACCAATAGTTTGATCAAAAACTAAAAAAATGTTTGCCAAAGTTTTACGAAATTCCTGCAATATAATTATAAGGAAATCAGAAATGTCTCAGAAAGAAACACCTTTTAGCACAAAGTATTTATTATAAGTATTAAAAAATCACAATTTTTAATAACAACCACTCACTATAGAAAATTATTATGTAGGTATTGATAATGATACGTTTTAGATGCTCATTTAACATTAGTAGATTAACGTTGCGTATGTAGTGCAAATTTTGAACTACCTTACACAATAGATTTGAATGTCTTTGGTTTAAAAATATTATACAGACGATGTAAAATTCAAAATGTTAATCAAGAGATCAAGTATCATTAAGTAGAATCAACTACCCATCATAGAATCAAGACAGTGAAGATTAGATGTAGTGGATAGAGCATGTTTTATACGACACCAACGAAGTGCTTGGACTTAAACTATGAAAATACAATTAAACGACTTGTTTTTTTTTATTTACAAATATATAAATTATACATAATAAGTATGATTGTTTTTGATCAACGATTCTTAAAAGTTTTTACAATATAGTTCCTAGTTAACGTATGGAAACACTCTGTTTCTTTCATAATGAATCCTTTCCCCAATCAACACAAATATAGCCAGTATGTAAGCCGCTAGCAACATTGATATAATATTAAGGAAATGTTCAAATTGGGCTTTGTTATGATAATTCATTGCATCGCCGCATTCAAAAGATTTGTATTTCTCAACAGTCAATATACGTTTTATAAGACCAGCTTCCTTTGCACGTAGAGTTCTAAAATATAAGAAAAATAAATATTTAAAAAGATCTACATATTATTGTGTTTTTGAAAATATTGTTTATCAATATATTTGCCATTTTTTTAATTTTAATCTTTTTTAATAACCCTAGTGCAGTTACATTATAATAATCTTCATTTATATCAGTATAATTTTTAGTCGAACCTGTACGTTAAATCTTATTAATTAGTAATTTTTATCGATGCAGTTATTAGAATTTTTGTCTCTGTTTTTGAGAGCGTATCACGAGATAACCACAAAACAGATTCTGATGAAATTTGGTATGATAATAGCTAGTTATCCGGAAAATTAGTATAATACAGAATAATTTTTACTGTTGGTAAACGTCACAATGCCTAGCCAAACCAAATGGAGCACGAGTGAGCTACTACAGAATACAGATGCTTATGTACATAAATAAAAAAAAGATTCAATGAAGAAAAAGATTGTGTTGAATAATTATTGATTTGGAACGTGGTTGTAAAGTCGTGTAAGGTATTGCAAAGAATAAAAAATGATTTACCATAATATTGATTAAAATAAAATGAAAAAAGTATATGTATACATTAAGATAAGACTGTAAAAAGGGGAGAAAAACAAATTATACTATAAAATAAATAAAATTCGGCCAAGTGCGAGTCAGACTCGCGCACCGAGGGTTCCGTACAAACCTGTACGGAACGGTGTATGAGTAAAGGGGTAATAAGTTTAAAATTATTAAAAATATTTTTATTATATGATGTAACTAAAAATTTATGCTTTTCGCAATTTTTCCTTTATCTGTGTTATAAGACGTTGCTTCGTACCAAATTTCAAGATTCTGAGTTCACGGGAAGTACCCTGTAGGTTTTGATTCCCTTGCGAGTGTCGAAAATTTGCGGCATAAACGGGAGTATCTTTTGATCGCGTTGACTTAGAAGTTTGATTTTTTCACAGCTCCAAGAGACCATAGACTTGAGTATTTGATATGAATTTCAGCTTGATACCTCCACGCGTTCCTGAGAAAAAAGGTCTTGACAGACAGACAGACAGACAGACAGACAGACAGACAGACAGACAGACAGACAGACAGACAGACGGACAACAAAGTGATCCTATAAGGGTTCCGTTTTTACCTTTTGAGGTACGGAACCCTAAAAATAAAAAGGTACCCTAAAAGAGGTTTAAAAACGAACTAAATAATAAAAAGGCTATACAATACGATTTAAAACAATAATAAGAATAACCCAATTTTGAATTCCTCCTTATATTTGAAATTTCTCTTCGTAACCAAATAATTCTTAACATTTGAGTAAAGATCTATCTCGACAAGTTGACATATTTCATCCATTTCGAAATCTGGAACAAATATTAAATAAACATTCCTGTTTGTATTTGATAGAAGATTTATTTTAATGTAACTTGAGATATAAATATTTGTTTAACAATTATAAAAGCTGTAATCACTACATAGTATAAAACAAAGTCGCCTTTTCTGTCCCTATATCCCTATGTGCGCTTAAATCTTTAAAACTACGCAACGGATTTTGATGCGGTTTTTTTTAATAGATAGAGTGATTCAAGAGGAAGGTTTATATGCATAACTAGCGGAACCCGCGGCTTTGCCTGTGCTAAGTCTAGGGAAGAGCCCGAGCGAAGCGAGGGCGAGTCGTTTCAAATAAAAGTAAAAAAATAGCTTACGTTTTTTTAAAATAGGGTACAAAGTAATATAATCAGTCAAAAGCGCCGTTTTTGAATACATTACGGCTCCCAAGGCGGTCGGTACGTCCATCACAGTGAGTTGAACCACCTTTTCCCATACAATGCTCAAATTTTTATCCATTGTTGCCTCATATTTCTAAAATAATAGCACATAAACAATAGACAAACTAGCTTTTGAAGGTATGAAACTATTTTTTTTATTTTCTTTGCATTTCTGTTATTACATGAATTTAATAAACATAATATGGGATATAATCTGTCACGTTGCTCTAATAGCTAGTATGTGAGGGGCTTGGGGTTCGAGTCCCAAACAAGCTATCCAGTAAAAAAATCTCAGTAACAGCCCAGAGGAGTAGTGTTACAGTCTCATAAGAGATGAAGAGATGGATCTCCACAAGTCGAGTTGAATTGTCGTACCACCGGAGTTCGAGAGTGAAATATTCGTTCGTATTTACATATATATGTAAGCTTTCCTGTACAATTCATTTTAATGAAATAAATTTTGTTATTATTAGTATTTAAATAAAATGAAGTGGTATATATAATAGTAATAGTAGTATGTATTGGTATAGTAGTGGTAGTAGTAAAAAGACAGTGGTAGGAAAGGTAACGCGGTCGCTTGGATAACCGAGTGATGCTGGTTCAAATCCGAGTCTCGCATCTCTGATATTTTCATGTGCGAATCATTTATATCATGAATACCACTAGTCTTACGGTGAAGGAAAACATCGTGAGGATACCTGCATGTCTGAGAATACCTAACAAGTTTTCGAAAGGCATGTGAAGTCCGCCAACTCGCACTAGGCCAGCGCGGTGGACTATGGCCTGATCCCCTCGTACTGAGGGAGGCCCGTGTCCAGCAGTGGGACGGTAAAAAGGACTGATGATGAATAGTGGTTAATATTTTGTAATTAAATCTAAGGCAGTGAACATAAGAGAAATTTGAGTCCATTTAATATTACATAATTGTTGTTTAATTAAAAACATCCTAAAAATTATATTTGAAGTTTGATATATTTTTACACTGAGATTTTAGACCTTTTAAATTTTAATTAGGTAAATATCTTGAGATTTAATTATAATCACCTATAAAAAGTTTGGTCTCTGAGACTGAAATCTCCTCTCGAATGCCTTTCTGAACAACATCGATTATAGAACTGCCTTTAGATTTAATGTCATTACGAAGTTGCTCGGTAACGAACATATTTCCCCTCTAATTATTTTATTTATTTATGAAGGATACGAAGCCAAGAACTGCACAAGGAGGTGGCCCAATTAAGGTGGCGGTGGGTACGGGAATGTGGGTTCCAGTTGCTTCTATGATTAAGACCGAGGAGGGTTTGTTGGGTTGTTGGGTAGTACTATTTTAGCCGGTGAGTCCTACATAATCACAAATTTCCTAAAGGAAGTATGCGTAAATCGCAATCGGTCGCGCGTTCGAGTCCCGCTGGGGGCATTCATTTGTTAAACTCGAAATTTTGTACTCCAGTCATTTATAATATGTATATACATATTATAAATGACTGGAATTAAACTTATATATGTAGTATATCAACTATCTGGTATCCGTAATACAAGCTTTCTTTGTAGCTTACCATGGAACTAGATGGCGCTGTGTGTAATAATGTCTAAACATATTTTATTTATTTTATTTAAAAAATATTTTTCTGATAGCTCAGTGGACTATTAGGGTCATGGTTTCTGTGTTCTGTTTCGACAGATCTACCATCGAAGCGTCTTGGTCGAGTGCAAAGGGATCTTGCAACACCCCAATAAGACGGGGGAGGTTCCGTTTAGTTTTGGTGTAGTACGGACTTTGCCTGTGACTCCCACGTAATCAACTGTATGTATGCAGGTGGTATGCCTAAATGCATTTCTGAACGTTAAAAACCCAACAAAGATATTTTCGTTAAATAATTGCACTGGCACATGCTATTTTAATTACTGCTAATTCACTTTCCGCTAAGAGTAATGAAAATTATAAAATGGAATTTATTTGACACGATGTAGATGTGATAGGTACATGAATTCGCCATATACGTGGGTAAATTATTTCTATTAAACTTATTCAGACATGATTCTAGTTTCCATTGTATAATACGAGTGTAAAAAATATTAAATCAAAGCTATAACAATGAAAATAATTAAAATGAATCATTCAATCGTACCTTTCTGTCAGTAACGAGATTCATATCTTTTAATAACGCAATTTTGTAGTCGCTCTTCACCAGAGCCTCTAGGTCCATTACGTCATCGTCGTCATTTACAAGATGAGAGAGCAGGTTCGATGTATAAAAACAGTGTACTACATATGTACACATAACCAAAGTAAGGTATGCTATCCGTCTAGAACATGAATGAGCCCGAAGTGGAAGGACTGTAAAATAATTCACTGGTTAGGTCCAGTAGCTAGCTTTTATGCTATACATAAGGGGTTTGAGGTATGTTAGGTCAAAATAGTAGTTAGTTGAGTTTTTCTATCACAAAATTCTCGCAACCTCGTACTTCAAATTAAATTCAAATTCAAATTACCACCCCATCTACTAAGCGAGTATAGATATAAAGAAGGCAAGTGAGTGCTAATATTTGTTTAAATTAATAATTGCCAGAAATAACTATCGTAACCGCAGGTTACCAAAGCTTTTATGACAACATTTTAAATATATATCAAATGGATTTCTATCGCTGTTAATCACTTATATGAAAATGATTAAAATAAAATCAAGTTTTACAAAAATCATATTTTAACAAAATAAGAATATACTTCAATCATGGAGCATTAAACTAAGCTTCAATACATGTCAAGGTACCTGTCAAGCGCATAATTTTATTTAATTTACTTCGTACATCAATATAAAAATTGGTGGTTTCGCTAGCATTTGATAATATTTAATAAGTAGATTGAAGTTTCAAATACATAAAATATTTTTTTATATAAACGTGATATAACTACTCAGCAATATGCTAATTATAAAGTCTTAAAATACTCACTATGTTGGCAAAATGCAGAGAATGCGAATAAAAGTTCGTATCCAAAACTACACTCGAGTGTACCATTTTGCCTTCGATCCCACAAACTTAATATATAAAATACCAATGCACTCAATAGAATCGTTGCATAAACGCAGCACCACACTGAAGACGCAAACGGTTGACTGTAAAAAGTTTTGAGCACACTATTGTATTGACGACGCAGAATGAAGCCAAATCTGTAGAAAAATTAACCGTTCTTAATTATGATATGATGATGATGTCCTCCCGATCGATTCCGGTCACGGTGGCCAATCTCATTGAGACTAATTAGAAACCTACATTATCACTGACTAACATGGCTATATTTATTACTAGCGGAATCCGCGGCTTCGCTTGCGCTAGATTCGCTTGCTAGTACTATATTAATACATTTTAATTTATGAATTAAAACTAATATTTATCTTAAACATAAATACCTACAAATTAATGTGTCTCAAATGTTAGAGTTAAGAAAAAAAAACTCCCAACCCAATTTTATTTTTTTACATGCAAATAGTCTTCTTCGAGGCAATGGACTAGCACCTTTCAACGTTATAGTACTTATCTTTTGTTGTATTGGTATCACTACATAGTATAAAACAAAGTCGCCTTTTCTGTCCCTATATCCCTATGTGCGCTTAAATCTTTAAAACTACGCAACGGATTTTGATGCGGTTTTTTTTAATAGATAGAGTGATTCAAGAGGAAGGTTTATATGCATAACTAGCAGATCCCGCGGCTTTACCTGTGCTAAATCTAGGGAAGAGCCCGAGCGAAGCGAGGGCGAGTCGCTAGTTATATTTATAGTGGAGATTACTTTTAACTATTTTTAAGCTGTTTCCTCAAAATATACTACGCACAATAAATGTATGGATTGATAAATTAATCCATTTTTATATGTGCCATCTATACGATAGGATGGCACATTATCACATGTGATAATGTGCGATCCTATCCAGCACCATCTAGTTCCATGGTAAGGTACGAGGCTTGTGTTATGGATACCAGATACTTGAGACACTATACAGTAAAAGCATTCGTGTACACAAAAAAATCCCCATAGCGGGATTCGAATCCGCGACCAGGGTCTCCACAAATTGAGCCAAACATGTCGCCTATTCTTCTGTAAACACACAATTTCAATATAAATAAAAGATTTTTTACGACTTTTTTATAATCATTAAGAGATATTTAATAAACAGGTTTTGTTTTTAAATACATTAAATACTTTAAGCTTACCTCCACGTTAAAACTGCCTGTATGGGATATGCGTTGTCCAACAAATTAGGATACTGCAGGTCTATGGGCTTTACATAAATATCTATAGAATCGTTAGTTCGCGGATAAAGGACTTCTTGCAGTTCGTATTTGGTTACATTCTTATATTCATCCAACAAAAAGGTTATGCTGAAACACGTTGTAAAACATTTGACCGGGTGTAAAAAAATCGACTACGTGTTTTTATTAAAAACAAACTTTTCTTAGGTAGGAATATATTGATATTATAACGACTAGTGATTCACCCTTACTCCGCTCGGGTTCGTCCCTAGATATGCTTTAACTGTTAGACTAACTTTTAGTGGTAGTGCCATGCTTGTTATAGTACCACTCTCTCACAGAAGACCGGCGTGAAGTGGCAGCTATGCTGTTGCGTTTCGTCCGGTAAGTGAGAGTCCAGGAGACTCACTCCCAATCCCTCCTCCCTTCCTCTTTCCTCACTCCTCCGTCTTCCCTCCCTCCTCCGTCTTCCCTCCCTCCTCCGTCTTCCCTCCCTCCTCCCTCCCTTTCCTGAAAAGCCGGCAACGCATCTGCAAGCCTGGCTTGTAGATGTCCATGGGCGGAGGTGATCACTTTCCATCAGGTGAGCCTCCTGCCCGTTTGCCCCCTTTTTACCATAAAAAAATAGATGTTGATAAAAAAATAGATCACAGACCGATAGACTGACTGACAAACAGACAAAATAAGAATAAGAATTGTATATTTAAACGTATAGAGGGGGCATAAGTTTGACGTTTATTTATTTGTCTGTAGTAACGTAATTATAAATCGATGACCCTATTTCAATTTAGTTTTGTATTATATATAGAGTACCTATTCTAAGCTATATATTAAGAAAAACCGTTCGACCGTATTATGCACGCTAATAAGTTAAGTCTTATAAGCTCTCTTTAAACTTCCACAGATCTATTCGATTCAAACTTGGTAAATCCACAAATGTTGATACTTTTTGAGAGAACAATTATGTCGTATGCGGTAGGAGTCTGAAATTGAGGGCAACTCGAAATAATCTCAGACCTTAATATTTATATGAGACTGCTCTGAAGAATAAACATGTCCAGTCGATGTATTTACTCAAATAAAAGCATTTATTATAACTTCGAACCTTTTTCAATATAGATTAAATGGTAAGTAGTGACTTAAGGCTGTAAAAATGTACCTATTCCTTATATAATCTATATACTATACACTATACACTTATTTATACCATTTTCTTCAGGTTAACATTTTAAAGTAATACAAATAATAAAGTTTTAGAAAATTAAAAAAAACTAATGCATTTTTTTATTTTAGTTTCGTTTCCGTTCTGCATTGGAATAAAAAATCAGTAGGCAAAACGCACCCGCATACATACTTACACACATATGCGAATGCAAAAAGCGGTTTATTTCATACTAGCCTTTCCCGCAGCTCCGCTCGCGTTCTAAAGGCTAAAAATCAAAACAAATATTTTTCCCCCAAGTTTGCAAAATTTTTCATAAAAATGCTCCGCTCATATTAGTCGTAGTGTCATGTTATATAGCCTATAGCCTTCCTCAATAAATGGACTATCCAATACAAAAACAATTTTTCAAATCGAAGCAGTAGTTCCTGAGTTTAGCGCGTTCAACCAAACAAACAAACTTTTCAGCTTTATAATGTTAGTATATATTCATTCATTTTAAGAGTAAGTTAGTAGTAAGATAAGCTAATGCACTTCATACTTACTTGAATTTATATATATCTCGTAATAAATGCAGTACATAACAACCGATTACCGTTTTCCTCCATTCTGGGTCGTGTTCAAAAACTGCTTCGTGTCTAGACTCATTTGGGCACGGGAACTGTGATTTCACTTCGAATGTTTCGTTGATTTGTATCATTATCTCAGTTATCAAATAAACAGTTTACCTAAAATCATCAAATTATAATTAACTTAGCGACTCACCCTCGTTTCACTCAAGTTCTTCTTTAGAAACGTTTTAAGAATAAGTGGGTATAAATTTCTCAGAAATTACATTATTTCTCGGCTTTTTTCCCACTATATTATCTATTATATATATATTTAAATATTTCTCTTAAATTACTTTGTTCATAGATGAAAACCGAACCGAATCACTTGGTTATCCAAGCGAGCGCGTCACCACTGTACTATGTGTATGTAATTATTACTTCGCTATTAGTTAAGACTAAGCTTTGAATACGAATAAAATAATTTGATACGAAAAAATGTAAGATTTTTAAATTTATTTTGCAAAATTATTCAAAAATACTTACTATATGATATTGTTCAATAAAATTTCATGTTACTCGCTTTATTAGCTTCGTTTTTTTAGTCTATCGAAAGTAAAGGCTGTCGTCAAGCGTCTGTTTCTACGGCAATTCTACACAGTTTCACCCCTTGTAGATACGTAGTACTTAAGTAACGAGTCATGATAGCAACTGTTTGATGTATATTAAAATTAATGAGAATCAAACAATTTTTCAAGTCGCTTAAGAAAATTTTGTTGTTTTTGTTTGCTAACCTTGTTTGTGTTTAATGCATACACACTTTTAATGATATAGTTAAAAGGCGAGGCCATCCACTAACTATGATATAGGTACTACAATTTTAATGTATGTTAGCTACCTACATATTTATTTTAATGTAAAATTTATAAGTAAGTAGAAGTTTGTTATTTTGAGAATTTGTTACATGGAGATTTTTTTTGGTGTGTTTAATGTATGGTGTTTAATTGGTGGTTCAATTTTACCGAATTCACAAGTTTTTTCAATATCTTTTCCTAGATCATTGCAAAATAAGCATTTTTTAATACTTTTCCAACGAACCAAACAGCCTGATTTATTTATATCTACCTGACCTGTACTTACGACTTAGTATAGGGCAGTGGTAGTGATGCGAGTTCGAATCCGGGGGATATTTTCATGTGCGAATCATTTCTATCATGATTACCACTTGTCTTACGGTAAGGAAAATATCGTGAGGAAACCTGCATGTTTGCTAACACCTAGCAAGTTATTTAAAGACATGTGAAGTCCGCCAACACGCACTAGTGCGGTGGACTATGGCCTGATCCCCCTCGTACTGAGCGAGACCCGTGCCTAGCAGTGGGACGTTAAAAAGGGCTGAAGAAGACCTTTACATGTTCGATTTCAGTATCGAAAACTAGCAAGTAGGTACTTATAAATAAATTATATGTTGGGACATTATAATACACATTAGCCATTAAAGTATCACACATACTTGAACCGCGGGTGTTAGCTATTATTTTTCATGTCAATATTTTCAGCTTCTGAATACATTTTACAAACAAATTTATATTTCAATTGAATAATTTAAATTAATTTGAAATTCCATATGCTCTTATTATAAAATCTAGAAAGACATTATTGAAATTTTAAGCGACAGTGAACACAAGTTGAATGATATTGAGCTTTGTTTAAATTATAAAGTAAACTAGTAGGTATAGACATTATTATTTATAAGATGCATAAATTTTTAAAATAATAATATATTAGACTTTACAATAATAAAAAATATTATGTATGATATTTCTATACAAAAAAAGTAGAGGTTCGAGCTGTTCATTATAGAGTTTAAAAGTAACACTTTTTTAAATACAATAATAACTTATATTGTTAAAATAAATCTATATGGCTTTAAATGTCAAAATAAAAACATATCTTCCCGTTTTATAACATTTTTGGAGTCTGGTGTTTCTTTTTAATTTATATTATCTTAAAAGCTATTAATATGTTGAAGAAGTTTGTTCCTAATAAATTTCTGTGTCGCTATTCTCTAACCACGGGTGCTCTTGTGGCGGCTCTGGTTTTAATGGCAAGTATTAAGCTTTCAATCGTTTTGTTACAAGTTGTATAGAAGGATTTCTTATTTAATTATTTGAATAAAACAAAACAGTATTGGAAGATTCGAGCTTTAGTTAGATTAATTTTTTTTTGCTAAGCAGAAGGGAAAATAAAACTAAGTTTAATTATGTTATTTCTCAAATATATATGAGAGAGTTATCTCAAATATAAATATACTAGCGATTCCCTAGATTTAGCACAGGCAAAGAAGCGGGATCCGCTAGTTATGCATATAAACCTTCCTCTTGAATCACTCTATCTATTAAAAAAATCCGCATCAAAATCCGTTGCGTAGTTTTAAAGATTTAAGCATACATAGGGATATAGGGACAGAGAAAGCGACTTTGTTTTATTCTATGTAGTGATAATGAGACGATTTGCCGAAGTAAAAAGTAGTCTAAATGTTGTCCCCAATATCTAGTTATAATCATACATACCATTTCATTAAAATCTAAAACTTTGTGGTTATCTCGTGATGGGGTCACAGAGAAACAGAAGAATAGGCAGACACACCATCTAAAAACTATAGATACGCCATCTATATCGATAATGGTGAATATACCAATAAAATTTAAATTTAAATGTAATTCTTTGAATCTCAGATAAGTTAAAAAGTTTAGAGGCTTAACTAGTTTTTTGATTTTTTTTTCAGAAAAATGTGAAAATACTAAAACTAGGTTAAATTATTTTGTAAATTATTGGCGCTATAATTTTATTATTATATTCAATTTCAGTGTGTCACAGTGATATTAATATTCGCTCTAATAGCTCAAGTAGTCTTGATGGGAGACTGCAACGACTGTAGCTTGTATGTGTGGCGGAATGCTTACAGCTTCAGTATAACTGGCGTCTTATACTGTGTTATAATGCTCGCCTTGCACGGCTGGGCTATTTGGGGAATAAAAAAGGTATCTAAAATAACAAAAATTACTCTTGGATATTTTTTTCTTATGAAGTAAAAAAATCTATACTAGTGTTATAAAGCTGAAGAGTTTGTTTGTTTGTTAGATCGTTTGGTTGAACCCGCTAATCTCAAAAACTACTGGTCCGAATTGAAAAAATCTTTTTGTGTTGGATAGTCCGTTTATCGAGAAAGGCTATAGGTTATATTACATCACGCTATGATCAATAGAAGCGGAGCATTAATGAAAAATGTTGCAAAAACGGGAAGGACGGGCGTTAGTTCTGCGAGGTACCATACCGCGCGACTCAGAAAAAATTTGGTTTCCGGTCTTTAGAACGCTTGCGAAGCCGCGGGAAATGCTAGTAAATAATACATTTAGACAATGAGGAGTGATGGAATATTATATATGTCAGCGTAAAATTGTAAAATATATAGATTATAATCTATCGCAAGATTGTAAGCTGTCGAAAGATTGTGAATTGTAGCATGCTGCTTACAATTTAATGATTATTTTTTGGTAGATTATGTGCTAATTGGTTTAACACGAGTTCAAAAAAAAAAAAACAATTATTTTAGTGTTCGATAGCCGAATTATGGAGGAAGGCTATTAAAATCACACATAAGTAAAATCTAAGAGTCGCGGGAAATACGTGTATATGTGTATGTAATAAGTCCCACATGGCTTCTAATTTTATTAGATATCCAAACAATATCTTTACAATATTAACAATAACCTTCATGTTTTATACTTAAATTAAACTCGACAAACTTTTTAATATAATTCAACTCAATATCCTTTCTTTACGCTTACTTTATTAGAAATTTATGTACATAGCGTATAACATTTTAAATTAATACGCAGACGCTCTATTTAACAAAGCGATCATATTAGTAAAAAGCTGAGCTTTGTGAGGGCTTGCGTAGTTTTTGTAACGGGTAATAATTTTTAATACAGTTCTAAATATTTTTTTTAATGGTTATAAAATTATATTTTTTTGTCAGATAACACATCTAGATATGAAGTTAAATTATTATGTTAAAGCACAAAAATCTATAGGAGTGATAGTTATAATACCATGATGTGTAATAATACTTTTACATTTTTTCAGAAAAAGTCATCCATTCTTCTATCATGGGGGGTAATTACAGCGATGTGGCTCGCATTAACGTTTTTCTTATTGATTATATTAATAGTTATTCATAGTTCTGACGTCAATATTATAGTATGGCTATTTTCTTTCATACTAGGACTAATTGCTATATGTAAGTATAACACTCGTTATTCATAAGGTAGAGTATATAAAAAAATAAGCAAAAACCAAATTAATGCTAATGAAAAATCGAAATCGATTCTTATAAATATTATCGATATATGTATAGTAAAAATATTAATATTTAGATAAGTTTGCCCAATGCGCGGCTAATCAAAGTAAGTGAAAGAGTACGTCTGGACGTACCTCACAATCGTCTTTTGGTTGTATAGTTCATGACTTTCTTTTTGACTTTTATATTAGGGCATTAAAAATATTGACAGGACCTACTTTATGAAGTAAAATAGCATTGACGTCACTAATATTTACTTTATTATTTTACAGGTATTCTCATATACTTTGTTATAGTAGCATTTGGACTTTGGTTAGAGCTGAAAGGTGTTCAACGAGAGAAACGTAATGTAGTGATATCGTAGAATTAAAAACTTTTATAAACATTTACCCATTTTATTCATTTTTGTCTACAAAACTAGTAAAAATACCGTTCAAACTTGCACCAAGTAGTTGCTTTCTGTGACTGTTCACTACTAATATGAAGTATATGGTCACTGAAAAAAAATATTTTAACTATAAAATATGAATTACCTTCTTTTAGTATACTAGGGACATTAAAATACAAAACTTAAACCAATCTAATTTAGATTGGTTGAAGTCAAGCAGTTTTCGCTGGACATTACATTATTTAAATATTGATATCATTAACATACTGAATATTTGAATGTCTTTAAGTATGAATTGATTTGTATTTAAGTAACATTTTCACGTTAAAACGGCAGATTTTTATCAAACTTAGTTACGTAGTTTCATGGATTTACGACAACTTCAAACTAATAAAAAATCTGATTCTTTAGTTATGTATAAATGTTAATTATAAATAATATTATAGGTACTATTATTTACTTATTTACTTTTACTTATTTTACTATTACTTATTTCTTATAAACAAAGTACTAATAACAGTAATAAAAGAGTAATATATAATTTTATTAAGATTTAGCGTGAGCGAAGCCGCGGGTTCCGCTAGTTATACATAAACACCTTCGTCTTGAATCACTCTATCTATTAAAAAAACGCATCGAAATCCGTTGCGTAGTTTTAAATATCTAAGGATACATAGGGACAGACAGCTGCTGGAAGCGACTTTTTATATGTTGCATTATTTTAATCATAAGAATACACTGAGTCTTAGAGAAAATCCGCTCATATAAAGGTGAAATTGTAAAGAGGTACTTCGATATTTCTTTTGCTTCCAGTTATGTTTATATTTAAAAGGGAAAAGGCAATTTATGACTCTTTAACTTGAACTTGTTCGACTTTTAGACTCGTCTACACAATGTATTTCAAGCGGTCGAGTATTTTTATTTTATTTAAGACAAGTGATTCACCTTTGCTCGGATTCGCTCTTAGTACGTTTTATTGGTTAGTATGAAATAGATAAATTATTTTCTATTATTATATAGGTACTTATATTATAAAGATACACAATTTTGCGATACATTTTGTTATATCTCAAGGGGACAGCGTTTTTTTGACAGCGTTTTTGTTGAAAGCTCCCAGACGGCTTTTTTCCGACATTATAACCAATGTATACAAGAACTTAACAAATTATACACTTAAACCTTCCGCGAAAACTACTTTATTCATTGGTGAAAACAGCGTGAAAATTATTTTAGTAGTTTTTGGGTTTATCGCAAACAAACAGACAGACAGACGCAGCATACTTTGTTTTATAGTAATATGTAGTGATAGTGATAACGATATAATAATCGTAGTAGTTACGTATTATAAGAATACTTACACATGTACCAAAGCATGCCCAATATGACGATAAGAACACGGTTCCTCTGCTTACGGGAGGTGAAGACGATCGCCAGAAGTATCATCATCATCAACATAACAACTACAAAGATAACCGAATACCAGATCCAAATGGCGCATAAAACTGGGTCGTCCTAGGATACAGGAAAATACATCTTTAGATTATGTAGAGAACATAATAGACCCAGCGTACTAATAAATTTCTGAGTCGATTTTATATATTTAATATACATATTTGCGAAAAACTCTTTGAAATAGTCATTATCAATCAATAGTTTAAGAATTTTCGTTCTGTATGTGTCCACATGAGAAAACCATTGAACAAATTTTGATGTAATTTGCTATATTGATAGCTGATTATCCGGATCAAAGTGTAGGATACTGCATACTTTGTTACTGCGTCTAAATATTTTTAAGTTTAATAAAAATAATAATATAATGACCTTAGCTAAGCCACAAAATAAAATAACACTCGCAACAAAGTACAAAGCCACTAATATCCATATCGTAACTAGGAGGTAGCTGATAGATATGAAAAATGAACAGCCATACGCCATAGGGTGTACCTGAAACAAAAAAAGTACTATATGAAATAAGTAATAATACGAAAAGGTATTAACATTATGTTCAGTGTTTCCGTCCGATTACAATATGGGTCTTCAAGGCAAGAGTGAATATGTGGCTACTGAATTACCATTGATGACTGCGTTACCACTTACCATCAGGTGGAACTTAGTCAAGCACTATTTAAAAATGGTATAAAAATATTGTGTTATGATTGTATTTGCTTTAAATTATATTTTATTAACATACTAGCGACTCACCCTCGCTTCGCTTGGGTTCGTCCCTATTTATACTGATATTATACATGATTTAGCGCGAGTAAATGTATACACGAACTTGACATAATATTATATACTAAACCTTCTTGTACTGTATCAATTGGTGAAAACAGCATGAAAATCGGTGCAGTAGTTTTTGAGTTTATCGCAAACAGACAGGCACACATACGCGGTGGAGGACTTTGTTTTATAGTATGTGATGTAGTGATTAAATCTATACAAATAAAAAAATTCTAAGCCAAATCTATACATCTAAAGTTTTTTTGGAAAATCTTAATTAAATAGTAATCACTATCGATACTGATGCTAGCTAATATGATGAACATGATAGCTGGTAGATAGGTTATGTTTTGTTTTTTTTTTATCTTTGGGAAATGCATTAATGCAACTCTAGTTATGTGGGGCTCACTGGCAAGCCAGTACTACCCACTAAAACCCAAGCACCCATCATCTGTCTTAATAGGACGTCTCAGGATCACTTGCGCAATCGACCACGACTGCCCGGCATGTCTGTCGCAGCAGAACAAGGGGTTGCTCTCGGGTCCCCTTTGCTATCAGATAAGTACCAGGAGCAACCCGCATGACACACCGTCCAAGCACCCTGCATGACATGCCTCCATCCTGGCGCGTTTCTTAGCTTCACGCCTGGATGGATTGCCTGGCGCTACTGACCCCCCACCACGAGAAGGAGAACGCACGTTGGGAGTCTAGGTTATTTGGGTCAACATAATATAGAGTACTTTTTAGTACGAGTAAACATCTCATTCCTAAGAAATGTAAGAGTATTAAAGTAAATAACAATCTCTATACTAATTTCTAGAGAAATTTCAAACATTAAATCATTTTCAAATTGCCTTCTATAAATTTATTCATTAAAACAATAAAATTACTGTAGATACTGTGCAAATTGAATTATCATAAAAATAACACAAGGGAATATAATTATGAGTTACAATAGTGATATTTGATTTCATAACTGAGAACTGAATGTTATAACGCCAGAGGTGTGTTGTTGCAGGGTTGAGGTGGAGGGTTCACATATCTCGGAATTTCGTATTGCGAGGAGTGGTAGTTTTTCTGGTAAAGCACTTCCCAGTTAAGATTCCATAACTTTAACAGTCATATAATTCAAAACTCTATTGACATTATTGAATTATTTTACTAAAATATATCAATTTTGACAAATTCTTGATAAGGAAAGCTGAAACTCATAAGTTTTTTTAATACATACAAATTAGCATATTAATTAGTCAATCATTTTAATGAAGAATCTTGCTTAAGCATACTACTCAAAAAATAATAATATAAGTACTCTAGAAATTAATAATATAAGTTAACATGTAATGGTATAAGTAATCTAAGCCCTATCGAAAATTGTTGTGGGAACAAGTAGTTACTTACGACCCCTAATGCAGCCACTATCATTGATCCAGTTTTAAGGTCCACTCCAAAAAAAGAGCTGACGTCTGGTAAATCATCTAAAGCCGTCATAATTTATATTTTAATAGTATTTTATTTTAAATTTATAAGAGGCTTTGATATTGAGAGAGAGATTGTCACAATTAGTAATATAATAAAAATATGCGCTAAATATTGCTTTTGACATTTCCAATTCAGTAACATCTGTCAGCTTTTTAAAAGAAGTTTGTCTAAAAATTTTTAGTTAAATCTATAAATTAAATTGTTTTTAAATAGTCATTACTGTTTTTGAAAGTTTTAGAGTTTTTATATATAAAAATAGACTTATTAAATATATAATGTAATATCCTATATGAAATGACTCTGAAAAGGGGTCCCTTTTTTTAAATCTGTCAGATTGCCATACCTGGAGACTAGGATTAAAGATAAGATATGTATTGATCGCTTAGGCGAAGTGTACCTGCTTTAAATCTGGCAAAATTTCTTCTGATAAAAAACTTGAGGTGACATCTTTTTAGACGACTTATTTGACTCAGTCGCTCACTGCTGGAGTTGCGGATTCGAGCCTGGTATCCATAACACAAGCTTCGTAACTTATAATGGTACTAGATGGTGTGTGTTAATGTCCCATATTATTATTTTTACCTGCCATAATTATATTTACATGAAATTACAGTATTTATACGTACGTAAAGTACGTATTTTACTCTAGCTGTTAGCGCTACACTTTATAATAACATTTAATTAATACACCAAAATTTGTATCTGTTAATATTTGGAAACATGGCCACCGCTTGTTCATTATGAATAGGTTATTGTTCTTAGTTCATTAGAAACATTGTATCGAATTTTTAACTATCAATACTAAGAGAGCTGGGAAACATCTTTTGTGATAAGAAAATCTGTTTTTAATGAAAAATTACTTCATTAGCGTTCGACTAAAAATTTGAATATAAATGAAATATTAAAATAAACAATACCTTTCTTTTGTTCAAAATTTTTATAAAAAATGAATACCTATTGATTTATCCATCCAAATAGAATTTTATAATATTAACACAAATGAGTCGAAGGACTGTATAAGGTCGCACATTTAGAGCAGCCGATCCGAATATGTAAAAAAATATTTTCATCGAATTACTTGTATTGAGCGCGTCAAATTAAAGTGTGATGGGTAAAGGTACACGCTGAAAAGTGTGTCCTAAAAATCATTCATGAAGTTTTTTTCGAAGTGGCCGAAATCGGTCAGAAGGATTTATGAGTACAATATGACAGCGCTGTAATTGAAAAATACCTGACGAGTGTTTCTCGTGCTATGGTGGGCATATAAACTGCTATCATTCGAAGTTGATTGCAGATGTAGAGCAGTATGCTTAAATTGATTTTTCAACAGTAAAGTCAGTTGACACATAAAATACATATATTCTAGTCTTGATAAGCAAGACGACTTATCTTAGAATATATTTCCCTTGGGTTATGAATACATGTTTATATCTCTCTATGATAAATGTTAAAACTAATACTTATTTTCTATCACAATTCTTAGTATAGTAATAAGTCAATACAAATATAATCTCCGGTTCAGAAATTCCATGTGATTCAATCACACAAAAACTAATCATCTTTTTTCATTTATTTTCCCAAAAAAATAGCTTAAATTATTGGAAACATCGCAGATAAAGTCAGTTAACATTTGAACTCTATAATCCAATTAGCCTGTACCATGACTTTGGCTCGTTTGTCACGAATTATTGAAGGATTTGTCTGATATTGACTCATTTAACCCATTTTTCATTTTAAGTCCTTGTTATGTTGGACTGTTACGTATGAGAGCAATTTTTCTAAATGTGTTTAAATAAAATGTATATAAAATTGTACCTCTTTGATGTAACCTAATTCATTATATATAATAATATTTACTCCATTAGTGGAGTACCAATGTTGTACTAAGGTACTAGAGGTTAGGTAAGGTTAATTACTTGATTCACTCATGATTATAAAAGTATCGCAATTTACCCTATAGTTTATGGATATAGCTATAGATATTTCGTATAATAATTATCCGGCAACTTTCATTGAGTAATGACCCAAGGATTATTCAGAGATGGATGGATGAATGCGGGAATTCGTCATATCAAAAGAAATCAGTCTCTAAGGTATCTTCCCTGAACCTGTAACCTATACAAGCCGTCCGAAGAACCAGGCCCTTTTGAAATGCAGAAAGATATAAATAACAATAATAGTAATGAGAGAATACATTACTAAAAATTTATCTCAGAAATAGTATAATAATATAGAATATTATTTTAAATTATTAAGTTGTTATTTTGTCTTACTAAGACTATTTAAGGCAATTAAAATGCCCACCTGATACTTTATTTTCTTCTAGACGCTTTGAAATTGAAAATAAGTTTGACTTTGTAAAAACCTTGCATTTCTTTATACATAGTAATAAAGAACCTATAATGTTACATTATTATAAGTTAAACCTTTATAATGACCATCGCTTTCATACTTCTTGGTACTCACTTCAATAGTTTATAACATGGTACAAATATAGAAAAACAGAATACGAAGATTTAAGCCGTAATACTTTCTTCGGTTTACGCGAATATTTGACATTATAAATGAAAATATATTTTCGGATTTATTTTGATTATTGGTTCCCGACGTTTCGAATGTTTTACAGCAATAATGGTCACGGGAGAAAGTAGGTACACCAACATTAAATTTAAAGTCAGATGGTCTATACCATGAACGAATAAGCTACGTGGTTAATAATAAGCTAATTCGTTCATGGTCTATACCTAAGAATTCAAATTTTTTGATGACACGATTGGCGTAGTTTGTAGTGACCCTACTTTCTTGCGCCAGCGGTCGCGGGTTCGAGTCCCGCTGGGGGCATTCATTTGTTAAACTCGGATGTTTGTACTCCAGTCATGGCTGTTTATATTTATAATATGTATGTATTTAAACTTATATATGTACTATCTGGTATCGGTAACACAAGCTTCCTTCGTAGCTTACCACGGAACTAGATAGCGCTGTGTGTTAATTTTCAAATTCAGTTTAAAAACAAAAGTGTTTTCAAACAAACACTCTTCAGCTTGTACTCAACCCTTTTCAACGCCCCACTGCTGGGCACCTATAATTTGTAATTAGTTAAGTTTTTTCTGAGATTTCGTTCGTCCATTCATTCATTTATTTATCGAGTTTCTAGAGAAATATATAAACAAATAAAACCTACGTTTTATTCAATAAGTCAATGTAGGTAGTAAACTATTCTGGTACTTGATAACATAGCGATATTTACCTATTTTAAGTAAAAAAAAATTATTACTAAAAATGAATGTTTGGTAAAATAGGTATAACTAAGAAAAATGTTTTACGCAAACAATAAGTAGAAGTTTGTAAGTGAAGAAATAATTAAGTAAGAAAATGAAAAAATTGTTTTATTTAAATGTTTCACAAACTTTCATCAACTTTTGTTTATATGTTTTCATGGCGAAACATATTTCGAAACAATATTTAATGAAACAAGTCCATGTTTGCTACTCTTTTCAAGTCGGTATAGTGAAAAGAATAGGGTTATTTTATATTAGCGACTCGCCCTTGCTTCGCTAGCGTTCATCCCTAGGTACCCCCTTTTGGATAATTTTTTTACAACCTTGAATTTATTATTTATTAATATCTAATCAAAAGCCTAAAAGATTAGTTTCAAGCTTCTAGCTTTAAAAATGAAGAAATTTCCATACAATCTTTTCCATATTTAAATCCCTTACAGCCTTTTAGCTTAGCCTTTGTCCTTTTGTCCTCAGGCTCTAGATTATCTGTGTACCAAATTTCATTAAATTCTGTTCAATAGCTTTGGCATGAGTTACTTTCGCATTTATAATATTAGTAAAGAAAATAAGTATTTTAATTTTTGTTTTAATAACACTGTTTTATTAAACAGACTTAGAAACTTTTAAACAAAAGTATTATTTCGGAAAATTTCGCGGATTCATTTTGATTTTGTGTTTAAAACGTGTAGTATATAATGAATTTTGCAACGTCTAAAACCTTTAGTCTCTTCAGTGAACCTATGAAGCATTCGAAACGTCAAAATAAATCCGCGAAAAATCCTAAAAGATAGTTTTATTCAAAATGTCAAATATTCACGCAAATAAGAAAGGATCAAGTTGCTGTATTGTATTTTACTACCTTCTTTGCTTTACGTCAGACTTTTGACGTTTAACCCTTTTCTCCTTAGGAAAATCCTGGCATTGTTAAGTGAGAGTTTCGTATGTCTAAGATAATGAACGATGGAGCCCCTCATTTTTCAGGAAGTTGATTTTCATTGCTTTTATTGATAAATATTTTACTTATTTTCTAAATATTTGAGTTTTAGTCGATGACTAAAAACTTTAGGCGATAAGATGAGGTGTCACGTATTTCAAGATGTTTTCACAATTCAGAGTTTTTAGGCCGAGAGTTTCTTCAAAAAGTATAATAGAGTAATTTGGAACAAAGGATGCCTAGTTTCATAACTCGGCAGGCAGTTCAGTCCTTTCCGCTGCCTTTCAAATATTGGAAATGTAGTAACAATTGATTTTTTCGTAATAAAACATGATTTCTTTAAATATTTTTTTTTTCAAAATACACAAAAGCTTTATTTTAATATTGTTCTTACTGGCGAAAAACACGTAAATAAATTTTGATCACTTAACAGAATTATAAAAAGCAAAATAAAGATTCAGAGATTAGCTGGAACAAACGGACAGACAGACAAAAATTCTAAAAATTGATTTTTTGATTTAAGAGATAATTTAATTTAATAATATACTTTATATACCTATAATAGATTTAGCGCGAGTTATACATATAAACCTTTCTCTTGAATCACTTTATCTATTAAACCGCACCAAAATCTGTTGCGAGGTTTTAAAGATCTAAGCATACTTGTACATAGGGAATTAGGGATACACAGACAGCGGGAAGCGACTTTGTTTTATACTATGTAGTGATGATACCTGTGGTGGATTTCATGAAAAGCTGTTAATTTGAAATTAAAATAACATACTTGTTACCTTCGGGTAGCAGCCGAATGGGCCGGCACGCCCCGTATTAGTTCATTAGTACCACTCTCTCACAGAAGACCGGCGTGAAGTGGCAGCTATGCTGTCGCGTTTCGTCCGGTGAGTGAGAGTCCGGATGGCCCACTCTCCTTACCCCCTCCCCCTTCCCTTCATCCTCCGCCTTCGTTCCCCCCTCCCTCCTCCATCCCTCCCTTTCCTGAAAGGCCGGCAACGCATCTGCAAGCCTGGCTTGACGCTTGCAGATGTCCATGGGTGGAGGTGATTACTTCCCATCAGGTGAGCCTCCTGCCCGTTTGCCCCCTTTTTACCATAAAAAAAAGTACTGATGTTACGTTACGTTTGAATATGGTAACGTTATGATTTTATAAATATTTATAAAATCATAACGTAACCATATATATTATAAATTTACAAATATATACGTACCTATTATAAATATTAATAAAGCTTACATAAATGAAAAAAATAAAATAGATTTTTTGTAATTGGAATGAGTTAAGTTCAAGTCTAATTGGCTGTGCCTCATTTTACTATGTTGAAACGATAAACGTTTTAAGGTAATTTTTATTGCTGTACAAAAGTCTACTTTTTCGTACTGATAAGTCAGACATTTCGACAAAAGCTAAGGTTAGAAAGAGGTCGTAATTTTATAATGATAAGAAATTATCTTTTTATGTTGTACTTCAAACTTGATCTTTAATATTTTTTTACTAAATTTATTTTCAAGCGTCCCTGGAATAGCAAGCTATGTGCCTAGAAACACAGTGTCTAGACATGATAAGAAGCTTTTATTCTTAAAATAAAAATAATTTAAACGAATATTACACATTTTACGCTTTCCTTGTTACTAGTACTCCCTCAGTATAAATATAATAATCTTTAAGTACAAATATTATAAAGGTGAAAGGTTAGTTTGCTTGTTTGTTTGGTTGTTTGGTTGAACGCGCTAATCTCAAAAAGAATTTGGTTTCCAGTCTTTAAAACGCGTTCGAAACCGCGGAAAATGCTAGTAAAATATAAAAAATATAATAATCAAAAATAGTTTTATAAAATCACACTTATTCATTATTATAATTGAAATTAAAGATTAAGTTATATAAATTCGTTAGAAATCTACAACCGCATCGGAAAGTAGTGATATTGAAAAGAGCTTACAAGACACAGCTGCTGATTTAAAATAATATTTTATAAATAAATATATATTACCATGTTATATAGTCTAGAAAATCTTATGAGATAAACTTCATAGTAATTAAGATTATTAAATTAAATTTCACTTTTTTATATTTTTACTGTGTACAATTTATGTATAATGTAAATGTATAATTTTTAGTGATATTACAAAATTTGATCTTGAATACAAACATATTATGCCCCACAGAAGGAACTCGCGGTCGAAGTGCGAAGATAATGCTGCGTGGTTTAGTGGTAACTCACTTAAAGGGAGCTACAATGGACCAACACTAGTTGACGTAGGGGCCGACATAGCCACCAATCCCACTAAATCGCTTGGATTGAATCGAATGACTCAAGTTGAAATCCGGGTCAAAATCCGAAAAGATAGTTTCATTCATTATGTCAAATGTTCGCGTAAACTTAAAAAAGTATGATAAATGATAAGTTATTTTTACATGAGGCAATGGCATTGAAAAACTGCCTTGTTGTCCTTTTAAAAATCTGTCAAAAATATAATAATTAAAAAAAAGGAAAGTACACTAAACGGGAGAATCTCTCTCGAAAAGATACATTATTTTATAATGTCAAATATTTGCGTAAACCTAAGAAAGTACTATAGAATATATTATTGTATATCATGAAGAATTTTTCCTTTTTGCATGCATGTCTACGAACTTGATATACAGCTTGGGATATTTACTTTTTACTACATTTACATTGCAAAAAAAAACAGATAGAAGGTAGTTAGCATAGTCGTAAACTTGAGAAACGTTGTTAACCCATATACTTTAACAAAACCAACGAATAAACATACTGTATTTCCACATACTTATGTGAACATAAGGCATACTCTTCGTATAAGCTTTAAGTAACTTGCAATGTTTATTAGTTGGTGTTTTGTACGGGTCAAATCCTGCGAAATGTATAAAAAAACTTATTTTTGTGTTAGAGTGAAATTTTATATAATGGCTCAGTTCCGATGAATCTGGCAATGAATTTTGAAATTAATTAAATCATGTTATAATAATGAAAATCAAAATATAAAAGATTAACTTAAAAAAACAACAAAATCGCAGTAAATCAGTAGTATTGCTAAAGCTTTCTGTAAAAAGCATTCTCCTAAAAACTCTTAATTAAAAATCAACATATATTCAACAGGTAGCTATAACTGTTATCATCGATAGGGGTATATAAATAAGGGTTTCAACCCTTAACGGCCAGTGTCGCTCCGGATTCCGCGGCGAACAGATGTTCTCGCGTCGTGGTAGAGCGTATAAAATAGTTTACGTGAAGTATAAAGGATTTATTTGGGTTAATATGGGTTTTGGTAAGTAGATTAGAAAATAATATTATTATCAATTTGTATTTAAGCAATACATAATATTAAACTTGAAAAGAGCTTTCAAGAGAAATTAGATTTTTTCTAACGAAATCTTACGTTTAATGTGAATTAAGGAGATTGAATTTATTTAGATTCATTGGAACTGATTTTTCCGTCCAAATAGATACAATAATAACAACTGATGTGTATCATAGAAGCGAAATTTCGACATATAATAATCAGTATAAAAAAATTGAGGAGAATTCTAAATTGAGGTGTTTTTGCCTATCAATAACAATAATATAAATAAAGTGTATGTTTAAAGAACAATACATTTTGGTTGATGCTAGTAGTCTGCTAGTTGGACGACTAAATAATTTTACGGCTGTTGCTAGTCATCCGGTAATATTATTAAGATCCCACCCACTTTTAAGTCCAGAATTTTTATATGTAAAAGAGCTGGTTTTATAGAGTCGTCCTATGAAATTTACATCACTAACACTCACTAAGAGTACATATGTACCTATATCAAATTAATTTACTAGAAAATGGTGTGTATTTTGTAAAAAGTACTGTAGAAACATCCGCATTTGCATACACGAGTATTTTAAAATTTAAAAAACAAATTGATTTCTCTTTGAGCCATTTAAGTAGCAAAAGTGTCAGTCGCGATATATCAAACACCAATAGTCGGACGAATAGTCCGCTTAGCGGATGAATAGACACTTCGATACATTTAAGATGTCAGAATAAGCAACTTCAAACTGAAAAAATAAAAAAAAATCTTTTCAGGAGTTTATTGATACCATCTTCTGTATTTTTAAAAATTAACTGAAAAAGTTTTATATAAAATACCAAAAAAACACTACGGGAGTACCTAGTCTATGGAAAATACTGAATAATTACTTTTAAACGCATACTTAGATAAATAACAATTTGGAAATGAAAAAACCCTTAAATACGTTGTATTCTGATTCAAAATTTATACCCGGTTTTACTTTCACAATTAATACGAATCTAATGACACCTTTGAAGCTAAAATCCATCGAGACGTTCATGCTCAAACATTTGAATTTGGCGGCAAGAAACCGCCATTCTGTTTTTTTTTATATACCCAGTGTCACTTTCACAGTAAATACAAATGTAACGACACGTCTTAAGTTAAAATCTATCCAACTGTTCAGGCCGCAGAACGTCCCAAGCAATTATACATACATTACATTACATTACATACTCTCGAAAAACATAACCCTCATTTTGGTGCAGTCGGGTAAAAATGTTGGAATATTAGCACACATCATAAATAAGAGGCTTGTGTTATATCAGATAGTTGATCTATTATATTATATAACATTAAATACATATGTATTATAAATATAAGCACCCATGACTGATTTAAAATATTTATGCTCATCACATAAATTAATATCCCCAGCGGGACTCTAGCCCCCGACCACTGTCTTACCAAGTATGGTCGCTACAAACTGAGCACGAGAACGACACGTTAATGTCGTCAAGTATATTGTACACTTACGAGTAGTTTAAAACCCCAAAGGCCAAATCTAATCAATAATTCTTCCCTAAAGCTTTTTATTTAGAGTTTATGAGAGTCTATTTCTTTATTTGGAAGACAAGCAATTTTTAGTTACTTAAAAACGAGAAACAAATAATGCTCTACATATATCAATTAAGCCTTGAAAGTTCACATACTCTTAACATACTCATAGATATAACGATTGTGACTTATTGAAAGTAAATAACAAGAACAGGGATACAGTAAACAAAACTTGAACGGTTGAGGTTTTTTTGAGATATGAAACTCTATGTTATGAATTTTTGTTATGCAACATATATAGTAGGAAGAACAGTATAGTGTCGTGCGTCGTACATGCAGAATCCTGCGAGGTGCCATTAAGACTGGAGAGTTCCAACTTCCCCACTAAGGGTAGCTTGCTTTTCTTGCTTGCGAGTCTAGTCCACAGAAACAGACTTTAAATTAAATTTCAAATTCATTCAGAATTAATTAACGCACCCTCGTTACTCACACTTCGCTTAGGTGCATCCCTAAGGGCCTAATAACCTCCGTGTTACTTTAGTTCAAGTTATATCGATGTACAAAATTTTATCCGAATTCGTCTAGTCGTTTTAGCATAAAGCAATAAACGAACAAACACACACATAAACACTTACTTTCGCATTTACTAGTATATTGTAATAAGACTTGTTGTATAAACATATATGTATATGAAAAATCAATAATTTTTCTTATAAGTGTGCGCGGTACATGTTACCAATATAAACGCCAATTTTTTTCGTAAAATTAGGTCAGATAAAAAGTTGATCCGAACTCGATTTGCCTAAATCTGGCCACTAGAGAATTTCTTGATAAAGTCTATTTGGTTTGTCACTTTTAAAAGACTGTACTCCATCTTTATAATTTAGAGATTCTGTTCAAACGAAATTCTTCTCTCTAAGCTTTACTTTCTAGAAAAAAAATAGATATTTGCAATAAAATAATAACTAGCGTAACTGTGATCTTTCAAGTGGATAACGGCAAAATATTACTTGTTTTTAAACGTCTCTCAAATGTACAGTTTTCAGAGTAGGTTAACTAACAATTGGTTTTCATGTAGGTTTCTTATCTAGATAGCTACTCCACTTTTCCTTAATTAAATGATTTCGTTATTATAATATGCCAACAAAACCAGGTCTCATATTTCGGAACACTTGAGTCTAACTCTTGTGTTATTGTGTATATATTAGTTCAATTTTGTTGGCAAATATTAAAAAATCTCTATATTTATCGCATACGGTATTCACCTTAAATAGGTAATAGGTAGGCATATATGTAGCTATAAACGGAATTAGTAATCAAATCAAATCAAAATATTCTTTATTCAAATAGACTTTTACAAGCTCTTTTGAATCGTCATTTTTACATTATTAAAATTAAATGTCAGTCTGTAAGTCTGTGAGTAAGCTACCACCGGCTCGGAAAGCTGTTCTGCTGAGAAGAACCGGCGAGAAACTCAACAGTTGCTCTTTTCAAAAAAATATTTGGTAACAATATTGTATTACAATTTATCTATTTATCCTACGGGAGACACAACCAATGACTAATCCCACACATTTACATCTACCAGGTATTCCGCTATAGTGTAATAAGCTTTATTCTTTAAATTTTACTATTATAAACCACTGGAGATTCATAAAAACTGTCTTACTATTTACCATCTGCGTCATAAATCTGGTAGCTAGCATGAACGTCTGTATCTTCGAAGGTCCTGGTATTGAATTCCAGACCAGGCCAAGAAAAATTATTGCGGTCTGAAACTTCTCAATAGCAGCCAGAATGTGGAAAGTTGCTGGGGATGGCCCCAATGTCTCTAAGAGCACGTAAGGTCCTTGATTGTGTGAAATAGTCGTTCCGTCAGATATGAGAGTGACACGAATGAAGAGTACACTTATGCTTGTAAGCATACTCTCAATAGCCGCTGTGACCGAAATCGGTCAGTGGATATTATTTGCATACTGACAATTGTTATATGTATTTACTAGCGACTCGCCCTCGCTTCGCTTGGGCTTTTTCCTAGATTTAGCAAAGGTAAAGCCGCGGGATCCGCTAGTTATGCATATAAACCTTCCTCTTGAATCACTCTATCTATTAAAAAAAACCGCATCAAAATCCGTTGCGAAGTTTTAAAGATTTAAGCGTACAAAGGGATATAGGGACAGAGAAAGCGACTTTGTTATATACTATGTAGTGATTATCTAAAAGACAATTACGTAGCAAGTTTCAAGAAAAAAAAGATTTCGTTCTTATTTCTAGTATAATTTTGTTGTAATTGCAGTATAAGAAATAGTGAATAAAGTAATATTCATTAAATAATAATTATTTATTAAACATGGATGAAATTCTAAATCAAAGGTCGTTAATTAAACTTACGAAAAGAGATATTAGTTTTGAGTTACTTTTTTTCACAATTTCGTTCTTTGAAGCTTAAGAAATATATTGTTTTCGTATATTTCATTAGTGACGTTGCTATTTCTTTTCACGCACGTATCATTTTAGCTTAAAATAGATGTACTTATAATAATTACTTATCAAAGCTTCAATAATTACATATCACGCTTGGCCAGCGCGGAGAACTATGGCCTGATCACCTCGTATTGAAGACAGGCTCGAGCCCAGCAGTGGGACGTTTAAAAGGCTGAGTACATACTCGTACAATACATACATATTGTATGTTAATGTTATAATCTCATTGAGACTAGACACCTGCGCGGGAGATATTATAGTGCACAAGTGTACGCGCAGACACAAGTGCACTCTCTATTCCCGGTGGGACGAATGCTCGACACGACCAGTTAATCCCTGCCTGTTGAATTTTGGATATATTAAAATTCGTCTTAGTCAAACTTTTATCAACTGTAACTTTGGCTTTCTTCATTTTATTAGTCCTTATCCTATAATATTTTGCGTCTTTTATCGAATAACCTATATTTTTAGGTGCCTGCTTTTAGATATAGCTCATTAGAATTTTAAAACTCTTGTTTAACGCTGTTTTGTTTTTCTAAACGTTAATTTACTGACGACGTATCTCTCTCATGTTTTCACTGTGACAATGCTGCCAGTGGCAGGTTCAGAAAATAATTCAACGAATGCGTATTTATTGCCTTTATTTAGATAGCTTTTACACGTGCTTTTGACGTGTTCTCATTATATTTTATAAACATACGAATAATATCGTAAATGTTCCGTTTTATATCGGATATACGATATCCTATAAATGACAAGTATATTATATAAATCTGTACATAAAATGGAGGTACATTTTGAGTTTTGCATAAATCCCTTTAGCTATGTCATATTGTTGAAAACAAAAAAATATATATTTGGACAGTGATAAAATTAAATTAAAATGAAATGGTAGCATTTTAATTAATATTAATATTTTTATATTTTCATTTATTTTATAAACGATCCTAAGAATTACATGTAAATGAAACCATATGGTTTCATTTATATAGACTCTCATGCTCATAGAGAAGACTTTTGGTCAGGTCCGGTTTTCTTGACTGCTATTTGACTTAAAACTATTAGTTGTTTATTAATTTTATAAAATTTCTACTACCTGACATTAAAAAAATATGAAGCCCACAGCATTTTTATGTTGTTGAAAGCTTATAACTTAAAAGATTTATAACAAAATCATGTTTTTTGCATTTTATAGTTAGTTACAATTTGATTTATTTTGTACGAATTTGTTTGATTTATTTTGTAACTCATACACAAAAAAATATCACGAGCGAACTCTAGTTAAGTTGAACGTACAGTTCATTTATTATGTAAATATTAACTGATAATCAAAAGTGATGGCTAGAATTGCGTGTCAAACAACCTGGCATTTGAGTACTCGATATTAACGTCACGTATCTTGCTAACTATTGACTGTACTTATTTATTTAAGTTAATTTATTTGGCATTTCTAAATAATAAATTATCAATCCATACTTACTAACAGTATAAATGTGAATAACTGTCTGTTTTACTTTTTCACGTTTAAATCGCTAACAGATTTCGATAAAGCTTGGCAAGGAATTCAATTCCATCCTGGGGATGGACATAGGCTAATTTTGATCACCGCTCTATTTACCACGTGACTAGCGACTTACCCTCGTTTCGCTTTGGGTCGTCCCTAGTTGCTCTCTGCCGTTAAAGTATGTGGCGCAACAATCAATCCCTTAATTAAAATAAACAAAATTTCTGAAATAAAAGTAGCCTAAGTACCTTATAACATTATTTACATTGCTATCTGCAAAAAGTCCCGTCAAAGTTAGTCCAGTCATTTCACAGATTAGCCGGAACAAACGGACAGGCAGACAGACAAAAATTTTAAAAATTGATTTTTTGATGTAAAGTGTATAATATACTTTCATATGAATTAAGTATAAAACTGTTAATTTGAAATTAAAAGCAGCCACTTCGATTTTATTTATATGTATAGCTACTGATTGAAGTAAATGACTTTTGGAGTGGAGACCGCAACTAGGTCAGCAGAGTGTGGTACTAAATGATTGAACGACATTAAGAGTATTGATAGCACTGGGTAGACCCCAGGATACAGAAATGTGGTTAAACCTAAAAGCGGCCTAAAACAGTGAATATTAGAGTTAATTGATTGATTGATAAAAAATATCGGATTATATTACACTCGATTTAATAAAAGTAATAAAAGACTTGAATATAGAAAGTATATTTGAACTTTTTTATGTCTGTTTGAAAATTATTTCAGTAATATATTGTAATGATGAAGTATTATATTTGAAATCAAAAAATGCGTAAAATCCTACTGTTAATATTAAAATTAAAAATTAATTAAAAAGGATAAAATAATTTGAAACCCCCCGACTTAAAAACGCGAGATAATAATACGTAAAAAGATTAAGTAGAGCTGATCTCTCTCGGAGTCGGTCATATATGTAAACAATAGAGTATCAGTTTTCTTAACATTTCCCCACCTCCCTATTTGGTTCTCGATTATTGTAGATGTATGATTCTCATACTGAAGTAAATATTTTATTATTTTGATATGAATTAGGCTCATTAAATTTAATATAAATGTAATTTGTTTGGGTCCAAATATTGGTTTAATAATAAACATTTGTTTTAAGAAGAAGAACGTCGTGTTTACATCTAATTACGAGTATAATATTACACCCCATATTAAAACTGAATAAAATGAAATCTGAATATAATTTTACTCGTACACATATTTTGTGCCTCTAAATACCTTAAGGCTCTAAAACAATTTTATTTTATTTGAGAAACAAACAGTAAAATAGTACAATAATTTTAAATATTAATAATATATGACACACACCAATAAAGTTTAGACTTTATAGACAAAACAATAAAGGAAAATTTTACACTTAACCAAAGCAGATTACATAGAAACACATTAATTAGGATATTGTTATAAAATTTAAAAAACTGCCAACATTTTTAAAATTTTTGTCTAGATTTGTTTAATTTTTTGTACAAACATTTAACTCAAGATTTATATTTTTAGCGTTGACAACTTTTTGGGGTCAAAATTTAGGATATCTTTTTCTACAGTAACATCATTTATTCCCAATGGAAAACGTAAGTAATTACTTTTGTCGAATCGTACAGTTTAGAAATGAACACACATAACGCTGGCGAAACTTAAAAGATTTCAGGAAAGAATCTACTTCAACATTCTAGGACATTAACACCACCAAAAATATCCCCAAAAGCGTTTCCATACATTCGCAATAACTGTTTTTTTAATCTATCTTAAACGTATCTAATCTATACTAATATTATAAAGCTGAAGAGTTTGTTTGTTTGTTTTTTTTGTTTGTTTGAACGTTCTAATCTCAGGTACTACTGGTTCGATTTGAAAAATTCTTTTTGTCTTGGATAGTCCGTTAATCGAGGAAGGTTATAGGATATATTATATCGCGATACGACTAAAAATGTTGCAAAAACGGGAAGGCCGGCGTAAGAATTTGGTTTCAGGTCGAACGTGTTCGAAGCCGCGGGAAATGGTAGTATAAAATATAAGAAAAGGTTTACAAAATTGCATTGAAGTCCACAAAATTGAACAACTTCGTATATATCAAACATCATAATGTATTCTACAAAAGCAATTATGGTCCAAATCAAGAGTAGATATTTCAAAGATTGTTACATGACTATAGTTTAGATATGTGAGTCTAGATTTTGAGGTCCTGGATTCAATTAGGACAAAGAAATACTGTTGATTTGATTCGGACCAAATTGAAATTTGGAAATTTACTACCCACTGAAAATGCTAATGTTACACACACACACACACAAAGATTTTATACGCATGCGAAAGTTTCTTCGCTTAAGTACTATTATTACTTCTATTATTCTTGCATGAAGGCTTGTCAAGTGTTATTATTTTCTACTTAATGGATAAATATATTTTTTTGAATTATTGTTTTATGGCGAAATATATTTTTTTGAATTTACTGTGAAATAATCTATGTATTTGCGTTCCAAACTTGTGTTGACGATAAATCTTAGACTTTTCCATTTTTTTCTAGAAATTACTTTTACACCTTTGTAATTGATATTATTTACATTAAAATATAATCTAATTATCTTTATATTTTACCTAATTATAAACATTATTTTACCTAATTATAAACATTATTTTTAAATAAGTAGTAGTGACTAAAGTACTGGATCCTTTTAAGCCGGTAAGTCCCATAAAAACCACCTGGTATGCGTAAAAATTTTTCTCAACCACAAAAAATGTGTTCGAAACTAATTATATTTACAAGAATTTTTCATTAATATGGACTTAAAATGGACATACGCAATACGAGTATGTAGCCTAGGAGATTGTAGAATGACATCTTGTAAGCCCCATGATCTTTTATGAAATGGGTTTTATAAGTAGGTACTTATATTGTCTGTGTATCAATTGTCTATTTTGAGCATGGGTGGAGACTGTGAGGAAAACTTATATTTCTATATATTGGTGACCCATATACTTATTTATAGAGACAGTGGTGGCCCAGCGGTGACGCGCTCCCTTGGATAACCGAGTGATGCGGGTTCAAATCCGGGTCTCGCACCTCTGATATTTTCATGTGCGAATCATTTATATCATGATTACCACTTGTCTTACGGTGAAGGAAAACATTGTGAGGAAACCTACATGTCTGAGAGAACCTAGCAAGTTTTCGAAAGACATGTGAAGTCCGCCAACACGCACTAGGCCAGCGCGGTGGACAATGGCCTGATCCCCTTCGTACTGAGGGAGGCCCGAGCCCAGCAGTGGGACGTTAAAATGGGCTGATGATGATGATAATGATGATGATGATACTTATTTCGTTATCTTACTTTTCATTTACTAAAATACCAAAATATAGAATAATTTCTACTTTATATGACTTTGACATCGTCAGACGAAACTAACTATAGTCTTATAAGCCTTTAAAAGTAACCTTTAATGATTAAATTAAATTACAAAAATAGCAGATGTATGATAATTGAAAACATAAAGAATAAATTAACATATATAAATATTTTGTACAGATCAGTAATTTTAATGAATGTTTGCACATATTTAATTAATGGTTTTCTCGTTATCAAGAAATTAACACCAATTATCCTTTACAAATATTTAATTACGTATTCACTTTTGAATGACTGAATTAATATTGTTTGGAAGTAAAATTCATATTATTACAATTAATATAATTTCGTGTTTTTAGGGTTCCGTACCTCTAAAGGAAAAATCCGAACACTTATAGGTTCACTTTGTTGTCCGGTTGGCTTTATCTCGGGAACGCGTAGAGCTATCGAGTTGAAATTAAAACCACATAACTTATACAGAAGTCTACCGTTTCTTGATGAAGCTGTGAAAAAATCTAACTTCTAAGTTAAAAACGTTTAAAAAAAGATAGAGAGAACTATGTTTGGCAAGTAATATCGTCTTATGCTACGAGTGCAGGAAAAATCTGAAAACTATTTTAATTATGAACATTTGTATTTAATTAAAAAAATATATTCTTTATTTAAAGTAAGTAATCAATCATCGAGGTAAAGCAACTTTATGTGCTGTCATAATTGTATGGGTGACAGAATGGAAAAACCTGATAGCTGTACATTTTTAAATTTGTACTAAACTTGGTGGGCAAGTCCGATTCGCACTTGTCTGGATTTATTTTACCTATTTGGCACGAGTTTGTTCGTTAATTTAAACTCTTTTACCTGTTTTTTTCCTTGAAGTCCCTAAAATAAAGACTAGAATATTGCCCATTTTTCAGACTTTTATTTTAATCTCGCCCGAAAAGCTTCTGTAAGCTGTAAAAAATATTGGTTATTTCATGAGTAAGACAATTGAAGAACTTAGAGTTTTTATAAATGCATTATCTAAGGATGATGCATGTTCGTATAGTAGTCCAAAAATTTCTTTATTTTGTTCTAGAGAAATTCTATCGCTTAAATAGTATTTAAAATGTGTATCTGTATTCATACGAACCTGTATGTAATGAAAGTAATGTTTATAATTAGGTAAAGTATTCAAATTTTAACAAGTGTTATTAATTTCGTATTATTGGTATACTATATAAATAACACTCGTTAAACTTCTAACCTCATTCTCGCACAAAATAAGCCTAAAATTCATTCAACTTCAAACTTGGCTTACGTTTTTTCGTAATGGCGGCAAATATAAACCAGCAATTGTACAAGTTTTTACAGTCTCATTTCACTTGTTTTACATTCCTCGCGTTATTTTTGTCATTTATATTTCTATCATGCTATCTCTTGTCTACGACTGTGCTCTGGTAGTTTAAATAAAGTAATTAATGATAGATCCTAAAAATACCTTTATTCATATATCCTTTAAACTTCTTAAGTTAAATATATTTGATATTATTAACGCATTACTGGACAGATTTTCGTTAAACTTTGCAGAAATGTATACATAAAATAACAATTCTTTGTTACATCAAACAAACAAGCAACCAAAAAAGAAAACTTGAATATGTCAGTAAAGATATCAATCCAAGGAACTAACCATGTGCAGGAAAAGAGAATATCAAACGAACAGTTCTTCCACTCCTTTAGTCTAATAAGACCATCTGATTCCTACAAATAATTTGGGATCGATAAAAAGCAGCAAGTAACTAAAAAGATACAACGCTTACGCTCCAATATAAGATGCTGCGTCAATAATTTGAGAGTAATAACAGACAATAGAGAAACAATAACCTTATTTTGATCCGACGTAAAAAACAAATTTCGTACTTCATAATTTTCAAAGTATATGTCACGAATGATAGAAAAAATTGCGAAGTATAATAAGTAGTAGAATATTAATTAATGATTATTTAATAGTTCAATAATAACACTTTTTGTGTGTTTTTATAAGATTGTAATAATAATGTAGTAAGTTCTTAAAGCCTTCAACGTGAAGTTATGTTCAGAACATAATATTGCATGTTGTATACGAAATATGATACATATGAGTGTCTCTACATAAAAGACGTTTGAGAAGCAAACTGCTTTGAGAGTGTAAAAATGTGCCACGTAAAGTTTAGTACTACGAGTATGCCTTTAATGTAGAGCTGATCTTTTAGTTTTAGCTTTGCTTTAGAAAAATATATTAAGTTTATATGGGTATAGAGTATAATTTTCTGTAACTTAGTGCTTTTACTATTTTTTTCATACAAAATAACACATTTACTTTGAATTAAGTTCACTATTGTCTTGTATAAGATTCAGACAGAATAGACATCTCTATTTACGTCATATAACATCACAGTACCAGGTATAATTTGAAATCATCTTGAAAAAGTTGTTAGAATTAACCCACATTTATTTAGTAAATTGATTTGTTATGGCGTTGTATAATGTATATTATATAGAATCTTTAGATTAGCATAAGCCCTGAGCAGGATTTCTTAAATGTAAACTTAATATGGTTTATATTAAGACAATTCGTAAAATAACTAAAGTCTAAGTGGCTTACTTTAAATTAGTTCGTATGCGAGCTGTACAAACTATTAAAAGTAAATTATTTAGATAATTTATTTATTAATTAAACACGATTTTGAGTGGCTGGAGACTTTCACTGGCAAATAGTAGATGTTATAAGAAGTAACTTAGGCCATTTTACACGACTGCCCGAAAAAAGGAGTGTTATGTTTTCAGAGTTTATGTATGTATGTATGTACGATTGTGAGTTTCTTTATTCCACCATAACTTCTGAACGCCTAAACCGATTTCGATGTATGCGGTATCGTTAGAATCCTTGTTATTTTAGATACAAAAAGAATGAATTCTGTTCAAAATAAATATTTTGTTCCCAGGGCTCGGCTTCAACCGAGCGGAGTAAGAGTGAGTTGCTAGTCTCTAATAAATTTAATAAGTGAAACTCAAGAACTAATTTGAATCCAAAAATTCTTTTAATAATAAGATGATCCCTAAGTCACATAGCCTTATATAGGTATCTGGTAATATTAAATATTTCCTCTGAAATATTAGTATATTTCCAGAAATTTTTGAAGAAGTCGCTGCGTATAATGAGGGTCTACTCAGAGATGGTTGGCTACTAACTAAAGTTGAGAAAAAATGTGTCTTTTTCAATATTAAAATACTACGCGCGAGCGAAGCCGCGGATTCCGCTACTAATAACTATAGCCTATGTTACTCAGTGATAAGTCCAGTAGTTTTTGAGTTTATTCGTTACATATAATAATACAAATTTTTTGTCTTTATAATAATACAAGCTTTTCCCGCGGCTCTGCTCTCGTTCTAAAGGCTAAAAATAAAAAGAAATAATTTCCTCCCGTTTTTAGAAAATATTTCATACATGCTCCGCTCCTATTGGCCGTAGCGTAATGTAATATAGCCTTCCTCGATAAATTGACCTTCGAACACAAAATTATTAAATTATAAAAATATTAATTTTTCAATCCGGACCAGTAGTTCCTGAGATTAGCGCGTTCAACCAACTAACCAACCAACCAACCAACCAACCAACCAACCAACCAACCAAACAAACAAACAAACTTATAAAATATAGTACAGACAATTTACTTACATATGATATACATACAAATATAAATTTATTTGCTTATTTTTGGTAATTACAGGAATATATTTTGTACGAATATGACTCCTACTTAAGAATGTTCTCTTTCTCAAGATCAAGGACAAGATATTTTGCTTTCCTTTGATTTGATGAATTCTTTTAAGGCTAATACGAATGTTTTTCATTAAGTTCAAGAAAATTTTATTGGGACTAAAATATACGAAACGGTGGAATGTTTAATTAATATAATTTAAAAGTTATTGTTGAAGTTGAACTCTCACTAATTTCTTTCTGAATAAATTCGATATAGGGTATTAATTTATCTAAAATTTGTGATTCTGACGAAATTTTACGAGATCATTATTCAGTATATTATTTACTTTTAATCTTTAACCTTGCCCATTTTAATCGACTTCTAAAATGAAGAGGTTCTTAGTTCAAATGGTGTTTTTTAAACTATTATAAAGAATTAATAATATATAATAAAAAAGTATATTTGAACAACTCCAACTAGTCAATCTTTTCAGCGTATTAAAAGTTACGCAAAGTTTATTTCTCTTATAAAGGGCAGAAAGCAGCCTTTGAAGGGTGACACTAATGGTCCAATCAATTGAGATACGTACATACAAAGTCTAGGAAATAGTTTCAAGATGATGAAATAAATTTGCGCTTGATACAATCACTGCTTCACCTTTCCTTAGTAAAAATTTACTATAAGAGAAAGTTCAAAGCATTTCAGAGCATACGCCACAATCAATCTTACAACAGCCAAACTTCGAGTTAATCTATACCAATATTATAAAGCTGAAGAGTTTGTTTGTTTGTTTGGTTGAACGCGCGAATTGAAAAATTATTTTTGTGTTGGATTGTACGTTTATCGAGGAAGGCTATAGGCTACGACGAATAAAAACGAAGCATCAATGAAAAATGTTGCAAAAATGGGAAGAAAACGTTAGTTCTGCGAGGTATCAAACCGCGCGAGTCAGAAAAAAGTTGGTTTTCGGTTGCTAGTTAATTATAATCGGATACCAAACGTAAATAAATAATAATTAAATAAATATATTGTGAAATTATCAAACGCTATCTACTCTATCTAGCTACGAGGTTTGTGTTATGGTTAACCGCTAGCACATCAAGGAGGGTCTACGTTTCACGTCTACGAGGTACTACGTTACAAATTATAATGTTTGTATACTAATATATTATTACGTTATTGAATAAGGCTTACTAAGCCATCATGGAATACTTAGTAGATGTTAATGTGTTGGATTAATGTCTGGTTGTGTCTCACGTAGGATAAATAAATAAATATTGTATTACAATATTATTACCAAATATATTTTTCGAAAATAGCAACTGTTTCTCGCCTGTTCTTCTTAGCAGAACAGCTTTCCGAGCCGGTGGTAGCTTACTCACAGGCTTACAGACTGACATCACTACATAGTATAAAACAAAGTCGCTTTCCCTGTCCCTATATCCCTATGTACGCTTAAATCTTTAAAACTATGCAACGGATTTTGATGCGGTTTTTTTAATAGATAGAGTGATTCAAGAGGAAGGTTTATATGCATAACTAGCGGATCCCGCGGCTTTGCCTGTGCTAAATCTAGGAAAAAGCCCAAGCGAAGCGAGGGCGAGTCGCTAGTTTAATTTTAAAATTACGATTTAAAAGAGCTTGTAAAAGTCTATTTGAATAAAGAATATTTTGATTTGATTTGAATATTCTCTATATAAATAAGAAGCATTAGCCAGGTGATCGAAATAGAAGAATTTAGAATATTATTGAAAATTTAAACAAATGAGTAGAATTCACTCAAAATTCACACAAAAAAACAATTTTTCGATGTACTATTTTAGTTAAAAAGTATTTATTTAGTTTGTTCTAACAAAATAAATAAAATCGAATCTAGATTAATTTTAAGTACAGCTCTAGTAAGTACTAAGAAATAACCGTTACGTAATTTTGTGGAATGAAACAGACCCTTTGAAGCGCCTCAAGGAGCTCGGAAGTTAAAGTCTGGGGCAAACTACACTTGATGAATCCCTTTGTTATTTACGGAATGTGTAACCCACCGACCTTACTTTACTTATAGATATAAAATAACTATAAATTCCCGCGGCACCGCCCGCGTTCTAATTACTATTGAAAAATAGGGATTGGTGGTAGAAAGTTGATATTTTAGGGTTATAAGGAATTTCTTGATGCCAAATCATAAAAAATTAAAAATAAAGAATCAGAAAAATAAAGAGACCACCCTTATCACCTAGGAGAACAAAAAACAGCCTACGACCTATTCTCAGACTTACTAAATAAATACACTCAACAAAAAAATCTTAGAAATCGGTCAAGCCGCTTCAGAGGAGTTCGAAAACAAACACTGTGACAAGAGAATTTTTTATATTAGAAAGATAAGATTAGACGATGGAAGATGGGAAGATATTACATTAAAAGATTATATCACTAGCAAGTTACCCTTACTTCGCTTGGGTGTATCCCATTGTATTTATAAACTAGCGACTCGCCCTCGGGCTTCGCTTGGGCTTTTTCCTAGATTTAGCACAGGCAAAGCCGCGGGATCGGCTAGTTATGCATATAAACCTTCCTCTTGAATCACTCTATCTATTAAAAAACCGCATCAAAATCTGTTGCGTAGTTTTAAAGATTTAAGCGTACATAGGGATATAGGGACAGAGAAAGCGACTTTGTTTTATACTATGTAGTGATAAACATCCAAAACAAGTATGTAGTATAACAATAACATGTGTCCAGTCTGTATGTATATGATGATTGTGTAAACTGTGGGTAGGCACTATCTGTAACAAGTATATAAACCTCTGAGAAGTCAAATAGCTTACTTATTTAACACGTCAGGAACAAAAAAATAATCTGTGACCAAAATCCTAAAAGGTAGTTTTATTTATAACTAGCTGCGCCCCGCGGTTTCACCCACGTAGTTGCCGTTCCCGTGGGATTACAGGGATAAAAAGTAGCCTATGTCCTTTCTGAAAGTCTTTTCTATCTGTGTACCAAATTTCATCGAATTCGGTTGAACGGTTTAGGCGTGAAAGCGTAACAGACAGACAGACAGACAGAGAGACAGAGTTACTTTCGCATTTATAATATTAAAGTTAGGATAGAGACGTTGACCTTGATAGTTATATAAAAAATATTGTGTTGTCGTATGTGTTGAATGTTATACATTGACATAGTCTACCCTATGTTTTAAAATACGTTATTTGACTAATGAATATTTAGCTGTGTATGTGAACTCCATTATATTTAATACTTATAAAACCTGATTATCACAAATAAGTTGGTTATATAAAAATGCAAATATATATACATATATGTTTTTTGTCGCTAGTTTTCTACAAGATGTCATCAGATTTACTGACTGATTTTGTTAGCTTTCAATTTCAATTTGAATCGAAAGCTCTATACCACCGCAGCATAGAAATGCTTACTTATTATGTTATTCAACCTTCGCTGTGAGTGAATCTCGCTGAACGATGCTTGACTTTCATGATAAAACTGTACATGAGAGAATACTTGTCGGCTACATATTTCTCATCTTTTTTGAGTATACGGACACCACGTATTCTTAGTTTATCCCTTTTGAGATTTGGTTGTATTTTGTCGTGATTTCTTTTTTATCCACATTCACGTTTGAACTACTAGAGCATTGTATTGAAGCTAGATAAGCCTTTGATTGCATAATTAAGCTTTTGTTACATATTTTTTACAAGCAACTTAACAAGTTATATACTAAAACCTTCCTCGAGAACAACTCTATCCATTGGTGAAAACAACATGACAATCGGTGCAGTATTTTTTGAGTTTATCGCGAATATACAGACAGACGCCGCGGAGGACTTTGTTTATATATGTAGTAATTTAATTGTGTATTCAGACCTTTTTAACGTCCCACTACTGAGGTACGGGCCTCCCTTCAATGTGAATAATAGTAATAAACCGATAAACAAATGAAAATAATAATAGTATGATCGGGGTTCAGGCCATAGTCCATTACGCTGACCAAGTGCGGGTAGGCGGACTTCACACGTCAACCCGCATCACTCAATTATCCAAGCGAGCGCGTACTACTGGGCTACCACTTCCATTTTATTGAACAACGCTTACAATTAAAATATCAATTATTATACCCTCTACGTAATAGTAAACAAATAAAAAGGACTCGGGGCCAAAGATGTATACAATTATTAAGTAGTACTTTATTTAAAACTGGCGACTCACCCTCGCTAGACTTAGCGTCAGCGAAGCCACGGATTACGCTACTTAAAATAAATTAAATTTCTACCTCCTCCTTTTATAAGTCGCTTAAAAATAGGTTACGCCTTATAACATTAGCTACCTGCGAGTCCCGTCAAAATCAGTCCAGTTTCAGAGATTAGCTGGAACAAACAGACAGGCAAACATTTAAAAATTGTTTTTTTGTTGCTAGTATCGTATATACTTTCATATGCATTTAGTGAAAAGCTGTTAATTTGAAATTAAAAACAGACACCCTAATTTTATTTATATTTATGTGTATTTTGACGACACGCGTGGCGTAGTTTGTAGTGACCCTACTTGCTGCGCCAGCGGTCGCGGGTTCGAGTCCCGCTGGGGGCATACATTTGTTGAGCACGAATGTTTGTACTCCAGTCATGGATGTCTATATTTATAATATGTATGTATTTAAACTTATATATGTGTAGTATATCAACCATCTAGTATCCATAACACAAGGCTCGTACCTTACCTTGGAACTAGATAGTGCTGTGTGTAAATGTCCCAACATATTTATTTATTTATTTATGTATAGATGTATCGATACCATTCAACTAAATACATACGATCACTTATATCATGACTTAACAGACGAGCAAATCGATAATCTTAAATGGGAGATAGCGCTCGATATAATTTACTTAAGCTTTCTTTGAGATAACTCAAATTCTATTAATATCACTCTCGATATCGAGGAATAAAAACCGTGCTAGTAACCAAACTTAACTTTCTTATATTATTAATTATATTTCTTTATACATCAAGAATTTTGTAATAGCATGTAAAATTGAATAGATAATTAGATTCTTACCGAAATCTTAATTTAACTTGAAAAATATTATTTACATATAAAGGAAAGTTGGACTATTTATCATCGGGCTACGAACCTTAGAAGTAGAACAATTTATACATAATCTAAGCAAGCAAAGCAAAGTCGCGGTTAAAAGACAGTGTATGCATAAAACAATTTCAAAGACTAAAAATCCTAAATCGCACCTTTGAGTGAACTCACAAAGGTTACATTAGTTGTTATTAGGTACTCGTAGTTCTAGTTAAGTTTTTTTACTTTAATTGCATTAGGATCAATTCCTTTAACGATTGCTGTAATGTTTGGAAATAAATGAATAGATAAAGAATATATATTTAATCTGGCCATACAATACTGTGTTTAAGAACATAAACTCTTATATTTTACTACATTAAAATATTTAAAATTTAATCTCATTAAGAAGCAATTGTCCTTAACGCCGCCCGTCCAAATAACAATTACAATGTAACGACCATAATTGAAACCAAATGGTCTCATAACGTCAAGTGCTTACTTTGAATTAATTAAAAATGTGTATATAATCAGGATAAGATAAAACAGAAGTACTTTTCTTCTCTAATTACCATGCATTTTTTTAAGCTTTGGAGTTATTAAGTAAGTTTTAAAAACAATAGATTTTTTTATAATGTATACAAACTAGGTACATTGCACACATTTTCCTCAAAAAGTACCAAATCTAATTTTAATAATAATAATAATCAGCTTATACCTAAATACAAGTTCTTAAATATTTGCTTACGAATTAAAAAAATATATAAAAGCTTCAAATTAGAGTCAAGAGCTTTCAGAATTATTTCGTCTGTAATTTTACCCACGTTCAAAAAACATTTTCTTTGACAAACAAACTTTATCAAACGTATAGAGGATCTTTGATTTCCTCAAGGCCTACCTACTTTAGATACCATTTAACAAAAACTGCCTAATATCTTTATTATTAGAAATATAATTTAAATATTTTATTATGGAATACTTGCGTAAAATAGAATTATATCGCCATGAAGGTGGACCATTTTTGCCTTTATTCGTAAAGAAACTAAGGAACTGACCGTCGTATTTTGTTTAATTTGTATTATATACTGTACTAGCCTTTCCCGCGGATCCGCTCGCGTTCTAAAGGCTAAAAATGAAAAGAAATATTTTTCTCCCGTTTTTGCAACATTTTTCATGGATGCTCCGTTCCTATTGCACGTAGCGTGATGAACTATAGCCTACAGCCTTCTTCGATAGACGGACTATCCAACACAAAAATATTTTTTTAATTCTGACCAGTAGTTCCTGAGATTAGCGCGATCAACCAAAGAAACAAACAAACTCTTCTGCTTTATAATCAGCCGTTCTGTCGTGATGAGTACCAAACATCAATCTAGACTTTTGCATTTATAAGAAGAGATCGAATGGTCTGTCTTCTTGCATTTATAATATTAATCGAAATTATAATCTGATCTGAATGAAATTCGCTACAAAGTTAGATTACAGTCTGGTACAGGAACAGACTACTTCTCATCCCGAAAAAACGTACGGTTTCGGTGGAATAGATTTGTATTTTTTATCTCTTGGACAAATTCTAGTGAATCGAGGCTGAAGTGCTACTATTAGTTAATCTTATTAGTAATTATTAATAAATAATAATATAAATATATTTATACAAAAACTCTTAAAGGAAGCTTTGCTCACTAACGACGTTCACTATAGAATTTTTTTCTGATTTTCTTTGATCATCCCACAACGGTTCCTAGTAAAAAATAAAACGTTAAAACCCAATTTCATTTTCACCGGACCCGCCGGACATCCGTTTTGTGGCTCGTGAGAATAACGTGACATCCTACATATCTCGTAAATGCATCATATTCATATTTAGGTCACAGAGGCTTTAGACGTTTTTTAATCAAATTTTTTGCGTTAAGCAAATTTAAACCTAATTTTGCCTAATGTTTTAAATCGTACATATTATTTGTTATAGGTAACTAGACAGTTTGTGAGTGCATGTTTAAATTACTTATCGGCTAATATGGAGGATATTGCTTTTTATTATTATATATTTATTTACGTTTTGTAAGTCTGGTACTATTAACAGATAAGTCGATTTTAACTGGTTTAGATTCTCGGCATACTAATTGTATCTAATTGCTTGCTCTGCAAACCAATTTTTTCCGCTAAATACTTTCTAAGATTTTTACCTGACTACGATGAAGCCAAAAGGCTATATTTTTATCAACATTTTATTTAAAGGAATTTAAACACAAATTTCTAACTTAAAAAAATTAAACTAATAATATTGTCGCGGAATATAGTGCGAACCCGTCATCATAGCACGCTTGTACCATGCCTTACAACAGCTAATGTCAATTTATAACTTTTTAATTAATTAACATTAGATAACAAGAACAGTTTATTGCAAATTTTAATGTGTCAGAGAGAGAGAAAGCGTTTTCAGGAAAGATTTGGAAGTTACTAGAAACATTTTGAATTTTCGATACTAGAATGTTCTATATTTACGCATATAAAAAGGCCGGCAGTGTGTCGAGAGGGCAGTTGATGTTCGAAGTTAAGTGAAGATTGCGAAGAGATACGAAATAGTGGAAAAATGAAGAAGATTATAGTGAATTATTAAAAGTGGTGAATTATAGTGCTCAGAGACTCAATTTAACTAGTGCTGTGTACAAACTGCGCGTGTATATAAAGTTTAAATAAAACATCTTAGTGCGAGAACGCTTTTAATTTCCGATCCCGAACCCGTAGTACGTAACAATAATTATGTGTTTGGTATCAAAAAAAGGTTGGTATCATTAAAGCAATCATGGTTATTACTTTGAAAAGGCAATGAACTAGACAACTGATAGTATTTTTTGATAATATATTGGGACATTTATGTTGGGACATTTTACACACAGCACTATCTAGTTCCACGGTAAGGTACGAGCCTTGTGTTATGGATACTAGATGGTTGATATACTACACATAAATAAGTTTAAATACAAACATTCGCGCTCAACAAATGTATGCCCCCAGCGGGACTCGAACCCGCGACCGCTGGCGCAGCAAGTAGGGTCACTACAAACTGCGCCACGCGCGTCGTCAAATATAGAAATAGATTACGAGCTAAGACGTGGACGAGGGTTTATCTCGATACATCAGTGATTCCCAGGGGAGTAGTCTTTTAAAAGATTAACTTACAGGATCTTTACAAATAGTATCTAAGAAAAACATTTTTTATGGAAATTCTAAATAAGTTTTTTTACAAACGCTAATATTACTTTTACTATTATTTTTTTTAAATATGTTGGGACATTATTACAACAGTACCATCTAGCTACGTGGTAAGCTATGAGGCTTGTGTTATGGATACCATATACTTAATACGTTAATATATTACACATATATAAATCGTAAATACATAATGTAATATTGTAAACATAAACACTCATGACTGGAGTACAATCATTTGTGCTCAACTCAAATGCCCCAGCGTGGCTCGAACCCGCGACCGCTGGCGCAGAAAATATAGTCACTACCAACTGAGGCAAACGTGTCATCCCTATCTAAGCATAAGCTATATAATTTTATACGATAAAATCCTAAACGATAATTTTGGATACGACAATTTCTTGTTAATATCTATGTTAACAATTACCATGTTATATATAGCGTATACATAAGTTTTTTTTTGTTTTAAAATATGTAAGGGATACGTTCATAAATTAATACCATAGTATAAAGAATGACAAAGTAAGGCAATTTCATACAAACGCACCGCGCGCGGCTTGTATGTATGCGTCATAGTATCTTTACGTTGCCGCACGCACACTCAAACAATATCTCGAACCGTTTATCAGTGCGCCAGTCTAGGCTAACGCCGCACAAGTTTCGCGCTTCACGGCTTTTCACTTTATGAAAAATGTGTGATATTCGTAGAAGAACTTATTGCTGTGTGTTTGGGTGTCTAAATTCTTCATCGATTCCAGAGTTGTCTTTGTTCAGATTACGTACTGAACAGGACAGGTAAACAAATCACTTATTCTAGCATATAATTTATACTTGATGATGAAATACTTATGTAGGTACTTTTATTTTTGTTGTATTAGTTTATTATTTTAATAGGATGTGATATGATTTTATTAATATACATATTATACTTTTCATTTTTTTTATTGTTACTAATAGCATATTTATGTTTTTGTAAACGCAAGAAATTAAAGGATTTATTTTCTAACAACCAAGCATTTTTAATACTATTTTCTACTGATATATCAGTTAAGCAAGTAACTACAGGCCTAATAAAAATAATCATAAACATGTAGAAACAAAATGTTTTACATTCTTAAATATATATAAATAATAAATATTTTTTAATAATACACTTCCCGGCCAAATGCCAATTTCTGAGCACTGAATTAAAATTTAGCTACAGTGACAACCCTGTGACAGGCAACTATGGTAACTATGACAGGTAATTATATCGCGGATTGGGCCGAAGTTGCCCTACTTTGTCAATCTTTATACTATGTTAATACGTTTCGTTTCGGTGTTCCATTTTTGTTTGTTTTTCAATAAGGTCGAACACGAACGAAGTGAGAGTGAGTCACTAGTATAAGATATTATATTACCTATAATATAGTAATAACGTATAGTAGTGTGATTTTATTTGTTAAAATAAGTTTTTGGCCTTACACTAGTGAATATTTTAACAAAACATATTTAATATATTAAATAGCAAAAATATTGCTCAGATTTTGTAAAGAAATATCTAAAATAGGTCAGCCTCAAGGGAATCGATGATCTTACTACTCTTGATAGCAAATTTATCTTTTTAAAACATTAACGCAGAATAATTTTTGAATTTTATACCTTTTTAAAGAAATATAATCTAAAAGATAAGAGATTGAGATAGTCTTTTATTTTTATCTCTTAATACGAGTATCTACTACGGATAAATAGCCCTGTGGTCGAAATTCGTCCATAATTTCCCAACATATTACATTATACATTCAGTGTGTCAAATACATTAAGTTATGTTATTTTTATTGATTTAATGTAGATTTTGCGTAATTAAAAAAGTATTAGCATTCTGTAGGGGAGCGGGGGGCACATTGTTACAATTTTTAGATAATTGTCAATATAACAAAATCTATCAAATAATCTATACATTTGATTACTTTTATCGTTAGTATGTCTATTCAGCTATTAAAATATGATTGAGAAGTTTTTAAAATTTATGTAATTTTTTCACAAAGGAACATTTAACCAAAAAAGTCAATTGTAACAACTTACCCCCGATTCGGGGCTAGTTGTTACATCTTCGGGGCACGATGTTACGGTACATCAATAAACGAAATCATTAATGATAAAAAATTTTATTATTTCAAAACGTTATAAATAAAAGAGATCACTTTAAACAGTCTTCTAACATTTATGAGTAATAATAATTGCCGATGCAACGCTGTCTGTGCTCGATTAGGGTGGTTTTTAAAAGGACCATAAACTCCTACACCTAATGGTTGTAAATTGTGAGAGCAGTGGAAATGACAGCATGATTATGTTGTTTACTTTGGCTTTTTCAGCGACGTGAAAATTTACTTAATATTTAGCTGTGGTTATCCAGAAGGAAGAGAATGGGCTGTTCAGAAAGCTTAACATGTTGAATGAAATGTTGAATTTTTAAAATTCTACTTCCGTCATCCATCCCGAAAAATTGCCCGCTCCAATCGCATCTGATGGTCCAGCACAAAGAAAAAGATTCGTATATCTCATTCTGGGAAACACGACCATAGGCGGAACTGAATTTCCTGCAGCATTTATGGCACATGCAAGTGTTTTAAGCCTGCTTTTGACCACGGGCAGCAATTATTTTTTTTAGGCTTCTGTACCATCGTGATCCTGTTTCGTCAGTGAATTATGTTTTTGGTGAAAGCCTTGCACTTGTCAAAGATGTAGCTTCTGGTTTTCATAGAGATAGTTGAGGATTTCTATCGATATAACTTTTAAACCAGTTCGGACCAGCCATATTATTTTTGAGCCAGCTGGGGGGAAATATTTTTAAATTTGTAAACAGCACATTGGTAAGCTAGTTTTCGGACTTCTGTTGGTAGTAAACCAAAATATATTTCTGAACTTTTGAGCAGATAAGAAGCTAATCTACGTTCTGTTTCTTGTGAGAATACCAATTAGGTTTAACGTAACCCAATGAACAACTTTCGTTGTTTTTGGTTTTTTTAACATACTTGGATAAGGACATCGGACAAAAATTAAACATTTCGCTTGCTTTACGAATGCTCGTTTTATTCTGCAGTACTTCTGCTGCAGCAGATTCATAAACTTCAAGTTGCAAGCAATGTAACAACTTGCCCCAAAAAAATGTAACTACCTGCCCCATGGCACCTTTTTTAATATAAATTGAAGTCACCATTAATGGATATCAATAGTAGAAAAAAACAATATTGCAAATTAAAGGTAGATATGTTGTGAATGTTCAAGGCTCAAAGTTTTGAGAAAAAACAAAATATAGACATCAGGAATCCAAAATTGCGTAAAGGATTTTTTTACTTTTTTGGTTAAAATCGGCAGACATGCACACAACCTTGCAGCTTGATGCTTGGCGGGTCACTGATCGTTTTTATCTAATGCACGACGTTATAAAAAAACAAATGAGTCCAATTATGTCCACCAAAGAGTTTAAAATCCCGGTAAAAAAGGCGTGTAACTTCCTACCCCTGCAACAACTAGCCCCCCGCTCCCCTACTCCTTCTCTATATAAACTACTAGCGACTCGCCCTCGCTTCGCTCGGGCTCTTCCCTGGATTTAGCATAAGCAAAGCCGCGGGATCCGCTTGTTATGCATATAAACCTTCCTCTTGAATCACTCTATCTATTAAAAAAAACTGCATCAAAATCCGTTGCGTAGTTTTAAAGATTTAAGCATACATAGGGACATAGGGACAGAGAAAGCGACTTTGTTTTATACTATGTAGTGATAAGTGTGGGAAAGTTCATACTCCTCCGTCAGCGCAATTTTCGTAAAAGTCCAAAGTTTTTGCTTAACGTATTAATATATAGATAAAATTGTTTAAAACGTGAATACATATCGAGCCTCATCGACCGACGTCACTTTCAATAAGATGTTTTACTAATATATTACTTAAAAGAAAACATTAACTAATATTCATAAACCCGTGGCTTCGCCCGCACTAAATCTAAGGAAGAGCCTAAGCGAAGCGAGAAAATGGTTATTGTGAGTTATCCGTAAGAGATAGACATATACCATCCTGGACTTTTTTCTAGAACTTTTAAAAGTGTACAATACTGTAGTACGTACATTATTTTGATCTACGAGTATCTCATAGAGTTTAGTTAGCGTTCGCAATGTAAGCGCAAAAAATGAGTTTATTTACGACTTCACATTATGGTAGAGGAGACCGTGGAAGATCGACCTTCACCGATCTGATAACCAGATGAGACATATTTTTTATCGAATATAATTTATAAACAAATATGCCTATAATTACTTACCTATCTGAAAGTGCTCATGGCTATTTTTAGCTGGGCAACAGTGCTTTAAGTATGATTTTTTGCAGGCAAGTCTATATGACTGATTTTGTAATAAAATAATCTAAAATTTGATATAACTTTCGATAAGTTAGCAGAACGATGGAGTCACCTATATTGACTTACCTGTTTACATCGGCTTTGGTAGCTATACACAAAAATGAGTAGGCAAACCTACTGAGGCATATTCTGTGTGTTAAAAACTAACAGTAAAATAAAATTCATTTGGTTATCAAAAGAATGAAAGTGATGAAAAAAAATCGATTAAAGTTAATTTAATTAAAAATAGCCATGAGCACTTTCAGATAGGCAAGTAATTTTAGGCATATTTGTTTATAAATTATATTTAATAAAAAATATGTCTCATCTGGTTATCAGGTCGGTGAAGGTCGATCTTCCACCGGCTCTTAGACCATTAGAAACCTCTAAAACATGAACGAATAAGCTCTAAAATTATCAGTGTTTCTCTACTATATTATGCATGGATTATACATATAAACCGTCCTCTTGAATCACTCTATCTATTGAAAAAAACCGCATCAAAATCCGTTGCGTAGTTTTAAAGATTTCAGCATACATAGGGATATAAGAAAAAGCGACTTTGTTTTATACTATGTAGTGATAAATGGAAAAACATATGATCAACTTTTAGTATGGAGGAACTAGGAGGAGATAGCACTTTTACGTACGGGATAATCTTAGGAAACTATAGATAAGCCGATTTTATAAATTAATTCACTAAGAGAAAGCTAGGCTTTTACAATCTTAAGTAAAAGTATATTATTTATCACAAGGTAGTGGAATATAAAAAGTACCTTTGCCCATTATTTATTAACTATGACAAGATTTGGCCCGGTGAGTAGTGACCGTACTTTCTGCGCTAGCGGTCGCGGGTTCGAGACCCGCTGGGGGCATTCATTTGTTAAGGACGAATGTTGGTACTCCAGTCATGGGTTTTTAAATTTATAACACGTAAAGGTATTTATATCAACTATCTGGTATCAATAACACAAGTATCGTAGCTTACCACGGAACTTAATGGCGGTGTTGCAAGAATGTCGCAACATATTAAAAATATTAAAAAAACATTTCAACTAAGAATACTTTTTAACTTAAACCATAGTTTTCAAATCATATTCCGTTCTCAGGGTGGTAATAACCTTAAAATATCTATCTAGGTAATTCATGTCCGCGACTCCATTCGTATAAAAAGTGGGGCTGGTATAAAAGTAGCCTTTTTAATGTAATTTATGTCTTGCTAGTGGCTTACCCTTGTATCGTTCGGGTGCGTCCCTAAACATTCAAAACATACATAAAGCATTGCTACAGTTTAATAAATTTTCTTATAAAGTTGTGATTCCGGAATACATCGTTTTCACATAACTTTGTTAGTTTAGGTGGCGCAGGACAATAAAGCTTGCAGTCGGCATGATTTAATTCCTTGTCTTCGTAATTTATGAATAACTAGCGACTCGCCCTCGCTTCGCTCGGGCTCTTCCCTAAACTTAACATGGGCAACGCCGCGGGATCTGCTTTCCTCCTCCTCTTGAATCACTCTATCTATTAAAAAAACCGCATCAAAATCCGTTGCGTAGTTTTAAAGATTTAAGCATACATAGGGATATAGGGACAGAGAAAGCGACTGTGTTTTATACTATGTAGTGAATAGTGATATTGACCTTCACCTTCTTCCATCTCATGAAAATTCGTTTAGTAGTTTAGTTTTAGAGCTTATCGTCTTCATACAGATATATAGACAGACTTTACGAGTATATGTATTATACAATATACATATAAAGTAAGTAATTATTCAAATTTCAATTTAGTGAAAGGAACTAACAGGTGTTCTTAAAATTGCTTAAAAAAGAAATATATCTATATTGTATAGTATCTCCTAAAATTTTTTTAAAAATCGGTTAAAAACGTAGGTACGATAAGAAAGACGAAAAGCGAGCGGTTAAAATCATTATTCATTAATAAGTAAACTCAGTTCGGTAACAAAATACATAGAACACCACTCTCAACTTGAGTGTTATATATAAGTTTTAATTAGTAAATTCATAATAGATGCCTTCTATTTTTAACGTTATGTTAATTAAACGTATAAGTTATAGTTAAAGCATTTTTGTATCACTACATAGTATAAAACAAATTCGCTTTCCGCTGTCTGTCCCTATGTATGCTTCGATCTTTAAATACATACGCTTTTGAGGCGGTTTTTTTAATAGACACAATGATTCAAGAGTAAGGTTTATATATATAACTAGCGGTACCCGCGGCTTCGCTCGCGTAAAATCTAGTAAATAATCATAAATCTATTAGAATTGTAAAAGTTAAGAATAAGAATAATTGTATCAAACAGAAATTTAATTCCGGACTCAAGACAATTAAATTCATACTACTCATTTGTTACTAGCAGATCACACTCACTTTGTTCGGGTTCGTCCCCAGTAAAAAAACTGTACCACGGGAACCATATTATATTCATTTATTTGGGATAAAAAGCTTAGCCTATATGATTATGCAGACTAAATCGGTCTCAAAAAATAATACTAAATAAACAACTATATATTATATACAATTATATAGCGTCACCTTACTTATTGTTAGCTTTAATATTTTTTACGACACGATGGCTCAGTTTGTAGTGACTCTACTTGTTGCGCCAGAGGTCGCGGGTTCGAGTCCCGCTGGGGGCATACATTTGTTGAGCACAAATGTTGGTACTCCAGTGACGGGTACTTATATTTATAATATGTATATATTTAAAAATGCATAATATGTGCAGTGTATAAACAATCTGGTATCCGTAACACAAGACTCGTAGCTTACCACGGAACTAGATGGTGATGTGTGTTCACGTCCCAACATATTTATATTTATCTATTTATTAATTTATATTATAGTTATGACAAAAAAAGACACAAACAAAATTTTGTGTAAGTATTAAAAGTCTAATAAAAACTTCAGTGGATTTTTCTTTCAATAATAAACTTCATTTATTTAACTCTGCGTTAATGCAAGGTAGGTTAATGTAGCCTTCGGGGCGTCATGGTTAAGTGCGTAAGCGATTCTGAGCCCCATGCCCCATTAAGACCAAAAAGGTTTCGTTGGGTTTAAGTTGGTAGTTCTGGCTAGTCTAGCTTTTGGGTTTTAACCTGTATATGTACCAAAGGAAGGCGTTTTCCGATGTTATAAAAAGTAATTGTTAACAAACGAAAATTTTACTTAAATTAAATAACTATATTATTTTTTATTTTATTATTTTCACTTATTATAAAAGTCAATTCAATTGAATTCTCTTGTTAATAACTTCAAAGCATGCCAGTTGAGCACAGATTACTTCGCCAATGTCACATAAAATGGAGAATGACACTAAGGACATTCATGGTAAATGGTAATGGTAGGTAAGATAGAGTCAATAAGTATATTTAAATAATAATTGTATAAGGGAAGTTCTTACTAAAGCTACAACAAAAGCACAGTTAATATTTACACAAAAACCTTAAATAGAAAAAAAATAGTTGGTAATAATAATATTAAATTAAATATTAAAATAATTCAATTATTTGACTTTTACCTTCTGTAAGGTTGTGATTTAGTTGACAGATATCTAATTAATGGACGAATTATGTTCTTGAGACAAAAGTCAATTTAAGATTCATTGTGGCATTTTATTAATTGAATTGTTGATGAGGGCCAAATGAAGTCTCCATTCGATATCTCCGAAAATTTATGTTCCAGGGTTGCCACGTGCATTAAAATTACATATTATATTACATTTGAAAAAAAAATGCTAATTAAATTGCTTTCAATATTAAGTGTTTAGTTTCTTAATTATCAACTTTTAATTACTTAAATATTGTATATTATGAAAAGTATAATATATATTAGCAACCTATTTTCTTTTATTTTTCTTAAAACCTACTGAAGAGTTTTAGTGCTATTATAAAAAAGCATAGTGTTTCTTTATATACGTTATGTGTATGTAAATATGTTTCATAAACATTATTTTCAAATGTTCAAATAGCAAATGAGGGACTCAAAGAAACTATATCAGGTAGCGGGTTCCGCTAGTTATATATTTAAACCTTCCTCAAAAACCAATCTATCCATTGGTAAAAGCAGCATTAAAATAGGTGCAGTAGTTTTTGACTTTATCGTGAACAGGCAGTCAGACAAACAGACGCAGCGGAGGACTTTGTTTTTATAAAATGTAGTGATACCTTAAAAAATTGTTAAAAATCTACTTTGTTTTATAAATACGTATTTATAAATAGAAGGCTTTAGAAAAAATTTTAACAACCCTGTTAAATTCATCCAACCGTCTGCAAAGGACACTGGGCACCTATCAAGTACCGAAATCCAAGGTCGTATTTTCTCTCGTATGGCAAATTTAAATTATTTTCAAATATTTCAATGAATTTTACACAAAACCTTTGTAATTTTTTTTATAGAAAGACAAATGAAATCCCTTTAAAGTTAAATTTTGTTTGACCATTATTTATTTGTACTTTTTAACGTCTCACTGCTAGTAGGTACGGGCCTCCCTTTAATACGAGAGGGATCAGGATCATAGTCCACTGCGCTGGCCTATCGCGGGTTGGCGGAATTCACAGTTGACATGTCTTTCGAAAACTTGTCAGGTTCTTTTAGACACGCAAGTTGCCTCACGATGTTTTCCTTCAGCATGAGACAAGTGGTAATCGTGTTAGAAATGATTCGCACATAAAATTATCAGAGGTGCGAGACCCGGATTTGAACCCGTATCACTCGGGTATTGAAGCGAGCGCGTACCACTGGGCTACCACTGTGATCATTATAAAATCTTTATTTAAAAAAATAACTTCATAATAGTATGCATTATGTATTCATTATATATTTTGACAATTAAATAGAACCTTTTATAAAAGTAAGAGATAGCTCAATAGGAGACCAATATTCCACCTTTCATCCCTTAATTACCTTTTAGGGTTGAATTTGGAGAGCATCTTCGCTTGTTATCTTAACCTTAATTATACGTTAAATATATGGAAATTTTCAAGTTTCCACCCCCAGTAATGTGTTAGTTTCACTAAGTAAACTCTCTGGCACAAATTATTATAATAGCCTGTGTATTATCCATTTAGCTTCAATTTGTACAATATTACTGTAGAGCTTGTATCCATCTACATTCTACATGGTATACTAATAGCGACTCGCCCTCACTTTGCTCGGGCTCGTCCCCAGGGCCGTCTTTACCCGGGGGTGCAAGGGGTGCGGTGCACCCGGGCGCAGAATGCCCGGGGGCGCCTGTCGAGCGCCGAATATATAGATATTTTATCGGCTCCAAGAAAAACTAACATTTAAAAATAGATTTGATGTTGACGGGGAGGATTTATATGTATAATGAATTGGAATTGTTGCCAATATTTTTTCTCAATGCGTCAACAAGTACTCCCATTGATATTTTAAGCTATATATATTCTAATAATTTAATCTCCTCATTTCCTAATATCTCAACATCTCTACGTATTATATTTAACACTGCCTGTTACAGTAGCTGAACTGGTGAACGATCCTTTTTAAAATTAAAATTAATAATAAATTATCTTCGGACAACCACGACCCAAGACAGACTGAAAAACTTAGCTATTATAAGTATAGAATCCAAAATTGATATAAAAATAAATGATTTAATTAAAATCGAGGGCGCAGTCTGAACCCCGCACCCCGGCGCCGAATAGACTTAAGACAGCACTGCTCGTCCCTATATTTAACGTGAACGAAGCCGCTACTGCATTATACGTATAAACCTTCCTCTTGATTCACTCTATCTATTAAAAAAACCGCATCAAAATCCGTTGCGTAGTTTCAAAGATCTAAGCATACATAGGGACAGACAGACAGCGGGAAGCAACTTTGTCTTATACTATGTAGTGATATATACTCGTATTTCACCTAGATTGGTGGATGAGCATATTTTATGAATCAACAACAAATAATGCTTAAAGCAGCTAGTTTGTTCATAAAATTAAAAATCTTATATATTATAATCTTATATAATTAAAAATGTACATATTATTATTCACATCGATATTAGGCATTCAATGCCAATACGCTTATAAAGATTGCAGGTTTTATTTCATTTCGACAAATTTTGATAACTCTTTTGGATCTTGATCAGTGAATCCATGATACACACAATCACTACATACAATCGAATAAAGTTTAATATATGACTTAGCTTTCGTATTATAGTAATTACAAAACAGCACTAGTTCTAGGTAAGATCTATTGTTGATACTATTTAACCAGTCTAACACTTAAGTACTAGAAGATGTAGGTTCATTCCTGTTAGAATATTTATTCAAATAAAGGAAATTAAAAATATATGCAGAACAAATCTACACCTAATTATTATTTTACAAGTCACGTCCTCACGAAATTGTGGGAAGTATGCTAGCGGCATTCCTCCCTGAATGGTAAAGCCGATTCTTTGGGTGAAAAGCGAGCCCTCCCTGTAATCTGTAGAGACGATAAGACGAGTTGTTAAGACTTTTAAGAAGTAATGATACTTATTTTCATAAGTTTATATTAACTAATACGTATTTAAACTTCTCTTTCTAAAAATTGTTATGCTCTTAGTTACTTTGCTGTTTCAAACATTAACATTAATCTATTTTACGCTTTAAGGGTTGACTTTTTATGGTATAATATGTATACTCTTAGTATAAAATTCGTTTCAATTTAAGCATATTTTCAAGCGAAATGTCATTAATTTTTTTAACCTTTTTTTTACCTTTTTTATAAAAAATAAACAAAAAGCGCAAAACTTCTTAAAATATTTAATTTTTCGAACCTTAACTGACACATATTAAACAATTTGTTCTACTATTTGACTTTTAACATTTAACTCTACGTGTAGTGACGGCCAAGTGCAATCTGGGCTATAAATTACGGACTAAGGGAGTAAGCTAGTTAAAAAGAGTATATTAACAACAACATGAAGGTCGATGGTTCGAGGTTAAAATGTGATGAGACATAGTTCCAAAGAATTTAAGGCTTTATTGTACTTATTATTTACCTAAAAAAATATTTTTTTAAATAACATGAACTAATATTATTTTATTTTAAGTTATAATATTTTAAAGTCAGCTTTATAACAGTCAATTATACTACTATAACTACTATAATAAATAATTATTTAAATTGCCTAATAATTAAGGTCGTAATAGCATTAAGCCGAGCATTTAAAGGGAGGACCTTGAAGACATCTCAAAATATAGATAATATGCGTATAATTTTGTTATTTAATCCCTCTGTAATTTCAGTTACTTTTAGAACTAAGTATATAACCTATATTGATATTCATCCCAAAAGCTGTGTTTTTACTTAAGCATTTTTAATTAAAACTTTTTTTTTTTATTGAAAGAAGCTTTTGGCTTCAATATCATGAGCATCGTTTATTTTTCCCTAGATGGGAAAAGGGTCTATAGTCCGTTACCATTCCGATCGGCCGGGAGCTTCGAGCTTTAGTTTGTTCCAGGTTTCTCGAAAGAAATACTGTCGTCCGATTTGCTTAGGGCAATCAAGCTCTCCTGAAGAACTCATATCTAGGGCTTGTCTCGATATCACTTGTAGTAATAATTCCACATTTAAAACAAAAGCAAAATTGTATTGGCTTCTCCGCTGTTTACCGAATAATTTTAATAAAATATTATACATAAATCAAATCAAAATATACTTTATTCAAATAGACAATTACAAGCAATTTTTGTATGTTTCATAGAAAATATGGCTAAAGTGGAGAATGAATTGACTCTAGGTCGAAAATGAAAATAAATCTATAATTTTTTATATAAAATACTTCTTTATATCGTAAAAGAATTAAGAATATATTCTTTCTTGAGAAGCCTTTTATATTTTGACAAATGATATCATAAATATATATCAAAATAATGTAAGAACCCATGTCAAAATCTACATTAGAATTTGTTTAGTTTATCTATGCAGATTTTTACTCATGAATAAACTACAACTTTGTATTGAGTTCATTTTGCGCTTAGAATATATATCAGTCGACCTTTATCTTGTCTAAATTCAAGCACTAGTATTTAACTATTTAACCAAATGGTTAATAATTTCGTTTTTTTTTCAGTTACTTTTATTAAATGGATATATTAATTATCAAACTTATTCTAATTACTCATGGATAAAACGATATTCGTGAAGACTATTAAAATTAATTTTGATGATTCCAATATACAGCTCCTTAAATTATCAACGAACTAGCGTGAGCTAACTAGATATAACGCAAGCGAAGCCGCGGGTTCATAGCAAATGTATACAAAAACTTAACAAATTATATACTTAAACCTCCTCGAAAACGACTTTATCCATTATTGAAAACAGTATGAAAATCGGTGCAGTACTTTTTGAGTTTATTGCGAAAAGACAGACGTACAGTCGTAAGCAATGACATGTATACATTGACAACTTTTCAAATATATGTAAACATCAATCGTTTCAAAAGAAAGTATACAAGCTTTGTGTCAAAATAAAGTATACGTATGTTGCTTCATATTTAAGTATACATTTTTATCAATTCATAGTAAATATCATAAAACGAATACTATTATATACAAGTTTCGTGTTATAACTTTGTAGCCATTAGTCTAAGAACTAAGAATAAAGCATTAAATATTATTTTCGTATTTAACAAAGTTTTCTAATACAAATACTGTGTCTCTTTCATTAAATACGTGAATTCTTTAAACTGGTCGTTAGAAGTTTAATTTATTTTTATATGTTAAGTGATTGAATCAATTCGACTAATTGCGACCTGATTCTCTAGGACGCGCCTTGGATTCACTTTAGGCAGAGCTCTCCTAAACAGCTTTACCCAGGTTATATGAGATATCTTCTGCAGCCAACAGCACAGACAGGATTTAAAATATTGTAACACCATGATTCGTAAACTTATTAATTAGATAATTAACAGTAAAATATGTTTTAAGATCTTAGGCTTCTTGCATCGGAAAATGAAGCATAATTCTTTGCTTTTAAAAATGTATTATTATGTATTTAAATTTAAATATTATAATACATTTTTAAATCATACGTATAATACAAATATTATCGCGTAATAGACTGTGCATATGTGTATGTGTAAGAGCGTTTGTAACACATTCACAACATTGGATGACAGTTTTAAACTTTTGACAATTCGAGGACAAGATCAGTTTATTTAAAATTTTAATGTGTAACAAAGCATTGAAAAGAATTCGATATTATTAGAATTACAACTGACAATTCTCTATTTGTTTAGTTTGCGTTGTTATGAGAAACTTAGTTTTTCATGAATTCGCCCATTGATATTAAGCTGTCATAGCTCAATTGGCGTAGTTTTAGTATGCGTATAATATCCTCGCGACGCGGGTTCAAATCCCGCGCGTGGTTAAATTTTTTTAATTTTTGTTTCGTGCGTATCTTTTAGTTTATGCATTATATACTGGATGGCGATTTAGGGACAAGGAGTGAGCCGTGATGAACGTGGCTCGTCATCATCATTGAGTATATGTTTTCCACATTTGTGAATTTATAAGAATATACAATAATACGTATAATTATAATAGAACAGTGAGTTAAAAAATCTATACATGAAATATTTTTTTTTTGTTTTTATAAAAAAAATACTGTAAATATGTTTTAATTTTTTTGTCTGTTTGTATGTTTTCGTTTAACACAAAAAGTACTTGAACGATTTTAACCAAATTGTGTAGTTACCTATAACATATTTCTCGGACCATGACTTAGGATACTTTTCATTACATAAAAGCGTTTTAATTTACAGGAAAAAATAATAATTGGTTGTATTGAGTTTTCCTTGGATAGCTAGTGATTAAACGATAAGTTCATCTGTGTCTATTTTACGAGCCGAGTTTGAGCTTCTCGCCGGTTCTTCTCAGCAGAACAGCTTTCCGAGCCGGTGGTAGTTTACTCACAGACTTACAGACTGACTTTTAATTTTGATAATGTAAAAATGACGATTCAAAAGAGCTTGTTAAAGTCTATTTGAATAAAAAATATTTTGAGTTGATTGATTTACGCAAATTTTTGAACGTAAACCTAATTTTTTTATAATTAATATTTACCACTAGCGAGCCCGGACCGCTGCGCTCGGCGTAAGATAAAATAAATAAAACAGTTTCCATAATTAAAAGTAGCATAAGTTACTCCTTAAAACATTAGCTACGATATCTGAGGTCAAAAGTCCCGTCAAAATCAGTGTAGCCGTTTCGAGGATTAGCCGAAACTAACAGACAGACAGACAATTGATGTATGGATGTAAGTACCGTATATACTTTCTAAGCATTGAGTCTTCTTCTTGCCGAGTCGATGGCAATAGTTAAAGTAAGAAAGCCCAAAACCCCTTAAAAATAAAGATTAAAAAAAAAAGAAGCCCAAAACTCGGCCACCATAATAATTGCATAAGCTCCTGTAAGATGCAGGTAACAGGACCAGGAGGTCATATAAGTAAGTGTAAGAGAGGTAAGAGAGGAAGAGTACAAGTCTGCACTCCAGGTCAATTCGCAAATCCCCACCTGGTTGAGTATACTTATCTATGATTTTTATCACACTATGATTAATTCATATTTTATTTAGAAGAATATTTAAAAAAATGTATCTTTTTAAAAATGTAAGAAACTAGCATTTCCCGCGGCCCCGCCCGCGTTCTAAAGAATGGAAACGAAATACTTAGATTTCACACACCGTGTGACGTTTTATAGTCGGTTTGTAACGGTTAGTCGATATTTCTTACAAAATCATCATCAAAACCTGTCCTGAGGTTTTCTCGTGATGCAGTCACAGAAAGACAGACAGACAAAAAATTTAAAAACTATAGATTTTATTGTATGGATAATAATGTCTATCTATTTTAATTACATTTTTATCTATTTTAATTAGATTTAAAAAAAATTATGTACAGATTTGACTCAGTTACAATTATTTTATTATATATGTTTATGATAGATAGTGAATTATTTGACTTTTCAAAATAGATTTTAAGTTGACGTCTTTGTATCGATGCGCAAAACGGCAACGTCGCGTCGCTTACGACGGTTGCCGTTCCGTCAAATAACATGTGGCCTAATATAAATTTATCTTGACACATTGTAATTTGTAGTAGCGCTGTGGTAACGCGCTTGCTTCGATATCCATGTGATGGGGGTTCAAGTCTGAGTTTGAGTTAAACGGGCTAAATACATATAAATTTATCTGCCAGTTACTTTATTGGGAAGTTTTATTATGAAACAGATAAAATATATCAGCAACCATTATCGCTAATCGACTACTAAACGCTAATTACCTACAAAGGTCAATATTTATGATACCGTTTACTACAGGATAATCGTTTATTCTTACTGGATAATACAATAACTGGTTCTATGGACCACCCACATAAAAGCGTGGCGGAAATTTAAATGGGAATTTAATTATTATAAGTAATAGCATAATATTGTCATAAAATATGAACTAAAAATGTTAATGGAAGAGACACACTATATATGCATTAGAAAACTTTGTTTCAAATACGAAAATATTATTTTATGCTTTTCGAGCGCAAACCTGTGCACTTTTTTGTGCACAGACTAATGGCTAACTACTTATATTACGAAAAGTATACAATAATATTCGTTTTATGTTATTTACTATGAATTGATAAAAATGTATACATAATTATGAAACATCTTACGTATACTTTATTTTGACACAAAGCTTGTATACTTTCTTTTGAAACGATTGATGTTTACATATATTTGAAAAGTTGTCAATGTATACATGTCATTGCTTACGACTGTACATACAGACGCAGCGGAGGACTCGTATGATGTATTCAAGAGAGTTTTATAAAGCATAAAATAAATACGACGTTTTGACGCAAGCTCTTCAAATCAACTGTCAAGATATAAACATACATTGACTAGGTACATGATTTTTTTATAAGAAATAAAGCTTTTAGTTTCTTCTTTCTAGGATCTCTAATACTAAAAGTAAAAAGAGCCTAGGGACGAACACTAGGCGAAGCGGGTGAAAATCACTATTATCCAATAAAATATTTCAAGCAAACATTACTATGTTATAATTACATCAAACTATGAAGCCTCAAAATTCTTTCGTATCAATTTTAAATAACATCATGAAATAAACGGACAGGACATATAAGAATCAACCAAGCTTTTCAGTTATTTTTAATTAAAATATAATAATCTTTCAGTGAAATTTATATCTTTAATATTTAACTTTATCTTCTACTACTACTGTTACGAATGGGAATTCTGTGCCGCAGGCAAGTGTATAAAAATATATTATTAAGACTGGGAGGCGAGTAACCGCCTGCATAATTCAATGTTTTGACTATTGAAGAGACAGACGTCTGCTAGTTTCACCCAGCCAACCCAGTTTTGTAGACTGACTGTGTTTTAGACAGCCGTTCTACAGTTTCATTAAGAATTCCATTTCTATTCAGTTCTAAGTATTTTTAAAGAATTAAGTCTGTGGTCGCATTTAGGTATGGCCCTTATAAGTTTAAAACATATTTTAATTGATTTTACGTTAAAGGGATGCAATCCCTTCTATACAATGTACTCGTAGTTCCTTTGACCCTTTTGCAAAATAAAAATATATGTAATTGGTACATTAGTATTCATGACGTGACCAGCAATAATGGTATTTTATTTTGGTTTCCTTTTCCGACTAGACAGATAAAATGAATTATGTGACAGTATTAATGTAACCTTTGTAGACTATAAATATCTTTGGGTTTGTTTCCGAGAACTATAAATATTTTTTCCGATGAGAAAGGACACAGACGTGCGTTGTTGCGTTGCGTTGACGTTGATCGAAAATAAATTAAAGTATGTAAGACGACAGTTATGTTTCATTTTGGACTAGAGTCACTACGTACGTTAGTTTACATTTCTCAGTAATGACATATTTTTCCGCATTAACAAGTACCCTTCTTACACATCCAGATCCAGATTACCAGCTGATGTCATACCATTTATCAAATTGATGTCCTCCCGACGAACACGGCCACGGCGGCCAATCATATTGAGACTAGTCATCTGCGCGGGAGATATTATAGTACACAAGTGTATGCGCAAACACAAGTGCACTCTCTATTCCTTGTCACTCTTATATTTTGGTAGGACGACTGCTTGACACGACCAGTGAGAGTTAAGGCGCAGGACCGACGGCTTTACGTGCTCTCCGAGGCACGTGGGTGACTCACCGCTAACTTCCCAACTCTGGGCTGTTACTGAGGCTAACGAAACAGAAAGACTCGATAACTAAACTTGGCGACTTTACATGCTAGCTACTACACCACCGGGGCAGAAATGAAACCAAAAATAAAATCAATAATAATGAATATTTCAATAAGATTTTCTAAAAAATGTTACTGTACTAATTCAACTCAGAATTCTGTATATATACGTATAGATCTGAATGTATTTACATAAATACTAATCACAGAGCTTTGGGGAATATATTTTTAATACTCCTCATTTAAATTGGTTACAATTAGTTCCAATTCAAATAGAACCCTTCTTGGGTATTATGTACTTAATCTATTTACGCGACAGTTAACTTGAATGGAGCTTTTCATTGACACACTATTTATAAAGGATTATTCTGTCATTATTATTATCTACTTGTATTTATATTATTATAACATTTAGGACATTTACACACAGCACTATCTAGTTCCACGGTAAGGTACGAGCCTTGTGTTATGGATACTAGATGGTTGATATACTATACATATATAAGTTTAAATACATATATTACAAACATTCGTGCTCAACAAATGTATGCCCCCAGCGGGACTCGAACCCGCGACCGCTGGCGCAGCAAGTAGGGTCACTACAAACTGCGCCATGCGTGTCGTCGTCATTATATCTATAATATACTAGGTACTTATATTCTGTCACGTACTATTTAATTTTAATGCTACTGAGATGAAATATCTTGAAACATGTTCAAATCAATTTTAAAGATATAGTGTATGTTGGTATACAAATTTAGATTTTGTCATTTAGACTTAAGAAGAAGCCAGGGCAGGTCAATGTTCAACATTATAACACTTTTTTACTACCACCATTCTCTTCAATTATGCTATTTATAAAAACCTGAAACAAACTTTTTTCTTAAATAGAAATACTTACACAACATAATAAGACACACAAACTATTTCGTACAAAGAATGAAAGAGCTCATTTTTAACGAAAAATATGATAATACTTTCTTAGGTATACGCGAATGAAATATGATTTTTCAAATTACTACCTTTTCGAATTACAGCCCCTTCAACTTTCACCTGCATTAAATTATCGTTTACGCAGAGTAAGGGTTATTTCTTATGAACTTTAATATTCCTATTTAATAAGCACAAAAAATTCTCTACCTGACTTACTCTCAAGATTTACTGCTTATAAAGTGATTAAATACTGTCCCCTAATTTTAATACTACGTTTACATGTCTTATTCTACATATACTCGTAGAATAGCATAAAAATTATAAAAATAACATACTTTTTAGTTAAGTAAATAACTGCCTAGTTAAAAGACATTTTCATAATTTTATCTTATAACATTTTATACTCTAAATCTTAAATGCTCAACAGCGATCATGATTACTGATGTTTTAAAATTGTTATGATCAAAATGAAAACATATACTTAGGCGAAAACATGGTTTTATTTAAAACTAGCGGAACCCGCGGCTTCGCTCGCGCTAAAGTCCAAAGATTAGGCTGTTATGGAAGCAAACATTGTAAATTAATTTTTTTGTTGTCAAATTGACATTTCGAGTCTATCTAACCATTACGTATGCTAGATTATTGTTTTTATTTAAATATTTTTTATTGATAAATATGATATTTTAATACTTATCATCCTATTCCGGACTATGAGAAATCCAAAAAATCTAATATCATAAAAATTGGTCCAGCAGTTCTTGAGTTATAAATGGTGTAACTATGTAATGTCATTTTCATCGATTTGAAACTTTACAAGGGTTTGTAAGTCGACCTGATTTATCGATAGAGCCGGGTTGAGGTAAGTGAAACTTTTTTGAAGTTTCAATTGGTGCTAGAAAACTTCTCAATTTTGGGCTCTTTTAGCTCGCTTTAACAAGTCCAATGAAATATTCGTTGTAACGTGGATGTACGTGGTCAAAATATATTCGTAGATAGCGGGTTTTCGAATTTGTCAAAACTTGAATTAATTATTTATTCTTTTAGTAAATATTGATCGAAGAAATAAGAAATAAAGACTTACAACTGTATAATTCATAAATTACTGCAAAATATTCGCATATGTCTGATTTTAAATATGTTTCTAAAAGCCTAAGCGTATGTATACAGCCGCTATATTAAGCTCTTCCTAGATATACACTATGCTACTATATTTCATATCGGAGTACACAGAATATAATACAATAGCAATACACAAACAAACAAAAAACAATCGTTATTCTTATTATTTATTTGTATGCGTATTAGTATAGATTATTATAAAATTATAACAATTTGGTAAAAAAACATGTTTCACAGAGTCAATTATTAATTCTCTCAAATAATAAAAAGTATAAATTGAATCTTAGCATCAAAATGCTACCATTAATAAGCTCAAATATTTTCTTACGCTTCAAGAACGGAAGAAATATGGAAATTGGAAACAACCGAAAGCGATATCTTTAAATATTCATTTTAATACAATCCTGTGGAAGCAATCCAATCTGTAATATGCTTCTGGCCAGCAAAAATTATCTGCCACTCAAAAAGCTCTCTAAAATGAAAATGAAGTTTTTCGTTTTCTTATTATATTTAGCTTAAAGTTTTCGAAACTTAAGTATTTCATGCCTATTTTATAAATTGCTATGATATTAATATTTAGGGACACATAATGTTTTAAAATATTATTATATCACTACATAGTATAAAACAAAGTCACTTGCCGTTTGACTGTGTTTGTCCAAAAGTAGGTATGCTTAGATCTTTAAAACTACGCATCGAATTTGACGCGTTTTTTTCAATAGATAGAGTGATTCAAGAGGAAGGTTTATATGTCTGTATATGGTACTCAAAGGGTATATGCGATATCAATATTTACTAAAGGTCCCTTTTATAATACTAGCATTTCCCGCGGAATCGCTCGCGTTCTAAAAACCGGAAACCAATTTTTTCTGAGTTGCGCGTTTATAACATTTCCCGTTTTTGCAATATTTTTTTTCCATAGATGGACTATCCAACGATAGTCCTTCCGCGATAAATGGACTATCCAACTCAAAAAGAATTTTTCAAAGTAGTTTCTAAGATTAGCGCGTTCAACCAACCAAACCAACAAACAAACCCTTCAGCTATATAATATTAGTATAGATACATCCATTATGACTAATGAAAAACTGTCAAAAAAGTCTATTATATGCATTATGCACCGCATCGGTAAACACATTGTATTCTAGAACAAAGCAGGTATAATAATACTTTTGAATTAGTCAACTACAATATAATACTGCAAGTAGTTATAGTAGGTATTATAAGATCTATGGTAATTAATCCCTTAGAACACAGTACAAGTAAGAAAATTATATAGATGTCGGAGACTGTGCTTTAAATGAAGCAACACAATGAAAAATATTAGTGAAAATCAATTTAGCTTCGATATATATTTTTTAAATATTTCAAAAAAATAAAGCGAAAAGCGTAGATCTCGCATTGAAGTTAACAAAATTCACATTATATTAGATTTGTAGGGGTAGATTGTAAATAAATTAAATTATGACGGCCATCGTGACTGATCTTTGTTAATAAAAATGTTTTACGCATTTTTTTGTTATTCGAAACATTATATTAAATTGTGCCAAAATAAATAAAAAGTCGTATTTATCCCCTTATCATTGTATTCCATTCTATGAAATACGTTAAGATTATAAAAGCTTGCTTGATTTATAAATAGGTGTTGTTTTCTAATAATCATATAACAACATTTATTTTTAAACGAATCTAGTTTATAATATCATAAAAAATTAAAACTTTTACATTAAATATTTTTACGAAAATCTTTTTGAAATAATTATTACTATCAAAGAAGAGAGTCTGAGAGGAAGATCTATAGTTTTTTAGATTTTTCTGTCTGTCTATCTAGGAAAATCACTTTACAGGTTTTGATGAAATTAGGCATGATAGATAATAGCTAGTATCCGGTTCTTATATAATTATTATATCTAGATTGTACTACGATAAAATATCTCATTTCTGAGAAATATACACTAATCATTTATAGAACGACACGTTTGGCTCAGTTGGTAGTGACCCTACTTTCTGCGCCAGCGGTCGCGGGTTCGAGTCTCGTTGGGGGCATTCATTTGTTCAGCATAAATGTTTGTACTCCAGTTATGAGTGTTTATATTTATAATATTATATTATGTATTTACGATTTATATATGTCTAATATATCAACTATATGGTATCCATATTTACAATAAGTATGTACTTAAAATGTATATAATTATGTGTAGTATATCAACTATCTAGTATCCGTAACATAAGCCACGTAGCTTAACTCGGAACTGGATGGTCGGTTGTAATAATATTATTTATAGAAAATCTAATACAGTTAATTTACATTGACTCATAAATAAGTATATATTATTTTATGTAAAACACACTTTCTTTTACAGGTTTTCACATCAGTGGATGACAGAATACAAAATTTGGACATAACTCAGGAATGAAGTGATTTACTTAACAGTATAGTGAATCCGACAGTGTAGTGCATGTGATACGTGATAATGTCGTTATACCAGGATTTTAACGATACAGTGCTTAGGGAATATGGAGAGGGATTTCCCCTCTTAATGCCTCGATGGGGGTACGTTGTGTCAGCCTTCGTGTTGTTTCTGATTGGATTCTTTGGATTCTTTCTTAACTTGATGGTCATCCTACTCATGTTTAAGGACCGACAGGTGAGTTTAAATGGCTTTTTTTTCCAAATTTTAATTCAAATGTCTTGTAAGTTTTTACATATTCAAATATCCTATATAAATGCTAATTTCTTACGCTCAAACACTTGGACATTTTTAACTGTTTAGGAATACGATACTGTTTAAGACTTTAAGGACTTCAATAATTAATAATAAAAAAATGTATGAACTGGTAACTCTCTATATATATAGACTATATCGCACCTTCGGTAGTACAAGGGCACAATTGTTGGGTTCCCAACTTTAGAGGAGAGCCATTTAAAGATTTTTTTTGCATTCAAAATGGTTTTACTCTGTTTTATATTACTCTAAAGTTATTATTTCTTTTATAAAATAAAGTACATATTATAGGTGTTCTTCGCATCATGTTAGCAAGAATTAAAAACGTTTAGTTTTTTTTTAATTAATATAGTTTTCAAGCAGGGGGTACAAAGTCGTTTTGGCCAATTTTGACAATTGTGCCCTTGTACTACCGAAGGTACGATATTATATATTCATTTTCCGTTGTACTGTAAAATCACCATACAATTACTTTCAACGCTCTTTCTTGTTCACCTTATCTACGTACCAAATTTCATCTAAATTGGTTCAGAAGACAAAGTGTGAAAAAGTAACCGACAGACAAACAGATATACAGACATAGTTACTTGGGCATAAGAATTAAACCAGATTTTTTATTTTATTGTATAGAGTTTGTGCATTTTATAGAGCTTATACTATACTTTAACGTCTTTCATGACACGACAAGTGTTTGTGAAATTCTTAGACGTGTTCGATTTCTGAAGTGATACTCCGCTTGAAGAGGTGATCAAAAGGAGTAAGGAATTATTTTTCACAAGCAAATAATAAAAAAATGAATACGTGAAAATCGTATTCGTACGCCGAAAATACCTTGAGATACAAAATTTTAAAGACCTATCCAGATATACCCTACAGTATTAAAATTTTGAATTAAGTTTTAACATAATATGAAACGGATTTTAGATAGGTTAGAAATTTTTAAATTGATACGACTTTTAGAACTATATTTAAAAAGAAGTGCATGTTTTGATTAAAAATAACAAAAGTACGTAAAATTTAGTGCAGACAGCTAGATATATAATTTGCATACTAAAATCATTATAGCAGTGGTAGCCCAGCGGTAACGCGATTTCTTGGGAAACCGAGTTAAGCGGTTCTTGGGTCTCATCCTGCCCGCACTGCAATATTTTATCGCACGTTTTTTTCTCGCAATTCTGTAGCACATGTGAGTCTGTGAATCTTAAAGACGTAGCCGCACTGGCGGTAAAAAGTTCACGCGGAAAAAAAATCTGTGATTTGATGCAAATTAAACGCGATGCGGCGCGGTTTATTTTCGCGAGAATGTTTTGTACAATATAAAGGAGTTATGGCTATGGCCGCACTGCGAAATAAAATTCGCGCGTTTCGCTCAGTTGAAGTTTTGCTGTAGAAAAATTATAGGTGTTTATGACATGATACTTATATAATGTGTAGAAATATATTATATGCACCATACGGCCGTAGTATCTGGTAATTTTTTTTTCTGATATTCATTTTAGACATTTCTCAGTCTAGAGTTCTGCATCGAACTGACAGAAATTGTATGAAATTTTATTCACAATAGATACACGGCCTAACTTGATGAAATGTGACTTGATCCTTGTCGCATTATAGGAAGGCCTGTACCACGCTGAATATACATTATACATACATTTACATGTAAGTACTAAAGAGTATTATCAAATACAGATTTAATATATTCATTGAATAGGGATTTCATGAGAGCAATAAAACACTAGATTATTTTATTTGTTCTGCAAACAATATGCCGTGTATCCATATTCTAATATGAGATAAATTCAATAGATATAAATAGTTTCTGTGACGCAAGCTCGTAATAATGACTATTATAGATTAAAGGTCGCCTGAATTTGTGAGCCTATCTAACGTTATATTTCATACGATGCTTATTATATCTCAAATACCTTTCAATTCCTTTGATCTGAACAAATCCTTCTTCACAATCTTTCACATTTTTAATACTATGATTTAAAATTGAATTTTATCTCTATAATTTATGCTCGTCTTATCTCGTTCAGCCACTTTTAAAGTCTCACTTCTGGGCATGGACCTCCTCCTTCCGTCAAGGTTGGTTTAGATTTCATATGTCTTACTTTAGTTTTAGTTCTCTTAGACATTAATGTTTCCTCACGATGTTTTCCTTCATAAGTGAAAGTGGGTGAGACATAGGAATTGAACCTGCTTCGTTTGGATTTTCAAACGAACAAATAACTACTGCTCCACCATTGTACTCTACCTTATATATACTAAGGACAAAGCTTATATACTACATACAAATAACAAAATATATTATACAAAGGACGATATCTCAATGTAACTTAAGGTCAAGAATTCATGCTAAGGTCAAGCCCAAAACGTATTAAAACACACAATATTTCGACATTGCTAGAATTCCTATTCCCTTCAGTTTTCTGATTCTCTAGTAAGATAAAAATGATAAACATATTATTCATTAATAAACAGATATATTATATTATGTACATAAAAGTAGTAGTATTTAGAATCTATTTTTTGGTTTAATTAGGGTGTAGTAGGTGTAATTTAAGTATAAAAAATGTAAAGAAATCACGTAGACATTTGAAAGTTTAGAGCTTTTTATCTTGTGTGGTAATCAAACTGCTAAAATGTATACACCATATGCATACCCAAATCATGTTTATCTTTTGTACATAGGTTTTCACTTTAATTTTTTCGGATTCGTGTATGTTTCAGTTTCTTTCATAGATTTAAAGGAGCGAAGCTGCGGGTTCCACTAGTTAAAATAAATAAAATTTCTAAAATTAAAGTAGCGTAAGTTACTCCTTATAACATTAGCTATCTGAAAGTGAAAGTCGTGTCAAAATCAGGCAGCTGTTTCCGAGATTAGCAGGAACAAATAGACAGACAGACAAAAATTTTACAAATAGATTTTTGATGTTAGTACCGTATATACTTTACCGTATATTTAGTGAAAAGAGTAAAATTTTCAGTAATTTGAAATTAAAAACAGAATCTTCAATTTCATTTTAGGTATTTTTAAAAAAACTCTAAGGAAGAATACATTTTATGTGATTTTAAGAAGTTGCGTTTTTAGTTAGAAATCACAAACTCAATATCTGCGATGCAAATCACTAAAGCCCACAAGGCCAAGATGACAAGATGCCAGTTTATAAATGAGGATCGGCTAATTTTGCGACCGTCTTGGTTAAAGCTGGCGTTGCTTTAATGAAGTTTCAAGTTACTAATATTTGTTATTTGTAGATTGATATAGAAATGATTCAGACTGTCAAGTAAAATAAAGCATATTATTTTTACTATAAAAGAATTAAAGAATTAAAAAAATCTTATTATAGATAATCCGTTTGATACTTCTTAAGTTTTAAACAATAATTATGAAGCTCTGCCGTCTATATGAAGGTAATTCCACATCATAATTATATATTTTTAAACCTTTCATAAGTATTTTAGACTTTTAGTCATAATAATTATATCAGTTATATTCAGTAGTTACAATTCACATAAATTCGTATAGGATGTAGAAATAAAAATTTGGAAAACAGATTGTTTGGTAACTGTTCTTATTTGACCATTTGTTTTACCGAACTATCACACGGAAAAATATCGTGTTCCAAATATTCAAGTTCAAAACATTCTAAATACATTATATATATAGTGTTGTCACTATACGCCACAGTATCTTATATTAAAACTTTGTGTACTTATCACAGTTGCAAGTTTAAAAATAAGAGCGTGTTAGATTTAGTTTTTCTTTCTTTTTGCTGTTATAATGTAACTTTTTATACTCATTATACAAGTATGGCACTTTACGAATATAACTAGTCTTCTACTTTTCATCACTATATTTTCATATTTTACACAAAAAATATACTTAGTATGTTAAAATATATATATTTATATAAAATATTTAAATGTTACGGCAGTTGTAGCCCAGCAACGCGTGGTAACGCACTCGCTTGGATAACAGGGAGATGTGGGTTCAAATCCGGGTCTCGGACCTTTGATAGTCTCGAAAGTTTTCAAAAGACATGTGAAGTCCGCCAACACGCAAAAGGCCAGCGCGGTGGACTATGGCCTGTTCCCCCTCGTACTGAGGGAGGCTTCACTTCAATATGTGTGAATAAAAAACTTGCTTATAAAGTCAAAAAACAGTTTCATTTTAATTAATTGGGTGAGTGTTCCGTTCCCTTTTTGCCTATTACCTTCAAAAACTACCTAGGTATTTTTAACCGACTTCCAAATAGGCGGAGGTGAACGGAATCTTCTTATTTATGTATGTTCACGAAGACGCCTGAACCGATTTGGATTTTTTTGGTTGCGAAGGGTTTACTACCCAGGTCCCATTTAAATTTTATCGAAATCCGTCGAGCGATTTTTAAAAAATTATCAATAAAAATTATAATTGACATATGACAATATTGTTTGAGGACTGAAATAAAATGAATTTTTGCAAAATTAAAAATAAAAAGCCAACGTCAGGTCACGTCACGGTGTTCCCAGGCGGTCACCCATCCAAGTATTGACCGCGCCCGACGTTGCTTAACTTCGGTGATCGGACCGGTGTGTTCAACTATTGATTGAAAGATAATTTACTGTGAAAATATAAGTGATAAAAATTGTTTCTACATAATATTACTTTGAGTAGTACGTTTGTAGAATTTGAGGTTAGTTGCCGGTATGTATTATTTATTTACATCATAAAATAAGATAAATTTTTACATTATTATTTAATATGTAACAAATGTTCAAATAAATTAATAATAGATACAAATAATAATTATTTTATTTATGTAAAAATATTTTTTATGATATTTAAATAAACTTTATTTAACTAGATAATGCTTTATAATAAAACTTTCAATGTATTAAATACTCTTTTTTCTATTATTATTCGTGTCGTTTTTTATAATTGCATAAGTTGATGAAAAATGCTATGCAATAGCTTTACCGCGGCAGTCCCTGATTGCCACACATTTTTTTTAAATAAATTGCTCGAATATGATATTAAAAACATTTTTCTACAAATTACCTGCTTATTATGTCTACACTAATAATGGGAAAATATAAATTAAAAAAAAAGAATTCCGACTTTCGGTAGGTAAGCCACTCGCCGGCGGCCGACGTATAGCTCGCGCCAAACTTTGTGGCCGTCCCGAACTAGGCTCATTGCATTGCGCAGAACACAAAATCAGGTATTAGCGGGACGCACAAGAGCTTGGGGGCAGGGCCACACCCCGCGCGCCCGCACCGCTCACCCGCGACGCGCGCTGGCACCCACGCCTTAGTGTGAGTGCTACGTCCGTACACGAATCACGCACTTGTGAGCTCTGAGAGTATTGTAGCGTTCAAAATTCGTTCGATCGTTTCGTTAATTTGTTATTATAGTTTTTAGTTATTGTTACTTGTTGTTATTGGCGATAAAGTTATTAATATTGAGGAAGAATATAAGAAAAGTGATGTCATCATAGATGACCTAACTGAAAAAATAATAATTCACGTGAGCGATAATGAATCAGATGAAGAAGATTTGGATATTTTTTGGGAAGAGAGTGATTCGGATGCGGAACCATCCACTAGTAAGGGAGATGTTTTTATGGAAGGTGTGGCCCCATTGTGAATATAGTTTTTATTTATATTAATGTTTTTTATTTACATTTATCCTATTATTACCTAACCTATATGTTTTACAAATAACACATACATTGTATATTAAATTAAATAAAATAACCTATGAAATAAACACGAACTTTATAATCAACAAATAAAAATAAATTGACATAATATAATAAGTATTAAAAATGTTAGAAAACGAAAATTGTTTGGTTGATTACGTATTGCCCACTCGACTGTACCATGCGCAAGTTCGGACTCGCGACTATACTCAAGGCGGTCACAAAGTTTGGCGCGGGCTGTACCTTGTGGTCTAGCGGCCTGACATAAAATGCGCGCGTAAAAATGTAGCGGAGGGAAAGCGAGTGGCGCGGGGAATATGACAGGCTCCGCCCAGATCCTCAAGGCCGTTGGCTAGTACCGCAGCCTTAATAGAATGAACTGAAGACGCATAAAATATTTATCAATTTTAACATGTATAAAGCTTTTAAACAATTAACAACAAGCTTTAGAACAATAAACTTTTATAGAATGAAGCTTTTGTTTAGAATATAAGAAATAAATATTACTGAGAGTAATATGTCCGCAAACATTATCCCATTGTACAAGGTAACAATAAAATGAACTGTCACTAAGCAATCACTATATGTAGCTGTTTTGTCCGTGGCGAAGCTTAACCGCTGACATTTTCCGCCGAATGAGAGGTTTTAATTAAACATTGAGCGTCGTCATTGTTCGCAGAGATCGGATGTAGACTGCTGGTAGTATAGTTCAGAAGTGTTTGACTTTAATTAAACTATTATATATTTTGAATTTGTATCAGTTTGGTAGCCATGATAGAATGCTTTCTATACTAATATAGAGCTGAGTAATAGTACACCCTCATACACATGTACGCGCACGCACACGCACACACGCACACCACACACACACACACACACACACACACACACACACACACACACACACGCACGCACGCACGCAGCACACACAAACACACACGCACACACGCACACACATATCAATGTTTCTCCACTTCAATGCGATACAAGAATCCAGGGATACAAATAAAAGCGTTTACAGTATATAGGATATTTGCTATTTTAAAATTCAAGAAAGTAAATGTTTCGACGTAACGTCGTACCGCAGTTATGATAACATATTTCTTCTTTTTCATATATGTTTTATTCAATTCAATTCGTAAAATTACAACATACTAAACGCATATGAAACTGAAAGTATATACGGTACTTACTTCAAAAAATCATTTTTTAAAATTTTTCGCTGCTGTCTGTCTGTTTCTTTGTTCCGGCTAGTCTCTGAAACGGCAAGACCGATTTTGACGGGACTTCCACTCGCAGATAATTAATATTATGTGGGGTAACTTAGACTACTTTTTATTTTATTAGAAAACTATAAATACGGGGGTTTGCTGGTAAATAATATATGGTGAAGGTAAAAAGTGTAAGTAGTCACCCTTATGTTAATCCCCTTGAGTAAATCCAAAAATCCCCTCTCGTGCTCCCCTACTAGATAAACCAATAATCAGATTTCGAGAAAAAAATTATAATACATTTTAAGTGCAATAATGATTTTTTCTTTGACAAAATATTTACGAAATAAGTAGATATAAATGACTGAAAACTTTCTTCAAAGAACAGCTGGCGTTCTTTCATACAATCTCTTGTAAAGAAGAAATACAGGGAAATAATTAACAAAAATTAAAATATTATATGGGCAATGAGATAAAGTTTTAAATAAAAATATAATTATTATATTTTTCGTATTTCTTCATAAACATTTAAGCTTTTAACTAGGTCGTCGTAGGCAGAAGCGTGTGGTGCCTGTCAGGGCCAGACTACAAGGAACGTCACGTGACCTGTTTGTTTACGCTTTTGTGATTTTCAAAGCAAAAATCAAGTAAAATAAATTGTTGATCCTATTAGATATTATTAGATTTTTATCATGTTTTAAAAAGGCTCAAGATTATTTAATAATCGCCATAGCTGAAATTAGCTTAGCTAAATATTAGGACATAATAGGTTAGTCAGGTTATCATGACATGATTCAATTCTTCTATCACAATATCTATATAAATAAAAAAGAATAAAAATGAATGGCTTTACCAATTCGGCAAATATTTTTTGTCGAAAAAAAAAATCAACGTTTATAAATAACTAATACAAAAGGGGGTACCTAGGGTGAGTCACTCGTATATAAATAAAAACGACGTACAAAGCCGGTGACAGTTGTCACGGTGTCATGGAAAGACTTTCGAAACACCGTTCTTCTCTTCACTCACCACATTACAAAAATCGTCGCGAAGCTCTATAGTTAGGGAAGTAAAAAATTTTTACAAAAAGGAAAAAGCGAGCCGCGTTAAAATTAAACAAAAAATATAAGAAGTTGATTAACTGACGCAGTATTGTGCGGAAAATAGCATGTCCAATGTACATATAACATACATGTACTTATGTATGTACTAAAGAGAGATTTAAGGACTACCTTCATACTGTAGTCTAATTCTTACCCATCTTTAATAAATTACTCTCATTATTTATGGGCATAAATGATGAGAGTAATGCCAAAAGACGTATAAATTCAAACATATAATTGTGAGAAAAGAAATAAATTCACAACCAGATTTACACAAATTTACATAATATGATTGTGTATAAGATTGATGTTTTAACAGAAATTATTGAAATTGTCATACATTTGACAGTATGCTGTCATAAGCTCGTTATATAAAAGCTGAAATTCATTGCCTTTTTTGGTATTCAGTTACAATTCTATGTTGGGGTAATGATGAACATTTCTTAAAGATTCTGTCCCCTTTGATACGTAGTACTTACGTGTACGAACAATATAGGTACAAGATATAATATATATGTATACCTACAAACGAATTTCTCCAAAATTACAATTCTCCTTGTACGCAATATAAAACTCATTATTATTACTTACACTTAATATAAAAAATTCCATAAATGACTCATAGCTTTAAATGAAAAAACGATATTATTACTTTTAAGGACTAAAAGCAAAGACGCTACAGTCTAATATCTTTATGAAATTGTAAGTAGGAATGTTATATTTAAGTCACTTGATTTAAGTATCTCATTATATATACCTACTAGGGACTCGTCCTCAATCCGTTGTCAGGGACAAATCGCTAGGTAGGTTTTAGATCGTATAGATTTCTCAAAGTGAAATATTTTCCCGCAGTAAAATGTTTCTATATAATAATATAATGTTGGACATTATTCCGTGGTAAGCTACGAAGGCTTATGTTACGGATACCAGATAGTTGATGACAAAGAAAGGTTAACAAATGAATGCCCCAGCGGGACTCAAATCCGCGACCGCTGGCGCAAGAAAGTAGTGTCTCTACAAACTGCGCCAAACGTGTCGTCAAGTTGAATTTTTGTAATTACGCATGCTACCTGGTATCAGGTACTATATCTGGAACTCACCAGCTAATGAATCCAGTACTACCAACTTAAACCTTACAAAATCTGTTTGTTTCGTGGTGTCGTAGGATCGCTACCGCATTCTTCCGTAACCTCAACGCCCGGGGCAGGTCCTAGCAGACCACACAGTCAAAGGGTTGTTCTACCACATTTTTTTTTATTATAATGAGAGAAATTATTAATAAGCTACAGTTTATTTATGTGATAAGTTACTAAGATATTAATTACGGAAAAACGCCATATCTTTATTAACCTCAAGCGAGATTCAAATCTTATATAATAACAATGATTGACCATCGATGTAATACAAAACAAATAATGTAGAGCTTACAACAATAGTTTGCAATCTTACATTTTTTTTGTACAAATAAAAGACTCTCATAAAGAAGTACTTTATAAAGTTTTAAAAGGTCATGAATAATTTTTAAGAATAAAAAACTAGGTACGAGAATAACAAGAAAGTGAAAAACATCTCAAAAATTATTATAGGGCAGGTGACAAGTACCTAATATTATAAATGAAACTATCTTTTCGGATTTTGTCGCGGATTTATTATGATTTTTGGTTCCCGACGTTTCGAATGCTTTACAGCAATCATGGTCACGGGAGAGACTAAGGTATTAGACGTCTCAGGGGGTTATATTTATAATGTCAAACATTCGCGTAAACATAAGAAAGTATTAAGTACCTAATATATTAAAATGGCTACCTCTTAAAAATCGCACTACGCATTGTAGTCAATATTTGTCCAGAATATAGACTACCTCTTACGATGAAGGTCGCAGGTTACTATCCCGTGCAGAGTAAGTATAAATTGGTATTGTAATATTAATAATTATATTTTGTATGTGATTGCTTTACTAGTACTTTAACTTACTGAAACTTTGAAGAAAGCAGCAGTATCTATTTCCAGATCCGGTCCTATAGAATACAACATCTTTTAACTGTAATCACTTCACCATTATCAATAAAAGAAGATGTCTATAGCCTTCTCAGAAATGAAAAAAAATACTTCAAGTTAAACTAGTACCAGAAAATGCTAAAACCTATATAATATAATAATACAGTTTTACTTAACTTTATATAATTTTATCCTAATTTGAAACTAACAAATTGGGAAAAAACTGGACTGTTATATGTTTCAAATAGTCGGTCCCTACATACCAAAGAATTCTTGCCTTTATTTAACGAGTATAAAAGCTACAAAGAATTTAGGAATGCGTCTGACTCGAAATGAATTCTGATTTAGCAAAAATATTTACGTATTACCGTATATTCAAATAAATTTTCGGAGTTTTTAAGCTTTTTGGTTGATATGAAAGGTTACTTGTTCCAACATAAAGGTTTTATATAAAATTACCTCAAATCCATAAAAAAGGTCTGTCTTTTTAAATTGAATAAGAAGCCATTACTCTCCTTCGCCCTCATTTCACATTGTTGTCCTGATCACCTTCTGCGCCCTTTAATAATTTACTAATTTATTGTAAAACAGTATGTGATTAATGATAATATAATTAATTAATGGAGCGAGTAAATTCGTTTTCATATATCCATAATATAATGGTACGTAGGCTCACTAAATTTTTCTACAATTAAAACCGCTCGAAACCTAGATTAATTCCAACTCAGCACGGATGATGTTAAATCTTTCTATTCAACGTTTATTTAACTCCTTTTAACGTCCTTTTGCTTGGCAGCAAAGCCAAGAAAGCAAAGTCGAGAAAGTCTGTAAAGGCGAGAAAGCCAAGATTTGAACCAGTTTTACTTGCTTTTAGTTCAAACAAGCAGTGCGTACCCACAATTTGTAACAAATATATAAACCTCTGAGACGTCAAAAACCTTAGCGTCTCCCATAACCATGATTGCTGTAAAGCATTCGAACGCTGGGAATCCAAAAAACAAAAAAAATCCGTGACAAAATCCGAAAAGATAGTTTCATTTATAATGTCAAATATTCGCGTAAACCAAAGAAGTTATTAGATAATTATTACATATAAGAGATATATATAGTATATAATTAATATGTAAATCATAATAATTTGCTTTCGCTCTGCACAAAATGGCTTCCTCGTTCGCTTGTGCCAAAGAGCCATATCTATACTTATTAAGAGATAACCTATGTAAATGAGGTACTTGGCACGAAAGATCTACTAATAACGATCGAAAGAAAGTAAAGCATATGAGGTTTTCGTAAATGATTTTTATTTTTCCATAATTTGATGTTTCTCTCCTCCTTCCTTAACATTTTTATAAGTTTTAAATATATGACTTTATAAGGTACTTTGATGTCATTTTGAAATGTTTTGTAAATTGTGGGTAGGCACTGTGTGTAACAAGTATACCTATAAACCCCTGAGACATCAAATACCTTAGTCTCTCCCGTAATCATGTCGGGACCAAAAAATCAAAATAAATCCGCGACAAAATCCGAAAAGATAGTTTCATTAATAATGTCAAATATTTGCGTAAAAGAAAGTGTTATTTTATTAATTTAAGACAAAAGTGGAAATAACTATAGGTATATGATTATAATTTCATTATCAGGTAATGAATTCCTTGCAAGTTATAGCCTACAGTTAGTAAAAATAGCTAGATAAGGTTTAGAAACCGACGAAAGTCACTGTCTTACATATTCTATAATATCTCCATTTTTACTGAGATTTGCGTAACTACTTTAGGTTCTAAAGGTCAATATTAAATCCCCTTCGTCGTAGATAATCTTAAGATCCTTTTAATATGACTTTCTTTATCAAAGGTCATATTCTTAGGTTCTGTCATTCGTAGAATATATTTAGTCCGAAAATAAATGAAAATATGTATATGTCACAGAATTATTTTTATTACATAGCATCTAATGCCGCGATTTGGGTTTACCTTGCTAGTGGAGAAAAAATGAATAAATAAGATATAGCAACGTGTCTCCTGTAGGTATATGAATTTATCAGTTGTATTTAAGTCCTTTTTTGATTGCCCTGGGCGGCGTTCTTAGTTGTACATTGTAGTTCAATTAAAAAGAAACCCAAGCAAAGCTAGGGTGTATTGTTAGTATACTCCTAAAAAAACAGTATAGTTGTAGCTATGATTACGTCGTGTGTACTTATGATTCATATACAATTACATATTAAGTTCTGGCGTACTTTCATCCCTTATTCCACGAATCTGTTTTCATGAATTAAGTAACATTGAATGTGGATAAAAAGTGCTTTATAAAAAATGGAACAGCAATTTAGATAATAGGATTAATTTCTTTGCTTTCTGATATAATTTGATTTCTGAAAATCGTATCTGTTTTTTTAACGTTGGGAAATGTATTTAGACATAGCACTAGGCGGTTCTGTGGGAATCACCGGCTAAAATAAGCCAAATAAGCCTGGGGCGTCGCAGAATCACCTACGGACTCAACCACGACGCTCCGAAGGCAGGCATGCTGAAGCAGGCCACACAGTCAAGGTATTGCTCCACAGTTTACTCTGCTATCAAAGAATTAACTGGAGCAAGCCGTATGACACACCGCCACTGAACTGGGCCACCTCTTTGTCCGTTTCTTAGCTTCGCACTTGGCTGGATTGCCGGACCCTACTAACCCCTACCACGTCAAGGTGAACCCACTGAAAATCGTACCTACATCAACCTTAAAAAGAAAAATTTATTCAAACGAACTAAAATACAAATGTAGTACAAATATTTATTACGTTATAAAAATGAGGTTACCGAGAAAGAACAAAGCGAAAAGTTATGCCAATCTGCTTAAAAAAGATAACACACATTCTATACGAAGATGAAGACTACGAATGCTTACAGAGCGTTTGACCTTTAGCCCTAAAAGCATTAGGAATTTTCTAAATTAAATATTTCTAGGGGTTTTCTCCCACGGAGATACTTATAAAGATACTTTACGGAGATGCGACCGCTTGATGCAAACTACTTCTCAATCACATGTGCTTATGTTCCTCAGTAAGAGATTTTATGCACCGATTTTTAAACCGATTTTTCGACATACGATGCTACCCTAACTATATTCGTCCGTTCTTTATTGAATTGTCGAGTACAATGTCAAGTGACTCTTGCGATGAGGACTTTGCCTACATATTTGTTTCTTTTGTGTAACATATTATTATGACATTTGGTGAATAATAACTTTTAAATTATTGTTTTTTGTTTCCAATTTAAACAAAGTATACCTATTATGTGTAGCATGGATAAACTATACCATTTAAGACACCTAAAACCTCGCCATGATAACTGTAAAGCATTCGAAACGTCAAAAACCAAATATTAAAATAAATGCGCAACAAATTCCAAAAATGCTTTTTCATTTAAAACTTCATTTTTAGTTTTTCACAATAAAAAAAACAAAGCAATGCAAAAATGCAACACAAAACTACTTAAGAGATACTTATAAGATGTCGATACCAAAATGGGATCGCTTGTACTGACCAGCCAAGCCTCTCTCCATTACATTGAAGTTTTGGCAATATTGGTCCAAGACGATAAAAAAGTAATATTTTTTTTTTATGGTAAAAAGGGGGCAAACGGGCAGGAGGCTCTGATGGAAAGTGATCACCTCCGCCCATGGACATCTGCAAGCCAGACTTGCAGATGCGTTGCCGGCCTTTCAGGAAAGGGAGGGATGGAGGAGGGAGGGAAGTTGGAGGGAGGGGGGAACGAAGGCGGAGGATGAAGGGAAGAGGGAGGGGGGAAGGAGAGTGGGCCTCCCGGACTCTTACTCAACGGACGAAACGCGACAGCATAGCTGCCACCGGTCTTCTGTGAGAGAGTGGTCCTAATGAACTATACGGGGCGTGCCGGCCCATTCGGTTGCTACCCGAAGGTAACAAGCATGGCACTACCACTTTAAAAATATATAAATATAATATTAAAACTACATTTTTTTACATAGGCCTTTTATAAATGACACGAATTATTATTATCACGAATAATATATATGTTAGCTCATATTGATATGAAGCATAAAAGGCTTTATGCAGTTCCTGTGAAAGCTCTCATAACTGTTAGAAATAAATGTTGACAAAACTTTAAATATTTATGTTAAAATAAAATCCGTTATCAAATATTTGCAACATTAATCAATTTACACGTCTAATATCCAATTTATAAAAGTAAGCAAAAAAAGTATGAAATCGAACTCCGTATAACTCGCCTCAGGGGCAAAACCAAATTTTAGGATATTGTTATATTGTAGGCAGTGGTAGCCCAGCGGTAACGCGTCGCTTGGATAACCGAGTGATGCGGGTTCAAATCCGGGTCTCGCACCTCTGATATTTTCATGTGCGAATCATTTCTATCATGATTACCACTTGTCTTACGGTGAAGGAAAACATCGTGAGGAAACCTGCATGTCTGAGAAAACCTAACAAGTTTTCGAAAGGCATGTGAAGTCCGCCAACTCGCACTAGGCCAGCGCGGTGGACTATGGCCTGATCCCCCTCGTACTAAGGGAGGCCCGTGCCCAGCAGTGGGACGTTAAAAAGGGCTGATGATGATGATGATTGTAGGCGTATTGACTGAAATACATACACAATTTTCAATCGTTGACAAATTTTTGTAACGCTGTTTAAAGTGTTGTTTCAATTTTTGTACCATATAACCAGTATTTAATTCTCTTTGAACGTAAAGTCATCTAGATACTATAATAAACTTATATTTTCAACATTTTTTTATTTATTTAATATTTTTAAGAAATTCTTAATGAAATATGCAGCATCATTATTGTCGATACATAGGCTGAATCTATAGGATTTAGAATTTTATGTGTTTGTTTGTTTGTGACCACATCACGAAATAACTACTGGACAGATTTTATTGAAACTTGTGTGTGTAGAGCCTAGTTATTCGGGTCAAAGTATATGAGAAAAAATATTACAACTGTATCCTTACTAATGAATATTGTAATTAAGTTTTCCAAAAAATATTTAACTTACAGATTCATCTAAGTTATAATTATATTATATGTATATAATAAAATACAGATAAAATTTATAATTAGATCATTCTAATATAGGAAAATTGAGTTAATGAGTATATTGAATATAACAAAATACGCACGAATAATGTAAATTATTATTATACACCTGTAAGTAAGGTAAATCAAGTCGATTTATGTCTAAGTTAGCCAGAGTGTTGAAGATTTTTCATTTTGCAAATTAACATCAAAATACTCGCAAAATTTCTCTTTAATCATAATACTTTCGTAAGAAGATTTTGACGAAAATAGATTACACGTGGCATATTTTCTTCGATTTGAATTTTGTATTACTAAACTTAGAATTATTTAATAGAGACCTCAAATTCTGCTTTATAAATGTAATAATTGCGTATAATTTGCGTAATTAATTGTATTTACACACTAGTGATTCACCCTCACTCCACTCAGGTTCGTCCGTTCATACCTTTTATAGATACGTAGATAGTTTTCCTACAGTAAAGTATATCCGATATGTTGAGCTAGATAACCAGCAATCATAATTACAATGATTCATGCAATCAAAGATTCAAAAAACGGTATCATCTGTATGTGAAGATTGTAACATAATTGAAGATGTACATTATATATTAGCGGAATGTGCCCGGAATGAAGCTGAAAGAACTCAGTTTCTGTTTAGATTTAATTTAAATTTATTAGACATAGGAGCTTTTAACAGCATTCTGGCCTATCCTTTGTCGGATCAGTCAAGAATGTTGTATAAAGTAGTACAAGTCGGATTAAAACGTAGATATTCTTAATTTTTGTTAGTTATAACGGTGATTACTTGATTTGTATTATCTATATTTAGTTATCTCAATGGGGGTGGCATGGTCATTTTGTGACCAAGCCCCTTAAAAATATAGATTAAAAAAAAAGATTCAAAAAACTATAGATATATAGAGTGACGGTTTCTGAGTTGTTAATAATGGCTATTTCAATTAGATTTTCCTAAAAATATAGATATGACTTTATGGTGTTTTTATTTAGCTGCCTTACTAATATTAAAAGTTGACAAAGGATATTGTAGGTAGGTACTATGCAGTTCATTACTAATATTAAAAGTTGACAAAGGGATATTGTAGGTAGGTACTATGCAGTTCAAAATACACATTTATGTACCAGGTACTAGGCTACCATCTGTACATGTTTTATAATAGCGGCGTGTGTTCATTTCAATAATTGTTTCTTTGTTTACTTGCTTTCAACTTTATTAAGATTTTCACGCAGTTGCCTTTTTTTTATATTAATAAATAAATAAATAAATAAATAAATAAATAAATACTACTGAGCTTCCACTGCCTTATCAATGATCAATAATGAATGAGCAAAATAAAATGAAAAGGAGAGCTTGCTCGTTTTCGCCCAAAAACTTAGTATTACCATTCAGCGGGCGAAAGCGGATATCATTCTTGCCGCAATTTCACGGAACCAAGTTTCTAACTTTTTATTAAAATATTGGGTCCTTTAATGTTTTTCCTTAAACATAATTAACACTTAAATAAAATATTCTCTAAGTCTTATTTTATTAAAAAATAAGCCTAAGCTTTCTGTGAACCCAAACCTTTAATACCCGCAGTGATGTACGATAAATTTAAGCTTAGTGACAGATCCGACATAGATGAGAACGGGCTTTTCGCTAAAACGAGAGTAATAAGTAAGTGCATACGAAAAGGGGCTCCGTTTATGGAATCAAAAAAACATCAGTATTTTAATTTTCTCGTAGCTATTTTATAATTATTTACTCGAATAAAATATACCTATATATTTAAGAGCTCTTTTTTTGTTAATCCAATCGCAAGCAGTGTCATATTAAAGCGCAACTAAGTAAATAGAAAGACGCAACCGAACTAAACATAACTAGAAGTAAACTAAGTTAAAATGAAAGAGTATAGTTAACCTACTAAAACTGACGCAAACTTTTGCCTAATTAAAACTTTAATTGAATAAAGTTGTTGGCGAATTCAATAAAATTATTAAGGCTAAATTGGTAACCGTAAAGCCCACAAGCTATCTTTTTGTCGCGCTTAACTTAAAGTAGAGGTGATTGTATGGGTTGTTTCCTAAGCAAGGATTTTATTACTTCATCGCTCTTGCTAAAATCAAACTCGGCCACTAGCGGTGGCGGGTTCAAGTCCCATTGGGGGTATTTATTTGTACGATGAGTACGAATTTATGTACTTCAGTAGTGTGTGTACTCCATGGTCACGGCTGTTTATATATTTTTATGACGTTTGTGTTGAAAGTTATTTATGAATACATACCTATACATGGACTATCAGATATCCATAACACAAGCCTCGTAGCTTACCATGGAACTAGATGGTGCTTTCTGTGTGGTAAAATCCTTATTTAGCTCGACTGGTGGATAATTAATTATCCACCAGGAAAAATAATTTCTGGATTTTCTATCACCGTCAAAGATGTATGTACGTTTTGCGCCTTATTTTTTGTTTAATAAAGTATTTATTAGTAGCTGTTGAAGAGTCCCACTATCCAACTAAACTAAAAAGATCACCTCCAAGCTACCAGCTTAATAAACTATCATTGGAATTACAAACACTTGTGATGTTACACTTACTAACACAACTAAATAAAGCTTAAAATCTAATTAGATCTGTTAACATACTTCCTTAATTTTTTTCGTTTTTATGGACCCACATCGGAACAAGTCGTTACTGGAAGAATTCTCGAATCTTTCTCAATTGTAGTGAAAGTACACAAAAACATATGTCACATACATACAGAAGAATGTATTTAAAAACACCTCCATTTTGAAAGTCGGTTATAAAACAACCAACAACAACTTCGTGCATACTTTTTGAAGATCAAAACTAAAGTTCAATATTTTGCTAACTTTGCTTTCAATGATTGCTTTCATTAAGCAATTACGTGTATATAAATTGGTCGATGTAACAGTTATAAAAAAAATCGCTTTATATACTTATACTTCAGCCTTTTTTAACGTCCCACTGCTGGGCACAGGCCTCCCTCAGTACGAGGAGGATCAGGCCATAGTCCACCTCGCTGGCCTAGTGCTAGTGTTGGCGGACTTCACATGTCTTTCGAAAACTTGTTAGATTTTCTCTGACATGCAGGTTTCCTCACGATGTTTTCCTTCACCGTAAGACAAGTGGTAATCATGATAGAAATGATTCGCACATGATATCAGAGGTGCGAGACCCGGATTTGAACCCGCATCACTCGGTTATTCAAGCGAGCGCGTTACCGCTGGGCTACCACTACCTTATTATAATATATTTATTTTCTATTGTTCACAGCTTTGGACGCCGCTCAATATAATACTCTTCAATCTAGTATGCTCCGATTTCTCGGTATCGGTTCTGGGCAACCCACTAACCCTCATATCAGCACTCTTCCACCGATGGGTATTTGGACACAAAATGTGTGTTCTGTATGGCTTCTTTATGGCACTTCTAGGTAAGTGATTTTCAATTTAATCATATTTTATTTACCATCATTTTTTATATCGCTGTCTGTCTGTCCCTATGTACTCTTAGATTTTTAAAACTACGCAACGGATTTTAATGCGTTTTTTAAATAGATAGAGTGATTCATGAGGAATGTTTTAGTATATAATTTGTCAAGTTCATGTATACATTTACTAGCGGAACCCGCGGCTTTGCTCGCGCTAAATCTAGGGGTGAGCCCTAGCGAAGCGAGGGTGAGTCGCTAGTAATATACTCGTAATATAATGTTATTAGCGTTTTCCCGTAGGTCCGCCCGCGTATCTTATTTATGCACTTTTATTTTTTCTAAAAATGTTTCTAATAATGTCTATAGAAATATCCAAGTTCTTTACAAATAAAACATCGAAATACCTTATGATTTCACTTTCAATTTAAATCACTGTGACTTAAAAATTACAAAGTAACTAACAAACTTTTAACCCGTTCTCGCCTTCTTTCAATCCTCCAACCCTTCCTATAATGTATCCTGTAAAATCCCAACTTTGTAGCGTTTACGCTTTCTTCTCAGAAAGCGTTGTCATTATATAAAGCACCATCCTCTCCATTAATCGTTATCCGATCCGATCGTTATCCGTATATATGTCATAAACATTTCAAAGTTAACTAACTTTGTTGTTATTTAAGACTTCGAAGCTTCCATTTATATATTCTAGTGCTAATTAACCATAAATTACTATTAGTATAAAAGAGGAAAGAGTAAAAAAATACGTTTTATATAATTTTTCTGGTCTAGATTATTTTTAACTTACTAGAAGTCTCTCACTCACCTTCAATCGTCTTCCCTTTTTTCCTACACTCTAATTTTATATGTTTAGTCTCGACTCTCGACATAAAAAACATAAACGAAAAAATATTTATTCATTAAATCTTGCTATTTACAATACATCTTGTTAAGAACTTGTTAACTGTAAGGCAATGAAGGCAAGTCGGCTTTCTCAACATTCCCTGAGGCGCGGTTAGCTTTGGATAAAAGTTCAATTTTCCAACAATGTATAGGGCACATGAGTTGTTTAAAAGATAAACTTTTAGATTTTTATCATGTTTAATTGTTACCGATATATATTTGTTCTTTTGTAACCGAGCTTTACTTTACATTCATTAATTTATACGTCTTAATTTAGTTGTACTTACTACGTACTACGTGTACTACCTACTAACTTTTACGCGTACGGACAGTACTACCCAATAAAACCAAATAGAACCTTTCATGTCCTACTAAGATATGGCAACTGGCTCTTGCCAGTTGAAAACGATCTTTCGTTTACGCACACAACTGCAGTCTCCTTCCAGAGCCGATCACAACAAGTTGTTGCTCCCACGGTCCGCTGCACTGTCATCAGAAAAGTACTTAGAGCACGGTATAGAATAGAATGTCATGGGAGTTGCAATTAGAATAAGTACATTGTACATACATTATGTATTTAAAGTTATCTGATATACGTAGCACAAGCCTCAAAGCGTACCTACTAAGGAACTAGATGGCGCTGTGTAGGATAATGTCCTGACATATTTATTTATATTTACTTATATTCTACAACGAACGAATTTATTAATAGAATATCCATGAATTTCAAATAGTAGAAGAAAAAATATTTTAGAAACTTTTTATCCCTAATAGGTATTTTTAACCTTTCGATACATTGCATATTACTTTCACATACTCGAATTTAATTAAACAGTTTTAGGTTTAGACGAAACAATGATGTAACAATTCAAAATATTTCTAATATAGACCCGGCCATAAAGGATTTTAGAATATAAAGCGACTATTCTCTGTTCTATTGAAGCTTCGAGTGTATTACAAGTGTATAAATTAGGCCTGGGAATCACTAGAAATGTAGGAATATAACAATTTTCACTTTGCCTCCTAATACAGTCGGTAATGGGCTGTTTATTTGAGCGAGTCACGCTCAGTATGAGGCAAAACAAAAGATCTCAAAAACTAATATTCATAGCGAACGGTTATATAATATTTATATTTAAGAAGAATAAAAATAATAAAATGAAATTGCTATTTTATAAAATACATTAAATTCCAATATTAATTGCGAACGGCTTCAAAGCAAAAACACTACGATAGTCTGTCCATATAGGCAGTCATAGAGAGTTATTAGGCCACTGTATAAGGTGGCTGTCGTACATATAACAACAATAAATTTATTTTCTTAGATCAAACGTTATGCATATTAATTGTAATTTTTAAATATAAATTGGTATATATACATAAATATATTTTAATTAAAACTATAATTTAAAGAGAGTCCCAATGGGTATTTCCCTCCTATGATACTGAGGGATCGTGCAATATTTCAACACAAGAACTTTACATGATTTCCGAAAACATGTTAAATTCCCTCAAACATGTAGGTTTCACGATAAATCACAGAGGTGCGAGACCCGAGATTAGAACCTGCTTTACTCGGCTGCCTAAGCGGGCACGTTACCACAGAGTCACCATTACCCTGTGTTTATTATTTACAACTTTTATTATATATATTTTTTATTTAATAATATTTTCTTTCTCACAAACATTAAATCTTAGCTGTTGTAATATTAGCACTCTGGTACTCTAATCTCAGGCTACCTTATCATCATTATGTTTACGACAAAATATTATAGAAAGTCATTTATTATAAGAGCTTGTAATGTATAAAATAAGTTGTGTCTTGATAATAACTGGCACAATAATGGGTTCAACGAGATATGATTGAAGACGCGGGCGGAGACCCGTAGAAAATTAGTTTTAAATAAAGAAACAAATTGTTAATTTTACAGATCTCAGAGAACGAAATATTTTTTAATATTAGGTAGTACTTTATTAAGATACGATTTTTATTACATAATAAAAACATTATTTTTAATATTAACTTTATTAATTTTGTATCATGCGAAAGAAATGACTTCATTTAGGAATGTATATTTAAAATATATGAAAATGAAGCTGTTATTATATACAAAATATATCAAAATATATGAAAATTATTGTTTTTATATGTTTTTAAATCAAAAGATACCTATATCAAAAGACGAAACCGTAGATTTTTCCTAAGAAGTAAGAACATTTTATTCGTTACCTTGTACTAAATAATCTAGAAACTTGTTTGCTCTCTGCGAGTGAAACTAATTGAAAGCCAACAAAAAACCAATCGATGAAGTTTATTGATGAAAGAAGTAATATTACGTTTAAATACATAATTTCTATTCCCTTTTCTATTCGTTTAGTATTACATACTAAAAAATAAATGTTTACTAAATGATTTTGTTTGTTTGATAGTACTTTTGCCATTCCAATGTCCCATACATACGTAATATAACAGTTTTTGCATCTTCGTTTGCATGACAATGGATTTGGCGATATAAAGTAGCATATATCCGATCCCAAGAAGCAATTTATATCCTTGATAAATTTTATTGAAATAGTAACATACAGGGAGATTATAAATGAAACTATCTTTTCGGATTTTGTCGCGGATTTATTTAGATTTTTGGTTCCCGACGTTTTGAATAACAGCTTTACAGCAATCATAGAGATTCTCCCGTGAATAGAGAGTAAGAAAAGATGTATGACGAAAGTAAGAAAAGTGAGAAAAGAGAGTTTCATTTATAATGTCAAATATTCGCGTAAGGAGACCGGGGCCACAATTAACTAAAAATGTACTTTTAGTTGTAGCTTAAAAATTATTCAACATTTAGACTTGATTTTTAGAATACATGATGCTTTAATTATTCAGGTTTTACGTAATTATCTCGAAACAAACATAATAGAAACGATGCCGTAAATAGAACGCTTTTTCTTAAAAATGGCAGTTGTTAATTGTTACCTCACGTTTGGGGTTAGAATTAACAGGTGTGGGGCAGGTATTAACTGAAGGGATAAAAATTAACATATGTTATGCTGACGTTATGCTGACTGATGTAAAGAAAAATAAATATATGTAAGTCATATTTTTTTATTAATGAAAGTGAAATTAATACAGCCTTGCATAGAACACGTTTTTTTATAAACTGATGATAACAAAATCATAAATTATTTTTTAACAAAAATGAAAACCGACTTCAAAACGTTACAAATCGAAACTAAAAAGAAAAAAAATAATTTTAATCAAGTACTTAAGAAGTTATTGTTGGAGTCGGTGCCAGTCAAGAAGGACAGTTTTATCCTGCCTTTGCAATGAACTTTCGAACGGATATTTTAATTATATTTACGAATTGATACATTAATTAAATTGTATTAAGATTATTTTGATTTGGCTGCAGCAGTAGTTTAGTTAACCTTTCAATATTATGTTTAAATATACTTAATATTGGAAGGTTAACTAAACTACTGCTCCAATAAGTCAGCGAAGTTTTGAAATGAACGACAATAGTCAATCGAGATTTGTCCACGTCTATTTTTCCACGTAACTCGTAGACGTTAATAAGATTTACCTTCTATTATCAATCCACCTTATATCCTGAAGGAATACGAATATCAGTTTATAAGTACGTATAATATTAAAAGAATTTTCTTTCAACTCCTAACCGTTGAGGAGATATACCTTACATCATCACAAATTCTTGAACAGCTTTAGAAAATATATGAAAACGGTAATCAATGCCGATAAAATTTAAGGGTTGCCCTCGATTTCTCTTACTTTGCTACCCGGTTTTTTCTTTTTCACAAAATTATAAATCATAACAGAGGTCAAATTCTTCTACCTACATCCCTTTAATTTCTTTTCTTCTCAATGTTCTCTAGCGTAGCTAGCTCGTAGAGCTCTAATGATGTGGTACCACGTGTAGTTTTCCGTTTATAAGTTCTCATGCTGTCATAAAAAAAGTTTTAAATAATAATTCACAAACATTCCTGTTTATACTAGCCCCTATATCTGGGGTAGGTATTAACGTGTTAAAACAAGCCCCCCCAATGTGTTAATTATAGCCCCAAAGGTACATTTTTATTATTAAATAACGTAATAAAATATTGGTCAATAGTTATGTCACAAATGAAACGTAGAATTGTTCAGTATGAAATATGCTACTAGGAAAACAAAAAACGTAATTATAACACTTTATCATTCTTGTACAAATCAAAAAATCGTAAACTATAAAATGATCGTTACCTGGCTTAAAATATCGACCTACACTCAACTTACTCAAATGATGCGCGGAGCGCAACTGACTAATACCATGCCATACGGCTCGATCTAATTGACAAACTAAGACACGCACTGGAGGTGTAGTAGGTATAGTTTTAGAGAAATTTGCTTGTTAATACTTACCTCTGTTAATTGTGGCCCCGGTCTCCCCTATGTATAATATAACACACTCTTCAAACGACCTTTATTACACTTAATTCCTAGAAAAGCCTTATAAATTTCCTAGTTATTCTCTTTTGAAATTTATTTTATTCTCTTTTAGATAACGAAGTGTTTGAACTACAGTCCTTTTTTATGTTAGTACTTACAATCCGTAATAAATTACTTGGGTGTTTGTACTCAGAAGCTTTTCAGTACCGAATTGTTCCCTAAGAAACTAGAGGGAAAACGAAAAAAAATTGAATATGTTTATATCTACACTAATATTATAAAGAGGAAAGATTTGTATTTTTGTAAGTAACGAATAAACTCAAAAACTACTGGAACGATTTCAAAAATTCTTTTGCCATTGTAAACCTATATTATCACTGAGTAACATAAGCTATATCTATTACTAGCGGAACACGCGGCTTCGCTCGCGCTAGATCTTGGGACGAACTCAAGCGAAGCGAGGGTGACTCGCTTGTATTTTATACAAAAATAACTTGAACCTCAATACAATTTAGTTGAACCATAAATCCATCAAATTAGTGATTATTCTAGTAGACTATAGATAAACGATAAAACAATCAGGTACTCTTGTTTTGTCGATAAAATAGTAATAAAAGCTTATAAAAGTTAAGGGTCCTCTGGAGATATTACACAAATTAATAGGAAATGGATACTAGTCCAGTAGTAAAGATGTCCTATCAATATTAAACATATAGTTTTTTAACCATTAGGTTGATTAAAAATGAGCAAACCCTCGCTTCTCCCAGATGCTTAAATAGAACGATTTAACAAAAAGTTATAGAAAAGACAAAGTAATTTTGGTATTTTCATTATTAGTACCGATATGTAAAGCAATAAATGTATAAGCTTTACAAACAACATTCAAATCAATCATTCTCTACAGTTTTTGCGTAAATTGAAATTATAAATATGCCAAATGCGCAATACATTTTTTTATGTTGAATAATATACTGTTTGCAGCCGCTAAGTAAACATTTATGAGAAGTAATAAGTATGTACCCATTAATATCACGGGGTAAATAGTGACCTTCTAATAGTAATGATAATTGTATAAGGGTCAAGTCTCCTTCTCGAATCTTCTGTTCCCTCTGTGATGTGGATGAACTCAGGGACAATGAGACTTCCTATTGTTTAATTATTTATAACAACAAACATTTACATTATATATTATACATTATGAACAATCAAAAAGGTTTTGTTATGAGGTATTTACACATGGTTTAAACACTTTAACAATAAAAATATATTCGAAGACACGTTTGACTCAGTTGTAGTGACCCTACATGCTGCGCCAGCGGTCGTTAGATCGAGTCCCGCTAGGGGTATATATCTGATGAGCACGAATGTTTGTACTCCAGTCATGGACTTATATTTTTAATATGTTGTTATTTAACGTTATGTATATGGTATATCAACTACCTGGTATTCGTAACACAAGCCTTGTAGCTTAACATGTAACTACATAGATAGCGCTGTTTGTAAGCACAGAGCAGGTGAATTTGTCAATTCCGTGTTAGTAAGAATGCCCCTACATGTCTCAGAAATTACGTATTTTGCTTCAAGTAATTTTGCTATATTATATTCACCCGGATAACCAGCTATTTTTTTTTCTTTATAACCAGCTATTATCATACCAAATTTAATCCAAATCAGTTCAGCGGTTTTTCATATACATCCATAGACAGACATATAGATGGTCAAAAATTCAGAACCACCATAACTATATTCATTTACTATATTCTTATTGAGATAATAATCATTATTTCAATAAGTTTTCCAAAAATGTACATAAGTAGTCGACTAAGTTAGAATTTTATTTGAATATGAATAAATTTGGCTCATATTGATGTTTTGTTATTCTGCAAGTTATGTAAATGATTGCTTTGCCTAGAAGCCACTAACCATTATCGTCTTTGTGGCTTCTCGGCTTCTAAGGCGTATAATACTTTTCAAGGCCGTGTCTCGGTTTCATTGAATTTATCCCTGTCTCTATTAATTGTTGTGTTTGCTCGAAAGTTCTTGATATTCGAAAGACATTATTTATTACCTTACTTTATTTTTCGGGCAGATCAAATAATCAATGATCGATCTATGGAGGATTGATGAACAAACTAACTTATGTTAAACTAATTTAAATTGCATTATAGAGAACTTATTAGGTTCGAAAGACATGTGAAGTCGATTAACCTGTTCTCGGCCAGCGGTGGACTGCCGATTTGTACTGAAGGTGATGTTTTACAGAATATAGTCAAGAATATTAATTATTATCTAACTCTTTTCGTGGGCATTAACTCCGTCAGACTCTTCAGACTCCAAACATTTTCTGATTTCTTTATGTGTAAGAACATAAAGAAATCAAAGATTTTTCGAAAGTAAAAAATATAAGGCTGAGGTTTTTTTCTATTTTTTTACATAAATCAGGATACGTAGTTTAAGATTCGTTAAAAGTACTAAATTAAGTTTTTTCAAGCCTTTCAAATTATGAAGGGTCCCTTAAGATTGTTATTAGCGGGGTTTGTTGGTGTGCGAAACAGTAATGAAATTGAAATTTTTCACGGATAACATTACAAATTTTATATTATTCTCGAAGAGTTTTTTGTATTTACATGCATATTTTATACGTATTTATAATATAGTAAGAGGAATATATATTTTTAGATTTAATTGTACTTTATTTTTATGGAATTCGAAACTAAATAAATTCCAGACAAGCAAAGCCGCAGACAAATACTCGTCTTAAGAAAAAAACATTATCTTTTGTTTCCAGGAATAACTTCGATCACAACACTCACGGTGATATCTTTTGAGAGATATCTAATGGTGACCAGGCCTCTCAGTTCAAGACATCTTACCGCAAAAGGAGCTGCTCTTTCCGTAGTATTCATCTGGACATACTCCTTAGCGCTGACGACGCCACCGCTATTGGGTTGGGGAAACTATGTTAACGAAGCCGCTAATATAAGGTAAGACTAGGTAAATAAAGCAAACAACGGATTCTTCTTGAGGTTTTATCGAATTTTCCATATAAAATCATTTACGGGTAAAAACAAAAAACATAATTTGTGTATCGAGGGAACAAAAATGCAGTAATTAACAACACTCTTTATTTATTTATTCAATAGGAAGCCAACGTTGCATACAATAATTCCTCAATCTAGAGCACACTTAAGTGTCCACGAGTGTGTTATAAATTGTATGTCTCACTTGCAGGCTAACTCAGCATGTACTCCCACAAACTGAGTATTTCTCAAAAACTATCACGCCTATAGATTTGTGCTTTAGCATAGTAATTTAACTTCATATCTAGATGTGTTATCTTTTTTTTCATATAGAAATATCTATATTATTCATAATCATATAGAAATATCTATATGATTTAAAGGTCTTTGAATCTAGATCCCCCCTCCCTCTTCCCTTCATCCTCCGCCTTCATTCCCCTCTCACTCCCACTTCCCTCCTTCCTCCATCCCTCCCTTTCCTGAAAGGCCGGCAACGCATCTGCAAGCCAGGCTTGCAGATGTCCATGGGCGGAGGTGATCACTTCCCATCAGGTGAGCCTCCTGCCCGTTTGCCCCCTTTTTACCATAAAAAAAAATATCTAGATGTGTTATCTGTCAAAAAACATATTTCAACCATTAAAAAAATAAACATTAACAATTTTGTGTTCTTGAGATATAATGTAATTGTACTACTAACGCCATCTTTTAGAAAACAAAAGAGTAAACACCGCTGTAACTTTATTTCCCGTTAGAAAAACTACGCGAGCTTTCACAAAGCTCAGTTTTTAGCTACTTTATCTTGTTTTTTACTTTTTAATTCTTTTAAATGTATTTTTTAGACGTATAATCACTGGTATTTAATATAATACACAATATACTCTACCAAGTTAATTATAATGGGGTATACAAAGTTGTAAATTGATTAAGTATTAAATTAATAACACATAGGAATACACTAATGGTTTTAACTTCAGCCATAACTTAATTTACGTACTTAGTAAAATTCTACGTTAAGAGACACCTATTTATATTCTCAAAAGTTAGGCACTTTATTAATTTATAAATTATAACTTTTAGCTTTCCAACGACTCTCTCTCTCTCTCTCTCTCTCTTTCGTTTCGGATTCCTATTAAAAAAACTATCCCCCAGAACTGTATTTTTTCCGGGATAAAAGTAAACTATATCCTACATCCAGTCTATAATCTATCTTTCTGCTAAATTTCATCCAGATACGTTCAGCCTTTCTGGCGTGAAACAGGTGTAAACAACATCCATCCTTACAAATTTTAATTTCCAATATTAGTAGGATGTGCATATTATGGTATCCCTCATGGTTATTTTAGGAACTCAACTCCAAATATTATCATTTTCATCGTCAAGTTCTTCTAACGGGTATGTTACAGCGTGACGACAAGTTGTTAAACTCGGATGTTTGTACTCCAGTCATGGGTGTTTATATTTATAATATGTGTGTATTTAAACTTATATAATATGTAGTGTATCAACTATCTGGTATCCGTAACACAAGCTTCGTAGCTTACCATGGAACTAGATGGCGCTGAGTGTAATAATGTCCAAATATCTTTACCGATAGAGCCGATGTCGCCGCCGATCGAACCGAAGTCGAGCCAATCAACCATACTATAATATACGTAATATTAAGTACCCGACCCATTTATTTAGAATATTATTTGCACACCCAAAATAAGTCGTCTTCATATATTATTAACGTCATTTAGCTTTTTTCTTTTGAAGAAAGGCCGTGGATTTTGAAGGACACAAAAATGTAAAGACTTTCCTCTAATAAAAACGCGTTAAATATTTGCAATGTACTGTTTTATTAAACTCGATTTTTTATATGTATATCATCTAAAGTTAAGTAGCATTATAATATGAAACGTATTATTTTATTAATTTCCTTCGTTAAAACTTTATTTCAAAGCGTACCTCTGAGAGTAGCAGACACCAGTCCAACTAAAAATACTTATTTATAAAGTCTTTTTATTACCTGAGATGATAGCCATATAAAATCAGGCTGTTATCCTAAGTAGAGGAAAAGTTATTATCTAGCTATAATCTACATATAAATAATATTCATTATCTTTTTCCACTGTGTTTTTAGGTTTTTGGAGTAATACTTCTTTAGTCGTGATTGAGGGGTGATAGGAAAATGAATAATTTAAAAGATGTTACATTTATGTTTTTATAATAATTAGTGTTCATTATTCTTAATTATTTTATAAAAAATGTTATATTTATGAAGTTCTCTTTACTGAGGCTATCACAATTCACTTTTATTTTAAAGACCATTCTGTGAATTCAAACGTCTAATACCAATTTAATTTAGAAAATCGTATTATTTTTCTTTTATCTAAAAGTTCTTCATAAAATATCACTTGACCTTGTTTAATACTTGAAAAATCAAAATAGACATTTCCTCGCAACTTTGATATGATACTTACATCCATTCACGTATTATAAATAATATGTTATTTTGTCCGCCATTTTTCTTTGCTCCGTACCCAAAAGAGATATTTTAATTAGTAATTTAAGATTTCTTATTAGGTATATGAACCTTTTTTACGAATTTACGAATAACATTTAGTGTAAACTAATGACGCGTTTGGCGCAGTTTGTAGTGAACCAACCTACTTTCTTACGCCAGCGGTCGCGGGTTCGAGTCCCGCTGGGACTAAACTCGGATGTTTGTACTCCAGTCTAGTAAACTTACAAATATATATTGTTTTATCCAGATTTTCATAATTTATAAAACAAATTAAAGTAAATGGACAGATTTTATAATAGAATAGAAATAACATACCAATTCAAAATAGGTTGTGTAGAAATAATAAGTATAAAGTCAATATTATATTTTACGAATTAATATTATTACTTGAATTGTATTTTTACATTAGAAAATGAATACAAAAACATTATTAGTATAACTAAGTAGGTGCGGGTAATAAGGCCTGTCGGGTAATAAGGCCTACGCAATAAAAATCCCATTTTAAATACTTTGAATCGCTCATGGTCTCAAACGTAACTAACACTAGCCGTTGAACAATAAGTAAACAGTTTTCATCATTTATTATAACACTCTTAGTATTTAAAAAAAATGCTAAGGGTGTTGCTGCGGGACTGGACGGTATTCCAGGGCGAATCCTGATCATCACCCTGGAATATCTGGGAGGGGATCTTCGGGAATGATGATGATGATGGAGAGGGTGGAGACCTCTTGTTACGCAGCGTGGTGGGGCTATGCTGCATGAGGAGAGGTTCTGGTCAGCGATGATCTTCTTACGCGAGACCATCATCTCATTAGAGGACACGGCGGACAGGGAACGCGAGACTAACACTTCGCATCCCCTTCGTCGCCGTCGGTAACGGGGTAGGAGGAGTCTTGCGCGCATCTTCTCCTGCTATCCTTGAGGAGCTACAGCGGGGGGATTTTCGTTGACTCTTCTGTACATCGTCGGAGCGGTCGGGATGCTCTGTTACTCGAGGGCATCCAGATTCAGGCGTGGTTGCCCGCGTGGTTCGGGCCGTCCGCAGGGACGTTATGGTCGAATGCGCAAGTAAACCCGTAACGTCCCATTGTCCTGCGGCGACGGGTCTTGCTGGAGGTTTTAGTGAGTAAGAGGCTCACAGTCCACGCCGGTTGACGGACCGGCGGAACCTCGTGAGATTTTCCTCCAGCGATAAAAAAGTTAAAATAAATAAGAGGATAAGATGCCAGACATGAGGCAATGTGCTAAATACGAAAAGTATTACGAAGAGTGTGTCGGTCTGTCAGCAAACGACACGGGATCTTTTGAGTATTCTGATGGCTGTTACTGAAAGGAATTCGTTATTTTTTAAGACTACATGCATGATTAATGCATACCTATGATTATTGATCTTAATTAGCAAATACAAGAACCGATATCTTGATTATTTGCGTATAGTAAAAGTGTCAGGCCTTATTACCCGACCATACTTTAATAAGGCCAGGGTTTTAAGAAATGTTAAATATCATTTTTGTTTACGGCTAAAGTTTTCATTTTTTGTTTATATTTAATATAAATGATTCTATATGTTTACTTAACATTAAAGTTGGTTGATTTCAATGTATAGTTTTTATTTTATTTCAAATCTCCCTTAGCTAGGCCTTATTACCCGCAGCTACTATAATACACTTTTGGAGAATCTGTTGGAATTATTATTGTTGGAGCACTCCGGTTGGAGATCTCTTCTTGCATTTTCACGTAATAACTTCTGATGACGAGAAGGAAGTAAATGTTCAAACCTGTAAAATATAATATTATCAATGAACCAAAACTAAGTGATTTTTAGGAAAAAAATCGAAATCCACACTTATATGGTTGTTAAAACTATATTTTATTTATATACGTATTGTTACATCGTTATGCTTTCGTATTTTAAAGGATTTTCGATATTTCCGAAACCAAATATACCATATAATGTAACCCTTCAAAGTTTTTAACTTTGAACGAGACATTTCATTACTATCGGACAATTACGAAGAATGCTCCGGACAAACAGAAAATAAACAGGCAATAATTTTAAAAAATATTATTTAGGTACTATGGTATATGGCTATGATACTAGGTTAGTACTTGCCATATAAATGTTTATATTATGTACTTGAGAAAGTAAATAAAGAAATAAATTCTTTACAAAATATAATAACTATATAAATATATGAAATAAAAAAGTTATAGGATAACGTTTGTCCGCACTGCGAAATTTTACCGCGCGACTTTTTCTCCTCAATTCTGTAACACCTGGAATTTTATAGAAGCAGTTAAAAATTCGCGCGGAAAAAAAAACTGTGATTTGATGCAAATTGAACGCGATGCGGTGCGATTTATTTCTGCGCGAATAAAAATCGCGCGTTTCGCTCAGTCGTGCACCGGCGCTATTCATTTTAGACGTTCGTCTCAGTCGGGAACTGCATCGAACTGAGAGAAATCGTGCGAAAATTTATTCGCAGTGCGTAATAAATGTAATTCCGATCACGGAAAATAAATCGCGCGAATTAAATTTTTTCGCGGTGAAATTTCGCAGTGCGGACAGGCCGTAAGATAAATAAAAATTATTCGTAGAGAACTTGCTAAAATATATTTAGTTCCTCACTAAACCACAGATAGATACTTCAATTTCATTAATATTGTATTATTTTAAGATTTATTCTTTACGGTGTATGAGAAGACGGTTAACGCCTCATTAAAGGGAAGTTGTTTTGGGTTTTAGTGGGTAGTACTAGGTTCTCAAGCCAGTGTGCCCCATATAAACACTTGTGGTATGTGTAAATGCATTTTCAAACAATAAAAAAGGTAGTTAGGTAAAGTGTAGCTATCTCTTACCGTATTTGTAAGTAACTTATTTATTTATCATATATACTTATTTATACGATAAAAAAAAAAATTAGTCCCGCTGAGTTTCTTTCGCCAGTTCTTCTCAGGTCAGAGGTTTCTTCTTTCCGAACTGGTGGTAGACTCATGACGTTCAGTAAGAAATTGTAACAATTTTTATGCTGAATAAAATATTTTGATTTGATTTGATTTGATACGTACCCAAAATTATAAAACCGGTGATTATACTGCTCATTCCGAATATAATCCTGACGAGTAGTAAGATAGCGTTTATAATTATAAAAATGGAGTAGTACATTAAATAAGCTTTCAAATGCCCCGGTTTGTCCTAGAAAAAAAAATAACAGTTAATTTTGTAATTGTTAAAAAAAATTGAAACCGTTAAAAATACAAAATAATATGTATATAATTATGTAGGTACATGTCTCACACACTCTCACGCGATCAATACTGCTAGAAAACATCCGTAATATCGATAACCAAAAAGCGTATTGCTGAGCGTAACTTAACTGATAAGTCGTTAATTTTAAAATAAAAACAGACATTTCAATTTTATTTCTATGTACTAGTAGTGTAGATGACATGTTCGGCTCAGTTGGTAGTAACTTCTTACTGTGCCAGCGGTTCGAGTCCTGCTGGGGGCGTTCAATCGTGTCATGAGCACGAATGTTTGTGCCCCAGTCATGGATGTTTATACTTATCATATGCATATAGATTATAGATATTTAAATTTGTTTATGAGTAGTTTTGTCAACTATCCGTAACACAAGCCTCGTTTTTTACCATGGGACTAGATAATGTTATGTATTAATGTCCCAAATAAAATTATTAGTTATGAGTATAGGGAAAGTTCGCAAAATTCTATTCATGTATGGCATATAAAAATGGTAGGTTGGTAGTTCTTAGATAAAAGACATCAGCGAAGTAAAGATTTTTTAACTAGGCTGGTGATTAAGGTTGCTGTTAGAGACATATTCTATTAATTTTAATTATAAATATATATGTATAGACGAACCATTTGGCTCAGTTTGTAATGAACCTACGTGCTGTGCCAGCGGTCGCGGGTTCGAGTCTCGCTGGAGGCATTGATTTGTGAGCACAAAATATACCCCAGTCATGGGTGTTTATATTTATGATATGTATTATTTATTTACAGTTATATTTGTGTAGTGTATCAACTTAATCTAGGTACCATAACAACTAGATGGTGTCCCTACATATAGATTGACCAAAGCAGTTGTCAGTGGACATGTTATGTCATCATCTCTTTATGATACAAGTTCTTATCTTGTACAGTTAAAGTCATTTACGTATATACTTAATAATAAATAATTATAGTCATAAATTATTTACCGTTTTTATTCCTATCAGGAGAATGATGCAAAACGCAATTCCTATCACAAGCATAACAGACAGTACTACACCCATACCAACTAGCACATTGTGATCTCCATAAATTTCTTTCGGAATAAGAAAATTTTGAAATTCAACTCGATAAATCATACCATATATTGTTATACACAAGTCTATAATTGTATCAATCTGAAAAAAAAATGTTTCATATATAATATGTCTTAATACTTACTAATATTATAATTATTGAAAAAAAAAGTCTGTTAGTCTTTCTTCTTCTGCTATGCTTAAATTGCTTAACGATTCGGATAAAATTCGGCTAAGGCATAAAAAACATAATAAAGATGGATATAGGCTTTTTATCACCGCCCCGCATACCATTCGATTAAGGCTGTGGAGAAACTAGTTGACACTAATAAACGCTTTCAAGTGAATTTCCAAGAAAATTTAATGCTACATACAACCACTAGATAGAACACTAGCAACTGGTACTCGTAAATATCTGAAAATAACGCTTTCATATAGTAATTTTTATAAGTTATTTATACAATTCAATATATTATTACTCATAATAATTTTGTGTTTCGATTAATTTAATTATTTTAACATTAAGTTAATACAATAAAGGGTTCACCAATTGATTGAATCATGCCTTCTAACGTGTCTATCCCTAACGTGTAACTCCCATTGCAGAGTTCAAAGGTACTTTTGCTGCGTACTTTGTATAGATTATTATCTATTCATTACTAGCAAACCCGTCCCGCTTCGCTGGGCGTAAGTTAAATTAAATTTTTATAATTTGTTTTTATAATTTTCTAATAAAAGTAGTAGCCTTAGTTACTCCTTATAACATCAGAGATTATCCGGAATGACTCTGGACTTGCGTGTCATATGCACTATAGGTTTTTCCCACAAGTTGGTAAGTTAATGAAATATTCCCAATTACAGTGGTTTTGACTTTTGTTTAATGGCATTATACCTATATGGTTCAGAGGCATCTTTAAAAGGTCACACAATCATATTCAAGTCTAAAATTATTAAATAATATATTTAAAGTTACCAATTGAAAGATTCCTATAATTAAGCAACCCCTTTTCAGTGGAATGCAGTGACAGCAATTCTCAAAAAGTAGCATTTTTCACCTATAAAACAATTATAAAACAATAATTATATTAAAAACACTTGTTATTTATTAGTAAATTAATTGCTTATTACGAAAAAAATTATTAACGTGAATAAAGCATCGACTCGGTACGTAAAGAAGTATCACATAAACTAACACTATTTTCTAAACAATCGTACTTGTAGCTTACTAGCTTCGTGCGCGGGAAATATTACACTGCACAAGTGCACGCGCTGGCACCAATGCACTCTATGCCTTTCACTTTCCCGTTCCACTTAGTCTATAATTAGACATGACTGATCTCATAGCTGTACATGATTTCCCAAGCACACAGGGAAACACTGCCAATTTCCTTCCTTCGGGATTTACTGGTGTTTTCTTACTTAACCGGTACTAGTTACTACTAATTTGGCTTAGCCCGGGACTCGAACCCCGGATATCTATCTAGATATATTATCTACAAATATTATGTAATAATTAACTATCTCTAGTGACTCAGATAAAGTTTCTTAAGGCGATATTTTAAATTGTACTATTGACTGTTCCTTATAATTTTATCAGGAAGAAAGGCATCATGTATGGCTACCCTAGCGATTACCGTGATTTGAATAGCATAATTTATACTAATACCTCGGTCGTGTACTTAACTCCTACTCCTGAATAAATTCATACACTTTTTATTAGATATCCTTCACAGTTTAAGCAGCGAAATTGTAACTTCACTAGACATATTTTCCTTACATAATATAGGTATTTCTTGTAGGCGGTGGCTCACCTTGCTTGGCTCGGGCTTATCCACAGTGAAGAACCTATGAGCTATTCCACACTATAATGTATTTTATGACAAACATCCAAACACCTAAACTTTCACATTTATTATATTATTGAGTAATAAGTACCTAATATTTATCATTATAATATATTTTTCTCAGGCTCAAGGATCATTGATACCGAGCTTTTAATGAAACAAGACATTTTTGTACACCAAGTCAAAATTGTTAAATAAATTAATACTAAGTTAAATTATGTACTATATACATACATGAAAAATGGTTAACATTATATTTAATTTAATTTTAAACTTATATCCGTATAAAAATTATGACTCGTGGATCTAAGTCGCGCCATGCGGGGAAACATCTACAGCTGATCTTCCAGATGATGATAATAATAATGACAATGAGTGAACGAAGGTTTTTAAGAACAATTTATAATGTTCATAATATATAAATAGACAAAGAAAAAATAATTAATTATCTTTTCCTCATGTGTTTCTCCATCGATTTTCTTTTTTGAAGTACCTATATCTTCTTTAGGCGTGGATTATTATTAATTAAAAAAATGTATATATTGTTTTTATAATAAGCTTTAATTTTATCATTAAAAAAAATTGAAACACTTAAAGGTTTACAAAGTTATTACATTAATTATTTTCTGTATGAGATTAATTTTATTGATTGTAAATGAATGGATAAAGTAAACTTGGAAAAATTCTTAGTTTTCAACATTCATTTATACGAAGAAATAGATAAGGTTCGGTAAAACCTACTGAGAGCTTTACTGAAGCTATCACATTCCTGTACAGATCTCAGATTACATTACTTAACGTCGTTTATTTTACTTCTTTTTTCTTATCAAATTATAAGATAATAATTATACTTAATTTCTTTTTTATAGACCATTCTGTGAATTAAAACTTCTAATTCAGATTTTATAAAGAAAAATCGTATTCATTTATATTTAAATTCTTTGTAAACTATTTTCTTACTTTTAGATATTCTTGACCATATAATATAGACATTTCCTCACAGTATTGATACACAAATTCGAAGGAAGATGCTGCTAGTTTTCTACTTCACAAAAAAAATGCCTCTTAATAAATAAAATTGTAGTAGTTAATGTTTTCTCCGACCGATTCGGGCCACAGCGGCCAATCTCATTGAGACTAGCTAACTACGCTGGAAATGTTATAGTGCACAAGTGTACGCGCAAACACAAGTGCACTCTCTATTCCTATCACTCTCATACTCCGGTGGGACGATTACTCGACATGACCAGTGAGAGCTAAGGCGCAGGACCGACGGCTTTACGTGCTCTCCGAGGCACGGGGGTGACACACCGCCAACTTCCCAACTCCGGGCTGTTACTGAGGCTTACTGAACAGAAAGCCTGAATAACTATACTTGGCCCGACCCGGGACTCGAACCCAGGACCTCTTGATGTGCGACCGTACATGCTAGCAACGACACCACCGAGCTAGTATAATATAATAATATTATGATTGGCTGTACGTTGTTATAAAATATCTTATTTTCTCCCACATTTTTCTTTACTTCGTACCCAAAAGAGATTTAATTAGTAATTTAAGATCCCTTATTATATAAACCGGTCCTTTTAATGGCTGTTGATAACAAGAGGGTATCTGTGAGGATATCTTGTAAAGCAATTGAGATTTAAAGAAATGGTTTGTGTAGGGCATGAAATTTAACAATAACCTTCGATTTTTTTCGTTCATAGCACATAAAATATTATAGTGCACATAACTTAGACTTCAACTTCTGTACATAATCAAAAGTGAAACTTATAAAATGTTAATATTAAAAGAATTTAAAATCAAACAAAATAAAGAAGCTGAACATTTAATTGTTGTATATTAGTTGAACAATATCTATATACTAATATAGTAGTTTCGATGGTAATTTTTCTAAACCAAAATCAACTACTTACCAATACACAATAGTTTGCGTAGAAAATAAACAATCAGTCATTCGAATACATTTAATTCTATTATAATTTGTAGATAAAAACAATATAAGTAAAACGCCTAAACTTTTTGAGAGAAAGCATCCTTCTCTTCTTTCATTTTCTCGTAATAACTTTTGATTACGAGAAGGAAGTAAATGCTTACACCTGTAAAATATTATATAGCATATATTAATGAACCAAAATTAAGATATTTTTTGGAAAGAACTTTGAAAGCCACACTTATACTGTATACTAACAAAACGCTGAGCGTAAGTTAAAATAAATTGAACGGTTTTTATAATTTTCTAATAAAATAAAGGTACTAGCCTTAGTTACTCCTTATAACATTAACTATCTGCGAGGGAAAGTCCTGTCGAAATCCATGAAGAAACAAAAATATTTGTGGTCGCTTGTTAGTAGGTAAAATTTTTGAATCACAGACAGACACTTCAATTTGATTAAGGTAGGTATTAAGGCAGTGGTAGCCTAGCCCAGGTAACGCGTTCTGATAGATAACCGAGTGATGCGGGTTCAAATCTGGGTCTCGCACCTCTGATATTTTCATGTGCGAATCATTTTCTAACATGATTAGCACTTGTCTTACGGTGAAGGAAAACATCGTGAGTAAACCTGCATGTCTGAGAAAACCTAACAAGTGTACGACAGACATGTGAAGTCCGCCAACAGGCACTAGGCCAGCGCGGTAGACTATGAGAGGCCCGTGCCCAGTGTGACGTAAAAAAGGGCTGAAGATGAAGATTATATATATTATTTTTTTAAAGGTTTATCCTTTGTGTCTGAAAAGAAGGCGTGAAGTATTATATTTTAGTAGGTACCTCTTCCCGAATATTTTTACTTGCATCATTAATAATTATAGAGCGATTATTATTTTTACGTACCAACATTCAAAACACCATCGATTGTACCACTCATCCTGTACATAATCCTGATGACAAGCAAAATAGTGTATATAACAAGGAAAAAGAAGTTATATATTAAATAAGCTTTCACGTGACCCGGTTTGTTCTAGAAAAAATCAAAATAAAATGATTAATTTTGTAAACATTAACACAAGTGTAATTATTATATGTACTTATAAATTATAATATAATATTTTATATTGTAGTTTACATAATCATGTACATTATAGTATTTCCAATGTCTTTCCATTAATTAATAGATGGCATGTTGAGTTTTGTAGCACCCCTACTTGCTATGCCAGTGGTCGCTGGTTTGAATCCCTTCGGGGGCATTCATTAACGAGTACAAATGTTTGTACTCCGCCCATGGGTTTTTGTATTTATAATAGGTATGTATCTCTTTAAAGTTATAGTGTATCACCGTTTCCATAACATAAGCCATGGAACTAGATTGTTATGTTTTAAAGTTCCTTCAATTTATACATATGTTAGGTAATTAACTACCCAGATCTCATTTTATGAATACCTACAAACTAAATACTATAAACTTAAAATGAAAACAAAATCAGATGAAATAGATTAAAGCCATTTGTCAGTGGACATATTAATAATGCTGTTATCATCTCTTTATAATACCGGTTTTATTCTTGTACAGTTAAAGTTATTTGTATATTATACTTAGGTTATATATACTTACGTTAGGCGCAGTTTGTAGTGACCCTACTTTCTTGCGCCAGAGGTCGCGTTTTCGAGTCCCTCTAGGGGCATTCATTTGTTAAACTCGGATGTTTGTACTCCAGTCATGGGTGTTTAAATTTATGATATTAATGTATTTAAACTTATATATGTAGTATATCAACTATATAAATATCAACTATATATTTACCGTATTTATTCCTACCAGGAGAATGATACAAAATGCCAATGCGATCACAAGGATAATCGCAAGTACTGTACTGATACCAATTATCATGTAACCTACATCAACTTCACTCGGTTTCACAGATTTTATACATTCAATTCCAAAAAGTATCGCATATACTGACAAAATCAATGCTATTGATGTCCCAATCTGAAAAAAAGAAATGCTTCTTATAGCTGCTTTTATCTATACACACACAAATATAATTGTCGGAAGAAATAATTTTCCAGTCTTTCCGTTATCTTTTTTTCATCGTTTATTTTTAAATTAAATAAGTATTATAAATGAAACTATCTTTTCAGATTTTGTCGCGGATTTATTATGATTTTTGGTTCCCGAAGTTTCGAATGCTTTACAGCAATCATGGTCACGGGAGAGACTAATTGATGTAAAGCATTCGAAATCCGCGACAAAATCCGAAAATATAGTTTCATTTATAATGTCAAATATTCGCGTAAACCAAAGAAGGTATTAAATTAAAAAAATAAATAAATATGGTGGGACAAGCAAGGCTAACGCTAAAAGTTGATAATAATAAATGCCTTTATGTGAATTTCTTAAAAAAATATTTTCTTATTTTCTTTTCTTGAATGCATGGTTGTGAGGCATCTTTAGAAGGTCATGCAGTCTTATTCTAAAGTATAATATTAGTGAATATATTTAAAGTTACCAAATTTATGATTCCCAAAGCTAAGCAGCCCGCTTTCAGTGGAACGCAGAAACAGCATTTCTTTAAAAGTACCATTTTTCACCTAAAAAAAATGACATTTACATTTTTAACACTTTTATATAATTTGTAAATTAAATTCATATTACGTCATTTATTAACGAAATAAAAACATCGAGTCACACAGACCTACAACGCTTAGTTCCGAACAATCGTACTTACAGTAGCTTACTAGCCATCTGCGCGGTAAATATTTTACTGTACAACTGTACGCGCGGGCACCAATGCACTCTCTATAACTTTCACATGACATGACCACTCTCATAGCTTTACGTGCTATCTCGAACACGAGGATAAACACTGCCAACTTCCTTATTCCGGGATGTTACTGAGAGTTTCTTTATAGAAAGACTATTACAACTCATCCCGGAATTCAAACCCAGGATTTTCCCCAAAGGAACCGTATATTTTCCCTAAATTAAAAGTTACCTATGTGCTATTCCAGAATATATCTTTTTGATAAATTCTATTTTGATCGATTCAGTCGTTCTGGCGTGATTGAGTAACAAAGTTACAAACATCTAAACTTTCACATTTATAATGTTAATTAGAAATATTATTTGTGATTTTATTTTTTTTCAGGCTCAAGGATCATTCATACCGAACTCTTCATGAAAAAGTAATTTTGATCTATTGCAACATAGCGAAATTAATATAGGAGGAAGCTAAGTACTATTTTTGCCACAAACATTATTAAGATTTAAATGATACCTACAGATGGGAAACCCAGACCAATCAAAACTAAATTCTTTCGACTCGAATATTTTCCTTATTTTTAACATTGATAAAGGCCGTTTCACATAGACGCGTGTAGATTAGCGTGTAGATATCAAAATAGTCACATATTTTGTGTTAATAATGAGATTTCGATTTTAATAAAAGAATGAAATATTCCTGACACAAAAATATTCTTAAGCGATGTACGTAACTATGTAATAAATAACCTAATATTAATTCGTGAATGCAAATTGTATTATTAGTAAGAAAACCTGATTTCGCTATAATAATAGGATGATATATGATAAAGAATATATTAAATAAGTTTTGTATACGGCGTCGCTCGCTTTAGCAAAGCTGCATATATGAGAACTCCAAAAATGGGAAACGAACTGTAATAAGCACTAATAAAATGAGTATTTCAAACAAAAAAGGTCTGAACTAGTGCGGTGAATGACTTCCACTTCGCTCGTACGGTTCTAATTATTACATGTATACGCCACTTTATGGCATAACTAATACTAGCCTTTGGTTGAATTCAAGGACACTCTCTGTTAGTTACATTTCATTTATGTATATCCAACATAATAAAAGTGCAAAAGGTAGGAAACTTTATAAGTTTATACTTCACAAAAAATATCTAACGCACCGTTGTTTATAAAGATAAATCAGTACCTACATATAAATGAAATTGTAGTGTCTCTTTCTAATTTTAAACTAACAGATTTTACTAAATACATATGAAAGTAAATATATACGGTACTTACATCAATTTTTTTTTATGTAAGTACCGTATTATTGTCTATCTGTAGGTCTGTTTGTTCCGGCTTATCTGAAACTGATAAGGCTTATCTCTGATAGATAAGTGATACTTTTGTTTCAGAAAAAATTGAATGCTCCACTCAAAAATTATATCGTAACTGGGAACGCTCGTAACTCGCTGATAAACTCGTATTCATAAAATGAAACAAACAAATAGAATGATCATATCGTACTGTAAAATAACCAATTTTTATACGAAATTATTATATAAAATATGTATATACAGACAAAATTTTACTATATATGTATAGATAGAATGAATTTTCAATGTCCTTTAATTACAAAACAAAATTATAATTGTAACATCGACATGTGTATGTTGTAAAAGCTCTAACAAAGGGGCCGCTATAGGAGAGCTTAATAGCGACGGACGTGAATCAAAAAATGAATATTGTAATTTATATATATGTACTTTTTATTATATAATTATCTAATAATAATTCATTCCTTATTCTTATTTATTTATAAGTCATGTGAATTTAATTTGAAAATATAATTTATCTTTGCAAAAGTGAAATGTGAAAACTATTACAAAAGCTTATTCAAGTGATACAAGTGAAGTGTTGCTTTAGCATCACTACATAGTATTAAATAACCTCCTCCTTTTTTTAAAGTCGGTTAATAAAACAAAGTCGCTTCCCGCTGTCTGTCCCTATGTATGCTTAGATCTTTAAATCTACGCAACGGATTTTGGTGCGGTTATTTTTATTAAATATAGTATATTTAATTTATAAATTTTTAATAAATATAATTAATTCAAGAGGAAGGTTTATATGTATAACTAGCGGAACCTGCGGTTGCGCTCGCGGTAAATCTAGTATATTATATTAATATGTAGGCATATATTATGTATGCTGTATGAATTAAAATAGTCTTTATGTTAACTAAAAGGTAGAAGCATCGTTTAAACAAAATTAAATCGTAACTAGATGGAATGTATAAAAAAGATTATAGAAACCAGAAGGTAATGATATCGTTTTAAATGTTTACATACAAGTTAAGAGCAACACAGCCAGAGATCTCAAAAAAAAACAAAATTTACTTATAAATACTTACCTAAATTTATTTATTTTATTAAAACAAAATACTATAACTAATTTACATGTATCTCGCTACGCGATGTAACAAAGAATGTTATAAAAAATATATTTTAATTTTAAAGTTAAAGATGGAAAAAACAAAAGTGTAAAGTTACAATTATATGAATGCTGACAGAGCGCCTCGTGACCCAAGTGTCGCAATTGTGTATGTTAATCCAGTACTACACTTATAGCTATGCTCTAGCTATGCTACATAACTTACAAGTTCTATGCAAAAAATAAACGTTATAATCTATACTAATATTATAAATGCGAAAGTTTGTAAGTATGGATGTATGGATGTTTGTTTCTCTTTCACGTAAAAACTACTGAATGGATTTTAATGAAACTTTACAATAATATAGCTTATACATCAGAATAACACATAGGCTACAATTTATAAAGATATTGTGTGATTTTTTTAAAAATATGACGATAGGTGTAAAGTAAGTAGTAAAAAATCTAGCATCTGCGAGCTATTCTGGCATGCGCTGCCATAACCGCTAGAGTTACACATATGTAATGTATGATGGAAATG